>CM047426.1:1357500-2655833 GCA_026168455.1 Theocolax elegans | reverse complement strand
TAAACACTTTTTTGAACACATATAATTAAATTTATGAAATTTCGCGCTTTCAATAATTTTTAATAAATTTTCTTAAAACTACAAAATTTCCGAATTTACAAATATTTTCTTTTTTTTTATTTTGTATTATTTCTTAGATTCACAGCTAAGTTTGTTAAATCAATTTTAATTAATTTCTTAACAACGCAATAAATGTTATTGAATTTGATTAAAGTAATGTTTTCGCATAAATTACAAAATTTCAATTTTATTTTTATCAAAATATCATTTTTACAAAAATTAATATTCTTTATTATTCCCAATCACAAAACTCGTTAATAAAATTAATTTCTGATCAAAATTCAATCATCTTTAACAAATCCTCATCGATCTTCCCAACATCTACAACCACTCACAATCCCAAGCTTACATATAAAAAAAAATTTCTTTCACACTATTTCACGAAGGAAAGTGCATAATTCAACAATTTCTTTTCCTTTTTTTCTATCAGAAATCATTCCGAAAGGAATCGAGGGTGATAAGATAAGAAGAGAAAAAAGGAAGAAGAAGGGAAATAAAAGAACGAAGAGAAAGAAATAATGGGCCTAACGGTAATAACAATAATAAAGAAACGTCTATAGAATGCAGATAGAGTTATTACGAAGTAAAAAAAAATAAAATAAAAAACAATACGGGAAATACACAATGATGATGTAAGAGATAAAGTTATCGTTCGTGTCTCTACAAACTCCGGATGAAAGGAACGAAAAAAAAAATTATTCAAAATAAAGGGAGATCGTAAATACAATTGAAGGATTTGCGTTTTATTTTTTTTTTGTTAGTTGAGCTGGTGTGGAATAATGTGCGCATTGGGTTAATTAGACTTTTGTCGATAAAGAAGGGAGGAGGAGGAGTAGGTTTTGGATAATTAGCGAAAAAAACGCAATTGTTGGATAATCTATTGTGAATGTTTTTGTACGAAATTAAATTTTTAGTTTGCATACAGTTGAAGCTTTTATTTTTTTTAAACTTTGTTATGTATTTATAATGAAAGAAAAAATGTTTTAAAATATTTTAAGTGATACTCGTGAAGTTTCGAAAAAATTACCATAAGTTTTGTTATTTCCTACGAGTCATCTCGATTTGATATAACATTAATAGGTTGAGGACAGCATGACACATATTTCTTTTCAACCTCTAACGAGGTTATTTAGCTGTCAACAGATCATATACATTCAAATAAATGGTTTTACAATTGTATCAATACATTTAAATTTGTAAGTCACATTTCTTGAAAATGTATACAGGATATTACTGATCAACATTTATGTTTTGCAATACAGACGTCGCTTTATTCGGTAGAAAGATTTTTTGCCTTTGGAGTTCTTTTAACATTATTGTATGTGGTCAAGATCTTGATATTCTTCATCGCATTTACATTGGAGTATTCAATATTTTTATACGCTGCAGAGAGGCTGCCAGATTATAGTGATTTGCACACATCGATTAATGATTACAATAGCCTCTCTATTTGTTTCATTTTATTAAACCAAACAGGTTCTTCGTATTATAATAGTACTGAAAGTACTCTTTCCCTTTACTTCTCCCAAGTTAGTTATTTTTTATTAGTTGATTCTTGGATTATTCTTTTAAACTTTTGTTTTAAGTCAGTGAAGGGGGATAGGAATACTTTCGTCGTATTTTCGGCGGTCGCATTTTTTGCAAGTACGTCTGCGACTTCGTTTCCATGGATTCCTATGTGCGATGGTATCCAAATTAATTTATTTTTTTTTAATTTTTAAAAAACTTAGGACTTTTTGTTTAATTAATATATGTACTTATTGTCCTTTATATTTATTTTTGTTGATTTTAGTGATTGCAAGACACTAAGAGAATCCGTGAATATAAAAATATGGAGTTTGTATTTGAAGTGTAATTTGAAGTGCATCGTAATTGCTATACATTCTGCCGTATAAATGGATGCCTCAGGATTAATACTTTTTTAACCGCTTATATTTAGTTTTTCACATGTGTATGCGCTACCAACTGATAATGCGTCTTTTATTTTGCTGCCATCCGTGTAGATTGCTAAAGCATTGAATTCAGTAATAAATTATTTATGATTTCATGAGGGTTTTTGGATTTTTTTAATCGTTACCTAAATCTGTGTCTATATCTATTGGTGTTGTTAGATAATCATAATCTATTAAATACATGTTGTAATGCGAGTTGTTTTCAATTATTTCAATATATGGTTTTATTTCTTCTATACACTTGACTATTATTTTTGTTTTGTTTTTTTCTATTTGATTTACTATTAAATTCTGAAGTGGTTCGATTAAGTAAGCTTTATTTGATAAAATTTTACTATATAATTTAAGCAGAGAAATGTAGTCTATCGTATATGTATTGAAGTTTAGCTTCAGCTATTAAAACTGTTAGTAGGAGTACTTAGTGGTATCCTAACGCTAAACGGATGGCAGCATATTGGGATTTTTTTCGATTTTTTCTATAGTTTTTTATTTGTTCAAATATATAAACTAGAATAAATCTATAATGGACCTTATATACTTTATATATATTATAATGTTGGGGTCTGCTCCCCACCAACACCTCTAAGAAATTTGATCAGATTCATAGCTTAATACATTTATTTTTAATCTTTTCTACATGACATTGAAATTCATTTGCCCCTGTTCAAATTTATAATTTTTCTAATCTAGAAAAACATAACTTGATGCGTATACGGCTACATGTAAATTTTCTTTCTGAAATCCAATTGTTTTTTAATTTTTTAAATTATCCAACTATTCATCTTTATTTTAATAATCCAATTTTCACTTCAGCATGAAAAAAATACTTATGCATTTTCCATCACTTTAAAGGATACGTCGGAATCGAATTACAGAGATTTACCTTTACCAATTAAAGAAACGCGTTGAAAATATTAATTTAAAAATCTGAAGAAAATCCACAAAGAATATTTAGAAAGCTTGGTAGAAGTTGTGAAGTCATATTTAAAACAAAATTTGATTTTTTTTAAATTAAAATAATTAAGGGGGTATCATACTCAATTAAAAATTCAAATTTCGCGCCACAAAAGAGCAGACCAAAAAACAAATGATTTACTTATAATAATTAACAAAAGCAAATTTTCGCTAAACCAGGAGTTAGTTGCCCTCCGTTATGTAATTATCTATCATTTTACAGAGTTATAATAACTTAAAATCATTTGTTTTTTCGTCTGCTATTTTGTGGCGCGAAATTTGAATTTTTAATTGAGTATGATACCTCCTTAAATATTCATTGTCGGCAAGTTTGTTGCTGACTTAGTTGGTAAAAAATTTAGTCTACTAAAATGAGAATAAGTTGAATTACAATTAAGATCGTTAATAAATTTGTCAGAAATGTTATTAAACTCTTTTTCGCTATCAGTGCAGATAAATATATCGGTAAATTTTTCGGTATTTTCATCGTTAAGTTTTATCGATATCTTTGACGGTTACTTCAACCATATCGGTAAGTTTATCGGTAACACTTCCGATAACCGTGTGACTAACCCTGTCGGTAAAAAACCTGTACTATCGGTAACCAAAGAATTATTTTTAAAAAATTACGTCCCTACGAATTTTAAAAATAAAGTACATATGTATTTATAAACTTCCTCTTTCACGTGTCGCTCAGCTATTCTTCTGAATATAATAAAGACCAACGCATACACACACATATACCCATACATATATATACATGATAAAATGCAGCTGTAAAGTGACTAGTGCAATTAGTTAGACTGGCATTTGAGATTGCCTTGGAGCAAAGCGATGCTGCTTCGTGAGGTCAAACCGTTAAGTTCCATACACATACAGACACATATACGCGCGTCTAAAAGGCAACATCGATGCGGAAAAGACGATTTAATTAATTACGGTTAATTGCAGACGATTCACTGATGCTTCATGGCGCGTTGTCCCTTTTCTTCGAAATGAATGCGACGAAACAGAGAAAAAAAATAAAATGCGCGTTTACTTTTTGTACACGGTTAATTTTTTTTTCAATTGGGTTTAATTAACCTGATATGTTTCAAATAGGTTATGTTGTTATTCATTGGGATTATTCGATATTATTCGAATGTTGTAAGTACCGTTGCGATTAAAGGATTGTAAATATTGTAGTATATCGAAATTTTAGTATCGATGATTAGCACCGAAGTGGGAAACATAAAGTGAGTGATGTTTAAATAAAAAAATAGTGGGCAGTTTTATCGATAAAAATATTAAATTTTTTTAATATGATAGTGTTTGTAAGAAATAATTTTTTTAATTTCAATGCTTTACTTACTGCGATTTAGTATAGTCAAAAATTTTGACGGTTTTGTAACGGTAAATTTTTGGAAATTTTCTCGTTTGATCTGTCGGTAATTTCAAAACCATACAATTCGAGAAAATAGAATTAAAAAAAATTTCTAAACAATCTATAGAAATATAAACCTTTTCCTTTGTTCTTCTAACAACAATACCTCTATACAAAAATTAATAAATCATAAAAGGGCGGGAAATTTGAATATTAATATTAATATAATACTTTCTTAATATAATTTAATAATAAATTTCTGGTAACTTCTAAAATAAAAATATATTTAATAAAAATTATGACACATATTTCTTTTATAACAATTAAAATGATTAATGATTTAGTAGTTGATAATTCGACAGTTCTGTAACAGTAAGTTTTTTGTAATTTTTATGCAATTCGAGTAAATAAGAATTTCTAGCAAATCTATGAAAATTTAAACAGTAACCTAAACTTTTGTTTTCATCTTCTAACAACAATACCTGCGCCACGAGTTTTGAAGTTATATTCTACAATCGAAATGAATCGAAATGACAAGCAGTCATTTACAAAATTAAAAATTCCTTCTTGGACGTAAGCCAGATATATCCGTTCGTTATATTTATATATCTTATTGACTATTACTAAGATGTAAATAATCAAATTGTTACTGACGGAGTCCATGAAAAAAAAACCCCATACTAAATATGGTAAAGCAAAAATTATACTCTTCATTTAAGTATTATCCATCACTGTGTTAAATTAAGTTTCTTTTTCCTTCATCATTCGTGACTTCACAATCCGACTCGGTTGATAACAATTGATTCTGACATCTCATTAATAATTGTGTTTATTCTTTTCCCCATTCATCGTTGAATTACTATTAATAAAAAATAAGTTGGATTTTCTTTTACACTAAAAAAATAATAATTTTTACTTACTAAATCCACAATAAAATCTGGAACGCTGACTATTACCGGGAGCGTAAAATGAAAAAAAAGTATGCAATACATTTACTACACATAATTCTTTCTAACTACTTACCAAAAAAAAAAATGTTTAAAAAGAATTGATTCCTTTAAGAGACGGGAAAATAGAAAGCCAAAACGGCAGACTCGATGGAGAATGTTATTTATGTCTAGTAATGGCTCATCGTATGGAAGGACGTATAGTTCTATTTCGCTGAGCCGAGGATGCCCAACGCGTGATGAATTGTACCTCGAAGGAAACTCTCGTATATGTGTGTATATATAGGACCTAACCTGAAATGTTGTAGGGAGCTTGAAAACACACCAGGTACTTTTTCACGATGAATTGGCTCGGAGCTGTCGGATATCTTTTATATTCTTATAAAATCCTTGCGTTCGTTCAATGTTCTTTTCTTTTTCTTTTTTTAAGAGTTTATTGATTACAATTTTGTTAAGGGACGGATCGTTGTATCAAAGTTATGGAGTTTCTACCTTATCGACGGATGGTATCGGTATGTTAAATGAGAGGGGATTGAAAAGAGAGAGGGTTTATTAATGTTTCGTGAGGAATGTTTGTTAGTTTTTTTTTGGGAAATGTATTTAAGGAGGTGGGTTACCAACCGAGCAAAACATGATAATTATTATGCATAACCCGAATACAGAAGCACTAGATAATTAAATAATAAGTCGTTCTACTAAGTTTAGGTCAATACAACAAGGATACCCTAAAAAATTTATGCATCAAAAATTCACGGAAAGTTGTACGTTTTCGGTGCAGAAATTTGTTAGGATGTCACTTCCTTAAAGTAAGAAAATATTTCGAATATAACCTATTATTGAAAAGTAAATTTTAGGGAGAAATGTCCATTACTTTTTGAGAATTTTATGTTACCAAAAAGTTCAAACATAACCTAAAAACTGTACGAAAATAATCGCAAATTTTTGATAACCTATTTTAATTAATTTTCCAACAGGTGCTAAATTTGATAACAAATCGTTCGAAAATAATCGCAAATTTTGATAAAGTTTCTGTTTAAAAATTTTGCACAATATTAATTTTTAAACAAAAGACAATGAATACTTAAAATTTACTAAATAACCCTATTTTGATAATGGCCAATTTATCGTGTTATTTATACGTCGGTAATGCAGGAAGGATAAATGAGCCAAAATAACCATATTTCAATTCATACAAAAACTCAATGATTTTATAATCCAAAAGCTTCTTGTGTTCGTCATTTGTTTTAAACAATATCGGTTTTACCGATCTAGCACGGCATAACAAAATTAATTTACATGATTTTTTTGTCAGAAATAAAAGATTTTGCAATGAGAAAAAAAAGGAGACGTTTGAGAAATGTACCTGCGAGAGGTTTATAAGTTAGTCGATGTAGAAACTTCATTTCGTTTGGGAGTTGTGAACCGCGAACGTATGTGTGTATCGATGGTACCCGCCTATACTGGGATTACGATATAACCTTCCTCGTTTTTCAAAATCCCGTCGATATGTAGTTTAATGGATGAATCGACCTTTCTTTATTTCTTTTCAAGACGAAATTTTATAGGCAAGTAGGTGACATATTTTTTTCAGGAATTTTAAGGTTAGATTAGCAGTCAGATTTGATCTTTTTAAGTGAATAGAGGTATTCTTTTTTTTTGGTATGTCTCGCAAGTCAGATTAGTTGTACGAATTATATGTGAATTTTAACAGATTATTAAAATGATAATTTAAGTTACCAACGTCGCGTACATCTTTTACCGATATGAGTTTGTTTATTTATTTTTCATTTAAATAAGACATTCGTTCAATGCATTGATCACACTATTTCTACGGGTTTTACATTTACTTTGTGATATTTTTCAAATTTTTATTTTTATATTTTCAACATAATTTATGTGGATGGCAAATGCAGATTCTTGTAATTAAAAAATTGGGAAAAGTTAGTGATATTTATGAATAATCATAAAATAATGATTATTTAAAAGTAGTCCTAATTAACATGAAAATTTTTTTATCTATAGAATGTCATTGGGTGTATTTCTGATTGATATTACCGAAAAGTAGTTGTTTATTTAAATTTGAAAAATAATGTTGTTTTTCAAAAAAACTAGGCTAGCTCCTTTCATGTATATTAAAAATATCATGAATTTTTTCAGATTTTTAATTTCATTTTTCATAATTTAAAATTTATGATTTTAGATTTTTAATTGAATGATCGAATACACAATTTCAGTTTTCTAAAATACAAGATGAGTCATCGATTCTCACAAAGATTTCCATTTTTTCAGACCGATAGTCAAAGAACATAAAATTTTAGAATTCCTGATGATCTCGCACGATGCAATTTATCTTTTATTCTTTCGGTTTAAAATCACATCTATATAACCAAATCATGAAAATACGTCAATTTTTCGAATTTATATGATTTAAAATATTTTATAGCAACTGAAGCACACACATTTTTTACAGCGCAGTAAAAGAAAGAAGTGGAAATAATTCGACGAATAAATGTAACGTACAAATCTATAAAGATATTTTAAACAAAAAAATGTACTGACTGTCGATAAGTAACATAACTTATAATTGCATGAAGCAACAAATAAATGCAAATAATAAATAAATATATAGAAGTTGTGGATAATTAACATTACCCATAAAAACACAAATCAATAATTCGATTTGGAAAAAAATAACAAAATAATCTGTAAAAGTAGAAATCAATAAAACAAACTCGTAATAAAAAAAATTACCAACCTTGAATAAGTAACATAACCTATAAATACACATATCAATAAATCTATCCAAAACGAAAAAAATGTACCAACATGACCTACAAACACACAATTTAATCAAACAAACACGAACCTAACAAGCAATAACCAACTGTCGATAAGTAACATAACCTATAAATACACAAATGCATTACTTATACCGAGCAAACAAATAACAACCAACAGTTGATAATTAACCTAACCAATAAACATACAAATCCATAAAAAATTCAAGCAAAACAAAATAACCAACCATCCGTAACCAAACCTAACCTCTAAACATACATACAAATCCCTACAACAACCCCAAACTAAAAAAAATCTTATACTAACCGCCGATATCAAAGTCTCAAGATGTACAAACATAGGATCAGAGAAGCGATGTTCATTCAATCGGATGATTCGATTTGTCTCGGGTCCATTGTCAAACCTCTAGCTTTAGGATGCTCGTACACGTTTGCATCACCAACTTTACTATCTCTCACAATTTTTTTTTCTTTTATGGACGATCTGCATACACACACACACACAATACCAAAATTGCAGTTTGAATTTCGATTACCTCGTTGGACGAGCACGTGATTCGACTTTCGTTTCTCTTTCTTACCATCAGTCGGTATTATATACCTATCGAGAGAATTAATTCCCTTGTGAGAGAAATTTTTCTTCGAGTTCGGAATTAACATGTAAATTGGTGAATTTATATATAAGTATACGTATATCTACCTCCTTAGTAATTAAGTTTTACGTACTATTTCAATGAATCGGGAAGGAACTTCGAGTTTTTAATGCATTTCTGATTTACCTCCGGTATTAACTTTCTTTTTACATCAGTAAGATTTTCACGGAGAAATATCGTTTTTTTTATTAAGTGAGGGTTACAGGGATTTGTATTTATTGACCGGAAAATTGTGTTGTAAATATTGGATGGAAAATATGAGGATTTTTGTAAGTATATGGTTGACAGTAATTGTCGGTAGTCGTTGACCAATAATCGTTAGAAACATGTTGTTGACCGAAATCTGAAATTAAAATTATTAATTTTACTAAGTTTTTTACTTTTATTTTTAATACAAAAAAGAATACTTACAGAAATCTATACTTATCGTCTGAAGAATTGTACTTTAAGAATTCAATTAAATATCTAAAAAATAAATATGAATAATTTATAAACTTTTAATAAATAATAAACAACTGGTAATGTTGAAACAAATAACGATAACTAACGATAAATAACGACAAGGATGTATCGGAAAAAATATTGTAAAAAATTATGATCTAATAAAAGCTATGCTTATCTTCAAAAATCTGCAGAATCCTAATTACAGATACCTACGTCTATCAACTCAAAATTGATGCTGAAAATATTGAACTAAAATTCTGAAAAAATTCTTAAGTATAGTTTAGAACATTCAAAATAAGCTAACAAAGCTACTTGCCAATAAAAAAATTATCTTTATCTAATAACAATTAATTAAACATCATATTGTCGGTAACTATCGGTATTCAAAAGGTTTCTACTCAAATTAATAATTTAAAATTCTACAAAAACTTTCAAAACATTTCCGGTCAAACCCGGAAATCCATTGCAAATATTCATCATACCCTTCACTCCAAAAAAATTCAAGATCCACATCCACATTTACTAACCAAAAAGAATTCCATCTAAAAATCATTCACCGCTCTACCAATCCAATTCCACACACATAACAATCATCACCACCCATTCATAAAAATTTTTTTCTTTTAACACTTATAAAAAATAAAAATTCTCAGATCCACATCCAAAATAAATCCCACTTAAAATCTTTCATCACCCATCCAAACGAAATCCACAACCATCATCACCACCTAACGATAAAAAAAACCCAAAAATTCACTCATCTCTGCAACGCCACCTGTATACCAATCCTCAATTAATCCTAATTACGACTTTGAACTTGGTCTGCGGATAAACGATTTCAACTCTTCGGTTGTGGTTCTATATATATACATGTATATACGGTCAGACGGAATGATCCACCGTACACCACCGAATAAATCTTGGGTTCCATTAATCGGACCCTGGTGTGGGCTGTTTATCTCTCCCTCGCAGGAAGTGTACAAAACGAGTACTTCGAACCATCAATCATCGATGTAAACGTCGAAATCCTATTACCCTCCACCTCCTCATCCCCTTTATTCGCAATCCCCGGATTCTCGGGAATATCAAAGTCAAAGCCGTCCCGTCATACTACATATATATATACATATAGCGTATATACGCAGACTCATATTTATCACGAGTGGGATGCTGCCAGTGCTTCGTGACAATTCGCGCGAAAATGAGGTTATGGAGCATTGTGTCCGTTATAATTGGGATTGGGCTTGAATTAACTTACGGTTTCACAATGAGATCTTTCTGTTTGTTTTTCTTATGGATACTTGGTCGAGTGATAGGGTTTTTATTTCTTTCATTTTGGGAGGCCTAAAAGTACGGGGATCTAGGGTTATCGACCGAAAAATATGACAAAAATTTTAAAAGTACTTTAGGATACGTAAATAGAAAAAAAACATTAAAATTAAATTGTTCTCATTTAGTAGATAATTAAATAAAAATTAAATATTTTTATTTAATTAGATAAAAATTAAAAAGTTACTAATTCCGAGTGGATGTTTAACTGAAATTACAGAAATCTACCATTACCAACTAATAAAAATTGAGGTAGAAAAGATAAATATAAGAACCTGAAAAAAACTTAAAATAAGTTTAAAATGTACGTATATAAATGCCTGATACAATGCGAACACATAAAATTCACATTAAAGTTATTAAATTAAAATTCGAAGAAAATCGATGTGTCTTGATACAAATCTCGCGATCTCCTTAATAAATTTTCTTTAAAAACTAATTATTCGTAAACTATTAACGTAAAATACACTTCCCCAAAGCGCAAGAACATAAATAAAATTTATTTTTCTATATTATTTCCTTAAATTTCATTCCGCGACCCTCAGTCCGGAAACACTTTATAAAACATTAAAAAAATAATAATTTAACTTTATGTGCAACGAAAATAAAATTTTTTTTACATCCCGTAATAAACGTAATAAACTGTACTCACACGTACAACAATCGGTATACATACATTAGTAGAGTATTATAACATTGTCCATCATAAAAATAGAGACTATTTTTTTATTACTCAAAAAAAAGAAGTAAAATCTACTGTCGATATTTTACATTTCTTGATTATCGGTATAATATTCCACGTAGAACCAACGACGTTGAAATGAATACGTTAAAAAAACAGTTGATGTATGTACATGAAGCTGAAAAAAACCATTAATTTCGAATAATAAAATGCGTTAGTATTCCATTGTCTTTTTCTTTTACAATTACTAATATGAATTGATTGAATGGAGGTGAATTATTGGTATTTATTAAAATATATCTATATGGTATTATATAATTAACAAGTGTATGAATATATATGTTTTTTGTGTTTAACGTAAACAAACGTTCCTCTATAAATAATAATGCTTTAAATCAATTACAAGATTTTATCAACAAAATTATATCCATTTACTGCACTCGACATGAAATTCGATACAAGGAAATATCATTTTTTTCTATTATTAAAATATTAACGTTTCATTCATTAGTCAGATAATGTTATATTAAACAAAGTTTGAGATTGAAGTACAGTTATAAATGAAAAGTAAGAAACAAAAATACTTATAAATATCTATTTTATTTATGAACGAGATATTGATGAATTTTCTGATGTGAATGGATTAGAAATTAAAAAAAATGTTTTTTAAAAAATTTCATTCCAACAATTTTTTTAAGGATGAAACGCTTATAACTTTTTTTGATGTGGATGTGTGTGTATAATAGTGGACAAAAAGCAGATAGTGCCTTCTATTAATTTAAGTTTACTTGATTCGAAACACGACCGTAAATGCCTTGTAAAATAAAACTCATTACAAATAATATTAATACATTTCACTTTAAGAAAAAATTTTTTTAAGAGTTTTTTTAAGACACTTTTTTAAGAAATGTATATAGAAATTATTTTAAAGAAAGTTTTTTAAAATTATTTTTATGAAAGTTTTTTAGAATTATTTTTAAGTAACATTTGTAAGAAATTTTGAAAAAAAAAGTTTCCAGGAAACTCTTTTCTAACGAACTGTTTTTAAGAAACGTTTCTAAGAAATTTTTTAAGGAAATGTTTCCAAGAAAGTTTTTTAAAGAATTGTTTTAAGAAATGTTTCCAAGAAATTTATATTAAGTAACTTTTCTAAGATATTTCCTCGAGCATTTTTCTAAGAAGTTTTTTAAATAAATTTGTCTTAAAGAAATAAATACTACTAATATAGTACTAATATAGTACTTTTTAAAGAATATTTTTTTAACAAAATGAAGACCAGTTTTTAAGTGATCCAGAAGATCCTTTTCGAAGTAATTTTTTAATAAAATTGTTTTAAGAAAATTTCTTAAGAAAATGTATTTAAAGATATTTTTCACAGATATGAAGTGAAAGCAAAACAACTTACAAAAATACCTATCGAATATTTCAAAACAAAACATCAGCGAAACTTACAAGATTAACTAAAAACATAAAATTAAACTATATTAACAATATTATCACATAAACAATTTCCTAAATAGAATTTCAACATTGTTACAGAAATGCTAAAAATCAACGATTATCATATTGATGTATAAATGTATATATGTATTAATACGGCGACAAATAAAAGAAAACGTAATATTTTAATCAAAAACAACTGTAAAGTAGATAAAAAAATCCCAATATGCACTACAGCACTACATTCTAATAAAGAGATTCTCAATAGATGTTCCCAAACGTTGAGAAAATTTAATATCAACATTATTCCATTAATTATTCACAGATTTGATAGTATCATAAAATTAAGCAAAGAGAAAACATCAAAATGGGATTAGACAAGGGTAGTTTACAAATTATCTTGTATTAAATGCCTGGCTATTTATATTGGAGAATCAAAACACGGCCTTAAAAATTCTTTCGAATAAAAGCACATCCGAAAAATAAAAATCCAGAAACCGTTGTTACTGCACATATTTTAAATAACATAAATCACAATTTTAACTTGGATGATGCAAAAATTATAGATAAAGAATCTTGTTATAAAAAAAACTCATTCTGGAAATGCTGCAGATCAATCATCGTAATTCGACGATTAACAGAATAGAAGATACTTATCGTTTAAACCGACAATATAGAAATGTTATGAATATAATTTAAAGAGACTAATTCTCATTAATTTCGCCTCACATATTAATCGACGAAGCTCACTTGGGCTGTAACATTATGTTCAATACAAAGGTAAAATTTAATTATAATTGAAAAATTCCTAATTTTTGTAAAAATTATATTAATTTTGTCCAATAAATTGAGCAGCCTAAAGAGGTCTGTAAACCTGGCAGACGAAACGTTGTGCACTGAAATAAATAAATTGGATTTATTTATTACTAACCCTCAATTATCGACAATTTACTAATTCAACGATAAAGTGTGTAAATTACAAATTAAATATAAAATTAAACATTTAAAAAAAGATTTTCCAATTTTCCAATTAAAAACGATATAAATTTTCACGTTTTTCTTCCCATAACATCCCGTACCGAAGAAACCAAAAATCTATCACGAAAAATCTCAACAACTCGATTAGAAAATACAAATCAAGTCTCTCTACACGCAAGCGTATATCTTTCAAGGTGTTCAAGACAAAAAAGAAATAAAGAAAAAAAATGAGACAATTTACTTTTCTCGTTTATTCTCCAAACGTTTTCTCTATTTCTCGCCTCTTAATCCAACGCATCCTCTATATACATTTTTTTCCTAAGACTGATATGTATATATATATATATATACTGATCTTTTTTGTATTTCTCATTATCTTCCTGCCGGGGATACCTTGGCATTTAATTATTCGGTCGTTCGGCGCTCGCAAAGCACGAGATAGAGAAATTCGCGTAATTAAAATTCACGCTTAAAAAGCCTTGTATAGTAGCGCGAAATTGTATGAAATCGTCCCATCAAATATCTATATATATATAGTGCCAATTATGAAGTGCTTCTGGAAAATTGCCTAAAATCAATGGGGGAAATAATTGTTAATTATTATTTCGAGAGAGGGTCAGAGGAACCGTGTTCGAAAAGTATCTTAAGTGAAATAATTTGAAACGTGAATTGATATTTGCATTTCTTCGTATTGTATACTGGAATGAGGTTTCATTAATTTTAAGGTGATTTTGAGCCCTGACACTTTTATAGCTTACCCTAAAAGCTTTTATAAAACGTTTTTATTTTTTTGACCAAAAACTATACAAATAAGAATCATGCAAACTTCGGCTAACCTCAAAATTTACAATTTCTATTAGAAATATTTGTATGTTTGTTTTAAGGACATGTACGGACCCAGATTACAGAAGATACAGAATCTACCTTTTCAAACTCAATAATCATATTTAAAGTAGTATATAAAAATATGGAAAAATTCTTCTCTTTAAAAAATGTATGTGAATACATTTTTTATAGATTTTTTTTCATAAATGTTTGGGTCACCATTGATAATTTATAAACGTTAAAAATATCGTATCTTATCAACATTTACCATACACACACATGGATTAGATTTTTTAATTAGGTTTTCGTTTTTAAACTGTGCACCATAATATGTAGCTATTAACAATTGTTAAATAAAATATTAGACATTTTGGTACATAAATTAGAAATGAAGACCTAAAAAATGTAATCCGTAAAAGTTTTAGTATATGTCAACAGCTTCCTTTTGGACAAAAAGAATTTCGTTCTTTTGGGCAAATCCTGAATTGTAAAAATTGACACTTAAACGTGTCACGTAAAATTGCACGTATGTTCTACATTTCTTTTTGCAGAAAAATATCCCAGAGATATTTCCTAATGGAAACATCAAAGCATTTTTAAAATGATTGAAAAGTGGATATGAACCAAAAATTACTAACCAATCAATAACACCCCAAAAAGAACAAAATAAATTAGCCGTATAACCTTAAAATCCTTAATGTCCACTATACGTGGATTACCAAAACCAATCATATAAAACATCGACTCGAATATCCTGTACACGAAACAAATAAACCAAATGAAATCCTTCTAAATAAAAGTAAGTAGATATACGAGAACATCTGGGTAAATAAAAAAACGTACGTGCAATGTTCTTTCCATGTGAATTTACCGTGCACACACAAACACAACCAGAGAACAGCAATCGCTTCATTTGTCCTGGTGGAGGACACGAGAAAAGAGAAAGAGTGGAAGCTAATTTTGATAAGTGTTCAACTATACCGAGCGATTTCTCAAGACAAGAGCCAACGGTATATATACACGACAATGAAAAAACGGTACGGAAAAGAGTAAATCGTAGACTACGTGGGGCGGACGGTGGTTCTACGGAAGAAAAGGAGGCAATAAATGGATCCTATGAATAAATGAAATTTTTCTCGGACGTTTTCTTCGGAGAGGCCACTGTGACCCGTTAAACGAGATATTTAAATGAAAACTAATTAATTCATTCATTATTTTGTAGAAATAATTATTGTGATGCTGTCGGTAATATTTCGAATAAACTTAGAAAAAAAGCAAAAACTTTAGATGAAAACATTTATCAATTTTCGGATTTTTTCTTTTGGAAATTCTTTTGGAATCATTTTCATGAAATATACCTAAATTTAGGAACAGAAATTTTTCTTTAGTTATTTATGAAAGAAGAAAATATTAATATTAAAATTTTCTATTGAAAATTTCCAAGAAATTTGGAAATAAATGTTATTATAAATAGTGTATGTTAATATTTTACCAAGAAATTTTACTATTAAAAATTTCTGAGGTACTTGGATAAACTTAATTCTAAAGAATTTTTTAAACTGTTTTTAATACATTTTTTCTAGTAATTTTTCCGAGAAATAAATTAATAAAGTCATATACAGAACTTTTCAAGAATCTTTTCCAGTGATACGTTTAAAACACAATTAGATGTAAATTTTCCAAGATATTTTTTACGAAACATTGAAATTAAAAAAAGTTAGCAGTGAAATATTTCCATGTAACTTTATAACAGAATAATTTTTGGTTAACATTAATGTTCTTAAGATATTTTTAAAATGATTCTTCCAAAGCCTTTTTAACAAAAAATACTATTCCCACAATATAGTAAATCTATTAACAATTTCCTTTATCAGTTTAAATCTCAAATACTTTTCTCAACACAACCACATCACACATCTTTATCTATTTTTTTGTTCTTCTAACTCGATTTTTCATCAAACAATATTTTTCCCGTGCGTTATAAATTAAATTTATCGCGGCTCATAATTTTCACGCACACAACTATGCCAGTTAAAAAAAATATATATATAATATAAAATATTTACGTAATAAGATTTTATTTAAAGCAGAATAGTGGAGAGCGAGAGGGAGAAAGGACAGAGAATGAATGTTACGTCGAGAGTAAAAGAGATATAGAGTGTAGCAAGGTAATTTATGAGAAAAGTAGTTGTCAAGATATATCCAAGTGAGAGAAACGAAATAACCAGGATACAAATAGCGAGTGTGGATGTTAAAACAAACGTTATAGACGAAAATAAAAATTTAACCGGTTACAAATGCTTCACAATAGAAATATTAAGTAGATATTTTCTTTTTTATTATAAAGTATGGATTTATTAAAGATTTTAGGTTGTGTGATGAAAAATTTGGAGATTAGGTTATATGTTTAAAATTGCATGTGTGTGTGTGTGTGTGCGTGCGCTTTTGTGAATTTTGTCATTTTTAATTGACATTTAGTATATACAATTTTTGAGGTTTTAAATATAAAAAATAGTATTTTGGTTCTTCAAAAATTGAGTACAAAGTCATAAACTATCATTTTGTTGAATTTGAATTAATTAAATTTGTTTATTTATAAAGTTACTTGTTTTGAAGATTACGAGGTATAATTTTATAGGTTTGAATATTTCATAACAACTAAACAAAAGAACAAACCCTACGATTCTGTTAGGTGCAAACTATCTATTTTTTCAAAAATCGATAGAAAACGGTTTGTCATAACCTACAAAATAGAGCCATTCCTAACCACAAAACATTATCATATAGCCAAATCTCTTCTAGTAAGAATAATTAATTCATCAAAACAATAATTAAGTTTATTCTCCTATTTCTTTTTCGAAGATTGATCCAATTTGCCAATATATAAAAATTGTAAGCGCGGGAAATTTGTATTTTTTAATTTAAAAATTATTTTATCATCCATATTTCGTCTGTTTTTCTACTGTAATCGTATATTTGATCTGTAAAACGTAAAAGAGTAGTATAAGAAAATAGCACAATTTAATCAGAATGATACGACATTTTGCAGGAGCTCGAACGAAGCTACACACTGTCAACGCCCGGAGGTGGGAGTCCTGTCTGCTGTCCTCCTTGTAGTCCACCACCCGCACCCGCTGCTTACATCTCGAGCGCTAGAGCTTCTTCTCGTAGACTTACTTCAGGGACGAATCTTGGTATTGGTGCTTCCGCTACTTCACCTGAGCGCGATCCGCTTGGCAGGCTTCTTCGGTAAGTACAATTTTTATTTTTCAAAGAAATTTTTCAGTGGGATTATTTAAAAAAAAATTTCATTAGAAATGTTTGAAGAAATATATTAGTGGGATTATTTAAAGAAATAATTCACTGGGATTATTAAAAATTATTTTTCATTGGAATAGTTAAAATAATTTTTTTCGAAAAAGTTTTTATGTAACCCTTTAAACCGTTCCATGACACTTTGCCGTATGACAGTTCGCCGTTGGACAACTTCCCGCCGTCGACCAAATCGCCGTGTTACTTTTCGCCGTGTGGGACATTTCGCCGTATGGAATTTTGCCGTATGTGACATTTGCCGCAAGGAACTTCTCGGCCGTAAAGGTAGGAAAAAATACTTATGAACAACGAATGATAACTATTCAATTAATCACAAGTAATTAGGCGATTAACTTGAGTGTAAACCAAATCATATATTGAAATTGAAAAATTGTTTGTTATTATAGTCCTAGTTATAATTACAAATAATTTACCGATACTGTATGTGTGTAACACAAAAGTGTAATGGGGGGCTGCGCCCCCCAAACCCCTGCTCAACCAATAACCCTATAACCCTATAACCCATCGCGTACGGCAAAATGTCTCATACGGCGAAATGTTATACGGCAAGATGTCTCATACGGCGAAATATATACGGCAAAAGGTCTCATACGGCGAAATGTTTACGGCGAAGGGTCCGACGGCGAGTGTCATACGGCAAAATGTCCGGTTACGCTTTAAACCAGTCTTCTTAAGATAATTTTTTAAGAAATGTAACTAAGATGATTAAAATCTTTCTGTGGAATTTTATAGATAATTGGTGTATAATAAAATGTTTCTAAGAATAATTTTATAGGTTTGAATATTTCATAACAACTAAACAAAAGAACAAACCCTACGATTCTGTTAGGTGCAAACTATCTATTTTTTCAAAAATCGATAGAAAACGGTTTGTCATAACCTACAAAATAGAGCCATTCCTAACCACAAAACATTATCATATAGCCAAATCTCTTCTAGTAAGAATAATTAATTCATCAAAACAATAATTAAGTTATTCTCCTATTTCTTTTTCGAAGATTGATCCAATTTGCCAATATATAAAAATTGTAAGCGCGGGAAATTTGTATTTTTTAATTTAAAAATTATTTTATCATCCATATTTCGTCTGTTTTTCTACTGTAATCGTATATTTGATCTGTAAAACGTAAAAGAGTAGTATAAGAAAATAGCACAATTTAATCAGAATGATACGACATTTTGCAGGAGCTCGAACGAAGCTACACACTGTCAACGCCCGGAGGTGGGAGTCCTGTCTGCTGTCCTCCTTGTAGTCCACCACCCGCACCCGCTGCTTACATCTCGAGCGCTAGAGCTTCTTCTCGTAGACTTACTTCAGGGACGAATCTTGGTATTGGTGCTTCCGCTACTTCACCTGAGCGCGATCCGCTTGGCAGGCTTCTTCGGTAAGTACAATTTTTATTTTTCAAAGAAATTTTTCAGTGGGATTATTTAAAAAAAAATTTCATTAGAAATGTTTGAAGAAATATATTAGTGGGATTATTTAAAAAAAAATTTCATTAGAAATGTTTGAAGAAATATATTAGTGGGATTATTTAAAAAAAAATTTCATTAGAAATGTTTGAAGAATATATTAGTGGGATTATTTAAAAAAAAATTTCATTAGAAATGTTTGAAGAATATATTAGTGGGATTATTTAAAAAAAAATTTCATTAGAAATGTTTGAAGAAATATATTAGTGGGATTATTTAAAAAAAAATTTCATTAGAAATGTTTGAAGAATATATTAGTGGGATTATTAAAGAAATAATTCACTGGGATTATTAAAAATTATTTTTCATTGGAATAGTTAAAATAATTTTTTTCGAAAAAGTTTTTTATGTAACCCTTTAAACCAGTCTTCTTAAGATAATTTTTTAAGAAATGTAACTAAAATGATTAAAATCTTTCTGTGGAATTTTATAGATAATTGGTGTATAATAAAATGTTTCTAAGAATAGTTTTAAAGGATGTCTTAAAGTAATCGATCAATCAAATTTTTCAAAGAAACGTTGCTAATACATTATTATAGAAATTTATTCATGAAAGTGTTCATAGGATTTATCAATGAAAATTGTCAAAGAAAGTTAAACAAATTTTCGAAGACAAGATATTACGAAAGATTTAATATTTACATATACGATTTCAAAGAAATTTTTCAGTGGGATTATTTAAAAAAAAATTTCATTAGAAATGTTTGAAGAATATATTAGTGGGATTATTAAAGAAATAATTCACTGGGATTATTAAAAATTATTTTTCATTGGAATAGTTAAAATAATTTTTTTCGAAAAAGTTTTTTATGTAACCCTTTAAACCAGTCTTCTTAAGATAATTTTTTAAGAAATGTAACTAAGATGATTAAAATCTTTCTGTGGAATTTTATAGATAATTGGTGTATAATAAAATGTTTCTAAGAATAGTTTTAAAGATGTCTTAAAGTAATCGATCAATCAAATTTTTCAAAGAAACGTTGCTAATACATTATTATAGAAATTTATTCATGAAGTGTTCATAGGATTTATCAATGAAAATTGTCAAAGAAAGTTAAACAAATTTTCGAAGACAAGATATTACGAAAGATTTAATATTTACATATACGATTTCAAAGAAATTTTTCAGTGGGATTATTTAAAAAAAAATTTCATTAGAAATGTTTGAAGAAATATATTAGTGGGATTATTTAAAGAAATAATTCACTGGGATTATTAAAAATTATTTTTCATTGGAATAGTTAAAATAATTTTTTTTCGAAAAAGTTTTTTATGTAACCCTTTAAACCAGTCTTCTTAAGATAATTTTTTAAGAAATGTAACTAAAATGATTAAAATCTTTCTGTGGAATTTTATAGATAATTGGTGTATAATAAAATGTTTCTAAGAATAGTTTTAAAGATGTCTTAAAGTAATCGATCAATCAAATTTTTCAAAGAAACGTTGCTAATACATTATTATAGAAATTTATTCATGAAGTGTTCATAGGATTTATCAATGAAAATTGTCAAAGAAAGTTAAACAAATTTTCGAAGACAAGATATTACGAAAGATTTAATATTTACATATACGATTTCAAAGAAATTTTTCAGTGGGATTATTTAAAAAAAAATTTCATTAGAAATGTTTGAAGAATATATTAGTGGGATTATTTAAAAAAAAATTTCATTAGAAATGTTTGAAGAAATATATTAGTGGGATTATTTAAAAAAAAATTTCATTAGAAATGTTTGAAGAATATATTAGTGGGATTATTTAAAAAAAAATTTCATTAGAAATGTTTGAAGAAATATATTAGTGGGATTATTTAAAAAAAAATTTCATTAGAAATGTTTGAAGAATATATTAGTGGGATTATTTAAAAAAAAATTTCATTAGAAATGTTTGAAGAAATATATTAGTGGGATTATTAAAGAAATAATTCACTGGGATTATTAAAAATTATTTTTCATTGGAATAGTTAAAATAATTTTTTTCGAAAAAGTTTTTTATGTAACCCTTTAAACCAGTCTTCTTAAGATAATTTTTTAAGAAATGTAACTAAAATGATTAAAATCTTTCTGTGGAATTTTATAGATAATTGGTGTATAATAAAATGTTTCTAAGAATAGTTTTAAAGATGTCTTAAAGTAATCGATCAATCTAATTTTTCAAAGAAACGTTGCTAATACATTATTATAGAAATTTATTCATGAAAGTGTTCATAGGATTTATCAATGAAAATTGTCAAAGAAAGTTAAACAAACTTTTCGAAGACAAGGTATTACGAAAGATTTAATATTTACATATACGATTTCAAAGAAATTTTTCAGTGGGATTATTTAAAGAAATAATTCACTGGGATTATTAAAAATTATTTTTCATTGGAATAGTTAAAATAATTTTTTTTCGAAAAAGTTTTTTATGTAACCCTTTAAACCAGTCTTCTTAAGATAATTTTTTAAGAAATGTAACTAAGATGATTAAAATCTTTCTGTGGAATTTTATAGATAATTGGTGTATAATAAAATGTTTCTAAGAATAGTTTTAAAGGATGTCTTAAAGTAATCGATCAATCTAATTTTTCAAAGAAACGTTGCTAATACATTATTATAGAAATTTATTCATGAAGTGTTCATAGGATTTATCAATGAAAATTGTCAAAGAAAGTTAAACAAATTTTCGAAGACAAGATATTACGAAAGATTTAATATTTACATATACGATTTCAAAGAAATTTTTCAGTGGGATTATTTAAAAAAAAATTTCATTAGAAATGTTTGAAGAATATATTAGTGGGATTATTTAAAGAAATAATTCACTGGGATTATTAAAAATTATTTTTCATTGGAATAGTTAAATAATTTTTTTTTCGAAAAAGTTTTTTATGTAACCCTTTTAAACCAGTCTTCTTAAGATAATTTTTTAAGAAATGTAACTAAAATGATTAAAATCTTTCTGTGGAATTTATAGATAATTGGTGTATAATAAAATGTTTCTAAGAATAGTTTTAAAGGATGTCTTAAAGTAATCGATCAATCAAATTTTTCAAAGAAACGTTGCTAATACATTATTATAGAAATTTATTCATGAAAGTGTTCATAGGATTTATCAATGAAAATTGTCAAAGAAAGTTAAACAAACTTTTCGAAGACAAGGTATTACGAAAGATTTTAATATTTACATATACGATTTCAAAGAAATTTATTAAAAATATTTTGAAATAATATTATGTATAGAAATTTTTCAATGGAATTCTTTTTTAAAAATGGAGTAATCAATATTATTAAAGAAATTTTTTTAAAGAAATGATTTATAGTAATTTTTCACAAATTTAGAAATTTGTTAGAGAGATTTTCCAAAGAAATTTTATATTTTATGAAGTTATTTTTTTTCCAATAAAATATTTCATAGTAATTTTTATCATTCATAGACATTTTTCAATGACATTTTTCAAAATAAATACTTATTATTTGTAAACCTTTTTTATTGTTACTCCGTATAGAATAACTTTTAATCTACATGACATTTTTCAATGAAATTTATCAAAGTCATTATTTATTATACATGAAAATTTTTCAAGGAAATTATTTATTTTTCATAGACATCAAAATTTAAAGATACATACACTGCCAGTCACTTACTTTTACCCCCCCTGGAGCAAAATAGGATAAAGTTTAAAGTTTTGTATCTTTGAAAGAGATCATCGTACAAAAACCAGTTGGAGACCATTTGAAAGCTTATTTTAATACCTTTCGATTCGCCAAAGTCACTTATAAAAAATACTATTTTTTGAAACTATTAAATGGCAATAAACTAGTTTCAAAAAAAAAATTTTTGGACACCTTTTTGAATTCAATGTAGTTTTCAAAAGATTGACGAAACCAAAAAGTTATCCAGATAGATTTTTAGCTTTTTTCAACAGCTTTCGACTGGTTTTTTTTTTCATTTTTGTAACTTTATTTTAAACAAAGTTACGGTAGTTTTTGCTCGAAAATAGCCTTTTTTTTAAATCTAAATATATTAAAAACTTTTATAGATACAAAAAAATGATAAAGAGAAAAAATGTCACTTTTATATCGTAGAATACGAAAATGTTTTAAGTAAGAGCAAACAAAAAAATTTTTTATTACCTGTATTTTTTTTAAGTACAATCATCTTTGAAAAAAATCAACCTGCAGAGGTAAAAAATACAGGTAATAAAAAATTTTTTTGTTTGCTCTTACTTAAAACATTTTCGTATTCTACGATATAAAAGTGACATTTTTTCTCTTTATCATTTTTTTGTATCTATAAAAGTTTTTAATATATTTAGATTTAAAAAAAAGGCTATTTTCGAGCAAAAACTACCGTAACTTTGTTTAAAATAAAGTTACAAAAATGAAAAAAAAAACCAGTCGAAAGCTGTTGAAAAAGCTAAAAATCTATCTGGATAACTTTTTGGTTTCGTCAATCTTTTGAAAACTACATTGAATTCAAAAAGGTGTCCAAAAATTTTTTTTTTGAAACTAGTTTATTGCCATTTAATAGTTTCAAAAAATAGTATTTTTTATAAGTGACTTTGGCGAATCGAAAGGTATTAAAATAAGCTTTCAAATGGTCTCCAACTGGTTTTTGTACGATGATCTCTTTCAAAGATACAAAACTTTAAACTTTATCCTATTTTGCTCCAGGGGGGGTAAAAGTAAGTGACTGGCAGTGTAAATTGATAGACTCAGACAAATTCCCCATTTATCCAATCAGAAAAAATCATTGATACGTTGGCGTAAAATTTCCAGTTACCTGCCTAGACATTTTTCAATAAAATTTTTCACAGTAAGATTTCACGGAAATTTTACAACAAAATTATTTATACATCAAAGGCATCAGAATTTAAAGATTCATAAGTGAATATACTCTAAAATATTCCTCATCTTTAAAAAAAATTACTATTTCCATTGCGTAAAATTTTCAGCTACCTGAAAACATTTTATCGGGAACTCGGAACAAGGGATCCACCACATCTGCCACAATGGGCCTCTCCATTACCCTTGGGAACGTTATGTCCAGCTCACTTTCAACCCCATCTACAAATCGTTCACAAGAGCGAGCAGGAACATCGACTCGAGAATATCAAGATGGACCAGATTTTTGCTCCGGTTAGGGTGAGATTTGGGATTCGCTTTATTTTTCTTTCGTTTCCATCCAATATATTTTATATCATTTCATTTCAATTCATTTCATAAATCTCTCTCTCTCTCTCTACTCTATAATTTTATCTTTATTTATCGCTGCATTATTATTATTTATTATACACGCAAGAAAAAATTGACGTTTAATTAAAATATGATCGTTAGATAGAAGTAGAAGGAAAAAGGCACAACTTTCTTAACTAACTCGCGGGAAAAGTTTAACAAAAATTTAATCAGTTTAACCTGCATCAAAGTTCGAAAAAAAAAGTTTAAAGGGGGATGAAAACACGTAGTGATACATAGATGGGACTATACGTGGCGCATCGACTTTGGAAACTTTCCTGGGAACATAATTCTATAAAGTGTGCGAGAGTGAAAAAAAAAAGAAAACGACGTATAGTTGATTGACGTAATTTTGTAGGTCCAACGCGACGCGGAGATTTATGAAATTAAAGTGAAATTCGATAATTACGTCGTCATTTCAAATAATAATTATTAATTTTAATTAATATTCACTTTTTTCGAGATTTTATTTATTTATTTTTAATTTACGGCGAGCTTAATGAAATTTCATTCGGGGTGTGATTTATAAGGAAGTTGATTATATTTGTACTTGAATTTTCTATAGAAGTGTATAAAAACTACTATATATGAATTTTAATTAATTCCCAGGAAATTTTTACGGAATTGTAGAAAGAATATTTTTTTTAATTTTGTTATTGATTGTTACATTTGACTGAACTGGTGTATTGGAATATGTTGACTAAAAAGAAGTAGCATGCGTTTTGCACTTACAAAGTTGGACTGGGTTTTGTATAAAATAATAGATTTTTTAGTAAATAATATAATTTAAATTTTCTAGCTTATTACATCAAAAATTTAATTAGAATGTTTGGGTTGAAAGTTTGTTCTTTTTTTATTAATAATTACCGACCAATAATTGTTTAATCGATTATTATTAAGAAAATCTATTTTTTTATTTAAAAATGAAAACGCTAAGCCCTTGCTTACATTTTAAAGTATTTGTATAAATTTTTATTAGATTTTTGGTTCAATATATTAAATATATAATTTTTGATTCGAAAAGTGTAGAGGTCTGACATCCCCCCAAAAAAACAGAAATATGATTTATTTTTTATCAAACGAGGAATTCATTTTATCGAAAAAAACGTTCTGTAACGATCTTGTGTTTTTTTTGAAGATAATTTCTGAATTTTTAAAAAAAATTTTTATCGATAAATCAGCGAGATTTTTGGGCAGCCGTAATTTTATAGATACATAGTACCGACCAAAAATGGTTATTTAGATATAATTTCTATTCAAAGTATTAACTTAATAATCTGATAAATGTTCTATTTTCATTTGTTAACATTTAAGGGAACCCAAAAAGCAACTTGTCGGTAATAAATATACTCACTGTCGGTAACTTTAAAATTCCACTCAATTTATTAATTTAAAAATCTGAACAAGAAATTAGTATATCAATAAATATTAAATTGTCGGTAAAATATCCACTTGTTGTCGATAACTTAAAAATTTACTTTATTAACCTTAAGGGGGTGTTGTATTATCGACAACACAATTTTTCGTTTCCTTCAATGAATTCGTAAAAATTCCAAATTTTGACAATGCACCAAAAATGTATATATTACATAAAATGTATGATACAATTAAACAAAAATTGACTGCATAAAACGTAAAATCGATAATGTCGGTATATGGGTATAACGTATAGGACTACGACACCTCCTTGATTTAAAAATCTCGAAAAATGCTAAAGTCGTTTTAGATTCCATACAAGTAGCTGGCGCAATTAAATTTAAAGAAAATATATTATCTCTCTATATACCCTAGTAGAAATTGAGCATTTTAAGGTTAGACAAAATTTGAAATTTGATCATATTAGGATCATATTTTGAGCATTTTTTGCTAATTCGTCATTTTCTGGCTTAAAAACCGTTTCAATTATGCTCAAAATTCTACTAGGGTAACAACTCATCGATAAAATATGCCTCTACCCAGTCGGTAACACAGGACTTCACTCTCCAAAATGACGAAAAAAATCAAACTTGAAACAAAAAAAAATGATCTTTCGTCACCTTATTTCCTCTCACCAATAAAGAAAAAACCTAACGTCTTACATCATTCATTCAAAAACTTCCGATACGATTTCAATACATGTATATATAATCGCAACTACATACAATGCACACAAGAAACTTTCATACTCTTTAGACGTTACAATTCCCAACAGTGGAAACTTGACTTCGTATATATATAGCTCGTGCGTTCGACTTTTCCATATATCCCTTTTGTATATATCTCAAGACCACAGAATATTTTCTTGGGTGAAGCGAAAAAAAAACTAAGCTTTTTCTTATTTTCGATCGGATGTATATCTCAATATTTGTACTGATTTATGAACGGTACATTTTTTGCTTCTATTGTATTGATAAAAAAAGCTTTATTTTTTATCTAATAAATTATATTTAATATAATTATATTTAAAAAAATTATAATAAATTATATTTTTAAATAAGTATCACACCGGGTTTACACGAACGAATTTACTTTAGATTAAATAAGACGATTTACCCGTATATTTTACTGAGGAGAGCAGGCTGGTGATCGGGTCGAAACGTCTTAAAATTTGTCATATTGAATAAACTCATAAACCAAATGGGACAATATGACAAAAATTTTGATAAAAATTGCTTACCCGTATAGATATACGGGTAAGTCATCTTATTTAATCTACAGTAAATTCGTTCGTGTAAACCCGGTATTATACTTATTTAAAACCTTTATGAAATTAAAGTGAAATTCGATAATTACGTCGTCATTTCAAATAATAATTATTAATTTTAATTAATATTCACTTTTTTCGAGATTTTATTTATTTATTTTTAATTTACGGCGTAGCTTAATGAAATTTCATTCGGGGTGTGATTTATAAGGAAGTTGATTATATTTGTA
This sequence comes from Theocolax elegans, assembly GCA_026168455.1. Classification (NCBI taxonomy): domain Eukaryota; kingdom Metazoa; phylum Arthropoda; class Insecta; order Hymenoptera; family Cerocephalidae; genus Theocolax; species Theocolax elegans. The sequence goes on along the minus strand of CM047426.1, from coordinate 2,628,476 downwards.
CTTGAATTTTCTATAGAAGTGTATAAAAACTACTATATATGAATTTTAATTAATTCCCAGGAAATTTTACGAAATTGTAGAAAGAATATTTTTTTTATTTTGTTATTGATTGTTACATTTGACTGAACTGGTGTATTGGAATATGTTGACTAAAAAGAAGTAGCATGCGTTTTGCACTTAAAAATTGGACTGGGTTTTGTATAAAATAATAGATTTTTTAGTAATAATATAATTTAAATTTCTAGCTTATTACATCAAAAATTTAATTAGAATGTTTGGGTTGAAAGTTTGTTCTTTTTTATTAATAATTACCGACCAATAATTGTTTAATCGATTATTATTAAGAAAACTATTTTTTTATTTAAAATGAAAACGCCTAAGCCCTTGCTTACATTTTAAAGTATTTGTATAAATTTTTATTAGATTTTTGGTTCAATATATTAAATATAATTTTTGATTCGAAAGTGTAGAGGTCTGACATCCCCCCAAAAAACAGAAATATGATTTATTTTTTATCAAACGAGGAATTCATTTTATCGAAAAAAACGTTCTGTAACGATCTTGTGTTTCTTTTGAAGATAATCTCTGAATTTTTAAAAAAATTTTTATTGATAAATCAGCAGATTTTTGGGCAGCCGTAGTTTTATAGATACATAGTACCGACCAAAAATGGTTATTTAGATCTAATTTCTATTCAAAGTATTAATTTAATAATCTGATAGATGTTCTATCTGCATTTGTTAACATTTAAAGGAACCTAAAAAGCAACTTGTCGGTAATAAATGTGCTCACTGTCGGTAACTCTAAAATTCCACTCAATTTATGAATTTAAAAATTTGAACAAGAAATTAGTATATCAATAAATATTAAATTGTCGGTAAAATATCGACTTGTTATCGATAACTTAAAAATTACTTTATTAACCTTAAGGGGGTCTTGTATTACCGACAACCACAATTTTTCGTTTCCTTCAATGAATTCGTAAAAATTCCAAATTTTGACAATGCACCAAAAATGTATATATTACATAAAATGTATGGTGCGTTCGCAAAATGGCAATTAAACAAAAATTGACTGCATAAAACGTAAAATCGATAATGTCGGTATATGGTCTAACGTATAGGACTACGACACCTCCTTGATTTAAAAATCTGGAAAAACGCTAAATTCGTTTTAGATTCCATACAAGTAGCTGGCGCAATTAAATTTAAAGAAAATATATTATCTCTCTATATAACAACTCATCGATAAAACATGCCTCTACCCAGTCGGTAACACAGGACTTCACTTTCGAAAATGACGAAAAAAATCAAACTTCACACAAAAAGAATGATCTTTCGTCACCTTATTTCGTCTCATCAATAAAGGAAAAAAAACGTCTTACATCATTCATTCAAAAACTTCCGATACGATTTCAATACATATATATATAATCGCAACTACATACAATGCACACAAGAAACTTTCATACTCTTTAGACGTTACAATTCCCAACAGTGGAAACTTGACTTCGTATATATATAGCTCGTGCGTTCGACTTTTCCATATATCCCTTTTGTATATATCTCAAGACCACAGAATATTTTCTTGGGTGAAGCGAAAAAAAAACTAAGCTTTTTCTTATTTTCGATCGGATGTATATCTCAATATTTGTACTGATTTATGAACGGTACATTTTTTGCTTCTATTGTATTGATAAAAAAGCTTTATTTTTTATCTAATAAATTATATTTAATATAATTATATTTAAAAAAATTATAATAAATATATTTTTAAATAAGTATCACACCGGGTTTACACGAACGAATTTACTTTAGATTAAATAAGACGATTTACCCGTATATTTTACTGAGGAGAGCAGGCTGGTGATCGGGTCGAAACGTCTTAAAATTTGTCATATTGAATAAACTCATAAACCAAATGGGACAATATGACAAAAATTTTGATAAAAATTGCTTACCCGTATAGATATACGGGTAAGTCATCTTATTTAATCTACAGTAAATTCGTTCGTGTAAACCCGGTATTATACTTATTTAAAACCTTTCCGAACTTAAAATTTGTTCTAAAATATATTTTTAATTAATTCTAAGTTTATAATGTTTTTCCTTATGTAGTTTAATTGGGGACGTTTTTTTTTAAATTGTTAGTTCGTAATCTAAAAATCGAACCTATAATTAAAATATTATTTTTTATTACATTTGTGTTTTTTATGACTAATTTCTAAACTTGCTATTTCGTAACCTAAAAATCTTAAATTTTGAACATTTTTAATGTCTTGAGGTTAGGAATAATTATAATTATTTATAGGTTATTGAGAAAAAATTATTTTCTTTGTACAAATCAAAATCTTTATAAATCCTTTTTTTTATCAATAACTGATTGAAAAGTAATATCCAAAAATAATGGTTAAACTAACCTCAAAATTGACAACACTATTTCTAAAAATATTTTATAATCTAAAAATCTAACCTACTTAAATCACTATAAAATTATGTGCTTTTTTACGCAAATGAGTAAGATGGTTACCCTTAAAAAGATGACACGTTTCCTAAAATATTCTTTGATAACCTAAAAATCTAATCATAATCAATAGTATATTATGACACTGTTGTGGGAGATGGTTTTCTATAGTCGCTTCGCTCGTGCGAACAACCTCGAGAAAGGTAAAAAAACATCTTCCACAATAGTTTCATACAATATTTTATAACATTAGAACCTCAAAATCTGAAATAAAAGTGGGATTTTGAGGTTAAAATGTTATAAATTGATATAAAACTTTTATTTTACAAAGAAGAGTACGGTATTCATCCAAGATTAAGAAATAACGTTATACAAAAACTATTTTTTATAACTTCAAAATCTAACCACACTAAACAAAACATTCTCAATTCAAAAGAAACTTTTATCTTTCCGACAGAAATTCACGCGTAAGAAATTTACTCAAGATTATTCAAAACCTTATTTTTCTAAAACACTCCTTCATAACATAAAAATCTAACCACATCAAAACACTATGAAAGGAAAAAAACCTTCTTTTTTAACAAGATATTTTGCGTAAGTTTAAGTAAAAATAACGGCATTACTAAAATTTGTCTTTCATAACCTAAAATTCAAACCGTATCGAAACGCTATTTAACTTTCTTTCTTTTTTTAACAAATAAAATATGAAAAGTTTATCTAGTGAATGTTGATTATAAGTCTGGTTAAGCCCTTGGAGCATAGAATACGTATACATAGTCACTTCCGTTAGCCTAGAGCTAGCTCGAACTTTTCGATAAGAAGAGAGCCCGGAAGACCCTCAGGGACAACCAAGTTTACTTCGCTTAAGTTACGCATACATGTGTGTGTATGTGAGTGGATTTGTGTGCATGTGTGTACGAGTATGTATTTATAAATGCATGTGTGCGTGTATTTGCGCGTGTGTAGATGTATATGTATGTATTTGCGCGTGTGTGTAGGTATGTATGTGTATTTGTACTGAATGCAAATATGTGTGCGTGATTGCGCGTGTCTATTTATCTGTGTATTTGTTTGCGCGTATCTGGTTGTGTGTGTATGTGTTTGCGCGTGTCTGTTCGTGTACGTATGTATTTGCGCGCAAGTGTGTGCGTGTCCGTGTGAGTGGTTTGTTTCTCAAATGCGGAGAGACGATGAATCTATGAATTGAGCCTGTACGTGAATTGAATAAGTAATACCTGTTTGGAAATCGATCCTAATTGAGATTTTGACACGCGGGACGTGCCCAAGATTTGCGTAGATGAATAATAAAAAGCAAAGTTATTTTTGTTTTACGGAAAAATCTCGGGTATTTTAGTCAATGATATTCAGGGTAATTATCGATCGGTCATCTAAAGGTTATATGAATTGGAAGCAATAATTTTTAAGTTTGAAAAACGGTTTGCTAGGTAGAAGTTAAATATCTAATTTTTTGTGTTTACTAAAAATGAAAAGATGCTTAGTAATTACGAAGTTTAATATAACTTTAAAAAATAACAGTTACTTTGTGCATTGCTAATATATTTATGCGCTCAAAAGAATTAATTAACTTTTTTTTAAATAAATATCAAGATAACAAAAATTTACGGTAATTTTTGCACAATTCCAGGTTATGTTCATTTATTGTAATACATTTGATACAAGAGATTAGTCAAGAAGTAATGAATTTTTTTATGTAGCTTAACATTTAATAATAAATGATAAATCATCAATTAATCCATTTTTAATTACACATCCAATTTCGTACAATTATTTTCGGTCGGCAAGGTAGGAATTAAAATGATCATATGGGCCATAACAAATATCCTTACTTATATACACTTATTCAATACCACTTTATATCGAACACTAAAAAAAATTAAAAAAAAACACTACATCCACCATTTCATTAACCAATACCTATATAAATTACATTCTAAGCTCCAAATTCTAAAAATCTACTCAAAAAAGCAGAAACTTTAAACATTTATTAAAAATAAAATTCCCATCATCAAAAAACAAAAAATAATGTAACAAACCCTATATCTCTTAACATTTACGTTTTATAGGTTAGAATAAAAAAAATTGTATCAACGTCACTCTTCTGTCAGTCTATAAATATAAACAACTCGTACAGATCTATTTCGAATCTAATACCAACTTGTACTTCTATTAATCTCAATTAAGGATCCGTGTATACACATAGATCCTAAGTTAAAGCAATGATGGAAGATATAATAAGTGACGGATACGTTCAGTGGGCCACGTGTCACGTCTTCTAACATTAATACCTCTTCGTTCACGTTCTTGGACATTCTGGCAAATACGTCCTACACTACTACTTTAATGAAAAACGACGCTACTGGAAATTAACCATGTGACCAAAAATTACCGATTGTCGTTTTTTAAAATTTAACGGTTCTTTTTTTAAATTACAATTTGACGTTACTGTGAAAAATGAGTAACTTGTATTTAGTACTTTGAGAGTACGAGGAGAGGAAAAAGGTTGAAAAATGAAAATGTTATAATGGTATAATAGTGTCATATTCCTCGTCATTATTACGTACTTTTAAATTTTAACGGTCTTTTATTAATATTTTGATTATTTTATAAGTTACAGTCGTGTATCGTTTATATACAAATTTGAGGAAGTAAATGTGAAAAATGTGAAACTGTAATTATTATTATTAGATTATGTTATTGCTCACATTTAAATTTTAACGTTTCCTTTTTTAAAAGAATAACGATAATTCAAAATTTGGTTTATTTACATAAAAAAATAGATATATAATCAATACATAATTGTTATAAAAAATATAATAGCGTCATAATATTTCTTGTGGAAATTGGACATTTTGAGGTTAAGTAAAATCATATGTTGGCAATGAATTATCAAATGAAATTAGTACTTTGATTTGTATTTGTAAGATCAAGGAATCTTGTTATTAATTATTACTACTTCAGTAAAAATTATTTATTTTGAGGTTAGGTAAAACTATTTTCATTTTATAAATGCTTTGATGAGTACTAGGAAATAATATTATCAATTATTACTATTTTAGTAAAAATTAATTATTTTGAGGTTAGGTAAAGCCATTTTTTCACTAATTTATTACTAATAACACTAATATATAATTACCTTACACAACCTTCTTAACAATTGTTATTACCCAATCGAACGATCATTTTTTCAAAAGTTACGTTAACAACCCAACTATTGGCCAATTTATGTCCACGCATCAACATTTCAAAGTTAACCTCCAAAAGCAACCTCCTCATCGACATCTCTCTCTCTTTTTTGTTTCTTAACAGCTGAGCGACGGTTCGATATCCGAAGCACCTCGTCGCGTCTCCGTCGAAGGTGGACCAGGAAGTGGACGTACAACGCTATGCCTCCGATTACTCTATCAATGGGCAACTCAAAGTGATGGTCCAGCATTGGCTTTCATCGTTCCGTTACGCGAATTACGTGGTGGTCCATTACTCACTTACTTGACCCGAGAACTTTTTCCACGTAACGGCATGCTCGCTGACACGATCCAACAGGTTTGGCGGAGTTTACAATTACTCGAAGATCGAGTACTTTTTGTACTCGATGGGTACGACGAATGCCAGTCGGGACGCGCATCGTTAGGTGAGTTTCCTTTTTCGTGTAATTATGTATATATCGATCTAATTATGAACACACGCGGTGTGGAATGTGAAATCCTTAAAATTACTTGGTGTTACCATCACTCGATAATTTGTAATTTTGATTGATATGTGCGAGCGTCGAATTATCCTAATATCATTTGTTTAATTGTTAATTAATTGTGTATATGTAAGTGCTTGATTAATTATCGGACCGTTTCGTACTTGTAATTTTTGATGTTTAAGGTATCATGTATGATGGTAATGAGATATTCATTTGATTTGACGAATGATAAAAAAAATATTAATTTATTGATTTCAAATGCGTGGATTTTGTGAATTATAAAGCGATATATACGGTTTGGTTATTTGTTCTTCTATTTAATAGTTAGCTTGTAATTACTATTATTTTATAATTTTTATTATTCTCAAACTTATTAACTTTTTAATTTCATTGTATTTATAAATTATTACAAAAATTTTACGAAGTAATTATTAGGTTATTAGATTATTCACTATTTCCTTTTAGTATGTTCAATCTAATAGTTTTTGGGCTACTGATAATTAAAAACTTTTTTGATTGTTTTAAAACTATTTTTAACAATTTTCTTTTAATTGTATTAGAAATTATAAAAAATTATTACTATTTAATTATTAGATTATTTGGTTTTTCATTTTATTGCTTAATAGTTAATTAATAGTTACGATATTATTAATTGAAAAATAAACTTTGTTATCTTGTGAATTTAATTTTCATAATTATTCAAATATTTAAATTTATTCAAGAGTAATTTAATCATTATAGTTATTTGTATTAATAAATATTAATTCTATTATCATACAGTTTTTAATAGTTATTGCATTATTATTACTTAAAAATCTTGGTTATTATTAGAAATTTTATGTTCCGAACTTTAATAATTTTTCAAATATGCTTGTAAGCTTTAATTTAAATTATTACGGTTATTGAATTGTTAAGTGATTTTAAATATATCGTCCAATAGTTATGTAATCGTTTTTATGTTATCATATTAGCTATTAGTTATAATAGGTCAATTTAAACTAGACCTTTAAATATTAATGAGTAATTTATAATTTTGTACTTGAAAAATAATAGTTAATGAAATATTAGGTTTTTGATTGTATCGTCTAATAGTTGCTCAATAGCTATCAGGTGATCTTATTAGTTATTGCTTATTAAGTTCTTTTAAAGTCAACCTTTCAGCTATTTTGAGAAATTTATAATTTTTACCTTAAATATTGTTGTTGATGATTTATTAGGTTATTTATGTCTCATTAAATAGTTATTTAATAGTTATGGATTTACTTTTAATTTATACGATTTAGTTTTTTATTATTTACTAACTGTACAAATCAATCCATATAATATTTGATAAATAATACTGTTTGATTAGTAGGTCATTAGATGCGAAGTAATTAAAAATACGTTATCTTGTGAATTTAATTTTCATAATTATTCAAATATTTAAATTTATTCAAGAGTAATTTAATCATTATAGTTATTTGTATTAATAAATATTAATTCTATTATCATACAGTTTTTAATAGTTATTGCATTATTATTACTTAAAAATCTTGGTTATTATTAGAAATTTTATGTTCCGAACTTTAATAATTTTTCAAATATGCTTGTAAGCTTTAATTTAAATTATTACGGTTATTGAATTGTTAAGTGATTTTAAATATATCGTCCAATAGTTATGTAATCGTTTTATGTTATCATATTAGCTATTAGTTATAATAGGTCAATTTAAACTAGACCTTTAAATATTAATGAGTAATTTATAATTTTGTACTTGAAAAATAATAGTTAATGAAATATTAGGTTTTTGATTGTATCGTCTAATAGTTGCTCAATAGCTATCAGGTGATCTTATTAGTTATTGCTTATTAAGTTCTTTTAAAGTCAACCTTTCAGCTATTTTGAGAAATTTATAATTTTTACCTTAAATATTGTTGTTGATGATTTATTAGGTTATTTATGTCTCATTAAATAGTTATTTAATAGTTATGGATTTACTTTTAATTTATACGATTTAGTTTTTTATTTATATTCTTTATTCTCGGTTTTGTGCCCTCTTTTTTCCTGGCACTTCCTACCGTTTATCCCCTAGGGGACTTTAACGGTGTCCACCTACCACCTATGTGTGGGTGCATTATCCCTCCCTTAAAACCCCACCATCTCGCATTCGCCCGGGGTTATGCCCGTGGATGAGGGAAACCTGTGAAGCAGGGAAAACCTCATCCGAGATGGCCGGTGTATTCGAAACATTCTTTTTGGGTGTCAGAGTCACATTGCGTAGACCTTGACACCGAAACCGAATGTTTCACACCTCCCGCTCACGTTGTGAAGTGTGGAAAAACACCTAACCCGCCACGAAAGCCAAACCCATCCACCCGAGTAGAAATGAATTCCAGGCAAAAAGAAGGCCCTGTTCAGGTACCTGACGAATATTAAAAGGCCCTGAACAGGTGCCTGTAAAGGGCCTTTAAAAAATGTAATGGGGTGGAGATCAGGGCCTGTTTTATGTAATACTATTTTGTGGGTATGTTCAGGTGATATTAAGGCACTTAATTAGTAGTAAAAACTAAATCTGAATGTATTTGTTATTTTACAATTGTTTTTAATTGTTAACCTTTAGAGGACGGGAATTTTCTGATTCAAAAAAGCTTTTTTTTTCAATAAAATTAATGTCTAAAAACATCGAATCACTTTTAACCTTTACAGGACGGGGATTTGGGTTTACTGTTTTCTCTCACTTTTCTATAGAAATCGAGTTTATGTGATGTCTCACATCTCAAAACTAACACATGTAAAGGGTCGATCATGGGCATGGCCCGTATAGGTTAATAGGTTAAAAAAACGTTATCTTACATGTGTAACAGCTTTGTAATCTTAAAAACCACAAAATATACTAATATAAAGTTATAAATATAAGGTTAATTAGGCGTGCGTACATGCGTGTATGTGTGTGTGCGTGTGTGAGCGTATAGGTTTTGTAAATAAAATAAAATGCATTTTAATACATAAATATTTATTAAACATAAATATTATGTATAATATAATTAAAATATATGGTTTAATATAATTTCCAAATAATTACAACAATCTTAATATAATATTAATATTAATAACTTTGCACTTTTTTTATACAATACAAAATTAAATCTTTTCACATATTTAAAGCAATATAATACTGCATAAACTTTTATATTATTAAAGTGTTCTTTTAAACTTTCATTATTATATATTGTATTTTCCTTTTCAATCGGTACCTTCGAACTCTTAGTAAATTAAGCTTCTGAGTACTTATAATCAATTTTTTTACTCATTTTATATTTATAAAAAACTCTTGATAAAATTCTAACCTGAAAATTTATATACAATACTATATAATTTGTAGATACTATTACTAACCTCACATTCGAACTAACAAAATTGACTTTTACTATAACCTCACATCCGAACTAACAAAATTAGGCCCTGACTTAAATTTCATTACATTCGTATCCCGGCCCTTAACAGGCGGCCTTTTCAGGCCCTGTTTTCTAGTTCAGGCGGCCTGGCTAGAATTTCTACTCGGGCAAGTGCGAACCGCACTCAGTGCTGCTTAACTTCCGTGACCGGCCGAGGTGCGTCTCCGCCACTCCGCCACCGTGTCGGTAGTTTTTTATTTATATTTTACTAACTGTACAAATCAATCCATATACATAATTGATAATATAATACTGTTTGATTAGTAGGTCATTAGGTCACTAAAAAATATGCGAAGTAATTAAAAATACGTTATCTCGTCAATCAAATTCGAGTATCAGATTATAAAAAAAATGTAACTTTGGTAAAATTTTTTCCTAAGCTTCTATTTTTTTCCAAAATATAGCTATATTTAACTTCTCGGTATCGAAACTTAATAGACCGTAACTTTACTCAAAGGCGTGTAATTTAATTGCACGAAAAGGTCTATTACATAACCTCTTTGAACATTTTCCATGTACACCTAACTGAAAGGGTTAGTCATTTATTTATTTTTTTACTTTTTTTAATTTTTAGGGGACGTAGCCGACTTGTTGGAAGGCCGACTTTTCCCGGAAGCTCGAGTATTGGTCACGTGTTCGGCAAATGACGCAACAACGATTGGTCCTCTAGTACAAAGGAGATTACACCTTGCTGGTCTCGAGTGGCCTCACGTTGAGAGGTTATGTGTCGCTTATTTCATTCACAACGATATGCCCGAAAAAGCTTACGAGTTTCTCGAGGTCTTGAATGTCCAGCCTTTGAGTGTTAGGCAACTCGCTCAACATCCACTTGGTTGGATTATGCTGTGCGTGCTTTATCAGGTTAGAAATTATATGTTTTCTTATTCAAAATTAGAGAAATTTAGTTGTGAATAATAAAGTGAACCATCAGTATGTTCTCTTTACCACTCATACTCAATTTTATTCAATTTTTTCGATCGGTAAAAGATAGGCTATAACATGTGCCTAACAATAAAAAAACTAATAAATAAAATTTTTAAACTGTAAGAAAACATCTTTTTCATTCCTACTAAATATTACGCACTATCGATCGGTAAAGGAGGACATATTATTCCTTTATTAATAACAAAATGATAAATAAAATATTAAAACCAAATTTTACCCAAATTTCCCGATCGGTAAAGCAGAATTAAAAATTAATTACAACATTCATCGAACAATAAAGTAAAAAGACCAATAAATAAATTAATTGACGTTATCGATCGATCAGGATTCCAGCAATCTGCCGTCAGAAATAAGTGCCTTGGTCCAAGCAGCCGTAAAGTGCATCGTGAAACGTAGTATGGAGCCTCCTGTGCCACCAAACGAGGAAATTCCTGGTCACTGTCGCAAGCGTCTCGAAGATTTTGGAAAACTGGCACTCGCAGGCCTGAGAGAAGCTCGTTGCTTCTACACCGAAACGGAATTAAGAACACGCGGTGGTGGCCTCGAGATCGCCAAACTCGGTTTTCTGAACAAAGGTAGGGGCCCTGTATTACTGTCGCAGTATATATTAAAAATTTTCAAAAAAAAAATATAATAATGTCAAAAAAAACTCCAGGTTTGAATTTCGGACAACGACGTAAATCCGACCTGTACACGCCGATCCACTTGGCGGTAGCGGAATTCTTAGCAGCGTATTACCTAACCTCAGTCGCGCAGTACGCCAACATTTTACGGCGCGAACTAGAAGGTCTGCCGTCCGGTATAATCGGTCACTTAGCTGGATTGCTCGGACCTAAAACCCATTTGGTATTGAATCAACTGTGCCCACTCGAAGTTCCTCCACGAGCGATGTTCTCCTTGCTAAAAGCTGCCGGACCATCAGATGGTAACGTAGCGGCCGTTTGCCGACTGGTGGGTGCTGGTCCGGGATTCGGTCCGGCTCCGAACGAGAGACCACCAGCGCCATTGGTTCACACGTCGCCATTGGAATTGGAAGGTTGGGCAAGGATACTCGAAAGTTCGGCTTGTAGCCTCGAGGCACTCGAGGTTGTATTTCAGGTTGAACGAGGGTCCGATCCCAGATATTTGGATGAATTTTTCGAGGCACTCGCGAGCAATGAGAGTGTCAAACTCGTTAGGATAACCTCGCTACTTGGTCAGGAATTCCCGGCGGATGAGGTTCTCAGATTGGCTGAACATGTCAGGAACGTGTTGGGGAAGAAGAGGCTTAACGAGTTCGAACTAGTCATTACGTGTTTGGAGGAATCGGCCCACGATCGGTAAGTATTTTTGGTGATATTTTACATTGTTGGTGTTATTCATTTAAATTGTAGTAATGATTTATAAAAAGAAGGTGAAGGCTGGAAAGTATTTACATAAAGTAATTACAATTTATACAATGTACACATTTTGGATAATATAAACCTTTATAATTGCTATTATATTGTTACAATAAGTTTTTATCGGAAACAATTTTTGGTTCAGTGTAGTCCATACCGATAGTTTCACAAATCCGCCACCCGAAAATTTAGGAGCAGAAGTAGCGCTGCCGTCAGATAGGCTGAGTTCGTATTCGACAATAATTATGGGCAATTAAAGAAAATAGAGTTTTTACCACACAAAATCGAAGTTGAGCACCATAGCTATGAATGGAATGATTAATTACATATTACTTAACCGATCGAAAAGTCAGTATTTTTGACGAAAAGTGAAAAACAAAGTACGAAGTGACTTTGGTATGTGTTCTCAGAATTAATTTGTACTTATCACTTTTCTTCGAAAATATTGACATTTTGATCAGCTAAGCAATATGTAATTAATCATTACATCAATAGTTATAGCGCTCAACTTCGATTTTGTGTGGTAGAAATCCTATTTTCTATAATGATCCATAATTATGATATGATAAACTATACTCTACGGACTCCCCTTAAGATGTTAAAATTTCTTTACCAAATATGTCGATTTAAGCTGAAACCAGTTTTTGCCCATAAAAGTATCGTAAATACTTTGATACAAATTTTCTAACTTACCAGGAGAGTGTCACATCTCCGGGTATTGGATCTTTACCAAACTCTAGGATATGTTTACTACTATAAAAATATAAAGAAAGCCAGAATTTCAGACTGTAACGCTGTTTTTTACGATAGATAAGCAAATAACGAAAAACTTCTTGACAAAAAAGCTCTTGACTATGATCACTTATAACTTAAAAACAAATAGAGATAAATACTCAAACTTAAGTTCAAAATAAAACTAAGATCGAATAGATAGGAATTTGGCCTAAAAAATCAGTAAATTTTTTAATTAGTCGTCAAAATATCGTTAAATTCGTTTTTCCTTCATAACTTTCGACCATATCAAGATATTTAAACTTCTTTTTTTAATTCCTATCTATTCGATCTCAGTTTTCTTTTCAACTTAAATTTGAATATCTATCTCCATTTGTTTTTGAGTTATAAGTTATCAAAGTTAAGGACATTTTGGCGAAATTTTATCGTTATTTAAAAAATTTTATAAATAGCGTTAAAGTCTAAAACTCTTGTTTTCTTTTTAATTTTATAGTAGTAAACATATTCTAGAGTTTGGTAAAGATCCGTTTCTCGAAAATGTGACACTCTCCATGTTAGTTAAAATCTCTTATTGGGAAATTTTTGTCCAGAAACGTTTTGTAAATGCTTTGACGATGAAAATTCCGAGGTTAGCTAAAACCAGTTTTATGCCAAAACGTTCCAAAAATACTTTGATATAAAAAATTTCTAGGTTAATTAAAATCTGTTTCTGGAAATTTAAAATTTTAAAATGCATTTGAAAATGCTTCGATATAAAAATTGTAGGTTATTTTAAACCAGTTTCTAACCAGTTTTTTCCAAATATTTCGCTAATTCTCAAATGTCTACTAGAGAATAAAAACGAAAAATCATTATTATCAAAAAGAGGTTATTCATCCACTTTCATAATAATCCAAAAATAACAATTTAATATCCTCCGTGAAACAAAAGAAAATCAAAATATTAAATTAAACAATCTAAAAGAACCAACCTTAACTCACTTTACTGACTCGTGAAAAACGACTTTGAAAATCATAATAAAAAATTCTCTTTATATCTCACCTCTACAAAAAAAGAAAGAAAATCCTTAAAACGGAAACTGTAAAACAAAAACTCAGTGTCTGAATAATTACGAAGATGAGATCGGATCTTCCTTTTCATCATCTTTTGGAAAGGACCTCCGTAACCAAAGGAACCTATATAATATTTTTTTAATGTAAAAAAATAAAAAAAAAATTTTCATTCACTAACAATCTACATCAAATATTATTATGGAAAATCTTTGCTCGTTATACCCGCGCACATTAAACTATACCGTGAGAGTCGAGAGTACATCAAACTTTTCGCATTTGCGTTAAATTAACGACGCGAAACAACGTGTAACCACAAATTTTCGACATTAGTTTGCAAATATATTATGACAATTATACCACGTTTTTTAACCCTCCCTAGAGATTACATAATTTATTGAATTCATCAATTTTTAGTAGTTTTCCGCGTACGGTAATATTTTTCAGTATAGTTTCTTAAATTTTGCATCGTTTACTAATTTTGAGGATACGTATGTTACTTTTTCTCCAAAGTTATAAAATTTTCAAAAAAAAATATAATAATGTCAAAAAAAATCCAGGTTTGAATTTCGGACAACGACGTAAATCCGACCTGTACACGCCGATCCACTTGGCGGTAGCGGAATTCTTAGCAGCGTATTACCTAACCTCAGTCGCGCAGTACGCCAACATTTTACGGCGCGAACTAGAAGGTCTGCCGTCCGGTATAATCGGTCACTTAGCTGGATTGCTCGGACCTAAAACCCATTTGGTATTGAATCAACTGTGCCCACTCGAAGTTCCTCCACGAGCGATGTTCTCCTTGCTAAAAGCTGCCGGACCATCAGATGGTAACGTAGCGGCCGTTTGCCGACTGGTGGGTTGGTCCGGGATTCGGTCCGGCTCCGAACGAGAGACCACCAGCGCCATTGGTTCACACGTCGCCATTGGACTTGGAAGGTTGGGCAAGGATACTCGAAAGTTCGGCTTGTAGCCTCGAGGCACTCGAGGTTGTATTTCAGGTTGAACGAGGGTCCGATCCCAGATATTTGGATGAATTTTTCGAGGCACTCGCGAGCAATGAGAGTGTCAAACTCGTTAGGATAACCTCGCTACTTGGTCAGGAATTCCCGGCGGATGAGGTTCTCAGATTGGCTGAACATGTCAGAAACGTGTTGGGGAAGAAGAGGCTTAACGAGTTCGAACTAGTCATTACGTGTTTGGAGGAATCGGCCCACGATCGGTAAGTATTTTTGGTGATATTTTACATTGTTTGGTGTTATTCATTTAAATTGTAGTAATGATTTATAAAAAGAAGGTGAAGGCTGGAAAGTATTTACATAAAGTAATTACAATTTATACAATGTACACATTTTGGATAATATAAACCTTT
Organism: Theocolax elegans; assembly: GCA_026168455.1. NCBI lineage: Eukaryota > Metazoa > Arthropoda > Insecta > Hymenoptera > Cerocephalidae > Theocolax > Theocolax elegans. The sequence goes on along the minus strand of CM047426.1, from coordinate 2,613,393 downwards.
ATAATTGCTATTATATTGTTACAATAAGTTTTTATCTGGAAACAATTTTTGGTTCAGTGTAGTCCATACCGATAGTTTCACAAATCCGCCACCCGAAATTTAGGAGCAGAAGTAGCGCTGCCGTCAGATAGGCTGAGTTCGTATTCGACAATAATTATGGGCAATTAAAGAAAATAGAGTTTTTACCACACAAAATCGAAGTGAGCACCATAGCTATGAATGGAATGATTAATTACATATTACTTAACCGATCGAAAAGTCAGTATTTTTGACGAAAAGTGAAAAACAAGTACGAAGTGACTTTGGTATGTGTTCTCAGAATTAATTTGTACTTATCACTTTTCTTCGAAAATATTGACATTTTGATCAGCTAAGCAATATGTAATTATCATTACATCAATAGTTATAGCGCTCAACTTCGATTTTGTGTGGTAGAAATCCTATTTTCTATAATGATCCATAATTATGATATGATAAACTATACTCTACGGACTCCCCTTAAGATGTTAAAATTTCTTTACCAAATATGTCGATTTAAGCTGAAACCAGTTTTTGCCCATAAAAGTATCGTAAATACTTTGATACAAATTTTCTAACTTACCAGGAGAGTGTCACATCTCCGGGTATTGGATCTTTACCAAACTCTAGGATATGTTTACTACTATAAAAATATAAAGAAAGCCAGAATTTCAGACTGTAACGCTGTTTTTTACGATAGATAAGCAAATAACGAAAAACTTCTTGACAAAAAAGCTCTTGACTATGATCACTTATAACTTAAAAACAAATAGAGATAAATACTCAAACTTAAGTTCAAAATAAAACTAAGATCGAATAGATAGGAATTTGGCCTAAAAAATCAGTAAATTTTTTAATTAGTCGTCAAAATATCGTTAAATTCGTTTTTTCCTTCATAACTTTCGACCATATCAAGATATTTAAACTTCTTTTTTTAATTCCTATCTATTCGATCTCAGTTTTCTTTTCAACTTAAATTTGAATATCTATCTCCATTTGTTTTTGAGTTATAAGTTATCAAAGTTAAGGACATTTTGGCGAAATTTTATCGTTATTTAAAAAATTTTATAAATAGCGTTAAAGTCTAAAACTCTTGTTTTCTTTTTAATTTTATAGTAGTAAACATATTCTAGAGTTTGGTAAAGATCCGTTTCTCGAAAATGTGACACTCTCCATGTTAGTTAAAATCTCTTATTGGGAAATTTTTGTCCAGAAACGTTTTGTAAATGCTTTGACGATGAAAATTCCGAGGTTAGCTAAAACCAGTTTTATGCCAAAACGTTCCAAAAATACTTTGATATAAAAAATTTCTAGGTTAATTAAAATCTGTTTCTGGAAATTTAAAATTTTAAAATGCATTTGAAAATGCTTCGATATAAAAAATTGTAGGTTATTTTAAACCAGTTTCTAACCAGTTTTTTCCAAATATTTCGCTAATTCTCAAATGTCTACTAGAGAATAAAAACGAAAAATCATTATTATCAAAAAGAGGTTATTCATCCACTTTCATAATAATCCAAAAATAACAATTTAATATCCTCCGTGAAACAAAAGAAAATCAAAATATTAAATTAAACAATCTAAAAGAACCAACCTTAACTCACTTTACTGACTCGTGAAAAACGACTTTGAAAATCAATAATAAAAAATTCTCTTTATATCTCAACCTCTACAAAAAAAGAAAGAAAATCCTTAAAACGGAAACTGTAAAACAAAAACTCAGTGTCTGAATAATTACGAAGATGAGATCGGATCTTCCTTTTCATCATCTTTTGGAAAGGACCTCCGTAACCAAAGGAACCTATATAATATTTTTTTTAATGTAAAAAAATAAAAAAAAAATTTTCATTCACTAACAATCTACATCAAATATTATTATGGAAAATCTTTGCTCGTTATACCCGCGCACATTAAACTATACCGTGAGAGTCGAGAGTACATCAAACTTTTCGCATTTGCGTTAAATTAACGACGCGAAACAACGTGTAACCAACAAATTTTCGACATTAGTTTGCAAATATATTATGACAATTATACCACGTTTTTTTAACCCTCCCTAGAGATTACATAATTTATTGAATTCATCAATTTTTAGTAGTTTTCCGCGTACGGTAATATTTTTCAGTATAGTTTCTTAAATTTTGCATCGTTTACTAATTTTGAGGATACGTATGTTACTTTTTCTCCAAAGTTATAAATTTTTCACGATCGATTGATTTTTAGTGTTTCCGGGTACGGTAATTTTTTTCGTTTGTTTCTTTATAATTTCGATCTTTCTTAATTTTGAGGATGTATAGATTAGGTTTTTAATTTATTTATGTAAAGTTTATAATTATGAAAATTAATTTTACTTATTTATCTAAAATGTCGCTGATAGTCTAGAAGATCAAGACATTTTCATAGAGAAAGTAAATTTAATTAAATTTCTTCGAATGGATTGATAAGTTGCCGTAAGAGTAACGAAGTTAATTTTAATTTAATAAATTAATTACCTTATGAGAATATACAGTAATTTAACAAAAATAAATAACAGTTTTTAGGATCAGGAGCTCTCTGTTAACTTAAAATAACTAATTTTAATATTAAAATATTAAGAAATGTTTAACTTTTATATTTGGGATTAGAATTTACATAATAGTAGTAATGCGATTAGAATTAATCAATTTCGTGATTGGTATATTAAAATTATTGCAAATATTGTGATTAGAATTTATCCCATTTTGTAAAAATAATATATTGCGATCTTTAAAGATTTATTACATTTTTGTGATTATAATTAACATTGTGATTGTATCTTATGCCATTTTTTGTTTAATATATTGTGATCACGACCAATACTGTGATTAGTATTTATAGAATTATTAACTGATATACTTTATTTATTGCATATATTGCATTTGTAGCAATTATTGTGATTCAATTATTTAAAAAAAGAAGCTTTTATGAATCATAGATAATTATTTTTAACAATTAATTTATTTTTTGATTAGTATTTATACAATATTGTGAACATGATCAATGGTTTAACTAAAAATAATGCTGTTTTATGATTAGCAGATTGTGATTATCGAATACTGTGAGTAGGATTTGGATGTGTCAAATTGTAAGAAACGTAAATATAGTTCCTAGATTTTATGCAATTGTGTGATCATAAAAAACATTGTGATGGCTTTTTTTATTGACGTATTAATAATATCAAATATATTATGTAATTAAAATGTGTACAATAATTAATTGCGATTTGAATGTACATAATTTTGTGATTGAAATATTGTGATTATCTTCGACTTTATAATTAGAATTAACTTAATATATAATTGCTTTATTTTCCTTACTGTAAATATTGCTAATAGAATTTATACTATTATTTTTATAATTATCACAATGACTGTGATTGCAATTTATTTGCACGATTTCTAGTGTATACGTCTACATCATTTCACTGTTCATGTTTTAGATAAATCGTAGAAAATTGTAAATTATTGAATTTTATTGCACGTATTTAGAACTTGACAAATTTCGGTGCACGTGTAACCGACAGATTTACGAGACTGCGTTGCCAAATATTGGAGTAATTGCCGACTGTGTCAGGAGAAACTCGTCATTTAAAACTAGAAATACGAAATCAGTTAGATAAACTTATAATCTGCAAACACTTAAATTACATTAAAACGTTTATTCGTATTAAAATGTTCATTAAATAGGAATGGTGAGGATACATAAAAATTCAAATTTCCCGCGCTTAAATTTTTTTATGTAAATTTTTAATCGCAATAAAACGTAAGGAATCGTCGTTTAAAAATAAAATAGGTAATCAGTTTGATATGATCACAAACAATTGCCATAAAATTATTATTTTAAAATTTAGTTGTTGTAAAATATACGTTAATTGGGAATGGCAATTAAAATAAAAAATTTTAATTTCCCGGGCTTTTTGAATTTTTAAATAAATAAATATGTATAAACAAATATATATAACGTAATAGCCTATCGGATTTTAATATAGAAAGTTCTTTAAACTTCATTCATTTGTTAGAATTATCAATTTAGAAGTATCCTAACCTATAAGATAATCTTACCTAATTTTAATGAATGTAATATACATATTAAACATATTTAATATACGTTCCTCTTTATTACCAAAAATATACCCAGATATAAACTACTCATTTTGAAATTATCCGAAACTACTTTTTGTCATAAACTATCGATTAATAGTTCTTTTATTAACAAAAACATTTCGAGCGCGGGAAATTTAAATACGTAAAATCGAGAAAAACGCATTAAAATTTGCTGCAGTACGAAAATCCATAAAAATTTATTTCTTAAGAGAACTTAACAATCATCGTGTCTTCGAGTTTTCTTTTCCGTGACAGCGTAAACTTTGTCGTCGATACGAATGAAAACTCCGTGTATAGTAAAGTTTTGGTGGTAAACTGCATTCGGTCTATAGATATCCATTGGGACTTCTTCTCTCGCGAGTTAAATTCATTTTATTTATTTAACGATGAATTATTACGCTTAAGAAAATTAATTATTTATATTTATTATTATTAATATAGTTGAGTGAAAAATTAAGATATCCTTTAAAAAGGTTATTTAAACAAGAAAAAATTAATGTGAGACGTATTAATATGTCGATTTATACCTAGTCATAATAAAAAAAATTATTGAATTACAAATAATCATTTTAATCAGTGCAATTGCATGTAGTTAAGAAAAGAAATTAATTACTAATAATAATAAGAATAGTAATTGTATTACAAATATAATACTCACCCGAGTAGAAATTCTAGCCAGGCCGCCTGAACTAAAAAACAGGGCCTGAAAAGGCCGCCTGTTAAGGGCCGGGATACGAATGTAATGGAATTTAAGTCAGGGCCTAATTTTGTTAGTTCGGATGTGACGTTATAGTAAAAGTCAATTTTGTTAGTTCGAATGTGAGGTTAGTAATAGTATCTACAAATTATATAGTATTGTATATAAATTTTCAGGTTAGAATTTTATCAAGAATTTTTTATAAATATAAAATGAGTAAAAAAATTGATTATAAGTACTCAGAAGCTTAATTTACTAAGAGTTCGAAGGTACCGATTGAAAAGGAAAATACAATATATAAATAGTGAAAGTTTAAAAAAACACTTTAATAAAATAAAAGTTTATGCAGTATTATATTGCTTTAAATATGTGAAAAGATTTAATTTTGTATTGTATAAAAAAAGTGCAAAGTTATTAATATTATATTATATTAAGATTGTTGTAATTATTTGGAAATTATATTAAACCATATATTTTAATTATATTATATATAATATTTATGTTTAATAAATATTTATGTATTAAAATGCATTTTATTTTATTTACAAAACCTATACGCACACACACGCACACACACATACACGCATGTACGCACGCCTAATTAACCTTATATTTATAACTTTATATTAGTATATTTTGTGGTTTTTAAGATTACAAAGCTGTTACACATGTAAGATAACGTTTTTTTAACCTATTAACCTATACGGGCCATGCCCATGATCGACCCTTTACATGTGTTAGTTTTGAGATGTGAGGCATCACATAAACTCGATTTCTATAGAAAAGTGAGAGAAAACAGTAAACCCAAATCCCCGTCCTGTAAAGGTTAAAAGTGATTCGATGTTTTTAGACATTAATTTTATTGAAAAAAAAGCTTTTTTGAACCAGAAAATTCCCGTCCTCTAAAGGTTAACAATTAAAAACAATTGTAAAATAACAAATACATTCAGATTTAGTTTTTACTACTAATTACGTGCCTTAATATCACCTGAACATACCCACAAAATAGTATTACATAAAACAGGCCCTGATCTCCACCCCATTACATTTCTTAAAGGCCCTTTACAGGCACCTGTTCAGGGCCTTTTAATATTCGTCAGGTACCTGAACAGGGCCTTCTTTTTGCCTGGAATTCATTTCTACTCGGGCAGTAATTAACCGACTCGGTGGCGGAGTGGCGGAGACGCACCTCGGCCGGTCACGGAAGTTAAGCAGCACTGAGTGCGGTTCGCACTTGGATGGGTTTGGCTTTCGTGGCGGGTTAGGTGTTTTTTTCACACTTCACAACGTGAGCGGGAGGTGTGAAACATTCGGTTTCGGTGTCAAGGCCTACGCAATGTGACTTTGACACCCAAAAAGAATGTTTCGAATACACCGGCCATCTCGGGTGAGGTTTTCCCTGCTTCACAGGTTTCCCTCATCCACGGGCATAACCCCGGGCGAATGCGAGATGGTGGGGTTTTTAAAGGGAGGGATAAAGCAACCACACATAGGTGGTAGGTGGACACCGTTAAAGTCCCCAGGGGGATAAACGGTAGGAAGTGCCAGGAAAAAGAGAGCACAAATCAAGAATAAAAAAAAAAAAAAAAAAAAAGAATATAATACTCAGTAATCGAATTGCAAATAATAATAAAATAAATGGTAAATAAATTACATTATAGACCTCCTTTATTAATTAAATTGCAATAATTATCCTAATTGAATAATAAATAGTAATTAGGAATATTAATTAAATTACAAACATTGATATATAATCGTACTTGAATTAAAATTACTAATAATAAATTGTAATAATTTTACAAACTATAATAAAAATTTGTAATAATATTAAACTTTATACAATAACAATAGATAAGAGTATCAATAAAAATAATAATCGGGAACGATTATTAAATTACATATAATTATTTAATTAAAAATAATAGTTAAATTTTTTATTGATCGAGTTTTATTACATATATATATATATATAGTATAAATTATTTAAATGCGTGCATCAGTACTTTCGTTTATGGTGCATTCTCTTCGTACGAAATTTTTCTTTAAATAAAAATTTGAGGAAAGCACAGTAACTTTATTCAAAGCGTGAGTCATCTTCAGAGTTCCCATTACAAGTGATCAATCTGTAACATAAAACAAATGTATCAAAAATTAATTATTCATCAATAGGAAATTCTAACCATTATAAAAAAAATTGTCAGTAAAAGCTGGCCAACAAATTGTACACATTTTGTACCCAAAAAATGCCAAAAAATCGTATCAAAAATCAAAACGTTTTCTGCTCTAAAAACTGGCAAAGAATTGTTCACATTTTGTTACGAAAAATATTGTACAAAAACTTAATTATTTATTGATATACGCAACCCTAACCAAAATCAAAACATTTTTCTCATTCGAAAACTGGTCAATAATAGTTCACATTTTATGACCAAAAAATGGTTAACAATACCTAAATTCCGGTAATGTACTTTTCATACATAATCTACATAATTCTCGATATTCGTTACTAACATACATACACACGCATATGTATAGAAGATCAGCTTGTACATAGATCACGTTAAATATTCTATTGTCCGATAAACAATGTTCATTATAATTAATATAATCTCTAAGCATTCGCTGTTATCCGCGTAATATGCATTTTCATTAATTATCGAGTAACAACAAACGTCAAATGTATATATATATATATATATATATATATATATATATATGTGAATAAAGTTACATAAATTTTCAATTGTTATTCAAATTATTCTTAAATACGCCATGTATAAATTATTAACTTTAAATTATGCTAATGCGCGTTAATTTTAGACGATTCCGGGTTAATTGATAATATACACGCGCATAATCTTTCAAGTCTCTTTTTTTTTAAAGATTGTGCGACAATGACCTCAATTATCGATAAATATATATCATAATTTGGTCAAAAAGAGAAAATATTATGTATTGCGGGTTCATATGATTTACGTAATTTTCATTAGGTAATGCGAGAACGTCAAGTGTGTGAAGGAAAAATTATATATAAATAGTTCTATTTATTTAAATCAAATGTAACTTATGAATGTGTTTATATTTTTTTTTTCATTTTCAAAATGGACAGTTTTTGGACAAAGAACGTTTCATTGTATGGCTACTCAAATAATTATATATTTTGGTTCACCATTTTCTCGAAATCTCTATTATTTTCTTCAAATTTAAATATTTCTCAAAATTACTAACTGATTGAGTACAATATTGTCTTAAAATCACTGATCGAATCGATTCACTAATTTTATAAATTAATAATTTGATACAATTCAATAATTTATTCAAATTACCAATTTATTAATACAACAATTTATTCAAATCATTAAATGATTTAATTCAATTTTTTTTCGAAATCATTAATTAAAATGTAAAAAATAATTGATTCAAATCTAGTGTCTCTATAAAACACCAATAAATTCAATAATTTAAATAATTTAAATAATAATTTAAAATATTAATAATTTAAATAAATTAAATTTAAAAATATTTAAATAATTTAAAAAATCACAAATTAATTTAATTCAATAATTTTAAAAATTACAAATTAGTGCAATTCAAACATTTTAAAAATTTAGTAAGTTTAAAATCAACAATTATTGATTAAATTCGATGTTGTTTAAAAATCACCATTTAATTCTTAGAAAAAAGCTACACAATCAACCTCACAATCCAAAAAAAAAGAAAAAAGTTAGCACTAACCAAATGATCAATCAGTACTACGACATTCCCCAGCGAGAAAAGCCTCATCCGGTCCACACCTCGGTGCCCCATTAATAATATGCCGATCGTCCGGCTCGCCTGATTTGACACTCGCGTTTGACGAGGTTACACTCGTCTTTGTAGCATTTCATCCAAACCATTGGTGATCCGAGTGAAAATTTTCGATACCTTATCGTCCACCTTCGACGCCTCTTCGTTCACCGTTTTTTTCCGGCCTCCTCGGCTTTTTCACCGAAGATTTTCAAGACACCAGCCTCCGACTCGAGGTGATGCGCGAATAAGCACCACGCTACTAGAATCACGACGTACCACTTCATTTTCTACTTGGCGAATGGCGAGCTCGATCGATCGAGATCGACGATTTTATACTTTGCGCAATCTCGAGATTAAATTTGGGAGGGAAGAGAAAAAAAATGATTTATCTTCGTAATGAAGGAGAACGGGGAGAACGATTATTTATGGAATTTGTAGTATTGGGATTTTTATCGATTTTTTTTATTCGAAAACTATCGTTGAATGATTAAAGTTATGGTATTAAAATTATAAGTATATAATAATTAGTTATAAACTTTTCATATAAAAGTGAGGAGCATTATGTTAATAGATTTTTCGTTTAAAAAATCACTGATCTAAATTAAAATCAAAAGAATTATTAAAGTTTTTGCTAAATATAAAAGAAAATTTATTGTAACTACTTTTTTTAACGATTTTCTTTTATAATGTACAATGTAAAGTATTATGTTTTATTGATTACATTCTTCAAAAAATCATTTTTTATCGATACAAATCAAAATTAAAATTAAAATTTGTAATGTAGAAGCCAAGGAACGATTAATTATAAGCATTTTTCATTTTTTTATAGACTGTTGTTCCAAAAATCATTTTTGACGTAGATAAACGAAATTTTGGAATAGAGTACGTGGAATATTTTTTATCGATTTCTGGTTTGAAATGTGATTTTTAAATGATATTAATAAATAATTAAAATTGAAATTAATTTAAAAAGTCTGTAGTGAAGTAAAAAGTAGGATTAATTATAAAATTGATGAAAGTGTAAAACATTACTATTAATATCGATTTTCATACCTAAAATTTTTTGATCGATTAGGTAAAGTTTGTACTGAAAAAAAATATACGATTAATTACGAAATTTTTGTAAGAAATCTAACAACTATGTTATTACTTATTAAATTTTAAATTTCTAATGAAACGTAATTAAATGTATCGTTTTACGGTTCTGTTTTTAGAAAATCTTTGTTATTAATACTCATTCGATGTAAACCGCGTCATCGGTTTTTTTTCTTTTCTTTTCGTTCTTGCATAATTATTGCAAGCGTTTGAATCCCGATAACCTACGAGATAATAGTTTACGATAAATGTATTCGTTTTTGTGTGTACCTAGAATTTAATCTTTAATTACTGTTTTCTTTTTCTTCTTGAATTAATAATATATGTGTTTTAAGGAAAGATAAGATTTTTTAAATCACTGATAGAATTTGAAGTAAATAATATAATTAAATGTTGCGGAGATAAATAAATGACATATTTATTCGGAAAAATTATTATGATTAAAAATAAAGTAAGATTTATATTTATTTAAATATATTAATTTGATTATCTAAAATTTGTATCGAATCAAGGTTATTTAAAACTAATATTTTATTTATAAAATAATATTAAAAGATAATAATTGAGTTTAATAATTAGGAACTTTTCAATTAAGTAAATGTACTTGATTCGAATCGTAATCTTTTTTTTTAATTCAAGAAATTTTTTTATAGGATTCACTCAGTTTATATACATATTCATTATCGACTTTAAAAATCTCATTATTAATAAAATTTATTTATTTGAAAAAAAACATTTATATTAATTTAATTCAATAATTTTAAAAATTACAAATTAGTGCAATTCAAACATTTTAAAAATTTAGTAAGTTTAAAATCAACAATTATTGATTAAATTCGATGTTGTTTAAAAATCACCATTTAATTCTTAGAAAAAAGCTACACAATCAACCTCACAACCCAAAAAAAAGAAAAAAGTTAGCACTAACCAAATGATCAATCAGTACTACGACATTCCCCAGCGAGAAAAGCCTCATCCGGTCCACACCTCGGTGCCCCATTAATAATATGCCGATCGTCCGGCTCGCCTGATTTGACACTCGCGTTTGACGAGGTTACACTCGTCTTTGTAGCATTTTCATCCAAACCATTGGTGATCCGAGTGAAAATTTTCGATACCTTATCGTCCACCTTCGACGCCTCTTCGTTCACCGTTTTTCCGGCCTCCTCGGCTTTTTCACCGAAGATTTTCAAGACACCAGCCTCCGACTCGAGGTGATGCGCGAATAAGCACCACGCTACTAGAATCACGACGTACCACTTCATTTTCTACTTGGCGAATGGCGAGCTCGATCGATCGAGATCGACGATTTTATACTTTGCGCAATCTCGAGATTAAATTTGGGAGGGAAGAGAAAAAAATGATTTATCTTTCGTAATGAAGGAGAACGGGGAGAACGATTATTTATGGAATTTTGTAGTATTGGGATTTTTATCGATTTTTTTTATTCGAAAACTATCGTTGAATGATTAAAGTTATGGTATTAAAATTATAAGTATATAATAATTAGTTATAAACTTTTCATATAAAATGAGGAGCATTAATGTTAATAGATTTTTCGTTTTAAAAATCACTGATCTAAATTAAAATCAAAAGAATTATTAAAGTTTTTGCTAAATATAAAAGAAAATTTATTGTAACTACTTTTTTTAACGATTTTCTTTTATAATGTACAATGTAAAGTATTATGTTTTATTGATTACATTCTTCAAAAATCATTTTTTATCGATACAAATCAAAATTAAAATTAAAATTTGTAATGTAGAAGCCAAGGAACGATTAATTATAAGCTTTTTCATTTTTTTAGACTGTTGTTCCAAAAATCATTTTTGACGTAGATAAACGAAATTTTGGAATAGAGTACGTGGAATATTTTTTATCGATTTCTGGTTTGAAATGTGATTTTTAAATGATATTAATAAATAATTAAAATTGAAATTAATTTAAAAAGTCTGTAGTGAAGTAAAAAGTAGGATTAATTATAAAATTGATGAAAGTGTAAAACATTACTATTAATATCGATTTTCATACCTAAAATTTTTTGATCGATTAGGTAAAGTTTGTACTGAAAAAAATATACGATTAATTACGAAATTTTTGTAAGAAATCTAACAACTATGTTATTACTTATTAAATTTTAAATTTCTAATGAAACGTAATTAAATGTATCGTTTTACGGTTCTGTTTTTAGAAAATCTTTGTTATTAATACTCATTCGATGTAAACCGCGTCATCGGTTTTTTTTTCTTTTCTTTTCGTTCTTGCATAATTATTGCAAGCGTTTGAATCCCGATAACCTACGAGATAATAGTTTACGATAAATGTATTCGTTTTTGTGTGTACCTAGAATTTAATCTTTAATTACTGTTTTCTTTTTCTTCTTGAATTAATAATATATGTGTTTTAAGGAAAGATAAGATTTTTTAAATCACTGATAGAATTTGAAGTAAATAATATAATTAAATGTTGCGGAGATAAATAAATGACATATTTATTTCGGAAAATTATTATGATTAAAAATAAAGTAAAGATTTATAATTTATTTAAATATAATTAATTTGATTATCTAAAATTTTGTATCGAATCAAGGTTATTTAAAACTAATATTTTATTTATAAAATAATATTAAAAGATAATAATTGAGTTTAATAATTAGGAACTTTTCAATTAAGTAAATGTACTTGATTCGAATCGTAATCTTTTTTTTTAATTCAAGAAATTTTTTTTATAGGATTCACTCAGTTTATATACATATTCATTATCGACTTTAAAAATCTCATTATTAATAAAATTTATTTATTTGAAAAAAAACATTTATATTAAATTTAATTCAATTCAAATTAATTTTTTTTATTCGAAAACTATCGTTGAATGATTAAACTTATGGTACTAAAATTATAAGTATATAATAATAGTTATGAACTTTTCATATAAAGTGAGGAGCATGCATTATGTTAATAGATATTTTGCTTCAAAAATCACTGATCTAAATTAAAATCAAATGAATAATTAAAGTTTTTGCTAAATATAAAAGACAATGTAATGTAACTACTTTTTTTAACGATTTTTTTTTCATCATGTAAAATGTAAAGTATTATGTTTTATTGATTTTACATTCTTCAAAAATCATTTTTTATCGATAAAAATCAAAATTAAAATTAAAATTTGTAATGTAGAAGCCAAGGAACGAATAATTATAAACTTTTTTAATTTTTTTATAGACTGTTCCAAAAATCATTTTTGACGTAGATAAACGAAATTTTGGAATAGAGTACGTGGAATATTTTTTATCGATTTCTGGTTTGAAATGTGATTTTTAAATGATATTAATAAATAATTAAAATTGAAATTAATTTTAAAGACTGTGCTGAAGTAAAAAGTAGGATTAATTATAAAATTGATAAAAATGTAAAACATTATTATTAGTATCAATTTTCATACCTAAAATTTTTTGATCGATTAGGTACAGCTTGTACTGAAAAAATATATGATTAATTACGAAATTTTTGTAAGAAATCTAACAACTATGTTATTACTTATTAAATTTTAAATTTCTAATGAAACGTAATTAAATGTATCGTTTTACGGTTCTGTTTTTAGAAAATCTTTGTTATTAATACTCATTCGATGTAAACCGCGTCATCGGTTTTTTTTTCTTTTCTTTTCGTTCTTGCATAATTATTGCAAGCGTTTGAATCCCGATAACCTACGAGATAATAGTTTACGATAAATGTATTCGTTTTTGTGTGTACCTAGAATTTAATCTTTAATTACTGTTTTCTTTTTCTTTTTGAATTAATAATATATGTGTTTTAAGGAAAGATAACACGATTTTTTAAATCACTGATAGAATTTGAAGTAATATTTGTTAGTTATATTTATTATATTTGTAGTTGATATTTATTTCGGAAAATTATTATGATTAAAAATAAAATAAAGATTTATAAATTTATTTAAATATAATTAATTTGATTATCTAAAATTTTGTATCGAATCAAGGTTATTTAAAACTAATATTTTATTTATAAAATAATATTAAAAGATAATAATTGAGTTTAATAATTAGGAACTTTTCAATTAAGTAAATGTACTTGATTCGAATCGTAATCTTTTTTTTTAATTCAAGAAATTTTTTTTATAGGATTCACTCAGTTTATATACATATTCATTATCGACTTTAAAAATCTCATTATTAATAAAATTTATTTATTTGAAAAAAAACATTTATATTAAATTTAATTCAATTCAAATTAATTTTTTTTATTTAATTTAATTTTTAAACAAAAATATTAATTTATTTTAGAGTACAATAAGTAATTGCAATGAAAATTTGTATATTAATACGTATTTTTTAATCAATTCAATATTATTGATTATTTCAGTCATTTAATTAAATTTAAAATCATATCAAAGCATTTTTTAACTAATTTTTTAACCCAAATCGCCGATAAATCCGTAATTAACAGCCAATAGTTCGTATCAATTAACCTTAGAATACACCATAATTTTCACTAACACAAATTTAAGTTCTTAAATGATTCTTAATTTTAAAAAAATCTTATATCTTCTTCTTACGTTTTTCTTTGAAATTTCGATCAATTCCCTTTGAGCATCATTACAATTTATTTTATAAAATAGAAATATATTATAACTAAAAAGTGTTATAATAAAAACTACTATTACGTGAAACAAATATTTTTTTCTAAAATATGATTTCCAAATGAAATCCCTTTAAAATACACCGGAAAAATCGATGACGACTTCAAAGTGAAAACGCGTCCACCCAATTTTTCTTCGCACATCGAATGAAAAATGTATGACGATAGTATACATATATATCCTACTCCACTATACATTAAAAACAAAATTTTTTGAGTAATTTACATCATTCGATTTAAAAGAAAATATTTGTATTAAAAACAAAAATATTCTGTATTTTAAAGAAATTTATCAACAAAACTTGTGCATCGATTCACTCAACATTGGAAATTCCACATATACTTCTTCGATAAAAAGAAAAATTATCGCGTACGCGTAAGATATAAAATGAAAAAAAGGTCAAAAAAAAATGTCTTACGTGATGTATAAAAACGAGAGAGACATTAATTACTTAAATTTTGGTATGTATAATTCTCGTCGTCGTTTAAAATGAATATATCCACGCTGGAATGGAACTTCACATACCTTTTTCCTCCCCTTAAAAGCAAATGCATTTAGGCGAATGGTCCACTCGCGTAATCTATTTTATAACCTCAAATCATTATGCCATCTGAAATTCGGGTATTAAAATTTTTCACCCGTTTTAATTAATTAAATGAAGAAAAATTATTTTATCTTTCTTTTTTAGTATACGCGATAAGAAATTTTGAAAATTATGAATGTAGTTTTTTCTTTGATTATTTTTCGAGTAGATGAACCATCGAGTATAATTTTTTTTAATTAAGGATATATTAATTAGGTTGATAATTAATAGTTTATTTTTTTATAAAAAAAGGTATTTGCTGTTGTTGAAAAAGAATGTTGTATAACTTTTATAAAGTAAGGATGGGTTAAATAAAAATTGATGCTTAAGTGTGAATTTAAAGAAATTATGTACAGAATCGAAATACCTTTTTTTTAAGGGGAAAAGCTTGTATTGAGTTAAAATTTAGGAAATATAATTATTAACTCATTGTGTATATTATTTTTTAATTTTTTTGAAAAACTGTATTTTTTAGTGAATTGAGAGTTTGCATCACGATTTTTTCATCAAACATGCTGAATTACTGTATGAAACATCAAAATATTTAAATCAATTATATTACTATTAACTATAATCCTTAAATATTTTAGCTAATTCAATCAATTATAATACATCGAACTATGATTTTTTATTACGATGTTTCATTGAACAAACTGAAATGTTAACAGTAAAAATAAAACATGGTTTTAATCCACTCGAACGAATGAGAATTACAAAAACATAATTATAACTACTTATCTACTTTTTTACATAAATTTTATTATTAATTAATTTTCAAACATTATTTCCTATAATATAAACAACATTGAACTTTAAATTAAAATTTTAATTCCTGTACGATATTCTATGATTTTTTATATATTAAAAATCGCCTTTAATATAATACACATATATATGTATACTGTATATTGCGTATCAATCATTATCAAATAATTCACGAGGAAATAACAAATCTCTCTACATCGCGAGGTATATAAAATTTGACCGAATTATTGCGATCCGACGCAGTGAAACGTACCAAATATTGAATTAAAAAACTGTTTAATAATCCTTGAATAAAATCGAATATATGATATTTGTATATTAAGAAACATTTTATTTTTAATACAAACTTTTTTCATTATTATTATTATTAATTATACGTATGGTTATTTTGAATTTTTGTTTAGTATTGTTATTATTCATTGTTAATTATTATCATTTTTTAAATTCAATTTCTGTTTACTATTCATGGATTAAAAAATGTTTATTATTACAATTATTAATCTTAGGGTAATTTTGTAATTATTAATTTAATTAAAAATTTTTTTTATTTTTGTTAGTAATGTTCGTGTATTGATAATTATAGATTATTATTGTCAAATTTTAAATAAACTGTCCATAAATTAAAAATTTCAATAGTTATAATTGTAGTTAATTTTGACGTTAAATAATAAAACTGTAGTGTGAAATGTGGATCATTATCTACTTTAAAAATCAGATTTATTGTATAAAAATCAAGATATTCTTATAATTACTAATTTTAGGGTAATTTAATAATCATAATTATTTTTTAAAAATTACTCCTATTAATTTTACGACAATAGTTATTATTATTAATTATCAAATAATAACAATTATTGCAATTGTTAATTAATAGTTTTTTAAAACACTACCAAAGCTCGATAATATTCTTTACAAAAGCAACCTAAAAAACATTCTTTTTGACAACAACATTATTTAATAACAATATTATTATTTGCAATACGTTCAGTGTGTAATTTTAATTTTAATAACAACATCACGAAAGTTCGGAATTTAAATTTAATTACCGTGTATTTAATCCAACCCTTAGACCCCGAGTTAACTCTCGTACAACAAACTTGGCGACGTCGTCACGTTGAGTACACGACTTTTGTCAACAAAAACGAGGCAAACAATTACAATTACAATAACCTAAATTTTTTGTTACGGAAAAATGGAAAAGAACTATTATTTGAAAAATACGTAAAAATGTTAAAATAATAAAAGTAAATAAAATTAACAAAAAAACTTTCAATTGGTGAATAATACTTGACTTTCTAAAGAAGAATTTTTAAAGTAATAAATAATCCTTGAATTTAATAAAAAAAATTTGTATTGATAAGTATTGATTTTAAAAATTAAAAAAAAATTTCGTATTAATAATTCTTTATTATTTTAATTTATATATTAATTTTTTTAAAGTAATCCTTTTATTTAAAAAAATTTTCAATAGATAAATAACCTATAATTAAAAAAATTATTTTAAATAAAAAATAATACTTTTTATTATTTTTAGAAAATTTGTAAATTGAAACGTAATTCATTAATTAAAAAATTTTCTTTTCCAGATTGGAGTGCGTTGTAAGCGCTCTGTGCCGTGGTATGAGTCAAGCGTCACCCCAACTGTCACGATTAGTACTCGATATGAACCTGTCCGGTGATCAGGTGTCGAGAGTCTGCGAATCATTACGACATTGCAATCAAGTCCAAGCGTTGCATTTACCACATCTTGGTTGCGGTTGCGAGGGGTTGGCCTCGGTTGCGGAGCTACTTAAGGAACGACCTTTATTGGCTCTTAATTTAGCCGGCAGCTGGGGTGCCAAAAATGAGGATCCATCGAGCTCGGGAATAAGTATGGGTAAGTTAATTATGATTTTTTTAGTGCTTTTGGATAAAGACTGTGTTTTTTCCATATTTCCCACAGATATGTATTTTTTTGTGATCATTATACACAAGTAATATTATGCAAAACTGAACAATAAAAAAGTACTAAATTGGCAAACGATGGGAAGTAGTTAATAACGCAATTGAATAATAAAAAATAGTTCACTATTTACATACTCACACGCGAAAAGTACTAACGTACAAATTCAATGTAATTATATAAAGTACTAATATGCCCATATTTAATTTCAGAATCAATGTTATAATTATACAAGATACTTAAGTAAAACGTTAGAATACTAATATATGTATAACGTCAAAAGTACTAAGTACTATTTTACCAATATTACAAAGTGTTCGAAGTACTGTATCTGGTGTATTTTTACATAGACTACAAAGTACTAATTAAAAAACGTTTACATTAATTTTAAAGTATGTAATTACATTTTTCCAAACGTTGCAAAGTAGTAATCGGCGTGTATTTTGAAACAATATAATATACTATTTTACGAATGGTTCCCTAGTAGAAATTCAACATTTGAAGGTTAAATAAAACTCCAATTTTGCCATTTATTGGGAATTTATTCGGTACTTTATAACATTTGGCCATTTTTTGGCTTAAAAAACGTTACATTTATGTTGAGATTTCTACTAGGGTTGTTTAAAAAATATTTTACTATTTTACGAAATCTTCAAAATACTATTTTATTATTTTTTATTTATTAACAATAAGCAGAAAGTATTATATTAGATCTTACCATCGTACTAATCTACATATAGTGCAAAATAACTGTTAAATGTCTGAGAAATATACCTTGTCACATTTCTCCGAAAAAAAGCAACTCTTAAATTACCAATCGCCGAAAAAAATCATCCTTCACATTCCTCCTCCATACGAAACGAATTCTGAACATTCCACAAAAAAAACTTCTCATCCCTTACGTTCTAAATATCCCTTTAACAATAAAACACCCAACTTTTTCCAAAAATTACCGCATCGGCAGACTAAATCAAATTTTTATTCAGCAAAAACATAAAACACCTAATGTACGCGTATCGATCGGTAGCCATGTATATGTTATCTAACCTATAGCCACTTGGTCGGAAATTTTCAAGTCGTGTGTGGCTAACCGAACTGTGTATAGACGATCGCGTGTATACGATTAGTCTTACAAAATACATGGACATCGATGATTACCAAACGCTCCTTCATCCTCCTCTTCTTCTTCTTCCTTATCCGTTCGTCAAACTGTTTGTGTGTGTATGTATATCAATCAATACATTCACGACTTGATAATTATATAAAGCTTGGGTGATCATCAGAGTTGATTAGAAGCTCATGTGTTTGGTATAAGAAAGTTAACCTACCGGAATTCACGGTTTATTGCCCAAAAAATGGTGAGAAATCCAGTATGAAAATTAATGGCTGTGAAATGGTTTTATTTAACGTAGTGTTTAGTAACATAAGTTTTATCAAACGATTTTTTACGGCGAACAATGGGTACTTGATTGAGAATTCTTTAAGAATGGGTTTTTACATAACCTTAAATACGAAAATTTAGAGGCGTCACTTTTCGAATTTTAGATAAACATTTCCTGATCCTGATTCTATCGAAATTAATCAAATGTCACTTTAAAACCTTTTACGTAAATTGACAACTTTACATTTTCGAAAAGTATGAGATGCGAGTGTTAGTGCAATTATCATTTGATTTGATAATTTACCCTTAACAAACTTAAATTTTTTAAGAATGTAAAATTGATAAAATTACACTTTAAAAAAGTGTAAAGTGTACCACACATTGAAGTACCCACTGAAAGTGTAAATTAAAATCTTTACACTTTTTGAATGTGTAATATGAGTAAATTGCACTATTTACACTTTCGTAAAGTGCAATATGTGTAAGTTGCACTTTTTACTCTTCCGAAAAGTGTAATATATGTGAATTTCACCATTTTCAAAAGTGTAATAGTCGTATTTAGTCTTTTCAAAAATGTGAAGTTGATAATTTACAAATTCTAACGACAATTTTTACATTTTATTATTTAGACTGCAGGATTGAAAATCTTAAGGAAACGTTCTCTTTTGACTATAAAACTATAGCCGCGGTGTGAACGAAAATTGCCTAAAATGAACATCTTTAATTACTAGACGAAAAATTCCAAACATATATAAATAATTTAATTGATCAAGAAGTGGTTAATGAATCTGTAATTAATGATTTTTACCTAAGTTCTAATTACCCTAATAGAAATATATCAAATATTTATCAAACTTTTTTAAGTAAAAACACTGACCAATAATTTGGTAGTTATTATAATTGCCTAACAATAATATCTTAGATGAATTTACATTTTGTCTAATGTTCAATAAAAAATGAATATAAATTTTGTTATCCTAAAAAAAATTAATTTTATTAATCAACGTTCTTACAATTACCTAACCCTAGTTCTATCAAAATTGATTAAGTAAATTCAGAATTTTTGTTTCAAACTGGCGACTAAATCGGTAATTAACGCCCAAAAATTTCTATCGACTTACTTCAATTTCCACTAGTTATAGACATTTGATATAAAAATAGAATAATAAAAATTACTATAAAAATTATAACAAAAATTACTACAAAATATAGCAATAAAAATTACGATAGTCGAAGTATGTCCCACCATTACTATAAAATATAGTAATTTTTATTATTTCATTTTTCTCAGTGTATTTACTCTAATAAATCCACAATTAGTATTTACACCTAATCTAAAAATTCTCCATTTCCAGTAAAAACAGACACAAAGATTTTCCTTCAAAAAAAAAAATCTGTCTCTTATTCACCTCTTCGACTCGTTCCCTTTTCGCAAGGTACTTTACTTTGAAACTTTACAACTCCAAGTTCTGATGTTGCCTACCGTATGTTTGTTCAAAATACTACCCCGAAACCGTTTTAAATGGAAAGTTTGAAAGTGTAGGTGGCACGCCTGCGTTGGAGAGAAAGAGAACGAATGGTACCCAAAATTTATAACAGGGGTCAATTTACATTTTAAATATTCGACTATATTTTGATGAAATCCTGTTTACTCGAAGTTTAGAGAGGGTGGGATTAAAACTTGTTCTTTGTCCGACGTAGTATTAGACAATTTTTTATAACATCGAATGTTGTTAATTTTACAGATAAATCGCGTAGATTTTGATAATTAAAGAAATGATAAATATTGATTATTTTTAGGTTGAATCAAATCATTTTTTGGATATTAAACGTTAATACTTTTTCGACAGTTTCTGACTAAAAATGGTTCGATTTCTTATTAGATAATGTACGATTGATTTTTCAAATGTATTTTCCGTGGAATTGTTATAAATTTTCCGAAGATAATTATTTTTTGGTTTTTTCAAACGAGTTAGATTTTTCGATGATAATTAATTTTTGATTTTTTCGAATGAATTTTACGCGGGGTTGATATAACTTTTCCGATGATAATTAATTTTTGATTTTTTGAACGAATTTTCCGTGGGGTTGTTATAATTTTCCGAGGAAAAGGAGAAAGAGAGAGAAAAAAAGAAGGGAATATAAGTTAAGCTTTCAAAGTTAAGTCAGTTACCTGGAAAATCCTACTTTATCTTTCAATTTGTTTCCTCATTTCGTATTCTCTGTTTCTTCGTTTAATTCGTCTTTTATTATCCGAACCGTATAAGGTATAGATCCCTTCTTTTTCTTTTTTCATTTACGTTTGATAATTTTCTTTTTTTTTTGGTAGGTTTATCGATTACATTAGTTACCTTACATCTTTCGAGGAATTATTGTGAGGAGAGAATTTTCAAAGTATATAAGAATTTTGAAAATGTACGAATTATGTTTATTAAATTTTTTTGTTCGTTTTGTTTTTTAACATATTATAGAGAACTTCCGTTTCTGGAGATTTTTTTTGAAGATAGAATACTTGAAATTATAAAAGGAAAGAGTATATTGAATAATAAGGAATTATTATTTGGGTTTTACTAAAGCATTTTGTAAAATTAAAAGTTAATTAAACTAGTTGTTTATTTTTTATCAGGTTTTTTAATATTCTTAATATAGTATAATTTTAGAAATGTTTATAAGGAAAAAGTTTAATGTATCACTGAGAAAAATTTGCTAGTATAAATTACTATTTTAATGGTAAAATGAGGACAGACTTTCACAATTATAAAAATTGCTGTTAATAATGGTCAAAATTGCCACTATTTTGGAAAAATTACTATTAATAATGGCAATATTTAAAATTATTACCATTAAAATAGTAATTTTTACTAACAAATTTTTCTCAGTGTAATACAGCAAACCATAATTTTAAAAATTCAGAAATTATTTGGTTTTTTATTAAGGATTTTTTATTTTACAAATGGTTTATTTAATCTGTTATTTAATTTTTAATCTGATATTTTAATATTCACGATATTTCTTTTTTCAAAATTTACGAAATATTCAAACAATCAATAAAAATATCAAAAATTACAAGCGCCGAAATTTTGAATCTCTAATCGTCTCTAATTCAAACCTAACCTCGAATATAAATTTTAACCGTTATAAGAATAAACAATAAAATTTCTATCCATTCGTATAAAAATCTACAACACGTAGTACCCCCAACAACAGCAATAAACCCTAAGCGTTTCGTGGAAAAATATTCTTGTAAAACCACTAGGTTATTTAAGCTTTCAAATGCAGCTGGTACGTTCCATATCTCCCGATCATACATTATTCGTAATGTGCATTATCACCGGAGTCAACCATAAAGAAAGGTGGAAAAGGTAAGGGAACACGAGAGAATAACAAATGTATCCTCTGTATAGTAAACAGGAACAAAACTCGAATACATATGTACGTGTATTATATAATTTAATAAAATTTTTAGGTTAGGATCGCTAAGCAGGATACTACTTTGAATTTTTGGATGTCCACCTGTGGCACCGATTGCTGTTACGATGATAATGACTTTTCGAACTTTTTGTTAGAGCTACAGAATAAGAAAGATAGTGATAGACGTCATGAGACGATGCTGTGATCGATTTCGTGATTTTTTAAGATTAAATGGTTTGTTTTATATAAGCGATAATTATTATTTTCTTTAATAGAAAATATTTGGAAACTATTTGTTGGAACTAAAAAGTGACCAAAGCGTTTGTAAAAAGTATTTTATAGTTTTTTTATACTTTAAATGTTTTTTTAAATATGACAACCGAATTATTTATGACCGTTATTTTTCAAATTTATGTCCGTATTTATTTTATTTACAACATTTTTACGAATGTTTTTCTTAAATACCTTAATAATATTTTCACATAAAAAGCTTAACATGACAATTATGACATATATGACGGTCACATTTTACGTCTTATGACGAGCAATAAAAGCAATATTTATTTTGCATCTCCGCTTTTTTTGATAACATCTTGATATCGCGATTAATTACAAACAACCTAAAGACAAATAGTCAACGTACCGTTTTTATTTCTTTTTCTTCGTTCCATAGAATCATCCTCGTCTTTCTTCTCTCCGGAGAAAGTTTTTCCATTGGCTCGTTTCGTCGAGTCTTAATACCCCAGACGAACGAGACAAATGGGAATCCCCGGTGTCTTCTAAAAAAAAAACCCAAAAAACAAAAGAGACAAGGAGATCGCAGATCGAAATTCCACCCAAGTAAATCTACTTTGTGACCACTGACTATATATATACGTACAACCCCCATCCACCGAGCTTTGCGGTTTAAATGGACTGTTAATCTTCGGGGTGGTACAATTAACCTTCAACGAAAACTCTTCAAATTTATACAAATCTTTAAGTTGGATTTCATTTCAATTTAAAACGCCATTTTCGTTATGCGGTACAACTTTTCCAATTTTCCAGATTGATCCTTGTGTTTAATTAGAACGTTGGGAGTTGAAATTGTTTGATGCATAGATGGCGTATCGGTCGTAATTATTTTTTCTTTCTGAAATATGAAATTCGTAATTAAAAGGGATGCAGATCGGTTATCCTTTCTTTGGAAAGGGAACACGGAAAAAGAACTGCGCAACGAATGCTCGATTCTTTTTCATTTACTCGGTCTTTAATCTTTGTTGGGAATTCGCGTCTAATGGAGTTAATGGTAGTTACCTGTTTTATTCAAAACATTTGGTATTCCTCTTGCGTATCGATCTATATTTTGGTTTCAGATGCGATCGTTATTTAAAAGAAAAAATTGACTGAAATGATAGAGAATGATGAGGATGGAGGATATTGATAGAAATGTTATTAAATGAATTTTTAATTGGGTAGTCTTCTTTTGTATTGATGTAAAAAAGTGATTTTCCTTTGACGAAATTGCATGAACTGCTGAAGATGAAGAATTTTCACCGAAATGATTATAATGAATTTCTAATGTTCGAAGAACAAATTTAAATTATTCAAGTTATTGATGGGTATCAAAATATAAGCGTCCATTGTACTGACCAAATTCAAATGATTCATGTGACATCCAAATTTTCAAAATAAAAGTTATGTTGTAAATATTGATCAAATTATCCATATGATGAGTATCAAAATTTCGGCGTCTATTGTTTTGACCAAATTCGTATTATATATAACATGAAAACCAAAATGTTCAGTATCTACATAACTGTTCCTACCGTATTTAGTCAAAAATTTTAACATGTATTGTACTGACCAAATTCAAATTATCCATGTGATGAGTACCAAAATGTTCAGTGTTAAAATCTTTGTCCTTATTATATATGACCAAATTCAAATTATTCATGTGATGAGTACCAAAGTGTTCAGTGTCTATATAATTGATCCTATTACATTCAAGCAAATTTGAATTATTTATGTGATGAGCATCAAAATTTCGACTTCTATTGTACTGGCCAAATTCAAATTATCCACATGATGAGACCAAAATATTCAATATCTGAACCTTGGCATCTATTAAATTTGACCAAATTCAAATGCTTCACACAATGAGCACCAAAATTTCGGCATCTATTATAGTGACCAAATTATCCATCCGATGAGTATCAAAATGTTAAATGTTAAAAATTTTGTCTTTATTATATATGACCAAAATCAAATCATCCACGTGATGAATACTAAAACATTCAGAGTCTGAATCTCGGCGTCCATTAAATTTGTCCAAATTCAAATAACTTACATGAAAATTTTTAATATGCAAATATCGCTATATACAATTTTTACCACCTCATCATTCAATCACCCAAAATCTACACTTAAAATAAAAAAATTCTTTCTATCTAAATATCGACTTACCTACGGAAAAAAGAGAAAAAAAACTTAACCAGCCCTTTATATACTTTGGTCTTGGAAAGTTCGCATTTATCAGAGGTACGATAAACTCGAACCTGTAGTCAAGCGTATCCACTGCAGTTGCTTTAAAATCTTCACCTCTCCTTCTCTTCTTCTTTTTTTAACGGTAGTTTAAATCGAACCAAACGATAAATTCCACCAAATACTCGATGAACGAATCGACTAAATTTATGTTGTGTTAAAGGATTGATTTCCCTCAGTTTCTTTTCTCTTTTCTTTTTTTTTGTAAAAAAGTTTTGTTTCACGCAGAAGGGTGGATGATAAAAAAAAGAAGAGAGGGAAGATAAGAAAAGGAGAAAGGTTTAAAGATCCACTCGGGAAAGTGAAGTACGAATTTGTACGTGACATTGCTATACCAGTCATTTTCAATCGTCTTCTTCCTATCTTACCTTTTCCTTTGCACTGCTTCCTTTTTTTTATCTCTTCTTCTTCTTCGATTGATCGAATATTCAACGTCGTATTTTTAGTTCAAAAGCTAGAATTTTCTTTTAAAGGTATTTTTTTTTATTTCGAGATTATTTCTTTTTTTTCACGTTGTTAACCTAGTGGAAACTCGAAACGATTTTTTAACCGGATAGCCGACTTTTGATTAATAATGGCCGAAAAATGGTTTGCACTAACCTCAAAATATTAAATTTGGGTAATAATAATTTAAATCAATAATAATAATTATAGTATAATAATTAATTTTTGAGTAATAATAACAATTTTGAGTACTTTTAATAATCTTAATTAATTTTAATATACATTTGATTGATTAATACTAATAATTTTGTTTAACAATAAACATTTCGATTAATAATAATAATTTTGATTAATAATAATATTTTTGAGTAATAATAATGATTTTGATTAATTTTAACAATTTCTTCGATTTTTTTTATTTTTAATTAACAATCATATTTTTTTATTGGCCATTTTACTTTAAGCAATAAATATAGCAAATACAAAAGTTTAATTTATTTAATAAACATTAAAGTTGCTTGCCGCAAAAATATTGAATACTTCGTTCTATTCGCAATCGCGGCATAAAATATAAAAATTCCTGACAACTTTCTTAAAACGAAAAAATAGGTGGATAAAAATTTCTTACTGGTGAAATTTCTTACAAATTGTCTATTACAGTGAAATTTCCTTTCGTAGTAAATTAATTGTTAAAGTAAAAAAATCTAATTTTTTTCATCTTTTAAACTGACATTTCTTTAATACGTAGAACTTTTACCAAGATGTGACATTTTCTTCATTTTACGAATTTTGAGGATTTAGCCCTTTAACGTTTACGAAATTGTTAAAAATATATTTGGATATTAATCTTTAAATCGACGTTGATGTGATTTTTAGTTGGTTCAATATTAATTTTTTTTATTTTAATTCGATGTTCAGCGAATATCGATTTTTTATTGTATTTTATTTATTTATTATTATTTTTTTGACTAATTTGACGTTGTGATGTAAATAAGAATTGATAGACGTAAGTTTTCTGAAAATTAAAATCGATGTTGACTTTGATTTAAGTGGACTCAATTTTAATGTTGTACTCTAAGTCATATGTTGATTTGTATTCAATTTTTTATTTAAACAATGGGGATTCAAGAAAAATTGATACTAAAATTTTGATTTTTTTATCTTAATTTAATGTTAAAATAAATTTGTTTTTAAATCTAATTTAAAGATAATTACATTAAAAATTTTTGAACATTTTTGACTTTATGATTTTTAAGAATATATCAAATTGAGATTTTCAAAGAATTTTAAGATAACGATTAAAATATCGACTTCAAGTTTTTCAGAAAATGTCAAGATAGAGTTTTTTAATAATTTTACGATCGAGATATTCATTGAAAGGCGAGATCAAGATTTTTAAATAATTGTAAAATCGAGATCTTTTAAAAAATGTCTAATACTTTATTTTTTAGAAATGTTAGAATTTTTAGAAATTGTTTTTTTTTAAATGGCAAGATCGAGTTTTTCGAATAATTTCGAGATCTATTCTAAATTTTCATAATTATTGAACGTTGATTTATTTTGATAATATTAAGATTATACTGCACGTAATTTCATTTTCTAAATAATTTTTTTATTTAATTTTCCTTATTTTCTAAAATATCGATCACTACAGATGTGGCCACTACTCTAAATCGATATTTCCCTTTTTCATCAAACTATCCCACTCGATGATTGAACTCTGTCCATAAAAGAAAAATATAACATAAACAATGGCAAACTGTTACGTATAGGTACTTATACCTCGGTTGAGTCTTAAATTACCAATTTCCAACGTTAATTATACACATACCCACCGACTCGTGCGGTCAAATCCAAAGAGAGACAAGATAAAGAAGATAATTTCCCGGTGCGATAGCGCAATTAAGGTTAATACATCAACGACTACGAAAGAATAACCCGGAAAATGATTGTCTAAAGAAAAAAGGAAGGTATAAGCACTTGTCTCTATCAACTTAAAAGAAAAGAAAAATATATTTTTTTAGGTTCGGTATATTTTTTTTTGTTTAAAACGAAGTTAAATGTTGAATTAAACGATTACTTCAATGTAGATTTTTCAAATCATCCTTAAAAAAAAAGACGAAGATGGCGAATGACGGTGACAAGTGGGAGGAAGCTCCCTTTTCGTCGAGCGAATGGAGAATTATTAGCGAGATATATAGACGCGCGTATAGTACAAGACCCGGAAGCTTTTCATTCGTGTTATATCGGACCTCGAGCCGTAAATCTGAAATTCCTGTTAAAGATTGATGTGACAACCGTATCTAGTCTCTTTTTCTTTTTTCACTCTCTCTCTCTCTCTTTCTGTGTTTTCTTTTCTTTTGCTACACATTTTATTTTTACGGTGGATTATCCACTTACCTTCTTTTAGGATGGAGTTTTGAGTAGTGCTTGATTTCATCATTACAAATGATTTTGAGATGGAATTTTAAATTTCTAAAGATTTTGAATATTGATTTCTAATTTTTGATGATTTCAAAATTGATTATTTGTTGAATTGGATTGCTAATTATTACACATTTCAGATAATAATATAGTTGATTTCATATTACAAATGATTGCAAAATTGATTTCATTCAAATTCTAACGATATCAAAATATATTTCATTGTTTAAATGATTTCAAATTTAATATCATATTTCAGATTACTTCATAATTTATGTGAAAATATCCTAATGATTGCAAAATAGATTTCAAGATCATATTTATAATAATTTCAAATTCGAATTCAATTTTAAATTTCAGATTACTCCACACTAGACGTCCTATTTCTAAAGATTACAAAATACATTCAAGTTTCAAGTGAATTCAAATTTAATATCAAATTGATAATTAGTTAAAAATTAATTAAAAATTCAAAATATAGTCCTAATTTTGATTTTAAATTTGTAATGAATTCAAATGAATTCAAAATTTATTTCATATATTTTAGATGACATCGTAATTGATAAATAAGTCAAATTTCATAGTTGAATTTCAAATTACAAATGATTATAATTAACTTTAAAATATGGTTTTAAAATTAATTATTAACTCCTTTTTTTATTTACACTAGAATTAAACATGCACGCTCATGCGTTTGTTAACAGTCATTATTTGAAATATTACATTGTCTCATTTGCTAAATTACAGGGATCTACTTTTGAAGACTCTAAACTTTTCTACAATTATCGTACTAAAAATCTGGAAAAATTCATACGTGACACTTGAGTGATATAGAATAAGCTGACAGAGAGATTTTTTTGAAATAATTGATTTTAAATTATTTAAAAATGAATAATCACTTTTCGTCGGTAATGATTAGATGAAAATTTGATCTTTGCGACTGCACGAAAATCTCGATCATTCGTGTGATAAATAATTTTGGAAAAAATCATACGTATTCTTCAAAGCAAGTAGAAGAGCGGTACATAGAGATTTTTTGAAAAAAAAAAAACAACCTATTGGTAATTAAAAAATAAATAAATGATTCCAATTTTTTAGTCTCAAATCTCTTTAAAACAAAATTTTTTAATAATATATTTATTCATGTTTTGTTATTCATGTTTTTGCCGTTTCACTTGACTTCACAACATCCGGCAATCACTTTTTTTATATAAGGATCATATGAATATATTATGATAATTTTAATTATTATTTGAAAATTTGAATGATTTTCAAAATTGATTACAAATTTATACTTTAAATCTGATTTTAATCATAAATGTATTAATTACAATTCAAAAGATTTTCAATTTCAATTTGTTTCATCATAATTTTATATTTTGTTAAAGTTGATTTTAAATTTAAAATTATTTCTAAATTGAATTCAATATTAAAAAAGATTTCAAGTTCATTTTTAAATTATAAATGATCTCAAACTTAATTTAAATTTCAAAATTACTTCTAATATGATTTTAAATTTTTAGTGACCTCAAAAATGAATCTCAAACTTCAAAATTATTTTAAATATGATTTAATATTACAAATAATTTCAGAATTGAATAAAAATTTTAATGATTTAAATACCCACTTCAAGTTTTTTAGATTTTAATTTTCTAATAACTTCAAATTGATTTCAAACCTCATATATTATTTATAATACAAATGATGTCCAAAACTAACCTCCATTTGAGTAAATGTTTTCAAAGTAAATATTACATAATTTCAATATGATTTTGAAATTACTTTGAAAAATACAAATACGTTTTGAATTATTTTAATATTTAACTGTTACGAATCCTATAATAATTTGATTTTGTTATCACGATTTCAAACGTTCCTTGCGTTTGCAATCTTGATTTCATAAGAAAACGGGTAATGATTTCACAAAGTGAATAGCTTCTCGAACTTCTCTTTCCTTTTCTTACATCACTTTTATTCGCTTCTTTGATTCCGATGGGATTTATATTTTAAATTATCATCTTTTATTTCTGGTAATAAAAAAAATATATATATATATGTTTTACGACTTCTATAGGAATCTAGTAATTTTCATAAAAGTGCAAGTTCATCCCTGTACTTCACGAAAAAAAAGAAATGATAATACTTGCCATAAAAGATTCTTTTTTTCCTCTACGTGATAAATAAAAACTATAAACTTCTTACATTTTATTTTTAAAGTTACATGAATTTTCAACTTTAGTACTTGTACAACCATATACTTCTTCGAAAAGTTTTCGTTACATTATTCAGGGCGCAGATGTTGTAACGAAAAAATTTGTGTTTGTATTTATATTTTTGATTAATAATGAGTTGCATTTTTTGTTTATGCTCTTTTATAGATCTGAATATCTCCTAGAAATATTTTAAAATTTTTATCATCTTTACAGGGATTGGACGAAGTCTGATAATATAACAGAAATTGTGGATATTGTGCGTAATCATTAGCAATGTAAAATAATTATGTAGTGATGTGATTATTTTAGAAAAATTACTTTACATTTTTAATTCCAGAATTTAGTTATAATTTTTGGGTATTTACAATAGCCTAAGTATAAGATTTGCATATCCGTATGAATTGACTGTTACATGTCCTTTAAAAGTTTAAGAAACGTATACTGTTAACAATCTTACGAAATTGTACCCAAAAACTAGCGAAACTATTTTTCAACTGACGATAAAATTTCTAGCAAATACAACTTCACATCATTAGAAAAAATTTTTCCAATATACAATGTTGTCAATCTTACATAAATTGTTTCTGAATTTTAATTCTACAATTGAGATGTAATATTTGGGTATTTACAATAGCCTAAGTATAAGATTTGCATATCCCTATGAATTGACTGTCAGATATCCTTTAAAAACTTAGCAAACGTACCCTGTTACAAATCACCCGAATTTATGCCCATAAACTAGGGAAGCAATTAACCTACTAACGATAAAATTTCCACCAAGTTCATCTCCACCTTATTCGAATATTATTTTTTCAATAAACCATATCGTTAACATCATCATCGTGTAAACGCAGTCT
Organism: Theocolax elegans; assembly: GCA_026168455.1. NCBI lineage: Eukaryota > Metazoa > Arthropoda > Insecta > Hymenoptera > Cerocephalidae > Theocolax > Theocolax elegans. Next base: position 2,582,471 of record CM047426.1, on the reverse strand, counting down.
TGCTGATCATCGCGTATAGGAATTTTCTCTTTCCCTCGCACAAAGGTCGAAGTGGGGAATGCGAGAAACGTAGTGGCAAATTCGTGGTAGAGCAGACGGTACCCAGAAGCAACGACTTTGAATAAGGGGGAAACGTGGTTTGACTGAAACTCGAGCTACCCTCCCTTTCTTCCTCACGCGTTTAACACACAGAGACTTACGTGTAAGAGTCAGGGTTTGCATTGCCATCGTGTACTTAGCACTGCGCGTGTAATTCGGTACTGAGGGGTGAAGGAGGAGAATGAGGAGGAGGAGGATACGTCTCGAGTTGAATAATTCGTCGTCGTTCCTTGGGTACGGTAATTGCCCGTGGTTAACCTTACTCCTCGAACTTAACTTATTTTTTTGTTTGTTAATGAAAACGTTAATTTCATATTTTTAAACTGTATATCGTCGAGTCACAAATCTAGAAGATCGATAGTGACTTTTATTTTGTATTTGATTTGGACTCGATGTTGATTTATAATTCTGCATTCACTCAAAATATATTTTTTATTCAAATTCGACATTTGATTATAATTTGGTATTTACTCTAATTCGATAGTGACTCTGATTTGACAATATTTTAGTTTAATTCGATATTTAGTCATAATACAACATTGACTCGAATTCTATATTTGTTTCTAATTCAACATTGACTCTAATCCGATATTTGATTTTATACTTTGATATTGACTAAAATTATACTAAAATTATATATTCAAAATAACTTTCTCACCACTATTTCAACGTTGACTCAAAAATTAAATTTAATTAATTGTTGACTTTGATTTATTACTGACTAAAAATAGATTTTTCGTTCATTAATGAAAACCCTAATTTCAATCTCATTTCATATTTTTATAACGCACCCTACAACGGTTCGTATGAATTAACAGGATGTAAAATGCAATTGTTACCGACCGAGTCAATGGAGCCGAAAAACAGTATTTTAATTAAATATGGTAAATGGTAAATTATGAAAAAGTCAAGTTATTATTGCTCTTCATTTGAATGCTATCTATCATTTTACTAAATGTCATATAAAAATATTCATGACTTCAAAATTGCATTGAAAGAAAATTATACTGTAAAATCTGTAACAGAAACTTAATAATTGTAACAGAAAGACTAATTTCCTTCGAATGCAATTTTTTAATGCATCAATATATTCGTTAAAAATGTTATTTAGTATTAAATAATGCTGAAATGAAGGACAATGATGTCATTGTTGTTTTATATTTTACCATATTTATTTAGCTAAAATAGTTTTTTCATTTCAATTCACTCGGTTATTAAAAATTGACTTTACCATTCCTTCAAGGTTTACAAATGACTGTCATATACACGAATATATATATATATATATATATTTTAATAATAAAAAATTTTAACATAATGCAGGTCAAGTTATCAGTCTACTTATAATGTTTCTTCATAATTTGTGACATAAATTTGGTCGATCGTGACTTTTACCACTGTACAGATCACAAAGTAATTTTCGCTTACACTGCTTATCACATTTCGGACGAACCGGTGTGTTTCTGTAGTAATTCCTGAAAAACAATAATCACAATGCTATTACTATTGAACACAAAATTGTAAGCAAGATGAAAAAGTTTATGTTACCTGTGATAAGTGTCAAAGAGATCATTATCCTTATTCATTCGTTCGATGAGGTTATCCCAATCTTTGGGTAGGACAGATGTCATGTTGTAAGCGCTTCTTGCGTTGTAAGCTTTGTACCATACTGGATTGTCGTTACGATTAGCTTCGTCGAGATTCATCTTCCAAGTTTCATGGTCGATTATAGACTGGAAATGTGACCAAAAATTGAGTGATTGATAAACATTTTTTTTAATTAAGTTGATTATGCTTACCCTAGTCGTTGCTGAGTGGTCACCATCAACGTAATATATTCGATAAGCAGGATTGACCAATTCCCAAGGTGTGATCGACGGTGCGATGTACCCAACGTTAACTGGTCTTCCTTTAGAATCATAAAACACTTCGAACTCATCGAAATGCGTGTGTCCGTAGAATTGAGCCATGATCGTACCTTCGTACCTAAAACCAAATTATATTAAAACTTTTTATTCCATCCAGAAACAAAAATATTTACGTTTCCAATTACTCCATCCAAAAATATATTTATGATGTATAAGTACTTACCTGTTAATGATGTTATAGTAATTGTTGGACCAAACTTTCAAGCAATCTGGTTGACCTGGCGGTATGTGTCCGATTATGTGAACCTTTTCACCTTTGTCTTCGGCTGATTGCAATTCGCGAATAAGCCAGGCAAGCTCACCAACTGGATCCGTACTGTTCGTCAGAAGCCAAAAGTTGTTTCTGCTACAATAATTACCATTTACCGATATGACACGGAAACCTGGTTTGATAAGGGTTGAATAAAATGCACCACGACGGATTGTTTCCGACGTCTCCGATGGTAACCAACGACTCCATTCTCTATCCAATTCGTTGTACAACCATGAGATGTTTTTGTCCGGTGGTGCATATGGTGGTGGGTAGCTGTAATGTTAAGTTAAAGGTTTTCAAGATGATGATCGATGATTCTGAAGCTCTAGAGTCTTGGGTCATTATTGTTACGAAATTTGACAGTTCAACAATTGAGGTTTTTTTATATAGCTCAAATATAATTGAATGGTAATTGATATTTAATTATAAATTGATGTTGAAACAAAATTGTCATTTGTGGTTTTAAATTATTTTAATATTGACTTCATATCTAATTTCATCTAGTAATTACTTAATTTTGCTGACTTTTGACGATGTTATCAACTGTAGAGGTCGTTACGTTTCTAAGTTAAAAATAATACCTATCGACTGGGCAGCTCTCGTGATTACCAACCGATGGGAAGATAGGAATATCCTTAAAATATTTATCCATTAATTCAGCAGAAAATCGCAAATTATCGAGATTCTCTTCTCTCGTTTGATTCCACACATCATGAGGTGGAAGATCTCCTGTCCACAATATGTAATCAATATCCTAGAATCGATTTAGCATAAGTCATTACTATAAACATACACATTTCATAAAAATAAAAAAAGCATTCTCGCTTACCGTATGCGTCTCCGAAATATGTTTAAGAGCATTTTCAAACAAATGCCTCGGTGTATCACATTTCCGATAATCACCCCATTTACCAGCCGCTGCCTCTTTCGTTTTGGGCGGTCCATCTGCGACCCGGCAACACAGTGGTTCACCACAATCGGCATTCGAACCAATTTCATAATGAGGATCGTAATGCGTATCGGATATTTGCAACACTTTCAATCTGGGTACATTCATCGGATGGAGGTTGTGTCGGATGAGTTATTGGTCTCTTCGATACCGGTAAAGTGACTTTCCAATCATGACGTGGATCGTAGCCGTTGATGCACGCGTCACCCAACAAAAAGTTGCATATCTGGGCTGGTTTCATTGGCGAATGTCTTACTATCCTGATCACGTCGATCTACAATATTTATTATGTTGAGCCAAACATTGCTTTTTATTTGCTCTATTACCAAACCGAATTGATAAATACTTACGCCAATCAGATTCATTATGCCAGCACACACTCTGGTACTTTGGATGTTCAGTGTTCCACATATCTGCGTCGCGAAATCTGATATTTCTTTATCGTTTTTACCGGAGACCATCATGTGCCTAGCCAAGTTCACCAGAAATTTGCATGCGAAACACGAAGCTTTCGTCGTGGTGGATGTTTTGATTTCTTCGATTACGCGGGGTAAGTCTACTAATTTACTCGCTGTTTCTGCCCATTTCTTAACGTTATCATTTTTAAGAGCGTCTTCCATATCCATCACCCATCTTGTGTAATTCATCTATTCAGAGAATTTTTCGAAGGTACAGTTAGTATAATGGTCGAATTTTTAAAAAATACTAACCCACAAATACATACAGCCAAACGAAAAAAAATCACTTACAAACGCACATCAAGCACATATGCACACGAACACAAAAAAATGCAAAAAACAAATAAAGACACTAATACAAAAAATACTAATAAAGATCGTAGCATAAACGAAGACACTAATAAACGCATCTACACACAAACACTTTAATAAGTCTACCAACTTACAGAAACTCAAAGACGCACTGACACACACAAATACATTCACGCTTGCCACACTAACACACATCAACGGACCAACACACTCACGGGATCATACGAACTAACGAATACGCACACACTAACGGAGTAATAAAACTCACATACACACGAACATAAACTTATAACCATGAACACGCTAACTCACAAAAAGACACTCTATTGCAAATGAACAAGAATACACTGTATCACAAAAAAAAGACAATAATAAACATACTAGCACAGACGAACATACGAAAATAAACGCCAACACATTAAACACTATAATAAGTAACTCACACATACATGAACACACAGAAACTCTTTAACACTTAATATATACGGATATATAATTTAATACACACTAAAATACACTAACACACAGAAACATGCAATTGCACTAACACAAACTAACACACAGAAAAATGCAATCACGCTAACACAAATTAACGCACAGAAAAATGCAATCACGCTAAGAGGCAGTATCACACAGAAAAACGCAATCACACTAACAGACATTAGCACAAAGAATCACACAATCACACTAACTGACACTAACACAAATACACTATCATCCAAGAACATACTCACATGCTTATTAATACGCTAATACAGAAAAAAATCTACTTTACTAATCGTGATATAAAGATAAATCGAAAATATTTGTTTTTCTATCGACTTACGCCGGTCAACCATTCTGGATCGAGTGCATCAACAATAGGCCCCAAAACATTCGGTGACGCCTCTTTGATTGCATCAGTGATATTCTCCTTAGCTTGCACAATACTGCCAGCTAATCCGGTTATTCCGTTCACTATGTTATCTTTTATATCTAAGCGTGTGAAAACAATCGTATTGTATTGAAATACTTTATGAATAGGTGATAATTAGTTCTTAAATATACAGTTTCTTAAAACGAATTCAGAATTTTGGGATTAAACGATACTCCATTTTTTGGACATTTATTGTGGACACTTATTGGATAAAAATATTTTATAAACATACTTTGATTTCTACTAGGAAATTTTATGAATAATTGTTAATATAATAGTGAACATTTATAATTTGAATGTTAGGCGTTGAATTAAAAAATTAACTAACAAATTCTCTTGATACTAGAACAAGAATTAAAATGAAAATAAAATGAAAATTAGAATTATTATTGCTGTAGAAAAAATTGATTACTTTTAGGTTAGATGAAACCATTATTGGCCATAGATTACCGAATTATTATTAGCAAAACACTGTTTTATAAATACTTTCATCTCTACGGCGTAAATTTCTCAATTATTATTACACATTGCAAATGATTTATTTTTTTAAATTAATCAAAATTATTTATTAACAATTAATTATTGTTAATAAATATTCATTTAATAAATACTCATTTTCACCCAATGGGTACATTATTTTTTTTTTAATTTAAGACTCTGTATATGTGCATTTACCAAAAACACCTTGTTGAGAATTTGCAAAACAACAAAACAAAAGGAATGCCTTTAGCAAAGGCCACCTTTGATCCATTGTATTTCACGATCCACGACCTTTTTTGAATCCACGATCTGAAATGATTATTTATTCATAACGACGACAGCCCTGTCCTAATTATACATACTACATGCTTAATTACCAAAAAAAAAAATACCGCGAAAATTTGAAAAATAAATTACACTCGATTAGAATGGAAAAAAATTGTTAAACAAAATATAAATAAGAGTAAAAAATATAAATAATTCGATAAATAGATAGATAAATAAATAAATAATTAAATAAATAAGTATAATAAAAAGTAAAGGTAATTATTTAATTAAGTAAGAATATATATATATTCTTTTATTCTTTTAATATTTTTTTATAAATTAGAAATTAACTAAACAAAAAACTTTAAAATAATTAATTTTTTTATTTATTAAAAATTAGTTTAGAAAAACACACTTTCTCACGAATTAATCGATTAAAAAAATATAAATAATTTATTGAATTTATTATTTAACTTCGATAATTTCACTTACCACCTACCGGTCTCCACCACCGAACGCAACGAAATTTCACCTGAAACAGAAACGAAACATACCGTATAAGAACACTCGATAATACTTTACAACACTGCACTAATAAAGATTACAACGATTAATAATTTTTTTTTTTTTCAAAATTGATCAATCGATTTACAACGTTCATAAACGTTAATCATCTGTCTTACACAAAAATTTTCGAAACAATTCTCTTCAATGTATCTTATCGATTTCAAATCTATCTTATCGATCGATCGTTACACCCGCGCAATCGGCATTCGAACCAATTTCATAATGAGGATCGTAATGCGTATCGGATATTTGCAACACTTTCAATCTGGGTACATCATCGGATGGAGGTTGTGTCGGATGAGTTATTGGTCTCTTCGATACCGGTAAAGTGACTTTCCAATCGTGACGTGGATCGTAGCCGTTGATACACGCGTCACCCAACAAAAGTTGCATATCTGGGCTGGTTTCATTGGCGAATGTCTTACTATCCTGATCACGTCGATCTACAATATTTATTATGTTGAGCCAAACATTGCTTTTTATTTGCTCTATTACCAAACCGAATTGATAAATACTTACGCCAATCAGATTCATTATGCCAGCACACACTCTGGTACTTTGGATGTTCAGTGTTCCACATATCTGCGACGCAAAATCTGATATTTCTTTGTCGTTTTTACCGGAGACCATCATATGCCTAGCCAAGTTCACCAGAAATTTGCACGCGAAACACGAAGCTTTCGTCGTGGTGGATGTTTTGATTTCTTCGATTACGCGGGGTAAGTCTACTAATTTACTCGCTGTTTCTGCCCATTTCTTAACATTATCATTTTTAAGAGCGTCTTCCATGTCCATCACCCATCTTGTGTAATTCATCTATTCAGAGAATTGTTCGAAGGTACGGTTAGTATAATGGTCGAATTTTTAAAACATACTAACCCACAAACACATACAGCCGAATGAAAAAAAATCACTTGCAAACGCACATCAAGCTCATATGCACACGAACACAAAAAATGCAAAAAACACTCTCAAAAAACAAATAAAGACACTAATACGAAAAATACTAATAAAGATCGTAGCATAAACAAAGACACTAATAAACGCATCTAAACACAAACACTTTAATAAGTCCACCAACTTACAGAAACTCAAAGACGCACTGACACACACAAATACATTCACTCTTGCCACACTGACACACATCAACGGACCAACACACTCACGGGATCATACGAACTAACGAATACGCAAACACTAACGGAGTAATAAAACTCACATACACACGAACATAAACTTATAACCATGAACACGCTAACTCACAAAACGACACTCTATTGCAAATGAACGAGAATACACTGTATCACAAAAAAAGACAATAATAAACATACTAGCACAGACGAACATACGAAAATAAACGCCAACACATTAAACACTATAATAAGTAACTCACACATACATGAACACACAGAAACTCTTTAACACTTATATATACGGATATATAATTTAATACACACTAAAATACACTAACACACAGAAACATGCAATTGCACTAACACAAACTAACACACAGAAAAATGCAATCACGCTAACACAAATTAACGCACAGAAAAATGCAATCACGCTAAGAGGCAGTATCACACAGAAAAACGCAATCACACTAACAGACATTAGCACAAAGAATCACACAATCACACTAACTGACACTAACACAAATACACTATCATCCAAGAACATACTCACATGCTTATTAATACGCTAATACAGAAAAAAATCTACTTTACTAATCGTGATATAAAGATAAATCGAAAATATTTGTTTTTCTATCGACTTACGCCGGTCAACCATTCTGGATCGAGTGCATCAACAATAGGCCCCAAAACATTCGGTGACGCCTCTTTGATTGCATCAGTGATATTCTCCTTAGCTTGCACAATACTGCCAGCTAATCCGGTTATTCCGTTCACTATGTTATCTTTTATATCTAAGCGTGTGAAAACAATCGTATTGTATTGAAATACTATATGAATAGGTGATAATTAGTTCTTAAATATACAGTTTCTTAAAACGAATTCAGAATTTTGGGATTAAACGATACTCCATTTTTTGGACATTTATTGTGGACACTTATTGATAAAAATATTTTATAAACATACTTTGATTTCTACTAGGAAATTTTATGAATAATTGTTAATATAATAGTGAACATTTATAATTTGAATGTTAGGCGTTGAATTAAAAAATTAACTAACAAATTCTCTTGATACTAGAACAAGAATTAAAATGAAAATAAAATGAAAATTAGAATTATTATTGCTGTAGAAAAAATTGATTACTTTTAGGTTAGATGAAACCATTATTGGCCATAGATTACCGAATTATTATTAGCAAAACACTGTTTTATAAATACTTTCATCTCTACGGCGTAAATTTCTCAATTATTATTACACATTGCAAATGATTTATTTTTTTAAATTAATCAAAATTATTTATTAACAATTAATTATTGTTAATAAATATTCATTTAATAAATACTCATTTTCACCCAATGGGTACATTATTTTTTTTTTAATTTAAGACTCTGTATATGTGCATTTACCAAAAACACCTTGTTGAGAATTTGCAAAACAACAAAACAAAAGGAATGCCTTTAGCAAAGGCCACCTTTGATCCATTGTATTTCACGATCCACGACCTTTTTTGAATCCACGATCTGAAATGATTATTTATTCATAACGACGACAGCCCTGTCCTAATTATACATACTACATGCTTAATTACCAAAAAAAAAATACCGCGAAAATTTGAAAAATAAATTACACTCGATTAGAATGGAAAAAAATTGTTAAACAAAATATAAATAAGAGTAAAAAATATAAATAATTCGATAAATAGATAGATAAATAAATAAATAATTAAATAAATAAGTATAATAAAAAGTAAGGTAATTATTTAATTAAGTAAGAATATATATATATTCTTTTATTCTTTTAATATTTTTTTATAAATTAGAAATTGACTAAACAAAAAACTTTAAAATAATTAATTTTTTTATTTATTAAAAATTGTTTAGAAAAACACACTTTCTCACGAATTAATCGATTAAAAAAATATAAATAATTTATTGAATTTATTATTTAACTTCGATAATTTCACTTACCACCTACCGGTCTCCACCACCGAACGCAACGAAATTTCACCTGAAACAGAAACGAAACATACCGTATAAGAACACTCGATAATACTTTACAACACTGCACTAATAAAGATTACAACGATTAATAATTTTTTTTTTTTTTCAAAATTGATCAATCGATTTACAACTGTTCATAAACGTTAATCATCTGTCTTACACAAAAATTTTCGAAACAATTCTCTTCAATGTATCTTATCGATTTCAAATCTATCTTATCGATCGATCGTTACACCCGCGCGATCGGCATCGAACTGCTGAAAGAAAATAAAAGAAAAGAAGGTATATAGTTGGATCTCGAGAAGGAGAAGAAGAAAAAATCGCATTTTTATTGTACGCGGAGAGTTGATAGTGGTGGAAAATTTGTCAAATTCACGTCGCACACCTGCGTAAACACCGTATGATGCCACATTTTTATTTGCGCTCTCGGCTCTTTATTATATTTTTTTTATCTGAGAGATCGTAAATTTTCGCACTAGAGAAAAAATGATTTTTTATAACGAGGATTTTTTTTCACCTTCGTTCCTACGTGTTTGTGTGAAATATATATGTATATGTATGTCAGAGATTAAAGAATCAAAGGTGAACGTATAAAGCGAATGACATTTTTCGATTGTAGATAAATAATAATAATAATAATATTGCGGTATATCGTTCGATTGACAATTATACAATTATATGATTATGAAAATATACACTGAATTTTATAGTTTGATGAAATATTATTTTTAGAATTTCGTTTAAAAATCTTGGAGATACGAAGGTATTTTTTTATCGACGAGAAGGTTTGTATCTCCTTGAGTAGTTTTTTTCCTCAATGTTATGGGAATATTTGATGTGGGATTAATTATTTTGTATAGTATTCGGAAAAATTTGATGGACTATACGCAGGGAAAAAATGGGTGAAATGTTTATTTGAAAAGATATTGAATGAAGATTTATATTTAAATAATATGTTACTCAACAATAATTATATACTATGTTATAAGCAATTTATATGTTGGACAATTCTTTTATAAAACGTTATATGATTTCTACTATATTAATATAATGAATTAAATAAAAATACGGATTTATTTTGCAAATTGTTTAATTGAAAAACAAAATCAATGTATATTAAGGATTTATTTTTATTCAATTCGACATTATTGGGTTATTGAGTTATTTTGATTAAATTCTAGAAACTTGTATTATTTATTTGACAAAGTATTCAATTAAAATAAATATAGATTTAATGAAATTATATTTCTACCATATTATTAATTTAGTATTATTATATTATTCAATTGAACATTATTATTTTTTTTAATAAACTATTGAACACAAATAAATGCATCATAGAAATACGCAAAAAAACGTAGTAGTAAAAATCAAAATATTTTTGATTAATCAAATGAAGCAGAGTTGGTAAATTATAAAAATTACTATTATTTATGAATAAAACTTACTAAACATTTATTCAGTATATAATTACGAAGAATTATAAAAAAAACACTAATTTTTATAATAATTGTCAAGTTTGGAGTCTCTCGATATTATACTCAATAAAATAGTAATTAATACTAGATCCATTTTTGTCCATATATAAATAATTACTATGTACATTAAATAAAGATGATTTATTTTAAATTTAATTCCATATAATTTCGTATATATTTTTTCTACAGCATAGAAAGCAATGGACGTATATAAGATTTTTATTAGCCGAAAAATGGCCAATAAGTCCGTAATTAATGACCGAAAAATATTATCGATCTCAAAATCTTTCATTTCTATTCAGCAAACGATGCAATATTATTGATTAATTCGTAATTAATCAATACAGCGCCGAATGAATATAATAAACATTGAGTAAGAATTTTAAAATGTAATGAAATTTTGTCAATTTCGTTAGTCAAAATATAATAAAAATTTGTTATTTTTTAAAATGTAATAAATATTTTCAAAATTTTCAATTTCTAATACAAAATTCTAATTTTCCTTCCGCGTACGCGTAAACATTATGGTATAGATGTCAATTCGTAAGTAGAATAATAGGTTTCGGCGTCAGGTTAACTTTTACCTGGATCCACGCAATACGCGAAAACAAAAGTGACCTGCATTTGCGTAGATAATCCCCGCATTATATCCTATACACACAATACATCGTTAATCCTATACGCCTTTACAACATATGAGTGTCAGATTAAGGAATCATTGTTTTCTTATACGAACGTAATGAATATGTACGGAATATCGACGTCTGGAAACGCATAAATTTTTCAATAATGAGGGATTAAGAGGAAAAGGGTGACAATGGTTAACTGGTTTTTATTTTGGTTGGGAAGTATAGAATTCGAGTTTGTTGTCGCTTGGTTTAACAACCTGAATATTACACTGGTGATTTATTTTATTGATGTATTTATACGTACAAACGAATATTATTTTCGCGTCGATTTATTATGTTTTGAACAAGTTAGGGACGGTAATCGTACGATCGAAATGTTGTGCGTTGTTGATTCTGAACTAAAAAAAATGTAAACTAAAGGTTAGAAATAAAAAATTTTTAATGAAAGGTTTTATATTGTCTAGTTTAATATGTATAAAGATGTTGATGTAACATTTTTAAGTAAAAACAAATTACAAAACCTTGAACCTTTACATATTTCGAATAAACCATAAACTTAAAAAAATTCTAACCTTCCAAAATAAAAAAAAATTCTGTATTTCTCTATTACTTTACCAACTCTTTCGACATACGAGAAAAAATAAAAATTCTAATCAAACTTCTAACTTAAAAAAATTGAATTATTTCTAATATAAAAAGATTCTCTTAAACCGATAATTTTGCCGATTTTTACAATACAAAAAAAAGAAATTTAATAAATTCTGACCAGACTTTAAACCTAATAAAATTCTGTTGATATTTATAAAAATCCTTTAAAACCTTACACAGTTCTATCCTACATAATAACAAAAAACTTTCAAATCCCCAAACTAAAAAAATTCTGTTCAAACCTCAGACCTAACAAAGTTCTCTTCATAATTTATAATTTAATCCGTAAAACTAAATAATTTTAAAAATAACAAAAAAATTCTGTACAAACCTCAAACCTACAAAAAAATCTCTAGAACCACTTTCATTGCCGGTTCCTTCAGGACAAAAAAAAATAATTTTCTGCTTTCAGATTCCACTTCAAGCTCACCTCCATACCTCAAACCTAAAAAAATTCTTTTAGCCCTAACCAACAGAAACAAAATTTTTTAAAACCTCTCACATTTCCTTCAATGCAAAAAAACAAACCTAATAAAAATTCTCAACTACCCAACCTAAAATAAAATTCTCCCCACCCCAACCTAAAAATAAATCCATTTCATCACTATATCCATGGATATTAAAAAAAAACCAACAATCTATTTTCAGGTTCAGGTTCAGGTTCAGGTAGCAGCGGTTGCGCCTCAAGCACGTTAGGCAGCTTACCAACGAGCAGTCGTTGCTACTCGTCGTTACCAAGAGGCGCATTAGCAGCATACGGTGGTTCAAATCGTCCAGCCACATTACCACGTTTACCATTAGGTTTGGTAACCACACCTGGTGGTAATGGTACGACCACTGTCGACAGTAGTAACGGTAGCAGTAAACGCAACAGCGACAGCGTCCTTTGTCACAGATTACCGACGTTACACCCCCTGCCGAGTTGCGATCTTGTGTCCCATCAAGGTACCGGTTTCCACGAGATTTTCCAAGCGATCAGGTAATAAATATTTTCATTCCTTTGTTTACCCCAAAAAGGGGTGCGATTATTGACTTTCATCTTTATACCTTTTCTCGAGAAGGTGTTTGTATATATTTTGATATTATATATTAGAAGAATTTCCGACCTGACGTTCAGTTTACCGATTGTTGGTCATTGCATATACTCGAACAATGCGAATGTGGTTGGACGTTTTGGTGATTTATTATATCTTTTAATGACACTGTTAACTTTTGGATTATTATTTGTGTGTCTCCTATTTTATAAGGTCAATAAATAATAAAGTTAATAATTAAATCGTTAATATTTCGAAGGCTTTGTGAAAGTTAGATTGAATGGTATTTGTCATCTTCTGGGTATGATGAATGTTGATGCTTAGCGTATAAGTATGTGAAGAGAAAAATTGAACTAAAATTACTGACGCATTGTGGGTAAAAATCTGGAGTAAGTAATTTTCGTTCGTATTTGTACATAAAACAATGACATATTGACAATTTTGACCATAGTGTTTAGTAATTTTCTTTTCGAACTTTATTGCAATGTCGCTATTATTTTTTTTTATCTCTAGCAATACGAAACGTTTTTTTAAAAAATTATCTTATGAAAGTATTAAATTTTCAATTTTTAAATTAAAAAAATTTTAATTAACATACCCAATTAGTGAGTCTTAGAAATCATATGATAATGTGTGTGTAAGTGTGTCGTGTGTTTACTTGTGTGTTTACGTGTGTGTAAGTGCCTAAGTGTGTTTACATGTGTGAAAGTATCTAATTGTGTAAGTGTGTATGTATTTGTTGATGAGTATGTACGGGTGTACATGTGCATTCAGATGAAATATTACTGTGTTACAAAAAGATAAAATTGTATTGAAAGAAAATAATATTAATGTATTATTATACTCGAGCAAATGCATGAGTAATTAATTAAACATGAGTATTTAAACACATTACACCTTGCTTATATCGATAAACAAAAAAATTAACAAAAAAAAGTTGAATAATTGAATTGACCCGTAATCGCATAATTTCTGTGCAATTACGCCTGATGTAAACAAAAATTATTGGTAAAGAGACGAAAAAAATAATTACCGAGAAAAAAATAAATATTGTTAAAAACAACACTCACAATTTCGCTATTGATAATTTTCACCGGCCCACCTTCGAACACCTAGATTCGCGAATTGACATCAGTTAATTGTATACGTGGAAATACACGAATTATCAATTTTCTATTACGCAATACTCCCGATAATCGTGCAATAATCGTGACCCAATAATAAAACGTAATAATCATTTTAAATTCTGGTGCATTCGTTTTAAACATTCGAATAGCTTCATCGATTGTTCTAAATTGCAGACACACACACACACACACACACATACCCACCCAACACACACACCCATATATATATTTAATAATAATAATATAATATTTAATACATATATATATATATATATATGGGTGGGTTCTCTGTGACATCGAAGATGAAAAAAAATAAATATTGCTATAACTGTGGGATATGTTTTAGAGGTACCAGAGTAGTTTCTCCTGAATTTTGTTCAGATTTTTTTCTGGGCCATTATTTTAAGTTACAGAGAGTCAAAGTTGACATTTTAGCACTTTTTTGCATTATATGCCCATTTCATGAATTTTTAGCTCCCAGGGGATGCATTTTTCACTAAAAACATAAATAGACTTTTTTGTAAAATTTTCCGAACTTTTCATTAAAAATTCTTTTAGCCCTAACCAACAGAAACAAAATTTTTTAAAACCTCTCACATTTCCTTCAATGCAAAAAACAAACCTAATAAAAATTCTCAACTACCCAACCTAAAAAAATTCTTTTAGCCCTAACCAACAGAAACAAAATTTTTTAAAACCTCTCACATTTCCTTCAATGCAAAAAACAAACCTAATAAAAATTCTCAACTACCCAACCTAAAAAAATTCTTTTAGCCCTAACCAACAGAAACAAAATTTTTTAAAACCTCTCACATTTCCTTCAATGCAAAAAACAAACCTAATAAAAATTCTCAACTACCCAACCTAAAAAAATTCTTTTAGCCCTAACCAACAGAAACAAAATTTTTTAAAACCTCTCACATTTCCTTCAATGCAAAAAACAAACCTAATAAAAATTCTCAACTACCCAACCTAAAAAAATTCTTTTAGCCCTAACCAACAGAAACAAAATTTTTTAAAACCTCTCACATTTCCTTCAATGCAAAAAACAAACCTAATAAAAATTCTCAACTACCCAACCTAAAAAAATTCTTTTAGCCCTAACCAACAGAAACAAAATTTTTTAAAACCTCTCACATTTCCTTCAATGCAAAAAACAAACCTAATAAAAATTCTCAACTACCCAACCTAAAAAAATTCTTTTAGCCCTAACCAACAGAAACAAAATTTTTTAAAACCTCTCACATTTCCTTCAATGCAAAAAACAAACCTAATAAAAATTCTCAACTACCCAACCTAAAAAAATTCTTTTAGCCCTAACCAACAGAAACAAAATTTTTTAAAACCTCTCACATTTCCTTCAATGCAAAAAACAAACCTAATAAAAATTCTCAACTACCCAACCTAAAAAAATTCTTTTAGCCCTAACCAACAGAAACAAAATTTTTTAAAACCTCTCACATTTCCTTCAATGCAAAAAACAAACCTAATAAAAATTCTCAACTACCCAACCTAAAAAAATTCTTTTAGCCCTAACCAACAGAAACAAAATTTTTTAAAACCTCTCACATTTCCTTCAATGCAAAAAACAAACCTAATAAAAATTCTCAACTACCCAACCTAAAAAAATTCTTTTAGCCCTAACCAACAGAAACAAAATTTTTTAAAACCTCTCACATTTCCTTCAATGCAAAAAACAAACCTAATAAAAATTCTCAACTACCCAACCTAAAAAAATTCTTTTAGCCCTAACCAACAGAAACAAAATTTTTTAAAACCTCTCACATTTCCTTCAATGCAAAAAACAAACCTAATAAAAATTCTCAACTACCCAACCTAAAAAAATTCTTTTAGCCCTAACCAACAGAAACAAAATTTTTTAAAACCTCTCACATTTCCTTCAATGCAAAAAACAAACCTAATAAAAATTCTCAACTACCCAACCTAAAAAAATTCTTTTAGCCCTAACCAACAGAAACAAAATTTTTTAAAACCTCTCACATTTCCTTCAATGCAAAAAACAAACCTAATAAAAATTCTCAACTACCCAACCTAAAAAAATTCTTTTAGCCCTAACCAACAGAAACAAAATTTTTTAAAACCTCTCACATTTCCTTCAATGCAAAAAACAAACCTAATAAAAATTCTCAACTACCCAACCTAAAAAAATTCTTTTAGCCCTAACCAACAGAAACAAAATTTTTTAAAACCTCTCACATTTCCTTCAATGCAAAAAACAAACCTAATAAAAATTCTCAACTACCCAACCTAAAAAAATTCTTTTAGCCCTAACCAACAGAAACAAAATTTTTTAAAACCTCTCACATTTCCTTCAATGCAAAAAACAAACCTAATAAAAATTCTCAACTACCCAACCTAAAAAAATTCTTTTAGCCCTAACCAACAGAAACAAAATTTTTTAAAACCTCTCACATTTCCTTCAATGCAAAAAACAAACCTAATAAAAATTCTCAACTACCCAACCTAAAATAAAATTCTCCCCACCCCAACCTAAAAATAAATCCATTTCATCACTATATCCATGGATATTAAAAAAAAACCAACAATCTATTTTCAGGTTCAGGTTCAGGTAGCAGCGGTTGCGCCTCAAGCACGTTAGGTAGCTTACCAACGAGCAGTCGTTGCTACTCGTCGTTACCAAGAGGCGCATTAGCAGCATACGGTGGTTCAAATCGTCCAGCCACATTACCACGTTTACCATTAGGTTTGGTAACCACACTGGTGGTAATGGTACGACCACTGTCGACAGTAGTAACGGTAGCAGTAAACGCAACAGCGACAGCGTCCTTTGTCACAGATTACCGACGTTACACCCCCTGCCGAGTTGCGATCTTGTGTCCCATCAAGGTACCGGTTTCCACGAGATTTTCCAAGCGATCAGGTAATAAATATTTTCATTCCTTTGTTTACCCCAAAAAGGGGTGCGATTATTGACTTTCATCTTTATACCTTTTCTCGAGAAGGTGTTTGTATATATTTTGATATTATATATTAGAAGAATTTCCGACCTGACGTTCAGTTTACCGATTGATGGTCATTGCGTATACTCGAACAATGCGAATGGGGTTGGACGTTTTGGTGATTTATTATATCTTTTAATGACACTGTTAACTTTTGGATTATTATTTGTGTGTCACCTATTTTATAAGGTCAATAAATAATATAGTTAATAATTAAATCGTTAATATTTCGAAGGCTTTGTGAAAGTTAGATTGAATGGTATTTGTCATCTTCTGGGTATGATGAATGTTGATGCTTAGCGTATAAGTATGTGAAAAGAAAAATTGAACTAAAATTACTGACGCATTGTGGGTAAAAATCTGGAGTAAGTAATTTTCGTTCGTATTTGTACATAAAACAATGACATATTGACAATTTTGACCATAGTGTTTAGTAATTTTCTTTTCAAACTTTATTGCGATGTCGCTATTATTTTTTTTATCTCTAGCAATACGAAACGTTTGTTTAAAAGATTATCTTATGAAAGTATTAAATTTTCAATTTTTAAATTAAAAAAATTTTAATTAACATTCCCAATTAGTAAGTCTTAGAAATCATATGATAATGTGTGTGTAAGTGTGTCGTGTGTTTACTTGAGTGTTTACGTGTGTGTAAGTGCCTAATTGTGTTTACATGTGTGAAAATATCTAATTGTGTAAGTGTGTATGTATTTGTTGATGAGTATGTACGGGTGTACATGTGCATTCAGATGAAATATTACTGTGTTACAAAAAGATAAAATTGTATTGAAAGAAAATAATATTAATGTATTATGTATTATTATACTCGAGCAAATGTATGAGTAATTAATTAAACATGAGTATTTAAACACATTACACCTTGCTTATATCGATAAACAAAAAAATTAACAAAAAAAAGTTGAAAAATTGAATTGACCCGTAATCGCATAATTTCTGTGCAATTACGCCTGATGTAAACAAAAATTATTGGTAAAGAGACGAAAAAAATAATTACCGAGAAAAAAATAAATATTGTTAAAAACAACACTCACAATTTCGCTATTGATAATTTTCACCGGCCCACCTTCGAACACCTAGATTCGCGAATTGACATCAGTTAATTGTATACGTGGAAATACACGAATTATCAATTTTCTATTACGCAATACTCCCGATAATCGTGCAATAATCGTGACCCAATAATAAAACGTAATAATCATTTTAAATTCTGGTGCATTCGTTTTAAACATTCGAATAGCTTCATCGATTGTTCTAAATTGCAGACACACACACACACACACACACATACCCACCCAACACACACACCCATATATATATTTAATAATAATAATATAATATTTAATACATATATATATATATATATATATTTTTATAATTATATGTAAATCGTTGATGAAATTTTATTTATATATATGTAACTGTTTTACCATCAATCGGTACAGTAGAGCCATTACTCTTATCATATCGCTGTCATTGTTGTTATTTAACTGAGCATTGTTATTAATTAACTTGAATTTCGTACACCATTTCGACTCTCGATGTTTGTTAAACGGATTATATTTGATCGTGTACGATTTGAAGCATCGTTGGGTATATGTACAGGAAATGTACAGAGAATTTCGAATTATTATTATTAGGGTTTATATTAAAATAAATATTCAATTAATTGCATATTTCATCTATAATATTAACAAAATCTATTTAAAACGAACATTGTACATGAATGTTGTTTGAGACTTTGTTGTGTACGAATTGCTATTTTGATAATTATAATTGTAATTCAGCGCAGATTGCATAATTTTGTAAATTATTAATTCATATTACAATTACAATTTGACAAACACTGTTATTTAGGAACTGTTTTTCTTAGCGGGGTGCCATAGTCAATATTTATTTTCCCTACCTTATTGGCAATCGTGATTATTAGTAATAAATTTGTAAATAAAACAGTATATGAAAAAATAAGAGAAGATGCGCCTTCGTTTATTAATAATCTAACTGTATGCTGAATTTCAGATTAAAATTCGTATTGCGTTTTTGAGAAAAGTCTTACCAAACATGTGAACCCAACCTCAACGAGGTGAAAATATTTGATATTTTTGGTAAGACTTTTCTCAAAAACGCAATAATATTTTAATCTAAAATAGCATACAGTTAGATTGTCAATAAACAAAGGCGCCTCTTCTCTTATTTTTTCACATACTGTTCTACTTTTTATTAATTAATCATCAAAAATTGAGTATGGAACCCCCTTAATTGTAATTCAGTCTAGATTGTAATTTTGTAATTTTATACTTGCAATTGTAATTGGATATTGGCATTAATTCCATATTAGTAATTGATTAATTACCATCGTCATTATAATTTAGTAATTGTCTTTTTACCTTTGAATCAGTCTAGATTGTAATTTTGTAATTTAATAATTGCAGTTTTTTTGTAAAATAGCATAGGTTATCATTTAGAAATTATTATAAATTTTAGTTTAGCAATAGCTTTATAATATAATAATTGCCCTAGTAATATTAAATTACTAAATTAAATACTAAATAATTAAATTAATCACAGATTGCAATTTAGTAATTTAAAAATCACATCTTAAATTACAATTTAGCATTGACACTAATTGCTATTGTAATCCAATTTAGCGTAAGTTTTAATTTTAGCAATTGTCACTTTAGCAGTGTGCATTCGCAATTAAGCATATCTTCTGATTCGAAAATATTAAGCATATAGGATCTAATTCAGCAATCGTCTATATGTGATTGTAATTTAGCATGTATTGTAATTTAGCAATTATATTTATTCTTGTAAGGGATGTAAAACTAAAAATTCAGCATTATAAATGTTTAAAAATTAATTTTTCATAAATATAATAATATTATATTTTAGCAGCTTACAGGGATCAGATGGATACTGAAACAAGTGGAAATACTTTTCTACCACTCTAAGGTGAGTGCATAAATTTTTTTGCAACGATCATGCTACTAGATTCATAGTTATAAGGCAACAAATATACATTTCTATTAATATTTCGGGCACTTTTCCCGGATATTTTGACCATAAGTGATCTTAATGATTTAGACCCACTCTGGAAATTTTTAGGCAGTTTCTGACTATAAAAAGACATCTTTTAGACAGTATTAGGTTACCAGAGTCCGGAGCAGAATTGCTGATTTTCACTATTTAAGGTTTAAATGGCTTACAAGAGTGTGACAGCATACATTTATGTCTTTAAAAGTATTTTAATGAAAAGTTCGGAAAATTTTACAAAAAAAGTCATATTTATGTTTTTAGTGAAAAATGCATCCCCTGGGAGCTAAAAATTCATGAAAATGGGCATATAATGCAAAAAAGTGCTAAAATGTCAACTTTGACTCTCTGTAACTTAAAATAATGGCCCAGAAAAAATCTGAAAAAATTCAGGAGAACTACTGGATACCTCTAAAACATATTCCCACAGTTATAGCAATATTTATTTTTTTCATCTTCGATGTCACAGAGAACCACCCATATATATATTTTTTATAATTATATGTAAATCGTTGATGAAATTTTATTTATATATATGTAACTGTTTTACCATCAATCGGTACAGTAGAGCCATTACTCTTATCATATCGCTGTCATTGTTGTTATTTAACTGAGCATTGTTATTAATTAACTTGAATTTCGTACACCATTTCGACTCTCGATGTTTGTTAAACGGATTATATTTGATCGTGTACGATTTGAAGCATCGTTGGGTATATGTACAGGAAATGTACAGAGAATTTCGAATTATATTATTAGGGTTTATATTAAAATAAATATTCAATTAATTGCATATTTCATCTATAATATTAACAAAATCTATTTAAAACGAACATTGTACATGAATGTTGTTTGAGACTTTGTTGTGTACGAATTGCTATTTTGATAATTATAATTGTAATTCAGCGCAGATTGCATAATTTTGTAAATTATTAATTCATATTACAATTGCAATTTGACAAACACTGTTATTTAGGAACTGTTTTTCTTAGCGGGGTGCCATAGTCAATATTTATTTTCCCTACCTTATTGGCAATCGTGATTATTAGTAATAAATTTGTAAATAAAACAGTATATGAAAAAATAAGAGAAGATGCGCCTTCGTTTATTAATAATCTAACTGTATGCTGAATTTCAGATTAAAATCATATTGCGTTTTTGAGAAAAGTCTTACCAAACATGTGAACCCAACCTCAACGAGGTGAAAATATTTGATATTTTTGGTAAGACTTTTCTCAAAAACGCAATAATATTTAATCCTAAAATAGCATACAGTTAGATTGTCAATAAACAAAGGCGCCTCTTCTCTTATTTTTTCACATACTGTTCTACTTTTTTATTAATTAATCATCAAAAATTGAGTATGGAACCCCCTTAATTGTAATTCAGTCTAGATTGTAATTTTGTAATTTTATACTTGCAATTGTAATTGGATATTGACATTAATTCCATATTAGTAATTGATTAATTACCATCGTCATTATAATTTAGTAATTGTCTTTTTACCTTTGAGTCAGTCTAGATTGTAATTTTGTAATTTAATAATTGCAGTTTTTTTGTAAAATAGCATAGGTTATCATTTAGAAATTATTATAAATTTTAGTTTAGCAATAGCTTTATAATATAATAATTGCCCTAGTAATATTAAATTATACTAAATTAAATACTAAATAATTAAATTAATCACAGATTGCGATTTAGTAATTAAAAAATCACATCTTAAATTACAATTTAGCATTGACACTAATTGCTATTGTAATCCAATTTAGCGTAAGTTTTAATTTTAGCAATTGTCACTTTAGCAGTGTGCATTCGCAATTAAGCATATCTTCTGATTCGAAAATATTAAGCATATAGGATCTAATTCAGCAATCGTCTATATGTGATTGTAATTTAGCATGTATTGTAATTTAGCAATTATATTTATAATTGAATTAAACATACAATATTATACAATTTATATGTAATTTTAATCGAGCATATCTTATAATTTTATAATTATTATTTATAATTCTAATTTCAATTTAGCATGAACTGCAATTTAGTAATTTGTCTTTGTAATCGTAATTTAACGAATATATCGTTCATTCCATTTTATTATATAATAAATTGCAAATTAGCAGTACACGTACACGCTATCTTTTACTAAACGCAATCATCAATTAGAAAACCATATCAATCGTACAAAATTTGTAATTTATGGTTTTCTCACGTTTTGCACATTACTTTATTATTTACAGTCTCGAACTTGCAAAAACAAACGGAACGTACATGTGAATATTGACTTCGTCAACACAAGCGACATCGGTCATAAATTTCGCGTATATTTTGTATGTTTAAAAGAAAAAAAGCGTAATTCCCTTGAATCATCAGATAAAAAAAATAAATAAAAATCGCAACATCTTTCATAATTTTGACCTACATTTTTTTAAAAGATATTATTCAATGCAACGTTAAGAGAAAGAAAGAAAAAAATAAAAGAGAGTCGAGGACACTTGCAATTACAATTTCACGAAGGAGTGGGGGTGTGCAATTTCACAATGTTTTTTTTACTAAGATAAGTGCGAATCTTGGACAAAAAGGAAGAAATTAAGAGAATTAAGGAAATTAGCAAAATGGATAAATAAATGATGAAAACGTATAAATTATAATTAATAAATTTATTTATTGTTATTTTGAGGTTATAAAATTATTATTGTTATAAATAATTTATATATTGATAAAAAACTTTATAAACAAAATTTAACAAAATGACATAGTAATAAATAATTGAAATTAAAGGTCTAATCTACATTAGTCAAATAAAATTTAAAAATATAAAAGGATTTGTGATCTAAATTTTCGGAAATTCAATGATTAAAGGTTATGTACGCTTCAATTTACGTCTCCTGTCAGTCTATATGCATCGTCCGATTTTGATAAGCATTCTATATACGCGGAGAGAAAATGAGAATCCGGCACTTGGGAAATTACGTATCGACGGGTTAAAGGGATGTGCTTTTCCTTATAAACAAGTCAGCAACGTTTACATACAGAGTAAGAGAGAGAAAAATGTAGTTTAATAACGTCGATAAAAAAATTCAAATTTCCCGCGCTTACAATTTTTTAATTGTAATCGAAGAAAAATGTAAACTATACATTTTGTTCAAAAAGGAGGATCGGTGATGTATATTACGATTTTTCGAATTGTAATCCATGCTAGTTGCAGTGGGATGACGTTAATCACGCGGATTTATTGACATACCTGTACGAAACGATGTTTTTTTTCTCGTAAAGTGAACCTTTATCCTACAAAAATAAAATTTTCATAATTATGATACTCGACTAATCGATCGATAAAAAGAAATGATTCTCACACTCTTGATACACGATTATTAAAAAATAAAGTAAAATTTACACAGACCACGGGAAAATTCATGTACTATCATACACCTGAAATACACACATGTTTAACAATATACCTCAAGCAAAACAAACAAGAAAAGAAGATTAACGCAAAATATCTGGATTCTCTTTTGCTTGTTACATACATTTTTTCCTACGTCAAGTAATATATAACAGAAGGTTGGTGTCTAGCCACACACACACACCCACACACACACACACATCTTATATTTGTGTGTGTGGGTATATGATACCATAATAGAAAGAGAGAGAGAGAGATGTGAGAGAGAGAGGGAAGAGAGGTGAGAGAGAGGAGGAGAAGAGTAGGGATAATGTTATTTTAGAGGCAGTAGAACATAACAGGACAATGTTACGATCTACAACTAGAACTGAATAACGCAGAGTTTATAATAAACAGGGCGCACATCCAAGATTAATTGATCAGACAGCTTTGTTGTACAATTTACCTACTACACGCCAAAATTATACCTTAATATACATATATACATATTCACACATAGATAGGGTGACAGAAAGATAGATTTATTTCAACGTGAATTCGTCTATGTGCGTTTGAGTGACTTTGTGTGTGTTGTGCGTAGTGTGTGTGTGTGGGTGGGGGTGTGTGGGTGTGTGTCGAACGTAAAGAAAAGGAGTATAATAATGGCAAAAAAAATAGTTTTTACCAAATCTCAAAAATGATCAATTTGTGTTCGAGACAAATCGTGTGAGTTATATAGGAAAATTTTTTAAATTTAAATATCATTACAGGACGTTTAATATGAGTTTATTAACTTATCAGTAGAATAAAATTTCAAACATTTGGTTTTTGAAAAAAATGGTTAAAATAGGGGAAGATCTGGACCAAACGGACACTTTAAGGAAAAACTGAATAATAAATGGATTAAAAAAAATTTATAATCATAAACATATTTTTTAGTGAAGTCAGGTATCAAAACAAAAAAGTACGGTTAAGCCCTTTATAGGGATATATATTATAACTTAAATAATTATAAAAGATTTTTTGGATATAATTATTAAATTTCGACGTTTTCAAATATGTCCGGGAAAAATGGACAACTTCAGGAAAAATCAATAAAAATTGGATAATTTGATCATATTTATATTTTATATGTCAATTACAAAAACTCATCAATTTTAGAAATAATGTCAATTTTAAAAACAAGGGCAATTTCAAAAAGAATGTCAATTTTAAAATAATATATATCATATCTAAACATATAGTTAAGTACTAATCACCTTACACACACTTTAACATTAACACTAAAAGTGCAAAAAAAAAGTGAATGTTAAAAAAGTACGATTTTCTCTCTTTCACAGTGAGTGAGACGTAATAGAAGAATATTTATTTCCATACTCTTTATAAAACTAATGTGTCTGTGTATAAAAAGGATTGAGGTATGTTTGACGGTTAATTCGCCGGTCTTCTTATATATTATTCTATATACGACTTTTTCTTTCCATCGGTATTATCTCTCCATTTGCGCGTCTGCACTGCGATTTCTCTTCGTTCGCTCGGATCCCGCGTCAATCTAACCTCACTTTTTCCTTTTTCTTTAGAAATTTGGTTGTAATCGCGATTTATGAAAACATACTTTCATAATTTTGACCTACATTTTTTTAAAAGATATTATTCAATGCAACGTTAAGAGAAAGAAAGAAAAAAATAAAAGAGAGTCGAGGACACTTGCAATTACAATTTCACGAAGGAGTGGGGGTGTGCAATTTCACAATGTTTTTTTTACTAAGATAAGTGCGAATCTTGGACAAAAAGGAAGAAATTAAGAGAATTAAGGAAATTAGCAAAATGGATAAATAAATGATGAAAACGTATAAATTATAATTAATAAATTTATTTATTGTTATTTTGAGGTTATAAAATTATTATTGTTATAAATAATTTATATATTGATAAAAACTTTATAAACAAAATTTAACAAAATGACATAGTAATAAATAATTGAAATTAAAGGTCTAATCTACATTAGTTAACAAATAAAATTTAAAAATATAAAAGGATTTGTGATCTAAATTTTCGGAAATTCAATGATTAAAGGTTATGTACGCTTCAATTTACGTCTCCTGTCAGTCTATATGCATCGTCCGATTTTGATAAGCATTCTATATACGCGGAGAGAAAATGAGAATCCGGCACTTGGGAAATTACGTATCGACGGGTTAAAGGGATGTGCTTTTCCTTATAAACAAGTCAGCAACGTTTACATACAGAGTAAGAGAGAGAAAAATGTAGTTTAATAACGTCGATAAAAAAATTCAAATTTCCCGCGCTTACAATTTTTTTAATTGTATCGAAGAAAAATGTAAACTATACATTTTGTTCAAAAAAAGAGGATCGTAATGTATGTTACGATTTTTCGAATTGTAATCCATGCTAGTTGCAGTGGGATGACGTTAATCACGCGGATTTATTGACATACCTGTACGAAACGATGTTTTTTTTCTCGTAAAGTGAACCTTTATCCTACAAAAATAAAATTTTCATAATTATGATACTCGACTAATCGATCGATAAAAAGAAATGATTCTCACACTCTTGATACACGATTATTAAAAAATAAAGTAAAATTTACACAGACCACGGGAAATTCATGTACTATCATACACCTGAAATACACACATGTTTAACAATATACCTCAAGCAAAACAAACAAGAAAAGAAGATTAACGCAAAATATCTGATTCTCTTTTTGCTTGTTACATACATTTTTTTCCTACGTCAAGTAATATATAACAGAAGGTTCGTGTCTAGCCACACACACACACCCACACACACACACACATTTATATTTGTGTGTGTGTGTATATATATATACACATATAGAAAGAGAGAGAGAGAGAGAGAGAGAGAGAGAGAGAGAGAGAGAGAAAGAGGGATAATGTTATTTTAGAGCAGTAGAAATAACAGACAAGTTACGATCTACACATAGACTGAATAACGCAGAGTTAAATAAACAGTGCGACATCCAAGATTAATTGATCAAACAGCTTTTGTGTACATTTACCTACACACGCCAAAATATATACATATATACATATTCACACATAGATATGTGTACAGAAAGATAGATTTATTTCAACGTGAATTCGTCTATGTGCGTTTGAGTGACTTTGTGTGTGTGTGTGTGTGTGTGTGTGGGTGTGTGTGTCTGAACGTAAAGAAAAGGAGTATAATAATGGCAAAAAAAATAGTTTTACCAAATCTCAAAATGATCAATTTGTGTTTCGATACAAATCGTGTGAGTTATATAGGAAAATTTTTTAAATTTAAATATAATTACAGACGTTTAATATGAGTTTATTAACTTGCAGTAAAATAAAATTTCAAACATTTTGGTTTTTGAAAAAAAATGGTTAAAATAGGGGAAGATCGTGCAAAACGGACACTTTAAGGAAAAAACGAATAATAATGGATTAAAAAAAATTTATAATCAATAAAAATATTTTTTAGTGAAGTAGGTATCAAAACAAAAAAGTACGTTTAACCCTTATAGTGATATATATTATAACTTAATATATTATAAAAATTTTTGGAAAAATTATTAAATTTCGACGTTTTCAAATATGTCCGGGAAAAATGGACAACTTCAGGAAAAATCAATAAAAATTGGATAAATTTGATCATATTTATATATTTATATGTCAATTACAAAAACTAATCAATTTTAGAAATAATGTCAATTTTAAAAACAATGTCAATTTCAAAAATAATGTCAATTTTAAAATAATATATATTCATATATAAACATATAGTTAAGTACTAAATCACCTTACACACACTTTAACATTAACACTAAAAGTGCAAAAAAAAGTGAATGTTAAAAAAGTACGATTTTCTCTCTTTCACAGTGAGTGGAGACGTATAAAGAATATTTATTTCCATACTCTTTATAAAATATGTGTCTGTGTATAAAAAGGATTGAAGGTATTGTTTGACGGTTAATTCGCCGGTCTTCTTATATATATTCTATATACGACTTTTTCTTTCCATCGGTATTACTCTCCATTTGCGCGTCTGCACTGCGATTTCTCTTCGTTCGCTCGGATCCCGCGTCAATCTAACCTCACTTTTTTCCTTTTTCTTTAGAAAATTTGGTTGTAATCGCGATTTATGAAGAACATACTTACATAATTTTTTCATTTAAAATTTATATTAAAATTATCTACGGTTATCGTTGGTTGTCGTTATGATCGGACGGTATATACCTAACCTTACTTTTTAAAAAAATTATATGTATAATCGTGATTTATAAAGAGTACATATGTATTTATATTTTTTTGTTCATAGAGAAATTTCAGATATTATGAACTTTGGATTATTATATTTTTACATACCCAACGGTACATCTACACATAACCTCACATTATTCTAAAAAAATATTTCAAAAATAACATGCATTTAAAGAAAAACATAGACGCAATACAGATGTAAACGAAACAACAGTAACAATATCAACGAGTACCATTATTATTTACATATTATTATTCGAAAAATTTATAACCTCTGACACTTAATCGATAGAAATTATTAAAAAAAAATTAAAAAAATGAAAGGGAGAAATTTGATATGCATATATAGTCTCTGCTGAATGTTAAATAATGAAAATCGGGTATATAATTGTCTGTATTTGTGTTTGTGCAAGTAGCATTCACGTGACAAGTGTGATGGATAGATCAATATTTATTCGTTCGGTTTGATATTATATATTGAAATAATTGACAATCACCGGAATCGTCCGGTATGTATAACTTTATAGTGGACGTATACACTCGGTACATATAACGATTTTATTTTATTATTTTTTTTTAGGAAAAATGTAGTTTAATAACGTCGATAAAAAAATTCAAATTTCCCGCGCTTACAATTTTTTTAATTGTAACGAAGAAAAATGTAAACTATACATTTTGTTCAGAAAGGAGGATGGTGATGTATATTACGATTTTTCGAATTGTAATCCATGCTAGTTGCAGTGGTATGACGTTAATCACGCGGATTTATTGACATACCTGTACGAAACGATGTTTTTTTTTCTCGTAAAGTGAACCTTTATCCTACAAAAATAAAATTTTCATAATTATGATACTCGACTAATCGATCGAGAAAAAGAAATGATTCTCACACTCTTGATACACGATTATTAAAAATAAAGTAAAATTTACACAGACCACGGGAAATTCATGTACTATCATACACCTGAAATACACACATGTTTAACAATATACCTCAAGCAAAACAAACAAGAAAAGAAGATTAACGCAAAATATCTGATTCTCTTTTTGCTTGTTACATACATTTTTTTCCTACGTCAAGTAATATATAACAGAAGGTTTGTGTCTAGCCACACACACACACCCACCCACACACACACATTTATATTTGTGTGTGTGTGTATATATATATACACATATAGAAAGAGAGAGAGAGCGAGAGAGAGAGAGAGAGAGAGAGAGAGAGAGAGAAAGAGGGATAATGTTATTTTAGAGCAGTAGAAATAACAGACAAGTTACGATCTACACATAGACTGAATAACGCAGAGTTAAATAAACAGTGCGACATCCAAGATTAATTGATCAAACAGCTTTTGTGTACATTTACCTACACACGCCAAAATATATACATATATACATATATACATATTCACACATAGATATGTGTACAGAAAGATAGATTTATTTCAACGTGAATTCGTCTATGTGCGTTTGAGTGACTTTGTGTGTGTGTGTGCGTGTGTGTGTGTGTGTGGGTGGGTGGGTGTGTGGGTGTGTGTCTGAACGTAAAGAAAAGGAGTATAATAATGGCAAAAAAAATAGTTTTACCAAATCTCAAAATGATCAATTTGTGTTTCGATACAAATCGTGTGAGTTATATAGGAAAATTTTTTAAATTTAAATATAATTACAGACGTTTAATATGAGTTTATTAACTTGTAGTAAATAAAATTTCAAACATTTTGGTTTTTGAAAAAAAATGGTTTAAATAGGGGAAGATCGGGCAAAACGGACACTTTAAGGAAAAAACGAATAATAAATGGATTAAAAAAAATTTATAATCAATAAAAATATTTTTTAGTGAAGTAGGTATCAAAACAAAAAAGTACGTTTAACCCTTATAGTGATATATATTATAACTTAAATATATTATAAAAAATTTTTGGAAAAATTATTAAATTTCGACGTTTTCAAATATGTCCGGGAAAAATGGACAACTTCAGGAAAAATCAATAAAAATTGGATAAATTTGATCATATTTATATATTTATATGTCAATTACAAAACTAATCAATTTTAGAAATAATGTCAATTTTAAAAACAATGTCAATTTCAAAAATAATGTCAATTTTTAAAATAATATATATTCATATATAAACATATAGTTAAGTACTAAATCACCTTACACACACTTTAACATTAACACTAAAAGTGCAAAAAAAAGTGAATGTTAAAAAAGTACGATTTTCTCTCTTTCACAGTGAGTGGAGACGTATAAAGAATATTTATTTCCATACTCTTTATAAAATATGTGTCTGTGTATAAAAAGGATTGAAGGTATTGTTTGACGGTTAATTCGCCGGTCTTCTTATATATATATTCTATATACGACTTTTTCTTTCCATCGGTATTACTCTCCATTTGCGCGTCTGCACTGCGATTTCTCTTCGTTCGCTCGGATCCCGCGTCAGTCTAACCTCACTTTTTTCCTTTTTCTTTAGAAAATTTGGTTGTAATCGCGATTTATGAAGAACATACTTACATAATTTTTTCATTTAAAAATTTATATTAAAATTATCTACGGTTATCATTGGTTGTCGTTATGATCGGACGGTATATACCTAACCTTACTTTTTAAAAAAATTCATATGTATAATCGTGATATATAAAGAGTACATATATGTATATATATTTTTTTTGTTCATAGAGAAATTTCAGATATTATGAACTTTGGATTATTATATTTTTACATACCCAACGGTACATCTACACATAACCTCACATTATTCTAAAAAAATATTTAAAAAATAACATGCATTTAAAGAAAAACATAGACGCAATACAGATGTAAACGAAACAACAGTAACAATATCAACGAGTACCATTATATTATTTACATATTATTATTCGAAAAATTTATAACCTCTGACACTTAATCGATAGAAATTATTAAAAAAAAATTAAAAAAAATGAAAGGGAGAAATTTGATATGCATATATAGTCTCTGCTGAATGTTAAATAATGAAAATCGGGTATATAATTGTCTGTGTTTGTGTTTGTGCAAGTAGCATTCACGTGACAAGTGTGATGGATAGATCAATATTTATTCGTTCGGTTTGATATTATATATTGAAATAATTGACAATCATCGGAATCGTCCGGTAGGATGTATAACTTTATAGTGGACGTATACACTCGGTACATATAACGATTTTATTTTATTATTTTTTTTTAGGAAATATGTGTGCATATGTATATATATGGGTTAGAATAGATTATTAATTTGTGAAATTGAATGTGTAAATTTTGTTATGTTCAAGGATTAATGTTTGGGTATTTGAGGTTAAGTCATTTATTGGATATATGAAGTGGCCAGTTATTAGTTGAAAAAATTCTTTTTTATTTTCTAGGGGTTGTATATATTGTTTAGATGTTAGAGCAGTGAGTAGTTTTGAGGTTAGGTTCAATTTTTAATTCGACATAACTGGGTGTATTTATCGGTTTTTCCTAACCAAAACTTGACTTTAAAATAAAGAAGGCTCTCACTTCACTCTTCGTTTAGTGTGATTGGTGGATTTTCTAAGAATTGTGTTTTGTGTATGTGAACTTATTTATTGACTAAAAAATGTTCATAAATATTTTAATTTTCTAAAGAAAATATTAATATACTGTAAAACTAACTTTGCATTAATAATTGATTAAACTATCATGTGGTTATGTAAGACAATTTATTAGACATAAATTATGGACACTTATTGGCCAAAACACTTATTCACTATATTTTTTGATTTTCTATGCGTCATTTTATCAATCTTTAATAATACTATGATAACCTTATATACTAGAAATAAAAAATGTTAGGTTAGGTTAGATTATTTTTAGTCAAAAAATATTTTCATTTATTATTAAAAAAAACCTTTCATTTAATCCCATAAATCCATGCCATTGATTTGAATTTTATCACTCGGTGGTTTTAATATTGATTGTCGAAATGTATCGATTAGACTCGGGAAAATCGATAAATTTCCAAAAATCAATATTAATCCCATAAATTTCTCAGTATAGTATCTTAATTATAATCCTGATCACTGATCTGCAGTAAAAGTCAAAACATTTATAAACCATTTTGACAGAAACACTCATGTTCTACGAGAGATGTAATTACAAAAATTGACGCCCTAATAGATTTTGTCATTAATTGATTATTTTTTCAATCGATCATTTTATAACATTTGACCATATTGTGGCTTAAAAAACGTTATATTTATGGTCAGATTTCTACTAAAAAAACACTAAAAATCTACTAAAAATACTCATATCCCTTTTTAAACCACCATAATTACCCTACCTCCTCAAAGCGATCATAATCACTCTCGATCATCCAAAAAACCTCTTAGAAAAAAATCATAAAACAATATTCCACTCTTATCACCGTCAAACATAATCTCCAAAGCAATCATTCATTAGAGATTCAAATTGCTTAATTAAAAAAAATAAACGTAACCTTCAAAACATATACATATAAGCCCGCGGTGATCGTATTAATCCTAACACGCACATATAAACACATAAATACATAACGATTACATAAAAAAAATCCTCGATCATTATTCACAGAGAGAGAGAGAGAGAGAGAATAAGAGGGAATATATAAAATCCAAAGAGAATAGCAATAGTAGAGTAGAAAGGATAAAATGAGAGGTATATAGAGGGATTCCTTTTCATTCTGCACTTAACAATGCCTTTATAGCTCTAGACACTTCTTCTTTGACGCCGTAGGAGGAGAGGGATGGCGAGACCAAGTTTTCCCCGGATATTGTTCTATACCTCTCCATTTATATATATATATATATATATATATATATATACACCTCGACGCGTAGCCCAATGGCTTTCAAACAATATATGTATATATATATACCGTTCCTATCGAAATCGATAACGTAAATTCCGGGTTTTCGAAACTCGTCGAATTGTCATAAAATTGTCAAACTTTATTTTCCGAGTGTGAACGAGACGTTTGTGTAATGTATTATTGCGTTACGATGAATGTGTGTGTGTCTGTAATTTATTTATTTGGTGGGTATAGATATATATATGGAATTTAGGTGTGAATCAGAATTTTCATGTATCGAAATATGAATTCGTTTTATTTTTTTGCAAGTTGAAGTGACTAGAATTTTTTACAATGTGTCACGGTAATTTTTGATAAGTCCAAATCTGTCATGGTGATTTTTTATACATTGGGTTAATTGGAATCACTAGTTTTTTAATTTTATGTTAGGATTTATATTATTATTATTATTATTATAAGTTAGAATATAACTAGAATTATTTACGTTGTGTCGCGGTAGTTGTTACAGGCCGAAATTACTAAATTATTTTACATTATGTCACGGTAATATTTTGTTATGAATTATTGAATGACTGTGAGGTGACTACACCGATACTCGAACAATATTAATTATTAATAAAAATACTTTCGACTGCGGGGAAATAAAAAGAAATTTGTATCGTAAAGCGTCGACAGTAATTATTGGAATTATCATAAAAAACATAAATAAAATACAAATAAATGAAATATAAAAAATAAAATAAAGATAAATGAAATAATAAAAATTACTATATTTTATAGTAATAGTGGGACATACTTCGACTATCGTAATTTTTGTTATATTTTGTAATAATTTTTTGTTAGTAGTTTTTATAAAAATTACTATGTACATAGGATAAATTGCTATAAAACATAATAAAATGTGCGATAGTCGAAGTATGTCCCAGCATTACTATAAAATATAGTAATTTTTATTATTCCATTTTTCTCAATGTAGTAATTAAAAATATTACGATTGTGGTAATGAAAATGAAAAAACATAATCTGCTCTGTTTCTTTAATTCCTGAACTATCTGCAATTACCCAAATAAAAAACGATATAGTATAAAAACTTATTAGTTAAATGTGTTTAATTATATCTAACGACGCTTCACCAGTATCTTAAAAACCAACGATTATTATATTACTATTATTATTTATTAATAATATCTATACACGAAAAAACATCCTACAACCCTTTCAAACATGTATCCAAATGGTATAACGAAAGGGTTATACGTATATATTTTTTGAACAACCTGTATATAACCACTGTAACAAACGAAAAAAAAAACATTTCATGACAAAAAGAAAAACCCTTGTATTAATTGTCTGTCGAGCAGAGAAGCAAATTGCAAACTGCGCTCGCTGAACGTGTCCAAGTGTCTTTTGGGTGGTTTGGACGCTGCCTGCCTCGGCGAGACGATTCGACGCGCCCGCAACCTCGACGCCGTCCGGGCAGCCGGTGCATCGAGACCTGGTGACGTAATGCCGCTGGTCCTCGCTCTCGCGGAAGCTCCTTGCCTGCAACTTCTCGATCTCGCGAGTCCGAGGCTCGCTTTGGATGATCATCCCTGCCGATTGCTTTGTCACGCCCTCGCTAGGAATTCCACCCTCAGGTTACTCAGCCTCGAAGGATGGACGTTTAGGATCGAGGTGAGTTAGATGATGAGCTTTATTTTTTTGTCGAAGTAAAAAATTTGTTTTTATACGAAGAGATTGTAGTTTTGAAAAAATAGATTGAGTTTACGCGTGATTTACAATTTCGTATGATGAATGTTTTATTATGCTTTTCTTTCTGTAATGTTATTTTTACAGAGATAGTTTTTAAGAGGAATGTTAATCTAAAAATGATTAGGAAATATTTACAATTTTTTATCGAGACATCGCGGTTACTTTTCGGTTAATAATCGAATTATTTTATAAGATCAATTTTTCCTCCATATTATATTTTTTTAGATTGCGTTTTCTATGATAGCTGATATATTTTCATAAGAAAATATTTTGAAAAATGCTTTATATTTTTTAGATTTATACCTACACAAAGATCGAATCTACTCATAGTTTAATTAAAAATTTCTGTAAAATTTAAATCAATTAAAAATAAGAGTAAGTAATAGAGCAGTATAGTTTAAAATTTAGAAGTAATAATTTATCATACATTTTTTAATATTTTCGGTGAAATGTCATACAAACTTTTAATATACGAAGTTTTATAATTTATTGAAAAAGAAAGTTAAATTACTAATAAATAATCTAAAAAATTTTACAATATAATTTTGATATTAATAATAATATTATTTTTTTTAAATTAAGCATAAGCTTGATAATTTTTTAATCTAATAGATGAAATATTATCCTAAAAAAATTATACTCTTAATTTATTTAAAAAATTAAGAAATAATTTAAGTCTACAAAAATTGATAACAGTTCATTCATGTACATCATGCTAAAAAAATCATGATCTGCAGTGTCTCAATTTGTTTAAAAAAAAGTTACAATATAAAATTGCCTTAATTATAATTAAAAAACAATATGTCCTAATTAATTAAAAAGAAGTATCATAATTAATAAAAAGAAAATATATCATAATTCGCTTATAAAAAATAAATCATTTTTCATAAAAATTATCAACAACAAATTATCCATCTGCAAACATTCGAATCGTTCCTTCAAATTTAACGCATCAACGTAAAATCGTCAAAATAAAACCAAAGAAAAACCCCAGAGTAAACTACTACACAGATAAACGTCAATCAGGTATACACAATTTCCACTGGAAAATACATAATCTCGTCTACGAGTACAATAATAACAAGCCAATCTGATTATCTCTCAAACAATCCGTAATAGCCGATTGGCTCCCTCAGATTTATCATTAGTCAACTCGTATACGCACACACACATACAAATGTGAGTCAAGTCCGCCCTTTTCTACCCCCACCCCATGGCCCGTAAGTTAAACGATAGACGTCGTACACGGAAATGCAGGTAGTCAAAAATTTTGCAACGACCTATAGGAAGCCACGTAACGACTCGAAAGCGGAAAGTGGGCGAGATCGGTAAATAGGGTCATAAGTGTGGACGGCAGAACAAAAAAGACAAGGAGAAAGAAAGGGCTCACTTTGTCTTATACTGCCGAACAGTGCGGATCGGAAAGAAAGAAAGAGAAAAAAGATGTCAACAGCATTAACGATGGACAAGCGGTTTCGTGAGCTATTCGGCTCGGTGTCGCCAGTGCCTTTGCAGGACGTCAAGGATAAACACACCACCGAGAAGAAGTTGGAAGTGACGAGTGCGGGGATCGATAATAAAGTCGATCGTGACGGTTCGGCCAAACGGAAAACGAGTGAGGATAAGTGGAGTGCTCGTGGCGGCGAGTCGAGTGACAAGAAGATACAACGTGCGGTCAGTGACACCAGTTCAAAATCCTCCTCGACGAAACGGGAGAGGGATCGATCGATCGATCATACTGACAGTTCGTCGTTGAAATCGGCGAAGATCGAGAAACGTAAAACTAGTGAGGAGAAATCGTCGACGGGACGCGAGGAGAAGAAGATCCGTCGATCGGTCAGTGACACTGGTAAACGTAATGATAAAGATCGATCGATTGATAAAACTGACAGTTCCTCGTTGAAATCGGCGAACATCGAAAAACGTAAAACTAGTGAGGAGAAATCGTCGTCGAGGCACGAGGAAAAGAAGATCCGCCGGTCGGTCAGTGACACTAGTAAACGTGACGATGTAGATCAATTGATCGCTAAAACTGACAGTTCCTCGTTGAAATTGGCGAACATCGAAAAACGTAAAACTAGTGAGGAGAAATCGTCGTCGAGGCACGAGGAAAAGAAGATCCGCCGGTCGGTCAGTGACACTAGTAAACGTGACGATGTAGATCGATTGATCGCTAAAACTGACAGTTCCTCGTTGAAATTGGCTAAGATCGAGAAACGTAAATCTAGCGAGGAGAAATCGTCGTCGAGGCACGAGGAAAAGAAGATCCGCCGGTCGGTTAGTGACACCGGTAAACGTGACGATGTAGATCGATCGAGCGATGGTACTGATAGTTCGTCGTTGAAATCGGCAAAGATCGATAAGCGTAAAGCGAGCGAGGAGAAATCGTCGTCGAGACGCGAGGAGAAGAAGATCCGCCGGTCGGTCAGTGACACCGGTAAGCGTGACGATGTAGATCGATCGATCGATAAAGTGTCAAAGGTTCAAGAGGTTCGATTGGAAGAGCCAATAGAATTACCACCGCGACCACCAACACCGAGGTGTCTAACAGCTGACGCGCCTGGTTGGGAAAATTGGTTCGAAGATTTACCATACGAGGACAAGACGAAAGATAACTGGGCGAAAATGATCGATCGTAAATTCGATCAGATCTTCGATCAAATCGGCGCACCGATCACCGTGACCATCGACAGCCCCGAACCCGTAACCCCGGATCACGCACCAATGACACCTCGTACCGATCTCGTGGTCAAAGCACCGAAACTCAAAGTGATCGGCACCCGCAATTTTTCCGCTTACACCGACATCGAGAAAGACGACTACAGATTCGGCGATCACTCCAAAAAAATCTTTATCAGCCGAATTTTAAACGACAATCCGATGGTCGATCGCGCATGTCAGACCGAGCCGCAAGAACCGACCTACAAGATTGTTAATACAACAGCTGATTTGACGGGATTGAAACGTCATCGAGTCGCTCATAAATCCCGTGACGATATTCTCGCGATGAGACGGAAGATCAACGTCAACCACAACAACAACAACGTGGAGCCAGGGAAAATTCCGCCAAAACCAAAAGGTGATCGGAGCGGCTTGAAACGACTTCACAACAAACTCAATCAAACTTACCGTCAACAATTCAAGAGGATCAGCACTTACGCTTGAATACGTACTACCCGACGCATATTGTATATATATATTTAACTTAAATTTTATAGGTTAGAATTATTCTATTCTTCCTCTTTCTCTTTTCTTTTTTTAATTCGCGGTGTATTCGTCTAACCAAAGATATTGGAAAACGTTTTACGGTGACAATTTAGTTTTTACGAACGATGCATTTTATTAGAGAAACATATGTATGTGTAATTTTTTTTAACAATCCTTTTTTATTCAACGTTTTCCTCAATTTTTTTTTCTTTTTTTTTTAAATCTTCGCTAAGAAAAGAGAAATAGTTTATATAGATAGCTTTACCAACGATAATGAAAATTGTATCTTTTTTTATTTAACAAAAATTGTGCACTAGCTTTTTAACCGAATGCTTTTTTTAGTAAACTTTTAGCTTTACAGATGTACAATGTAAGATATCGAAACGGATCGTAATAAACGAAAATTCAATTTTTCCTTTTATCGAAAGAAAAATCATTTATTTATCATTGACTTCAATTCACCCAATAACGCCGATCGCAACGCAATTTATTTTCTATTTTCTTTACAAATTTACTGTGAACGGATCGATTAAACGAAAAATCACTTATACATCACACCGATCAACAAATCGATCGTCACAATATACACACCTATTCTTTCTAATTTTTATCGCAACATAAAATATCGCAAATGGAATGATCCAGTACACTAAAATTCAATATTATCCTTATTCTAAAATAAATCATTTATTTATCATTAAATCAAATTGATCGATTCATTAAATCACGCCGATCAACAAATCGATCGTCACACAATAATATTTTTCTTCTTCCCTTTAGTTCTCATATATTTACAAATATAATGTAAAATATTGCGAGTATAAACCAAAAATCAATATAAATCACACCGACGATTTACAAATTGATCGTCGCACAATATATTAGTTTTTTCTTCTCTTTTAAACACTTAATGTAAAATATCGAATAAAAACAAACGATTGATTATAAACAATACATTTATAATCAAAACACACCTCGCACAGTGTATATATATATATATATATATATATCGATCATCACGTAAAATTGGATGATGATCTTCTCACTTGATAATACGTATTTGTCGTTCGGGTACAGCAAACGTAACCTTCTTCTTTTGCTTTGTCTCTTCACTATATCCCTCCTCTTTGATAAAATTCGATTTCATTTCCAAGAGTGCCGACAATGACAATTTCACCATAGCCGGGATTCGATCGGATTTCCTTGGATTATCCGAATTCTCGGTCTCAGTTTTCACTCGAACCTTATCGATCGATCGGTGTTCCCTCGATCGTCTCGTTATAATTTTCGGAATTTTTTCTTCGCACCTCCACAATGACGACCTACGCAAATCTTCCTGGTGTTTACGGAGGTTCCGCAAATTCGCGTGGATTCGCAACACGGCACCCTGTTCCTCTTTCAAACGCATCTCGTGGATCGTCAATTGATATTCCCACGCTGCGATTTGCTCGGTGATCAACGCGTCTTGGTGCCTCGTAATTTTCAATAATTTCGTCTCCATCGTTAATTCCTTTCGCTGTAACTTTTATTTCTCTCTATGCGTCTCTCTTAATTCCTAGGTAAACGTCGTGAACGACCACGCGGGTGTGTGATTCTATTTTGATTGTGCGTGTATTGACGATCGATTTGTTCGTATTATATATAGGTAAATTTAAAGTTATCGTAAAGTTTGCGATTTGTCGATTCTTAGAATTTATAACGCGAATTGTATTATATTTCGAGAGAGGATAATTTTGTGCGATGTAGAATTTAATCCGATGTGTCCGATACAAATTTTGATCGATTAAGATTTTTAGTAATATTTTGGGGTAAACGTCCGACAGTCCTTCTCCTCTTCAATTTCTTTCTGAAATTTCAATCGCTTTTTTTTAACGCATCAATTTTGTAGGGAACACTTACCACAAGAATGTTTAATAATTTTGAAATTTCAATTGCGTACAATATTTATTGGGCGAACGCGCACATACACACACACACGTACGCGTGAATATTTGTTATATCGAATATTTGTTGCAATTGAGTTAAAAATCACTGCATACATGTTATTAATTATAACTGTATAATGAAACGTAAAAGAAAAAAAATATATATTTATATTAGTTAGTGCGTCTGTATGCAGGTGTTTGTGTGTTTAAGAGTGTGTAAGTGCGAATGTGCGAAAGTGCGTATAAGTATGACGTATACGTGTTTGTTCTCCAGTAGAGGTGAAAACAATTTTTATTAAACGTACTCGCGATTTTAAAAATATATCATTTTCCGTGTCACTTTAAAACATAAACATATTTAATGCAAAACATTTTCACCTCTACTGGAGAACAAACACGTATACGTCACACTTATACGCACTTTCGCACATTCGCACTTACACACTCTTAAACACACAAACACCTGCATACACATGCACTAACACACACATTCACACCTATGCTCTCATATACTCATATACATCATCTCCCGTAATGTGTACATATACATGTGTTTGGATATGTGTGTGTGTGTATACGTAACACAAACATGTTTTTCGTTTTATACAAGTATGAAGTATGTCCCGTCCGAAAAATTGAAAACAAAAGAGATTAAAAGAGGATTAAACCTGTCATTGCGTGTCGTAGTCGTTCTCCAAAATATTAGCGTGTAAAATTTAAAACCCCTCGTGTAAGGGTGTACGTATACCTATATCGTTTACTTTTAGAGGCGTGTAATAAAAGTCATTAGAAGGAAAATATATACCTGGGTCGATTACCTGCCGATTTCTAGGCAGTAGCCTACTCAGAGGACAATGCGAGACGAATGTCAATCCCATGAAAAAATCCCCGAAAACGTAAACGAGTGAAGGGTATTTAAATGTGGCCGTCTGGTCTTTCATACTTGGTTTTTCCCGGTGCATAAGCAGAAAGAGCTGGAAGCAAGTATCGGTTGGACGTACGAGTGAAGATATATATGTTATAGACACCAGTCATGTGCGAGATACCGAATTGCCGTGAGGTCGTAGCGAGGCGAGTGAAAAGTTTGGAGTACGCGTCGTGGGAGGTTGTGATCGATCGAGTGAATCAATTGAAAGATCGAGAACCCGTGGATACGTCGATCGTTATGGAGTACCTTCGATACTTGCCGATCGCGTCCCTGGTCATCCAAAATTTTAGAACCAGTTTTGCTTACGGTTATGGTTTTGGTGATGATGATTGCGAAAGTGAGGTTAGAAATTTGCTGGGATATGCGAGATTGGACGAACCGGCGGCTGAGTGTGTGCGGCGAGTATTGGCAAGTACTCGATGTCGCGTTTTGAACATTGTCGTCAATGGGAATGGACGGATGATCGTCGATCGATTAATCGATCGGGAGACCAGGCGTGTCAGATTGATCGGACCAACATCATGTTTGTTTAATTATTGCGAGAGACACTCCGTCGTGAGGGACGATTTCATTTGGATGGGTCGTGAGATTGTCGAGATTGTTGGGATCGATAATCATGTGTATGTTAAGGTTAAGTGATTTTTTTAGTTTTTATTTAGATATGTATATCGGCGGACTTATGGATTGTTTAGTGTATAAGTCATTTTTTAGATATAAAATTTTGTAACTTTTAATTTTAGATTGTATAGGTATATGACGATGTATGACAATTTATACGTAGTTTTTAAGATTTGGAATAAATGGTAATTTCAGAAAAATTTACAATTTGCATTTTTTATTTTGTGAATGTTATTTGACGGTGAATATTGAATTTATTGTTTGGTGTGTTGTTTTCCCAGATATTTTAGTCTTTGAGAAGAATTTTATGGTAGCCATTGTTTTTTAAAAAATGGCAAGTTCAGTGCCAATCTCAAAAGACTAACAAATAGACAAATGTCTATCCAAAAGAAAACAAAATTTTTTTAATGTTTATTATCCAATAAATTCGTAATAAATTTTCAAAAATCGGTATCACCAAACCTCATTTTCCTACGGGCACTATCTACTTATTTATTTTTCATGTCACATTAATGGTAAAATTATAATAATTATTTAAAAAATTAATCAAAAAATTATTAGTAATCAAAATTTTTATAATTAATGGTAATTACAGGGATCTACACCTTTCACCCGAAAAATGTTCTATCGAACATATTGAATGAAAAATCTGAAAAAAATTATATGCGCATATCTTAAGACATAAGGGAAGACTTGATGTTTCGATTTTTAAAGAAAAAATAATAATAATAATAATTAAATAAACATTTTTGGTCGTTAAGTAATTTTTATTTTAAAAAGTCGTAATGTACCAACCCAAGTATCCTAATTCAATTATCGATTTAAAATCCGGAAAAAGTAGGGTATATTGTTTAAAACATGTCTAAGAGCCTGACATTAAGGATTTTTCCGAAAAGTCATTTTGTTTGTATACGAAAAAATATAACAATCACCATTTTTTAACTCCGACATCCCGTTACGACAGAACGTAGCAATTTACTATTTAAAAGAATAAATAATTTTTGTAATAACAATAAAATAAACAAATTTATAATTATCACCCTTTATTGTAATTTTATCCATGATTTTTCACTACCCATACGCCTGATTTTTCAACAACCCGTAATATAAAACAAAAATCATCTATATATATATATAATTAAATACAAATAATCATAAAATATTAATTATAAAAAAATTACTAATTATCTAATCGACAACAATAAAAAATTTTTCCTGAAAAATTTCTTAGACACCGCCTTACACGCGTATATATACAATCACGGTAAAGGTTCGATAAACTCGAGCACGACGCGTTCATGAATATATATATATATATAGCCAATAAATTAGAGGTAAACAAGTTTGCGCGCGAGAAGGGAGTGTTATTGCTCGCTCGGCTGATTAACGGTAATCGAGCTTTTCCAGATGCTCCTGAGCCACTGTTGCTAATTAGGCACGGTATAACCTACAAACGAGATATATCCACTATTTTCCCTTTTATTTATTTTTTTTTTATTTTCTATTTTTAGCTTTCGTTAACCTATAGGATCAGGTAGTTAATTCTTTTTTTTTATGAGAAGCGGAAAGCGAGCGTAGTTTTTTAAGATGAATTTTTAATGTTTTTTTTTTAGTGAATGGAAATATTTTTTTTAATAATTAATAGTCTTTTATATGAATTTTGTTAATTTATTCTTTTTAAAAGAAGCATCCAGATTTTGTTATTTTTTTTAGTAATATTTTCTAACTGTAGGTAGTAATTAATATTTTTTAATTAATTATTTTTTATCAGCATGTCGGATCAAAAATCAATTTTTTACGAAAAAGTTACTATGGATTAACTTTTATGCAATGAAAAATATTGGAAATTCGGAATGATTACCCTAGAAATCGAAACATGAATGAAATACTTTTTGGTCAAAACGAACTCAATGATTTAATAAATAA
The DNA here is from genome assembly GCA_026168455.1 of Theocolax elegans. Classification (NCBI taxonomy): domain Eukaryota; kingdom Metazoa; phylum Arthropoda; class Insecta; order Hymenoptera; family Cerocephalidae; genus Theocolax; species Theocolax elegans. The sequence continues at coordinate 2,539,318 of CM047426.1, read as the reverse complement.
TACTATTAACAATTACCAAGAACTGACCAATATTATATAAAAAAATAGTTGATTATACTGGGATAATTATTAATAAAAAAACACAAATATTTATTCAAATTCTAGAAATTCTCTGTATTGATAATTTTAATAATATTTCACTCATCGTTTGTTTCTAGTAATTTATTACTAACAATTGTAGGATTTAATATTATTTAAACTAATTTTTTAAATCTGGATTATAATTTAATAACTGGTTTCTCACTGACGTTATAAATTATTAATTCTTCCTTGACGGGATTTCGGATCCAAATTACATGAATCTTCACCTTTCAACCCAAAAATTATATTTAAAATATTGAATTAATAATCTGAAAAAATGCATACGGATATCTTAAAACATAGGGAAGGGCTTGAAATTTCAATTTTTTTAAGAAAAACTAATTTTTTTAATAATAATTGAGTGAACAAAGGCATACACTTTCAACCTAAATATCGTAATCAAATTATAGATTTACAAACTGGGAAATTTTGAATATATTGTTTAGAACATGGTCTAAGGGCCTAACGTTCAGGAAAACTTATTCTTTCGTCTATGAAAAAATATAGAAAATGATCATTTTCTGTTTTCGACTTCCCCGTAATTTTACAATTAATTACTAATTAAACAATTTTTTAATAACATAATTAATTACAATTTATCTATAAATTATTAATTAAAATGAATAATTAATTGTAATTTAGCAATTTTTTGATATACATAAAATTGTTTATTAATTAATTAATAATTACAAACAATTTATTCTATTAAAATTATTCTTGATAATTATAACGCATTCGACAATTAATCATTAATTAGTTAATTTTTGGATGAAAAATAACGTTTCTAATTCAATAAGGTACATAACAGATAAATAATTAATTGATTATTAATCAATCACTGATCTCAATAAAATCTATTAATTGCAAACTATTTGATTCATCGATTTCGTTCAAAACTTTATGGTCCGTGAATTTTAGGTCAGTCAATAATTCGAATTCGTCATAATAAACTTGATAATGATAAATAATTTTTACCTTTTTTAATAAGAAAATATAGTACTTTAAAGATCAATTTTTAAATTAAAGTTTCCCTCAAAAAAATTATCCTACATTTCCTTACTTCACCTTCAATAATTTTCCAATCCAATTTCAATGTACGCGCATTTGAAAATATTTTACGTTAACACACACGCAAATATAAGTAATTAATTTCCTAGTTGCAAAAGATGAAGAAAAAAAACAGAAAATTCTGTTCGAGAGCAATTTTTCTCGGTAATATCTATAATAGTCGTTTGGGAATTTCGGATTACGGATCTACGTCTCGATACGTCTAAAATACCGCGGTGAAGTCTCGAATTGGTTCATCTCCTAGGATTTCGCAAATTATTCAAATTCTCGTAATTCGCAGCGTGGATATATGTGGTATATATAATTCAATTAAATTAAATAAAAATTACTTCATAATAGACAAACGGTTTTTTATATAAATAAAATTTCGATGAATAATAGACTCGTTGTAATTTACCTGTATAGGTTGATTACGTGAGTATAATACGTGATAAGAAGCAACGATTTTTTATTTAATCATAAACAATTAACGTAATATAAATTTATTTATACATTTTATTAAAGTTTTATTGAAAAATACATTGTCAACTAAATTAAATCAGAAATACAAGTTGAATTTTACATCGTACATATGTAAATTACGTGTGTAAAATATAGAAATGATTATGATTTCTTTAATTATCGCTATTAATTAAACATATATATAATTCTTTAAATAATAACATTAGAATGTATTTTTAACTAAATTAAAAAATTCATATTGTTAAATAATTAATCACTCTCGTTGAATTTTTACGAATGTACTTAAAAATTTTTATTTATTTTTTTTCTGTTTAAAAATTAAAATTTTATAATTCTCTATATTACATTTTTATTTTTCTTCCGATAAATCATAGATCTAGATAATGTTTCAACAATCCGAATCTCGTCGTCGACGTAAAATATCGTAAAGAAAATCTAACACTTTCTCAAACTTTACAACGGCAATAAACGCGATAAAAAAATGAATCTAACACGCGCACGATTAAAACCTTTTGATACCTGTGTATAGAGTGAAAGAGAGAGAGAGAGAACGAGAGAGAAAAAAGAAGCTGTCATCATGTACGCAATCCATTTTCGTTAGTCCGGTAATAAAAGTTTTAGTCTGTACACTGTGACTAAAATCGATCATCTGGGTGTGCGAAAAAAAAATTTTTTCCCGCGGCGCACTTTTAAAAGGATAATATTTTTTTTGAACACTTACTTTCTTTTAAAATAATTTTTAAAAATATAGAATCATGAATGCTACGTTCTAAATTTTAACGGTAATTTTTCCCGCGCTTATTTCAAATAAATTGTTTTTTAGAACCCTTACTTTTATTATTATTTTATAATTTTTAATTATTATTTTTTTCGCGTTTTGTTAAAGGCTAATGTTCTTTAATCTTTTAAAATAATATCAGTAAATATAGATTATGAAATAATCAATTCTAAATATTAATGGTACTTTTTCATATACGTTTAAAATATTTATATTTAGAACACGTATCTTTTTAAAATTTTAAAAATTACTTTTTGAAAATATTTAATTAAAAATTGATATTAATACATTTTTCTGCGCTTTAAAAAATTGTTGTTTCCTTTTCCAAATGAAAAGTATATTTTTTTTACTATTATTTAAAAAGCGCTTTTTTAAAAAGATAATAGTTTTCGAACACTCCGTTATGCTTTATTTTAAATAATTTTGAAAATTTGAATTCTAAAGGACGGAAAATTTAATGTAAAATATAGAATCATCGTTTCGAATAACATAAATATTCTGTATGCGTATTTTTCTTTTTTCAAACGAAAGAATTTTAACCGATCGATTGGTAAATTTATCGGATAATCCGTGCTGATGCTGATAGAAATACTCTACATATTTTTACGGATAGAGCTATACGGAACCAGAGTGAGCAATCTCGAAAATGTTATTAGCTCATTATGATAACAAATTGATAATTTTTCATATTTTCATTTTTAAGTACATATACATTTTATATTTTATTAAATAATATATATATTTTGAAATATTTTGTTTATCAATTTATTAGTAAATTCAGTAATAATTTAAGATTTTGAGGTTAAGGTAAACTACTTATTCGACATTATTTTTATTTTGTAAGTACATTAAAAATTATGTATATATCAACATCGTGTTAATAACATTTGAGTAGAAATCACGTAGTAAAAATTTAAATTTTTTAGGTCGAGATTAAATTAAACCATTTTACATTACATATTATACTAATATATTTAATGGTAATAATTATTATATTGATATATTTTTGTAAGGAGCTGATCAGCTCATCATACATAAAATAAATAATACGTTATATTTTTTTGACCTGAAACAAATTTATATAAATATTTTGACATTAGATTCAGTTCGACTTATATAGGTGTATAAAAAGTTGGAATAATTTATATGTCGAGTACGTCAATCAAAATTATAGTGCCGGTGGTATGCGTATTAATAATGCACGAATGCACGAAAACGTTCTTAGCACTAATGATTCTAAATTACGGCGTATCGCTTATACGTGTGAATCTTGAAGTTCTAAAAGTGAATCGAATGTATTCAGTGCTATATAATAAATTTCTTATATTTAATCATTTTTAAGTTAGTTTAGTTGCTTATAAAAACAGTATAAAATTTTTTATGAATATCAATATTTTACATGTTGTAATTTACTTGTACGTAAATTACATTATATTTATGTAACTGAATAACATTGATTAATTAACATGCATAGTAGAATGCAACCCGATTTTTTAAGGATATACATATATTAGACATGCTTTTTTTTTTTTAAAAAACGATAGAAAAGTGCTAGGTTACATAACCTATAATGTAGATATTCTTAACCTCGAATTGTAAAAAGTGTGTAAATTTCTGCTTTAACTAAACAATTGTCATTAATGAAAGAAGAGACAAAAATTTTTTATTCAATAAGAATAAATAAATAAATTAATGGCATTTATTTTAAATCAGGTTAATTTACATGAAAAAATATTTATTAAAAATGATTTAGTGAATTATTGACAATTCTCCGAAATAACATTATTTATTCTGTTAGCGCATCTAAATTCATTCGAATCAAAACTTGAATAACTTAATGTAATTATTTCATAGAATTAACAACAACTAATTCAATTAAATAATTACTTAAATAAAAAGTTAAAATCATCGAAAAACCCAATAACCCAAAACCCAAATCTCATACATCCGCGAAACCTGAAATGCAAATACTCAAAAAACCGAATAACCCAATAGTTAAAGAAACTAAAAACTTTCTGACGTAACAAACTCAAAGATACAATAGAAAAAACCATCTTTAGAATTTAAAAACCTAATAACCAAAAAATTCGATAACCCACAAAAACTTGAATAGCCCAACAATCAAAAACAAACCTAAAAACCCAATAACACAAAAAGACTTTGTCCAAAAATTCAACAATCCAAAAAACCTAGAATCCTAAAAATCCAAGAATTCAAAAAATCCAAAAATCTATTACCCCGATAAACTAATAATTTATCTGAAATTAATATTCATTTAATCCAATTACAATTATATTTTATTAAACAAAAAAATTCATTAAAACATTCATTTTTTCTTAAAAAAACTTATAATCAAAACCCAATAACCTAAAATGTTCAAAATTTTATTCAATTCAACTTCCATAAAATATTCCTTTAAAAATACCTCCAATATTAATTTAATTGAACAAAAAAGCAATAAATCGAATCAACTCTAAAAATAAACTTATCAATTTAATTACAAATAATTTTACATCAAATTGTCATCACTAAATATTCTTCAATTTTTTCTCTGTGAACCTAAACCTTCGCCATTAGCATATATACAGACCCGTGTAATTTCCGTAACATTAACCGAAAATTGTTGAGTTTCCATTTAGGTTAGCTAATGCGTGAATGTATATATATACACACACACATCTAACTCAATTATAATGGTTTATATGCGTATTAATAATGCACGAATGCACGAAAACGTTCTTAGCACTAATGATTCTAAATTACGGCGTATCGCTTATACGTGTGAATCTTGAAGTTCTAAAAGTGAATCGAATGTATTCAGTGCTATATAATAAATTTCTTATATTTAATCATTTTTAAGTTAGTTTAGTTGCTTATAAAAACAGTATAAAATTTTTTATGAATATCAATATTTTACATGTTGTAATTTACTTGTACGTAAATTACATTATATTTATGTAACTGAATAACATTGATTAATTAACATGCATAGTAGAATGCAACCCGATTTTTTAAGGATATACATATATTAGACATGCTTTTTTTTTTTAAAGTTTGTGTAGTTTTGGATTGATAGTTACCGACTGAGCTCTATTTATTTTATTAAAATAAATATTATTTCATTTTTTTTAAACATAGTTGATTTTATAGTTCCTCGTGAGTTCTAAATGATATTTGGATTTTCTACATTTTTTATTTGATATTTTATGTAAAACGTTTAGGTTGCTAAAGGTAGAGACCTGTAATTTAGATATAAGACGATAGTTTTTTTTCTTAAGAGAATGTGATACTTAATATTTGCCGACCGAGTCAATAGAGATGATAAAAATGTTTCTGTTAAACAAATAAAGTAAATTGTGCAAAATAAAGACATAATTGCCCTTCCTTTAACTATTATATAACTATAAAATTTCAAACAAAAATTATATTGCATTAAAACATGGCATTGGAAGGAATATATGTGATTTTTGTAGTTTTTTAAACTAATCATTTGAATATAAAATTTGGTTACCATCAGTGTGTTTTTTTTACCACAAGCTCGTTTTTTTAAAATTAGGATAAAATGACATTCTCTTTAATAAAAATTTTATAAAAACATGTGAATTTTACCGCATTTTCAGTTGAAATTTTATGCAAGCATTCGGGTTGTTAAAGGGGAGACCTATAATTTAGATAAATACGATTGTATGTATTTTATCTTATAATAAATAAATAAATTAATGGCATTTATTTTAAATCAGGTTAATTTACATGAAAAAATATTTATTAAAAATGATTTAGTGAATTATTGACAATTCTCCGAAATAACATTATTTATTCTGTTAGCGCATCTAAATTCATTCGAATCAAAACTTGAATAACTTAATGTAATTATTTCATAGAATTAACAACAACTAATTCAATTAAATAATTACTTAAATAAAAAGTTAAAATCATCGAAAAACCCAATAACCCAAAACCCAAATCTCATACATCCGCGAAACCTGAAATGCAAATACTCAAAAAACCGAATAACCCAATAGTTAAAGAAACTAAAAACTTTCTGACGTAACAAACTCAAAGATACAATAGAAAAAACCATCTTTAGAATTTAAAAACCTAATAACCAAAAAATTCGATAACCCACAAAAACTTGAATAGCCCAACAATCAAAAACAAACCTAAAAACCCAATAACACAAAAAGACTTTGTCCAAAAATTCAACAATCCAAAAAACCTAGAATCCTAAAAATCCAAGAATTCAAAAAATCCAAAAATCTATTACCCCGATAAACTAATAATTTATCTGAAATTAATATTCATTTAATCCAATTACAATTATATTTTATTAAACAAAAAAATTCATTAAACATTCATTTTTTCTTAAAAAACTTATAATCAAAACCCAATAACCTAAAATGTTCAAAATTTTATTCAATTCAACTTCCATAAAATATTCCTTTAAAAATACCTCCAATATTAATTTAATTGAACAAAAAAGCAATAAATCGAATCAACTCTAAAAATAAACTTATCAATTTAATTACAAATAATTTTACATCAAATTGTCATCACTAAATATTCTTCAATTTTTTTCTCTGTGAACCTAAACCTTCGCCATTAGCATATATACAGACCCGTGTAATTTCCGTAACATTAACCGAAAATTGTTGAGTTTCCATTTAGGTTAGCTAATGCGTGAATGTATATATATACACACACACATCTAACTCAATTATAATGTTTATAGCTTACCGCAAACAATGTTATATTGAAAGATCGACTCTCTCCTTTGCGATCGTCTATGTGTGCGTGTTTAATGTATATGTATATTTATTGCCAGATGTTCCGCGAGAGCTAAAATTACATTTCCACTTTGCAGTCTGGATTTTATCAACGCGAAAATTTTAAGCATACGAATTGTGATTTGTAATTTGTGGTTATGATTATTTCAGTTTTTTTTATTTTTTTTTAAGTTATCAAATTATGTTTTCTTTTTTTAGGTGTAGGTAAAGAGATTTCAAATATGTTTTTGTAGGGTAGATATTTCTTAATAAATCTTTTTTTTTTTAAAGTTTGTGTAGTTTTGGATTGATAGTTACCGACTGAGCTCTATTTATTTTATTAAAATAAATATTATTTCATTTTTTTTAAACATAGTTGATTTTATAGTTCCTCGTGAGTTCTAAATGATATTTTGGATTTTCTACATTTTTTATTTGATATTTTATGTAAAACGTTTAGGTTGCTAAAGGTAGAGACCTGTAATTTAGATATAAGACGATAGTTTTTTTTTCTTAAGAGAATGTGATACTTAATATTTGCCGACCGAGTCAATAGAGATGATAAAAATGTTTCTGATTAAACAAATAAAGTAAATTGTGCAAAATAAAGACATAATTGCCCTTCCTTTAACTATTATATAACTATAAAATTTCAAACAAAAATTATATTGCATTAAAACATGGCATTGGAAGGAAATTTGGCTCATTGTATGCTTCAAATATTGCAAATCTGGTAATTTTCCTTCCAATGTCATTTTCTAACGCAACATTATTTTTGTTTGAAATTTCACACTTTGTAAAATTTATAATTTATGTTTGAAGTACGTTTATCGTCGAAATTGACACCTGACTACAGCGCCATTCGAAGCCTCGAGATCGAGCGGCTATCGACGGAAGCTATAGCTCCGAATTCCCATTAAGCAATATATGTGATTTTTTTGTAGTTTTTTAAACTAATCATTTGAATATAAAATTTGGTTACCATTAGTGTGTTTTTTTACCGACAAGCTCGTTTTTTTAAAATTAGGATAAAATTACATTCTCTTTAATAAAAATTTTATAAAAACATGTGAATTTTACCGCATTTTTCAGTTGAAATTTTATGCAAAGCATTCGGGTTGTTAAAGGTGGAGACCTATAATTTAGATAAATACGATTGTATGTATTTTATCTTATACATAAAGGAAACGTTATTTTTTTCAATTTTTCCCTGTTCAGGCTACTAGTATCTGTTTTAAATAATGCATGTCAATTTTTCAGATTTTTGTATTATAGTAATATATGAATACAATATTTGTTTCGTTTTTTTTCTAAATTGACAATTACCGACAATGTGAATTTGTAAAATTATTTTATAAAAAATATTTTAATTAGTTTCATTTATATTGTACACGTACAATTTATTCTAATTAATCATATTTTTTAAAATAGATTCCTACAATCCAATGTTACAAATTGAGCAACAACTCTTTGAAATTATAATAAAAACAAAAAATTAATCAGTGTTCACATTTTGTTAAACTATTAATTTTACATCCTCTTAATCGGTAACGTATTTAAAATCAATAAACAAACCAGATTACCTACGTACTTCTTCAAATTGTATAAAAAAAGGAAGAAGTTTTTACCAAGTATCTAGAACGAGATCCTAATACTATCCGACGTAAAATCGGATCATATCTCCTCTTCCTTTGAAATTTCTTTCTAGGATATTCCATATATAATATAGTACGTATACGAAAAATAAAAAAAAATTATATATAACTCCTTAATACACCCACGTTTACTTCCATCATCTTCTTGCTAATCCTCGTGTGTATCTATCAGATCCTCTATGAAATTGTCGAAAGTTTGCGCATCATGTTGACGTGTCGTATACTCGCTATATGACGCGTAAACCGTGATGATCCCTCTCTATATAAGTTTCTTTTTCTCGATATAAACTTCAGTTTCGCTTATTATTAATATTTTTAGTTTTTAAAATTGTATATCGGATATATCTCATGAACATTTGTCGGAGTTCGTTTTTCAATTTTAGTTTTTTTTGTATATTGCTGGGAATCTATCTTTATCATCTGAAAATTTAATTGGATTTGCTTAATCACGTTTGTTCGTATATTATTCGTTTTCAATGCTTATGAATATATAAAATTATAATTTTCAGTTGGATACGAATTACAGGAATCTACCTTTCCCGATTAATAGAATTATGTCGAAATACTAACATAATGAGATGCTGCAGTTTTAAATATATGGAAGACAGTAACGGTGTAACATTGACAGAAATAAAATAATTTTTTAATAATGAAATTTAATAATTTAAACATTATAAAATAATGCATATTAGTTTTTCTAACTATCCTTTTTTAAGAACTAAATATCCAACAATTTATCATTTCTAACCTCTAAAAACACTCCATCCCTACCGAAACAACAACATAACCTACAAAATAACCCGAAAATATTATTTCCCAAAGAAAACATCTGTTATTTCCAATAAACTAAAATCCAAATATAGTTTTAGTTATCGCGATAATAAAATAAATCGACACTGCAGTTCGTAAAAGTTTCTTCCAACGTTTTTCCTTCGCGTTCGCGCGATCGACGCAGTAAATTAGAAGGAACGTAGAAAAACATAGTCCTTTTTGCACCATCAATCCTCCGTCAACTCTGAACGTTTTACCGTTTCGATCGAGTTTCATACAAAGCCAACCAAAACAAAAAAAATTTTCGCATATCCGCTCGTTTTCGGTCATTAACTCGTTGTTCATTGTTCTAAACATGAAGTAACTTAAATTATTTTTTTTTTTTTTAAATTTACTGTGATTGTTTAGCAAAAGTTATGTTTTTTAAGGTTTTGTTGCTCAACTGATACGCGTAATTTTCATTTAAAAAATCGCTTAATCTACGAAATGCTTTAAAAATAATTAAAAAATTTCCTTGATATGAAGCTAAAAATTTGCATTTTTTAGGTTAACTTTAGATCGATCAGCTGATTTTTAATAAAATTTTAATAAAAAATATTTAATAAATCGATTTAATAAAACGAATACGAATTTTGATCAATAATTTACCATAACAGCACTAATAACTTAATAATGATTTATAACTGATCTAAAAATTACCATAACATAGAATAATAATTCATAAATTTTAATCAATTCCTTACGATTATTATCGATTTTTAGGTTAATTTACGTCGAACAGCTGATGCGTATAAATTAACCACGCTGTCACAATAATATAGATCGATAAAAATTATAATTCGAATTTTTTGGGAAAACAGTTAATACAATGATTTTTCATTCACATAGATAAATCCAATTCTCTTTTCCGCATCTTTTCATAACTGCAATAATTCTTTCCTCCTTCTCGTTCGCCTAGTTTGTTACCCTCCGGATATACAGTAATCAGTTCGCAGTGTTCTTTTTATTAGTTTCCTTCGTATTTTTCATTCTATATAAGTCGAGCTTTTTTTGTCGTCGGAGTATTTGAAAGTTTTAATTTGTTCTACGTATTTTCGAATATTTCAGATGGTCGTAATATAACATTTTTTTCTATAGTGATTATTGTGTACGATTAACATGTATTTTTACTTATTTAAAAGGAGAAAATATTGTATTTAGATAGATTTACATTAGTGATTGATTTATGGAATGGAACAATGTATTTGATATTTTTTTATTCTTAGAATCTCGATTTGGCGATCAAGTCGATAGTTACCGACATAGTATAATTTAGTAATCTTTATGTTTTCCTAAACGGCGGATTCATATGTAAAAAAATGTTTAATAATTTTAATATATTTTTTTAAATATACCAATACCTTCCATTATACCATCCGACGGTTACCAAAAGTACTGTTTAATTCTTAAAATTACATAAAAATAATTAAAAGCAATTGATTTATTATTCTAAATTCAAATTTCAAGCATGATTTTTAGTCGATAAAAGAAGATCCTTATTTAATTTACATATCCATCAATAATATACTTTTTTTAATACCGATACTCTACATTACCGACCGACGGTGACCGTTAGTATCGTCCATTTTTCATAATAACAAAAATTATTTCTTCCTAAAAAGGTTAATTTCATCAGTGTCTTCCAAATATTCTGAAATTATTCTAATAAATTCATTCAAATTCTTCATTCATTACCTTCAACGCATTATTCTTTTTTATAATCGATAAAAGTAGATCACTGCAATGCAGTTATACCAATATATCCCTTTAAAAAAATGTTTAATAAATGATCATTTTAGAATTGATAATTACAACTATTATTTACGTATCTGTTATTTTTATCGATTTCCACCTCAATTACTTATAAATACAAATTATAAATTGCCGACAGTGCATACCCATCGCTTACCGACAATTCAATTTTTTTCTTCAACATTGACATTTTTTCTTCGTTACTAAAACATATAACTTAATGCATTTAAAAAAAATTCTTATCTCGTCAATCGGTATACATTGTAATATTCACATTAATAATTGCAGATCCCTGTATAATAAAAAAAAATAAAAAAGTACTGAATTACGTGTACAATCGATATATGTATAACCTAATGTTTGCTATAACCGCATCATATTATAATTATATTATAATACGAAGAGCACTGTGTTTCCCTACCATTCGCCAACAGGCTCGTTAATAATTAATTTGAATGAAATATGAGCAGGAAATTTATTTTTTATATTTATGTCATATCCTATTCTTCAGACGTTTTGTGCAGATGCAATTACCTAAAAATGAGATACAAAAATAATAGAAATTGCGTGAATTTTTTTTTATCTTTGTTTAATATTAGTAATGAATAACCCAATAACTGAAAAATCCATTAACCCAATAACCCAAAAAACCAATAACTGTATTTTATTAATGATAAAAAATTTACGAAACAAAATTTTCAGTCTTTTTTTTAATATAAATAAATTTTGGTTAAATCAGATGAACGAACAAAGTTAGATGATATTTGTGTATACAGCCTAAGCATACATAACCTAAAAACCTTGAAATATTTCCAAAACCTAAAAAATCGCAGAAAAATCATAGTAAAAACTAAAAATAACCTGAATATAAAATAAACAAATGTTCTTCGTCTTTGATAAACAAACAGTGATATATTGTTGTCTACACAACCTAACTTAAACACCTCGAAAATTTTCCAAAACCTAAAAAGACTACAAAAACTCAAAGAAAAACCTAAAATAACTTAGATAAAAAATGAACAAATATTCGACAATTTTGATGAAAAACAAACCGTGACATTTTTTATCAACGCAACCTAAACTAAAATCCTCGAAATTTCTTCAAAACCTAAAAAAAACTGCAAAGCATCAAAGTAAAACTTAAAAATAATCTACATACAAAGTAAATAAAAATTCGTCAATTTTGATGAAAAACAAACCGTGACATTTCTTTAGCAACGCTACCTAATCATAACTATCCTGCAAACCTGAAAAACTCATAAAAAAATAAAAAAAATGAATGCAAAATCAAAAAAAAGAAAGAAACAAAACATTATACTACATTTTCCAATCGCCTCGTTAATACCAAACTGTCAGTCGAAAGAGGAAAGAATCAAGAATCCATGTGTGTATATGTATGTCTCTCGTATCCTCTTCAGACAAATTCGATTTCACGAAACACGTTCTCAATTTCAATAGCATTTTCGTTTTTCCTATCGTTTCCGTTCGGTGACTTTGCCTTCGTCTTCCCCTTTCTCGAAAAAGAAGAACGTATTAGTCGTACAACAGCTCTTCCTTCGATCTTTACGCCATGGGGATCTAAAAAAAGAAGGAGGAGGAGAAGAAGAAAGAAGAAAAGCAACCCCCAGGGGATTTCTTTTTTAAATGTTTCCAAGTCTTCATTACTGTTTTTGAAAGGATTTCTTATTCCTCGAGGTTTTGTTCCGATGTATTCTCGAATTGATCGACGCGTCGATTCGAAATTTTGATTTTCTCGTTGAAAAGTGTCACGGAAACGGGGAATAAAAAATGTGTTTCGCGAAGAACGATCGGACTGCATGTATATATTTATACGAATTTTCGTTTAAATCTATGTCGAGGGTTTTCTTTTTGTTTTACCGAATGCATATTGATAAATGTATGTGCAAACATATATTTTTTTTATTGAAAAACGAAAATGATTCATCGAAAAAGTAGTGATATTTCTGAATAAAAAATATAAACATGATTTTAATGCTGATGTCATGATAATTTTTAATGGAAACCACAGTGATTATGACGATTGTATCGGACGTTCATTGAAAATTAACCTGAAATAATGTCATGACACTTTTCACATAAAATTTTCAGATTCTTAATCCTGATGTCACGGCAATTTTCTAATAAAAATAAACGTATCCATACGTTAAACCTGAGACTTATTTCAAATATTGTACAAAAATTCATAATATTAACCTAAAATCTCATAAAACTTCAAAGGGTTGAATATCCCGAATTTTATCGTACTGTCGCGGTAATTTTTTAATGAAAATTATAGTGACAAAATTACAAAAAATTATTCTAAAAATTGATAATACCTAAAAAATTCCCACAAAATTAATATATCGATACGAAAAACTTGAAAACCGCAACAAAAATTAACCTTAAAATCCACAATGTAAAAAAATAGACAACATTTACACTGTGCTCTCACGGTAATTTTTATAAAAATTTTACGCATTCAAATCAATATAATCAAAAAACATATATCAATTTCGAAAGTACAAATAAAAATATCCTGCAAATCCATTGATCAAATTTCTTAATTTCACATAAAATTCCTGTGAGGTATTCGAAATTGTATTTACTAAAATTCTGCAAGTACTTAATAACACTTCGGAGAAAATGTTATTACGCAATCTAAAATAATTCTTTATTATATCATATTTGCTGATAACGACAGAATTTCTTTATGTATTAACGCGTTGTTTTCGTGTAACTACGTTTTTGAGTAAATATTATATATGATATCTATATCTAGTTCACTCGAATCCATATATATAGCAAAGTGCGAATACAAACTTAATACGCGTTCGATAAGCTTTAAAGCTACATATAGACATACAGAGGTGAGCGATATTCAGTACTATAAATGTACCTTTTGAATTACTAAAGTATTTTATATATGTATTTATCAAGTAATTAAATACTTTTTTTTTAATTTACTTACTTTCTTTTGTATTCCTTTTTTTAAATACAATGAGTACTTTATAGCGTACTAGTAATACTTTAGAACGTACTTAATATGCTTTTAAGTACTTGTGAATACAAAATACTCGTAAAATACTTCTTTTACTGTTTATATCAAAATGTATTAATTAATACTTTAATATTTTTAATAATGTATTTATTAAGCACCTAAATTACCAATTTTAAATACTTTTGAAATTAATTTTTACTTATAAATTCTTTATTACATATCTAATCCATGTGTATTTTAAAGCTGAATTACTCTTCAATATAGTATATAAGTATTTAAAAAATTGTTTCATAACTGGTACTTTTACCTTATGCACGTTATCAATTCTAGAATACAATTTTTTTAAATACATGGTTATTTATTGTATTTAAGTACTATTATGTAAATATTTTAGTATTTCAGTATTTTTAAGACATGAAAACATTCAACAATTTGAACACAGAACTTAAAACAGTTTTTTTATAATATGTTTTTTTCCAAAGCACTTAAATACCCTAAATAATGTATTTAATGAATTTCACTTAAGCACTTATACTTGCCATAAGTATTTGAGTTTTAGTACTTTTATGACATTCAGAAAATACTCAAAAATTTTAACAAGGACACTAGAAACTGTTAATTTATTAATTTAATCTGTTAAACAAATAGTCGAAATGTGTGCATTATATGTAACATTAAAGTACTAGTTAGTATTTGACAATAAATAATTATTAGTACTTTCAAGACAATCATGAAAAAATAATTTAGTATTTAAATATTCTATTTGAAACTGCATTTTTTCATACATATTCTTTAATTCCACGTATCCAAATACACCATAAAAATTGTAAAGTACTAAAGTACTTTAGTACTAAAGTACAACCTGCATCATCATCAAAACTGCAAATCTCCAAACTCACCGAGATACCTACAAAAAATTACATGCACACATACATCACTACCAAGTAATGTCCAAATGTAAAATTCTCGGATAATTTTCAGGAGTCCGAGACACTATCAGTATTCTCCGAGTTATTACGTTGCACGAGCGTGAGGGAATTAAGTCTTTGTAATGCTCGACTGCACCTGGCGGTACACGAAGGACCGTTGTCGCGACTCGGTCATCGCGACGACGCCGGCGCCGAATTGCTCAGGGCTGCCGCCCCGCCTGCTTGTCCCGACGTCGTGTTCCTCCGACTCGCTGGATTTCAAGTAAGTACTACTACCCGAATAATTAGTTTTACTATACGTCAGTGCGTTAGCACATAGATTACTTTCTTTTTCTATTTTGGTTCGATTTTACAATTGTGTACGATCAAAAAGTTGTGAATTGTTGGTTAGAATGACGGAATGTATAACTTGGGGTTTTTGGTAGTGAGAATAGTGCAGGGGTGCTTTTTTAGTAGGATATTGAGATAGTTTGTTGATAGGTTTATTATTTATTTGAATTTGTGTTTGCGAGAGTTGAAAGAAAGAATTAACGAACTTGTGGAATATTACATGTAATAATAAATGAAGGAAAGTAATAACATACTATTAAAGTACTATTTTAAGTATTTTATTTATAATGAAAGAATATTTTTTAAATGTAATAATATGGAAATAAATAGATTAATTTAATTTTAGTACTTTCAGATTCTATTCAGTACTCGCAAAGTTTATGTACTTTTTTAATTGAAAATTAAAATAGTTTTTCTTTACGACATTACCAAGTGATTTTACCATGTTACACCGAAAACCGTATAAAGTTGCAAATCATTATGTATAATAACATAATCACTGTAAAGTACTTTGCATTTGAAATATTCGTTGATTTATTAAAAATTTATTAATATAAAGAAGTAAGTGTAGTGTGTAAGTACCACTCATTTCCATATAAATATTTACATCTCTTCCATTATATACTCACATACCTCATTTGGTACTTTTAAAATTGTAGTACTTTATAAAAATGAAAAATGAAATAAGTATGTTAACTTTTGTAGTATATATATATATATATTAAATATAATTAAGTACTTCTGTATCTATTATTTGTGATTAATTTTAAACGTTAATTATAATTGTTAGAAGACATTTTAAATACCGAAGACAGTACACATCTATAATTCAAAGTACACTTGAGGTTTTATTGAATAAACTTTCATATTCTAACTTTACTATCTATTTATTTTGCAATTTTGTAGAATATTCAAGTATATTTAATACAGCAATCTTAGTGCTTATACCAAAGTACACTCGTATATAATTGAAAGTACTTTAACCTTAACACAAACTGTTTCACTACACTTTTGCGCTACAATTAAAACAGTTCATTAAATTGTACCACGAGTACTCCAAGCACTTAACTGTTATAAATTAAATTAAGTATTTAAACTTAAATCATACTCGTATTAACCTAAAAGTACTTTCAAATCTTACTTACAACACTTCACTAATGCAACACTCACCACCTGCATTTTCCATCCGAAGATAAGTGTATTTTTGCACGTACACGTAAACAACAAAAAATCGCATGCACATACATAATTAGTACCCGATTGTAAATAGTACCGTGCGATAAATTCCTAAGATACACATCTCCTATTATTAAATAAACCTATCAATCTATACGTACAATTTTCCATCAATTACCTCACTCGATTAATTAAATGATAATCACTTTTATAACTTACGCTTCTTCATTTTCGCATTACATAACCTTCACACACACATTATCAAGATAAAAAAAACTGACGATTCTACGTGCATATATATAAATATATTTACGTGCAAACGTAATGTTTATAAATATATATATACGAAATTCGAGTGGTCTATTAATTGTCGATTGGTAATTAGACGTTGACGCAACAATGCTAAAATTCATTTGCTCACACGTACACACGTGTATAGGTTAGTTTAATTAGAATAATAATTAATATTCTACAACATACAAACTCACCTATATAGTTTACACGTGTAAATTATTCACCTGATTTTACGTTGTCCTATATATAACCTATTAAACGCTCGTATGTATTATACGTTTGCTTAATTATTGTATAAACCTATATATATATATATTTGTGAAGAAGAAATTTAAAAAATATGGTAATCGAGTAATTATACAGATCGATTTATCGTAATCTAATTGAATTGATGGTGTGTGTGTGTGTGTGTATATACACTTCCGCTCAAAAGTTTGGGTTCACCTAAATAAAAATTGATCCAACTTCAAAGCGTCATAACTTTGGTGCGAATAATGCTACAAAAACCTGCTACATGCCGTTCAGAAGGTAATTTAAAAAGCTTTAAATGACTTGGTGCAAAAATCTAATTTTTAATTTTTACTTGGCAAAAAAACCAAAGTTTAAAACTGAAAAACTAAAAAAAACAAGTCTCTTTATAAATGCCTGCATTTTTCAGGAAAAAGTGTATTTTTAAATGTTATACAATGTAAATTAAAGCTTTAAAATAGTTTTTCTTTACGACATTACCAAGTGATTTTACCATGTTACCACCGAAAACCGTATAAAGTTGCAAATCATTATGTATAATAACATAATCACTGTAAAGTACTTTGCATTTGAAATATTCGTTGATTTATTAAAAATTTATTAATATAAAGAAGTAAGTGTAGTGTGTAAGTACCACTCATTTCCATATAAATATTTACATCTCTTCCATTATATACTCACATACCTCATTTGGAACTTTTAAAGTTTTAGTACTTTATAAAAATGAAAAATGAAATAGTATGTTAACTTTTGTAGTATATTATATACTATATTATATAATATATATATTATATATATATATAGAAATATTAAATACAATTAAGTACTTCTGTATCTATTATTTGTGATTAATTTTAGGACGTTAATTATAATTGTTAGAAGACATTTTAAATACCGAAGACAGTACACATCTATAATTCAAAGTACATTTGAGGTTTTATTGAATAAATAAAAAGTGTCTTCTATTGATCGTCACGAACCAATGGTGTTTACAGATGTTTATTTAAGTTACAAAAATATGCCGACGTTTCGGACGTTTTTACGCCGTCCCTTTTCAAGGCTAAAAAAATTAATAATTTACAAAATATATAAATTAATACCCAATAGTGAAATATTTACATCGATGTCACAAACAAATCACAACTCACCAAATTCTAACAAAACTCAAAAAAACCACATATCACTCGTGTAAATCTCGCAAAAGCCACTCTTCATTATTCCATATACATTCTATAAAAATTCAACGCATCACGTTTAATTCTCGAATTAAAAATTAAAAACAATAATTTTCAGTAATACCATTAAAAAAATATATACAATTTAAAAACCTTTTTGCTAATTTTCACCATCCGCGCTGTCGTCTCCAGAACACATTGTTTAAAAAATATATATATATATCTATATACATAGGACCTCCCCGAAGGGAGTCCTAAGTCACAATTAAACTTCATAAAGTCTCCAGACTCGTGCCCAACCTTCCATCAATACATTTTACAGCATACACATACATACACACACATATACATACATGTACATATACACAACATACATATATACATACGTATATTCGCCCCATACATCAATAAATCCAACCAACGAAAGAGGGGAACATTTTGTATTACGAGGCTAAGTCGAGTCGAGAGCTCCTGCGTATCAGGCGAACATGCGCCGCGGAGAAGTGGCACGCCCCGTCAATCTTAATACTGCCGGGATTCCCCGGATCGCTCCGAAACTTAACGCGAGTCGCCCAACCTCCTCACTACACATAGTACGCTAATACTGAGAGCCAGTTGTTCTCAAGCCAACAAACGCAATGGAGAGCATAAAAACATTTATAACAGTTAAACAATATTAATTACAATATAGCTTCACAGTATTCAACGCTTCTTTATACATATTCTTCAAAAAATTCACATCTTCTATACGGTTAAGTGTGTTATCGTGTGTATATATATTCAGCATCTCCGAAAACATTCGTTTTTTCATGTTATTCTCGATATCAATGATAGAAACCTTATTAAAATCAATCCTGTGGTTAGTATTTCTCTTATGGACCGCTAATGCAGATCTTTCATTTTCATTGCGTACATCATTCTTATGCTCTCGAATTCGTGATTTTAATTTACGTTTACTCGTGCCAATGTATTGCGCTGTACAGTCTTTACAAGGTATTTTATAGACAATATTGCACATCTCCTGTTTTTCATTTTTATCCTTGCCTAATTTTATAATATTGCTAAATTTATTGATCATGCGGTTTATTGGTAGAAAATCAAACTTTTTTATGAGTACATTGAGGCACGGTGTTAAATCCTTAATAAAAGGTAAAACAACCTTTGGTCTCAAAATTAAATTTCTTTTTATAATGTTATTATTTATTAAAATATCATTAGCATTATGTAAAAGTGACAATCGTTTTTTAATGAATTTATTTATGAAGTCAAATGGATAATTGTTATTAAGTAAAAAGTTACGCACTAGCACAATATTGTCATCATGAAAAATCGAATCCGATAATAAAACGGCCTTGTCAACCAAATTATAAACCATTGCTATTTTTTGGGAACGTGGGTGATGTGAAAAGTAATTAAGATAACGTCCAGAAGCTGTGTCTTTACGGTACCAATTTGTCTTGCAAACAGCATCATCGAATCTATGTATTTTTAAATCAAGAAACGGTAATTCTTTATTTATTTCAGTTTCCACTGTAAATTTTATAGGTTCACAATAGCTATTGAAGGCGTTCAATATCAGATCGATCCTCTCATGATTGACAATTAATATCGTGTCGTCTACATACCTTTTGTACAAACAATATCCTTTTTGAAATCTTTTAAACATTGTTTAGAAATTGTTGTTTAAAAGATTTCAAAAAGGATATTGTTTTGTACAAAAGGTATGTAGACGACACGATATTAATTGTCAATCATGAGAGGATCGATCTGATATTGAACGCCTTCAATAGCTATTGTGAACCTATAAAATTTACAGTGGAAACTGAAATAATAAAGAATTACCGTTTCTTGATTTAAAAATACATAGATTCGATGATGCTGTTTGCAAGACAAATTGGTACCGTAAAGACACAGCTTCTGGACGTTATCTTAATTACTTTTCACATCACCCACGTTCCCAAAAAATAGCAATGGTTTATAATTTGGTTGACAAGGCCGTTTATTATCGGATTCGATTTTTCATGATGACAATATTGTGCTAGTGCGTAACTTTTTACTTAATAACAATTATCCATTTGACTTCATAAATAAATTCATTAAAAAACGATTGTCACTTTTACATAATGCTAATGATATTTTAATAAATAATAACATTATAAAAAGAAATTTAATTTTGAGACCAAAGGTTGTTTTACCTTTTATTAAGGATTTAACACCGTGCCTCAATGTACTCATAAAAAGTTTGATTTCTACCAATAAACCGCATGATCAATAAATTTAGCAATATTATAAAATTAGGCAAGGATAAAAATGAAAAACAGGAGATGTGCAATATTGTCTATAAAATACCTTGTAAAGACTGTACAGCGCAATACATTGGCACGAGTAAACGTAAATTAAAATCACGAATTCGAGAGCATAAGAATGATGTACGCAATGAAATGAAAGATCTGCATTAGCGGTCCATAAGAGAAATACTAACCACAGGATTGATTTTAATAAGGTTTCTATCATTGATATCGAGAATAACATGAAAAAACGAATGTTTTCGGAGATGCTGAATATATATACACACGATAACACACTTAACCGTATAGAAGATGTGAATTTTTGAAGAATATGTATAAGAAGCGTTGAATACTGTAAAGCTATATTGTAATTAATATTGTTTAACTGTTATAAATGTTTTTATGCTCTCCATTGCGTTTGTTGGCTTGAGAACAACTGGCTCTCAGTATTAGCGTACTATGTGTAGTGAGGAGGTTGGGCGACTCGCGTTAAGTTTCGGAGCGATCCGGGGAATCCCGGCAGTATTAAGATTGACGGGGCGTGCCACTTCTCCGCGGCGCATGTTCGCCTGATACGCAGGAGCTCTCGACTCGACTTAGCCTCGTAATACAAATGTTCCCCTCTTTCGTTGGTTGGATTTATTGATGTATGGGGCGAATATACGTATGTATATATGTATGTTGTGTATATGTACATGTATGTATATGTGTGTGTATGTATGTGTATGCTGTAAAATGTATTGATGGAAGGTTGGGCACGAGTCTGGAGACTTTATGAAGTTTAATTGTGACTTAGGACTCCCTTCGGGGAGGTCCTATGTATATAGATATATATATATATATTTTTAAACAATGTGTTCTGGAGACGACAGCGCGGGTGGTGAAAATTAGCAAAAAGGTTTTTAAATTGTATATATTTTTTTAATGGTATTACTGAAAATTATTGTTTTTAATTTTTAATTCGAGAATTAAACGTGATGCGTTGAATTTTATAGAATGTATATGGAATAATGAAGAGTGGCTTTTGCGAGATTTACACGAGTGATATGTGGTTTTTTTGAGTTTTGTTAGAATTGGTGAGTTGTGATTTGTTTGTGACATCGATGTAAATATTTCACTATTGGGTATTAATTTATATATTTGTAAATTATTAATTTTTTTAGCCTTGAAAAGGGACGGCGTAAAAACGTCCGAAACGTCGGCATATTTTTGTAACTTAAATAAACATCTGTAAACACCATTGGTTCGTGACGATCAATAGAAGACACTTTTTATTAAACATTACTTGAACGAACGATAGATTCATTTAAACAATTTATTGAATAAACTTTCATATTCTAACTTTACTATCTATTTATTTACAATTTTGTAGAATATTCAAGTATATTTAATACAGCAATCTTAGTGCTTGTACCAAAGTACACTCGTATATAATTGAAAGTACTTTAACCTTAACACAAACTGTTTACTACACTTTTGCGCTACAATTAAAACAGTTCATTAAAATGTACCACGAGTACTCCATGCACTTAACTGTTATAAATTAAATTAAGTATTTAAACTTAAATCATACTCGTATTAACCTAAAAGTACTTCAAATCTTACTTACAACACTTCACTAATGCAACACTCACCATCTGCATTTTCCATCCGAAGATAAGTGTATTTTTGCACTTACACGTAAACAACAAAAAATCGCATGCACATACATAATTAGTACCCGATTGTAAATAGTACCGTGCGATAAATTCCTAAGATACACATCTCCTATTATTAATAAACCTATCAATCTATACGTACAATTTTCCATCAATTACCTCACTCGATTAATTAATGATAATCACTTTTATAACTTACGCTTCTTCATTTTCGCATTACATAACCTTCAAACACACATTATCAAGATAAAAAAAACTGGCAATTCTACGTGCATATATATAAATATATTTATGTGAAACGTAATGTTTATAAATATATATACGAAATTCGAGTGGTCTATTAATTGTCGATTGGTATTAGACGTTGACGCAACAATGCTAAAATTCATTGCTCACACGTACACACGTGTATAGGTTAGTTTAATTAGAATAATAATTAATATTCTACAACATACAAACTCACCGTATAGTTTACAACGTGTAAATTATTCACCTGATTTTACGTTGTCCTATATGATAACCTATTAAACGCTCGTATGTATTATACGTTTGCTTAATTATTGTATAACCTATATATATTTTGTGAGAAGAAATTTAAAAAATATGGTAATCGAGGTAATTATACAGATCGATTTTATCGTAATCTAATTGAATTGATGGTGTGTGTGTGTGTGTATATACACTTCCGCTCAAAAGTTTGGGTTCACCTAAATAAAAATTGATCCAACTTCAAAGCGTCATAACTTTGGTGCGAATAATGCTACAAAAACCTGCTACATGCCGTTCAGAAGGTAATTTAAAAAGCTTTAAAATGACTTGGTGCAAAAATCTAATTTTTAATTTTTACTTGGGCAAAAAACCAAAGTTTAAAACTGAAAAACTAAAAAAACAAGTCTCTTTATAAATGCCTGCATTTTTCAGGAAAAAGTGTATTTTTAAATGTTATACAATGTAAATTAAAGCATTTTTAAGAGCTTTCGAATGCTTTTTATAAATTTATCCTAGCATCATTTTTAAGGAAGTTACGACAGTTTTTATGCACACAAGCGTTTTTATTACTTTTTTTTAAATATTGGAAAATACCAAATAAACAAATTATAGGTTTTTATATAAAAATTAAGCACACACGTTTTAAGTGCATAACACATTTAGAGATGTCAATAGTCGAGATGGTTATATTAATGATATTAAAATTTAAATGTATGTATATATAAATATAATTAATTTGCCTATTTAAACTTACTTACATTTTGTTATTTTATCTGAATATCTTTATATAGTTACCTAATATATGAATAAAAAACACTAAAAATATCTTCATTTAAAAATATATTAAAGTTTTGAAAACTTTTTTTATCATTTAGAAACACATTATTTGTTTCTTTGGAGTGATCCGATATATTTAAAACCGCTATGATATTAAAAAAAGTAATAAAAACGCTTGTGTGCATAAAAACTGTCGTAACTTCCTTAAAAATGATGCTAGGATAAATTTATAGAAAGCATTCGAAAGCTCTTAAAAAATGCTTTAATTTACATTTTATAACATTTAAAAATACACCTTTTCCTGGAAAATGCAGGCATTTATAGAGAGACCTGTTTTTTTTGTTTTTCAGTTTTAAACTTTGGTATTTTACACAAATAAAAAATTAAAAAATAGACTTTTGTACCAGGTTATTTTAAAGCTTTTTAAATTACCTTTCGAACGGTATGTAACAGGTTTTTGTAGCATTATTTGCACCAAAGTTATGAAGCTTTGAAGTTGGATCAATTTTTATTTAGGTGAACCCAAACTTTTGAGCGGTAGTGTATACTAAATCTTTTTTTTTATTCAAGAGTGGAAATTTAATGATATATGGATTATGGGCAAAAAATGGATTGACAGAACCTCAAATTTCACCATTTTTGTATGATGGTAACAATTATTTAAGATTCCTAATTATAAAACAAAATTTTTTGTCGGGAAGTGACAGTTTTTTTTTATTTAAAATTGTGAATTAGCCTAAAAATATGGTTTTACATAACCTCAATGTATTCTATTCTCATTAAGAAATAATATTTAAGCAAGAAAATTCTCTTTTAAAAAGATACACGAACATATTTTTTTTGTCATAATGTGGCTCTTTTCTAAAAAAAAGGTGAATTTAGCATATGTATGAAATTAAAGCACATAAAACGTTTTGTTTTGATTTTTTTTTCAAAACTCGCTATTTTACTAAAAAATAATTGGTGAATTTGGATAATGATAATATGGTTTTACTTCATCTATTTACTAAAGTAATAAAAATTATTAATAAGATTCCCAATTAAAAATTGAAATTTTCATAAAATTTTATTTTAGTCATAAACTGGCTATTTTTCTAAAAATGGACAATTTGTCTAATAAATGGTTTTTTTATTAACCTCAAAATGTTAAATTCATACTATAATAATTACAATTATTAATAACTTTCTAATTGGAAATAAAGCGTTTATGATACTTTTATGTTCAAAAACTGACTATATTTAAAAAATGGTAAATATCGCTAAGAAATGTTTTTACCTAACCTCAAAATAATCAAAATTTTACCTAACTCAAAATGGAATGATATTTATGCAATAAAAAATTATCTCTCAATAATAAAAGAACAAACAACAAAAACAGTCAATTTTACCAAAAATGATACATTTTTATCTAACATCAAAATCCTGAATTTTCACTATGGCAATAACAATTATTAATTCAATTCTCGAGTGCAATCAAGTAACATTTACTTTTTACAAAAACTATCAATTTAACTAAAAATCGAAAATTTTTAGCGAAAAAAGTAGATTTGTTTAACCTTGAAATGTTTAATTTCCACTAGGACGTTTATTTATTTTTTTTTATGAATGAAAAATGTACATACGCAACACTACACGAAATAAAATTGAAATTGAAATAATTACTCGTTTGTAGCGGAAACGCGTGTATACTCATGTACGTCAAAGCACAAAGCACATCACTGAAGACACTGATTAAAAATCGCGTTCACTCGGTTGTATTACGAGGCTAAGTCGAGTCGAGAGCTCCTGCGTATCAGGCGAACATGCGCCGCGGAGAAGTGGCACGCCCCGTCAATCTTAATACTGCCGGGATTCCCCGGATCGCTCCGAAACTTAACGCGAGTCGCCCAACCTCCTCACTACACATAGTACGCTAATACTGAGAGCCAGTTGTTCTCAAGCCAACAAACGCAATGGAGAGCATAAAAACATTTATAACAGTTAAACAATATTAATTACAATATAGCTTTACAGTATTCAACGCTTCTTTATACATATTCTTCAAAAATTCACATCTTCTATACGGTTAAGTGTGTTATCGTGTGTATATATATTCAGCATCTCCGAAAACATTCGTTTTTTCATGTTATTCTCGATATCAATGATAGAAACCTTATTAAAATCAATCCTGTGGTTAGTATTTCTCTTATGGACCGCTAATGCAGATCTTTCATTTTCATTGCGTACATCATTCTTATGCTCTCGAATTCGTGATTTTAATTTACGTTTACTCGTGCCAATGTATTGCGCTGTACAGTCTTTACAAGGTATTTTATAGACAATATTGCACATCTCCTGTTTTTCATTTTTATCCTTGCCTAATTTTATAATATTGCTAAATTTATGATCATGCGGTTTATTGGTAGAAAATCAAACTTTTTTATGAGTACATTGAGGCACGGTGTTAAATCCTTAATAAAAGGTAAAACAACCTTTGGTCTCAAAATTAAATTTCTTTTTATAATGTTATTATTTATTAAAATATCATTAGCATTATGTAAAAGTGACAATCGTTTTTTAATGAATTTATTTATGAAGTCAAATGGATAATTGTTATTAAGTAAAAAGTTACGCACTAGCACAATATTGTCATCATGAAAAATCGAATCCGATAATAAAACGGCCTTGTCAACCAAATTATAAACCATTGCTATTTTTTGGGAACGTGGGTGATGTGAAAAGTAATTAAGATAACGTCCAGAAGCTGTGTCTTTACGGTACCAATTTGTCTTGCAAACAGCATCATCGAATCTATGTATTTTTAAATCAAGAAACGGTAATTCTTTATTTATTTCAGTTTCCACTGTAAATTTTATAGGTTCACAATAGCTATTGAAGGCGTTCAATATCAGATCGATCCTCTCATGATTGACAATTAATATCGTGTCGTCTACATACCTTTTGTACAAAACAATATCCTTTTTGAAATCTTTTAAACATTGTTTAGAAAATTGTTGTTTAAAAGATTTCAAAAAGGATATTGTTTTGTACAAAAGGTATGTAGACGACACGATATTAATTGTCAATCATGAGAGGATCGATCTGATATTGAACGCCTTCAATAGCTATTGTGAACCTATAAAATTTACAGTGGAAACTGAAATAAATAAAGAATTACCGTTTCTTGATTTAAAAATACATAGATTCGATGATGCTGTTTGCAAGACAAATTGGTACCGTAAAGACACAGCTTCTGGACGTTATCTTAATTACTTTTCACATCACCCACGTTCCCAAAAAATAGCAATGGTTTATAATTTGGTTGACAAGGCCGTTTTATTATCGGATTCGATTTTTCATGATGACAATATTGTGCTAGTGCGTAACTTTTTACTTAATAACAATTATCCATTTGACTTCATAAATAAATTCATTAAAAAACGATTGTCACTTTTACATAATGCTAATGATATTTTAATAAATAATAACATTATAAAAAGAAATTTAATTTTGAGACCAAAGGTTGTTTTACCTTTTATTAAGGATTTAACACCGTGCCTCAATGTACTCATAAAAAAGTTTGATTTTCTACCAATAAACCGCATGATCAATAAATTTAGCAATATTATAAAATTAGGCAAGGATAAAAATGAAAAACAGGAGATGTGCAATATTGTCTATAAAATACCTTGTAAAGACTGTACAGCGCAATACATTGGCACGAGTAAACGTAAATTAAAATCACGAATTCGAGAGCATAAGAATGATGTACGCAATGAAAATGAAAGATCTGCATTAGCGGTCCATAAGAGAAATACTAACCACAGGATTGATTTTAATAAGGTTTCTATCATTGATATCGAGAATAACATGAAAAAACGAATGTTTTCGGAGATGCTGAATATATATACACACGATAACACACTTAACCGTATAGAAGATGTGAATTTTTTGAAGAATATGTATAAAGAAGCGTTGAATACTGTAAAGCTATATTGTAATTAATATTGTTTAACTGTTATAAATGTTTTTATGCTCTCCATTGCGTTTGTTGGCTTGAGAACAACTGGCTCTCAGTATTAGCGTACTATGTGTAGTGAGGAGGTTGGGCGACTCGCGTTAAGTTTCGGAGCGATCCGGGGAATCCCGGCAGTATTAAGATTGACGGGGCGTGCCACTTCTCCGCGGCGCATGTTCGCCTGATACGCAGGAGCTCTCGACTCGACTTAGCCTCGTAATACAAAATGTTCCCCTCTTTCGTTGGTTGGATTTATTGATGTATGGGGCGAATATACGTATGTATATATGTATGTTGTGTATATGTACATGTATGTATATGTGTGTGTATGTATGTGTATGCTGTAAAATGTATTGATGGAAGGTTGGGCACGAGTCTGGAGACTTTATGAAGTTTAATTGTGACTTAGGACTCCCTTCGGGGAGGTCCTATGTATATAGATATATATATATATATTTTTTAAACAATGTGTTCTGGAGACGACAGCGCGGGTGGTGAAAATTAGCAAAAAGGTTTTTAAATTGTATATATTTTTTTAATGGTATTACTGAAAATTATTGTTTTTAATTTTTAATTCGAGAATTAAACGTGATGCGTTGAATTTTTATAGAATGTATATGGAATAATGAAGAGTGGCTTTTGCGAGATTTACACGAGTGATATGTGGTTTTTTTGAGTTTTGTTAGAATTTGGTGAGTTGTGATTTGTTTGTGACATCGATGTAAATATTTCACTATTGGGTATTAATTTATATATTTTGTAAATTATTAATTTTTTTAGCCTTGAAAAGGGACGGCGTAAAAACGTCCGAAACGTCGGCATATTTTTGTAACTTAAATAAACATCTGTAAACACCATTGGTTCGTGACGATCAATAGAAGACACTTTTTATTAAACATTACTTGAACGAACGATAGATTCATTTAAACAATTTATTGAATAAACTTTCATATTCTAACTTTACTATCTATTTATTTTACAATTTTGTAGAATATTCAAGTATATTTAATACAGCAATCTTAGTGCTTGTACCAAAGTACACTCGTATATAATTGAAAGTACTTTAACCTTAACACAAACTGTTTTACTACACTTTTGCGCTACAATTAAAACAGTTCATTAAAATGTACCACGAGTACTCCATGCACTTAACTGTTATAAATTAAATTAAGTATTTAAACTTAAATCATACTCGTATTAACCTAAAAGTACTTTCAAATCTTACTTACAACACTTCACTAATGCAACACTCACCATCTGCATTTTCCATCCGAAGATAAGTGTATTTTTGCACTTACACGTAAACAACAAAAAATCGCATGCACATACATAATTAGTACCCGATTGTAAATAGTACCGTGCGATAAATTCCTAAGATACACATCTCCTATTATTAATAAACCTATCAATCTATACGTACAATTTTCCATCAATTACCTCACTCGATTAATTAAATGATAATCACTTTTATAACTTACGCTTCTTCATTTTCGCATTACATAACCTTCAAACACACATTATCAAGATAAAAAAAACTGACGATTCTACGTGCATATATATAAATATATTTACGTGCAAACGTAATGTTTATAAATATATATATACGAAATTCGAGTGGTCTATTAATTGTCGATTGGTAATTAGACGTTGACGCAACAATGCTAAAATTCATTTGCTCACACGTACACACGTGTATAGGTTAGTTTAATTAGAATAATAATTAATATTCTACAACATACAAACTCACCTATATAGTTTACACGTGTAAATTATTCACCTGATTTTACGTTGTCCTATATATAACCTATTAAACGCTCGTATGTATTATACGTTTGCTTAATTATTGTATAAACCTATATATATATATATTTGTGAAGAAGAAATTTAAAAAATATGGTAATCGAGTAATTATACAGATCGATTTATCGTAATCTAATTGAATTGATGGTGTGTGTGTGTGTGTGTATATACACTTCCGCTCAAAAGTTTGGGTTCACCTAAATAAAAATTGATCCAACTTCAAAGCGTCATAACTTTGGTGCGAATAATGCTACAAAAACCTGCTACATGCCGTTCAGAAGGTAATTTAAAAAGCTTTAAAATGACTTGGTGCAAAAATCTAATTTTTAATTTTTTACTTGGGCAAAAAACCAAAGTTTAAAACTGAAAAACTAAAAAAACAAGTCTCTTTATAAATGCCTGCATTTTTCAGGAAAAAGTGTATTTTTAAATGTTATACAATGTAAATTAAAGCATTTTTAAGAGCTTTCGAATGCTTTTTATAAATTTATCCTAGCATCATTTTTAAGGAAGTTACGACAGTTTTTATGCACACAAGCGTTTTTATTACTTTTTTTTAAATATTGGAAAATACCAAATAAACAAATTATAGGTTTTTATATAAAAATTAAGCACACACGTTTTAAGTGCATAACACATTTAGAGATGTCAATAGTCGAGATGGTTATATTAATGATATTAAAATTTAAATGTATGTATATATATAAATATAATTAATTTGCCTATTTAAACTTACTTACATTTTGTTATTTTTATCTGAATATCTTTATATAGTTACCTAATATATGAATAAAAAACACTAAAAATATCTTCATTTAAAAATATATTAAAGTTTTGAAAACTTTTTTTATCATTTAGAAACACATTATTTGTTTCTTTGGAGTGATCCGATATATTTAAAACCGCTATGATATTAAAAAAGTAATAAAAACGCTTGTGTGCATAAAAACTGTCGTAACTTCCTTAAAAATGATGCTAGGATAAATTTATAGAAAGCATTCGAAAGCTCTTAAAAAATGCTTTAATTTACATTTTATAACATTTAAAAATACACCTTTTCCTGGAAAATGCAGGCATTTATAGAGAGACCTGTTTTTTTTGTTTTTCAGTTTTAAACTTTGGTATTTTACACAAATAAAAAATTAAAAAATAGACTTTTGTACCAGGTTATTTTAAAGCTTTTTAAATTACCTTTCGAACGGTATGTAACAGGTTTTTGTAGCATTATTTGCACCAAAGTTATGAAGCTTTGAAGTTGGATCAATTTTTATTTAGGTGAACCCAAACTTTTGAGCGGTAGTGTATACTAAATCTTTTTTTTTTATTCAAGAGTGGAAATTAATGATATATGGATTATGGGCAAAAAATGGAGTTACGTAACCTCAAATTTCACCATTTTTAGTGTGATGGTAACAATTATTAATAAGATTCCTAATTATAAAACAACATTTTTTGTCAGAAAGTAACAGTTTTTTTATATAAAATTGTGAATTAGCCTAAAAATATGGTTTTACATAGCCTCAATGTGTTCTATTCTCATTAAGAAATAATATTTATGCAAGAAAGTTCTCTTTTAAAAAGATACATGAACATATTTTTTTTTGTCATAGTGTGTTTTTTTGTCATTAAAAAAATGGTGAATTTAGCTAACAATATGATTTAATATAATCTCACAGTTTTTATTCTCAGTGTATGAAATTAAAGCACATAGTACGTTTCGTTTTGATTTTTTTTTCAAAACTCGCTATTTTACTAAAAAATAATTAGTGAATTTGAATAATGATAATATGGTTTTACTTCATCTATTTCCTAAAGTAATAAAAATTATTAATAAGATTCCCAATTAAAAATTGAAATTTTCATAAAATTTTATTTTAGTCATAAACTGGCTATTTTTCTAAAAATGGACAATTTGTCTAATAAATGGTTTTTTTATTAACCTCAAAATGTTAAATTCATACTATAATAATTACAATTATTAATAACTTTCTAATTGGAAATAAAAGCGTTTATGATACTTTTATGTTCAAAAACTGACTATATTTCAGAAAATGGTAAATATCGCTAAGAAATGTTTTTACCTAACCTCAAAATAATCAAAATTTTACCTAACTCAAAATGGAATGATATTTATGCAATAAAAAATTATCTCTCAATAATAAAAGAACAAACAACAAAAACAGTCAATTTTACCAAAAATGATACATTTTTATCTAACATCAAAATCCTGAATTTTCACTATGGCAATAACAATTATTAATTCAATTCTCGAGTGCAATCAAGTAACATTTACTTTTTACAAAAACTATCAATTTAACTAAAAATCGAAAATTTTTAGCGAAAAAAGTAGATTTGTTTAACCTTGAAATGTTTAATTTCCACTAGGACGTTTATTTATTTTGTTTTTATGAATGAAAAATGTACATACGCAACACTACACGAAATAAAATTGAAATTGAAATAATTACTCGTTTGTAGCGGAAACGCGTGTATACTCATGTACGTCAAAGCACAAAGCACATCACTGAAGACACTGATTAAAAATCGCGTTCACTCGGTTGTATTTATATCCTTAAATATCCCGTCTGCTTAAGATTCAATTAATTACGTAATCCACGTCGTTTATAAACAAAATGCAAAATATCGCTTAATACCACTGTGATTAATTCGATTATTAAATGATATAGCATTTGGAAAATATCTCGTTTTTTTTCTGAGAGATCGAGCGTAACGGATAGGTTAGTAATGGAAAAATATAAAAGAGAAAAAAAAATATTGATTGGACTGATTAGGTTTGATAAATATATGTGTTTGTTAGTTTTTTGTTGTTATTTAAGGGATTTTATGTCAAAATAAGAATAGAATAAGAAAACATTTTTTAGGTATATTTATTAGGAACGTAACGTCAAAACGTAAAAAATTGTTTTTTTGGGGAATTTTTGAACATTTTTGTAGGTACGAAAATTTAGGTATGTAATTTATAATTTATTATAATTATATTTTTAGTATGATACGATTTTTAAGCATTTTTAATAGTACTTTTATAGGTTAGAATTGGAAACATAAAAATTTAATTTAATTTAATAAATAAAAGATAGTTTAAGATAGATTTGGATTTTACATTTGATAAAAAACGTTTCATCGATCTGTCAAAAATAAATTTAACGAACTAAACACAACCTCAAAAAAGATCCAAATTATTTTAAATTAACTAATGTTCGAGTAATTGTCAATTAATTTATGTTAGATCTCATTTCCTATACTTAATCTATACATTCAAAAATGAAAAATATTTATCTTAAAAATCGATATTTAAGGTGATTGATGAGCGTGCTAAAACTGGACATATAACCTGAAAAAACATGCAAATTAATTTTTCCATCTTCCTACATTCTTAAAAACTCTTAAAATAAAAGTTGTATTCAAGTAATTCACAATTAATTTCTAAAACACTCATCCTATTTCCATTAATAAACATAACCTTATAGGTTAAATCTTCATCCCCAAACCTTTCACCAAAACACACAACAATCTCAGTCACCAAAAAAAATCAATTTTCTTACTTCACCTTTCTTACGACAATTTCCAATATCTCCAGAACAACGTAATTATACACATGTCTCAGCGTTATCAATAGCGATATACACAGTTGTTCAAACAATGCAATTTTTGCATATAAATTACAAAATTACAAGCAATATACACATTATGTCACAAATGCAACAATATGTTACATTATGTTATTTTATAAATTCACCTAACATAAATTAAAAAGTGACATTGAGATGATAAAAAAAATTGTCAAACCGCACGTGTTTTGCTTGTGATAAGCGAAAACCGATACAACTGTGTACATGTGTACACGTGATTAAACAAAAACAATTAGTGCATGAAAGTATTTATTTTTTTTAAACTCTCTCATGTTCATGTATTTTTTAATTGTACTGAAGTAAACAAAAAGCAAGATAAAATATATTACGTTTAAATTTTATGTAATTCGTAATATTAAATTTAATGTAATTAATTACTATTATTGATGATTAATTAAATAACGGTCAAGTAACTATTTAATTCATGAAATTGATTTAATAAATGTAAAATAATAATTATTCAATATAGTAATTAAATAATATCAAAAGTTATGATCTGATAACCAATAATATGTAATTAATTATTAATATTTAAGTAGTAAGTAGATTGTAATCAATTAATTACTAAAATAAATCGATAATTTGATTGGGTCAATTATTTACTGAAATTCATGAATCAATTAATAGAACTAATTCATTGCTAAAATACTCTAACATTCAAATGAACTGAATGATGACTAAAATTACTTAATTATTTAACCAATTAAATACTACAATGAATTCATCCTGAAATTAAGCCAATAAATATCTACAATTAATTGATTAGTTGAACCAATAAATTATTAATATTGACTAATAAGTAACTGGGACAATTAATTAATTAACTAAAATAACTATTATATAATACCAACCAATTA
This sequence comes from Theocolax elegans, assembly GCA_026168455.1. Lineage (NCBI taxonomy): Eukaryota > Metazoa > Arthropoda > Insecta > Hymenoptera > Cerocephalidae > Theocolax > Theocolax elegans. Next base: position 2,505,282 of record CM047426.1, on the reverse strand, counting down.
ATTGGTGACAATAATGTCTAACTTGATTTGGCCATTCAATTATTAAATAGTATTTAATAATTTAACTAATAAATTATGAAAATGGATAATTCATGTAAATGGGCTAATTAATTACATTATAACAATATTTTATTAAAACCAATTAATTATCAAACATAATTAAAATATTCAACCATTTACTTATTAACATAATTTAAACAATTCAACCAAGTAATGACTAAAATGGATTATAATCATGAAATTAATTAGTTAATTGTAATAATTAATTTAAAAAATTATTAATCATTTACTAAAGTTAATATAAATACCGAAATAATTATATCACACAATTATGCCAATTAATTATAGAAATTAATAGGCTTAGTTAATGTATAATTAAATAAATATACAAAAATGTTTCTATACCATATTACCTATTTCATCTTTGTATTTATATAACCCTAATTCAAAGGTCGAAATATTTACCAAACTTTTTTTACCTCAAATAAATTTGCAATAATTAATCTAAATTGTAAAATAACCTATAGTACACCAAGATTCTTAGAGAATGAATGAAACAGGGGAACAATTAGTTTCGGCACGTTATAATTTGCAATTCGATCACTCGAGCGTTCCCTCTTTCACGTTGAAATATCACCTTATTGCGGTTCACACTTGAACTTAACTTGCTCATCTTGTGCTTAAATTAAACAGGAAACTTTGACTCAGTTTCGGAATGTAAATCGTACGACTTGGATTAATTTGGTTTTAACGTATATTGCAATTTTCTATTAGTATGGTATTTTTTTTTATAAAAACTATATAAAATATAAAAATTCATCTTCGATTCAATAACGCCAAAACTAATCCGTATCACTTAAATTAAAAATATGTGATTAATAGAGAAATACTGAATTGAACAAAAACAAAATCAAAATAATCCAATTTAGCCAATAATTACATGAAGCGAATCAATAACCCAATAATACACAATTGAATTTAATTTAACTGATAATTGCAAAATATTGAAGAAATCGTACTACCACATGACCCAATATTGTTAAATTGAGTCAAATAACCTGATAAGCTAATAGTACTGAATTGATTCGCGTAATTGTATAATAATACAAAGAATATAATGTAATTAATTCAATCAATAACCGAATAATAATGGATTATTGAATTTCAGAAGCCAATACAACCCAATAATAATAAATTGAATTTAATCAATCCATAATAATTAATTTATTCAATAAACCATTCATATAATTGGTTTTAATGAAACAAAAAAAAATTATTTTTTTGAATCACACAATTTCCATAATAATGAATCTATTACCATAAATAACCAATTAAGCTAATAATAATGAATTGAATTAAAAACCTAATAAAATGTGATTGAAATTAATAAATCAATAATTTAAAAATAATTCTTTCAATGATTTAAAAAATTGAAAATATTTTATTGAATCAGGCAACCGATAATCCAATAATAATTAATTGGTTCCAATAACCAAATGAGTCAATTATATTGAATTAAATTAAACAGTCAATTACATGTAATTAGTACCAATAAATCAACAATTAAAAAAATGTTATTGAAAAAAATAATCCAATAATATTGATTTGAATCAAATATTTTAATTTTAATCTCTAAAATGAAAATTTTTTATTCAACACCTTTCTTTTTTTTAACAAATGCGCTTTGTTAATAATTCATTCAACAAACAACGCCTTAACAGTAAATAAATATAATATATATTATTTATTTACCTGTAGACATATACTACGCGTGTATACACAGGCAAGAAAAAAAAGGTATGTTATTCCTCCACGTGCACAAAGTAATGGAAAAACACTGATTACTAACCGAAACCGTCGTGACGAAAATTTGTCGTTTTACTCAGGAACGCGAGGCATTGTAATTTGAATCACAACTGTGGTATATATACATATATATATTCGTAGAGCGATTTCAACGCGCACGTCCTGTTGCGACTGACAGCCACTTCTCGTCCTATACTCGTTGAAAAGTTTACGAACAAAAAAAGAAAGAAAGATATCCTATTTCCGGTTATACCTTTGATTAACAAAAAGAAGGTTATACGCCTTTCGCGATAATTTTATATTTTTTTATAAGAAATTTTTTATTGATTAATTGTTATAATGGTAATTACGTGCGGTTATAATTCGATGATTAACCTATATAAATTACCATGACAGTATGGATGTCTAACATAAAAATTACAATGTCAGCGTAGTTAATTGAATGATTATAAACAATTAAATTACCATGACAGAAAGTACAAATTATAAGTAATTTTCCTTTACAAATGTTATGAATTTTAGGATTATTTTTCTTAAACGACTGATACTAATTGCTATCGCGATTTTGTGATTCAATTTAAAATATTACTAATTTTGGTCAAACTTCTCGATATTTTTGAGAGATTGTTTTTTATAAATATTACCGTGACGAAAGGTAAAAAATATATATTTATTTTCTTAGAATAATATTTATCTTTGTAGAAACGCTGATAAAAATTTTTTTTTACCATAATTCTTATTAAAAAATTTTTCTCAGTTACCTTTATCATTTTACATATTGTTATTTAATTATAAACCTAAAAGTTACCGTTAAACAATATATTGATTTTAATACGAATATTACCGTAGTATTTGTTAAAAAGTTTTTTTTTAGATTTTATCTCCGATTAAAAAGGAAATCGTCCATTGATAAATTAACATAAAAATTACAATGACGAAACGTAAAATTTATTGCGAATTACCTGCTACTTACAGTAAAAAATTTACACTTTTTAAGAGGACGTCGAAGCTAGCATTTTTACCATCAGAGTAACTCTACCTAATGGCACATATTCGCAATCAGTTTCACACTATTCTTCGTTATTTGCTGCTAGATTTCAATGAAATTTGCACAGGATATATAAAATGATGCAGAGAATTGGGCTGTGCATCGAAAAGCGGCGAAAATTGAAAGAAAAACCTTTCTGATTAGTCTAAAACTGATGAACTCTACCTAATGGCACACATTCGCAATCAGTTTCACACTATTCTTCGTTATTTGCCGCTAGATTTCAATGAAATTTGCACAGGATATATAAAATGATACAGAGAATTGGGCTGTGCATCGAAAAGCGGCGAAAACTGAAAGAAAAACCTTTCTGATTAGTCTAAAACTGCTAACCCCAACCGCGTACGTTATACGTAGGGGATGTCGGACCAAATTACAGAGATCTACAATTTTCAACGCAAAAATTGTATCGAAAATATTGAATTAAAATCTGAAAAAATGTATGCGGATAGCTTAAAACATAAGGGACGGCCAGACGTTTTGAAATTAAAATAAAAATAATTTTTTTCAAAAAAGGCTTAATGTTTCAACCCAAAAATTGTAATTAAATTATCAATTTTAAAATCTGGAAAAATTTAGGTCTATTATTTGAAACATGCCTGAGAACCTGACGTTTAGGATTTTTTCATAAACTCGTCCGTTCTTTTATAAAAAAATATAACAAACCATTTTCTGATTGCGGCATCCTGTTAACCTAAAAAATTACTGTGACACTTGGTAGAAATTACATATAGATATCTTTAAACATTTTACAACAGCTCTAATACTAATATTTTCTGTACACTTTATCTTTAAATGAAAAAAAAGATAACATTATTAGACAGTGAACTTAAATATTGTAGCGACAAAAGGTAAAAATTGTGGTCGTATTCCTTAAAATTTGTTTTCCTACGAAATTAACACAAATCTCAAATCTAGCTTGATGTTTTTTTTATTTTTTATATTTTTTATCTTTTTAACATTTTTAATTAAAATAATTATCTTTTATTATTTTAAAATTCTTTTCTTTTTTTTAATTTCTTAATTGGAATAGGTGGATCCCTATAATCTGCTTCCGACATGTCCTTAACCTAAAACAAATAAGCGTAACATGAGATAAAAGCATGTTGACATATCATTAAATTAATTATTATGATTAACATAAATGAGAAACAATCATGACCCTAAAAAAAATAAATTCTAATGAAACATTACGTTTTCAGGTAACAGTGAACGATCGGCTCGCATTACGTGGACCACTCCTCCTACCGTTCCTCGCCGGATTTACTGGTCTAAGCGAGCTTGACCTTTCGCTGGACAAATCGACAATCGGTGGTAGCAACGGAACGCTCCTCTACATCGACGACCGGCTGATAATCCAATTTTTCAACTGCTTGTCCACCCACTTCCGGGGACTCCAGTCGCTTCGGATGAACTTCTGGCGGATCAGCCTCGACGAGAGCGAGAAAACGTTCCGGCAAATCGGTAAACAGTTGCGCGGATGTCTCGGTTTGAGTTTCCTGAAAACGTCGGGGCTCCTCGTTACCGACAGCGTCAAGAAAACACGGATGGAACACTGCTTTATCCAGACGATCCTGAGTAACTTGGGCTCGTTGGCATGGTTGTGCATCGACGGCATCGAGCTAAACGAAGGACAAGCCGGAAGTATCGGCAAGTGCCTTCGCGAACGATTTTCTGGGGTTAATTTGGAAATCAGCGCGAAAGACGTACACGTCAAGGCTGTCAAGGCCTTGGTTGCTAGTATCGAGGAGGGTGGGAGAGCTGAGGTTTTGTACGCTGGTGGGGCGAATTGTAGGTTGAAGGTTACGAAGATTCAGAAGAATTCGAAAAATAGGAAGAAGTGAGGTTAAATGGGGGCGGGGTTGATGTTAGGGTTGCGATTAGGCTTTTTTCGTTTAGATTTTGATTAAAATTTCTCGCGTTTGATTGTTGCCAAAACGATGACATAACCTAACAATCTTTAAATTTCCCGTTTTTTAACTTGTAGATTTTTTATTCATAATAACAAAGTGTTTTTTTTTACAAAAACAATGATATAACTTAAAAAATGTTCAATATCCCTTGTTCAAAATTATAGATTTTTCATTCGCAATAATACAAATTTAGTGATTTTTATAAAACCACTGATATAACCTACCATTCTTTCAATTTCTTCATAGAAATTGAGCATTTTAAGGTTAGGTAAATCCATTTTTTGTCCATTAATACCGAACACTTAGTTTTTGGATAAAATAATATTTTATTAATGCTTTAATTTCTACTAGGGTTTCTCGTTTATAAAAATGAAAATCTGGTGATTTTCGCAAAAACACTGACATAACCTAACAATCTTCCCAATTTAATTTATTTCTCATCCTCGTTTTATAATAATTAAACTAATTGTTTTATAGGTTAGAATACTACGAAAAAAATGATGTTCAATTTATTAAACAAAATTTGATTTTATAATAAGAAATTATTTTGCAATATTTTTGTTGTTTTTAAAATAAACAATAAAGTTTTTATATTTGTAATTTAAAATATAAGCGCGGGAAATTTGAATTCATTATTGGGTTTTAAAAATTATTTGTTATTTTGTGCGTTGCAATTTTTGTATCAGCATGAAAATTCTTTTAGCTTCAAACGTGAGGACGATAAGTTGCGTTTTTACCTAATTTTTTTATTCAATTTTCAATAATAATTAAAAAAAAACCAAGCACTCCATTATGTTGTTACCGAGGACGTTACTCTATTATTTTTAATCATTACTGACAATAAGTCAAGAAAAATTAAATACAATCCATCTAACGGATCTTAAAAGGGGGTTTATATTAAATTTTCATCCTACCTACCTTATCGACTTGAAATTACGGATATGAATTACAAAAAGTTATTTATTAATATAATTTAATTATTTCCGAACATAACTTCAATTTATGCTAAAATTGTTAAGAATTTTGATTTTTCGAAGTGCAATGAATCCTAAAATTGCTATAATTGTATCAGGAAGTTTACCATCCGAGCAATTTACCGACTGAAAAGTATTATTCTATTATATAAATCAGTAATTTGTATTCAAATATGTACAATATATATAGTAAAAATATGAAAAAAGACAGAGCCGCGTACCCTAACAATCGTTTTTTCAAAAGTTATACGCTTGTTAAAGCAAAATTGACAAAACAAAAGGCTTTATTTCAAACGCTTGTAGCTTCTAAACAGTCAAATATTCATACACAAACCAAAGTTTAATGAAAAGCTGAGATAAAATACATATAATTTAAAAAATGTACTCTCAAATCCGTTGAAATGGAGCAAAGTTATAGTCGAATTAAAAATTTGAAGAAAAATTTAAACAAAAATGGGGCACTACAAATTTTATTGATTTTTTAAACTAATCTTAAAATTTTTAATTCGGCCGTAACTGTGCTCCATCCTAACGAATTTGAGTGTACTTTTTTTAAAATTATATGTAGTTTATCTCAGCTTTTCATTAAGTTACAAGCATTTAAAGTAAAATTCTTTTTTTGTAAATTTTGCTTTAACAGTGTATAACTTTTGAAAAAACGATTTTAGGGTCTGCGGCTCTGCCTTTTTTTATATTTTAATATTAGAAAACATATCCTACAAGCTGAGGACGATCCGTTTCCCAAACATATGAGGGTCTTCTTGTAAGTTTCAAATTTGATGTATGCAAAATATTATTATTGCAAAAATTATCACTACTCAGTCAGTAGTTCGTAAGCGCGGGAAATTTGAATTATTGTTATTACCTCTGACATCCTCCTAATGCTCAGAAAGCATAATTACAAATGCTAATGCTCTCCTTTTTTTAATTATGTCAAATCTCATACATTTGGTCGATAAACTAGGGAAAAAAATGATGAAACTCCCTTACTGCACAACGTGTAAATAATCAAAATTTTAATCGTGAATCAAAGAAAAGTATACTCGACTCAAAATAATCGCAACCCTTCTTTACCGACGAAAATTTTATAATAAAAAAAATGTACATTTCGTTTTCTAATGATCGTGATTACGTAAATTATTACGAACGTATACAATTTTTTGGTATATCTACGAATATTGTTACTTCTTTTTGTATAATAAAAAAAATATATATATATCACTATGTTAGGTAAATATTTATATATATATATAAATCGAATAGCTAAGCGAAACGGAGAAAAGAAAAATGTTGAAAAATTTTAAATTTACAGAAGATTCATTGAAAATGATCTGTAAGATTTTATCTAGCGTTGAATTTTAGGGGAGGGGGGATAATGCTATTTTGCTTTTCGTATGCCAAAAAAAAAGAAACGTATGCTATACATGTCCTATATACACGGAGAGAAATAATTTGTAAATATTACAAAGCAGTTTGGTAAAAATTCCTAAACTCTCAAGTAATGTGGTAACAAACTGCGAATCTCGTAATTTTTACCAAACTAAATTGTAATTTTAATTTTTTTTTTAACATCAGAAAAAAAATTTTATTGCTCCCATATTATTTATTTTTGAGTTTATGTATATTATTCGAGTGTTATGGAAATTTTAAATATTTAAATGAAATTTAATTAGTGAAAAAAATTCTGGATGTCATCGGGATCGAACCTGCGAAGTTTGGGTTGAGAATCCATAAGTCCTTACCATTGCGCCACCGCGTCACTTGCATGTGTTTCATCGAATCGTCCTTTTAAAGTAAACAAACGAACGACGCGATTCCAATAAAAATTTTATTTATCGCTTCTTTTCGGTATCTCGTGCTGTACTGTTGTTTATAGAATTTCGTAAACAGTATAGGAAAAAATTGGAGTTAATAAAATTTACAAGCTTAATTGTAAAATTTAGTACGCTAACTCCACAAATTTTACTACATTTAGAGTAAATTTTACTACATTTACTGTAAATTTTGCTTAGCAGTTTGGTAATTTTTTCGGACAATGTAAAAAAAATTTATTGACATTTTTGTAATTTATTATTTAAATAAAAATAAAAAAAAGAGAAAATTATCTGAATCTCTACGAGGCAGTTCAGGATAATATTGTAAATCGTTGCTTTTGTACATTACGTGTATAAGTAGTATTTAATTAACAATATGTATAATTATTATTTAAATAAAGGAAATAGACAAATATTATGTAGCTTAGATCGATCGAAAGTTATTATTTTTGTAATTAGGATAATTAGTGAAAAAACATTATCTTTTTATTTTAATTTAATGTAGTTCGACGTTATACGTATTAATAATAACGATTAACTGTTTAAATACCTCGGAATTAAATGCGTTTGTAAAAGAAAATTCTAATTTACAGCGTGCATAAAATGAGAGGTTTATCTCTATTGCGATGTAAAAATATTGTTTGTCATTCGAGCGATGTAATAGCAATTATAATTCGAGGGATAAATATTACTTAACACTGGGCGTAAAAATTCTTAAATTACACAGCGAGCGTAAAATAGATGTTTTTGCTCGTGAAATCAGGGCTAAAAAAAACTCAGTTTATTCTCATTGCGATGTAAAAATTTTGTTTGTTATTCGAGCAACATCGTAAAAATATTGTTCGTAGGAAGGTAATTCGCATTTTACGCCCTCGTGACGAAAGAATGATTAGAAAACTGTACACCTTGATTATTTGACAAGCCTCTTTATTCGACAAAAATTCAATAATTCAAAAATGATTTCTTTGAATAAATTCTAAGCTAAATTAAATCTGCGTTAAAGTAAATGCGTACAGGGAATAAAATATATTTTACTCCCACATCGTAGGATGCGAATAAAGAAGACTATTCAGATAATTTCGGTTAAAAAATCACGCACCAGCCGAAAATACGGCTCGTAACTAAAACAACAAATTTGTCCTTTTTACGCGCGTTTAGCTACTCAGCCTTATCGTTTTTTTAACCTTTGTAGCTTTACAATGTTGTATAATAAAATTGTTACAATAATGTAAAAAAAAACAAACAAAAAAAAGTCAAACACAAAAAAAGAAATCAAACGTTTTAATAGTAAAAAGTCGTTGATTATAATATAGTAAATTTGAATACAATAAAATTTGTCGATTTGATATGGATAGTGTGTCATCTCAAACGCATATATATATATATAAGAAAAAAATTTAAGTTTAAAATTTTAAAAAACACTCATTATTCATATACATACATATATATAAATATCTTGCATCTTTAAATCATTGCATTTGTACTTTTTACTATATATATACATACATATATATATATACGTATCCATTTTCTAACCGAACGCTTTTTTACAAAGGTTATATAAATATAAATATATATATATACGTTTTTTGATATAGCACGTTAAAAAAAATTAAATGAAAAGCAAGTCCGGTATATACGGTATATATACTGCTGTTATCGACTGTATTATACAAGAGTATATATATATGTATAAATATTAATTTTCACTTGGATTTGTTCGCGAAAAATTACCGTGATATAGATACACATAGTGGCGAAAAAGTGTGGATATACACCTAGAAATATTGCAGGGTTCGACCAATAAACGAATAAGAATAGTAGATTATGCAACAAGGGAGTAAAAAAGGTGTCTTTTCTCGCTTCGCTCGTGCGTCAAACCGACTCGGGCAAAGAACACCTTTACTCCCTTGTTCCATATACTGCTTTTTAACACAAGGGGTGTGAAATTCGCGTTTTAGATGCTTATAAAAAGGGAGTAAAACTACCAAGATTTTGGTATAACCTCACTCTTACGGCATCGCTCTGTCTTTGTCTCTCATATGTACTTCTTATGGATCAGCTGACTTTTTCTCCCTAGGGAGAAAAAGACTAATTTTACTCCCGGTTATAGACATCAAAAACGCGCATTTTACTCCCAGAGTGTTAAAAAGTCATTTTCAACGAGGAATTTTTTTTTATTATTTTAAAGTGATGACGGGCCCTGCAAAAGTTATATGTGTACTTAAAATGGGTTATCATTTTAAAAAATCTGACAAATTTCAGGCTTTTGAAATTTTTCAGATTTTGTAAATTACTAATGTCAATATAATTTTCGTCTTGCAAATAGTGCTTATTAAATTACCGACCAAATCTTGTTTATTTAAAATAAATTAATAATATTATCTTTTTTTTCAAGAGTCATAACATTAGACTCTTTGTTATGTTTTAAAGTGTTTTATGGATTTTTTCAGATTTTTTACTTAATATTTTTCGCATGATTCTTAAGTTATAAAAGGTAGATCCCTGTAAACCCTGGGTTTGACATTCCTTAACCTAAAAAACTGATAACTAAAAAAAAATTGAATAATAAATAAAACCATAAGTTGAAGTAAAAAGATGTTAATAAAAAATCTAAATTTTCATTAAAATAAATAACAACTACAAACGAGGAATTTTTATGGTGTCCTTCAATTTGACCTTGGTAGATAACCGCCAACGTTATTTCAAGGTCACCTTTGTTTTTTTAATGAATGGAAAACCTCTTTTTTAAAGTAGCAATCTAAAGAGCGGGAAAGTGTGCATTCAAACAGGTGCTTAACTGATAGGTAATAGTTTAAATAACCTTTGAGTGTCTATCAAGGTCACACGTGACTTGTGACCTAAGCATCTATTTGAATGTCAATATTATTGCCTTTATGATTGTTGATATAAAAGTAAGAGTTTTTACTTAAAAATCAAGAAATAAAATTGACTTTGAGATAAACTTGAAGAACACTGCTACAATCGTCGTGAAAAATGACCCTGATTACGATCTTGCCAGCTATTCGTTTACTGGTCAAACACAGGTTAATTAAATTATTTTTTTTATTTTAACTTATTATTTCGCCCACACGTACGTCAACAGCGTCACGGTAATTTTTCAGCACCGGAAAATTTTCCGCGCCCTGTTATATACACTGCATTACGCATATACCGGACGACTGACAAAATTTTTACGAAAAGAGAAAAGAAAATACGAAACGAAAGTAAAATAGGGCTGACGAGAAGGAGAAAATGTGTTGAGCGCAACGATATCGAGAAGAAAAAGGAAAATGATATTTATTGAAGAAAAAAAAAAATTATATGAGATTTTTATGGTTGAAAATCATATACGGAAGAGAGACAGAAATAATAATTTTTTTTATCACTAGAGTGTGCAATAAATTTTTTTTTCGAGCTTTCTCAACATCGCAACTTCTAAATATAATATATATATACACACACACCCACGCATCTACATATATATATATAACAATAATAAAATATACATATTATACACAGCGACGCGCGAAAAAAAGAGAAGGAAAAACGTTCATATATTGATTAACACCGAATTTTTTAACATATTATTAACAATAATAATAATATATATCCTATACATATATATTATTTTACAAAAGGAAAAAAAAGACAAACTTTGTGTACATACATATGCAACAATGGAAAAGAAAAAAAATGAGAGTATTTATAAGCCAGGGAGAAGTTATGATAAAAAAAATTTTCGACTGAGTTTTTAGCGTTTTTTAGAATTTTAATAAACATACGTATATATATATATACACACGAACTCTTTCTCATCGACCGAAGTGGATAACATCTATCCAAAGATGAGAAAAAATTTAAGAAAAAAAGTATATATTTATCGCGCGGAGACCAAAGCTGAAAATATAGGTGAGAGAGATTGAATCAAATATAAAATCGATTAAAATAAAAAAATCTCCCGTATAAAAAAAAATATATATATATGTTCGACTTGAGCGATTTTATTAAATATAGAGTATTTATGTATTTATATGTGTACACATATCTTCTGAATAAATGTAATACGTGTTTGAATTGATTTCTTTTTCTTCTATATCCCCCTCATGTTCTGGTGAAAATTTCAAATTTTGAAGTTAAACAAAATTAGACTGTAATGTAATGGTATATTTTAAAAAATAGAAAGTTTGATTTTTATTAAAACGTATAACGTAAGTATTTCTGAAGCGCTATTTGTGAACGAAAATTGGCAAATAAATCGTTAATTAATGGTTAAAAAATCAGTTTTACATAACCTCAAAATATTTAATTTTTACTAGAGCGTATACCTAATGGAAATATATCGAAGCATTTATTAAATTTTTGTCTCAGCCAAAAACTGGCTATATGACCAAAAATAACCAAATAAATTTGAAATTAATAGTCCGCATCATTGCTTTTTTCTAATTAAATATTTTTAACTTTTTTCATTAAAAAATATATTATTTTTCATTGTTAAATATGGAAAAAAATTATTTTTTGTTAATCTATTTTTTTGTTTGCACTCAGCCAATTTAATTAATTCTTTGTAAAGGTTTCCATTTCGCCCGGATTATTTAAAAAATTCAAAATTTATTATTATATGTTTACTTAATTATGGTTATGTGTACTTATTTGTTTTGATATTTACTTTAGAAATGTTGAATATTTTTCGTTTTTGATTCCATTTTTGCTCCATATAAATAATTTCCTAATGGAAATCAAACTATTTATAAAACGTATAATTCGGTCAAAAAATAACCAAATAATTTTATAGTTTATGTTTTTACGTAACCTCAAAATATTCGATTATTACTGATACTAAAATATCACGCAACTATTTTTACGAAAAAATATAATATCTAAATGAATATTTCAATTAATTTTAATATTTGCTCAGTTTATTATCAAATTTTGAGGTTATGCCAAACCAAATTTCGGCCAATAATGAAAAACTTATTAATCAGTTTTTAGCCAAAAAAACATTTTATACATACTTCGATTTAACTGAAGAAAACTAATATCATTAGTAACATGTTAGACTCACAAAATGGTCATAGGTCCTATGTAATATGAACATCTTTAGGCATGTTTTAATCAATAATAGCCCAAAGATTTTCAGATTTTTATATCAATAAGTTAATTAGGATAATTGAGGTGAAAATTTATACCTTTTTTTATTTATATAATTACCGACCAAAAATGTTTATTTAATTATTATTAAAAAAATTACTTTTCATAATACTCATAACACCAGACCCTCTCTTAGCAGAGGTTAAGCTGTCTATACAAAGTTTTTAATTATTAATTCAATATTTTAAATGTAATTTTTAAGTTGAAAAGTGTAGGCCGCTGTAATTTGATTCCATAATCCATCCCCCATAAAAAGGATATTAAAAAATATACACATTTTGTATCAGTCAAATATTTCTTCATTTCTCTTTTCTTTTTTTTATTATTCAACACATATTATATATATATATATATATATATATATATATATATATATATATATATATATATATATATATATATATAAATATATTCACAAATTATTATATTAATGAGATTTAGTGAGTGTTTTTTTTTCTATACAAAAATAATTTTAAATTAATATAATAAGTAACTCGATCGCTAAAGACGCGCAATAAAATTATGAGTATGTTAAAAAATAATATAATAATACATAATTACATAAAAAATAATTAAAGTTATTTAAAGCACATATATATCTCTTCTTTGTTGATACTCTTCTTCTTTATCTCTTTTTAAATACAGCCGCAAAATGCTCGACAATATATATCATTTAAATATAACACGATATTTTCTTTTTTGTTAATATAATAAAATAAATCTATACGTATATATTTATAAATATTAATATTAATCAGATCTATTTAACGGTTGTCTTTCTGGACCTGGCGTTGGCCTATTCCTCTTGAAGAATCCGCACTGAAAAAAAAGAAGGAAAATTGTAGGTTACAAGTCGTCTCGTTTAAAGGTCGTTAAGAAGGTATAATTTTAACGATATTAAAGTATATATACATAGCTTGTATGTATCGTCTAGGGTTTTTAAATCTGAGGTAAGGTAATTAGGTTATGTTACTTACACGGGGCGTCATAATGATTTTTGGAGTGGTGATTAAAGTGCGGTTAGGGAAAAAGATGTATTTTTGTGATGATATGTATCCTGGTTTCATTTTTAAGGAGATGAAGAGAGTTGATAGGTTAGGCGTATTCGTTTTTTTATACGTAGAGGAAATTAGGTAGGTCTTTGTAGAGTTGATTTATTTATAAGGTCTAAATTAAATGGTATGTTTTTTTATTTTTCTTGAATCTGAACTATCTATACTTCCAAAAAAACTTGATTAAGTCCAGTAAAGTTTTTTAAGAAATGAACCTTCGGGGAAATATTTATTTGAAAATAAGAATTTTTATAAATAATGATTGAAAAATATGTTTAACGTAAAAGAGATTTTTTAAAAGATAAGTGTATTAGAAAAAAAGTTTATTTTTAATAATTGTTGTCAAAGAAAAAAGAATTTTGAAGTAAAATCTATTTTTAAGAATAATTTCTCAAAAAGCAAGTTTTTAAGGTGAAAAAGATTTTTAAAAACGTAGCTCCCAAGAAATCTATTTTCGAAGAAAACTTCGGAGGAAAATTATTTCTTAAAAAGTTTCATGCGAAAAAATTAATTTCGATGAAATTACGTTTTTAAAAATGATTCCTCAGTAAACAATTTTTAAGATAAAAAAAGGGCTTTTAAAAACATCAACAATAAACTTTCAAATAATACTTGTTACGTAGAAGAGAATTTTCAATTAAGTAATTTAAAAGGAAATTTTTTTTTCAATATTTTCTTGGAAAATAGAGATTTCAAAGAAAACTTTTAAAAAAACATTGTAATAAGAATCGTTTTTACTACGAAAAATGTTTTTTTAGAAACATCCCTTCAAAGAAAGTTTTTTTTAAAATAATCTTTTGAGTAATATTTATTACATAGAAAAGATTTTGTTGAGCAATTTGTTTTTAAGAGAAATATTTTTACAGAAAAAATTTCTTGAAAATGATTTTTATGTAAGAAAAGAAATTTCGAAAAAAGAAGTTTTTAAGAAACATGACTCCGAAAAATGTATTTTCAAATAAATCAGGTTATGCAAATGAGTGTGGTTATAGACTCTTTGTAGCGTCTAATTTCTATGATGAATAATTTATATTTACATAAAGATCTAATTTTAAAAAACTCTATACATAAGTGTTATCTCAATGAAAATAAAAATTGAATATGGTATAAAAACCGTTTAAGAAATTAAAAATTTTCTAATTCTAAAACTTTCTTATAAAGTTATCATTATTATAAGTAACTTCTATGGTTCAATTCGAATTTCTAACGCAGCTATCATTCTACATTTATGTTTTAATAATAGAAAAGAATTTAATTGTTCACGCGGAACCGGGCTGCTTATACCGACATTTACAAAGTCAATTAAATTTTTCAACATATTTTAAATTATTCTCGCTAACTTTTGGATTAACTCATAAACTTTTATAAATATCGATAAACATCCCAAATCCATTACGTATATAATGTAGCCTACCTTATACAAAAGTAAAACAAGTAGCAACAAAATCGTCGTTCCAATAACCGCCGAAAGTATGATTATCCAAAGAGGAATAGGTTCTGGTTGATGAACATTAACAACTGGTAAAATAAGCGTTTCAATTTCACAGGTACTCATAACGCGTTCGGTTGGTCGTCCAATAAATGGTTGTGCCGTAACCAAGGCCAACAATTTCGTCGACACTTTGAACGTCTCGCTCTCAGCTACTTTCTTGAACGCTTTGACGTTTACCCGATATCTTGCTGCTAACTGATACTTCCTCATCCTTCTTCAATGGTCCAACATGGCACACTAAATTAACGCATTGTGCATTTTTACATAAGGCTTCGTTACTAAATGCAGACTTATCGTTCTCTTTAACATTATTTTCTAATGGCAGTTCATTTGTTATTTGTCGTATGTGTCTATCGTTCGACTCGTCTTCTTCGATTCTTCTCTTGGTGAGGTGTCGAATGTTATCTGTGGAAAGGAATATTGAATGTGAATTGACGATACCTGTTACGCTTCATGAGAAATTGATCAAATTTCAGCAGTTTCTGGTAAAAGACAAATTGTGATATCTTTCGCCAGAAATAGATAAAATTTCAGCATTTGTTGATCAATTTCTGGTGAAAAACGTCACAACGATCAAATTTTAAAACAAAATGACTAATTCCTGGTCAAAGACGACATAATAGTTGCAGTCCACGGTGAATTGTGTTGAAATTTGTTCAGTTTCTGATAAAATACGTCAATTTTTGACCAAAAAATAGTAAGATTTATGTCAAAGATGGACTGATTCATTGGCCAATTTAATTATCTTTATTTACCTTTATCCCAAGTGTCTTCAAATTCAAGATTATCCAAATAATCATCATTGTTAAACATATCTTCGTTTCTTAAACTATTGAAATGATTACGAGATGTTATTTTGAATTTCTTGTCGTTATCGAATTCATTCGCCGACAAGTCAGCCGCGGATCTGGTGTACTTGGATTGTTCTTTGCTTCCATGCTTCGATTTTCTATTCTCCTGTAAACAAATAGAAAACCGTAAATTTATTATAATATAAAAAAGTCAATTTAATGTTAAATACTTACTTTGAAACCCAAGTAATTAGCATTAGCCGATTCACATTGTATCTTGCCGCTCGAAACTTCTGGCTGATCGATCAGATACAACAATACATCGCCGCTGAATGTTTCTGCAGTCCAAATAAGTGATGTGCTAATATTCAACACGGTCGATGGCCCGTTGTTCCTGATGGTGTAATTGTGAGTTATGATCGGACCAAATTCAAGGGTATTGATCAACAAATCCAATTCGGTACTGGTGTAATCCACCGAATTGAAATCAATTTCCTGAGGTTTGCTCACACCTTCGATGAATAAATCCGTGGCAATCCAAACTGGCAACGACACGCTCACTGCATTGTTCCACAAACTGTTGTCCCTCTCCGGATTCGTTGAATTAACGTGCATTTTGAACTCGTAACTGGGTTTCATTCCATGGAAAGTTATCGGTTGCAAGAACACTTTGAATTTGACCAACTTTCCTTCGGGTAGTGGATTACCAACGTCGCAACGCAACGTATTGTTGTTGCTGGATTTTGGCGCGGTACATTGGATTATTATCTCGGTCGACTCATTCAAACTTTCGATGTTCACGTAATCTATCCCAGTTGGTAGCTCAAGATAGAACGTCGACTCGAACGCATCCTCAGCATTGTTTTGAATGCTCACCTCTAATTCAACAATTTTCCCAGAACCTAAGAGGTATTTCTCAACGTTCTTGTTGACGCGCATAGAGAGATCTGGTACGCAAATGTTGTCCGAACCGCAATTTTTTTGGATTATTAAGAATCTCGTTTCTTTGTGTTCTTTGGTCCTAGTATCGCTGTTAATCTCTTTCTTGGATCACGTTTGCGCCAATTACCGGATGACTTGCTGTTGTCCTTGATTAGTTGGATTTGGATTTCGGCATCTAAGGTGGTCAATTTGTCACGTAAGTGTTGTGCTACGTAGACCTGAAACATACAATGTAGGGATTTTAATCTTGGAAATAGATAGTGAAAATTGCTATTAAATAATAGTTTTAATCAAATGAACGTAACCTCAAAACAGTCAAATTATTTTTAAACTTTCAATGAACAGTGAACTTTCAAATTACTATAGATTTCGTTAGATTTTTAAAGTGTTTATATCATTTTACACTTTTTACTATTGTAGGTTAGGATTGGACTCATACTTAATCATGTTTATAAATTTGGATTTCATTCTAATAAATAGCTATAAAATGTTTCATCGATTAAAAATTTATATTTATAAATCTTATGACCTATTCCGATCGGTCATTTTCAACAGAGATATATGTAAATAGGTCAATGTATAACATCCTCAATAAAATTGTGAAAGTGGAATTAATTATAACAGGTTCAGATCATCACGACTTGCGCACTTTTTAAAATAGTAAATCTTTATATTTAAAACATCCTCAAACCCAGGATGACTCAGTCGGTAACTCAGAATTTCATATATCAACTCACTGTACATCATTAGAATCCAAAATAACGGACGTTACATAAATAAATAAAACTACAAACCTTGACCTGCCTACAATGTAGTTCATCGTTGGCAATCGAGACAGTCAAATTCAACGAATTCTTGTTCTCGTAATCAAGGAAGAACAGTCGGGGATTGTTTTTCTTCTTATCGTCCAAAGAGATGTACACATTGAAATCGTGTTGAGCTTTAGATTTCAAACCAGTGAACATACAGCAGATTTTCAATTCCGAACAAGAGACCGCTGTTCCGTCGGACAAAACGCAAGCTTTGTTCTTCAAATTGATGGAATCGGATAGGAAGCTAATTTCGGAATACATGGTCATAACTGGCCTAGCTCGGAAGAATATCGCGCTATTCGACTCGTGAGCACCGACCACCAAGTCTGGATAATTATTGCCATCCAGATCCAAACCACCACTGACCGACCAGCCGAACGTTCGAACCGGTTGCTCCAGATTTTCCGAGTAAATAACTTGAGAATATTTTTCTTCGACACCATCGCTCGATCCGTGATAGATATAAATTGCTCCACGGTTTTCTGGCCCACCGTATGGTTCTCCAATGACGAAGTCACCGTAACCATCGAGATCGATGTCACCTAACGATGCTACTGATAAACCAAATTGACCACGATTACTCTCACCGTCTCTGAAAAAGAATTAATGTTTTATGAAATATTGAATTATTTATTATTTTTCATCTTCATTCATTGCTTGTATCACAATCCTTCTTTCCTCATTCTTCGTTCATTTTATCATCAGTTATTTCTCATTGTTTTCATTTTCATTTATCCCTCATTTTTCATTATCTTCATTTAACACTCATCAGTCTTCTTTTTTCATTCATTTTATTTTTACTAATTTTTAATTCTTTTTTATCTTCATTCATCATCAATTACATTCATCACTCTTTTCATCATCACACATTTCACCATTACTCATTCCTCATTTTTTATCATCTTCAACATACCTTGTGTCAAATTTCTGGTACGGTGTGTCACCCCCTTTCTGGTAAAACACGTAGATCCTACCGGTTTCTATCTTAACACCAGCAAATTCTGGTTGAGTGTAAAACGGCGCTGTGACTATGAGATCATCACGATCGTCACCATCGATGTCGTTAATCGCCACAGCGTAACCAAAGTAAGCACCCATTTGTTCACCAGTGATGTTCTGATGATTCAACAATTGCGACGTAAATAGTAACACCTGTCAAAAATGAAACACGTTTTAAATTTTGAGTTTTAACACATTATTAATCTAATATTAATCTAATGGAGAAGAAATAAAAATAGTTTACCTTTCCACGAAGATCGGCACCACGTGGTACTCCAACCGCAACACCACTGTCACCATTTCCTAAGAAATCACCGACAGCCACGGAGTAACCTAGATAACTGTTATCTTCCGATGCTGGACCTTCTTTCGTCGCTAACAATCTTAATTGCTCGTAAGAAGATGTGAAGCCTAACAAATTGATATAACATAATTAAAATTATATCTTGCGCTGTATATTACAATAGGCTAAAAAATTAAAGAATTGTTCTCATACTGTGATTTATAAAAACATAATCACGAAATAATGAAATTTGACAACGAACAAGTTAAATACAGAAATTAAAGTATGATTATCATATTCTCAAATGCTTATCTAAAATAAATGTTCACGCAATAAATGTAGCGAATTAACTACAAGTGATTTTTTACTCTTAACAAATTTGGCTCCTAATTTCAGGATCAAATTTGCCAGAAACATTTACAATTTTGACTCGCTCAATAAAGCGAAAATTGACAAACGTCACGAATCAGCTGTTTTCATATGACCACAGATGAGGAAAAATTGTTTCATCAATATTTCATCAATATCAATATTTTTTCTCTCATTTTTATTAAAATAATAGTTATTAGAAAATGTAAACCAAATCCACCAGAATGGACATTACCTTCTTTTCCAGCAACTGAATGCGGATCCTTCACAGGCACAAACGGTAAAGTTACGTTACTTTCGATTGTAAATAATTGACCTATAAAAAATGTATTTATTGATATTTTTTTATTATAATTATCCTACTGATTGAAAGAAAAAAAATCATTACCCTGCCAATACCAACTTCCAGGAGCACCGATAAACAATCTTTTTCCATCCTGAAAGAAAATTTCAGTGAAATCATATAGCATCCGAGTAGTCGAATCGTGAGTAACAAATCTATTTTTATATTTTAGATTGAGCACGTTTCTTCCACGGCGAGGAAAGTTTTATAAAAGTTGTTAGGTAAGAATATTGTAATGGTCGAAATTCTATCGAAACAATTTTTAATGCTATTTGTTAATGTTTTAGGTTAGGAATATCTATTTTTGTAACTAATAATAAACGATGATACCTATATATAGATTTTGAAATATTATATTTTTAAATTGTTTAAAAATATAAAAAATAGGCTAATTGCTAATGTTTGGAGGTTAGGAGTACTTAATTTATTTTTAATAAATATCTAAAACAATAAAAATTGTTTAAGTAGCATAACCTAACTTTTACCTACGTTTCTTTGGAAATTGTCTAACGTTTTTTCAGACAATAGAATAATGCGTTTGTATTAAATACCTGCATTACAGAGAAATTATATTTTGGACTAACTTCGAAAGTTAATTATTTTAAAAGTGTAATTATTTTTTAAAAATATAATCCGGTAATTTGATATAAAATATTTACAATTTAAAATTCTATAGAAATAACACACTTCCTTACCTTTGTGATGGCAGCACCAACGCCAGCTTGGCACATACCTTGCCGATGATGACCAGCCGTGTCGTCTGCAAAAACACGAAATCACATTAAACATATAAAAAAATAAGTTAACGAAAAAATATTCAAATCTAAGGAAAAAATGGAACAACGCATACTATTTCGACATGGTGAGTATTCGTTCGAGGAAACACCAGTTAAAGTGGTCAACCAACAAGCACCAACAACATCTTTGAAACCAGCAACCGACCAGTTAGCTTTGATGTAACCGAACCAGTGATACTTCGGCGCGCAGGCCTATCAACAAAGAAAATAATAATAACAATATATTATGCATCAAGGGAGTAAAATAGGTGATTTTTGACCTAGGTGGATTCGGCGATAAAAACGAGAGCAAAAAATCCCTAGACTCATATGTACACTGTTTTTTGACATAAAGGGCGTAAAAGTTAGAGTTTAATAGTTTCGCGCAGTGATATGATTCTTTTTTTGTTAAGAAGTAATAATTATTTAAGCATCAAGGAAGTAAAATTGGTCTTAATTCCCGCAGGCGAAGTTTAATGACCGAGTATTATTACTCCCGAGATACATATAAGACTTTTCACCCTGACCACAAAATAGAAATGTTTTGGACAACAAATGAAATTTATTATAAATGAATAAAATTAATTTTTACTTGCTGTAAAGGGGTCAATAAAGTACACTTTTCAGACCGTCGGTTATTAAAAGTGTTTTACTAGGAAATAAAGGTACTTTCTTCTAATAAGGAAATAGTAGTTATTACGAAGGGGAGAAAAGTACTTTTTACTCCCCACAATCACTCCAGTTCTGGAACTCCTTTACGTTAACGGGATGTCGGACCTAAATTACAGGAATCTGCACCTTTCAACCCAAAAATTATATCTAAAATATTGCATTAAAAATCTGAAAAAATTCATACGGACAGCTGAAAACATAAGGAAGGGCTTGACGTTTTGATTTTTTAATGAAAAAGCATGTTTTAAATAATAATTGAGTAAACAATGTTTGGTCGGTAATTATTAGTCCAAAAAAGCATAATCTTTCAACCCAAACATCGTGATCAAATTATGGATTTAAAAATCTGGAAAAATTTGGGTATATTATTTAAAACATACCTAAGGGCTTGACGTTGAGCGTTTATTAAAAACTTTATTCATTTATTTATAAAAAAAGTACAAAATGACCATTTTCTGGGTCCGACATCCCCTTCATTGTTGATCATATAAGAATAGTAACCAACACATTTTTATTCAGGTAAACAAAGAAAAGAACGTGTTATTGTTGTTGCCATCAAATTAAGCGACATTTTTTTCCGGAAGTTTTGGGTGAAAAATTTGTTATACAGTAAATAGTAATTATTCCGTTAAATAAATTTCAGTAACTTAGAAACTTTCGCGTTGGCGGTAATAAACTCCAATTTTACTCTCTTAGTACGTAAATTACTATTAATCACCTCTTTCCCTCGCTAGTGAGAAAAATGACTATTTTCTAAACAACTAGGGATTAAAACAGTTATTTTGCACCCTAGAAAAAAAACACAGTTTTTTAGTGTCTGAGGGAAGAAAAAGCTATTTTCGTAGGTTGTATATAGGGAATTAAATTAGCTGTTTAAAAACTCCTTTCTTATTATCCTCAAAAAAAACAAACACACACAGAAAAACAAAGTGCAAAACTTACCAATAAAGGACCACCATCCGTCATAGACGTCGATATAGTAGCACCAAACCATTGATACGATTTATCATCGATCGGCTCCACTCCCGTTGCGCTCTTGGTCGACCTTACATAATCCAAACCTATAATATACAATTATTTAAAAAAAAAGAAGAGAACAACGCATGCGACCACCTATATAATTAAAATAATTAAAAGATATAAAGGCAACTCTAAAACAAAAAAAAAAAAAGCTAACCTCTATTTACAGGATAGGTAGCCCATACATACACACATATATATAATTATCATCCTCCTGTCCATCTATCTATACAGACGCCGAAGGTGTGGCGGATCGATAAAAATGTCCCTTTTTTTTCTTTTCTTTCAAGGTGTGTTTCTCGGTTATTAATTAGGTTATGTCGACACGCCGGAGGGGAGGACGAGGATGAGGAAGGGCGATAAAGATATATGTATATACGAACCTTTTTTATCAAATTCAACCGGAAAGCATCGATCATCTTCGGCTATGTCGCATCTGAATACTGCACCGCCTTTTTGGACACCGACCTGATTGGTTTCGTTGAGCGGCGCGCCGACAATCACCCTGGAAATTTGTTTAGATTATTATACAAATTAAAAGAAAAAAATAATCGTGAGCAATAAATGCATTAAATTAATAATAATAATAATAATTACAATAATTATAATAACTTGATGAAACAAAAGTAACGATACGCACCCGACAACCGTACAATTTTTCTAACACTTTGTCAAAAGAACATTCATCAAAAAAAAATTTTTTTATTTCTCAATAATAATCCCTTTTCTTAATCCTTGTAATAATCTTTAAATTGAAAAAAGTTGGCTTATGATTTTTGTTATTGATTAACGTTTCGTTTTTAATTCCTTTAGATTTAAGACCGAACCAGAAAAATTTTCTCTGCTGGATAATTATTGCGTATCACTAATTGTATAAAGTTATGTAAAGTATATGTTACTCTAGATAAATTAATAAATAAATAAATATAATTATATTCAAGTATTATTAAAAAAAGAAGAGAAAAATCCACGACGAAACGAGACCAATTAAAAGAAAAAGAAATAAAAATTTTATCGAAGAAACAGTAAGTAAGTAGTCATCATAGGAGAACAAAGGCTCATCAGAATAAATTACAACATTCAAACTTCCGGATAATAACAGCTGTTTATCTTCTTACACACATTACCAAAGCAAAAGAAAATCTGATAATCAGACGTGATTAGAATTTATTTATTTTATTTTTTCAGCGTGCTTGTGTACCCGTTTGTGTTTTTGTGTGTTTATGTTTACATGTGTGTCAAAGTGTACTTCTGAGTTTGTGTAAGTGAGTCTAAGTGTGATTGTGTGTTTTTGTGTGTTTAAGTGTGTTTATGTTTACATCTGTGTCAAAGTGTACTTGTGAGTTTGTAGTAAGTGAGTCCTAACTGTGATTGTGTGTTTATGTTTACATGTGTGTCAAAGTGTACTTCTGAGTTTTTGTAAGTGAGTCTAAGTGTGATTGTGTGTTTTTGTGTGTGAGTGTGCTTCTCTGTTTGTGTGTATGTAATTGTGCTTGTGCATTTGTGTGTTTGTGACTGGGTGATTTTAAGTATATAAATGTCTGTGTTCAAGAGTTTTTAAGTGTACTTCTGTGTTTGTGTGTTTGAGTGTGCTTGTGTGCTTCTGCGTGTATGCCTATGTGTGCTTCTGTGTTTATGCCTAAGTGTGTATGTCTATTTGTGTGTTTACATAAATTTGTGTGTTTAAGTGTGCAAGTGCGTTAGTATGGTAAGTTGTGGGTGTGTGTGTGTGTGTGTATCTGTGTGCACGCATATATGTAATAAAGAATGTCTCGTATACGTATACAGTTAAAAATCGGTGATTTATCGATAAATAAGATCTACATGTCCAACCACTATCAACGTAGTCAACTTTCGAATGCGCATTTAAAATTTAGAACGCGTACTAACGTAAAAACGATGGTATTGGATAACGTTAAGTATGTTGATTTTGGAGTTCAGGTAACTTTTAAAATAAAGAGCAATAAAAATCCAATTTGTAGGGTTATAAATTTCTAAAAATGCGAAAAATTTACAACTTTTTAATACGTCAAGGTATGTGAACGTAAACGAGAAAATCATTCATGAGTAATTTGTAATATCGGTATACGTAATCATGTGGAAAAAAATTAACTTCATGACTGTAATTAATAAATTGATTGAATCTAACAAAATGTAAAAGATATTTTTGTTATTTGTGTAATTTTTATCATTATATTACGTTTTTATGATTCTACTATAATTAATTACCGACGTTAAAATGATAATAAAAAAATTAATTCATTATTGTTATTGACAGTACTTTTAAGGATTGTAAATGAAAATTTCTTAACAAAAATCATGTCGTATACAAAAGGAACATGAAAAATTTCAATTACATCAGATCATTTTTTCACAATAAAAACATTAATAATAAATAAATAAGCAACCTAAATAAATTCATTTTACCAATCGACGTATTGAAAAAAAACAAAATAGTTTAAATTAATAAGTAAACGATCTAAAATCACTCAAAACTAAAGTTATTTTAACAAAATCAGCAGAATACACGCTTATTTGACAAAAAATTCATTCGTCCTTTCATTCATTATCTCATTAAAAATTCAACTTCATCGATCCATTCATTAAATAATAGTAACATCATTTCCATACATGAATGAATAAATAGCAGTCTGTAACAAATTAATTTGAAAAATAATATACGATTTTATAATTCATATACATTTATATTTTTTTCTTAACTATAAAAATTATATGTTTCGAAAAAAAAATTGATTCATGAATCATTCAAAATGTATTACTATTAAGATTAATAAATGGATTACTATTAAGTCCATTTGTAATCAGTAATAAAATTATTTAAAGAGATGATTGATGATGACACAAAATAAAAGACAAAAATTAATTTCCAAGAAAAAAAAACTATCTACTAATATACCACACTCATTGCAAATAGTGAATAATCACTTGTTACAGTGAAAATCCAGTTACTACGAAAAAATGATTTTTATCTTGCAAAAAAAGTTTATACGTACTTTTAATGGTAATATACATTTTCTTAAAAACAACAGATGTTTGACTTTTGAAAAAAAGTGCCCCTATTTGCACTATTAAGAAAGTGATTTTGCGCTATTTGCGATTTACAGAGCAACTGTCCATTAAAAAATCCAAAAAAACTTAAAATACCTCAAACACTATCATTCTCACAAAAAATCCCATGATATTACCAAAAAATCTCCACTATTTACCAACAATCTATCCAAAAATTATTTAAAAAAAAATTTAAAGAAAATTTAAAGAAACTAAAATACCTCAAACAATTCCACTCAATAAACTGAAATTCCTTAAACACTCCCACATTCTCACCAAAACTCCTACATACCACCAAAAAATCTCCATTATTTACCAGCAATCCATCGAAAAAAAAATAACAAAAAAGAGACTTCAACAAAACCTGAAATTCTTCAAACACTATAACATTCTTAACAAAAATCCATCATATCACAAAATATCTCAATTTTACAACAACCATATTATCCATCCATCCACAACTCCAAAAAAAAGAACTAATAAACTAAAATTCCACAAACACTTCCACATATTCACAGCAAAAAATCTCACCATCCATCGAAAACACCAAAAAAACCTCCTTCACCCTCTCAATTCCATTAGAAAAAATAAAAAAAAAGAAACGAATAATAAGAATGCTACTACAGACAAGTCAAGTACTCTCCTATTAAGAAACCCATACACATACATTCATACACATATATATATATCGCACTCGAATAAACGAGCGCGCGCGTGCGCGTATAAACCTTCGCTCCACACATGTCACACACACAAATCCGCGATAACGTGTGGGTGCTCACTAATTCGTGTATTTTTATACCCACACTCGCTACCATATACACATGCATAAAATAAATGGTACAACCAAAAAAAAAAGATCGGTATATGTATATACTGTGATTTATCTCTATTGTAGGGATTTTTTTTTATCTCTGTAGGGATAACATCATTTTTGTATAATTTTTTAACTGGTTAAATAAGTAAATAAATATATGCGTAACGACGCGAAAAGAAAAAAATGATACACGCGGTATATATTTCTTGCCCTCCTCCGCAATTCAATTATAAAGGCGTGATCGAAAAATCTATTTTTTTTTCTTTTTTTTAAAAAATATCCATTTTTATACACGCAAACGGATAATAATAGATATACATACATGTGTGCGCGTATGTGTATATATATATATAGGGTGTCCGAAAAGTAACGAAACGCTTGAACAATCTTTTAGGAATCTTTTTTTTTTAATTGCGTATTTTTTTCTTAAAATGCGAAGAAAAGAAATATATATTTACTTACCAACCACGATGATTCTGGTCACGGTACTCGGCGACGGAGAAACCAAACATCGATTGCACGCTACCCCGATAAATAGCGTAGTGATCGGTTTCGACGTTGAAACCCTCGATCCCCCTCGAGAACGACAACCACCACCAACAACAACCCGCCAACCAACAATACCAAAACCACATTTTTCTTCAATTTTTTTTTAAATAAATAAACACAAAACGAACACTATTTCCTAACTCAATTTTTCCCCCCCGGTCACTTTGAGATTCTTGTCCATTTGTACGCGTGTAAAACTGTGTGTGTTTTTTTTCTTTTATATCAATTTAAAAAATAAAGAAAAAAGGGGAAACGACATGGTTAAAAAAGAAAAAAAAAAGTAAGAAGAGGAAATGATATATGCGCGTATACGAGAGAGAGAGGACTGAAATGGCGATGCGATCGTCCGCAGTGAGTCAAGCGGACTAAAGAGTTTCTCTTAAAATGGGCTTGTACACCATTCAGACGTCCCTCTCTTTCTCTCTCTCTCTCCTTCTCTCTCTTTCTCTCGAGCCGGTTATTCTGTCGACGCCCACTATGTGTGTGTCTCTCTGTGTGTATATAACGCGACGGCTTATACACACGCCTCCGATTCCTTATTAGGAATAATGTCGATCTTTCTTTCTTTTTTTTTTGCGAATTTTGTTTTTTCTTTTTTTTGGATGAAATTTATTGTTTTTTTTGCATGGTAACTTTTGTTTTTTCACTTGGAGGTAGTTTTTGGATGTACGGGCATTTTCGCGCTTTTCGAAAGTGTGCACATATGGGTTTCCCGGAGGTCGGTTTTCATATGGTTTACATATGGCCCTCAGGTGGGTTGCATAAACGTTTAAAAATATACACGAACGCGCGCGCGCGCGCCCGTGGAGAATGAGAGAGAGGTTTGGAGATATTCGTATGATGGCTAATTTTAATTTTTCGATCGGCGTTACGCCATTCGTTTTTACTTTTTTTTCGAAGATTTTGGGTTGTACAGGCGTTTAATGGGTTTTTTTTTAATTTGGGTTATTTTTTTTCGATTTTGGATGGGGATGGTTTTTTTGAGTTTTTGGGTAGGACAGACATTTTTTTTTTGGAATAAATGTGTTTTTGGTGTACTTGGGTTCGTGGTTCTCTAATTTTGGGTTTTTTGTTTGAGTTTGGGTAGGGAAGGTACTTATCTTGTTTTTTTTAATATGGAATTTTTTTATTTTGGTTTACGAAACTACGAGTACTAACTTTTGTTAATTTTGAATTTTTTTAATTTGGTTGGGGACGTTATAAGTGTAGTTTTTTTTTTTTCATTTTGGATTTTTTAATATTGGATATAAACGCTGTTAGTACTCAATTTTAAAAATTTGGTTTTATTTTATTTTTTTGGTTGAGGAAGCTATAAGTACTCTTTTTTTTATTTTGGATTTTTTGATTTTGATCAACAATGCTATATATGTACTTCTTTGTTTAATTTTGGATTTTTCAATTTTTGTTAAGCATGTATAAGTACTTTTTTTTAATTTTATAGATTTTAATTTTGGTTAAGCGCATACAATCTACACCTTAACTTTTTTTTAATTTTGGATATTTTGATTTTTTTTATTAGCGACGCTATAAATACTTTTTCCTAACTTCGTGTGCAAAATTCGATTTTGCGCAAACGTTTGAATGTGCAAAGTAGTACTCTTCCGCATTAGTATGCAAATTAAAATCTTGATGCAGCAGTGCTCAAAATTACGAGAGACAAAGTGATTCGGGGAAAAATCAATTTTTCTATTATAATTTTAAATATTATTACAGGCACCCGTGCCTGAATCACCCAGTTTGCACACTTGTATCGAAAACAATTATTCTATTTTTTTTAATTTTGAATATAATAGATTATTTTCTTTTAACTATTTTTGTATTATTTAGGGTAAAATTTTAATTTGTTTCGAAATATTATGCTTGGTATTTAAGTACATTTCTTTTTTTATTTTAAATTTTGAATTTTGATTTTAGTTGAGAAAGATATATTTGTTGTTTGCTTTTTATTTTAGACGGAAAAGAATTTATCTTTTTTGAATGTTTTTTTGATACAATGAAGCTTCTTTCCTTGATTTTTATTTTGGCGGATTTGGAATGGAAAATACTTATTTTTTTTTACTTTTACGTAAGATTCAATTTTATGTAAGAATAATTTTTTTGGTGTCTAGATATTCAGATTTCTTTTTTAATTTTGGTTAAGAGCATACAATCTACACCTTAACTTTTTTTAATTTTGGATATTTTGATTTTTTTTATTAGCGACGCTATAAATACTTTTTCCTAACTTCGTGTGCAAAATTCGATTTTGCGCAAGCGTTTGAATGTGCAAAGTAGTACTCTTCCGCATTAGTATGCAAATTAAAATCTTGATGCAGCAGTGCTCAAAATTACGAGAGACAAAGTGATTCGGGGAAAAATCAATTTTTCTATTATAATTTTAAATATTATTACAGGCACCCGTGCCTGAATCACCCAGTTTGCACACTTGTATCGAAAACAATTATTCTATTTTTTTTAATTTTGAATATAATAGATTATTTTCTTTTAACTATTTTTGTATTATTTAGGGTAAAATTTTAATTTGTTTCGAAATATTATGCTTGGTATTTAAGTACATTTCTTTTTTTATTTTAAATTTTGAATTTTGATTTTAGTTGAGAAAGATATATTTGTTGTTTGCTTTTTATTTTAGACGGAAAAGAATTTATCTTTTTTGAATGTTTTTTTGATACAATGAAGCTTCTTTCCTTGATTTTTATTTTGGCGGATTTGGAATGGAAAATACTTATTTTTTTTTACTTTTACGTAAGATTCAATTTTATGTAAGAATAATTTTTTTGGTGTCTAGATATTCAGATTTCTTTTTTAGTTTTGGATATGAACATATTTGCCTTTTTTGACTTTTTTTCGATTTTGGGTATAAGAATACACTTATTTTGATTCTTTTTTTTTAATTTCGTGTATAAGATTAGAGGTTTTTTTTATCTGCTCACTAAGAACGCATTTTTATTTTTTATTTTTTTTCAGGTTTGTTCATGGTTACATTTTTTTTCACTTTTTCTTTAATTGTCGCTAATAATACATTTTATTAAATTTTTTCATTTTTGGATAGCAATGTACGAAAATTTGTATGATAATCGACGTGTTCATTATGTTTTAAAACAAACAACAACACTTTAAAAATTTAATAAATTAAAAAATAATTAATTTATTAGATTTGATGATATGTCGCTAATTTATTTTCTTTTATTGTAAAAGGAAAAACTAGACCTCACATTTAGTTAAATAAATAAATAAATTTAGTAAAAGTGTTAATCTTACATTACATATCTATTATTTAAAAATTTTAATTTGTAGTAATAATCAACAAAAACTGAATTGTACGCAAGAAAAATTACATTACAATATGTAAATAAAAATTATCAAATCAATTAAATTTAAATAACAAATGATTAAGTATTATTACATTCATTTTAAATTATTACTTGATATTACACTGAATAATTTTCTTTTAATAATATTTAATGATCCTTCCCTATTGAATGTTTAATTACTTAACAAATAATTATATTGAGTTTCTTTACTAATACAACAGTGTGTATTATGTTATGTAAATTTTCAACGTCAAATTAGACATCTTGTTATTATCCTTGTAAATAAACATGTCAGACATTCTCTTGTCTAAATTAGAGATATTTCTCTGTGAATAATTAATAATAACTATTTAAAATTTGTAGTAACATTTTCTTTTATTGTTTATGTTGAACAGTCTTAAATTACTAAGCTTAAGAGAGAATAAGAAATGAAAAACAGTACACAATGTTAATGTAGTACAAGTTATAACAATTTATTTTAATAATTTAAATATTATTTTAATTTGCAATTTGAAAGTATATATATATATGTACCAAGTTTTTCTTTTTTAAACGTATTTAGTAAATTATTCTGCCTTGTTAAATGTGTAGTATTTCTTTCCTTTCCACGGGTATTGCTTTTCCATCTGAAATAAAATAAGATGGTATGTAAAATTAATATAACCACGATTGTTGATTTCGTTAACTTACAACTGGCTGAAACATTGGCAAATACAATTCTGAGAGGTACAACGCTCCGAAGGTACCTCCAAATACAGCAAAATATACAAAAGCCATGTAACCATAGGAGTAACGCAGTTTTTCACCATAATCACACAATCGATCTTCGCCAAGCACCGATACCTCAATGTGAACCTGAAATATTTTATTAATGTATAATAATTTGTAATTCAATAATTATAATTAAAATTTTAGGAAAATTTGTTACTGGCTCGTTGAAGTTTCTTCTCAATTCTGGCATATCATAAGGATAGTGAGGATCTCTTGTTCCTTGTCCTACATAAGGAAGTTCTGGATAATCTCCGTAACCTCTACCATCTTCGTCGCTGTAAGGTTTGTATTCACTTGGATGTAAATTATACTTCTCCGCAGCTTTCTTACGTTCCTCTTCTGTTTTGGGGTATGGACCGGGCATCCAATCCTTATTCCAAACTATATAAAAGAAAATATACATCATTGTCTAGTAGTACTCTTTTTGTATCCATAAGTAAAACAATAATGACTATAATCACTTTACAATACATATATTAATGAGATACTTTGTTCACGTATAAACTAATTATCCATGAATAACTATAATTTTATAGAAAAAGCTCTGTACTATATAAAACTGTTTTTGTATCCATAAGTAAATATAGTTTAAGAAAACATACATGTAACAATCGGTACTTAAAAAAAATAAAAATAATATCAAATACACTGTCATACTTTTTGTCATTATATAAACATTGGGTACTAACAAAAAATTTGCAATTAAACACTTACAGGCTTGTCGAGGATAAAACGTACTGATACTCCTTGAATTTGCTAATCTCATAACATTTATTACTTTGGACAACGCCATTGCCATAACTTTAAAAATTCTTAAAACTAAAATATACAAGAAAACTGTCCTTTTGTAATATCCAGACTGTTCTACAAGGAATGATAAACCTAACCTCTCACTTGACAAGAGGTATTATATCGCGCATATATATATATATATATATATATATATATATATATATATAAAATTGATACTGATTGTTGGATGATTCTGATTATGTAATAAATAATAATTATAAAAATAAGTACAGGTTTGTAAAATGTAGAACAAAATTCTTTTTTAATGTTGTATCAATTAATATTGTAAAATAAAAAAAATGTTTTTATATTACGTAATTAATGCACTACTTAACAAATAAATTAATAAATAAGTAAAATGTGTATTGATATAACAAAAAAAATTATATAAATTAATGAATGAAATTTTTATTAATTATATTTTTAAAAATAAAAAAGTTTTTAATTAATGTTTAATTTTAGTATCATTGATAAATAAACATGACAATGTTTATAAAGATTTGAAATTTATATTGATTATTTATAAAAGTGAATATTTTTTTATCAGTATTGGTTGCAAAAAAATGGTTGCAAATTTGTAATTTTATTGATAAATGAAATTTGTATCAATTTATTATAATACTAACAAATTGTATTAAATAATGATTTATTATTTTAATTAAACATACTTTTAAAATTGAATACTTTATATAAAATAAAACACTTTTAAAAACATGTAAAAAAATTTGTATTATTATTCTATTTTTACAATTAAAAAGAAAATTATTAAAAGAATAAAGAACTCTGCGATAAATTTAATTATTTATACATGGTTTACCTATAGTATATAATTTTAAAATTATTAAATAATAAATAAATAAAACAAACACGAAAAAAAATTATATGTATTAAAATAATATATTTAAATATGTATATTGATACTAAAAATATTGATTACTAAATACATAAAGTAAATAAATAAAACAAAATCAATAAATAACAATATAGTAAATGATTTTCAAATATATTGATAAAAAAAACTTATACTTTTTAAAATGAAACAAAAAAATATACTATTCTTCTTATACTAACGAAAAGAAAAAGAAAATTTTTTAACAATCATTAGTTATTTGATGATATACATAGATTAAATAATTTTAAAACCAATTAATAAATAACCTCATTCCACAATTATAAAACCAGAAGAAAAAAAATTTAATAAGCAATTAAATAGTTATAATTACTAATTAAATGTACTCTCTCATTTTCTTTTTATATTTATTTATTTAAATAATAATCAAAAAACAGTAAATAATGCTAAACATTAAAAATCATACTTTCACAAAATTCCACAATAAAAGGCTCTTCCTTTTTTTTGTTTATTCACCGTATAAATATGTACTTGTGCTTACTCAAACGTTATATTGTTCTTACAATAAAATTCTTTAAAGGCAACGCATATCTGTATTTCATATTAATAAGTAGTTATTTTAAATTCAGCACAAAATACATTGGAAAAAGAAAAAAAAATAAAACAATGTAACCAAAGTTACTTTTAATCCAATATACATATACATATATATGTATATATATGTGGGCAACACATGTTTCATTATTATTATTCCAAAGGGGGTCACAGTCCCAAAAGATTTTCTATGAGGTAATTTCATTATATTCACTTATGGCGCTTTCTTTTAACATTTTATAGACTATTACATTACCAGTATCAAAAACCAAAAGTGAAATAATCTACCAGTTGTTTCTTTTTGTAATATACTTTTTTTCTTCTTTCTCCTTGATTATATATGTATATACCCAATGTTAATGCAATACATTATTCAGTAATTATCAAAAATGTGTAAGCATGCATATTTAAGGTTCACGGTACATCGGAATTTTCGTGGCTGTATGTTTGTCTCGTTACACTTGTCAAATTTTACCAAAATAACATTTTCATAACTAAAAACTTGTTGATTTATTATAAATTACAAAATCATCTTCTTTTTTTTATTTTCTTAAATCATTGTATATTTGGTACTTGGCCCCAATTGAAACCGCCAGGCCTATCTTCTGGTAATGGAGTGTAATCTGGATCCTCGGTGTGCGAATTAAATATCAACTTCCTGTAATTTGATAACATTGTATGTATCAAAATATATAATGATTTTAATGACAAAACAGTTTCTATATTATGTAGAGTTTGTAATACGCACTTCTGATTATTTTATTTTTATACATCTATTAGCAACTATCACTATTATAAATAGTAAATTATTGTAATGACAAATAATACACATTGCAGAAGTAAGAAGTGTTTTATGTAACAGTTTCACAATTATAGATTCATTAGATTCTAAATGAATATCTAAGAGACTGTCATTAATTTTTGTTTATTTGCTGTAATTACTATTCACTTTTAAATTTATTGTATTTAAAAAAAAGTTCAATTGTTATGTAACCTATTTATTTATTATATTAAACAGTTAGAAAACAATCATACGTTTATAAAAAATGATCTATAATAAAATATGCAATAAGTCTTTGTAATAATGTAGAAGAAAGTCCTATACTAATTAAATGTGAGCCTTTTTTAATTTCAAAATAAGATTAGTTTGTACTAAAGATCACTAAAATACAATTTTCATTCAAAAATCTATTTTCAAAAAATTTAAAAACAACTTACAAAATATGAGGAGTCTTGAGGATTCGGAAACCACCAATTTGTTGAGGGAAAACATCTTCAGCAAAATAATACATGTGTCCTACAGCCATACCTATCAAATCAACCCACACAGCGTTCCCAAGCAAAACGGAAAATCCAAGAAGAACCCACGGTAAATAAGGAGCCTAGAAATACATAAGACAATGTTATATAACAAATATGTATTATTAATATATGCAAAGAACAATGACTAACCTGGAAATTTAGAAGACCAAAGAAATTCATTCTTATTACTGGGTTTCTTCTGGACCAAACATAAACCAGCATTATTGTAAATGCGTGTCCTAAAAATAATAAATTAACAAAAAAGCCAAAAAACTGTTATTATTTCAATAAGGAAAATAAGTGTCAATTTATCTGAATATTAATATAAATCTTATAGAAAAAAAAGGATACTATCATTGCGACGCCACCAAAAATAAACATCATAACAAAATCAGCTGTTCTTCCACGGAACGATCCTTCTTCTAACATACGGCAATACCTGTATGTAAATATTATGTTGAAAAAGAAATTGAAACCAATTGTCCCGAAAAACAGGAAGGTAGTGAACAATCTCCATAGCTGTAAAATATATAAATTTACATAATCTATCTATTGCATCTAAATCCTCACTGAATAAACTTTTATAATGTCTTACCTGATACTGCCTAGTAATTAATATCGGGTTGAAGTAAAGTTGAAACGGTGAAACCAAATCCAATTGCTAAAAAACATGAAAAATACCTATGCATTCACTTTCACCATAATCAAAAATTAGAAAATATAAAACAATTGTATTTAATTGTAAAACATAAGCACAACATAAAAATCAAGAAACATTTTATCTTCCATTGCAAGCAAGTGTCCACCTGCTGCATTACAAAAGAAAAAACTGACTCCGCAATGAGGTAAAAAAAAAGTTGAACATCTTGATAAGAGTAATTAATGGAAAAAAATCTTGTAAAGAAAATGTGAACTTACAACAGCGAGGGTAGTAATGACACAAGCAGTTGTATATGCTCGTGTGACAACTGGCATATGCAAATATTCCTGACGTAAAGATTGATAAGCCATTAGTCTAAATAAATGGACTATATCCAATATTGTGATGCTCAAATAATCTTGCTTAACAACATATAATGCTCTTTATAATTCACGACCGAATTAAACACCATAATTTTCTCTTTAATTTTTTCCGTTTTTCCTTTTTTTTGGCCTAAATCAACAACTAAAACGTATATATATATACATGAACATATATATATATATATAAATTTAAGGTTATATCATGGAAACTTTAGATTCATAGTGTTTATTGTTTGCTTTATTTACAAGTACTGATACAAGAACAGACGATCGAGTTGTACGCAGGATAGATCTAAGAGAAACTTCGAATCGAACGATTGGCTCGATTGTGCTCGTGTCACCACACGGTATTACGCTCTGATTGGATGAGAAGATTTTACACGTTTAGCATTGAAATAGATATATTTTGACGAGAGAGAGTGTATAATGATATCATACTAGATGACACATTTTATGAAGATTTTAAACATTTTAGGTTGGGTCAATGTTGGTTCAATATATTGCAATGTTGATAGAATATTGGTACGATGTTGATTAAATATATTGGTTTAACTGTTGGTTAATACATAATTGTATTTAACGTTTTTATTAAAGTTTAAATGGCAGGTTGATAACTTTTTTTTTTCATTTATTCATTTTACGTTGCTTAAACGATGGTTCAATGTATAATTGCATTGTATTTTTATTAAAATTTAAATTACGTGGTCGATAGTGCCTATTATTTTTTATAATTTATTCGTCATATACGAAGGTTCCATGTACAGTTGCATTTTTATAGATCAAAGAGGATAATTTTTCGAAATTTCCTTATAATAAAAGAATTTGACATATATTCTATTTTTATTTGTTTATTTACTTTAGGATGGTTAAATGTTGGTCGAATATTGGTTTAACGTCTAATAAAAACGATTTGAGTTTTATTGAATATATAATTATTTACAAATTTTTAATCATTTAAAAAGTTATGTTGAAATATTTTTTAGAAATCATAGAATTTAATGTACTTATTTTATAAATTTTTTTACGATCATATATAATAATGTGACCGACACAATTCCATATATCATTTGAATAACAGGTCAGATACTTCATACGTG
Organism: Theocolax elegans; assembly: GCA_026168455.1. Taxonomy (NCBI): domain Eukaryota; kingdom Metazoa; phylum Arthropoda; class Insecta; order Hymenoptera; family Cerocephalidae; genus Theocolax; species Theocolax elegans. The sequence continues at coordinate 2,468,847 of CM047426.1, read as the reverse complement.
GTCGATAACTATTTGAAAAAGTGTGCAGTTCTGATTCGTTAATTTGTGTATATAAAATCAATCTTTGTAGATTAATAAACTTTAAAATACTTTCGATTGTTTTTTATTCTTAGTCATTTTAAGGTGATCCAATATTTATCCAACACTTTATTCCATCATTTTTTATTTAAATTTGAATGATATTTTTTATACATTGATAAAATGAATAATACTACTTAATAAAACTACGCCGTTTTTACATTCATTCGATGCAGTTTAATAAATTAATTAGAAATAAATGTTTTAAATTTGACCTACTTTTTTACTTTTTTTTAATTTTAGGTTGGTCTAATACTGGTCCAACAATTAATCCCATCATTTTTTTTATATTAATTATTTTATTAGTTGAAACTATGATTTAATTAAAATCTACACGGTTATTACATTCAATCTTTATACAGATTAATAGCTTTAGAAAATATATTACTTTTGACTTATTTTTTTAATTTTTTACTAATTTCAGATAAGTGAAATTAAGTATATGGGCCAATACTGGATCATTTTATTTTACTATTAACACTAAATTTTAAATTAAATCCACACCAATATATTTACATTCTTAACTATCCATTTTTTTACTTTTACAATATAAAAAGTATTATTATTTTTCAACTAAAAATTATTATTCCTTATAATTTTGTACTAATTTTAGGTCGTTCCAATATTGGTCCAATACGTAAATCCACGTCCATATATTATAAAAAAAGATTCTCTATTATTTATAACAAAAAAATAATAAGTACTTATTTATTTATTCAGTTACTTTAATTATTCAAAAAAATATTTATTCTATAATTCCCCTCAACAACTACCGCAAAAATTTGAATTCCGGATGTCGGTTCTCATGAAAACCGCCTGATAAATCGCTTGGTATTGCGAGTGAACCTTAACGACACATCCGTGTAGCCAAAGTCTTAAGGTTATTGTATTCTTTTTCAGCGTATGCTGCTTCCGACGAACACGTGCATTCGTTATTTAAGGTAAAAAATAATGTATTTACGATAGATCGCGTGCACCATTCATTAAAATATAATCCACTACGATATACACAATGCGAATCATGACGAAAATTTAACTCGCCCACTATATTATAAGGATTGTTCATTATTCTTTTTTGTCAACTGTATGTGTGTGTGTATTTTTACATTGTATACGAGAGAAAGTGATTTTATTTATTGAATTTTGTTAATTTTACTTATTTTTTTTATCAATTTTTAGAAATTTAGTTTAAATGTTGATGATTGTTTCAGTTATTTTTGGTTATTAATTGTGCTCTTGTTGTGTATAGGTGAGCCATGGCCGAGGTAGACAAATATGAGGATGTCCTCCAAACTGGTGACACATTGCCTGTAGCATTGTCAACGGAATTGCCAGAAATCAAATTGTTCGGCAGGTGGAATTGTGATGATGTACATATCAATGATATGTCTTTACAAGATTACATTGCAGTCAAAGAGAAGAATGCCAAATACCTACCACACTCGGCTGGACGTTATGCTGCTAAACGGTTTCGTAAAGCTCAGTGCCCCATTGTTGAACGTTTGACAAATTCCTTGATGATGCACGGTAGGAATAATGGCAAGAAACTCATGGCAGTTAGGATTGTCAAACACGCCTTTGAAATTATTCACCTTCTTACCGGAGAGAATCCACTACAGGTATGTTCAATTTGAGGATAGACTGTGAATACTTTTCTTTTTGTATAGTGTATTTGCTAATGATCATTTTTCAATTTGTCTCTTTTAGGTGCTGGTCACAGCTATCATTAATTCTGGACCTCGTGAAGATTCTACTAGAATTGGTCGTGCCGGTACTGTTCGTCGTCAAGCAGTAGACGTATCTCCTCTTCGTCGTGTAAACCAAGCTATTTGGTTGCTGTGCACAGGTGCAAGAGAGGCTGCATTCCGTAATATTAAGACAATTGCAGAATGCTTAGCAGACGAATTGATCAACGCTGCGAAAGGATCATCAAATTCGTACGCCATCAAAAAGAAAGATGAACTTGAGCGTGTAGCCAAGTCCAACCGATAAATGTACATCTTTCGTATTATCATTAAATAAACATTGAAAATATTTTAATATTTTTTTCTTTATAATTTACTTATATATATATGTTAATTATTTAACTATTGACCTTATCTTCCTTTTTCATACACATATTAATCTTAAAGTCAAGGAAACGGAGATCATTGAATAAAAAAAAAATTTTTTTCATTTATTTATTTAATATCAAAATAAGCATTGTTTAAAATTAAAAATTCTAAATATATAATTTTTAAGTTCAAATAAATAACAATTACTTTAATATAATAATTTTCAATGGAGAAAAAGTTATAACTTTTTAAGCCAATAAACAGCGACATCCTTTGGAATCACGAATCTGATTGGTTGACACATTTTCACACTGAAATTGGAGGTTATCCTGCAGTTGCTGTTGGAAAAAGTGTCAAAACTACACATTATATAATTAAAAGTGTTCATATTTCTTTTTTATTTACATATAAATGACAACATAATAATTTGGTAATTGATAAAACGAGCATTAAAAAAATCCGATTGTTCACGTTAAAAATTTAATACATTCCAGGTGACAGATAACACTACAGAGTAATGGCAGGAGTTTTGAAAAAAGTGAGTATTGTCTTTTTTTTCAATTAATAAAATCTTAACAATTTTCTTCTTATTTAAAGCAAACTAATCTATCTTTAATTCAAATTAACTATGAATAAGCTTTACAATGTTTTTTTTAATTGTATTACAAAAAAAATATTTATTTATACGGACTAGCCAGTCCTTTTACAAAATAAGAAAACACAAACAAATATGGTGACAAGAGAAAAAATACTATTATGAGATTTAATTCACTTTACATATGATTTTATAAATCTTTCAATGGAGTTATAATTTAACAAAATATTTCAAACAATTTTATTATTTGTCTGTTAACTAATTAAATAAGTAACTAAATATATAAATCGATATTTAAGTGTAACAATAAGTGAAATTAAAGCTGGTATAAATATGAGAAGAAGGATTCTTATATGTTCAATGATTTTATTTTCAGACAACTGCTTTAACAGGTCTTAAAGTAGATCCAAATGCTCGGCGTAGTTTAGGTCTTGTGTATTCAAGACTTCTACGTGTATTGCAGAAACTGCCACAGGATTATATATACAGACAGACAACTGAGAAATTGGTTAAAGAACGAGTGGACATATTAAACAATGTAAGTATTCAGAAACATAAATAATACTTTTAAATTGAATCAATGTATCAAAAGAATATTTATGTATTAACTATACGTCAATTTGAAATTTTCTTGGATGTTATAAAAATTTCTAAATAATAATTCTGAAAAATTGCAATAAATAATTATGAAAGTTTTGTAATGTTTTACATTGTATTGTTACATAAAATTTACTTATTTAATAACTAAATAATTAAACTAAAGAAACAAATAATTTTAATATTATTTGTGCATTGAACAAAAAAAGTACAACTTAGATTTAAAAACAACATTAATATACTTCTAGTAGTTAAGCTAAGTTGTGTCTATATATTATTATTATATTCTTTTACAGGAACCAACTATACAAGATATTGAAAAGAAAATCAATTGTGGACAGATAGAAGAATTAATTTTGTTAGCCAACAATGAATTAACATTAGCGCGAAATATGCTAGATTGGAAACCTTGGGAAAATTTAATAAGTGAAAGCCCACCAAATCAATGGGCTTGGCCACCACACAAATAAAAATTCTATTAATGTAGTATAATAAAAAAATTTTTCTTGTTATTCTTTCTTTTTCTTATTTATATCTTTAGTATTTGTTCTAATTACGATACTGTATTAAGAAAATAAATGTATAAAAACTTATATGTGATTTTCATTATTTCAATGTGACTATTTTCTTCCTTGTGTTTCTTTACAAGAAAAATGTTCTATTAAAAAAATATACATAGTTTTACGAAGTTATTTTTAAAAACGGTCAAGTAACAGAGGTAATTTTAATAAATAATAAACAAACGTGTAAATAAAACGAAGTTTTATTATATTACAATCGCAGATTTTAAATGCAGTACAAAATAAATTATGCTCCAATTAATACTCAATCAGTTATGCACATAAATGAGACATTGTTAAAAAATTTAGTTTGTTTGACTAAAAGTTGAAAAAACGTTGTTTTCTTCCTCATATTGGAGTGGAGTTTTAAGATTGATTTTACAATTCACATTCGGTTTCCTTTTAGGTCGGAGATTTCATTGCGCAAACGAGAATCTGAAAACACAACATACAAATAAGCGTGTATTAATATTTGAATTTGATAATTGCTTAAAAAAATTTTATTTCAAAGAAATATACCTCATCTCCGATACTTGCTGAAAATGAAAATCTATTTTTCTCAAGGCTGAATTGATCTTCCGTTGTCTTCCTATAGACAGGATTATCAAAATTCATGCTCGTTACATTGTGATGAAGATAATGTTTGTAACATAACGCAGCGATAAGTGTTAGGAATAGTACTCCTAGTAATGCAACACCGATGACAATACCAGCAATTAAACCAGTATCGTATGTGTCATTAAGAACATTGTTGTTATATAATGACGCACGATCTGAAAATATAAATATTATCATTGAAATTTCAAAAAAATGTGTTAATCGTTATGTACGTCTTACCATTTTCAACACACATAAGTCCATCTTGTAATAAATTTAAACCATCGGGACATGCACAGCTTAATAAAGGCGATCTTAAATTTATCTTAGGCGCTGGTAGACACAAATGACTACAATGTCCATTAACGCTTTGGCATTCGTTGACACCATCTGGTTGTTTGTACGGATGGTACACATGTACAACCATAGGATGATGTATTGATTTTAATGACGTTATAGCTTCTAGCTCCTTGCCATTAAATTTATTAGCTTTAAATATAGCTTGCTTATCCCAGTCAGTCCAATAGACATAGTCTTCGAACATAGTAATACTGAATGGATGCTTCAAGGTTTCTAGCGAATATAAAACAGTACGTCTATTAGAGCCTTCAAAGTCACAGGAACCAATAATATTTAGTTTAGCGTCTACCCAGTAAACTCGTCTTCCTATTAGGTCCAATGTTAACCCATTTGGCCACTTAATGTCATTGGCAATAATGATCTGTGTGCATGTATAAATATATATAAAATGAAATATTATGTTTTATTTGATTTAGAAAAATTGCAAATAATTTACTTACCGATCTGTGAGATCCGTCCATCCCTGCTTTTTCAATACGAGCTTGCTCACCAAAGTCCGTCCAAAACATCCAGCCTTCCAATGGATTAAGAGCAATGGCTCTTGGCTCTTGTACATGATCCTTAATCAATGTCTTTCTCATCTTCCCATCGAAATTAGCTAATTCAATAGTATTCTTCTCAGCGTTTGTCCAATAAATATGACTGTATATCCAATCGACTGCTAAACCATCTGATATGGTTAAATCCTTATCTATTACTGGTGTTCGATCGTTACCTTCATCTATTGGTGCCCTACACACAAAAAGGAAAAGAAAAGATCAATTTACATTTTTAATTTCTATATTTTAATATTGATAACTTACTTATAAATTTTCTTTTCGCTGACATCACTCCAGAATATCATGCCTGTGCGAAAAACAAAATCAAGTGCTGCTGCCATTTTAGTTCCATTGACAAGTGCTGTCATTTCTTTACGATCTAGTGCTACTTTTCGTATATCGTGACGTCTTGCGAATAATAAACTAGCGTGACCTTCGGCAGCCTTACACCGCGTTACATTTCGTGGATCACGTAAGTAGCCGGATGCACAGCTACAGTTGAAACCACCTTTTGTGTTTTTGCAATATTGCGAACAGCTGCCAGGTTCCAAGCATTCGTTTATATCTATCAGTCAAAAAAATTTGGATTAGATTGTAAAATTGTATTATTTAAATTGTTGCTTTTAAATAAATTTATAACTTAATTATTGCGGTTGTATCATATTTTCTTCTTTGACTTCACTTTTTTATAGCAACGTTTTATTAAACATTTGTATAACACACAGTTACATGTATAGTACTTGTTTTTGTAATCATACATTATCATTTTTAAATCAAAGATTGTATGCAAGTATTAATAAATGGTAATTAGTAATAAATTATAAACTTAAGAATTCAAGGTAAATGTATACATAGTTATACATTTTATGAACTTTCAAATAATTTTAGGAAAAAAGTAAAAAAATTAAAATATTAAAAAAGTGATTATTTTAAGTTGAATAAAAAACCAAATTTAACAATTAAAACAATAACAACAAAATATTCTGTAAAGTACAAGGTACATTACAATTTTTAATATGTACTTTCATACATACACCAGCATTTGTCATAAAATAACAAATTTTATTACTCAAGTACTGTATGTAGAAAATGTCAAAAGCAATGATGAATGAGAGTATTTTTTTTTAAAAAGACAAAAAAAAATAGTCAATTTTTCTATGGAAATATCTATGATAAAAAAGATAGCTGTAAATAAATTAAATTGTAATCAATCTTAAAATTTAAAATTCATAATTTTAATTAGAAGTTTCATTACGGTTCAAATGATCAAATATATATCTTAATTGTATGTTCAGAAAAATCGTATCATTCATTCTTTAATCTATAAACTTGTACGAAATTTCTGACTAAAATCTTAGAGGTATAGAAACCAATTCCATTCAGATACATTTTAACCAATACCAATCAATAGATTCCAAAACCCCATTGAATTCATTCAATTCATGAAGCATAGTATTATATAAAACATAAGCTATCAAGATTTCCAAATAGCTATGAAAACCAGTATTAAAATACAAGTTTCTTCCTTAATCTCAGAAACATCTCATTAATCTTAAAAACACTAAATTTATCAATTCATTATCATCAAAGATTTAAAAATAATACTTCTTGTATCTAAAGCATCATTCCTTTTAAAAAAAATCTAGGTCAAACCTCAATAATGTACTAATAAAAAAAACAGGTGTATCTTACAAACAAGCGAAAAATCCTAATGTTTTATTTCCACTTGGTGTTCCATTTGTCTGATGTGTCATCCTTGCAATCACAATTCACTTCATGCATAAAGAAAACAAAACAAAATGAAGAACAAATTAAAATAAGAATGTAAAGTTTAAAAATAAAGTATAAATCAATACATACAGTGAGAACAGGGCTAAATATAAATAATTAAATTAACTTTGTCAATATATTTTCAATTTATAGATTATTATACATTTCAGCTCTCGACTGATCATTAATTATGCATTGTTTTTAAATGGTAAATCAGGAAGATTTTAATATTTATTTATATCTGATTGCACAGTGCATTATTAAAATCAGTTAGAGCTAATTATTTAAATACAAATTTAATTTAGTCCCAGTCTCGTCAATAAAATAATATAAAACGATAAAATATATTATACATTTACATTTATAAACTTAATAGAAATTAAAAATATAATGAATATTGAATTATTTGAAAAATGTATATTTACTCACCGATACACGTTTGATTATCTACAAGTCTATATCCTAAATTACAATCGCATCTATAGCCAATTGGTAAATCGACACATATTTGAGAACATCCACCATTATTATTTAAACATTCGTTAATTCCACATAATTCTTGGCTCTCGTCTTCCCATCCAATGCAATCAGGTTTCTTGTTACACAGGTCATCTAGAGGTATACAAGAACCTTTGGAACACTCAAATTCAGTTGTAGCGTCGCAGCTATGGAAGACCGCAGTGCAATTTTTCTCATCACCACCATCAATGCAATCCTTCTTACCATCGCAAAACAAGTGGCCTGTTAAAAATATTTTTCAGATAGTACAATAGATGTATTTAAGATAATGAAGGACATAGATAAATAAAAATGATCATTACCAGATATACAAGAATGATCGGAACACTTAAATTGATCCGGTCTGCATGTGATGCTTTCACACTTGTCTGCAGACTCGTCAATACCATCCGGGCAATCCTTGTCTCCATCGCACAGCCAACTTTGATGTATACAAGTTATCCAATCACCACAATCAAATTCTAGTTCGGAACAATGACTCAGTCGTTCAGTTTTCTTAATATAATTTTGGCAATTAAGTTCATCGGATTTGTCAAGACAGTCAAAATCACCGTCGCATCGCCATCGCGAGGCGATGCAAAAGTTTTTGCCACAAGCAAAATCTGTTTGTGGATTGCATGTTACTGGACCGCATTCTTTTTCATCGCTGAGGTCACCGCAATCGTCATCTTGATCACATACCCAACGCTGTTGGATGCAGTGTTTATTGGCACAAGTAAATTCATCTGATCTGCAGGTTCCATCTAGGTAAACAGAAGACAATTATTTTACACAATATTTTAAAAATATATACTCTAAAATTAAGTTTATTTTATTTAATTAGTATTATTTTTGAAGAAACATTTATTTCTTCATTGAAGAGTATTATTAAATCAATGTATTTTAATGAATTGTCTTTTTTTTAGCATACATTATTATTATTATTATTATAAATGAATCGTATTCTAAAGAGACATTTATTCTTTTATAGTGCCTTATTATAAATCAAATGTAAACTAAAGAAACATCTATTTTTATCTATACTTATCATCAATCTTATAATCAATTTTACTCTTCTTTGTCACTATTTTTATTATTATATTTTATAAAAAGATGCATTTTGTCCATTAAAATTGTTAAATAAATAACTAAAGAATTGTCTGTTTTTAGTTAAATGACATTATTAAACCTTTGTATTTTTAATTAAAACTATACTTTTCTAAACAATTTTAAAGAATAAAATTTCTTACTGCAATCAGCTTCGTCAGATCCATCAGTACAATCTGGATTATCATCACACATCCAATTTAATGCAATGCATTCTCCATTCCCTGAACGGCATGTAAATTGCTCAGTTGTACAATTTTTGTCACCTGCAATAAAACAATTGTATAACTTCAATAAAAGAAACTAAAAGCTTCTAAGTAACAAAAGCTCCATAAATCAAAAGTATCTAGTATATTATTAGATGAACGAAGAAACACACTTACTTTCTGTTGCAAAACTGTAGGCAAAGCTTATCAATGTAGTTACAAATAAAACAAACTTGAATTTACAAATGTGAGGCATGTTTACTAAATAAATAAATCTTCTCTTGGGTAACGCTAGTCGTCACGACAAATACACCCAGGGACGTATGATGATTGTTAAGTACACATTTACAGATTAACATTCAGAGATAATTGTGTTCAACAAAAAGTGTCAAATCTGGATTGTTGAACATAGTGTAAAACATTTACATCCAATTGTTACTATCCCCTATCGTGTGAAAATCTCAGGAACGAATTTCATGTTTATACTGTTCGTTGGCACTTTGTCACCATTGTCAAAGTAGGTAATTGGCAAAATCATGTTTGGAAGAAGAAAAATATCAAAAAGTCAGGTTGAACAAACGAAACGTCTTTTCCCAATGAGACTCCCCTTCGACATGTCACATACATTCAACAAAACACGCACACAGTCGCCGATTGTTTTGCACCCTCGAAGGCATTAAAAAAAAAAAGGTAAACAACAAATTTTTCGTTTCAAACCATACGTCGCGGTTACAATTTTGAAAAATTTCCTTATGTATATATATATAACTTTTGCGTCTTTGTGCGTAAAAGATCGGGAAAAAAAAATTATAGACCTTCGTGCGGGGGATCAAACGGAAAATATATACTGAATAATATTGGTAAAACGTCGCAATGGGATGAAACTGGGATTGGACGTTTAAGGTGCACTTCACAATTGATCCTTTACCGATGGTTTTACACCCCTTTTCGTATTATTCTTTATATCGATTTATTTATAAGAAATACGGAACAACGTGGAACTTTTGAATTTCACGTTAAAATTTTCTTATCTTCGACACGTTAACTTAATGCTGATATCTTTTAAACAATTGTTATTCGAACGGCAATTTTAAAAAATAAATTTTGTACATTTTAAGGATTTTGCACAATTGACAATGATAATTAATTATCGACAAATTTATCGATCATCTAGCAACCGAGAAGTTTAATAATTTAACGTTACGATTTTACAAATTATTCCTCGAAAATTCGTGATTTTTTAGCAATAACATTGATATTTGAATATTCCAGAATCTGAAACGGCACTGCGCGTGCGCGCGGTATTTAACAGCGAAATTCAAAATTGTATTATTCATCAGATTGAAAAAGTGAAAGTGATTTAAATATAAAAAAAATTGTTAGAATTCTCAAAATGTATTTTATAAGATTTTTGGAACTTAATAATGTTATATCTGCTGCAAATTTACCTAAAACTTCGTAATTGTAAAACGGAATAATCTTTCAATTCAAGTTGTATGTAAAATTATTGATGAATTATAGTAACTTAGACTTTTACAAAGAAAATGAAGTAATATTAGAAATAATTATAAATAACATAAATAATTAAATAATTTCATAAGTTATTACATAATTATTTTTCATTATTAAGTAAATTGTAAAGTCAACTTTACTAATTTACCATTGGTAAAATAATAATAAAAAAAATGTATTCTTCCGTTTATGTTAATATCTATAAACAAGGTGAAAAACCCAAAATTAATTTTACAGAAACCCTATACTAAAATATACCTAAACTTGATAAAAAGCTCTAGTAAAAAACCTAAAATTATTTTAAAAACCCTAGTAAAAAACCCAAAAATAATAATATAATCCCCTAGTGCATGACCCATATATTTCAATCTTGATAAAAAATCCCCAACTTAATATTAATAAAATTCCCTAACAAAAAACCCAAAGTAATAATGAAAATCTATAGCAGCTAATATATCCAAATTATCCAAATTAATAATAAGAATTCCAAAACACATAACCGAAAATTGGATAAAAGTAATCCATAATAATAACCCAAAACCAAAATTAATAAAAGAAAAACTAACAAAACCCAAAGTAATAATGAAAATCTATAGCATAATATATCCAAATTATCCAAATTAATAATAAGAATTCCCAAGTAAAACACATAAACCGAAAATTGATAAAAGAATCCATAATAAATAACCCAAAACCAAAATTAATAAAAGAAAAAACAACACTACTAACAAATATCCGAAATTTTAAAAATATGTATTAAAAACCCAAAATTATTAATAAGTAACCCAAAATTAACATCAAAATCCCTAATAAACAATCTAATGCACCAAAATTGAAAAAAACAATTTTCTACTCAAATAACCTAAAATGTTAAATTCCTAATATATAATATGTACCCAAAAATAACAAAAAGAAAATCTAACAAAAAACCTAAATTACGAAAAACAATCCCTATAACCCAAACTTAATAAAGAAAACCCAAAATATCTCACAAATTCCCCCAAAAAATTCCAAATAACCCAAAAAACCCCCAAAACTTAAAAACCCCATAAATAACCAAAATGACTGAAAAATCCCCCCCACAAAAATCCCAAATCTCGATCTGCACACCTGTGCTAAAAATTATAAAAGAAAAAACCTAGATGCGCGGAAATGTTTTGAGCATCGAACACAGATCGATATACAGCGTGCGCGCTCCTCTCCACACACGTTCATGCACACACCTACTACGAGGAGTTCGCGAATGGACCACCGAGTCGTCACCAAAAGTAAATCCAGTCTCGCGATCGACCACCTCCATCGCAGCATCACCAAATAAACCAAAAAAAAAAATAAACGAAAAAAATAATCGCCCTTTCCTTTTAAAAAAGACAAAAAAATAGATCGATAAATCATTTGATATAAAATTTCGTTGACCGTCTAATGTGCGTCAGTGAATTTTTAATAGGGTATAAGAATAAGATATTTAACCTCATTCCGGAAACTCAACGCGTTACCAATGAGACGTAAAAAGAAAAAAATTTTTTGCCCCTCGCATCGCACGAACATCTCTATATATTACGTTGATGTACGCGGGTAACAATATATCGTTACCCGTCGATTGTTTATATTTACACTGATTGTCTAATTAAACCGCAACCATTACACCGATATACAAGGAGTTTATCTTCAAGTCGCTTGATATTTGTAATATGGGAACAAAATTTGCTTCGTGTGAGTAAACGCACATATTTTTTTTATAACTTGTTATTTTATGAATAACATTTTGTTTATTGTCCTAAAATTTCTCTATATTTTAACTATCTTATGGCTAATTTGTGGGGATGCATGATATATACTGTTACGTTTCAGTTATTATATAACATTTTTAGGCGTATATATATTTATGTAAATATATGAGTTTTAAATAAATATTTTTTATTTTAGATACTTTGAAGTTAGCTTCGCTCCATGAGTTTTATCAACGCCTTTTGCACGGAAATCAACCAATACCACCTGGCTCCGATATCGCAAACACATTGAAATATTTTTCCCAATCTTTGTTGTGTACGTGACAGTAATTTTTCTTTTTTCTGTATATAGATGTTTAAATGTATTCGTTGGTGAAATTATTATCCAGGAAATATGGTTTGACCTAACCTCAAAATTTTTCAATTTCATTAATGTGTATTTAAAGTGAAATTTACAGTATTTGTAATGAAAATTTAATTTTTTAGGTTAGAAACTGGTCAATAATTGGTTTGACTTAACCTTAAAAGATTTAAATTTCATTAATGTGTAATCTGTAGGGAGAATTAAAGTATTTATCGAGTTTCAGTTCATGGTTAAAAATTGGTCAAGAAATGGTTTTAATTAATCCTCAAAATATTTAAATTTCATTCATGGAAGTATATGTGATAACGATTTCTTTTTTGGCTAGAAACTGTCCAAGAAATAGTTATACTTGACCTTAAAATTCTCTAGATTCACCAATTTCTCTCTACTAAAGTCAAAGTAATTACATATTTATGTGACAATAAACTGTCAAAAAATACTTTCACCTAACCTCAAAATTCTCTGTTTTTACTAGTACGTATTTTTAATGTGAATCAAAGTATTTCTGACAGAATTTATTTATTTGGTTTGAAAGTGTCAAATATTTTGGCTAGTTTTTATTAACATGTTTGCTAATGAAAATCAAAGTATCCATGAAAAGTTCTTGTTTCTTGATTAGAAACTATAGCCAATAATTGGTTTTACTTCAAACTGGTTAATAATTAGTGCGAACTAACCTCAAAATCCCCAATACCCAATTCATCTCTCTGCAGCCAAAATTTTCATATGATCACAAACTGGCCAATAACTGTCCAAAAAATGCTTTGACCTAACTTCAAAATTCTCAATTTCCACTAGCTAACGTAATAAATACATTTAAACTATCTTAACTGTGTACACATAAAAAATGTACACATTTTTAATAATTTTGTTATATATTTAATTTTTATTTTTTTACAGCGCTTCTAAAAGATGTCGAAAAATCACCATACGAAATGATAACATTGCAAAGTTTAGACGCTGAAAGAATGGCGCTTTATCCAAATTTAGATTACAAACAACTTTTTAACGCACTTTCCCAATTAATTGATGTCGCACCCTCCATTCACGTTGGTTTGCAAGGTTAGATTGTTTTTATTCACATTAATTTTGTCCTTAACATTTATTTTTGAACACGTTACAAAAAGGAAACATAACCTATTTTTTTATTTTATATAATTAGGTTATATTTTTTTACAGGTTATGTAAATTGTTTTAGATAAATATATTTTACTTTTATAGGTTACGTATATCATCTTAGACACCAAAAGTACATCTTTTTTTTCATTTAAGGACAAAATTAAGGATACTTTGTTATGTACTTATTTGTCATAATAAAAAATAATATATTTTTTAATTACAGTATTCGGCCAAGCTTTATTACAATGTCTCGCGTGTTTGTTGCCATTTTTAGAACATGATTTAATAGAAAATCTCCCATATTTGACGGCTAGCACCATCGCTGTTTTGCCAGACGAGTTGCATCAAGAAATTATCAATTATTTGTGTTTTTATATTTTGCCGTTCACTCTTGGTGAGTCATTGCGAAATTAAATGTGTGGAGTAAACATATTTTTTTGTACTGTCACCATTTTCTTTTTTTTTCTTTTTTAGCCAGGAAGATGGAGGACGAGAGTGAAAATTATACCAGCCAATCGATATCCGCAGTTATCATGATGATTTTTGAGTATTCAAAAAATCCAGGTATGTTTGGTTTTTGTAAGAAATATTTAAGGTTAGAAAATAATTTATTGGAGATAAAGAGTAGGAGACTTGTTGCTCCGAAATATGTTTTAATAAACATTTGTTTTTCACTCGGTTATATATTTTTGTATTTGATAATAGTAATATGTGAGGTTATGTTGGATTATTTTTTAGACACAAATTGTATTTTATATAAATATTTGTATGAGTTCTAGGTTATTATTTTTTTTAAAGTAATACATACACTCTTCTGTGAAAATTGAAAATTTTGAGGTTATGTGAGACCAATAATTACCAAATAATTAGATATAAATTATTTAGTTTCTGGTTGACTACAAATTGAGTATAAATTATGGCTAGTTATTGGCTAATAATCATATTTTGTAGAAACTTTGATTTCTAATACGATGTATATGACTTAAATTATTAGAGCTGATCGCGGTTAATGTGTTATTTTGATGAATTATAAATTAAACATTTTAAGGTTACCGTGGACACCATTTAATGGGCATAAATATACAGTTTTTATCCATTAATGTTTGATTAATGCTTTAAAATTCACACGTATAATATACTTTTTAAATACTTATATCATTTATCGATAATAGATATTAAGAATTGTGAGATTAAATCAAAACATTTATTGGCCATAAACTGCCCAGTTATTAGTTAAAAAACTTTTTAAAAATATTTTGACGTTAATTAATATATTATTTACCTCGTAAAGTACATTACTAATAAAAAATTAATAATTACATATAAAGTTAGATGCAACTATATATTGGGCATAATCTATTGGCCAATATATGGTAAAAATAAAAGAAACAAATAGCATTTTATATTTCATACATACAATAAATAGAATATGTATTAAATTTCAGCGCATCATTGCCAATTATTAGAATGTTTAATGGCTTTAAAATCTGGTGTAATCAAGGATCTCTTATGCGTTATAGCTTACGGCACCTCGTCGGCAAAAGCATCAGCGACAAAATTATTATTTTATTATTGGCCCGCATTTAACCCAAATTTGTTTGATCGAAGATCGGTTTTGATGAAATTTTCCAGTAAGTACACATATAATATTTATTTATTTATTTAATTACCAGATAAAAGTTACAAAATTATTATTACTATAGTGTAACTATAATTATATAATAATATTATTTTTGTAAAACAATTATAAATATATTTAAATATTTTTAAATGTAGACGATTTTACGCCATTCGTTTGCCAACGCGATGACTGCCCAAATTCCGGATCCGTCGAGGCAGCCAAAGTTTGCTATAATCACTCGATCTCGATAACATTTGCCACGGATTCTCCGCCGCCGATTTATTTGTGCATTGAATGCGCCAACGAAATTCACCGTGAGAATCCGAATCAAAATTTTTGCGACGTTTTGCATCCCATGCAACAAGTATCATTGATTTGTGAGAATAAGGTACGAATTCAAGTCATACGGTAATTATTTTAAAAATTTTTAACAAATAAAAGCATTAGGTATGATTTTGTGTCTTTGGATAAATATTTTTTAAGATACCACAAAAAAAATAAGGTAGGAATTTGTGTCTTTAGATAATTGATTTAGGTTTGATTATAATTTTTATAATTTCTACCCAAAACATTATACGTATGAATTTAGGTCTTTGCATAATTGTTTTTTAAATTTTTGCCAAAAAACATTAGGTATGAATTTGGTTTGTGGAATTATTATTTTTAAAATTTCTACCAAATCATTAGTTATAAATTTGAGTCTGTGCATAATTGTTCTTTAAATTTTTGCCTAAAAACATTAGGTATTAATTTGGTATTAATTTAAAAATCTTTAGGTATGAATTTGGATAATTATTGTTTAATGTTTTTTACCTATAAAAAGCATTAGGTATGAATTTGGATCGTGGGATTATTATTTTCATTATTTCTACCAAGAGCATTATAGGTATACATTTGGGTCTTTGCATAATTGTTCTTTAAAAGCTTGCCTAAAAACATTATAGGTATTGATTTGGTTCGTGGGATTATTAGTTTTAAAATTTATACCAAATCATTAGGTATGAATTTGGTTCGTACGTGGGATAATTATTTTTAAAATTTATACCAAATCATTAGGTATGAATTTGGTTCATTCGTGGGATTATTATTTTTATATACCAAAAACATTAGGTATAAATTTGGGCCGTTGAATAATAATTACTTATTTATGCCAAATAGGTTGAATTATGAAGTTGGGTGATTAAAAAATTAGATAAGATATAAATCTAAGTCATTAGTATTTTTTATACCTATCAAAAAAATTGAATTACGGTGTAATTTTTCTTATTCGTACCAAAAATATAAATTAAATATGATTTCAGTTCATTTTTAATAATAATAATTATTTTACATGATAAAAATTATAATAATTTTTTTTCGATTTTAGAACTGCCGATCCAACGACAAATCGGCCATAAGTGTTTGTTTTTCGACCGAATGCGCCAGTTACAACGGCAACCATCCAATACGATATTGTGTGCAATGCCACAACATTCGACATAACAATCGTCGTGGTGGTGATCACATCTATCACACAGCATTGTGTCACATATCGCAAATGGATCCGCAAATGCAAACTTATATGGTTCAAGCTATCATCAGGTAATTTTTTTTGTAGAAAAAATTTTATTAAGTAATTATATTACAAAGTATTTGAGGACTGAAAAGTTAGGTGGATTATTTTATTAGTCACGAACTATACAAACTGTTGGGCAATTTCACTCTAAAAAACGTTTCATGAATAATCTACTATCCCTACCAAATTTCTATCCACAAAGGAAAAATTGATAAAAAAAACATTCTTATACAACATTCCACAAACCCACACAACAAACGAAATATTTTAAAGTTACGTTTACATCCTACCAAAACCTTTTCCAAGCTCATTTCACCACAAAAAACGATCTCACCCAACTTCCCACAACAAACCCAAACATCTTCAGAACCCATATACCAAAAAAAACGTCTAACTATATTCTTCATCATTCCAGCCTCCTCAAGGAAGCCGAACCCTTAAATTTGAACACCGGTAAAGATCTGCCAGAATCGTACTCAATGAGCAAACCAAGCACGATGTATTCAATAGGTTGTAGCACTGGCAGTCGTATAGGAAACAACGAGCCGCCAAATCTCGAGGAACGTCAACTATTAGGTCGTTATGGAGTTTGGCTACTCGTAGGTCTTTGCACACCCGACAAAGACATACCGCCCGAAATTCTTGGGAGATTATTATCCATGTTATTTCATTGGTTTCATGTTACTGCTTATTCGTTCGATGGTACTAAAAAAAGTCTTATACATCTTATATTTTCTGTTGGTAAATTTACACTTTTTTATTACATTTTATTCTATTATTATACGCCTTTAATTTTTTATCTTTCTTGACCATATTTTATTAGTGGGTAGATATATTGCGACGAAGCGTCGATGAAAATAGAAAAAACTTATATTTTTTTTTGGAGATTGCATTTCTTTTTGAACGATTGATGCGCAGTAGTTTTTTTAGATGGTTAGATTTAATGATATTACAGGGTGTCAAAAAAGTTCCAGAACGGCACGATAACTTATGAACTAACAATGGTAGAAAAAGGATACACAGTTGTCAGGATTTTTTCCTTATGGTGACCTTGAATTTGATCTTGACCTTGACTATTACCTGGTGGATCATCTGAAGGTCAAATCGATTTTTTGTAATAAGAGCTCATTTTTTGATCCCGGAAAAAGGGCCGAAACTTTTAAGTTAAAATAAGGTCTTGATTATTTTTATATTATGACCTTGCATCATGTATATTATTTCTTAGATTAAATTTTTCCAAATTCTCTATGATTTCTGTTTTTCAAGTTTTTACCATAATATTCCAAAGTCAAAATTTTAAAATGCTTGTTAAATTGTATGCTTTTCCAAATCGATTTAACCTTCACATGAACTTGAAGGTAATGGTCAAGGTCAAATTCAAGGTCACCATCAGATAGCTAAGACAAAACCTTGACAACCACAAATCTTAGTTTTTTTTTACCATTTTTAGTTCAGAAGTTATCGGGCCATTCCGGAACTTTTCAGACACCTTGTATATGATTATAATGATATTTATGAAGTATATTTTTGACATATTTTTATATGACCTAGAATAATATATAAACAATGCAGTGCATGCAATTAAATATTTTTCTTCTTCATATGTAGGTTAATGCAGTGGCATTTGAGTATTTAATTATAATATAATGATTGGATCGCTTAATTAATAGAAACTGTAAATATATTACGATTCATTAAGAGAGTTTATTAGATTTATTAGGTTACACGTGTGTCTAGTTTATTGTAATCTAATTGAGTGTACCAATCTTACATTGAAAATTCTGAGGTTAAGCAAAACAATTTCGGCATGATTTTTGGCTAGTTTTTTTTTGTTAAGAGACGTTATAATAGAAGCTTTAAATTTGATAAAATGAAGTTTTCACATTCATTGTAATATGATATAATATTTCATTATATGTTGTCCAAAGAATGTTTTATAAAAGTTTTGAGTTCTACTAGGCTAGATTGAATATATCTTGAGTCACAAAGACACCTAATAAATTACAGTGCCATTTTACTGGAAATCGATAATTTTAAGGGGATGTCGGACCCAGGAAATGGTCATTTTGTACTTTTTTTTATAAATAAATGAATAAAGTTTTTAAAAAACGCTGAACGTCAAGCCCTTAGGCATGTTTTAAATAATATACCCAAATTTTTCCAGATTTTTAAATCCTTAATTTGATCACGATGTTTGGGTTGAAAGATTATGCTTTTTTGGACTAATAATTACCGACCAAACATTGTTTACTCAATTATTATTTAAAAAATGCTTTTTCGTTAAAAAATCAAAACGTCAAGCCCTTCCTTATGTTTTCAGCTGTCCGTATGAATTTTTTTCAGATTTTTAATGCAATATTTTAGATATAATTTTTGGGTTGAAAGGTGCAGAATCCTGTAATTTAGGTCCGACATCCCGTTAAGTAAAATTATTTATTCATATTTTTTTACCAAGAATATCTCATAAAAGTAAGGAGATCCATTAGATTCAATTAAGGTTTTTCAAAATAATAACCTAATTAATTACAGTGTAACTACCATCTTACAGGGACTCGATAATTTTAAGGTTACGTAAAATTATTTATTCCTATTTTTTGGGCAAAAAATGTTTTATGTATGCTTTGAGTTCTTTGGTGAATTTTTAGAATATTCTGTATCAAATAATTACCGTATTAATTACAACTTTTCTGGAACTGAATAATTTTGAGGTTAGATTAAACTATTTATTACACACCAGGATAACTTCAAACAAATAATCGACTAATTTATTATTTAAAATATTATATTTTAAATATTTACAGTCAATATTTAAAATATTTAAAATATTATTATCATCATAAAGGAAACCTCAATCATTTTATAAGTTTATGTAAAATTCTATTTATTAAACATGAAATAAAAACACTTAGTGGTCATTAACCTAATAAATCAAAATTCAAATACCTAAAATGATAGTAAACTTTCTTAATTATAATATTACTTAGATTATTATTATTTTTATTATTATTATTATTATTATTATTCTGCTGTAAAAAAATAATATATGGGCCATTTTACGTCAGCTGATTGGTTTAAAATTTTAAAATACACCAATTTTTAGGTATAAAATGAAAATATTTTCCAGAAAATAGAAACAAATTTTTAGGTACTGAAAATTATTTGTTTAAAACATATTTTAACCTAAAAAAGTGAATTATTTAAGTTTTTTTCACGAAAAATTGTTAGTAGAAGTTATTCTTTTTAAAGAATTACAAAAAAATTTTTAAAATTATATGTTAAGAGTAATTTTTAGATTATTTAAGACAGTCAGACCAAAGATTTATTTAAATATGTTTTTGCATAATAATATTAAAAACTGAAGGTATGTTTTGTAGAGAAAATCTGACTTGGCTGTGGCGAGTAGCAGACGTCTGTCCACCGCGGTATCAATTTGTCTCTACAAAATACGCCTCCAATTTTCCATAATACAAATCAAAGTAATTGTTAGATAATTCTTTATACCATTTTATATGTGAGGAAATTTGAATTTCTTTAATTTGACTATCCTAAATAATCTAAAAAATACAAAGAAAATTTTTCTCGGACTAGAGAGCGCTGACGGGGTATAAAGCACTCTTAAGGGGAATCCGGAGCATTAGCTTCACAAACCACCACCCGAAAATTTGCGGGCAGTAATGGCGCTGTCGTCAGGTGCTGATCGAAAAGTTAGTATTTTCGACAAAAAATATTAAGTACGGAGTACCTTTCAATCAATGTTAAAAACACTCCAAAGTGACGTCGTTGTTATCACTTTTCGCCGAAATTGCTAACTTTTCGATCAGTAAAATGATATGTAATTATTTAATGTGTGATAAAAAAATAAATGTAATTATAATGTTTGTAATTTTTTCTGGTTAAATAAATAAAAAAATAAATAAAAATAATCATTACACCAACACCTATTCTGTCATAAGAGAATATGAACTCAGCCCATTTAACGGCAGCGCCATTACTGACCGCAAATTTTCAGATGGTGGATTTATGAAGCTAGCTCTCTGCACTCCCTTATTCTACTTAAGTTTTTGAAAATTTTGCAAATTACCATATCTTTTTATCTACTTGCAAGCCAATTACAAGTTACTGACCATTATTAAAGTATTGCTTTAAGCTTATTTTTTAGATTTGTTGAATGAAAAGATCGTTTATGGCGTAGTCGTATTATTGTAAATATAAAGGCTGACCTCTAGCTTATGATTCAAAGGCATCGAAGTTAATACATTTTGAGATTAAGTTAGCTGTAAAGTTGAAAAAATCTATAGAAAAAACTCACTTTTGAGGTTAGAATAGCTTTTACATAACAAGTAATATGTATATAAAATTTGGTGAATTTAAAAATTCTAATCCAACCAGTTGACATGAAATGACCCATATAGATAAATATATATACATATATATATATAATACTAAAAAATTCTTATTTGCGCAAATAGATAACAATGATAGAATTTGCTTGGTACTATATAGAAAGAAAGAAGCGCATATATTTATATAGAAGAAAGCTTCGTTATCAGCTATCGCCGGCATCGATCCCTAAATCTTTAAGATCGTCAGCTATACGGTTGGTTTGTTCATTCACATATATTCAATGTTTTTGGTCATAATGTTGTTGTTCCCACATTATCTCTTTTTTTCATCGTCCCTATTCGAAATTGACGTTAGGTTTTCTTGGGCCTTAAGAAAAAAAATGAATATATATACGGTTTTATCGTTCTTTTGATATATTTTCACTGGGTTTATAGAGTGCAATTGTTGAGTTTCTAGCCGAAAAACAATCGGGTTGCTTAGGGAATGTTTAAACAAAAGATTGCATCTTATACCATCAGTTTCTTTTGCACGGAATCATAAATATAAATTTGAGAATCACGTAAATGGAACGATAAGAAAATTTTCATGGGATCTTAGTCACATAGCTTCCTCTTTAATTTCCGTTTTTGTACATACAATTTTTATTTTATTAGTATATCTATTTTCCTTTTTTTAGTTAGCCTTAGTTTGTTATAGATTTTAATTAATAGTTAATTAATTGCAAGTTTTTTCTTAAATTTATTTTGTATTTTTTTTAATTCTTAATTATACAATTCTGTAAATATACACACACGCACATACATATACTGTTACCTATCCAATTGTTGATTACCACCCGGTTCTTGATAATTTTTATATTTAAGTTACAAACAAAATTTAATTAATATCATCAATATACAAGAATAATTAATTAAAAATCAGAAACAAATATATAATCTTTTAAGAATATACTCAACATGTCCTATATTAAACTTAAAGTAGTGATCAGAAATTGGTCTTAAGTGATCTACAATTGGGTATACGTGACGGTATGCATACTTGATTGATCTTGCTAATATTCGATGAACAAAATATCGAAGTATGTAAGATACTAAAAGTAAAGTGAGCAATATTTTCCGACAGGTCAAGCCGAAAGTACTTTGGAAAAATTGAAAACCGAGCACGTGTGCCCGTGGCTTTTCGAAATAGTGAAGAAACATTATGATATTTTCGTATCTTGTCTTTTACCACATCCCCAGGATTATGTGCGCGTAGGCGGCCATTGGTAATGTACAATTGTGGAATAATGTATTTTAGTGATTTTGTGGATGAATAACATATATGATGTGTATTATATACATTTTCTTTGTTACACGTTTTTGTACAGGGAAACTTTGGCATCCCGAACATCACATTTAAAGGACGGACTCAATCGTTTATTTTGTTTGGTACCTTATGAAGTGATAACATCGGCTATTTGGGATTACGTGATGCCACATTGGATGGAAGCTATTGTGAATGATGTACCCACACAAGATTTACCCGAATTAAAAATGACGTTGTGGTATTACTTTTTGATCGTGATTTTTGTTTTTTGGGGGGAAAGGATGTTGAGTTGATGTTGAAGATGTCACACTAATGTTGAATTAATGTTAGAATATTATTGTTAATATTGATGGTAATGATGTAACAATTGCTTGGTACCGTACGGTACATTATCCGAATTAATTATAATTATTCATCAACATCGTAATGTTAATGGTGTTGATGGGGAAGTAACCACAATAATTCATTGAAGATTGTATTATCAACCAAATTAGTTATTACGTTAAATTCATATAGATGAACCAAGTACATTATTACAGCTGTACTTCATCAATATCAACATTACCATTGCAATAGTTTATATTACTGACGCAAATAATTATCGTACGTACTTCATCAACTGTCAACATTCCCATTTTGATTATTTGATAACATCAACAACATCAACTGGTTTATGTTTATGATCTAACTATGATGAACAATTTAAGTATAATATCCAGTAACATGATTATTCCATTACCAACATTATGATATAAATGATGTTGATGTTTATGATGTAAACTAATTTGATGTTGATGATATTGTAAACGATGTTGATGTTGATGATGTTGTAAACGATGTTGATGTTGATGAGCCAGCTATTACAATTTAGTTACGTAATGGACGACATGCTTACGCATCACATTAAATATTATTACCAGTTTATCAACATCAACATCCTTCATATTTACTTATAGATTTCAATAGTCGTCAATACAGAAATTTTTATTCCCAAACAGTAAAATACTAGATCCCGATATGAGCCCGTTAGGATTCGATGCCAAGAAAATGTACAATTTTGTTGCAAAACGTTTTTACAAAACAAACGCAAAAATTCAAGAACAAGCACTCAATTGGTTACAAACGTTAACAAGATTAGAAATAACCATTCCTTTATCCCAACTGTTTGCTATGTTTGGCGACGGTATCGCCGTTTATGAAAACGTAACACCAAATGATAATCAGGAAGAATCAAACGCAACGTCGTCTGACGACAAGGATCCTACAATATGTACGTACTATATGTATTCCATTTATCATTTAAAATTATAGATCGTTAATTATATTTTCATATCATCGATTGTCAGGTCGAATTGAAGAAACAACATCTGGAAGATCAACACCTCTATCCGATGACGACGTACCAGCACCGAGACGTTTTAAATTCACAACGGATGAGGAACTAAATTTGTCATGTTGCATTCTTATGTTGGATATATTATTAAAACAGGTAGGTATATATAAAAACAGAAAATCAGAAAATAATGTTGATTGCGTTATTGAATTTGATTATGAATTTCAGATGGAATTACAGAACATTGATAAACACACGGGAATAAATAGTTGGGTTTGCCGAGACGCGTGCAATCTTTTGAAGTCAACGAATGTTGCTTATTGGAGTAGTCAACACAAGTGTAGTAATGTTTCGGAGTGTGCATTTTGCGAATCCACTGTTGTCTGGCATCAACTTTGTTTACATTTACTTACCTACATTGCTCCTGAGAAATTAGCTTATCCTCCTGATGTAAGATATTAACCTTGCTCTTTTTATCCTCCCAAATACGACGATAATCAGTGTAGGAGGCATGCAATGTCTATAAAAAACACTTGTTGAAATTGCATTCTTTAGAGGCGATTGTATTGATCATCAAAGACAGGGAACGAACCCAAGCCTCAAGTCGAAGTTAATCAATAATCTGTTTCTTAATGAAAGTACAGTTATTGAAATGACATTTTATTAATTGTTATATTACTCATTTATGTTTTTAATTCGAAGTTAATTAATATGTTTATAATGAAACACTTGTTCAAATCACATTTCATTAATTATGAGAGACCAAGAATCGAACCCTAAACTTCTAAATTTTACAACTAACATTAGTACACAGGGTGTTCATAAATTTAAAGTTCATTGACCTTCAATTAAAGTAAACAAACACATGTGAAGAAAAACAATATTAAGTAACACTGAAATAATCCGTAACTACAATATAATTTATAACATACAAAACAAAGTAGAAACTTAGTACCACTTAAATAATCAAGTTGTTCAAAATGTTGAGCTTCCACAAAATTTGAAATTGCATTTTTCCGATTATCTGCTAAAGAAATCAAAATGTAGTAAAGTAATCCGGAACAATTTGCTTATTTTCGACCTCCAAAATTATGCTTCCAAATTTTGGACATTTTATCTTGGGTCATCCTGCATATTTTTTTTAATGAAAATTTTTTATTCGATCACCTTCCAATAATAATAATAATATTCAGGTTAATCTACGTTTGATTTCTCTTTCTTATAGACTGTTACTGACGAGTGGGCTGATGAAAGTGGAAAAAAGAGCCCGGCTGAAGGAACGAAGAAAGGTGACAAAGCGGATGTCATAAACATGCCTGTGCCAGAAACACACTCGGTCGGTGGTGTACTAGTTCACATGCCACACGTATGTATCGTAACAAAAAATTTCTAACATGAAAAATCATTTTAACAAAATGTAGGCGTCATAATAAAAAAATTTCTGAACCAATTTTTGAACTCAGTTTTTCGAGCAAATAATGACGGCAACAGTGGAAACAGTCTCAGAACAATTAGATCTTGCAACAATGATGCCTACCGAAAGAATCATGTCTGCTGTTGCAAGAGCTGTTACCCTTTCGGAAACGGATGTAGGTAAGCTGAAAGAATGCACTGTACATTTTTTACGAAAGATGTTAATTATGTTGGAATTTAAATAGTAAATTTCAAATTGGTCTAATATTATTATTGTTAATATATATGTGTTCAACTTGGTGTTGAATGTTGATGTTTTAGATGTAAATATCTGTTTAGATATTATTTCACATCCACTTAAGAACATGTCGAACCTATAGGCATTATTTCTTTCATTTTTTGTGAATAAAAATATGATTTTTTGGGAAAATCCCGCCGGTCAGGTCATTGTATTTGTTGTCAACAATGTACATGTATTTGACATGATATTTTGAGTAAAGAAAAATAGCAGTTTCTGACTATGTGCTGAAGCGTTTTTTTGCATCATTTTCTGTTATTAACATAATTTAACCTCTATATTATATTCCACAAAAAGATTTTTTTGGCTTAGTATAAAAATTGAGCACTTTGAGGTTAGTAAAAACCATTTTTTTGGCAGTTAGTTATCGAATTGTCAGCCAAATACTGGCAAAAAGTAAACGCTTTATAAATGTTTTACTTTCTGTTTGCATATGTACAACAAATTCGGAGTCTTATAAAATTAGATTGCTGTATCAATTTATTAATATACAGGGTGTCCAAAAAGTCTCGGAACGCCTTCATCAATCAGTTTACCTAGGAAATTATAAAGGTGTTCCGGGACTTTTTGGACACCCTGTATAAAAATTGCAAAGCTGTAAAGAATATTATATATGTATTGCGCCACATACATAAAGAATATTATTAATACTAAATTTATACTCTGATACTAGTCAGAATTGCTAGAATAATCTAAATATTTAAAAAAGAACAATTTCTGAATTATCAGTTTTTGTTTTAAATTATTTCTTCGAAGAAATGATTCTTGCAAATAATAATTTATTCCTCTAAGATATATGTTTCTTTAAATCGATGCTTCTTTAAAGTAATATTTCTTCGAACTGAATGTCATATGTAAAATTTTTTTTTCGATATTAACGTCATTGAAATCGAACAATTTTTCGAATCCAATTTCTTCAAATTTAGAATTATTTTAAAAACTTTTCATTGCATAGGTTACTTAGAAATAATATTTCTTCGAAGGACTATTTCTTAGAAAAAAATTATCTTCGAAGGAATGTTTCTGAGAAAAAATTTTTATTCGGAAAAACCTTTCTAGAAAACTATATACATTCGAAGAAGTGAATTCGAATAACTGTTCGTTAACCAAATATTTTCAATGTTTAAATGTAAAAATAGCACTCTCTTGTTAAAAAAAAGTTTCATTACAAGTTAAAACTGTCTGTATGTTTGACCATATTTTTTCTAAATTTATTCTAAAACATTAAATTATCACAAATTTACTATATACCGTATTCAAAAAATTAAATTTTTTCTTTGCAAAATCATACAATTTTTTTAGTTTAACATTATTGTATTTTGGGTACGACATTTCCTTAAAAAAACATCCGACATGATATATGTTCATCATTTAGTTTGAACCCTCGCACAACAGAGCATCTCTCATACGTAGTCGCAAGAATGAAAAAACCAAAGCCGTTTGATGTTGAAATAAATTTAATTTCTCGAATTAACGTAATAAATTTCGATATTATTTCTTAAATTACACGAAAAGCAACTGCTACGGTCAACGTAGATAAACCTAACATTGTAGGAGAAAACGATCAACCACTCGAATCAGATACCGATTTGGAAGACTTTTGGCAGACATCGATGGGAAAATTTAGATTTTCTATCAATGATTTACCGGAACAATTGCAATTCGTTCACAAGTTGTTTAAGGTAAACAATGCGATCGTTACACGGTAGAAATTTTGTTGAAAACTGGTCAAATTACGATGAACTCTTTACCATGGTAGAAATATCCTACCGATTTTTTTTTTGGAAAACTGTTAAAATCATGATGAAATTTCTACCAGTATACATATGAACATTATGTGCAATAATTAATAATTGGTTTGTACATTACTTTTAGGAATTAGTTATAGAGAAAAATCCAG
The DNA here is from genome assembly GCA_026168455.1 of Theocolax elegans. Lineage (NCBI taxonomy): Eukaryota > Metazoa > Arthropoda > Insecta > Hymenoptera > Cerocephalidae > Theocolax > Theocolax elegans. The sequence continues at coordinate 2,441,392 of CM047426.1, read as the reverse complement.
ATATTCTTTGTTACATGATAGAATGTTTAAATATGATGTGTTTGTACGGAGATATTTTGAATAGCGCAGTTAAGGATCATCAAGGTTTTTTTATATGGTGCCAAGAGAATTTGTTAATTAAAAAGTAAGTTTTAATTATGTGAAACAATTATCACCTCCATTGTTCATATTTTTATCAGAAAATACTAACCTTAATATCCATAGCAGGGATCTATAAGTGTGTAGTAAGGAAAAAAAACTGACATTATAGATTCATTCATTTTTGTTTAATATTTTATAATAAATTATTTGTCCCTTTTTTAGTTTATGGGAATTATTAAATGCAGAGCATTCTCACGTTGCCCATGTAGCAGTGCCACTTTTGTTACATTGCGTTACCCTGCCTTGTGGCATCGATACCTTTTGGAATATCATACAGGAAGAATTTCACAATAGTGATTGGCGAACGAGATTTAAAGCTGGTAATGTTAAATATAGAGTATTTTATTATTGACGCAGTATTTTGAATACAAAAAAAAATTTTTTATGTTTAGTCGAACGCGTTACGCTAATTGCTAGGTTCATGGATTCGACGCCATTAAAATCGGCGATCACTTTGCAAACGGCATTGGCAAGTTTGTTTAGTTATCTGATCAATAGTATGGATGATATCGATGTTTATGTCGCTCAGAAGGCGACGTTGTACTTGGGGACAATACACGACACTGCAATGAAAGTAAGAAGAAAATTTAATTATAATTTGAATACGTGAAAAATTATGAACATCACTGGTGATGAATAGAAATCTTTGTAGAAAGTTATTTTAATAATTTAACATTTGAACGACAATTGTCCATTCTCAAATTTGCAGATTACCGACATACAAACAAAAGAAAATATGTCTTTTTTTCAGGCCTTACTCATGTGCATGGAAACACAATTTGATTTGGTAATAGTCGACAGGCCAATAATTCTCCAATCCCTGTACCAACTGCACAACTCGCTGTCCGATCGACGGATATTAACCTGGGATTTTTTCCTTAATCGTTTCGACACACTGTTCCTCGAAGCCCAAATAAATCTCGAGAAAATGGGGGACATCAATTATTTCCGTGGTAATGCAATATCGTTATTATCTATTGGTGTTGACAGATTAGAATTATTAACTATCGAACAACATACTTTTAGATTTGAAAAACACAGATCTCGGTAGCGAGGTGTTTATGAAGAAATTGCAACGTGCTCACGAAGCTTTATCGCAATCGGACGGTAGCGGTAGTTCTAATAAAACGTTGAGCGCGAGTTTCGGAACGAAGTGGCCTTATAAACGCACAATGTCTGCACCGGCATCTACGACACCAAGACAGGATACAAAAATAGGTAATAAAATTTTTTTCTTTTTTATTTGCTATAATGATTTATTAACATTTTTTAAAATTCATATTTGATGTTGCAGATAGCAAATTGTATAGTCGTCAATATTCGGCACCTCTATTGAAACGTAAAAGTTCCAGGTTTGGGCTGGGTCAATTAATTGGGTATACCTTACCGAATAATAGTCTAGCAGGTAATATTAATTGGAATTTTTAAAATTATTATATATTTTTATTTGATGTTAAAATTCATTCGGTATCCGGTAATACAATATTGTATCGCATCCAAAAGGTGATGATGAAGATCATTTGGGATAAATCCAAATAATTTACAATAATCATAATACTGTGGTATCATTCAGAATCATTCGGATATTTTCTGGTTATTTCGGATTAATTGCAGATAATTCCTGGTAAATGAGGGTAAATCAGAGTAACTCAAAATATTTAAGACAATTGGGAATAATTTTGGATATACCGGAATTTTTCAAGATAAATGGACATTATTAGTGATAGTTTTGGAAATTTGAGGATAAATTAAAGTGAATCGAAATAATTCGGATTTATTCAGCATACATTGAAAATTTTCGGAATAATTTTAAATAATTCATAGTAATCCAGAATAAATTGGAATGATTCAGAATAATCCAAATGATTGATTAAATATTATAGATTCTAATTAATTGTTTTAACATTACGCATTAATTTTTTAACAGTATTATTCTATCTACTCTTGTTTCTATTTAAAAACTCGTTATACTTCTTTTTACAGATGTTCACGTGCCATCTTTCAGTATGTTGGAAGATGGAAATTTTCCAGGGTTTATGAATAAAATAGTAGAATTAGAAGAAGCGGACAAGGAAACCATGCATTTGCTTATATTTTTACTAATGCAGTTTCTCTCCCGACCCGATCAAGTACGTAACTGAGACTCGTTCTCGGATTTATTTTATCACTCATACTCATACTTCACATTTGCAGGCTTATCCAACTGAGGAGAAATCAATCGCCAAACCACAAAGCATTGTCTTACGTCATTTGTTTACACTACTCGGTTACAATCAGACTGACAAAAATTACTGGATACCACCACAAAAATTACGGTAAAATTCGTTTAAAATTTTAACGTTACACCCAGCATTCCATAATGTTTTGATTTTCGTCAACAGATCGACCGCAGTATTCAACGCGTTCATGATGAATTTACCACAAGTTTTGGATCAAAATCACAATATGGGTTTATCGATGATTCAATCGATTTTAACTATTTTACAAATTGCACCCTGTCCTCCATTAAAACAAGCACTCGCTGATAATTTTACGCCTACATATAGTTTGTGGTATTTGGAAACTTACGTTAGACGTTCATGGTTGATGTCACTTCTTGTTATCCTTTACAAGGTAAATGTATTTTTTTAACTATATGTATTCCAATGAGAATAATAATTTTTTTACAGTATGAATACGGGCAACAATATTGGCGAACATTGCTTCAAACGCTTATAAGGATTGTGTTGCATACACTTGATCATCATTTTCATAAATGCAAACACATGCCAGCTACAGTTGTTATGTCTAGTAGTATACCATCGAGGTCGAGAGGTAAGTTTCAGTTTTAGTTATTTGTCTTTATTTCGCAAAGATGCTTTTTAAACATTTTTTACTACTCACCCCATAATTGATTATAGACGTATCTCAACCATCCCTTGGAGTCGATCATGACATTCCTCCAACGAATTACGACGACGAGCACAATACACCACCCGTACGTAAAACTGGAACGAACCAACGTACCGTGGGTATAAATTTAAACCAAAATGTAGATACTCATTGGGAAGAACCAAAATTGTTTCAACAGCGCCTAAATAAATTTTCTAGGTAAATTATATCTCAATCCATAATACTTTCTATTTATCAATACTTTCAGAATACAATGTCATTTTCCTTTGCCTAAACGCGTAGTTATTCGTTAAACGCCGAGGATACAGAATCCGAATTAGCAGCAATACCAGAAAGCCCAAAATCCGATAACACAATTCAAGACAGCAGCAATACATCGATGCAAGGAGAAATAAGCGACGATGCAGCTATATTTTCGGACGATGCATCGATAATGCATTTAAGATCCCACAGAAGAGATAGTTTTCCCAAACAATTCAAAAAGGGTAAATCGTCCTTTACCAGAAGTGACCTCAAATTCATCCGAGTATCCGAAAGCTGTAGCAGAGAGGTAAATTCCGTTACTCAAAATTTTTCCAAAAACATGCATCATAACTCATCGTTTGTCTGGTATTTCAGTCAAGAGGTGCAATTGCCAAACATTCTGACAACGCAGGTGAAAATTCCGAGCGTAGCTCCAATTCACAGCCTGGGCCCAGTGCAAGCATCGAAAGCAGACAAGGAAAAACTAAGCCTACCACATCTTTGAGTCAACCAACCAGTTCGCAAAAGTAAGTTATTCATAATCAATTCTATGCAATATTAATCATACCCATCAAAAAAGTCAAGGTGGAACTACATGCGATTTTTTTTGGTCTTCTGGAAATTGCTTTATTCTTTAATATAGTTTTTTGGACTTTTTGGAATTGTATGTGGAAATAATCATTAAATTTTTTACAATCAAAAAAGACTATAAGAAGGAATAAAGTATTTTCCCAAAGTTCGAAAAAATTATGTGAAATACCACCTGAACTTTTTTGATAAGGATCTCCAATTTTTCTGTTCAATCCTTCAGAGCGGCTAGCGAGACGTCCTCGGTTTCTGGTATGGAACACTCCGAGAGCGACGAAATGAACAGACCCATCGATCAAACTTTAGCACCCACATCGTCAATGTTATTCCAAGATGCATTGTCGACAAATAGCAGCGAGCAAAACAATTCATCAGCAGCTAGTTCTCATTCATCTTGCACTACCAAAGTCGACAATGGTCAACCGTTTTTACACAGGTACAATACCCAACTGCATATATCCTTACCCACCATCGAACGATTATTACCTGTTGGATCAACAACGAGAGGAGCTAATGGTAAATATTAATTGTGTAGCATTGTAGTTGTTCTTAATAACCTTCTACTTTATTTGTTACTTTTATTTTTTTCAGTGCAATCACACGGACCGGATAGTGAAACGTGCGCCTCAAGTCACGTAAGTTCCCAAAGCATATCCGAGTTGGAATTACCGCAACCCGAACGATTATTACCCATTGGCCCGCAAAGAGAAACACCAACTACGATAATCAACATAACAGGTGACTATATGTATATTACTTTATTATTGGTTATACACGCTATATATTGATAAAGATCAGACCACAAATCAAATATCATGGGATGAAAAAACTATGTTAGTAAATTTATCGTTTCTACCCTAGATCGGGTGATCAATCACCTAATAAGTTACATAACGAATCACGCCAAAATATCATTAGATGAAAAATGTAGGTTTATCAATCCAGTATTTTTTCAAGTTCGACTAAAAATATTTTGTTAGTCCATTTGTTTTCTTATTTGTTTTTTTTTTTGTTTTTGAACGTTTAATTACTTAATTTATATTCAATGTAATAGACTTCTTCAATTTTCATTCATGTCTTTTCTTATATTTATAATGAGGATAAATAAACGAAATTTATCTGACTCATAGGAAAAACATTTGTAAACAATTAAATTAAAAATGTGAAGAGGGTGGGACCACCGAAATAGAAAATGTTTCTTATTTTCTTTTTTCCACGCCTTAACTCGGAAAAATCGATAAATTCACTGATCTTGATATATGTAATCACCAAGGGATAAAATAATTTTTTCAAAAATATCTTTACATCCACATTTGCATAGCTTCTACAGAGCAAAAAAATTTTTTTATTTAACATCCATATGGTTAATTTGTTAAAAAATGTGTTAAATTCTTACATAAATATAATAAATTTGTTAATTTAGTTCAATACGTTAATAAAATGTGTATTTCATGTAATTCCTAAATTTCAAGACAACCACTAGATTTTTATTTCGGTGAAAATTTTCCTTTCAATAACAATTTTCAATGTTAAGAAAAATAATATTTTACGTACGCATGGAAATATTTTTATGTACATTTTCTGATCTAATTTCATGTGTCATTTTCAGGAATTTTTCTATAAACTTTAAAGAGACCAAAATATAGTATTTTTCCCCACAAAGTACCAAAAAACCATGTGTTTGGACTTTTTTGAAATTTAAGTCCAAAAACGTATGTTTTAAATCGAATCGTAAAAAATTGTTTTTATTAGACTTAAAAAATTTCATTTCTGATATGATCGCAAATTTTATGTTTCTGGCGTCAATTGAAACAGAAATAAATGAAAATTAGTAGTTAATTATAAAAATTGAAAAAATTTATTAAAATGCATAATCATTATTAATATCCAGATTTGAAAACAAATAATAACAGTTAGTAATTTTTATCAATTTTTATAAACTTTTTTTGTTAATAGTGATTAATTTTTTCTGATTTTTTTCATCCGTAACATAATTAACGTAGTCGTATAAGAAAAAAAAATATTTTAAAGGTAAAAAAATAACTACTTTACGAAAAAGAAAAAGGGAAAAAATATAGTTTATAAAGTGTTACTCATTGCTTCTTATCTAGACTTTATATATTGTTATTAAAATTTTTATTAATTTAAAAAGAAAAATTCATTTCCGCCTCGATTAGGATTAATTAATACGTTCATAATCAGAAAAAATTTTTAAATCGGCATAATTTTACAGAAAATGTTATTTTATCTGATTCGTAAGATATCACTTGACTTTCATCAATACCGTACCCCTATTAGAAATTAGTAATTTCAAATTTAGTCGAAAAAAGTTTTTTATTTAATATTTTATTATTAATTTCGAACTTTTGGCAAAAAAAAACATTTATACATCCTTTAAATTTTACTAAGATACATGTTAATTTAATTCAACATCTGTACACCTTAGCTACCACATCAAGTGCAAGAGAAGAAAATGCAAGGAAACCTGAAGATATAACTTTACCTTAAGTGCTCCAGTACGTATACACAAAATTTTTATAATAAAATATGAAAAAATTATCGAAACCTTTAATTTACATTAAAATTAATATATCGGTGTAACGTTAAACGATAATTCTATTTTAGGCCACATCGCCTACACCCGACGATACTTCGAGCAAAGCGCCGAGTCAGCGAAAATTAATCAAACAAATTGCCTTAGAATCACCACCGTTTCCATTGGATTCGGAGCAAGGCCCTCACCTCTTGGATGACGAACGGAAATCGAAGAAAAAAGATCAAGGAAAATCAAGTAAAGATCGGGATCGTAAAAGTCAACGTGAAGATTCGCAAAGTAAAGGATTTCAGGGGTAATATTCCACATCACATCAAATTTTCAAATTAGTAATATTTAATAAAAATAAATCCTATGTTTTGTATTTTTAACCTTTAAGGCGGTAACGGACTGGCAGTAGAAATTTTATTTAATTTTTTTACTTTAATGGGAATCATTTTTCTAAAAATAGACATCATCAGGACCATGTGCTTAATTTAAACAATACGTATGAAAATTTTCAAATTTTTTTTTTTAATTTTAATATGTTTCTTAGGTCAAAGTTGGTGCTTTCTTTAAGGGGGTGGCATACCCGGTGGGTTACCGACGGAGCAAAAAAAGACAATCATTGCATTTATTTAAAAAAATAACTACTTTACGAAAAAGAAAAAAGGAAAAAATATAGTTTATAAGTGTTACTCATTGCTTCTTATCTAGACTTTATATATTGTTATTAAAATTTTTATTAATTTAAAAAGAAAAATTCATTTCCGCCTCGATTAGGATTAATTAATATACAAGAAAATTTTTTTAAATCGGCATAATTTGTACAGAAAATGTTATTTTATCTGATTCGTAAGATATCACTTGACTTTCATCAATACCGTACCCCTATTAAAATTTAATAATTTCAAATTTAGTCGAAAAATTTTTTTTTATTATTAATAATTTTTTTTATTATTAATTTCGAACTTTTGGCAAAAAACTAAGATACATGTTAATTTAATTCAACATCTGTACACCTTAGCTACCACATCAAGTGCAAGAGAAGAAAATGCAAGGAAACCTGAAGATATAACTTTACCTTTAAGTGCTCCAGTACGTATACACAAAATTTTTATAATAAAATATGAAAAAATTATCGAAACCTTTAATTTACATTAAAATTAATATATCGATGTAACGTTAAACGATAATTCTATTTTAGGCCACATCGCCTACACCCGACGATACTTCGAGCAAAGCGCCGAGTCAGCGAAAATTAATCAAACAAATTGCCTTAGAATCACCACCGTTTCCATTGGATTCGGAGCAAGGCCCTCACCTCTTGGATGACGAACGGAAATCGAAGAAAAAAGATCAAGGAAAATCAAGTAAAGATCGGGATCGTAAAAGTCAACGTGAAGATTCGCAAAGTAAAGGATTTCAGGGGTAATATTCCACATCACATCAAATTTTCAAATTAGTAATATTTAATAAAAATAAATCCTATGTTTTGTATTTTTAACCTTTAAGGCGGTAACGGACTGGCAGTAGAAATTTTATTTAATTGTTTTAGTATAATAGGAATCTTTTTTTCAAAAATAGACATCATCAGGACCATGTGCTTAATTTAAACAATACGTATGAAAATTTTCAAATTTTTTTTTTTTAATTTTAATATGTTTCTTAGGTCAAAGTTGGTGCTTTCTTTAAGGGGGTGGCATACCCGGTGGGTTACCGACGGAGCAAAAAAAGACAATCATTGCATTTATTTAAAAAATATGTAATTTAATGCAAAACCCAAATACAGAAGCACTAGGTAATAAAATAATAAGTAATTCTATGAAGTTCCAGGTCAATACGATAAAGACACTCTAAAAAATTTCTGTACCGAAAATTGCGATTATCTCTGATTTTTCGGTGCAGAAATTTTTTAGGGTTGTCTTTATCGTATTGACCTGAAATTCGTAGAATTACTTATTATTTTATTACCTAGTGCTTCTGTATTTGGGTTTTGCATTAAATTACATATTTTTTTAAATAAATGCAATAATTGTCTTTTTTTGCTCCGTCGGTAACCCACCGGGTATGCCACCTCCTTAACTGGAAATTACCGACACAGCATTTCTTACTTAATAATAATTGAAAAAATTATTTTTTCTTAAAAAATCGGAGAGTTAAGCATTTTTAAATGCTCAAAACTTTTTTGGTGTAATTTTTCAGATTTTTAAATCACTATTTTGATCAAAACATTTAAGTTGGAAAAAGTAGATTCCTATAATTTGGGTCCGACATCCCATTAACGGGCGTCCGTACAGATTACAGATTTCTATAATTAATTTTTCAAATGTAGTTCATAATTGTCATTTTTTCTTAATTTTATTAGCACATGCACAATTGTTGCACATCATAGAATGTGCCTTAACTCGTACAATTGAACAAATATGCAAAATGAATGATAAATTAGAAAAATCAGTTAATGTCGGTAAGTGTCTATTTTAAATGAAGGTACGACATCCCCTTAAGTGTGTAGCATAGAACCCCTAGACCACGGTATATTAAAAAAACATACATGGCAAATTTAAAAATGTAATTTTTAAAATTTACATGTAGTTTAGTAGCCACGGGAGTTTTCGTGGCCGATGAAAGTCCAGTCTTTCCAGTCCAGAATTTCGAAGGGTTTTTGTTTAAAAATGTGTTTGGAAAAAGTTATTAACGATTTAATTGTTCAAATACCTATAAAATCGATTTGTTTATTTAAAATTGGTTTTTAACTACATTAAATTAAAGATTTTAACTTACAATTAAATACATTTATGAAATTCAGCAAAATGTTAATTAGAACCGGAGATATTGAAAATTTAGTGGCTAATGTTATAAATATAGGCTCCACGCGACAAAGCAACTCCAGTTATAATTAACATTTTGACAAAATTTCTAAATCGGTTTAATTATAAGTTAATATTCCATAGTTTAATGTAGTTAAAAACCAATTTTAAATAAACGAATCGATTTTATATGCATTTTTTATAGGCATTTATTCTAGACGCATTTTTAATCAAAACACACTCGAAAATTCGTGATCAGCGAACCAAAATAATCCTAGAACACTTGGGTTTGTGACTGGACCTCCATCGGACGTGAAAACCCCTGTGGCTCCTAGACGAATGGAAAAAATCAATAAAGTATTATTGACATATTCTTCATAGTACCGATAGCCCTAAAGGTTAATAAATTCATTTTGGGTCTTATTTTTTATATCCCCTTCAAAAAACATTTTTCTTTTCAAACTTCGATAAAAAATCACCAAAAATAAATTAGAAATAAGAATTTCGAAGGAGGGACTCGTTTCAATAATCTAATAATCTCTCCTTGCTTTCGGTTTATAATATTAATGAAGAATTAACATTATAACGTCATCGGAAGGGCTCAAAAGCGGTGAACAAAAAATAACTTTGGATTTTTATTTTTATTCACCTATTTGATCATTTTTAATGACTTTTAACAAAAAAAATACTTTTTTTGGAGAGGATGGAACAAACAAGAATCTATAAAAAAAATAAAAAAATAAATAATTAACACGTTCTGTGTGGTGTCATATGTATGTTATCAATTAAGAAATATTTTTTATAATTTATTACTGTAAATATATAAACATAACAAGTTTTAATTAAATATTGAATGTAATTTATGATTTTATAAAAAAATTGAAAAATTGGTTTATACAATATACATAAGTGCCCGTGTAATAGGAAAGAATTTTCTGTTCGTTTAATCAAATTAAAAATTATAAATAAATTAAAGACAAGACAACTTACATCACTTACTTTCATAAAAATTATTGATCCAAAACCTTACTAATACCGAAATATAGGTACAAATCAGCGGATGAGATAACAATCGACTTCTTCACTCAGCAAGCCTATCATGCAGATTTCACTTTGAAACAAAGTGCTCATCGTATCGGAGAAGATTGTAACGCTGCAAGGTATATTATATTTTTTTAATGAAAAAAAAATTGATTATCTAAAATCACTGATAAGAATTTTTCCACAAATATTTTCAATAAAAATTGACCAGATTATGTTGTTATTTCTGTTATATGATAGTTCTTGCCTTAATTTTTCACGTCATCGTATGTTTACAGATGTTCAGATTGTGGCGCGTTAAAAGAAGAATACACCGACGAAGAATTAGGATTGTGCATTATCATTCTCGGTACGTTCATTCATCGTGAACCCGTTCTTGCTGCCCCTATGTTACCGGAAATTTTACACACAGTTACCAAGTACGTTGTTATGTTATCTTCCATTACTTTATAATTTCTAAAATACCGTATGTATCGAAAAAACGATGAAAATTACGTAATTGACAAGTAGGTAATTAAAAAATTGTTGGGTTAGTAAATATATAATCGGAAAATGTATTTTGGTTACTCGAATTCAAATAACACGAATTAGCCCAACTATTATGCAAATAGTATGCTACCTATTAAATAAAAAAACGAAAGATAGAAAAAACCGGATTTTTGTTCATATTTCGAATAGTATTCCCTATTACAAAATATCACGTGAGATTTTTTATTAGGATTGATAACAGAGAAAAAAAGTTGTATTTAGTATTTTTTGTATTTTTTTTAGGTCTTAAAAATATTTATCGTTTATAAAATAAAATTTGTAAAGATCGATAATCTGAAAAATCGATCGTTTTTCACCTGTTTATAACATTAAATCTAAGGTAGAAATCCCTATAAATAGACGGAAAGTCGACAAAATTAATATCTTTTTTATTTTTTTTATAAAAACCAATTGTTTTCAAAAAAAGGTGCCCACATGGAGAAATAAATTTCTAATAAAAATTACAATGGTGTTTAGGAATGGAAAAACACACTAGACAAATCATAAAAATTACTATATTTTATAGAAAAATTTACGAGACATATTGTAAATATTAACTAAGTGGAATGAGTAAATTTACTTTAAAAAATAGTCATTTTCATTATTTGTCACGCAAAAACTACATTATCATTTTTACTAGAAATTTTCTCCGTGTTCAGATGTAAAAAAAAAAAGATTCGGGACATCATAGAGAATCAGCCAAGGATAGTACATTTTTCAAGATCCATATTTTAATGTTTAATAGTTAATCTAAACTGCAATTTAATGCAGAAATATGTGATCAAATAAACAGTTGCAAAAAACAACTCGCATTCTTCTGTATAACGACTTACACGTGTACCATGTGTATCACGTTGCAAAAATAAAAAGAAATAAACAAAAAAAAATAAAAAATAAATCAAAAGAATAAAAAAGTAAAAATCATAAAATCAATTAAGAAATATTTTTTATAATTTATTACTGTAAATATATAAACATAACAAGTTTTAATTAAATATTGAATGTAATTTATGATTTTATAAAAAAATTGAAAAATTGGTTTATACAATATACATAAGTGCCCGTGTAATAGGAAAGAATTTTCTGTTCGTTTAATCAAATTAAAAATTATAAATAAATTAAAGACAAGACAACTTACATCACTTACTTTCATAAAAATTATTGATCCAAAACCTTACTAATACCGAAATATAGGTACAAATCAGCGGATGAGATAACAATCGACTTCTTCACTCAGCAAGCCTATCATGCAGATTTCACTTTGAAACAAAGTGCTCATCGTATCGGAGAAGATTGTAACGCTGCAAGGTATATTATATTTTTTTAATGAAAAAAAAATTGATTATCTAAAATCACTGATAAGAATTTTTCCACAAATATTTTCAATAAAAATTGACCAGATTATGTTGTTATTTCTGTATATGATAGTTCTTGCCTTAATTTTTCACTTCATCGTATGTTTACAGATGTTCAGATTGTGGCGCGTTAAAAGAAGAATACACCGACGAAGAATTAGGATTGTGCATTATCATTCTCGGTACGTTCATTCATCGTGAACCCGTTCTTGCTGCCCCTATGTTACCGGAAATTTTACACACAGTTACCAAGTACGTTGTTATATTATCTTCCATTACTTTATAATTTCTAAAATACCTGTATGTATCGAAAAAACGATGAAAATTACGTAATTGACAAGGTAATTAAAAATGTTGGGTTAGTAAATATATAATCGGAAAATGTATTTTGGTTACTCGAATTCAAATAACACGAATTAGCCCAACTATTATGCAAATAGTATGCTACCTATTAAATAAAAAACGAAAGGTAGAAAAAACCGGATTTTTGTTCCTATTTCGAATAGTATTCCCTATTACAAATATCACGTGAGATTTTTTATTAGGATTGATAACAAAGAAAAAAAGTTGTATTTAGTATTTTTTGTATTTTTTGTAGGTCTTAAAAATATTTATCGTTTATAAAATAAAATTTGTAAAGATCGATAATCTGAAAAATCGATGTTTTTTCACCTGTTTATAACATTAAATCTAAGGTAGAAATCCCTATAAATAGACGGAAAGTCGACAAAATTAATATCTTTTTTATTTTTTTTTATAAAAACCAATTGTTTTCAAAAAAGGTGCCCACATGGAGAAATAAATTTCTAATAAAAATTCCAATGGTGTTTAGGAATGGAAAAACACACTAGACAAATCATAAAAATTACTATATTTTATAGAAAAATTTACGAGACATATTGTAAATATTAACTAAGTGGAATGTAGTAAATTTTACTTTAAAAAATAGTCATTTTCATTATTTGTCACGCAAAACTACATTATCATTTTTACTAGAAATTTTTCTCCGTGTTCAGATGTAAAAAAAAAAGATTCGGGACATCATAGAGAAATCAGCCAAGGATAGTACATTTTTCAAGATCCATATTTTAATGTTTAATAGTTAATCTAAACTGCAATTTAATGCAGAAATATGTGATCAAATAAACAGTTGCAAAAAACAACTCGCATTCTTCTGTATAACGACTACACGTGTACCATGTGTATCACGTTGCAAAAAATAAAAATTAATAAACAAAAAAAAATAAATAATATAATACTAAAAGAATAAAAAAGTAAAATAATAAAAAAAATAAAAAAGTGTCATATAATACCGAACAAATACCCAATTAATGGCAAAAATTTTCTTTTTCACTTAGAAATGAAAAAATTTTATCTTTCAGCGTTTCTTTACTCGTCATGTATCCCTGGCAAAGTGAATCGAGTATTTACTTACCGGGTAGCGCAGGTAGCGTAGCCCATCAATTTTTAAGATGCGTACTTCATCAGATGGCACCGAATGGCATCTTCATGCAAATATTTTCATCGAATATGAAAGGTTTGTCCACGTAACGTGTCTGTAAATAATAAATTTTTAAGACTTTCAACCAACGTAAGTTCAATTTTTCAGGGTCGACGTGTACTCGATTCTTCAAAAGTGTAGCACAAGCGTTAGTCGATTTTAACGAATTGAATCCTATAGCTCCATTGCAAATATTGATTGAGGTAATAAAAATTATACGTTCCAATCATACAGTAGAAATCGAAGCATTTGTAAAAAGGTATTTTTTTTCTTTATAAGAAAATAGTTTCCCCTAACCTTAAAATGCTTAATTTCTACTATTACAATTTAAATGACGATACATTCGATACGAAGATATTTTTTTTTCTATTTCAGAGTATGAATTCCAAAAAATCATTACCCACTGAAAATTTGACGACGATTTTAAAAAACATCGCATGCTACTTAGATTGTTTACCGTTAGAAGCTGGCCTTGGTCCTGGCGCTACAACGTGGAGTGGATTAATATTACAATTTGACGGTTTGTTTCGTAGATTGGTATTGTTGTTATCGACGATAGACGACATAACGCATTTATTGAAGATTATGATATCGATATTGAAAGTACCTGGGATACAGCAATCGAAGGTATATTAAAATTTTAAATAATCGCTTAAAAACTTTTGACATGTCGGACCCAGATTACAAGAATCTACCTTTTCTGATTCAAGAATTATGTTTAGAAAATTGAATTGAAAATCTGAAAAAATTCATATAGATACTTTAAAACATAACAAAGAACCGGACATTGGGATTTCTATGAAAAAATATTTATTAATCAATTTTAAGTAAACTAGATTTGATCAGTAATTTAATAAACACTATTTCCAACTCAATAATTATATTGACGTTAACAATTTAAAAATCTAAAAAGATTCATACTTGTTGTTTAAGGAGATATTGAACCCAGAAAATGATTTTTTTGTACTTTTTTTATAAACAAATGAATAGTTTTTAAAAAATGCCGGAACGTCAATCCTTAGGCATGTTTTAAATAATATACCCAAATTTTTCCAGATTTTTAAATCCATAATTTGATCACGATGTTTGGGTTGAAAGATTATGCTTTTTTTGACTAATATTTACCGACCAAACATTGTTTACTCAATTATTATTTAAGAAATGCTTTTTCTTAAATTTTTTTTAATGTAATATTTTAGATATAATTTTTGGGTTGAAAAGTGCAGATTCCTGTAATCTGGGTCCGACATACCGTTAAAGCAAATACAAGAGTCTGACGTTTTCAGATTTTTTAAAATAGTAACCCTTTATCTCAATAATCTTCTTAAAGTCCGACATCCCCTTAACCTTTATAAAGGTCGGAAAACTACTAAAAGGGAGATAAAATACCTTTTGACCCAATTTTTTAAGGTGAATTCTCCTCTCAAAATCCGTAAAAGTGAATTATAGACTGACAAGGAGAGTGTCACATATCCGGGAAATGGATCTTTACCAAACTCTAGAATATGTTTAGTAGTCCAAAAATATAAAGAAAGCCAGAGTTTTAGACTCTAACGCTCTTTTTTGAATGACACTCTCCTTGGTGAGTTATTCATAGAGAGCTTAAAGGTGATCCGTATGTTAATTTCTGAGAAAAATTGTTTTGAAAATTTTATAACCTACATAGATATAAATTACAAAATTTTAAAATAACTAAATATAAAGATTCACTATGACATTTTCTTTGAATACCATAATTGTGTTTTAAAATAAAATATGGTGGGAATTTTTTATAAAATAAACTGTCATTCAGTTTATAGCTGCATTCTATACCATAAAAGGAATGGAATATTTTACCGACTGATATGACTCTAATTGAACATAATTCCATTACTAAATTTAGTTCATAATTGTTTAGAAAATTACTTCTGTCACTGTTTATACAATATTTGTAAATTTTGTTCAAATTCTTAATTCGATATTCCCAACATCATCATTGAACTGATAAAAGTAGTTCCCTCCCTTTCCCAGTACAAATGCTACAACTTTCAGTACCATTTCACGAATATTTTTTCTAATAATTTCTATTCTTATATTTATGAAAATTTTTATTTATCAATTCCAACATTTTATATATAAATGGTGAAATTTAAAATTCAAAATTTTTTTTTGATGATAAACCAAGTTGTTGCTCTGTCACTAGTTTTTGTTTACACTGTATCCTTTAAAAAAGTCGTGAAAATTATTAAATAAATACAAAAATAGATGATGCAAAGTTTTATCTTATGTTTTCTTTTTTAGGGAATGCTAGATCCATTTTCAAAGGTTCTAAGTTACACGATACAAAATTGTTTTGTCAATTACCATTACCTCGTTGATTTGTGCTGCTTGTGCCAGCGTAATTTTACGAAAGATCGTGACAAACATTATTTATCCAGGACTCTTATGTTCGAGTTGATACAAGCTATGAAATTTAAAATAATACTGCCTGACACTAATTTTTTACTACTTTTGCATTTAGCACTTCAAGTAAGTATCATCCACAATTTAGTTAAAATGTACAAGTAAATCATCTGTGTGTACATTTGTGCGACCATCCAAATTTAATTTCTTCATATTTTTCTGTCAGGACGTAGGTGGTCAATTACTAGCAACGATTAAACTGAACGAACCTCAAACTCACGTCCCACCAATTTACAACACCAATGCATCCGAGCCATTGAGAAGTCAAATAACCGATATCATAGATTTTCTAATGGACGTTCATACGTCAATGAAAATCAAGGTAAGTTCTTGGTAATTGATTAAAGAAATGTTGCGTGGAATTTAATGTTACTAATGTTAGTCATATTTTTACTTACGTAGAGCTATACAGTTGGGATGCAGAAAGGTCTGAACGAAGATACTTTGAGTGGAATATTGAAATGTGGCTTTGCACAAGTTTTTAGCGTTGGAAATAACGAAAGGTAATGCAAGGGAAAATCGAGCTGCCATGCGTTACTTACCTTGGCTTTACACAGCACCGTCAACGATGCCACAAGGGTAATAATCAGGTGTACTAAAATTAATTTGGAAAGGTAGATGGGTAAATTTTTTATGTCCTGATGAAAATTAAACTTTAAAATCGATTTAAATATCTAGATGATCCAAGTAAAATGTGCTATTATACATATAATGATTTACTTTAATATTTTTTTTCAAAATATATTTTATAAAAAATTATAGAATGTACATTTAAAAAAGTAGGATTGAATACATGTCCAGTGATCATATGTTCAAGGTCAAATCTAACTTACTAAATACTCATAGTTTCATTATTGTAGATCTAAAAAAACGTTCCTTATTATCCAAAATCTGTATACACGTTTTAACCCATTTTTTCTAAACTAACCCAAAATTAATTACATCGATCAATTATCATTTTAGATCGAAGGAATATCTGGACTGTATTGGTCACATACGGTTATTGTCATGGATTCTCTTAGGATCTTTAACACACTCATTGACAACGTCGAAAAGTAATTTAACACACTCACACGGTTTACCACTACCAGTATCTCATCCGATACCACAAGAAGCGTCATGTCACATCGCTGATCATGTGCAAGTCGCCCTAACAGCGTTTCCCGAACATTACAAATCATCAGTGATCAATATGTCGTCCTTATTTCACGTCTTCAATTTATGCCAGGTAATATATACGTTAAATTATTTAAAAAATTTGCATTAAACTTAATTTACTCAATAATTATCCTTCTCCAGTTATGGACACTGTACCTAGAAGAACATTCAAAAGGAATCAACATCAATAGTGAAGCGCACAATATAACAACGAGCATATTATTTGAATTTTGGGGTAAAGTCACACCGTCGATTATCCAATTAATTTCACAATCGAAAGTTGTAAGTGTTAATTAAATTAATAACCTGTAACCTCACAATTCTCAATATAATATAATACATTGCATTCCAGTTTGCGGATATAGTGCACCTTCATTTTATGAGTTTGCTCGAGACATTTTTAGATTGCAACTGCACGATACTCATCAAATTATTACCCATGTGGAATTTAATTATCAATTCAAATCAAAATCCGGTAAGATTTTATTCGAATTAACCCTATAAGTATCAGGGGACAGAATGTGCGCTACTTGTATATCTTATTATTTCTACAATGAGGATGAGTTCATGGAAGTTTTCGGTTTATTATACTCTAAAATACATCTCAGGGGTGTTCCAAACAATATATATGAAAAAATTCTGATTTTCGGTAAGAATGACAAAAACGTCGACACACATTCGAAATATTCTTGAATACATTAATTACCAGAAGGGACATCTTTTTCCTTTCTGGTGAATTTTTACTAACACTAATTAGTAATCATTTTAAAAACTTTTATTGTACTCTTATAAGGAGATCATCATATATTTGGAAAACGGATCGTGCCCAACTTGAAGAATATGTATTCTAAAGTAAAAATATGAAGAAAGCCAGAGCCTCATACCCTAACAATCGTTTTTTCATAAATTATACGCTATTAAAGCAAAATAAAAAAATGCTTCACTTAAAACGCTTGTAACTTCTAAATTATCAAATATTAACATTCAAATCAAAGTGTAATGAAAAGCTGAAATCCGTTAAAATACAGCAAAGTTATAGTTGAATTAAGAATCGGAAGAAATTTTAACAAAAATTTGGCATTACAAATTTTATTGATTTTTTAAACTACATTTCTTCAAATTCTTAATTCGGGTATAACTTTGCTCCATTGTAACGAATTTGAGTAAACTTTGATTTGAATGTTAATATTTGATAGTTTGAAGTTACAAGCGTTTAAAGTAAAGCCTTTTTTTTATAAATTTTGCTTCAATAGCGTAACTTTTGAAAAAGCAATTGTTAAGGTCTGCGGTTCCGGCTTTCTTTATATATTTTTATATTAGAAAACATCCTACAAGCTGGATACGATCCGTTTCCAAAACATATGATGGTCTCCTTGTTAGTAGAAATTTCACCATGATTTAGCCAATTTGTACGACATTTCGGCAAAAAAATGGTAAGATTTCTACCAAGAACTATTTGTTTATTAATAACTGAAATAATCGATCATAAATAGGCAAGAAAAGAAAGTTAAAAAAAATATTAATTTTTTTTATAAACTTACAGCAACGTTTCAACAGTTGTCCAAAAACCTTAATGCACTTAATGTACTAATCCTTATTGAAATTCCTCGAGTAGCCTGTACCCCTGAAAGGTTTAAAATGTACATATTTACAATTATAATTTTATTTTTCTTAATTCAGACACCAAGCCATTTACACACTAGATTACTGAATTTCGGCGTACCTGGGTTATCAGCTGGTGAAGACTACAGTTTGAACGAATCTCCAAATGTCTTTTTACTTCAATGGATCCGTAGGCTACAGTTTAAAATGGGACAAATAGAATTACAGGCATCCACCACGACTCAATTTTATTCGTTGTAAACGAAAAATTTCCGACAGTTTTGTAGTGAAAATAAAATACGACGAAGAAAAAAAAAACGAAGTGAAAAAAGTGAAAGAAAAATTTTTTAATTGTATACTGTTGAATTTAAAAAATTTTAAGTAAAATAAAATTGAAATGTAATAAAATGGTATTTATCGTCTTCATTTCATTTTGCGGTTGAATTTTATTAATGTTTTGTATAAGAGGTATTATAATCTTTTTAAAACGTTTATCAGGGCAATGGAACAATAATTTCCATTCAGTTGTATCGGGAAGCGAATAATGTAATTGTATTGAATGGTTTAAATTTGTAGACTAGGACATTATCACCCAATGAATTTCTTATATTATGTTTATCGAACCTTAATGACATTACTTTTTTTAGTTAATAACTTGAAATTATAAATTAAAATTTAATAAAAAGTTTTATGTTTAATTATAACAGAAAATTATTGGTTTTTGTGTGTAACGTTTAAGTAATTTTTCAATAGATTAATTTCGATTACAAAAAAGCCGTAGTACTTATATGTGACCAGTCAAAACTTTAATATTTCGTATAGTAAAATTGACTGTACGTAACAGTGTTTCATTAAATTTTTAATAAAAGAAACAGTAATAGTACATTAACAGTTATTAACAGTAATTTAATTTTCATTGGTTTTTTTAGTAATAACATCATTATATAAAATATTATTAAAAAAGTCACATGGAAATGCAATGTATCGATTTTAGTATAATATTTTAGTATAAATTATGGTACTGAATAAAATAACAATGAGTAACAGTCATTAAAATATTTGCAGAATTAACAGTAACCAACAGTAATAGAATATTATAATAAAAAAACATAAAAGTAATATTATTACAATAAATTTCATAAAAATAAAATTCTTGTTTTTTATTAAATTTAAAAAAAATAATAGTAAACAAGGAATTAAAAGCATTTTGTAATTAATAAAATATATAGATTTATCTAAATAAGATTTTCGTAGTAATTTAAGAACTAACAGTAATTATTCGGATTTTACTATTTTATATAGCAACAAGTATATATTATAAAAAATGTTATAAAGATATAATTTTTAAATGAAAGATCACTGTAATAATTATAATTAACAGGATCTACATAATTAACAGTCATTACCAGTAACTAATTTTTTTATTTAAAATTAAAAAGTATATATAATAGTGGTAATTAATTAAATAAATATATAGTAAAAATGTAATAGTAATTAACAGTTAATATAAGTGAGAAATTTTTTGTTTAACGAGTAGTATATACAACTACGAAAAAACTTATTAATTATCTTTAGATTTATTACTTTTTACTAAAATTCACATATTAAAAAAGTAATTATAAGTAACTAACAATAATTAACAGTAATTTTTATATTCACTATTTCTTTTCGTCCCATGAGTAGGTACATATTTTATTACAATTTTATAAATATACCATTTATAAATCGTTCAATTATTTCCTGGTGAAATGAACAGTAATTAACAATAATGTATTTCTCATTTTATTATTTTTTTCAATTTACAATTACTCATTATTTTAAAAATTATAAGGATAATTTATCAATTAATTAAGGGTAAGGTAAGTGTTTTTGTAAATAGTAAAGAAATAGATTATTTACGTTATATGTAACGGTACGTTCGCAAAATTCACCAAACTTTTCAGGCTTGACTGAGAATAATCTCATCATGTGTATGTTGTAGTTTTCATTTTTTTGTTGTTTAACCAATATAGGTACATATTATATTTAAATATTTTAATAAGAAAAATAATAGTAACTAACAGTAATTTATTTATCACCAATTTCTTTCAATTAACGGGTACATTACAATTGTATTATAATTTTACAAATATATAATTTATAATTTTTTGCTGCTGCAGATATGTCAATTAAATTAAGCTGGTAGATTTAACAGTAACTGATTACTCACTAATATTTTCTTCAAATCAAGAAATAAGATATTATTATATATTAAATTTCTACAAATGTATAATTTACAATTATTTTCCTCACTGATATCTTAGTAAATTCAACAGTAACTAACAGTAAATATAATTTTTTGCTTATAATGAACTATAATGTACGTGCATATATTTAAAATTAAAAATAAAATACATTTATAATACATTTTTATTATTTAGGCATTATAAAAATAACAGTAAGTGACAGTAACTTATACCCTACGAGTTTCTTCATATTCAGAAAATGGTCATTTGTTATATATTTTTTTATAAACAAATGAATAAAATTCAAAAAAAAACCCTGAACGTCAGTTCCTTAGGTATGTTTTTTTTAAATATTACACCGAAAAATTTCCATATTTTTAAATCCATAATTTGATTACGAAATTCGGGTTGAAAGTCTATGCCTTTTCTCACTAATAATTACCAACCAAATTTTCTTTCTTATTTTATTATTATTAAAAAAATAATTTTTTTCTTAAAAAGTCATACGAATGAATTTTGTTCAAATTTTTAATTCAATGGTTTAGACATTATATTTTTGGTTTGAACGGTGCGCCAGGTCATTCCTGCAATTTGAGTCCGACACAGGTACATAAAATATAGTGACATATATCGTTAATAAAAAATTATAAATAACATATTTACAGACAGTTATAATAAATATAAATATCACTGTGTCACAGTAATTATTTTATTAATATTTAATTTACGTTTTTTTTCTTCATAATCAACAGTAACTTCCCAGGCGGAAATAAGAAAAAATACAAAAAATTATTAACTTTTAATAATAATATACAACGTCTAGATTTGAGACAATTGATATAACATTTAAAACTATTATTAATTTTTATTACTTTTCATAAATTTTTAGTACTTTTTTTTTGAATCATGAGTATTTCAGTGCGACAACAAAAATTAATAATTATTATTAATTTTTTCGAATCATTATTGTATTTTCATAATAAATTGAAAATTTTATTTTTTTTTATTACTTTTTTCCTTTTTGTGAAATCGTGACTTTTTTACCCTAATTTATAATAATTTACTATTAATTTACTTTACTTTTACACACATATACTCATACATTTTTTACAATGCTGTTATAAATGAAAAAATTGAAAAAAATAATTAACTGTTAACAACAATTTTTATGAAAATTGATATAAATTAATAACTATTTTTACTTGTCTCAAATCTAGACAATAATTTTTATTAATTATTTCTAATTGTTTCAATTTCCGCCTGGATTATTACTCGTTTAGATCAACAAATACATATACATTATATACATATAAATTAAAAACTTCTACAAATATATATATATAATTATTACAATAACTATTTTATTATCACTGATATACCATATCAAAATCAACAGTAACACTTTTATTCCTCCGCACTAACAATTTCCACTATTTAAAATCCTATATAAACACATAATTCCCCAATTACATTTCCTCTCTCAGCTGCTACGATTATATCCCAAAAATCAACAATAACTAAATAAGTATATAAGTACTTACACACCAGTAATCCAAAAAACTCACACACACATTACCTCCGCCATAGATAGAAATTCAAAAAAAAAAGAAAAAAAAATCTCCATATATAATATTCTCAACGGTTTTAGAAATCATCGGAATGACTCACTCACTCAAGCCCGCGTACATTCGAAACACACACACACACACACACCGACGCGAAATACACACGAAAAAAAAGGTTACAATACACACACACACACGTATCAAAATTAAAACCAACCGTCGCGTACCTATATACGAAATATACCGCGCGCGGGGAACACTCGGAATCCAAAAAGTAATCGTTAAACGAGATCGATCAATCATATATATACGTATACATACATATATACGTACGTAAAAAGTGAAAAAAGTATATAATTACGAATTAAAAAAAAATATATCAAAAGTCTATATAAGGCATATTATATACACATATACATGTGTATGTGTGGTATGGTATATATATATATATAAATTCAATCGTTACACATTTCCCCTTCTCTCTTCTCTCTCTCGTCTTTACGAAGTTCACGTTCCTTCTTATTTCCGTTTAGTATTTCGCGGTGTAAACCTTTACACACACATATATATATATATACACACATTGTGCGTGTCCAGTGTCCTGTAGATTCATATATATATGTGTGTACGTGCGGATTTCCTCTGATGTGTGTATATATTTTTCCCTACACACATGTATACGAAATATGTTCGGCTGTCCGTTTTTTTTTTGGTTATAAAAAATAAATAAGAGAGAGAGAGAGAGGAGAGAGAGGCCCCTCTCGGTGTCTGTGTATATGTTTCGTGTGTATATGTGAGTATACTCGGTTCGATCAAATGGTTAAAGAAAAATAGAGATCTGCTTTTTTTTTTTAATTTATCTATCTCGTATATGGGTTGTTGATTTTTGTGTTAAGATTTTCACGGGAAGGTTTCTTAAATCGCGTGTACACCAAGGGTGTCCGTGGATTTTTTTGTTGTCGTCGTCGAGGAGAGAGAATATATTAGTGCAAAATTTTTACATCTCTCTCTATCTAGGAGTGTGTGTTATAATACATGTGTATACGTATATACACACACATCACGTATAAATGTTCAAATTGTGAGGATTTTTTTGGTTTTTTTATTCGTGTACATTATTTATTTCCGTTTGTAATTCACTCTTTTTTTTTCAGTTTGTTTGTTGGTTATATATGGTTTTTCTTTTTTTTTTCTTTCTAAGACTTGCTTCTTTTCCGTTTGTCTTTTTAGAACTGATAGTTTGGTTAATTTTGGATTACGCTGTTGTTTCTTTCAGCTGATCGACCGGAGGAAATATGGAGGCTGCTTGTAAAATTGAAGCTGGTACCAGTGTCAATATTAAAAGGACGGATGGTGAGTTTTTCTTTTTTTTTGTATCTTGTTGATCGATGAGTATTTACATTGTTGTTACCATTGTTTGTGTAAAGGAATTACAATTTGGACTTTTTATTATTTGGCAGTTCATTGTTAAGTTCCTGTCGTACACTGTAGGAAAAATGTTGTTGGTCACTGTACCACATTTTGTTACAGTTAGTTTGCACAAGATAAGGCGCATCAATAATTGTGTATATTTTTTGCATTTGTACTGTAAGTTAAAGTCAAGCAATTTTAAATAGAAAGTTCACTGTGTTGGGGGGATAACAATGGTAAAGCAATTCTGTGTTTTTGAATGAGATATGGAGTAATTAGTAACAGTAACGATAATAAACAAGAATTATACATTTTGAGATACATACAGTTTTCTTTATTAAAATTAAGACGGTAAGATAATTTGTTTTCTTAATTCAGAAACTTTTTTTTATTTAAATATAGATTGAATTTTGATGGTATTCTGCTTCTATTATTCACTGCTACTTAATTGTATTAAATTTGTTATTACTTTAGTCCATTTAATTAATTAAAAAATAAATAAAGGTAGATTAACAGTGGTATTAAACAACAATTCTAAATTTTCGAGATATAAACATTACTCTTTATTCAAATAACAACAATAAAACAATTCTACATTTTCAAGATACAAACATTTTACTTTTTCTTAAAAGAACAACGATGAGACCATTCTACATTTTCAGAACTTTAAATCAATTGTATAATCGATAAAACCTTGGATTAAATAGATTTGCATTATCTCCAAATGGTTTATCCGGTGACACCTTGATTGATTGGTTTATTCGGTTCTATAATGCTCATTTTGTACAAGCTATTATGTACCTTTGATTAGAAAACATAACCTTGACAGTATAAAAATTGAACAGTTTCATAATATTATACATTATTCAGTTTTTTATGTAATAAAAACCCATTTAAGGTTATCAATGTCCAAGGTTGTGCACTTGAAAATTATATACACTTTTAATAAAAGAAGGATTGCGTGCATATTTTTTTTAAACAACTCTAAATTATGTATAATGGCATTGTAAATAATTGAAACTTAACTATATTAAGTTATTTTTTTAAGGTATATTTCTGACTTAATTGTAGATTAAATATATAAATATAATATTTGTGTATATTTACTTATGACTCACTCTCGACTATAGTTACAGCATTAATATACACTTTTTTTGTATACTAAGTTACATTTTAGTAAGTGCAAACTAAAAAATTTTGTTCAAAAATTTTGGCATCTTACTCATGGATCGTAAATTAATTTACATATAATTTTTATTGTTAAATTTGTGATTAGCCATGTTTTATTTACATTTTATAGATTTATTTACTTATCCTGTAAAGAAACACTGTTAATTGTATTGATTGATTTCACTTTTTAAAATTAATGTACTTCATATTTGCACTGCATTTAATTAGTCATACTTTATCTATCATCTTGTTTGTATTTATAATGAGATTACGCAATAATAACTGTCACTTTTTTTTTCTTCAAAAAAAAAAAGAATAAATATTTAACTAGATATTAAAAAAAGAAAGTAACATAAACTGCTATAAGTCATTATGTGTGTAAACTAGTAGCAAAGAACTTTTTATTGATTAGTGACTATCTTCATAATAAATCTTTATTACACTATAGATCTATGAACTGTAATACATAATTTATTGGATTGCAGGTCGAGTACATTCTGCGATAGTGTCTGGTGTAAATTGGGAGCAGCACAGTGTGACCGTAGAATGGTTTGAGCAAGGGGAAACAAAAGGAAAAGAGGTATTGGACTTTTTTTATATATAAACTGTAATTACTTACTTAAAAAAATAATATATTCTGCAACTGTATAATGTAAACAATTAACTTTTGCACAACTTTGCGAAACGAATGTCCGTATACATTGATTATTTATTTATAGGTGGAGATAGATGCTATTCTTTCTTTAAATCCAGAATTGAAGTTAACAAATGTCCCACCACCAACGCAAACAAATACTCAAATATTGGCTGCTACAAAGGCTAGGGTGTGTATAATTAATATTAATTTGTGTTTTAAAAATCTAATTTAATATTAAATTTATATTTTTTTGTCTTTTTAGCACATGACGCGACCGTCAATACCAGTAAAAGGTAAAGCGAATATTGGGGTATTAATAAAAATTTGAGGATACACATTGAATGTATGATTTAAAATGTAATTTAAATTTTGTTTAGCCGGCTCGAATAAGCAAATAAATCGACAACAAATGAATCGACCTACCAATATAATGCCATCATCTATGAATGGTAATAATGATGCCGTACTTAACATGACTGGACGCAGAGAGCTTGAGAATATCCCGCCTACACCAACGACTCCAGCATTTCCGATGCCTAATTCAATTTTACAAAAGCAAAAGCAACCAACGCAAGTACAGCAAATGCAAGACAATGGGCGAAATCGTCGATCGAACGTTGTTAAGGAAGTTGAAAGATTGAAGAAAAATCGAGAAGAGCGAAGGCAGCGTCAAGCAGAATTAAAAGAGGAAAGAGAAGCTCTTATGAACGTGGATCCAGGAAATCCAAATTGGGAATTTCTTGCAATGATTAGGTGTGTAACAGCAATCAATTAAATAATTATACATCACTTCAACAATAGTTCATCATTTATCTTTTTTCTTTTTTCAGAGAGTACCAAAATAGTATTGAATTTCGTCCACTTCGTGATATGGATGCAGTAGAGGATCATCAAATAACAGTATGTGTCAGAAAACGTCCGTTGAATAAAAAAGAGGTCAATAGAAAGGAAGTCGATGTGATCAGTGTTCCAAGGAAAGATCAAATAGTGGTGCACGAGCCTAAAGCTAAAGTCGATTTAACAAAGTATTTAGAGAATCAATTTTTTAGATTTGATTATGCTTTTGATGAATCGTGTACTAATGAAATAGTTTATAAGTATACTGCGAAACCATTAGTAGCTACTATATTCGATGGAGGTATGGCTACTTGTTTTGCTTATGGTCAAACAGGTAGTGGGAAAACTCACACAATGGGTGGTGATTTTAACGGTAAAACTCAAGATTGTAAGAAAGGGATATACGCTATGGTAGCTAAAGATGTTTTTAAGTGCCTCAAAATGTTGAAGTATCGCCCATTGAATTTAGTCATTTCTGCTAGTTTTTTTGAAATTTACTCGGGGAAGGTATTCGACCTTTTAGCAGACAAGGAAAAATTACGCGTACTTGAGGATGGAAAGCAACAGGTACGTTATTCAATTATTTATTTATTTATTTTGATTTTACTCAATTTTTTTTGTTTTCATTTGTAACAGGTCCAAATTGTGGGATTGACTGAGAAGGTTGTGGAGAATTGTGATGAAGTGTTAAAATTAATTCAACACGGTAATAATGTGAGAACGAGTGGACAGACAAGTGCCAATAGCAACTCGTCACGATCACATGCAGTATTTCAAATAATTGCACGAACTCCAGGAACTCATAAAGTTCATGGGAAATTTTCACTTATTGATCTTGCTGGCAATGAACGTGGTGCTGATACCTCTTCTGCAAATAGGCAAACTCGTGAGCTCTTTTTATTTATTCATAACGCTTGTAACGCTACGCTTTAACAAATCGTTTCTATTGACATTTTTGTACAGATAATATCAACAGCTACCTAATATTGATTTTCAGTATGTTTCTTCCTCAATTTTTTTTAACGTTTTAACATTTTCTAATTATATTTAAATATTAAATTACGTGTAAAAGTAAAAATATGATGTAAAAATCAATGTTCTATTATTCAAATGTTTAATTATTTACATTGTTTATTATTGTTATGCGTTAGTAAAAATAAAGTGCAGAAATCAAAGTTCATTTGAATATTCGAATATCAAATTATTTAAATTTAATTGTTATTATCATTGCGCAAGTGAAAAATCAATGCTTCAATCTAAAATTAAATGTTAAATTAAAAGTAGGAAAAATATTTTTATTGCAGGAATGGAAGGTGCTGAAATTAATAAATCACTATTAGCCTTAAAAGAATGCATAAGAGCTCTTGGACGAAAAGGTACCCACTTACCGTTCAGAGCTAGTAAATTAACACAAGTATTGCGCGATAGCTTTATTGGGGAAAAATCGAAAACTTGTATGGTGAGTGAATTCAATAAAAATCCAATTAATATTTTCAAACTAACGATTAAATTTATATTAAAATGTTGATTCGCAACAAATTTTTACGTACAGATTGCAATGATTAGTCCCGGCATGAGTTCCTGTGAACATTCTTTAAATACATTACGTTACGCCGATCGAGTGAAGGAACTTGCGGCTACCGATCCGACAGAAACAAAAATTTCAGCGAACACTGAAAATGAAGAAAGTATGCACATCGATGATATACCTAATAATAGTGTATTATCTGATAGTGATTTAGCTCAGTTAATATCTCTAAACGTAAGTACAATAATTTATTTTCAATGCCTCAAAACAAAAAATATAAACAATTTATTAATATTTGTTTTGTTTTCTTCCTTTAGGAAGGAGAACTCTCTCAAGATTTGTATACGTTTCATGAAGCTGTTTCTGCTTTGCAATTACTAGAGGAAGAAGTGTTGGACATGCACAAAGTAGTGATGGATGATACAACAAAATTCTTAAACGATGCTCACAGTATATTTAGTGCAACGCACGAAGTGGATTATGACCAAGACGGTAAGTTTCATAAGGTTTTGCTCGAATCAAACTCAAATATACTAAGTAACTATTATTTCGATTCAGATTACGCGAAAAAGTGGGAAGCTACCATGACAAAACAACGAGATATGTTAAATTCAGCTCTGGATCAAGTGGCTCGATTCCGGTGTCAGCTGTTACAGGAAGAGCAGATTAGTCAAAAGATGACTCGCACAAAAAATCTGAAATACACCTAAAGCATATGCAACCTAGATACACATTCAAAATTACAAGAAAACCATTAAACCATTATTTGAAACCCAAAACAACAACAACAAAGAATTGAGATTTACCTTTTATAGTACAATCCGTACATTCAAGACTATTTTGAATTCCGGGGAGATGGATAAAAAAAAGGATAAATGTTATAGAATGAGAAGATAAACACACGAATCGGGAAGCGCTTAATAAAATAAAATTTTATTGCAGTTTCAGTGCGCGCGTTTTGCTCAATGAGAAAAAAAAGAAAAGAAAGACTAAACAAATAAATATAAAAAAAAACAATATATGAACTATACATTCTAGAATCAAAATACCTATACACTTGTAGAGCACAATAATTTATCGAGTGATAAGGGGGTTATACGTCACTAAATATGAAAAGAAAAAAACTTCACAAACCGACATCACCAAAATAAAAAGAAAAATCAGGAATTCACGTAATACCTAAAAAAATCGTTTGCTTAGCATATAGAAAAAAAAAGAAAACTTTGTTGTAAAATACGATTTCTCTTATTTTGTTCCCCTTCGATTTCGAAATTAAATCTTAGAAAGACCGTTTCGAGATAGAAGAAAGCTTATTAATTTTTTTAAAATGTGTACGGAAAAAGCAAATATGCGTGTGCGAGTATATAGTAGCGTGTCCAATTTTTGGTGACTGTCACGTCCGGAGACGGCTGGACCGAGATTTTTTCTTAATTTTAACATGGTGAAAAATGAATCATCGTTCCAGTTTCAACGCGAAGACACGTCAACAAATTTTTGTTATTTTAAAAAAAAAGGAACTAAGATTATAATCTTTCGTCTCTCTTCTTCTCACTGTCTAACTTCGGCTTTGTTAATCATCACACATTTACTGCGAAAAAATAAGACTCACTTCGAAATTTCGATTTAATGCGTTTTTTTTTATAGGTAAGGGCGCGAAGATTTTCGGGGGCGACTAGATGCGATATATTTTGTTTGTTTTTTTTAATTATTACAAATTCGACGGTGTATGTGCGTGAAAGAAAGTTAATTATTATGTAAAGGATGTCTCGTAAAAGGCTGCGAATGAAAAAAGGCGCATTAATCTTACATATAACAATCTCTCTGTCTCTCTCTGTCTCTCTATTTACAACTAATTGTAATAATGATTATAATTAATCAAAATTTTTATTTTATTTATTTAATTTACTATTTTTAAACGCACTAATAATTTAAGTAACATAACAAATTTTTAACTTCTAATGGAAAGCAAAAAGTATAAAAAAAGAAAGAATAATAATTGTAATCAGGCACAAATTTTTAAAATAATCTTTTATTAAAACACAATGTTTCAGAAGAAAAAAATATCACGTTCGTAGCCGTATGTATGTGTATAAATTTAGGAGAAAATAAAAGAAATTTTTTTCAGTTTTTGTTTGTAACACGATTTTCACATAGTAGATGGTGAATAAAACTTTTTTTAAGAATCTGTAGATTTTAAGATATATATATATATGAAAAAAGAAAGAACAAATTCTCATCAATTATACTGCTACGTTGATTTTATATTTCTTTTAATATTTATATACAAAAGAGAAAAAAAACGAAAGAAAATACCAATTTCAACATCATAGAACATCGTGTTGTATATAATTTGACTTTTCTGTTGGAGAATGCAATAAAAACTAGTAAAATCAATCAAATATCATTTATCTACTTTTTTATTTTAAAAACAACACCCCTCCTTTTTTTTACAATTTTAATCCTATTGTAGTTTTATGTACAAATTTTAATAAGAATATACAATGAAGATATTGGTTTAAGATCATTAATACTGATAATCTTCGATAATATTGTACAATCTTAAAATTATTGAACCATGCGTTTAATAAAATTTTTGTCATTTATATTCTTATAAAATGTATTTGTATATAGATGGTGCATTATTTTTTTTTGTTTTACACTGAACAATCTGTTCATTTTTTTAACTAATTTCAGTGGTCGCAAAAAATTGCATTAACCGTGACTTTGTACTTTGGATTATTTCCTTTTTTTATGACTATCAACTTGATCGACTCAATTTATATGGAACATATTTTACTTTCATGATGATACAAAAGACAATTGACGGATGAGAATACAACTTTCATAGCTTTCAGTACAAATGCGAAGAGTCAATTTAAAATTGGTAAGTATATGTGTACAGTATTATATTCAATTATGTATGTATATATCAAAGTATGACTTTTGTACTCTCTTAAATTTATAAATAATTTCAATTTTTAATTGACCTATATTTATTATAAGTTAAATATTCTCACTAATATTATTAATAAAACAGCACTGCAATAAGTGTCAATGCATATTATACAAAATAATAAAACATATAATATGACTAGAATTCATTGAATACTGATAATTGCAATCATTAAGATCCAGAATAAAATTTCTTACGTATGGAACTAAATGACTTTTAGTACAAAAACATTTAAAAAAAATTATGTTATCACACTAAATGACCAATTAAACCAAAAATCTAGTTTTAACAAAGACATCGTATGACCTCCGTCGCTGATTAGTACCGATTTGGGAGCATAAAAAGAGCGACGTTCAGATAATAAAAAAAATCTAGTTATAAACTTAAATAAATAAATAATCTTTGGTATAAAAAAACTGTTTCTATTCATTTTTTAACAAACGAATGAAAATTCTCCTTAAAACAATAAATGAAATTAATTACTCGAGCAAGCATCTTTGAAATTCGTTGCATTGAAATCATTGAAATAATTATCATGTAAATGCCTAATTATCGATTCAACAGGACAAAGTCTTATAGGAATTTTAGTACCTATTATACTATCGTGAACACTATCATTGTCTTCATAAAAATCTTGAAACCTTGTCTTACAAAAGAATATATTACCAGTCAAGTCTTTACCATTGAACAATAATCTAAAATAATAATTATTAGCATTACGTGTAACGTTTAATTTGGAATTTTTATAAATTTCAATAATTATCCTAGATGCATAATGAGGTAAAACAGTCTGATCGGTGTTAATACCAAGGGCAATTGATAAATACTCCAATGTCCTATCGTGACCAGAATAGATAACAATTTTAGGTTTACTACCAGAAATAATTTTTAAAATGTGCGAGACAATGTTGTAAAGTAAACCGTATGCCCTTAATAAACCGTGTTTAATTTTATTCTTATTATCCATGTACTGTCTGATCAGCCAATCCGAATAAGAGAATATAGCGTTAACTCGATCATACTGTACGCAATATTTCTCTGATCCGTTGTAGGTGCAAGGTAATGGAGCATTGTGACATACATATGTCAACAATGCATTGTGCAGCATTAACAAATCGTTGTACTGCAGTTGATGTGACATTTCAAATACTATTTCAGACATCTCAAACATCATCTCCTGTACTACAGGATTTGACTTGATTTCACGTTTCAACTCCTGAAAGAAAACAATTTTTATTTTACTTAACGTAAGAAACACATAATGAAAAATATAAAAAATTGCCTAAGAAGAACCTTCATATATCTGTCATAAAATTTTTCAGCAGCTGGACACACACAATTGTCATTGCAAAACGTAAGACTTTGCGATTCATGAAATGCAATCTTAACAATATTGTGCAACTCATCATTTTGAAAAAATGCATACAACAATGCAATAACACTTTGCACTGTTCTTTGATAACGAGTGCTATAAACAATTATTTCATTCGACACTTCAGGATTGTTAACAAAATTTAGTTTGTTGTAATAAGCACTTCTTAAGAGTATTCCAGTTTTCAGCATTTGTTGGATTCCAATTCTCGTCAGCTGAGCAAATTTACAATTGTTTGTACTGGTAGGTATTATCACTGGTTGATGTAGCGGACCAAATATTTGTGACCAAGACGATCGTTCGTGCAACGTTGTATTTTGAATGAAATTTTCATACTTCAGCAGCAAGTCATCAAGAGTATTTTCAATTTTTCCAGAACAATTGATTTTGTCTACGTTTCTTATGTGGGACAGTGGTCCTTGATCACCGTGTCTTATCAGCATTAGAATACCTTCAAGTTTTATGTCCTGTTTCTTTATTTTACCTGAGATAAAGATTTAATTATTTTAGATTCTTTTATACATGATATTATAGTAGATAATGATGGATTTTTTCAATGATGACTATTAGGCATTGTCTATAATTCATGCCCAAAAAAATGGTTTCAACGTTATAACATTAAATTTCAAGTATGAATGATAATTATCAGGTTGAAAGATAAATATCATTTGTGAGGAAAACAAAAGAATTGTATAAAATTTTTTTGTGAGAGAAACTGGACAATATAAGTTGATAATCTATGTCCAATTAAATTTTTTATTTAATAATGTGATTACATCAGTTTTAAGCATAAATTTAAAAATTTTATAACAATATCTCTTAACTCGACCTCATAAATAATTTTACAAATATTAAATTGAGTGATTGGCCAGTTTCTGAACCAGAAACTTTAATAATTTAATAAAATTTATATTTGTTGAATTATTATTAGAAATAAAAATTATATTCCAAACATTTTTGAATGACGTAATCAATAATTAATACAGCAATATTACTTCTTTAATTACCCCAGCTTCTTAATTTTCTTCATTAATTAAAATTAAATTAATTCAATAATAAAAATGTGTGTTGATTTGTGTTAATTCCCTATATATCACAAATGTTTTAGAATTGTTGCAAAAGTCTTCCTAACTTTTGAAAAATAGTTATAAATCTTTAAAAATAACTAACAAAATTTACAATAATACCTTTATATTACTTTTAAATATAAATATTCCATTAATACAATTATAGCACATTTATTTATGTTGAAAAAATGATCCTATTCTTACCTTCCTTAATAAACGTAATATCACCAGGAAAATTACAAAACCGATTAACATTAATTTTATTTGTTGTTGGCCATAAATTCTTCATACTACTCGTCTCTACATCTTTGGTTTTTACTGAATTGTCGTCATTCACACCTATATATTTGTACATACCTGAAATAAACAAATACAATTTGACAATATTGTACAGCTTGAAAAGGATGACGAATCATATAGTTATAAAAAACACAATTTGTTGTTTCTACTGCACATAATATGCAACAACAATCTATAAAACAAAAAACTTTCTTATTAAATTTTTATACATTTCTATGCAAAATAGACAATGAACTTAATAACAAAACATCAAGCTTGATAAAATAGTAAATACTTGAATCTTTGTACATTACATTTCATTTTTATTATTGAAATTTATTTTTAACATTGTTCACAAAAAAAATATAATATTACTTTCTTTTAAGGTAGTAGTAATCAAAATATTAATCTGAGTGTCTTATTTGCAAATATTTTTAATTTTAATAAGTGTCATTGTTTTCAATTGCATATCATTTATTTAAATATTGCTATTACTGTTGCTAATACAAAATCTTTTTTATTATAGTTACAAAATTTATACATTACTTAAACAATATTTTGGTGACATTATAATGAGTGACCTTATTTTTTAAATAAATATTGATATAATAGTTTTTTTTATTATCTCCTTCAGTGTTCCAATAAATTCTCAATATATAATTTATTTACAAATTTAATTTAATAATTTAATTAATATTTAATAATTATTACTATTAGAAACGTTGAACTACATTTCATTTGTAGTAACAAAGTTTGAAGAAAAATAATAAAAACCTTGTGTATGATAAATAATTCTTTTATTCACTAGTACATACATCATCCAATTTTTAACATTTATCCTTGTAATTATTCGATTTCATAAGCGACAAACTTAAATGCATTTCACATTTCATATTTATTTGACAGCGCATGCATTAAAAAAATTACAAAATTCTCTATTTACAATTACAAGACTAAACTAGAAAAAACCATATGCACATTTAAGCTAACAAGTATACAAAATTTCATTGTGGTAAAACGCAGATTCAACTCTCTAAAAAAAGGAAAATTAATTAAAAAGAAAAAGATTGTATATACACAGTTCTTTTTGTTCAACACATATAAAGATGCAATATTAATTAATTGACATTAATTTACCAGCGACAAGGAGAATAATCCACAAACTGAGAACAACATAACAATGCAATGCTCTGTACTTGTATGAGCTTCGAAACATATCTGTTTTGTACGTGTAAATAAATAATTAGATCATTGATAAATACATATTATTGACAACTGTATTGTTTTCTTAACATTTTTCACATCTCTTCTTTTTGAGGTTATGTTCTTCTCTGTGTGACATGCCATACAGATAGGTGGCTCTTGTACAATAGATAGATCCATCTATTAAAAGATGATACCTTATTCAAATGTCAAATTTTAAAATATTTTATTTTCATATTTGTAAAAAAGGAAAAAGAAAATTCATGCGATAATTACAAAAATATAACCTATTTCTTTAAAATTAAAGTACTTTTTCACACATAAACGTACACTGCACACTGACAAGAAAACTAAAAAAACAATTCTCTATTTATTTATTTTTTTTTAATAATCATATTTATTTTTGTCAATTATATAAGTATTCATATCATTGTTTATTACTATACGTGTTAGCATTCGAGTAAAAAAGTAGAACACAACAAAATTGTTCAAACATTTGTTTTTTTTTTACACCTAGACATAAAACACTGAGTTATCGCCTATCGGCCTAATTTCTTTCTTTCGCTCTCTCACTCTTAACAAAACAATGAAATTATCCTACTTATACAAAATAATGTCATCAGTGCTCACATGTACACTCTTGGTCAATGAACATTTTATTCCTTTTTATTTGATTAATATTGTTAATACCTATATATATATATAAAAAATATAGTAACTAAAAGTTAATTAACCTTACGTTTATAAACTTATATAAGTCCTTCTCGAATAATTCAATTGCATTAAAGATTATAATTATTAGTACCTTTAGAAAGCGTCAATTTATTTTTTACTTTCAGGAATGTTTATCGTTTTTGTAGTTGATCATTTTTTTCTCCTCTTTGTAAAATTTAACTTATTTATAAATTTCATGTATACGCGTGTATATTAAGAACAGACAAAACTTAAATTAATTCAAATTGAATGATATACATATATAAATATAAATATTAATATATATACGTAAATGATGTGCGTGTTTATGATCTGTATATTTTTTTTTATAATTTTATTGTTATTATTATTACTTTACCTAAATTACACAAAAAGAATTGATGAATTAACAAGCCATTATAGTAAAAAAGAAATTTTCAACGTATCAAGCAAAACGTAAAACAGCTTTAAAAAATATATATATTCAAAATCCATTTTATGTTATGATTATATTTAAATTTCATTATGATGGGACATTAAATTTGCTTTAAGCTATAAACACTTAGTTCGATTCGTTATTTTTTTTATCGTTTTATCACTAAATTATATATAAAAAATACAAATGTAAGCAAATATTAATAAGTACTTCATTGTAAATTCCTTATTCTTAATTGATGCTTCACACATGACCGAATAATTATTGTTATAACAACAACTTCAATCAATAGTTTTGAATTTGATATTTTGTCTGTTACAAATTAATATAAATAAGGAATAATTGTTTATCTTTTTCTTTTTTACAGAATAGTCTCTTGGCATTGTTGTACATGCAATATTATATATCTTTCGCATTGTCTATAGAATATACATAGAGTTAAAAAAGGTATTGCCTACAGACGTCGGAACCACATTTACACCGGGTTCTGCTATCTAAAGATGTATCGTTAGTCGACTCCTCGGGTAAATCAAGTCTTTGACGCAACAAGTCATCTCTTGCAGTTTGACACATGTAATCAAATGTGATTTCCTCATTTTGCTTAATGTCTCTTGTAGCAAACAATGCGAGTTTCGGGAGATTCGGATCTAGGCAGTTGATCCAAACAGCGTATACAGCTAAATTTGGATCGCACGAATGATTAATGAAATGTGAAATATTTCCATATACTGCAGCGTCCACAGTGTACGGGCATTGTCCTTCGGTTTCATTGTAATCTAAATCGAAAAGGTATGTTCTTCCTGCGGCATCGTATTCCTTTCCGCGTTTTTCCGCCTCCTCGTTTGTTATTACCTCGCCAACGTATTGAATAACGAATGTCCCCTTTTTAATAACGCGCAATGTCTTAACACCCCAACCTCTACCGTTAGAAGTTCGGAAAACGCACAACTTCATCTGTGAGCCACGTTGAACAACGCGGTTTTGGCAATCTTGTGAACACACGCAGCGTTTGTTGCATTCGTAGATTGGTGTACCAGGTGGAACTCGAATGCGACAAGCAGATGTATAGGGAAAGCCTCCATCGCACATTGCGTAGCAGCACTTTGTCTTTGAATCACAGGATTGACATTCACAACCTATTGGAGGCTCTTCCGGTATGATAACTCCTAAGCCTGGTAAGTAGTCATCTATATAAAGAAATTCTTGTGGAGCTCGCTCTAAATCAACCGTGTTTTCAACTTTGATAGACGGTTTACCCTTAGCTATACTATTCATTTCACTTTCCCAATCTGCTAGTGATGTTAACTGTTCATTCCTAGTGTTGTATAACATCATTTGTAAAATACTCTCTTTTATTTTTTCGCATAATTTCGTGCACTTGTGCGGTCCAATTCTAAAAAACGTCTCTATCTTATCGTACAACTGTTCGTTTACAAGAGATGCATCAATAGGTTTACCTTTTTTTAAAAAATCCTGCATACGTTTCTCCATCGCGGCAACATCAGGATAAAAGTTTGTGTACTTCTGGAAACGATCGAGCGATTTCAATCTGCCTTCTTCAAATTCCTTTAACAATTCGGAACAATTTGTCAAATTTCTCATTGGTTCCCATGTGTTGTAATCCGAGCTCCAATTTTTCCATTTGATCAAATAGAGATCCACATTGTTTTCATTTTTCTTTCCCATAACTTTCTCAACCTCGTAAACATTTGCGCTCGCCAAATCTTTATTAATACTTTTAGTTAAGTTGTTGATAGTTCTATTGCTGATGTTCTCCAATCTAACCCGAAGTTCCTTCCATTTGATGCTGTTAAAACGCTTGAGGCTATCAAATTTCTCCTCATTTTGTTGTATGCCATTTAAATTATTCATTGGAAACTCGGATTCGGTTTCACAAGAGTTTAAAACCTTTTTAATATCTTTCAAGTCATCAGAAAAATTAAGAAACTCTTTGCACGACGGTTCTTTGGAGTAAATATTATTTTTTGGATAGATGCATTCTCCATTGTCAATTTTTGGCTGCTTAGCGGACGGATGGCAGTTTCCAGGTGATACAGGCCTTTTGTCACCAACATAAGGTACAACTGATGTATTTACTGGAACTTCTGCTTCCACTCCTTCACTACTTTCTGCTGCATACGCTTCTGTGAAATACCAAATGAAGTATTCAGTACAATAAAATTCTTAAAAATTATCAATTTTACTAATAATATAGCGAGTTTTAATATAAAAAAATAACATTCCCAAAGTTGCAATTGAATTTTATTTAATCTAATTTAATTTAATGTAAAGTACCATTCGTAAGTTTAGGATCATTTGCAAATTTTCCATTTAAATGTGTATATTTTATCTATTGTTTAACAACTTTTGAAGAAAATATTGTAGAATAATTTTAAAAAAAGCATAATACAGAATATTTCTTTATCTTTCAACTGATATCACTCACAAGGGGAGTACATGAACTTTGGTACATCTTTTGTAATGTAGAAATATGAAGAAAGCCAAGTTATTACTTGCTAATAGGCAATTTGACGAAAATTATTCGTCACCTAATAACAACTTCAATGAAAATTCCTTTCAATTGAATTGTTTATAATCCTGAAACAAATAGAGATAGATCCTCAAACCAGAAACCAGAAGAAAGTTGAGTTCAAGTAGATATAATTTGAAAAAAAGAAGCTTAAATTGCTCAATTTGGAGCAAAGTTTTATAGAAAATAAGAAATTAAAGAAATTTTAAACAAAATGTAATAAATTAAAAATCT
Organism: Theocolax elegans; assembly: GCA_026168455.1. Taxonomy (NCBI): domain Eukaryota; kingdom Metazoa; phylum Arthropoda; class Insecta; order Hymenoptera; family Cerocephalidae; genus Theocolax; species Theocolax elegans. The sequence continues at coordinate 2,402,419 of CM047426.1, read as the reverse complement.
ATTGTTTCTTTTAGCCTAAAATTCTTCAATTTCTTATTTTCTTCATAACTTTGCTCCAAATTGAGCAATTTAAGCTTCTTTTTTTCAAATTATATTTACTTAAACTCAACTTTCTTCTAATTTCTGGCTTGAGCGTCTATCTCTATTTGTTTCGGAGTTATAAGAGATTCAATTAAGAGATTCAATTGGAAGTAACTTTTATTGAAATTATTATAAGATGTCGAATAACTTTTGTGAAAGTGGCCATTGGCAAGTAATAACTTGGCTTTCTTCATATTTCTACATTACAAAAGATATACCAAAGTTAGGGTAAAATCCGTTTCCCGGAGGTCATGTACTACCTTTGTCAGACATACCTGAATTAATTTACGTAAAAACTGAAATTGATTAAACAATACTTATCTATTTTAGGAAAAAAACATTTACATTTGAAATGGGAGGATTTTTTAGATTTTGTTCAAAAAATTTCCCATTAGCTACATTTTTTTGAATAATTAATGCTAGTAACTTTGAGTAATATCAGTTGAAAGACAAAGAAATATTCTGTATTATGCTTTTTTTGATATTATTCTACGATATTTTCTTTGAAAGATGTGGATTGTTAAACATTAGATAAAATATACACATTTAAATTGGAAAATTTACAAAAGATCCTAAACTTATGGATGGAACTGTATAATTTCATCATCATAATTATTTACCTTGCATTGCTTTAAAAAAATATTGAATCGCCTAGTCCAGGGCGAAACAAATGGATAGATCAAAAAATATGTGGGCATGTGGTGCGTCAATATTTCATGAAATCAGGCACTTGGTAAGTCTTCATTATCCTAAGTTCAGTTTCTAGTCCACGAGTGATGAGAGCCTGTAATACAAATACATTTATTAAGATTGTTATTTTTATAGACATAGCTAAATGAGGCAAAATAAAATAATATCATAAACTTTATCATAAAATTATAGAGTATTATATTAATTAAAGCATAAATTACATAATTTCTGCTAAAATTTAAAAGAAATATCATATTTTTTTAATTTTAATAACAGTATTATATTCTAAATTAGTAAATGAATGATTGTCATCAATTTTAACTTTAACCTTAAAAGAATATTAACTTTTAATTTTAACTCACTTTAATTTATTCAAATTTTATAATTTAATCAGGCTTCATCAATTTTAACTTGTTCTTCAAATAAAATCCATAATTTTAATTTAACTTTATTAATGTAATCAATTTTGATTAATTTTTATTAATCCCTCAAAAGATCTCCATACTTTGAATTCAACTTTAATAATATAATCGATTATGATCAATTTTAACTCTTTTCATAAACAAATAATAATGAAATCAATTTTGATCAAAATCAACTCTTTTTCTTATACAAGTCCATAATTTTAATTCAACTGTAACAATATTATTGATTCTGAATTCAAAATCAACTCCTTCCTTAATAAAACTCCATAATTATAATTCAACTTCAATAACATAATCGCACTTCATCAATTTCAACTCCTTTCTCAAACACGCTCCATAATTTTAATTCAACTTCAATAACATAATCGCACTTCATCAATTTCAATCCCTTTCTCAATAAAACTCCATAATTTTAATTCAACTTTAACAATGCAATTGCCCTACATTAATTTTCACTTATTTCTCAAACAAACTCCAAAATTTTAATTCAACTTTAATAACATAATCGTGCATCATCAACTTGTGACTCCTTTCTCAAACAACCTCCGTAATTTTAAATCAACTTTAAAAGAAAAATTGCACTACATTAATTTCAACTCCTCCCTCACAGAAACATCTAATATTCAGTGAAAGATCAGTTCGCCACATCAAAAGACAACTATGAACAAACCTCGCTACACCAACAAACCATACTTCTCATTGATAATCCCAACTGCTCCACACCTATGCACGCACAGTAAAATCCAATAAAACTACACCAACAAATTACAAACTTTTCAAACAAAAAAAAAAAGAAGAAAACAATATTAATACCCACCCAATATCAACAATCCACACCAATAACCACCATCATCATCATCATCCCCTCATTGTCAATATATAGGTTACTCCTACAAACATACACACTAACCCTATCCAGTTTGTATAACGAAACTACATGAAAAAATCCCCAAAAACTACATTTAAACTTCAACCGGTCACAAGACGAAAAGAAAAAAAATCCAAAATTTAAAACCGAAAAGTACACACACGCACACACACCTACAATACATCCCACCTATAAATCAATGGTATACTTATACATATTATACTTACTAATTCGATAAAATCATGTTTTAACGCACTCAGCCTTTCCGTAGAAGTTATACCTGTATTTTCTTCTCCACGACACATTATCGTAAAAAATTCATCTATATCCCTCGCTCCCCCTCTCGCTCTCTTTTGCTCGAACTCTCGCGCGCGCTCTCTCACTCTTAAATATTATAGAGGTAGATATATATATATATTTACATGCTAGGTAAAAATAACAACTTATACACTACATCTATATTTACACACACACACAAACACGCACTTGCTGCACGCACGATATATATACGGAGTTAAAAAATTTAATAAATAATAAATCGTTCATCTGTACATATGTATATGTATATGTATATATATATAAATATGCTCTCTGTATGCACGTATGCGTTTGTGTGTGTGCGTGTGCGTAAATTAAATTAGACCGACTTTCAAAAAAAAAAAGGTAAGTAAGATATGTTTATATCGTGTAAATATATTTATATATTAAGGTTATACAGGTGGTACATGCACACGTACACACACACATGTAAACGAGAAGAGGTATATTTATGTATATGATATGTATATTCTATTATACTTTTCGTGCGGCCGGTGTTCGCGCGTATTTTTTTTTTTTCGGCGGCGTGTGCGGCTCCGACCAATAACCATGCGACTTTTCCAGTGTGTGTACGTGTGCCGTGTGTTCAGTGAAATATGGTCGAATAAACTAGCCCGCGCTTTAATAATTCAACGTGGTGGCGCTGGGGTTTTCGCGAAATGTACGTTTGCGGAGAGACGGTTGGCCCAATCGCGTTAGAGGATTTTATATGTATTGTATATAGGTATATATATATATATTTTGTGTAACGATTATATTATTGGAGAATTTGAAATGTCTATGCGCATCAGTTTGATAAGTAGTAGGTATGCTGGTTTGTTTGGTTTTTTCGGTGTATGGTGTGCAAGATGATCTCTAATTATGACGTATAGACATTCAAATTGATAATATACAAAAAAAAAGACGTACGGTGAGTGTTAGGGTTTCTATTATACAATTGATTTTTTTATATTACTTTGAATTTCTTTTTTAGAAAGATTTTTTATTAAAGAGTCGGATGGAGTATTTATTGTTATTATTAATTTTGATTTGATAAACGGTGAAAAGGTATATAAGTATTCAGGATTTTTATATGGATGGACAGTTTTTTACAGTTTTTCTTTTCGCTTGAAGAATTTTGGATGGAATTTGAAAAATTATTTGTTTGATATGTCGAATGATTTAAATTTGTAGAAATAAAAACGTTGACAACTTAAAGTAAGAATTTTTTTATGGAACGTTCAATGGTTTTTGATGTGGATTTTAGTTTTTTGGGAATGGATATTAACTTTTTTTTGAAATAACATTTAGAATTTGAAATAATATTTGTAATTAAGTTAATTTAGTTAATTATATAAGTTATTGAAAAAAGTTTACTGACAATGTAGTCATTACAGACACTTTATAATTTTTTATGGTTGCTCTATAAATTATATTAAATTTTTTTTTATTAAAAAATCGTTTGAATTTATTTATTTTATATATTTATTATTATTATTTTATATGTATATAGGTGTAACATGGTCTTTTACAAGAAATATGTAATTTACAAGACCTTAACATAACATGTTGGATGTTACATGTATAATACATTTAATACATTATATATAGTTATTATTATTTATTATTTATTAAATTACTTAATTATATTATTTATTTAACAAGAAATCATAGACCATAGAGGTAATAGTTAAAATAGGTCTAGGGAAAATATTACTTAAAAATGAAGTTATCAATGAAAGACTTAACATTAATTAAATATATATACATAAGATTTGTTAAAAATTACTGTAAAAAAAAAGCAATATCCTTTCAATGACCATTAACTATAAAGTTAATGGTTTTATAGTCAAAACTTGGGATCGATGAATAGAAAATCAAGTATAAATTATTTTTTTAATTTGTTATAGTTAATTAATTATTTTTTTAATACATTTCGTCAAATACTACTTTGTAATATCTTTTGCACAAAGTTGTTCTGTCCATTTATTTCTTAAAAAAATACATAAATAAATTTTAATAAAAAAAAAGGTAAAAAAACACTTTTCAAGTTACAATAAAATTAGTAAATGTGTTTTATTATTAAAATGTGAGGTAATGCATAGACTTCATGTTTACCATAACTGACCTTTTTAGGAAAAATTGTGCATTAAAGAAACATACAAATGCTTTACTATAATAAATATTGGGTTGTATTGAAGCTTTTTTGAGGATTTTAACAAAACATATACACATACAACTTTTATTTTGAATTTAACTTTATTAGTTATAAATTTTTATTATAATACTGTTAAAATCTTTTTGAAATAATTCATTTTACGCAATTTTAATACTTATTAATTTTAATAATTTATCAGTATCTATCTCTTTTATATTATCATTACTTTACACACACTATGCGTAAAATACAATATTTTGATACACTACATCGAAGAGTAGTATTTTACATACTAAAAGCCGGTGCATAAAATCGAATTTTACACCCACTGCACCAAAATAGTATATTTTAATACTAATGCGAGAATTTGATATTCTGCCACTTCACCTCGCTTCGCTCAAGCGCAAACATTCACATGGAGGAAATCAAAATCTTACCCAGCAAGTGTCAAACGGTATTTTTTTGATACAATGTGCGAGGAGTGAGATTTCCGAATGCACATCGTTTAGCGCAGAAGAAATCGAACTTCTTGTACGGAGTATCAAAAAAGTTAGTTATCGATAATGTATGAGTAAAGTACGATTTTACGTAATGTTCTATGACCGTAAAGTATGACTCAGTTTTGGTCCAGACAGTATTAATATATCCTCACAAATAAGAAATTTAATTGATTTCTAACCTTTAGAGGGCCGGGGTTTTGAAAAATTTGAAAATCGCATTTTTGTATAGGAATGTGATCTAAGGTCCCTGAGTTAGAGCCAAACTAAGTTGCGATGTTGGTGAGTCAGACCCCTTACGCCTAGAGGCGTATGTATTCCGGTCCGGTACGGTAAGGCCAAATGTTGAAATTTTCAAAATTTCAGAAAAACGTTAAAATGCACAATTTATTTCATTTTCAGCTGTATTTAGGTTTTATCTGGTCATTCTATATCAATATTACTTGAAAAATATTACAAAGTTATTGCTAAACATAATTTTCAAACGAAATGGACATTTTGCAAATTTGACCTTCAAATGTCCTTGACCCTGAAGTCATGAGGTCAATCCGACTTCAGATTCGGATTCAGTAACCCCAAAAACATGAGCATTATGAATGAAAAATTGTAACTAGTGACTTCTGAAACTCCTACACATAATTTTCAAGTAGGATTGACATCGAAACTAGATTTTAGACTAGATTTAATTAGAGTCTTGGAAACTTAGCCATATTGCATCCCCCATTTTGAATTTAATTTTTTTGGTTGCAGAATCATGTTTGGAAACTTCGTTAACCCTCACACCTGAATTGAGTTATTTAAATGAAAAAAATTGAGTACTTATGAAAAAAAATGTTTACGCCTCTAGGCGTTTTCCGGCCCTTTAAAGGTCAAAAAAAATATAATACAATCGCGTATGCGGACATGCCAGAATCCAGACAATGGTAATATTTTATATTTTTTTTATAAATAAAAGAATGCATTTCTGAAAAATTCTCAATATCAGGTCTTTAAGCACGTTTTAAACAATATACCAACATTTTTCAGATTTTTACATCAATAATTTAGTTATAGGATATTTGAGATGAAAGTTTATGTCTTTTTTTATTAACAATTACCGACCAAAAATTGTTTATTCTATTATTATTAACAAAAATTATTATTTTTAAATAATGAAAACGTCAGGCAGGCCCATCCTTATGTGTTGAGCTGTCTATATGAATTTTGTTCAGATTTTTAATTCAATATTTTAAGTGTAATTTTTGGGTTGAAAGGTGTAGGTCTCTGTTATTTGGATTTGTGAGACACAAGTTCATAACATCACAACAAAAACGATATTGCCAAATTGAAATACGTAAATCATAATTACGATTAATAATTAAAAATTATTACTATTATTGACATTTTTAAATATTCTTTGAATGAATAGGAACGAATTTATTTCAAATTACTATACCCTAATAATGTAAGACATCTTTTGGTTTCATAATCATTATATTGATTTACGGAGTCGTTATAGAGAACTATCTAAAATCAGGATATCCCGACTATTGTAATCCGAGCATGATCAATAATTTTGGTAAGTAAGCTGATTATAACTTTGTTATACGCTCTTTCTATACCAGAACCGGTTAGATCGATTGTAATATCTATCGATTATTTCTATCGCGAGAGAGCTCAATACGTAAAAGCACACGTAACCTATAAATTTGAAGTAAAACTAACATAGGTAGTAGTAATAAATATGGGAGATTACAAATAAAATCGTCCACAGTAAAGTATATCATAAAAATAGTGAAGTAAACTTTTAATATAGTCACAAATAATTTTTAGTTGATAATTATCATAGTAATGTAGCTACGTACGTATGGTAATAGTGCGTGCTAAGGTGCTTATAAAAATAATCTAGATTAATCATTTTAAATTATAAATAAATATACTTTTATAATTAAAAAAATACCCGTTCAGCATAGAACAATATTGTTGCTCATGAATCGTTAAATTATCATCATAGTAGAATAAGGGTCTTACGTAGACAAAGAAATTCAGGAATAAAAGTGTACCTATACCTAAAATAACGAAATCTATAAGATACAAAAACAGTTATGTTATCGCAATACGTATATATATAATGTATTACCAAATGAACTAAAAATTCTAACTAAACGTAAACAACATGTTGGAATAAAATTAAAAAACTAGATAAGAACAAATTACTAATGTTATAACAATTAATGAAAGAATAAATTGTATTAAGGGGATGTCAGACTCATGGTCATTATTAATATTTTTTATAAACAAAAGAATAAATTTTTGAAAATAGTATATTACACACCTAGGGAGGTAAAGTATTGGTCAGTCCATAGCACATGTAAATTGGCACCTGAGCCGAAGGCGAGGGTGGCAAACATGTGCTATGGGGTGACCATTTTACCTCCCGTGGGATGTATTAGTTATTTATGTACCTTGGGTGAGCCTCGCGTCATTACTGTTCGAGGCGGAAAATTTCGTGGATGGTTAGTACGTCCGCGGTCGCGAGCGCAGCGAGCGGCCAAGGATGTTACTACCATCCACGAAATTTGAGCCGAGAACTGTAATGACGCGATGCTTACCCATGGTACGTAAACAATTTTTCAGCCTTATAATTCGTACATACGACTCTTTCGTTGCTCACAAAGTAATTTATTATACATTTAAAAGTAATGTAATAAACACTTTTTTAAACAATATAAATAATTATATATTATGTCAATAATTATTTTAAACACTTGTATACTGACGCTTATAAAACATTTTAACTTTTTAAATTTTGCATTTAGTATCAGAGAATATCAAATATTTAGTAATTACTTATTATTAATCGTAACATTGCAGTTATTAAAGATATAGGACTCATTTTGCGTTATTATATATATATGCGGAGACAGACTGACACAATCCAAAAATTTATTATAGTGTATAATAAATTTTACTGAAGTTGTAGTAAATATTATTAGAATTGTAGTAAAAATTAATAATTTTGTAGTAAATTTTATTATACACTATAGTAAATTTTTGGATTGCGTCAGTCTGTCTCCGCATTACTAGACAACATTGTAATTTTTACTTCAATTTTTTTTCTCCGTGTATATATATACACACTATATTATTTCTAAAATATGATATTCTAATATATATATGTATAATATATAGTACTTCCGTATCTGAGCAATATTAAGATAACTATGATTAAAGTAACGCAAACGTTACGTTTAAACTAGTTGTGTTTACGTTAAAATCCTAAACGCCATGCCCCTAGACATTGTATAAACAGTATACTCAAATTTTTCAGATTTTTAAATCTGTAATTTAATTATGGTTTTTGCGTTGAAAATTCATGCCTTTTTAGACCAATAATACCGACCGAAAATTATTTATTCAATTATTATTAACAAATTTATTTTTTCTTAAAAAATCGAAACGTCATGCCCTTGCTTTTGCTTTTAACCACCCATATGAATTTTTTCAGATTTTTAATTCAATATTTCCAAGATAATCCTAATGCAACTAATAAATAAAATGTATGAGAGAAGATAACAATAAACAAATGATAATTAAAATAAAACAAAACATAACGTATAGCATTCCCAACAACTACAAAACGAATATTTATAAAAAAAAATCACTAGTTTCCATTCTTTAAACTACAAGATTGTATTTGCCATTTAAGAATTTTACATGTACTTACTCGTCTACGTTAAAATTAGCGAAAAATCCTTTTCTTAGAACATCTTGTGGCGTCCTCCTTATTAGTCGGCGTTTCCTGTCAACCAAGCCTAAATATTTCCAGTCGCCATTATATAAGTGACAGTCCATGTCGTCAGTATGACCCCTCGCTAATAAGAGAAAGAAAAAGTATCTCACACTTTCTTTTTTATTAAATACAAAATAATTTTTAAACTTACAAACATTTTTTAATTTTTTAAATAAACAATTTATTTATTATTGGTTAGGGTATTTCAATGCTAAACAATTAAATAAACGAAATTTTAGTGTTTCCAAATCCGACCGCTAGGTGCTCTGCTGTGTGAAGCAATACCCCTCTTCGTAATGTAATGTGCTGACTCAATTTTATGTAGAAATGAGAATGTATTGCAGTTTCTATACACACTCAACGAGGTGGTATATATATTATATATAAGTCACGGAAAATTCTTTACAAAGACAATTCTTTTAGAATTAAAGTTTAAAATTAAATGAATTATTGAAAAAACAAACTAATAATAAGAACATTAATAATAAAAGGAAAACATACGCGCTGAAACTACATGACTACCTAAGATACAAAAACAAAACAAAGACTAATGAATCAACGAAAACCAAAGATTTTGTGAAGCATTTTTTATGCAATGAAAAAAATAAAACACTAAAAATCTTAACTTTTAAGTCATAAATTAAGTTTACCATTTATATAGAAGAAATAAATAATTCAAGTGTCAATACAAAATAAGAGATTAATATTTTTTCCTACTTCACCTCCTCAATACTTCCAACTATTAGCTTCATAAACTCTGTACGTCCTTTTATGTTGTATGAGCTATCTCTCATGACAGATTTTATCAGTTCTCCTCTATCCTATTATCTAGTTTGCATTCCAAGTCATTTGGACATCTACGACAATGAAACAATTGACCACTTGGCTAAAGCATTTACCATCGTCCAACTTACTCTTTTTCTCTAACTAGAACTGATATTGAATATTTCCATCAGAATCATCGACCTCAAACGTGCGTTTTTATTTTACCCATTTTTATTCACCTTCACATAAACCATGTACAATTTTATATGTGTATAATATGTAATATCGGTCTTTCCGAACTAAATGCTTTTCTTTTGAATAAAGCAGAACCTATTTGCTCTTTGTCCACTATGGTTAGTGAAATTTCCCAGAGTACGGCCTTTTCAAAAAATTAAAGGCGTTTTGTCCTCGATTCTCAGTTTGGACTCCTCAGTAAGGAGCTGGAGATCTTAGCATTAGACGCCTATCACAAAATAAACTGCGAAGCCAACAAAATGTTATGCGGCTGTGTGTGTGCGTGTGCGCGCGCGCGCTTGCGTGTGTGTGTATACACACATATATACTTATTACCGAATGATAATACTTACAAAATCGAGAAAACCGTCTCCCGATAAGATTTTACTGGACTGTGCAATTTTATCTTTTACTAAACTTAATGGTATGATTGTAAAAAGTTGTTCTTAGAAGCTATTTGTTTGCTAATTTATTCAAATGTTTATATATTCATTACAGCATAAAAACCGTTTTAAATTATATCTAGCTATAGCTTGCGTCTGTACATATGACCCCTCACAAAGGCATCCTGTAAAAAAATTGTTCCACATTTTCTGTCACGAGTACCTGGTCTAATGGTTACACTATCTCAATTGCAACAGCCGAAATATTAGCATATATTCTCGATAAAGGCGCAATTATTCTAATCTTACAGCAAGCCTCAGAAGATATAAACCATATCATTTGCATCTTGCAAAATGGTCATTTCGGCATATTTACAATTTCTATTTAAATTTCAGCTTTCACTTTTTACTTCACTCTCTTGACATTTTTGCAATTCTTATTTACCATATGGAACCATTTGCAGGAACGCAACTCCTTTATTTTTGAGTCCTAAAATATGTTGATAGCCGCACAAGTGATCGCGCGAATATAAATGAGATGAAGAAAAAAAGATGAATTTTAGTGGAGGGTAAAAAATAGAGACTTATAGTTAATGAAATTATAATTTATTAAAATATTTTTAATTATTTAATTATTTACGTCAACGTATATATATATATAAGTCACGGAAAATTCTTTACAAAGACAATTCTTAGAATTAAAGTTTAAAATTAAATGAATTATTGAAAAAACAAACTAATAATAAGAACATTAATAATAAAAGGAAAACATACGCGCTGAAACTACATGACTACCTAAGATACAAAAACAAAACAAAGACTAATGAATCAACGAAAACCAAAGATTTTGTGAAGCATTTTTTATGCAATGAAAAAAATAAAACACTAAAAATCTTAACTTTTAAGTCATAAATTAAGTTTACCATTATATAGAAGAAATAAATAATTCAAGTGTCAATACAAAATAAGAGATTAATATTTTTCCTACTTCACCTCCTCAATACTTCCAACTATTAGCTTCATAAACTCTGTACGTCCTTTTATGTTGTATGAGCTATCTCTCATGACAGATTTTATCAGTTCTCCTCTATCCTATTATCTAGTTTGCATTCCAAGTCATTTGGACATCTACGACAATGAAACAATTGACCACTTGGCTAAAGCTTTTACCATCGTCCAACTTACTCTTTTTCTCTAACTAGAACTGATATTGAATATTTCCATCAGAATCATCGACCTCAAACGTGCGTTTTTATTTTACCCATTTTTATTCACCTTCACATAAACCATGTACAATTTTATATGTGTATAATATGTAATATCGGTCTTTCCGAACTAAATGCTTTTCTTTTGAATAAAGCAGAACCTATTTGCTCTTTGTCCACTATGGTTAGTGAAATTTCCCAGAGTACGGCCTTTTCAAAAAATTAAAGGCGTTTTGTCCTCGATTCTCAGTTTGGACTCCTCAGTAAGGAGCTGGAGATCTTAGCATTAGACGCCTATCACAAAATAAACTGCGAAGCCAACAAAATGTTATGCGGCTGTGTGTGTGCGTGTGCGCGCGCGCGCTTGCGTGTGTGTGTATACACACATATACTTATTACCGAATGATAAATAAAAACCGTCTCCCGATAAGATTTTACTGGACTGTGCAATTTTATCTTTTACTAAACTTAATGGTATGATTGTAAAAAGTTGTTCTTAGAAGCTATTTGTTTGCTAATTTATTCAAATGTTTATATATTCATTACAGCATAAAAACCGTTTTAAATTATATCTAGCTATAGCTTGCGTCTGTACATATGACCCCTCACAAAGGCATCCTGTAAAAAAATTGTTCCACATTTTCTGTCACGAGTACCTGGTCTAATGGTTACACTATCTCAATTGCAACAGCCGAAATATTAGCATATATTCTCGATAAAGGCGCAATTATTCTAATCTTACAGCAAGCCTCAGAAGATATAAACCATATCATTTGCATCTTGCAAAATGGTCATTTCGGCATATTTACAATTTCTATTTAAATTTCAGCTTTCACTTTTTACTTCACTCTCTTGACATTTTTGCAATTCTTATTTACCATATGGAACCATTTGCAGGAACGCAACTCCTTTATTTTTGAGTCCTAAAATATGTTGATAGCCGCACAAGTGATCGCGCGAATATAAATGAGATGAAGAAAAAAAGATGAATTTTAGTGGAGGGTAAAAAATAGAGACTTATAGTTAATGAAATTATAATTTATTAAAATTTTTAATTATTTAATTATTTACGTCAACGTATATATATTATATATAAGTCCGGAAAATTCTTTACAAAGACAATTATCTTAGAATTAAAGTTTAAAATTAAATGAATTATTGAAAAAACAAACTAATAATGAACATTAATAATAAAAGGAAAACATACGCGCTGAAACTACATGACTACCTAAGATACAAAACAAAACAAAGACTAATGAATCAACGAAAACCAAAGATTTTGTGAAGCATTTTTTATGCAATGAAAAAAATAAAACACTAAAAATCTTAACTTTTAAGTCATAAATTAAGTTTACCATTTATAGAAGAAATAAATAATTCAAGTGTCAATACAAATAAAGATTAATATTTTTTCCTACTTCACCTCCTCAATACTTCCAACTATTAGCTTCATAAACTCTGTACGTCCTTTTATGTTGTATGAGCTATCTCTCATGACAGATTTTATCAGTTCTCCTCTATCCTATTATCTAGTTTGCATTCCAAGTCATTTGGGACATCTACGACAATGAAACAATTGACCACTTGGCTAAAGCATTTACCATCGTCCAACTTACTCTTTTTTCTCTAACTAGAACTGATATTGAATATTTCCATCAGAATCATCGACCTCAAACGTGCGTTTTTATTTTACCCATTTTTATTCACCTTCACATAAACCATGTACAATTTTATATGTGTATAATATGTAATATCGGTCTTTCCGAACTAAATGCTTTTCTTTTGAATAAAGCAGAACCTATTTGCTCTTTGTCCACTATGGTTAGTGAAATTTCCCAGAGTACGGCCTTTTCAAAAAATTAAAGGCGTTTTGTCCTCGATTCTCAGTTTGGACTCCTCAGTAAGGAGCTGGAGATCTTAGCATTAGACGCCTATCACAAAATAAACTGCGAAGCCAACAAAATGTTATGCGGCTGTGTGTGTGCGTGTGCGCGCGCGCGCTTGCGTGTGTGTGTATACACACATATATACTTATTACCGAATGATAAATACTTACAAAATCGAGAAACCGTCTCCCGATAAGATTTTACTGGACTGTGCAATTTTATCTTTTACTAAACTTAATGGTATGATTGTAAAAAGTTGTTCTTAGAAGCTATTTGTTTGCTAATTTATTCAAATGTTTATATATTCATTACAGCATAAAAACCGTTTTAAATTATATCTAGCTATAGCTTGCGTCTGTACATATGACCCCTCACAAAGGCATCCTGTAAAAAAATTGTTCCACATTTTCTGTCACGAGTACCTGGTCTAATGGTTACACTATCTCAATTGCAACAGCCGAAATATTAGCATATATTCTCGATAAAGGCGCAATTATTCTAATCTTACAGCAAGCCTCAGAAGATATAAACCATATCATTTGCATCTTGCAAAATGGTCATTTCGGCATATTTACAATTTCTATTTAAATTTCAGCTTTCACTTTTTACTTCACTCTCTTGACATTTTTGCAATTCTTATTTACCATATGGAACCATTTGCAGGAACGCAACTCCTTTATTTTTGAGTCCTAAAATATGTTGATAGCCGCACAAGTGATCGCGCGAATATAAATGAGATGAAGAAAAAAGAAGATGAATTTTAGTGGAGGGTAAAAAATAGAGACTTATAGTTAATGAAATTATAATTTATTAAAATATTTTTAATTATTTAATTATTTACGTCAACGTATATATATATATATGTATATATTATTTATACCTAAATATAAAAACAATAATTTTTACGAAAGTTCAAATCCGGTATTGCTTGTCACAGCGTAGCGCAATTTTTCTCGTAGCGTACATTTTTTTTGATAATTTGGCAGTTTCAGTAAATTAAAGCACGTCGATGATGTTGGTAAGCGGTTTTGGGGGTCTTTCTTGCGTATGGTAAAAAATCCTCTGATTACGCTACCTATTTTGAAAAAAATTGATTATTAACATTTTTTTAGTAAATTTAAATGATAGTGACTTTAAAAAAATGTGTGAATTATTAGTATAATTTTGGATTAAAACTGATTAAAAATATAGTAACAGAATTTTCTTATATAAAAACAACCATGACAGTACGGTTAATAAAAATTTCACTAATCGATAAATTTGATCATTTTTATTGTTTTTGCATTATAAATATCCATGTCCTACTGGTTTTTGAGAATTTGCTAGTTTTTACCTCAAAAAATCATTTTAATTTCTGGTACGTGAATAAATTTATATCTAAAAATTTATGGCTTGGCTTCATGTTGACTATTTTTGACAGGACATTGTTTGTAATAGTATTATTTTAATAGTGACACAGCCTTTTTCGTCAAGTAATTGTTAAAGAAATAAATACATATATTGACAAATTTTTATAGGACGAAAAAAAATTTGGTACTGTTAATTTTAAACCATTGATCGAATGCACGCAGTTGCTTAGAGCCAGATACAGAGTACAGATTTCTGTATTTGATTTTTCAAATATAGTTTTTATTTTCTATTTTTTTTTTAAATTTTATAGCATACGCACATTTTTTATACATCATAGAATGTACCTTACTTATACATTAGAAAAAATATGCAATTTGAAAAATAAATTTGAAAAATCAGTTAATGTGGATAATGTGTATAGTAAATGAAGGTGCAGCACCACCTTAATGGAATCTGACATCTTAATTATTATCTTTAATCAGTATGTATTAAGTTTTCTACTCATGTATTACTGTCAAGGAGAGTCCACAGCTTTTGGGAAACGGATCTTTACCAAACTCTAGGATATGATTTCTACTATAAAAACATGAAGCACATCGGAGTTTTAGATTCCGATGTCCTTTTTTATGATAGATATAACCAAATAACGAAAAATGTCGCTGAAAAAACCATTAACCTTGATTCCTTGATAACTCGGAAGCAAATAAAGATATACATTTAAACCAAATTTAAAAAAAACTGAAATTGGGTATATATTTTTAAAAAATAAGCTTGAATATCTTAATTTGGTCAAAAGTTATGGAAGAAATAAAAATTAAACGAAATTTTGGCCTAAAGAAATCATTAAATTGTATATAATATATGTAGTGTACTTAAAAAATTAACAATTAAAATCGAGGGCTAAGTGCTGAAAAGAGTAGAAAACTGTAAATATTTAGGAGTCTTTTTTTATTTCAACATGAAATGGGATAAACATATTGAATATATAGTAAATAAATATCACTACCTATTGCATAATTGCTTGGGGTGGTGCTTACAAAAGCAATATAGAATTGTGAATTAAAATACAAAAAAGATTACTCAAGATCATTAGTAAAAATACCTCCTTAACAAGCAATTACCCAATAAGACTGGAACAATCCTTTGCTCATGAAGCATTAGTTTTCCATTATTGTAAACTAAGTAATATGTTTAAACAAATAATTATTAATACTAGAAATAAAAACATACCATTACCTAAAATAACTAAATCTATAAGTAACAAAAATAGTTACATTGTAGCTGTAAGACTATTTAATGATTACCTAATGAATTGAAAGTATTATCAGCAAGTAGAGCTAACATAAGATTTAGATTTAAAGATTGGATTAAAGCAAACACACGAAAGTAAATAACATGGAACAAATAATTGTATTGAAGTAAAAACTATATTTCATAAGCTAGTTAATCAATGGTTTAGTTGAGTATACAAATCCTGCATTGGAAGTCCGGCAGGATGTTTTACTTAGCAAATTGCTTCTTGACACTAAAACATATATTTGTGCAAATAACTTATGTTTTTTTAAATAACAATAGATCACACCGGCGTATCTCAAAATATATTTGGAAAAAAATGATTAATAAAATGGATGAAACCAATTTAAACAATATAATTGAATTAGCTAATGAAATAAAAAATACGTGTAAATTCGAAGTTGATAATAATTTTGGTACTACGGAGCGGATAGTAAGAAGTGTGGAGAGGCTTAAAACATCTATCATACAACTAAAAGTTAAAAAAGACACCAATTTTGTAAAAGACAACTAATGCGATAGAATAAACTGTGCTTCAGATTTTAAATACACAAAATTAGTGAAAGAATCAATAAGCTTGAAAAAAGTAATAAATGAAAAAGAAAAATATTTACCTATTGAACCAGTTTTTTCATAGACACTATAACGAATGAAAATAGTAAAAGAATGGAAGTTGATAATTTTACAGAAAAAAAGGTACTACAACATAATGCCATTCGTATGTCTTACGGTGATCTTAACTACATTGGATGTAATAAAGCAATTTTTTATTTTGATAGAGGAATAAGAGGAAGGCAAATCTTTACAAATTCTGTTTACCCTCTATAACAACAGCCTTTTTATAAGGATCTAGTAGTTATTGATGACATAGTTTTTATATCTACTTGTAAATGTGATTCCTCTAGTCAATATAAAGAAATGTCTCCCCACTTTAAAGTTACTTGTGCGGTAGGACTTACTTGTCCGGCTAGATTAAACAACGTAGAGAAAATTATTTTTGCGAGAGACCGAAATGCACCAACTGAGAGTTTTACGACAGCTAGAGCCATGTCAATCAAATATTGGTAGTGGGGAATTCACACTGTCAAGTATACTAGTTATACTTCATGTGGTGATGGTTTTACTACTTTTATTTATTTTGAGTTTTATTTAAGTAAGCTTAAAGTTAGCTTATACTTTAGTTATAAGTCTAGTATTATGTAGTCTTAAGTAGTTTTAAGTATGCCAGACCTACGCACAGATAAACATGTTTTATCTCTGTAGGAGTTACGGCATTGTCAAATGTTTGTAATTTTTTTCTGATTTAATAAATAAATAAATATGCTAAATTTTCGATAAAATTTCGTTTAATTTCTATTTCTTCCATAACTTTTAACAAAATTAAGATCTTTGAGCTTGTTTTTTTTAATTATATCTACTCAATCTCAGTTTTCTTTTAAAATTTGGATTGAATGTATATCTTTACTTGCTTCCGAGTTATAAGCAATCAATGTTAATGGTGTTTTTAACGACATTTTTCGTTATTTGCTTATATCTATCATAAAAAAGGACATCGAAATCTAAAACTACGATGTTCTTTATATTTTTATAGTAGAAATCATATCCTAGAGTTAAATCCGTTTCCCAAAGGGTGTGGACTCTCATTGTGAGTTATAATCGCCATAATCGACTTTAACTAATTAGAAAAATTAATCAATGCCGTATTTTATTTTGTTACAGTCATGAATAAGATTGATTAAATGTATTTAAGGTAAAAGACCCAGTAATTGGACATGTCCTAGTTGTTGGACAGAATCATTAATATCTATTATATAAAAATATGTAGGAAACAAATTCGACTATGAATACTGATTTAATTAAGTAACTTTTTGTTTTGCATAGTCTTTTTCGGCTAGAAACAATTTTCTTAAAATAAATATTAAATTTTGGTGTCCAAATACTACATCATTTCGGTAAGGTTAAGTGTCCAATCACTGGGTCTTTTACCTTACAACTTATAAATTTTTGTGATTGGTCTGTATAATTTTTACTGAATCTTCAGTATTTTTAGTAGGGTTGTATCGGTCAACCCAATTAGGGTTACATTATACTCAGGGGACGAACGTAAAATTTAATTACGACATATCCAATCATTCATATAATAACAATTATACAATAGTTTGTAATCCTTGATAAAATGCTCAGTTAGAACTGATTGCGAGAATCAGTTTAAATCAAAAATTGAATTCTGCTTTAACTTAAATCAAACAAAAACAAACAATAACTTACCAATCGTATCTCCAATATCTTCATCATCGCTAACTTCGACGCATCTAATGGAAAATGGCGGTTCTAAATGAGCAAATCCTAAGAGTGGCGATTTGGAGCAACTGGTCACAAACTATAAAGAAATGAATTGTCATTCAACAAATATTTCACAAAATCGATATGGCAAAACATATGAAGATAAAGAAACAGAAAAAAGAAGAAGAAGAAAACACTTACTTTGAGAAAGAGACCTTTTTCGTTTTCCGAAAAATCTTTTTCTAAAATATCCCACAACCAACAAACTACTCTGTGTTTATCATGGAAACCACCGTAATATTGCGTGTGCCTTCGCAAGTCACGTAGATCCAAGGGAACGTTGTCACCAGATATCAACCTCTGCCACTGTATCACCCGAAAAGTAAAATGAGAGTCAGAAACCACGATACACATGCGATGAAAACGACTAAACTTACCTCTGGAGTAGAGAACAACGACAACCAATCCGAATTGATGATCGATCGAAATCCTTTAGTGAAAGCTGCAATCTGTTCCTTTATCTGGACGTACATCCGAAATCTGGCCATCGAATGTATGTAATTTATCTTATTTTCATTGGTGACCGACACAGCTTTACCACCAGGCTTCAATTCGTAAGTTACGATTTTCCCCATGACGTTCTCATCGAGCGAGAAAGTTAATTCGAGTTCGCTCACGTCACCGTTGTAGTGCTTGACCATCGTTAAGCTCCTGTACAAATCGCGATCCAGTGATGCTAACTCATCGAGCCAGCTGTAAAGAACACCACCGGCTTGGCCACAAAATTGGGAGACAAAGAACGATGCGAATGGCACGTCGATCACTATACCCTGAAAATGAATATTAATCGATAGAGATGTCATGTAATCAAAAAACTATTGGTTATTGTTCACGTGATAATCGTACTTCGTATACTGCTTTTCCAAGCATGCGACCCACGAATTCGTATAACAGCAGATGATTATCTTGCACGGATGAGGTCGATGATGGGTATAATCGATTTTCACTTGTTACTTTGAATAAGTTCAATGATGGATCGAATACTCTTTTGATCGTTTCTTCGAGAAACTCCTTGAAAACACCGTCTTGATCGATACCTGCTTCGTCCAATCCTTGCTCATTTATAAATCGTACTCTTATTACTCCTTTTAACGCTTGGGGTGAGAGCATCGATAATTGTCTGTATCCGTCCTCAACAATTCTCGATCTGAAAGTTTTTAAGCAAATTTGTTGCTGTTAATTTTATTCAAACGTTTTTTAAATAAAGATGGCCGGAACCAAGAAGATTGTGTTATTTTAAATTGTTCGTTTAAGAGGATGGGATACTCAATATTTATCCACCAAGTCAGTAGAGATGAAAAAATTATTCTGGTTAAACAAATAAAGTACATTGTGCAAAATAAAGTTCATTGCTCTTTCGTTGACTATTATCTATCATTATTTGAAATTTCAAATAAAAATAATGTTGCGTTAAAAAATATCATTGGAAGGAAATTTGACTCTTTGTCTGCTTCCAATGTTGCAATTTCGGGAAATTTCCTTCCAATGCCATTTTTTAACGCAACATTATTTTTGTTTGAAATTTCACACAATGATAGATAATAGTCAACAAAAGGGCAATGATATCTTTATTTTGCAAAATTTGCCTTATATATTTAGTCAGAATAATTTTTTTATCTCTATTGACTCGATCGGAAAAAAACTTTTAGTAAAATCTCTAGTAATTTTGTTTTAATTTCCTTATAAAGATTATAAAGAACCAAATTAATGATCATAAGGTTGACTGGAACTAGTTTCTTCACATAAATAAGGGACTTATTTTTGTATTTGAATTTTGATCAAATATGCTGTTTATGGACAAGAATTCAGATGCTTAACATTTTATCTTCGTTATGATGATTTTATTTTTCAAGATAATATATCGTGCATTGAATATTCCAAGGTTAAGTGAACCACTTTTCATTCATAAATAATAAATTCATTGAATATTATTCCTCCAATGGCCAGTTTTGGGCAAAGAATGTTTTATTAATACTCTGATTTTCATTCATTTTAACCTAAAACTGTCTATTTTACTGAAAATTATTAAAAATACGCAATTAACAAGAAAATAGTTTTTGTTCATTAAATTCATTAAATCAATCTAGCGAAGGCGAAGAGGAACAAAATCTTGCACACAGATTCTTTTCTTTGGTTGGGGCGTCGGGCTCGTAATCTGGAGGTTCCAGGTTCGAATCCCGGCCCCAACCGATTGATGCAAGCAACACTGGGAAATGTATTTTCAACAAGTGCTTTCTTCACAAAGACATTGTATGACCTCCGTCGCTTATTAGCACCGATTTTAAGCTTCTTTTTTTTAAATTGTATCTACTTAAACTCAACTGTCTTCTGGTATTTGGTTTGAGGATTTATCTCTATTTGTTTTGAGGTTATAAACGATTTAATTAAAAGTAATTTTCATTGAAGTTATTATTAGATGTCGAATAACTTTCGTCAAATTGGCCATTGGTAAGTAATAACTTGGCTTTCGTCATATTTCTGCATTACAAAAGATATACCAAAGATAGGATAAGATTCGTTTCCCGGAGGTCATATGCTCCCCTTGTTAGTAGGTTATTATGTAATAATATCATTCTCTGTATTGATTTTTTTCAAATGTTATAATATGTAACTCTGGAGTATTAAATAAATTAATAACTTAAGTTTTAACGGGTATGGATTTTGAGTGTCGGTGCAGGTGGGTCTCTGAATTATCGACCACGTACTGACAATAGGAGCAAGTACTAACTAGCCAGGATAATTGCGAATGTTAGCGAAGTGGTGAGGCATCTGCCTCGCGCTTCCTATTTTTATTCCTCCTTTTTAATCTGTACCTCGCTATAAATGGTGTCCAACTTAAGCACCCAATCGCCAGAAAAAACGAAGAGTTATCTTCTTGGATTTCCCAATGATTACGTCACTAGTGTTGAGGTGCAACTGTAGGAGAAAAGCCTGTGTTTCTCTCTTCAATTAGTATATTTCAAAGTAGACACTAGACGTAGTGGAGTTTGAGTTTCTGGGGTCTAAAGCGTGGTAGAGCTAACGCACGGCAATCAACCTTCGCCTCTCTAGGTTTGGCGATCAAACTTGGGTAGGTCCCTGACTTATCGGCCACGTACCGTTGATAAGACCAAATCGACTACCCGGGATAATTGCAAATGGTAGTGCAGTGATGAGGCTTCTGTCTCGCGCTCCAGGGATCGTGGGTTCGCAGTTCGCACCCCGATTCCTTCGTTGATTTCTATTCCTCCTTTTCAATCCGTATCATGTTACAAAGTAGTTATAAATTTTTTTTTCTGCCCTCCGGCCGGAAAGCGGCAACTTCCCGGCCGATGCGCGAATTGAAGTTGCCGTTTTCCGGCAACGTCGAGCAGAAAAATAGTATACACACCATGGCCAGTAAAAAAGAAAGCCTCGGATCACATGTTCGTCAACCTCGGCTTCGCCTCGGCCGACAATTACATGTGATCCGAGACATTTCTTATTTTACTGGCCATGGTATGTAATATATTATTTCTGGATTAATATAAAAGTTCTATCAAAATTATGATTCCCTATATCCCATTTAAGAGACCATCGAATATCGAAAAAAATTAAACTTCTGCCGTTTCAGGTTTGTTTATTCACCAACTTATCGGTATAATAACTTTCTTTAATTATAACTCATTTTAACTCATTCCCTAAAATCATTTGCTTGGACTCGAACAGTACACACAGAACGAGTAGTAGGTTTGCGCGAGGGAACCAGCGTCAGTAAGGTTTTTTCATATGGGGCTTGCCTGTCTTGCCTCCTTCTCTCGTCTCATGTTTTTGCAATTGCGTTTTGTTATTTTTCTCCGTCTTTCATATGTTTTCTTTTATATGTATCTGGAATGTTTTTATTACATACGTGCAAAATGGAATGTTACTGAGTTGTCGAATAAACTCAAATCAATAAATCATTCTCTCTCTGCCTCACCCCCTTTCTTTTTCTTCTCATTCTATTCCTTTTGTTATTATTCAATTTTCTTGTCGTCATTTATTATTTGTTAATTATATTAATTTTCTTGTATCGTTTGTTAATTCTAGTTGAGTTTTATTGTTATCTTGTTAATCGTATTTTATTTTTCTTTTATTTTCATTTCAAAAATTGACATCTGGCAACCTTCAATACGAATAATATAATTCTTAACCTATCAATAAAATATTTTCTGAAAACATGAATTTATATATTTAACCGTTACATTCACTAAAGCGAATCATTTTTATATTTTATTCGGGTACGTATGATACGTATTAATCTATTTTACAATATTTGGTGGCAATCATCCATTTTTAATTTAGTGGCAGCACAACTGAAAGGACATACATCTCACTTTTGATATTCGCAACGTGTCCCATTAAAAGGGGTATCCATGTAGTTTTCAAATATGCATTTTAGCACATAGCAAACTTTCTTCTCTTTATTATAGTGAGTTGGTCATTTTTTTCATTTTCTCTCTTACGTATATTGATGTTTATTGTGCGAAAGCAACGAAGAGGAAAAATCGTCATGTGGCAATCCTGTTCTCCATTCGACCTAATACCTTCTACTCTAAATGGAAATCATTAAATCAAAGAGCTTGTAAGTCCCGTGGCCTCTTTTTAAAAATAGGAGCACATCTTTTGTTTGCCGCATTTTCCGCTCAAACGATTTTTTGTTTTGGCCACAGTGCTCACCTGCTATAGGCCCAAAAAAGCTGGCGGGACGTCTCGCTATTGGTTAACGCGAGTCGCCTGCTATAGGCCCAAAAAATTGGCGGGAAATGTCGCTATTGGTTAACGCGAGCTCATCTGCTACAGGCTTGAAAAAGTTGGCGGGAACTCTTAGTTAAAAATTTCGTCGACAGGTGCCAAGTGGTGAAATCAGACCAGTCAATCGCAATTTTTCTAGATCAATCATCACAGTCGCTTATCCGAGTTAAGCTACTAATTCGATTATTTATTTGTGTTTGCATTTATTAGTTATCATCTTTTATTCAATTAACTATCTTTTATTATAATAAAAAAAACTGTTTTAAATATAACATCTAGTTCTTTAAGTTATTGCTGGATACCTGAGAAAAGAAGGAGTGAATAAATTGGTCAACAAATTGTTTTTTTCTTTTCCTTAATTATACTCAAGTGTATTTTATATCGAGTCATATTAATTGTAAATCCTTTACAAAATTTGTTGTACACTCAAGATAAATAAATATGAAAAGTGAGATTTGACAAAATTACATATATAATAATGTAATTATCAAATATTTATGAAAGTAAGTCTAATTAGTATAATTTTGCCGACAACCAACAACGAAAATATTTTTTTGATTCTCTAGAACTGAGACTTTAATATGTTTTACTAAGGTAACGCCCAAACAAATAAAAATTATTTTGATTTTCGCACTTGCTATTTTATACATACATCGTAGCCTATTATAATGTTGATTTTTAATTAATTGTTTTCATTATATTTGTTATAATTATTTTTCTTGCAAACAAAAGCGTCCTCATTAATTGCTATACTTTAATCATGTAGTTTTTAGATAGTCAAAAAATTCGATTTCATTGAAAATACGGAAAAATAATTAAAATTTGCTATGGCATGAATTATTACGGGTTTTGCAAACCATCCCCAATATGCTTTATATAAAAGGTTTTACTCTTCGTCTACTATGGTTGGAATCCCAGAGTAGCCATTCCAAAAATACAAAATTCAAAACCTTCGTTCTTGAAAACTTCTTTCGACCAGGGCTCTCTAGCTTGATCTCATCGGATGAAATTAGCTATTAAATTTTTAATTAAAAAATTTGAAAAAATTCATATATATTGTTTGAAGTAAGTTCACGGGCCTAATGTTGTCATATTTGGCCATTTTTTAAAAATTTATCTTGTTTTCGTTAAAAAAAAAATACAGAAAATAAATTATATCATTTTGTTATATTTAAGAATGGACTTGATTAAATCCGAATTTTTGTAGAATATGTTTGAATCGTTCTTAATCTTCAGGTTCCAAAAAATTTCCAAATAGACTATACTAATATAGCTCAAGAACGTGTCAGTCTCAGAAAATGGACTTTTTACATTTTTTTATAAAAATAAATTTTGGGAAAAATTCTGAACGTCAGGTGCTCAAGAATGTTTTAAATAATACACCCAAATTTTTTCAGATTTTTACATTCATCATTTAATTGGGATTTTTAGGTCGAAAGTCTACGTCCTTTTTATTGATAATTACTTATTATAAAATATGTATTGAATTATTATTACAAAAATTATTTTTTCTCTAAATTCTTATGTATTAATCTGTATGTATAATTTTTTTCAGATGTTTTATTCAATATTTTAGATATCATTTTTGGGTTGAAACGTGCAACATCCCTTTTGTCAATAAGTGTCTCGAAAACCCCAAAAGATCTCAAAAAGAAATTCGTTTTCTGTGTGATTATTACTTTTTTTGACGCGCTAATAATTAAATTTGACATAAAATACCGAACCAACATGATTACCGACATTTACGGATTGAAACTTTAATAAGAGAATTTATAAATTTTAAAAATGTTGTGAGTTGTGCCCGCTAGCTTTTATTAAAACCTAAGGTTTATTAAAACCTAATTATTAAAACCTATTACCTATAACCTATAACCTATTATTAAAACCTAATAACTCATACATTATGAAAAAAGTGATTATTGGTTTTGTAAAGTTTGAATCTGTAAACGTCGGTAAGCATGTCGGTACGGCGTCCTCTTAAGGGGGTATCATACTCAATTAAAAATTCAAATTTCGCGCCACAAAATAGCAGACGAAAAAACAAATGATTTACTTATAATAATTAATAAAAACAAATTTTTGCAAAACCAGGAGTTAGTTGCCCTTTGTTATGTAATTATCTATCATTTTACGGAGTTTCAAGTTATTATAACAATATGTCGCCGAGAAAACCTTGAAAAATATAAGAAAATTGCATTTTTTGCATAATAACTTGAAACTCCGTAAAATGATAGATAATTACATAAGTAAGGGCAACTAACTCCTGGTTTTGCGAAAATTTGTTTTTAATAATTATTATAAGTAGATCATTTGTTTTTTCATCTGCTATTTTGTGGCGCGAAATTTGAATTTTTAATTGAGTATGATACCCCCTTAAGTTGTTTAGAAGAGTCCTCAAGACATACACACAAAAAAATTTGGAAAGAAAAAATTTATTAGTAAATTTTTTACAGCAATTTAAATGCTATTTAAAAATTTAAAGCCTCTTTAGGAATTTGTATTTCGCGCTAAAAATTTAATTAATTATTCCGTGTTTAATGTAAAAATAATTATTTTAAACAAAAATAAAGAGTTATTTCCGCTAGCTGTCATAATAAGTAACATTACTGTCAAGGGAGAATAAATAATATCGTTTCGTTCTAGTGAAAAGCATTTTAACAATCTTCAAAATGAACTTAAGGGGATGTCGGACCCAAAATATGGTCATTTTGTACTTTTTTTTATAAATAAATGAATAAAGTTTTTAAAAAACGCGGAACGTCTAGCCCTTAGGTATGTTTTAAATAATATACCCAAATTTTTCCAGATTTTTAAATTCATAATTTGATCACGATGTTTGGGTTGAAAGATTATGCTTTTTTGGACTAATATATTACCGACCAAACATTGTTTACTCAATTATTATTTAAAAAATGCTTTTTCGTTAAAAAATCAAAACGTCAAGCCCTTCCTTATGTTTTCAGCTGTCCGTATGAATTTTTTCAAATTTTTAATGCAACATTTTAGATATAATTTTTGGGTTGAAAGGTGCAGATTCCTGTAATTTAGGTCCGATATCCCGTTAAGACATTAAATCTAAGCCAAAAATATATAAAAATTAAAATTAAGGAGTACATAAGAAAAGGATATTTATATTTAAAATAATTATTTTTTCACCCTATAAGTATACTTTATTAACCTCTACAAATGGAGTAAATTTGTATTTTATTCCTTCAATGACTTTATTCACCATAGACTCACTTTATTCTCCGTAGACCCATTTTATTCATCATAGACATATTTTATTCATCGTAGACTTACATTTTGTTTTATCTGTCTTTACAATTACAAAACTAAATTTATATTATTACATTAAATATATCAAAAAATCTTACAATATTGATAAAATTTAGTAATTTAATATGCACATCAGGAGTAAAAGGATATTATTTCCTAGAATGAATTGCTGCTCGAGGGAGGAACTTTCATCCCGGGAATAAATGCCTATTTTACTCCCTAAGTGCATAAATGTTACAATAAAATTTTTGGCGCGAAATTTAAATGTATAAAAAGGCAACTTTGATAAATAAAGGTGAGGGCGTCTTCTACATTTTCGAATACTATCATATTTTATAAATTATAATTCCATCACCCCTTTAAATTCTGGGTGTCGAACAAAATTTAAAAATCAAAAAATTAAATATTAGTGGTTTAGTACCTTGGTAAAAATTGAGCATTTTGAGGTTAGACAAAACCATTTTTTGGGCATTTTCGGGCTAACGGCTGCTTTTTGTCTAAATCATGACGTTTCATACAAATTCGTTGATTTCTATCGATTCATTATCTTTTAAAAATGTTTTATAAAATTTACTGAAGTGCAGATTTGGGACTTTTAGTGACATTTTTATTTTATTTATTAACTTATATTTATAAATGAAACATAATGAAAAAGTACTTACGAAAAAAAAATTTTTTTTTCTTAAACCATTAAAAATTTTAAAAATTAACAATGATTAATAATATTAATGATTTTTAAAATTTATGACATTTTCATTAACTTTGATTTTTATAAATTTTATTAAGTTTTAGAAAGTATTACCAAATTTAATTAGTTTATTTGGATAGTTTGCCTTTAAATTCTTTGTGATTAATAGTCCCAAATTTGCACTTTAATAAATACTATTTTAATCAATAAAAAAAAAAAATAAAATAAATACTGTTAAAAGTTCTTTGGTGTGTTTAAAACTTATTTTTTTTCCTTTTGGGATAATAATTGCACTTATATTATGGCAATATTTTTGCGTACAAAATTTAGTATAAACTATTAAACTCAAACAAGGTTAATGAGCTATTTGTAAATCGTACAGTATCTTATAATCTGAGACAGCAAAATGAGTTATTGGAAGTCCCTCACAGGTCTAATTTATTTTATTATACACCGGTACCTAGACTATGTAGGAGATGGAACGATTTTCCAGTACAATGTCAATGACCAGCACTGTTATCTAATTTTTGTATTCATATTTTATATTTTGTTTTCATTTCAAATTATGTATTTACCGTTAGCGTTACCAATTGTAATGTATTATGTTAAGGGCTTAACCAGTATAAATAAATAAATAAATAAATAATAAAATGTTCAATTATTAACTATATCAAACCAACCTGTGTACTGCTATTAAAGTTGACGGAGGACTGTTACAGGCACTTTCAGTTAAACCTAAAACTGCTTTCTCATCAGCCACACATTTACGAAATAATAATACTCTTTCTGAATGAGGCAGAATGTGAGGCATTTTGGATAAAAGTATTGCTGCTCCTCGTTTACCTTTTTCCAGGTCAACGAAAAAACAGGACACACGAACCTCCTGTATGTGGAAAAAGAAATATAAATAATTTGAATTATCAGCATCTATTGTAATTAATATTCAACAAACATATTCTATGAGTGATAATTGCAATAACTAAATATACTTAACTTGGCTAACCAATGATCTTCAGCACAAAATCTTTTTTGACAATCACGTCGATAGATTGCCATCAGTAATGCGTGTAAAGATATAAAAAGTGGGTTTTGCGTTACTGTTTTTATATCTGAAAAAGCAATATAGAATTTAGAAAATTGAATTGAGAAAATATTTAAGAAACATTTGGTTGATAACTCACCGAACATATTATTAAAAATAGATTTGTATAAAAACTGATTTAAAAAATAAGACATAGAAATAAAATCTGAAAGTTTGAATGGCTCTTGCTGTTCGTACATTTCTATGTCGTCTAAAATACTGCAAAAAGAAAGAGTAAACAATTTCATTATATGTACAAGACCAAATGCTTGTATATTGTGTGTATAGCATAATAATGTTTACGTTATATAATGGGTCATGCAGTCGCAAAAAAGTATCAGCATTTGAAATTCAGGTGCTGTACATTCGGGATTTGTACTAAGAAGATTCAAAAATTCTTTTAGACCGTAACGGGGTCCCAATGTTCCAAAGCATAGCCATAAATTGTACAATATCTGTTTGTCTTGGTAACACAGGCCTAAAAAATACATTTTTAATTATTAACACATATACATAATTTAGATACTTTAAATTTGAAAAATTTCACTTACCAGTGAAAATTACTGATTTTATTTCTCTCAATGTGCGTACTGCTGTATGATACAATGAACATATCGATGCAATTCTTGCTATTTCTGGACTATCCAATTTATAGTAAGACACAATTTTATTATTCCTTTTCATACGAACGTTTAAAATTGTTCGTGAAAATATATTTGTACTGGAAGATGTAGTTTGCGTATGCGTTTGTATAAAACCATCTTTCTGCACAAGTTCGTTCAAGGGTTTACCTAAATTATAAATATTTACATTTATTCAAACTATTTTTTTTATATTTATTATATCTTTTAAAAATGACACTGTAAATATGTACACATTAGTTCCGTTATAATATTGCCTGTCCATAGATAAGATAATTGGATTTTAACTGTAGGTATAGCTTCCTGAAGAGAATAATCCTCAGGTTGTTCAAACCAACCCAGAATCGGATGCCAATATGTTGTATTACTCTTTTTAGCTGATACATACCGCTGGCAACATTCGAGTAAATTTGTTATAATTTGCTGAAAGAATGAAAAAAGAAATTCATAGTTAAAAATTTTTTAATTTAAATTTCTAAAGTTTAATAGTACAAAATAAACAACATACTGTAAATGAAGTAAAATCAATATCCTTTGAAGAATTATCACATTCTATATTTGCTAATTCTACTAGATTAGCTAATAAACATAATGTATAATTTCCTTTAAGTGTGTTAAATATATCTTCTAAATTTGTCTGGGAATTCAAATACTCCATACTTTTGGAAAATAAATTATTTTGTTTATACAATGTGATGCATTGAGATAATTCCTAATAATTAAAATATAATAATTAAAATAAACAGCATGGTACATTGACTAAACATCTGTAATAATTATGTACCTTTCTATTTAAATGGTGCATCAAACCAGGTACACTAAATATATGTATTAAATATACAGACATTAACTTCTCGGACATTTTTGAGAAGATTAATGGTCGTAGAGTTAATGTAGTTATAGCCGTTAGAGCAATAGGTTGCAACGATATATGTTTCCTACATAATCCTTTAACTAAAAGGCTCTGAAATTTAATTGTTGTGTTAATGAAAAAAAAATGCACATACACTGTTGTTTTATTGTGTTTGAATTAATTATTACCTGCATAATAGTATAAAAACCTTTATTTACTAAGAATCCCATAATATTAGCGCACAATTGATTCATTCCAGTCCTAAGTTTCTCCATTTCTGGTGCTTTCATGATAGACCACGTTTCTATTGATGTAAAACTTACCAGTGTATTTAATCTTAATAATGTAGATTTGTAGTCGGCCGGTTGTTCGGGGTATAAATCTTCTAGCTCAAGCAAACAGTAATATAAAATTTTCTTAATTTGCGATATCCAAAGAATGTAACGATTCTTTGTCAACACTGCTCCTACATACGAGTATACAGGTGAGTCGGAGTCAAGTGAACGGACAATATATCTGAAAGTATAACAATAAATTTTAAGTATTGTACTAAAAAATTATTTTTTTTATTTAGCATATACAAATAATTTTATCATACTTGTACAAATTTTCCATTCTTTCTCTATCTCTTTCCTTTTTATAAACTATCATAAATTTACTAATTATTTCATATATGTGTACAGCAGGCTTAATCACCGATTCGCCTTTAGCGTCATTAGGAAAAGTAGCATCAAATTTTTGCCTAGAAATAATACATTTTATTATAATAATGTTTGTTTATTTATATTTTATCAAGTATTTTGAAATAAATTGTCAAATACAATTTATTTGTGAATTTTTTTAAAATAGTTTTATATTTTTTAAAAATTCTTTTTTATTATTGAATATTTAGCAGCTATTATCATTTGTAAGTAGAAATTGCACAAATTTAATCTGTGTTTCAAGTTTCAGACAATGTATTTTTCGTACACGTAATCTACATGGTATAGAAAAAAAAATTAATAAAAAAATTTATGTAACAATAAATTACTACTTGCTATAGTATTTGTTAGACTTGATGTATATACATATTCATTTATTTATTAATGAATTAAATTTTATTTAGAAACATTTACTGTAAATCACAAAAAACAAGTAAAATTAAAGCACAAAAATTATAAATAATATAAATAACACACATTTAAATATATTTACCTTTAACATTTTTTCATCGCTTAATTGTTCAGAAAAATTTATTTTTAGAAAATAAAATAAATTTTTATAGAAATTTTTAGAATCATTTTTAAATTCCTTACTATTTCTTACATTAAAATAACTGTATGTAATTATAATTTTGTAATTTTTATCTGGTAATAAATAAAAAAAATAAATAAATAAAATGAAGACATTTTATATACTTTTTTGTATTTACTTTCTATCATAAAATTGACATTTTCATTTGACATTCATCAACTACTTGTATAATATTTTTACAGTTACTATAATTATGAAAATATATATTGGATACTTTTAACAGTGACATAAACTTTTACATAAATCCAAGTAAACAACATCTAAAAATAAAATTTACGTCGTAGACAATGCGAATCTCATGTTTACATTAATTTTTAATCAGCTTACGTATGATTTTAAAGTTGACTATTTAGGCATTCAACCATCTAAAAGAATTTACTATACTAAAATTTTGTAGAAAATTTATCTCTACATGAGACTGATAACAACAAATGATACAATCATTGTAGATAGCAAAGTCTTTTTAATAAAAGTATGTAACATCCTACAAATAGTTCTTAAATTAAATTTAAAAATGTTTATATTGAATTGTATTTAGTACTATCATCACAATTATTAATGATAAATTTTTATCAAGCTTATTTATTAGTAAAATAAGTAATTGTCAAAATGTTATTAGGAGTACTCATTAACAAAGTGTCATTACTTTTAATAATATCTTTAAACTCTAACAAATGTTATGTAAATTAATAAAATAATATTTACAATGATGAAAAAACATGTTATTACGAGTAATTATCGATAAAATGTTCCATTGTGAAAATGTTATAAACAAAACGCCATTGACACTACTAATCAACAAAAAGTCACAGCTCTTTCTTATTAATCAAGATTGATCGCCTACAACTAAACTTACAAAGTTTCATTGGTAAAATGTATATGACTGAGCCACCTGCGTATACATTTTTGTATGCGACAAGCAGCAACATCTCTATCCTTTTCATTGGCACGTTCTTCCCTAGCAGCTTTAGTCTGTTGAAGAAAATGATCCTTGGACGACTCCTCGGCTTTAAACATTGTTAACAAATAAAAGCAATAACACCCACACAACTATTCCTGATGTATTAAATGACAACGTAAACACGACTGACAGTATTTGACGTTTGTTTACGAATTTTAATCAAACTGTAATATTGTCTTCTCATTGTGTCTATTAGCTTATTTAAAATAACATCTGGTATGCCTAACGACGTTCCGCGACGACCGAAAAGGAAAATATACGAAAACTTAAAGGTTATAAATAATAACAAAACTTTTTATTTTTCTCTCTCTCCTCTTCATACACTTTGACAGCTATAGGTAAATATAGCGAGATGCTGTTGTAGAAAAAAATTGCGTGCTTCTGTCTCTCTTTTAAAGATGTCTATATTCTATTCCTATATATATATATATATATATGTTGGCTCAATAATATATGTGTATGTAACCGCGAGATTCAAAATTTAATTTTTTGCATTTAATTTTTAGGTTCTAAAATGGATTTTGGAAAAAAGAAATCAAAATCCGTGTATATATTGTAAGTATGTGTGTGTATAATTATGTATAATAAATATAGTCAAAATTTATGTTAATTTTGTTTATTTTTTGATGATATAGATTTCTACCTCGTATAATACAGTCATGGACGTAATATACTTCATGGGGTTTTCTATTCGTGTAGACAACGCGCGTGTTTTTTGTTAAAAAGTAGCCGCTCCGTGTTTCTATAGAGTGTTTGTTTATCAATACCGGAGAGAGGAGTAATAGTAAAAATAATCGTTGAATTATGGCGAAGCATCATCCGGATTTGATTTTCTGCAGGAAACAACCTGGTGTTGGTAAGATTTGTAAACACGTTTTTTTAGAAAATGATAATTATTATTGTGTCGATATAACCTGCAAATATTTGATATTGATTGAGTGATTTGATGATATATAATTGCAAATGATTTTTTTTCTTTTTGTAGCTATTGGACGTTTGTGTGAGAAGTGCGATGGCAAGTGTGTTATATGTGACTCGTATGTAAGACCGTGCACTTTGGTCAGGATATGCGATGAATGCAATTATGGTTCGTATCAAGGTAGATGTGTCATTTGTGGAGGACCTGGTGTGTCGGATGCTTATTATTGCAAAGAGTGCACTATACAAGAAAAAGACGTTAGTATTCATTTTTAAAAATATATAATGTTATGATTTGTTGTGTTTATAATATTAAAATGTTGGTTTGATATTGTATAGTAATAATATGGTTTTAATTATTATTTTAAGATTTAGGTATTTTTGGAATTTAAACTTAAATATGAAAATTTATATCAGCAATGTCTGTTTGTTAGTTAAACAAGCAATATAAATTTATAATTTTAAGGTCATATTTACTTCTATTTGTATCTCTTAAAGTACATATTCACGTATTGAACAAATTACAATGTCTTTTTCTGTTGCATTATTATGAATTTTTTATTTACTGATTTACAATTGCAATGATTCATTTTTATACTATTTTCCCTTTACATTTACACTTTTAAGGAAATTAAAACATAAATTTTCATACTTCAGAAAAATGTCAATGTATTTTAGAAGATTCATTTTGTAATTATAAACTTTTAATAATAAAGATTTAAATAATGTTGTTAATTTTGCAACAAAATGATATAATAAATTAATCATAGAAATTAAATAAAAATGTAAGTGTATCACATTAATCATTTTAATTAAAAACACTATACTTTTTAAAATTGAAAATATAATTATTATATTTATACAATAAAAAGTAAAAAAAGTTGTTTTAATTTTGAGCAAAAGTTTAAAATAATAAAAGTGTTGTTTTATATTTCAGAAGTTTAAATTTTAGGTTTTAATCTTTAAACCTTAAAAATGTAAGTGTTTCAAATTAATCACGATATCTATATCATAATACATCTGAAAAGTGTAAAATAAATGGTTTAATTTTTTACTTCCACATTTTTCATTTTTTATTTAGAGCGTATATGTGATTTTACTGTATTAAATTTTCATTAATTTTTTTTTTCAGAGAGATGGTTGTCCAAAAATCGTGAATCTTGGAAGTTCCAAAACAGATTTGTTCTACGAAAGAAAGAAATATGGTTTTAAAAGACGCTAGCCAAAGTATTGTGTATTATATTTTTATGATAATGAACTTTGTAAAATAAGTTTCTACCAATATATAAGTAAATTAAGTTTTTCGTTCACAATATTGTAATATAATATTTTTTAAATACATTGTCATGAAGAAAGATGAGAGGTATATTAAAAATCTAAAAGAATGTCTTTTTACTTTGTGTATTTTTAATCGAAGAGTTATTTTCTTTATCACATTACATTGTCATAATGTATCGACTTGTACTACAGTTCCAAGTGAAGACATTTCACAAATAATTTTTTTTTACTACCGTTTGAACATTTTGTATAACAAGACAGTTAATTGTATTAGCCATGTTGTAAAGAGAAAAGGAAACACAATTATTACATGTTTTAAATAACATTAGGTTTAATATTGTTTGATGGTACCAAACGTTATAATTAAAATAAATGGCAAACTTAACATATTAAAATTATTAAATTTCACGGCTACTAGAATTAACTGTTCATTTAAGATTTTTAATATTAATATTCTAAATTGCAAACAACGTCGTTTCTTAAGGCTACCTTACTAAGATAAAAATTCTAAAATTTGCTACATCACACTTTGAACAATCTGTTTCAAAAAGGAGACAATGTTCATAAAAGTATAATTGATCGTCACCGTTCGCCTATGGTACTATATACACATCACATATTTAACACTTCATGGATGTTTCAATTTTATTTATTTTTTTGTTTGTACAGCTTCCCTTAAGAAAATATATTTTGGTTCAACTTGAAATTGGGCAACACTTGAGCGTACAACAAATTAAAATAGATAAAAAGTACTCCTTCCTTTTTTCTCTTTTTCCCTTTCATTTAAAATAATAAATACACTTGGTTGCACAAAAGTTTTGACGCACACTCCTTATTGTAATTATTGTTACATAGTTCTTATTTTTCGTTATAAGTTTGAAATAATTGAGGAGATTCTACAATTTACATATTGTTTTAGAGGTAGCTTTGTCGACGTCGTGCATTACAACTTTAATGGACTTAGTTTCATTGATAGGGAAACGCACAGTGGAACAGTAACATTTTTCTTCACTAAATTTAGCAAGATAAATGCTATTATTGAAGAGAACTCTAAATCTATGTCTAGTAATTATTATAATACGCTAATACAGCACAGATATTCGGATAACACTGCTGAGTTTAGCAAAATCTCAATTTAACTACACAGTACATTTTATTTTTATCCCATCTTCTTTTCTTTCTAAGATTAATTTGTCTGGCGTGTAACAGTATTATGGTTAATACTGATATATTAAGAATTTGCTACTTAGGCCCAGTCCCATTATTTTAAACTCCGTACTACAGACATTATTCGTAAACTACATAACTGGGCTTAGAGAAAAATTTCATTGGGAATAAACATTGTTTCCCTACGTAGGCTTGAATTACAACACGTTTGAAAAAAAGAAAGAACGGAGTTAAAGAGCAAATAAAAATTCAGTTGCACACATATTTAAAATGTAATATCTAAAACCAGTCTGTAGAAATGCGTCGCAAGTATTGTTCTAAATAGGAATGTCATGTATACAATTGGTTTGACAATGCGAAGATATAAACCAATCGTCGATTCGCATCGTCCTTTAATTTTAGTATCATTTAAAGATTGATTGAATTTTGTTTCGTGTCTTGTACCATACGAATTGAAACGGTTTCTCTTTAAAACTAGTCAATAGTAATCAATCGCTCCCAACGTACGTTGAGAAAGTGCGAATTGGCCTTAAAAATAATTAGATTCAAATGTTTAATTTGTACCTTATAAATTAAAAACAATTATTCGTATAAAGAATACGAGTGATAAAAACGTAATTGCAAGTGCTCGTAATTAGTGACACATTTTTAATAAAATTAAGAAATATATATATACGAGAACTACAAAAAATTTTCTAGAAGACGTGATGTTTTCAAAGAGAGTTTGCAAAAATTTATAAGAGTAACAATTAGTTGCAAAAGTCTGAAAAAAATATATATATATATATATATCGATATATAAATAATATGGTTAACTTTAAAATATAAATATTATATATTAACTTTACAGAGTTGATTATATCATATTATTAAAATATATATATGTATAAATTATTTTGCAATAATAAATGGATGACTCGATTAAATGTGAATTACCAACATAGTGATTATTTCCGTAGTTTTAAAATTATTTTATACGTGATTGTTTAAATATTACTTTTCTATTCGTCGTTTTTGTTTGTTCCTTCCGTTTAAGAAATACTAAAAGAAAACAATGCGTGTTAAATACACCAAAAGAAATGCAATTTAACGAATGCATTTTTTCCTCTTTAATAATAAACATTATTATTTAAAAATTAAGTCATTGTTCATTCTCTTTTTTTTATCAGATCATTGCACTTTCTATCATCGATGATAGATTTATATTATACTATCTTCTTTTAAATATTATTATTATAAATTAATACGACGAGTCCGGGTATTTTAAAATATATGTCTCGGTAACGAAATAAAATTACGGTTATTTTTCTTTAGATAAAAATGGAAAACCATGCCTTGGTGGAATTCGCGCAGAATCGTTTTGTTTTCATTTACGTACCAAAATAATTTTTAAGGCAACAACAATGTTACATTCTAACAGATTTGTCAACGATTATAATTCTATATAACAGCAAGTTGATTATTTTGTTTTTTTTTCTTTCACAGGGCTTCGTTTAGTTTATTTTCTTTTCGTTTATTGAATTGAACATTCGTTTTTCTTTCGCGAATGTTCAGAGATTCGAGCGAGCACACCTGGTTAGTTATTTGGCTCAAAACGTTTTAACAATTATGAGTAGGATTTTTTAGTCAACTGTGGATTACGTTTTGTCACCAGGCTCAGTTTTGCTCATGCTCGTAGTTACTTCTCATCTAGACAAAGAGGAACTTGCGACCGATCGTCCACTTATTGCTGATTGCAGACTCATCATGGAACCTCTGAAAATATTATGAAAAACAAATTATAGGTAATTATGAATTCAATTATTAAAATGAACATAGTTGAATATTAATTGAAATTACTTGTAATGAGCGGATGGTAAAGTTTCGTAAAAATACATTAATTGGGCCTTATGTGAACTAATTGAAGGTAGAAATTCTCCTTGTTCCTCTGGATTTTGCCATTGCAAAATGTAAATGCCTGCTTCGTTCATGATGTGAGTACCCTAAAATTATCAATTTAATTTTAGTATGCAATTTATTACTTTATTTAACTCTTTATTCTTTATTCTTTATTTAACCCATTAATAATTACAGATTTATTACATCTGCAAACCCTATAGAGAACAAACAAAATTGAACAAACAAAATTTAGATGTATAAGAATTTTTAAATTACCTGAATACTTTCTCCATCATGACATACAATACTTGGTTCTACTTTGACACAATCGACTCCTTCTTTCCATTCTTTCTGTCCGGTTACTTCTTGATCGAGTACAGTTGTTGATTCGGGTACCACTGGAAATGTAAAACGAAATTGTAAATATTATTGTTTGTAAAAATAAAACTGTTGTACAAAGAAGAAATTGTCTTTACATAAACCGTTTGAATCACTGGATTTATCCTTGTGCAATACAGTAAATAGAACTTTGTGTCGCATAACATCAAAATCCCAAGTGAGCACTGCACCCGGATCGTTGCAGTTAATAGCAATGTTATGTACTTGACCACGGCTAAGGCTAATAGAATGATATAAACTGTGTTCATGTTCGGTGGATGCTCCTTCAAGGTCAGCTTTATAAAGATGTTTTGGCACAACTCCTCCTTCCATGACGTAGGTCTATAAAATTTGTAATCCTATTACTACACAATAACAGTGTGACTCAGAAACAAAATAACAAACATTATTATGTGTCATTATTTATGCAACTCTTTTAATACTGTTTCAACTGTTATTTTTATTTGTAACAGTTGAACAAATAGTATTTTTTTTTTTTCATTGAGAAACATCTAAAAACATCCTTAATAATAAGCGTAAGACATCACACCAGCACAAACTTGGACAAATACAATATGCGATTTGACTAAAATGTATTTAGTAAATCGCAATTATTATTTTACAATTTCTAATTTGGCTATAGTGCCGTGATATTCAGTGCGCATTGGTCACATTTATCAGAAAAATACACGAGTCAAAAAATTTTGTGTTTTAAAATAGTGTGTTTTGAAAAATTAGGGAATTTTGTTTTTTTATTAGTCTTACGTCGTTGGATGATTCAAAAACGTAAAAGCGTCGAGGAACTGTACGATACTCTTCGCACAAACCTTCCTGTTTGTTAAAAGTAAAAAAGAAAAGAAACTTAAAATCAACTTGCATGTCATTTGTAATTAATTGTGTAGACACCTTATACTCAAATAATAAATGTGATAAATAAATAATAATTGAATTGTCAATTTGTTTAAATTGGTTCCATAAATTTCTTTACCTCTGACGAACCACCAAGAAAGTCTGGTATGTACTCAGGATCAATGTAATCAGTAAGGCCACCAGCTCCTTGCTCTTGATAATCAGTACCGCAGTAAAATATAAATTTATTTCTCGTATTCTCGTCTGCAATGAAAAATTGATTGTATTCTTAATAATATTGGGTTGTTCCTTTTTTTTGTAAAAAAAATTTAATAATCACTCACGTATAAATGTACTAATAAGAGTCCATAGGATTGGAAAGCATCTTGGTGCACGTATTATTAACACTCTACCCATTGTCTCGGGATAATTGGATTCGACAATTTCAATAATGCGTAACAAGGCCTATAAAGAAAATTGTAAGTTTATTATTAAATTGTTAAAAGTGTAAATGAAAGTTATATATAAAACATCTTACTTTTATGCCTGGTCTCCACAAGTGTCGCATATTTAAACCTTCCAAATCAATTAACAATGTCCATTGGGAAACTGGGTGACCCCAGATATTAGTAGCCTCATCCATTAAAGATAGACCTTCTTCGCAGATATGTAACGCCTGTTATATATACATACAAACACAATAATTTAAATGCTGCATCAGTTGTATAAAATGAAATTTTTATAAAATTACTTATTTACTTTTATTATTATTGAGAGATTAACCTACTTGTATTATGTTATTTTATACATGTGACCGATTATATTATATGTTCCGTATATTTTAAATAAATAAATAAATTTACCAGTAGTAACAGTTCATCTTCACCAATTGACTTGAGTAGCCCTTTAACATCCATTTGTCCCAGTCTTAAAATGTACAGGGGTCGACCCTCTGAAATAGATTTAACATTTGATATAATAAGATATTCTTTTTCATATACTATATTGGTTCAAAAAATGATTATTAACCTTTATCAAAATGATGCCAACCACCAGGGAAATAATCTTTCACTACTTGAGGAGCTTCATATTCTTCGAGAAGCTTATCAATTTGATGTTTCTTCCTCCAATGAAGTGATTGCGTTAGCATCTCTCTAGCTTTTTCTACTGAAAATTCCCGAGCACGTAGAAAACGTAATAATGTTGCATCTCCTGGTACAGAACTGCCTCTCAATTCTTCTATACTATGTCTTAATTGAACTAATTTGCTTTCTTGCATCATGTCGAGTTTTCCTAAATATCTCTCGATGTAATCGGATGAGAGCTGCATTTCTGTAATTATTATTTCGGGGCAATCTTAACAAGACGTTTACATAGCTCTTAAGCGAATTTTTCAATTGTATTCAAATAATAGTGAATTCAATCTATCGTATAATGACTTTTACTTTATTTCAAATTTTTGTATGGACAGTTTAGAAGACTATTATTTGAATATTTAATTTTAAAATTAATAGTATTTAAGTAAGAAATATACAATTGGATGTGGATATTTATACCTCTATTACTAGGAAGTTTGCCTTCCATAGAACTGTGCTCGTTCAATTTGACCAATTCCTTCTTCTCTTCCTTAGGCGATGTCCTAAAAAAATATTTATGAGTATTATAATTTAAGAAATGCAATTACGTATGTGTATATAAAAATTCTTGAAAAACTTTACTTTTCATCTTTAACATTGGTTTCTTTTAACGGATCCTGCCAAGGTTCAACATAAGTTATACCCTCTTCTTTAAGTTCATTTACAAAATATTCTATTATCTCTTTACCCTGAAATTTAAATGTAATAGATTATTTAAAGATTCATTGCAACATTTCAAGATATTTTTTGTTTTTGATTCACAATAATTGTACCTTAGCAATGTTCTGTGCATATTGTTTCATGGCCAATTTTTCCATTGAGTTCTCAAATCCAAAAAAGTTTTTGATATCTAAACTAGCGGTTTGTTCAAAGCAAGTCCATTCAGAGTTTTCCGGATGAATCTAAAATTGTAAATTAATTAGAGGGTTAAAAATGTTTGAACAACAGTTTTCGTTTACAAAAAATTTATCTTACAAAGTATCTGCATTTTTCTAAAACTGTGACTCGCGCGGAGAAACTCTCGTTATATGCTTCAATTTCTAAAACGCTATTGCGACGATCGAGGACATTTCTTTGTATAAAATACACAAAGTCTACACCTATTATCTGTTTGAAAAAATGAATAAATTTTATTATTACATTATCAACATTGGATTTAAAATCTAAATGTTTCAACATACCTTTTTCAATATATAAGGAGCTTCAACATTTAATTTACATCTTCTTTCCGTTGTTCTGATAGCTCCGTCTTCGCTCTCATTATCTAAAGTTACTTCGCATCCTACAAAAACTGGTATCTGTGGGCATGTGGGGAATCGACGCTCGTAAGCCTGCAATGCAAAAAAAAAATTTATTATAATGTCACACTTTTTAAAAAATCACAAAATAAAAAAATTCC
The DNA here is from genome assembly GCA_026168455.1 of Theocolax elegans. Taxonomy (NCBI): domain Eukaryota; kingdom Metazoa; phylum Arthropoda; class Insecta; order Hymenoptera; family Cerocephalidae; genus Theocolax; species Theocolax elegans. The sequence goes on along the minus strand of CM047426.1, from coordinate 2,361,624 downwards.
TTTATTTAATGAAAAGCATATAATTGAAAATAAACAGTTGACATTAAAGAAAATCAATAGAGCGCTTTAAATACATAATTTAAAACAATACACAACAATTCAATTATAGACGTTTGTATACAAAACTTATAAAACTCTATATTATGCACATTCTTACATAATGTACTAGACTGCGAATAACCGGTTATTACCTTATAATCATCAAACGACAAAATTAACATGTTAAATTGAATAAAAAAAAAGGAGGGGAACATTAAATTTGTAAGATTACATTTACAACTAGTAACATTTTCTTTTGGACTACTACTTTAAAATGTTATAACATTTCAAGGTCATTGCCTATGTACTACTTTATAGATACGTGTAAGCCAGCCATAATGACTATGATAATCCTTACATAGTTCCTTCATAAACCAATGTCAAACTCATTATTTTGATTTATCAATAAGTTAGAAAGAACTGACGATAGACATTCCATTGATTAACACTGTGTATGTGTATACAAAAAAAAGATAATAATCATTGCGTCAATTTGTAATATAATTGCTTGCATAGTAACGTCAATGTTAAAAATTCATGACATTTTGGAATTTAAATTATAAGGCGTTTTCAACATTACATGCGTAATTAATGTCAAATATTGTTGGATGCACGATATAATACAGCAGACAAGGTACAAAGAGGAAGTAGTGATTTTTTTACTATAAAGTACATATTAATGAAAGTGTAATTAAAAATATTGTTGGGTTCTCACTTTTGATTTTCTAAAATGTTACAATTACATAAATAAATAAATTCATAATGGATCATAGTATTTTATTTGTATTTTATTTATTTATTTAATTTTAATGTAAATAATTAATTTGAGTGCCATAACAAATATTATTGGATTCATAATAAAACACAGTTTTAAAATAAATAATTGATTTGATTTCAACAAAAAGTAGTGTCGAATTCACAATAAATTACAGGTGACATTTGAAAATGTATCTAACTATCTTAATTACTTATTCATGATAGAATATATACTTTTAATGTAAAAAATTAATTCAAGTGTTATAACAAATATTATTGGATTCCCAATGGATCATATAATATGTTAAAAATAATGTAACTATAAAAACAAATATTTCCAAACTTTGATAGATCACGCAGTTTCAATATAAATAATTAATTTGATTGTAATAAAAACGACAATGAAATAAAGCTGTAACAAACGAAAATGCATCCAACTTCCTTAATTATCCAATAATTGACACTCGACATTGTTACCAAACATTGTACAATGACAATTGAAAAAACCCAAACTGACATTAAGTATTGATTAAGTGATTACCACAATAAAACCTTACCACACAGTATCAACAATTAAGATACAAAATCAAGACGAACACTAAGATGAGAAACATAAAATACCATCAACAACAAAGTGACAGAATAAGAAAAAAATAATGAAAAAGTAAAATAAGTATAAAAAATGAAACTTACCAGCATGACAAGAGCAAATGGATATTTATAAACCCGGACGGGTGATTGATATTGTTGCACCATATTGTCCTTTAATATACGTCTATATATATATGTGTGAATGTATTGTATGTTACGGACGAAACGCGTTAAATAAAAATCTATGCGTATATTTGTTTGTGGTCCGTGGAGATAAAACGCGATGTATCCTTTCTAATTGACGTATTTACTTTGGCTTCGTCGTTTCTTCGCTCGCCTCTCCTCACTCACTCTCGCACATATGTACATATACATATATACACGAGCGAGTATATAGGGAGCGACACACACACCGTTTAATGATTGGATGAACTGGACTAATATTATTTTTCTTCTCTCTTCTTCTTCTTCCTCCTCCTTTTTTTAGCTGAAAAATAAAAATATGGTGGGAGGTGGTGGCGCTGGTGTTCCTGCGCCCACGCATTTCGTTACGGCAGTGCGCGCAATGCTGCGATAAGGATTTTTTTTGGAAATTTTCGGAATTTTTCGGGTATTTTGAAGAAAATTGATACTTTTTGATATATAGTGATGGAGTGGAATTGATATACGTTATTTTATTTATCAATGTCATTTTGAAAGATTGTACGACAAGAAACGGTTTTTTAATTATATAAAAGATTTTAATTTTAAAAATTAATTATTTTCGTTTTTTTGAATTGATAGACATTATAATTTTAATTATTTTTTTTATTTTTATTTATTAATTGAACTAAAAATAAATAGATTAATTAACGAATAAATAAATAAATAGATTAATTAACTAATAAATAAATAAATATAGATTTCTAAATAAAAATTGTATTATTATATATATGTCTAAAAAAAAAATTACTGTAATAAGTATTGTTTTTTTTGTCAATTAAGACACTTTAATTATATCCCTGAATACTTAATCGCTCTTGATATTTAAAATTATGAAAGAAAAAAAAGTGAGTTTTGTCATTATATTTTAGATAATAATTAATGATAATTTTTTTTCCTTTTTTTAACAATGTAAATCACTATATATAGTTTATTATTTCTTATAATTAATTTTTTAATTTCTATTTATTAGTTAAACAAAGCAAAATCTATTACGACTTTTTCAATTGGATAGATCAATTTTCCATGACGGCATTTGAAAGAATATTGAAAAAACAATAATTTCGTATTAATATTTTCACTAGAATTATTATATTATTATTTTCAAATTGCTTATAGGACCCTTTATAAACTTTTTAAAATTTTATAAATTTACGTATAACTTTGATCACTCAATTTTTTATTGGATTACGTTTGGATTGTCAAAGGGAGTGCCTATAAGGATCGATTTTTTTAAGAAAATATAATTTTCTTAACAATAATATAATGAACAATTTCGTCTCGGTAATTATTAGTGAAAAAAGATATGAATTTTCAAACTAAACAATAATCCAATAATAATAAACTAAACGGATAAAAATCTGGAAAAATTTTTGTATTTTATTAAAAACATCACAAAGAGACTGATGGATAGGATTTTTAAAAAAAATTATTTCTTTTGTTCATAAAAAAATATAAACAAATGACCATTTTCTGAGTCTAACATTTCGTGGATAAATCCCTTGTGAATCTAGTTTCTATTTAAAAAATCGTTTCCATTACTTGTATACCTAGTGTAGTATTATTCATTTTTAATAATAATATACACTTTCTTTTTAATTTTCTTATTTTTGTTTTTTATAATTGTTTCTCTTTGGAAATTTTGTATTTAATGTTTACTTCGTTTGTTACATATAAGTAATTTACGTTGTCAACAATTTTACGAATAATTTATAAACATTTATTTATCTAGATATTATCATTATGATATTTAATATAATATTTTATATATAAATAAATACATAAATATAATTATATATTTCAAATACCTGATTTTATAATTATAAACACCATAAAATTTATTTAATAAAATTATTCTTCTAAATTTTGCCTCACGTTCCAAGAACATTTTATATTTAATTCAATATTTAATTTTTATAACATTTTTTTGTAAAAAGTACAAATTTTTTATTAGATTATATATACAAACCCCCCACTTCAACCTCAAACTTTGCAATTGCAATTACATTTTTAATGATTATATTAAAAATAAAATTTTTATTAAATTATACACGCAAAAATTCAAAATACATTTTCATCGCGTGCACGTAGCACACATGCGTACCCGCCATAACTCCCACTTTCACCTCTCTCACGACAAGATGGCGCCTCGCGCGTAAACCCCCCCTCTCGCGCTAAGAAAAAAAATAACCACGAAAGAGAGAGAGAGAAGGAGAGCGGTGAGTAGGGTACAGTAAGAAAGAGAGAGAGAGAGCGAGAGAGAAGGAAAGCAGGCAGCAGCAGCAGCAGCAGCAGGAGGAAGGAACGCGTTTTAGCCCCAGTAGACACATCGAAACCATCTCGGGCGCGATACATATATATATACATATACCTCTCCGCGCGAACGAGATCGCGTCGTCGAAAATATGCGGAAACCACGGTAGAAAAAGGACGCGCGTGTATTTTTTTACATACACCAATCTCTCTCAATTTTTGAGTTTTACTACAAAATTTCCGTACATATATACAGTGCATGCGTGTATGTTTATGTACATATACATATAAATATATATATTACGGTGTGTGTGCGCGTGTGTGTGTAAAAAAATTTTTTGTCGAAAAAGTTTCAAGTGCGTGTGGGTGGTCAGTATAGAAGAAAAGAAGAAATATGAGAGATAGTAGTGCGGTGGATTGTTACGTGTGAGTGAGAGAGAGAGAGATGTACTGAGGGGTATCGTTGTTGTTGTTGTTGTTTTTTTTTTACTGGGTGACGATCGAGAGGTAAAGAGATTTTGTCGCGGTGAATGGAGTGTGAAGGAGGAGTGTACGTCCACAAGGATATTGCGAGGGTGATAGGTGGAGATATTAAATAAATAAATAAATAATTAAATATATCGAATAATAGGCGAGGAGGAGGGACGTCGTTTTACGACGGCCGGGTCCGACCTCTCGTATAAATGGAATCGACGAATTTACGGATCGCCGTGGTTGCTCTGCCGCTACTCCTTGTCGTTCATCTCGGTGAGTACGAATACGTATAATATGTGTGTGTGTGTGTGTAGTGGTACTTTTTTTATTTTGTATAAAATAATTTTTTTTTTGGAGAATATAGCGTGGAATTTTTGTATGAACGAAAAGAAAATTATTGTCCTGTAATATATTTGTTTATGAATTGGTGTGTGTGTGTATGTGTGTGCGAATGGGGTCGGTTGGAATGTTTCTGTGGAGTTGCATGTGGGTTGTTTTCTTTTATTTACATCAGCGAAACGCAGTGTGTTATATATACTTTTTTGGTCATGCACTGCTTTTTTTTACCTTTTGGTCAGTGTGTTGTAAAAAATTGGGATATTTTTTTTTTACTTTTAGTGCAGTCTTATTTGAATGTGTGTGAGTGTGTGTGTGTGTGTGTGTGTGTGTGTAATTAAAAATATATTAATTTATAGAAATTTTTTAATGAATAGTGAAGAGAGAATCTATACATAAGTGTTTCTTTTTTTGATGAAAGTTTTTTCTTTGTAAAAAAGGTTATGTTTTTTTTTATGTGTACGTACATATGTGCGATGTGTACGGCGAGCACAATGAAAAAGATTGATATGGAACAATATAAAAAACGTTTTTGGTTCGTTAAACCCTATATATATATATAGAGAGAGAGAAAGCGAATTATTTTTTAAATTTAAGTTTTAAATTGTAAGTCTTCTTTTTTCAATTTTCTATTGTCAACGTTTTTATTTTAAGAGCTTTTGTGTTCATTGACTTAAACTTTTACGAATTTTCAGCATATAGTTTCTTTAAATTTATTATTAGTTGAAGATTTTTGTTGAGTATTTAAATGTTTATTAGGGTTACAAGTTTTTTAAGGTTTTTTAATGAAAATTTTCAATTTTAAGTATATAATTTCAGGATTGACTGGGTCATTTTTGTTGACTTTTTTATTGTAAGATCTTTTAAGTTTGTCATTTTAAGTTATTTCAAAATTTTAGCTTAAAGATTTTTTACAAGTTTATTTTTCAAAGTTTTTCAAATCTTTAATTTGTTTAGTACTTTTTAATTGATTTTTCTTAAGATATTTAATTCAAGTTATTTATTTTAATGTCTTTTAGGTTTACTATTTAAAAAAATTTTTATTTTTAACTTAAATATACTTAAATGGAATTTATTATTCAAAGTACTTTTTAAATCAAGAATTTAATTCCATAAGTTTATGATTTTATGGTTTTAACTTAACTACTATTTAAAATTTTTTTTAGCTTTTAACTTCCGAATTTTTAACTTTTTTATGTTTGTAATTTGTAGTTTTTTCAAGTTTTCTAAGTTTTTTTAATTATAATTTTTTTTAAATAATTTTGTAATCTTAATAATTTTCGTATTTTCAATCAGAATATTTTAATTTCTTTGCGGGCTATTGTTTTTTAATTATTTCATGGTTACAATCCCAAAATTATGAATGTTTCAATTTCGCGTTATTTCAAGTTTTTTGTTTTAAAGTTATATCAAAGCTTTCACTTTGAATTATTCAATATTATATTTATGCAATTTACTCAATATTACAACTTATGTCAGTTCTTTTTTATCATTTTGCAAAATATGAAATATCAACCTCATACACACCTCTAGACCACCAATTTTTTTGCGATAATTTCCAAAAATCATCGTACTAATTTTCCAATCATAAATAAGAAAAAAGAAGAAAACCCATCGATTACACAAACTTGCTTTTTATTAAAATATAAATAAAATTATAAAACAACGTCTTTTGTTTACCCTTTTTCTTTTTGTTTTATAAAGAGCGTCCTATACTCTCGCGAGAGAGGAAAGAAGATCATCTTCGACGCCTTCGCTTCTTCTCCTTTTTTTTCTTCATTCTCTTCTCTCTCGTTTGGTGATTCTGCACGCGCTTTCGTGGCTCTCTTTTTTTTTAACTTCTTCTCGTTGGATGTTGTGTATAGTCGGGCCGGAATCCCGTTCGCTCGTGTGTGTATATACGTATAGCTTTTTCACGCGATGCAGCTGAAAGAGAAAGAGGGAGGGATATACGGCTGACCTTCGCTAAGAAAATTATTGCGAATTTTTTTTTCTCGCGTTTTTGATTGATCGTTTTCATTCTGGGAATCGATTGTAAAATATATTGGTGATTGTTTTATTTTTTAAAATTGCTATTATACGAGGATTTTCTTTAAACGTTGTGTCTTTAAATTAGTCGAATCGATAATCAATGAGATTTTTAATTGCGTGTGCGTAAATTTTGATTCACGTAAAAGTATTAATAAAATTGTTACTTTTTTGTTTTTTAGACCCATCGAGTATTTTCTTTTATTTAAAAGCACTCAATATATTTTTATTAATAAACGATAAATATATTTTACTTATAAAAAATAAATATTTTATTATTAAAAAACATTGATGTATTTTTAAAATATTTTTTTTATTCAAAATAACAATGTAGTATTATATTTCGGATATGCAAGGAATGTATTAAACATCACACAAATATAGCATTATATAGAAGTGAAAATAAACAAAACTTTTAAAAAGTGTAAAACCTATAAGAATAAATATGAATCTGAATTTTCCATCGTTGCGCTACAAAATTTCGGGTTATCCAAACGAAAAAGTAAGTTAATTAAAAACGATATTATTGAAAAAGTATGTATAAATATAATATAACCATTTACTGATTTTTGTTATCAAATATTTAAATATTGATCATTTTCGAGATTTCGTTAGAGCATACAACGATGGAAACTTTTAATACGCGAATAATAAATAACTAATATAAAATAAAATGAAAAAATATTGTAAATAACAAATTGATATTTGCTTTTCACATAGAAACATAAAATATATTTTCATTCGTAAAAATAGAATCGTAAACTATTCATCAATAATTATGTAAAAGAAAACAAAATTAGAAAAAAAATCGCACACAACACGATTACATTGTTTTATCAATATACAATTTTTCTTGACCATCCAAAACGCCGTATTTTTTTCTCTCGCTAATTACGAATCTCCGTTTGTTTATTTGATTTTTTTTGTGTTTCTTCCTCTTGCACTATTTCAATGTGCATGTGTGTGTATTGACCGAACTCCTCCCACTCTCCTCAATTAGTATAGCCTCCATTCATTTGACTTGCTCGTTTTTGCTTTCTCAAGTGTGTATGTATATACACTTCATGTGAAATGCCCTCTTGTATGTGTATATGTATGCGAGAGTGGAGTGCGTGTATGTATATATAGGCGTTGGGATTGGATCTTGGAATTTTCACCCCGGGAAATTGAATTTTTTCTTTTTTTTATATCGATGGGAAATGGGATAGAAAAAAAATTAGGTACAATTTTGTAGAGAGGTTGATTGGGTGTATTTGTTAAGGGTTTTGAGGTTAGGTTATGTATAAAGTTGTTTTTTTTTTGGACAAAAATGTTTTACTTTTGAATAAAACAGGTTCATTTTACTCTTCGTTCACACTGTGATTGGTGGAATTTCCCAGAGTACGGCATTTTTAAAAAATTAAACAAAAATTAATTACAAGTTGAATTTTTGTTAATTATAAGGGATTATTTACTGTGGAGGGAGTTTTGTTTTGGAAATTGTAGGTTTAGTTTTTTTTCAGAAATTGTATAGGTTTTTAAATTACGTAGCAGGGAGTTTGGAGATTTATTGAGGATTCGAGCTTATGTTTTGGAATTTGTTATGTATCCTTTACTACAGGATTTCTTTTATATAAAGAAATTGTTGATACAAGATTATTAAGAAAATTACTATAGCTGTAATTATTTATTTATTTAGCCGTTTAAATTTACAAAACAATACATAACACAGTGAATCCTATAACTATTAAATTAATTTAACTGTGCGTTATATATAATCTTACAATTTTAGACGTTAATTTCTTATTTTGTTTTTTAAGCAGGTTTGTAAAATCACTTTTTAAGATTATTATAATATTAATTTTCTTTTCGTATTAATTGCACCAAATTTATTTTTTCTTTAATAATAATACACGAAGAGATTATTTTTTATTGATTTTAACAGTAATAGTACACCGATATAATCTTATGTTACGTCACAATAATTTTTACAAATAATCGTCGGATAATTTTAAGAATTTTTAGTATTACGACATTATTTCTAAAACCTCACCAGTATTGCAGAGGAATAAATATTCCTGAATGTTTTGAGAATTTTTTTCTGTACGACATAACTGTCGGCTGCACGTTTTTATTAAGGGGAGGCTAAAGCCCCACCTCCCTTTTAGTTATCCGACCGTCTTCGTATTTCAAAGTTTTTATAAAAATGGCAAAACTAATTAACATTTGTTTTGGACAAATCGATAAATAATATTGATAGCTATGGCGCTTTTCTATTTATTTAAACAATTATTATATTAATCTAAAGTAATTTGGTATTTTCTAAGCTACAGACATTATGAGGTTAGGTTTTAGCGCGAAAATAAACCTTCGTATTTCAAATTTTTTGGAAAAAATATTTACTTAATCGGCTTAATCTTAAAGGGAAAATGTTTATTGAATCGAACTCTATGGCGCTCTACTGTTCGTTTTTTACCGTAATCGATTTTACAATAGTTATAAATAAAGCAAAATATGTGATTTTTGCTTTAGCCTCCCCTTAAGCCCTTTCTACATTGTTTTCCGCGGTATAATCTCGATTAAAAGAAACTTACCCTAATACGGTTCGCTTTTTTTCATTATTTTCATAAAACGAACATGGATAACATATTTTAGTATGAAAAATTAATTCCATCTATCCTTGTCAAAAAAAAATAAAATGTACATCAAAGTTGGACTTGCCGTTTGCCCGTTGTAATGGGATGATTACGATCCAATACAAAATTTGTATTATTATTTTTTAAAGACATGTTCCTATTCAATATATATATATATATATATATTGCTTTATACGCAAGGACCAATTCGCGTTAGAGTAAACATTATACACATGTACATAAAGAAAAATAATTACTATATATTTTAATCGCACAGTGCAGATACAAATCAGCGTAATTCATCCTTAATTACGCTATTATCTCTTATCTTTTTTTTTCTACACAAAAGATATTCTGTTCTCTTTTTTCGCTTACCCAATCAAAATTCTTTGTACATTTACGTACACATAAAATTTCATGGAAAAAATGATGTATGTTTGCACACACACACATAGCCGTTATCTCAATATAGATTCTAACTGTTAATACATAATGTATGCGCTCGATTTTTCCTGAAAAAAAAAAAGATTTCTTGAATGTCAATCTGTGTGTGTGTGTGTGTGTGGGGACAAGTGCGCGCGGACCGGTATTTCGTGCGACCGACCGAGAGGACACGTTTCTGTTCTGCACACTGGTCTGGTGTACGCGTGTAAAGTATTGCATGCAATTATTGCAAAATTTTCGAAGAGGAAAAATTGTTGAATTTTTTTTTGTTGTATTTGTAATAATTTTTTTTTTTTAGTTTGAGGTTTTTTGTTAGTAGGGCCGAGGTATATTACAGGGATCTGTACTTTTCAGTCGAAAAATTATATATGAAATATGTTGAATTGTAAATCTGAGATTCAAAAGGATTCGAAATATAACTTTTTTTATATTAATTGGGTAGTTTTCGGTGTTACAGGACACTCAACCATTTTATGTTTTAATAAACGTTACTTTTATGGTCAGATAGGTTAAAACGCAAGGAAGGACCTGACTTTTCAATTTTCTTTAGAAACAATAATTTTATTCTAATAATAATAATAATTAACAATTGGTGATAAGAATCTAGAGATTAGTTTCTCCCCAACAAATTGACGTTATATCTATAATTTTAGATTATGTTATTTATTATTAATATAAAAGCGAAAAAGATTCAAAATCTGGAAAAATTTTTAGATATATTGTTTAAAATATACCTAAGGGCCTGACGTTGAGGATTTTTTCAAAAATTCGGTCTTGTGTTTATTAAAAAATCTAAAAAAAGACCATTCTCTGGATCTGATGTGTCTTTGTTAAAATAATTAAAAAGTTATTAAAAAGAAGTATGTTATTATTTTGTTTTCCGTAATAGTTTTAGTGGTTGCCAATTTTTTTGTTCGTTGTTTATAAAGATACTTTGATTTGATCATATATTTTTTATTGCGTTTTATTTAAACTTTTTTTGTTTCTTCCTAGTGTAAGTAAACGATGATATTGATTACATTTTTGCTTTTATTATATTTTTCATATTATTCAATTACGTGTATAATTCGTTTAAAAATTATGTGTCGAAATAATTTCAAATTTTAAATGATGTTATTAAAATTGAACTTGAAATTCGTATTTAATATGTAAGTATGACGGTTCAAAGGAAATAAAAATTCAAACTACATTTTATGATGATTTCAAATGATTTCAAACTCTCGTTAAACAGTATCGAATGTTGATTTCGTAATCACTAATGACGTCAATAAAATAAAATGTAATTTATAATTTTAAAAAGTAAAGTGAATTCGATAATTTATTTTATTAATATATTTTAAATCGTTTAATATTTTGTACGCAATTTCAATATTGATTTTAATTTTTAAATGATTATTTCATGGTGGATAAAATATAATTTATTATTTGAAATATAAATTAAATATAAAAATAAAAATGTTGGAATGGTAATTTTTGGCGGTCTCCATGGTTGATTTTAATCATGTAAATAATATTTCGATCTGAAGGAGGCGAGGGATTTAGAAAAAAATAATTTACATCTAAAAAATAAATAAAATAAAAATAAAAATATTATTTGAATTATTTTTAAATGATTTCAGTGAATCTTAAAATCACTAATTATATTTTAGGTTTCATACATAGTTTAAAACAGTCCATATAGAATAAGTTTTAATTAAAAAATTTTTACCTTTTCATTATCAACTGACAATAATACGTCTCGTTGCAATAAACTTTTAAATTAAAAAAAATCTTTTTATCACAAAAAGAAATATATATATCTCTCGTGAAATCGCCTGCGAATAATTGCTTAAATAAAATAAAATGGTCACCGCTCAAATTTAATTAAAAGAACTTTAAATATATAATTTTCTATGTTCTGCGCTTTGCTACCCTAAAGTAAAGAAATGAAACTATTAATGAAATTTTTTTTAATGATTCGACTAAAAATAACCAATAAGTCATATAAACGATTTTTGACAAAAAAAATGTTTCGTTAACATTTTCATTTTTACATGATAAGATAGGTCTGAAGTTTCCTTCGTTCAACTGCATAATACTATGGTTTTTAAACAAAAAAATTGATAAATTGGGCATCAAACGATTAAACAGAAATTAACCAGAATATTATTTGAAAAATTATTTAAATTTTCTTTGTTTAAAATTTTGATATTGACAATTTTAAAATTTTAAACAGAGTCTAAAGATGATTTAGAAACTAGTTTTAAACTCCAACAATAAGATTATATACATTTTTTTATTAAACTTTTATATTCACTCTAGCAGAAAATTGAGAATTTTGAGGTTAGTCTAATGCATTATTTTATAAAAAAAGAACGTAATGGAGAGTGATGAATATAACGAAAAAATAGTTTCCTACCTCATAGTCTTCAATTTCCGGTTAGGTAAATAGAAAATTTTAATCCAAAAGAACGTGTATATATGTTTTTTTTCTAAACACATATACACAAAAATTCAATCACGAGAGCGAGTACTGTCCATTTCTAGATATCTCCCTCTCTCTCTCAGTTTCTGAAAGCTTTCAGTTTGATATTCTAATTTGAATACGCCTTAGGTCGAGTAATTTTGCGGAGGCTTCGTTCTTACCTTCTACTTTTATATACATATATATATAGTTATATACAATGTATGTAGATGTGTACATGTACGTGTGTATGGGGAATATAGGTATGCGACTGGATTTTATTTACACGTTCAGCTCGTTGTGATTGGAATTATTTTTTTTTCTTTCTCTCGTCTCGGCGATTTTGTTGTGTGCATTTTTCTCGCTCTCGGTGCTTGGAATACGAAATTTTTCTTTTTCCTTTTTTTTTTAAAGACACGCGCGCGAAGAGGGAAGAAGGGAAAAAATACAATTTAGTTTGAGATCATATTTTTTTTTCTTTTCTGCGTGTTTGTGTGAGTGTAGCGGTAATTTTGAAAAAATAGTTGAAGGACGACGCGGAGATGTAGGATAATGGAAAATGTTATGTAAAACGTTATGTAAAAGGAATGGTTTTGGTGGATAATTAATTTTTTTTTCTTTTATTTTTATATTTTTTTCTTTGAGTTTATAACAACAGATGAGAGGAGGTGTAAGATTGGATTTAAAATAAAAATTTAATACATCGATAATGGTTAATTTATAGTCAGAAACAAGTAGCAATTTTTCTTTTCTATTTTTAGAGAAATGAAAGAAAAGAATTGTGGTAGAATTGTAGCATTTGAAGATTAAATAAATTTCTTTTTTGCCATTATTTGAATATTTTTTTAAATTGACAAAAAATTCAGTAGTATTTTGGGTTTCGGCAATCGGTTACCACGTCAGTAAAATTTAAGTAAACTTTACAGAAAGTTTGGTAAAATTTTCTCTCCGTGTATATTCCTACCTCTTTTTAAAAAAATTATTCACAAGCCATACACCTAAAATAAACCCGATTTAAACGAAAAAAAAAAATTAATTAATTCTCTGTACCGAGACGTATAAACACCGACCTTTTGTCATTTTCTCAATTAATGCACACACACACATGCATATACAAGACACAAGGCAATTGGTAACCATTGGATCAATCGTGAGGGGTAGATACGGGACGTCTATAAAACGTGTATATATATAATTAAATTCGCTCGTTTTCAAGTGGTCGGTCGTCGTTTGGTTTGAAGAAATCGAGCATCGAGTACAGAGAAGAGGAAGACCTTTTAAATTAAATAAACCACATGTGCGCAGCTTGAATCATATATATATATATATATATGTGTGTAGAGTATAGGCGAGCTGCGGGTTTGACAATTTCCTATTCATGTATATATATATATATACAGAGAGAAAAGAGACAATATTTTCAATGGGCGGATCGGACGGAGGGGCACACCTTGTCTCTTCTTCCTATTATTCGAAAGGTTTGAAAATACATATATATATCTATAGGGATTGTATACGACAATGCATATTTGTGTGTGTATAGGGAGGCGTTTGCTGCAGCTTGCGATTATCGAAAGTATATACCTATAGGTTATTATTTTTTTTCGAATGACAAATAAAATTATTAAAATAATTTTGTTTGTTTGAAATTTTTAATATATTGTTAATTTTATCATTTTTAAGGAATATTCGAATTATCAGCTGTTCGTGAAAGAAGAATTAAATATAGGTATATAGTTGTAAGGAAATCTCAAAAATCTTTACAGTCTTGTCTAAATTTATTACTATAAACTTTCACACTTGAAAAACGTAACGTTTTTTTACAGTCTTGTTATGGAAATTTTTGTGAGAAAATTTTCTCCAAAATTTGACAAAAGTTGCATCAGCTGTTCGATCACAATTAGCATAAAATAGTATAAGGAAATCAATCATAATTTTTACACTTTTATAGTGGCAACTTTATGAAAAAATTTTCTTTTCGTATTGTATAAAAGACCTACATAAAAAATTACCTGAAATAACTTTACAATAACCTAAAAAGTATAACTCCTATCATCGTATTTTTCGAAACAGAATTTTCTCTTCATGTACGTATAAAAATTGACAACAGTGGTATCAGCTGTTCGACTAAAATTAACCTAGAATTCATAACATTCGTAAGAAAAAAATCACCACAATCTTAACCGTACTGTCACGGTAAATTTACAAGAATATTCTATCTGTACATATACATTCCTACAGTATATATATATACATACACAAGAAATTTCATGTATATATATATATATATAATTTCTTGTTTACTTTGATTTAACCGTCACACCGTGTTCTCATTATTATCCACCTTTGACTATTTAATTATCCATTTTACGAGCTGTAAATTAATTTCATTTTATACACTCATAAATTCATCAAGCGTATGTGTGTGTATGTGTATACACGTAAAAACAAATTGAAAATTAAATCTGAATTGTGACATAGTAAAGTACATGATTAAGATCGGGTCGGCTTGGTCTCGAAATTTAATCTAATGAGACTTTGAAATTTTAAACCGTACAAGTAGATTAAATTATTATTCGGATACATACACACCGTTTTTTAGTTTTTTAATTTAATATTATTTTACGTACACGATAAAACTATGATATATATATATATTTTTTTCATAATTTTTATTTTAAAAAACTGACCACCACACAAAATCAGAGTTGAGTGCCATAGGTAATGATGTAATGATTAATTACATATTACTTAGCTGATCGAAAAGTCAGTATTTTCGATGAAAAATGATAAGTACTAAGTGACATTGGTATGTGTTCTCAGCATTGAGTCGTACTTATCACTTTTCGTCGAAAATATTGACCTTTTGATCAGCTAAGCAACATATAATTAATCATCACATCAATTGCCATGGCACTCAACATTGATTTTGTGTGGTAGAATCTCTATTTTCTTTAATTGCCCATAGTTTTTGTCGAATATGAACTCAGCCTATATGACGGCAGCGCCACTTCTGCTCGCAAATTTTCGGGTGGCGGATTTGTGAAGCTATCGGTACGGACCCCCCTTAACGATCTTAACAATCATTAATTACCGATAACCTATAAAAATTCTTCGATTATATACAGTTTTCCTCTATTTTTTTTAGTATCACATCGTCATTCCCTTTTTTGATAAATTTGCGAAACGATTCTTAAAAATTTCTACCACGAATCATGAACATTATCACAGAAATCTGGCCATATAAGGGATCGAGGCTATAAAAATATAATCAATACAAGTCATTTTCTACCGTTTATTTTTTAAATTACTAGCTTATACCTAACGAATGGTTTAAATTTCTTCTATAAAGCAATACCTGTACGGAAAAACATGCAATACAATATTAAATAAATAATTAAATAAAGAAATAAGACATATTGTATCTTACAACTCAAAAACAATCCAAACATAACCTCAATCACACTCTTATATCCCTATTTTACTTTATAACACAAAAACCTTCATTACCAAATAAAGGAGAAAGTATATAAGCAAGTTAAAAAATAAATAAATAAATAAAATAAAAAATCTTACACTAATACTACTAGTTCCAGCACACTTGCGCAATTATTAAACCGCTCGACCGACCAAGCTCGCTCGCTAGAATATATCCTTTTCTTCGTCGCGCACACACATATATATAAACGCTGTACGATTATTATTTCAACTCCTCTCTCTCTCTCTCTCTTTCTCTTAATTATTCAGCGAGTACCCTTGGTAATTAGACGAGTAAGAATTAGATATAGAGATAGAGATAGATCGCGAAAGTCAAATCGTGCCAATTAAATCATCCGCATTTGTACGACATGAATCTATATGTATGTATGTACATATGTATACCTCACACACACACACGTACACGTTGCGAACGCTTTGTCGTATCTATATGCATATACAAGTTAAGAGGTTTTCCCGCCACTGGTTTACATTCCTCTTCTTTGAGAAACTCGAGATAATCGAGCTTTCTCGAATGTGTGTGTGTGTGTGTGTGTGTGTATGATCGAGCATCAAATCCTTTCGTATGGATGACGATGATGATGATAATCTTTTCCGTTTAGAAAGTTTACAACAGTTTACAACGCGTCTAAGCGTGCATTCGCACACACACACATACACACGTTTACATATAGACACATTCGCACACTTACAATGGATTATTGAACAAACATATACAAACAACCACGTAAACGAGAGATCATTTTTTTTTATCTATGAAAATTATCGTTCTAACATCGTCAACCTGGGATATGCGATCGATAACCTAAAAATTACTAACGAATAATCACCAGCAGGTGAAAATTGTAACGATTTTCT
This sequence comes from Theocolax elegans, assembly GCA_026168455.1. NCBI lineage: Eukaryota > Metazoa > Arthropoda > Insecta > Hymenoptera > Cerocephalidae > Theocolax > Theocolax elegans. The sequence goes on along the minus strand of CM047426.1, from coordinate 2,345,088 downwards.
TACGGACACTTAGAATTGTGAAGTTGATTTTTTTTTGGGTAACACTGTGAAATTTTCAAGGTTAAATATTTCTATGAACACAATGAATTTGTACAGAGGTTTTTTTTTCTCGTACAACATACAATTTTTAGGTTAATTCTTCTCGAACGATACTATGAAATGTTAAGGTACTTTTTCTCGAACAGCTGATATGACCGAGCTGTCACGGTAATTTTTAATATATATAGAATTATAAATAGATTACCAACAATTAAGTTTCAGTGTACCATTTTGGTACTCGAAGCCATAACATTCTCGCAAAATGTAAATATTTATTTTCGGAGCTCGGGTTATGATATCGCAAAGGTAAAAAAGTCTATCCTAGTTTTCGATTTTATTATTTAATAAACTATAATATTATTAGGATATTAAAAATTGCATTGTCTCAAATAAAAAAATCTCTGTATAACTTACTGATATACAATTATACTTTATAAATAATGAAGGAAAATTTAAAACGAAAGTTTAAAATAACTCACTAAGTTATTTTTATAATTCACTAAAAGAAAGTCTATATTTACTAATTAGCAATATATCCAGATTTTTTTTATTATTAAATCGATGTTGTCCGGCGATTTTTAAGTACCTCTGTGTTTAATATTTATTTTTGCTTATTAAAATTATTTTCGAGAGCTAAAATATTGTTATGTGTATAGCTATAATTCTAATACAAAACTTTCATTGTAATTTAGTACGTTTTTTTCTATTTTCAATAAAATTGCTTGTATCCTTGTTTTTTAATAAGATAACTGTAGTCATTATTGCTCCTGCAAGCCATTACTGCAATGTGACAATTAATAATAAAAATAATTAATATATTCATTTTTGCATAGACAAATTAAGAAGAAAATCAAATAATTTTGCTATGAAAGTGTATTATTGTTTTTGTTAGTAATATAGTAACTATTTTTTCATTACTATATTCATTATAATAAATAGAAAGCACAAGAAAACACAGTTTACGGGATGTCGGACCCAAATTACAGGGATCTACACTTTTCAACATAAGAATTATGTTGGAAATATTGAATTAAAAATCTGAAAAAATTCATATGGGTGGTTAAAAGCAAAAGCGAGGACATGACGTTTCGATTTTTTAAGAAAAAATAAATTTGTTAATAATAATTGAATAAATAATTTTCGGTCGGTAATTATTGGTCTAAAAAGGCATCAATTTTCAACGCAAAAATCAGAATTAAATTACGGATCTAAAAATCTGAAAAAATTTGAATATACTCTTCAAAACATGCCCAAGGGCATGGCGTTCAGGATTTTTTCAAAAATGTATTCTTTTGTATATAAAAAAATATTAAAAATGACCATTTTCTGAGTCCGACATCCCCTTAAACAATAATTTACCAGGAAAATTTGTAATAATACGATGAATCCAAAAAATCATTAAGTATCTAGAATTTAATTAACTAAAAATAAACTATGTAAAATAATATCTTACAAATTTAATTTTCTTATCAAATAGAATAACCACTCTATAACTTATAATATAACTCTGTAAATACTTTACAATCTATAAAAAAAACTGCATCAAGTGATAAATTATATAGATATACCAAGTACAATAATAATAAATAAATATTACATAACACTTTTGCCAATTGTTAGTTTTAAAAAATTTTATATCGCGGATTATCAATTTTCGTTCCGGATCCAATGATTTACATAGAAATTTCAAACCCGTCACATTTACGTATATTTTTATTAAAAAGAAGAAATAAATGCCTAATGCAAAAAAATATTCTGCAACACTAGAAACTGTAAAAGTCACGGATGTCTAAAAATGGTAAATCGTACATACAAAAAAATATTTAAAAAAAGCCGTTCATTATATTTTACGATAATAAAAAGTAACAGTAAAGTAATATACATTTTTTCCTTCCTTTTTTTCTGATTCGTATATGTACATGCTTAAATTTCGGTCGCGTGTCTCATTCCAGAGAGGGAATAATAATGCGTTTTGGGTGAATATATACCGTGTGATTATTACGTTAATATCAGTGACGGATGTAAGTTATATTTTTAATTATAATAATTTTCGTTACGAATCGTGTGTGTCTGTAATTTTTATATATTTGTAATAATGTGGAGAAAGTGTACAACTTTTGTATTTTTTTTTCTTTGACGAGGTTGGGATGATAATTTTGTGCTTTTTAGGTTATAAACTAGGGTTGTAGCATGTCGGACATAAAAGAAAATGTCGGGTTACATGTCGGTCATAATTCGGTTACGTATCGCATAAAAATTAATAAATTAGTAGAATATTATATAAATTTAATTAATTCTCGTTACAAATGTAATTAAACTTGTTGAAGTCATACCGTGATACATAAATTTTAAAATATAAAGATATAGATTTTGATATAAATTTTACGTCATGGAACGTAACCTAATTTTGTACGAATATAGATTCAATTATAATTTCAATTTTTGACTATTACAAATAAAAATTTGCAAATTAATTATCTTTTTTAATTATGTCCAATTTTATGTGATATTCTACGTCGGTAAGGCAAGAAAGATTCTGAATATTATTTGAAATTATTTTTATGTAATAACATAAATAGTCTATACAGGACAATTTAATTCAAAATCGGTTTACAATCTTATGAATTTTTATCATTTTTTCAGCAAATAAAAATATACTTTAAGAGGAAAATTATTAGAGACCTATTGATACAGAAGTATTCATAAATAATAAAAATCTTTATTGTTCTGTAGTTAAAAAAATAGCTAGCCAATAAATCTATAATAAAAATTTTTTAAAAAATCCATAATCAATGTCAAATAAAGAAATTATTAGTCACTAACCTCAAAATCTCTTTTTATACAAAAAAATTACCATAACCTACAAAATCTAATCCCGCATTAATTTTTAAAACACAGGTTAAAATTTATTTTAAAAAACTAAATAAACAATACGTGGAATAATGGGATTGTAATTCACCAGGTGTACATACACGAGTGAACAATAACAATTACCTATAGAAACGCCGAGAAGCACGAAATAAAAAAAATACAAGACAAACAACAACGATTCAACTTTGATGTTACCACCCCAGAGAGAAATATCCAAAACCATCCAAGTTTTATTAAATTCATCTTCACGCAACCGTGTGGGAGGGGAGAGAGGGTTAGATCAAAGAAAATTTCAAACGTAAACGTAATTTCAAAACAAATCCACCTTTATCCCTTTCTCTCTTTTCATTTAAAACGCCTATATACGTGGGTAACGAAACATTATAATTTGCAAACCTACGTATATATCGTAAATAATGTATTAAATTTTAATCTTTAGCTTTTTTTTTAGTGTATTTAAATTAATTTTTGAATTTACTAAGTACACTGATTTTTAAGGCATAATTTCAATGTGTTTTAAAAAAATTTTCGAGTAACAATAAACAGTGGTTTATTTTTTATAACAATTTTAACAGAATAAAAGTAAGGAATATACGTATTAAAATTAATACTCTGAGAGATTAGGTACTTTAGATCAAAAAATTGAATACATAATGAAAATTTCATTAACCGTTTTTCTATCTTTGTTTTTCTTATATATCTCTGTTCTAAATAAATATTTTTGAGCTTACTTTTTTTTTAATCTGAAGTACTTAATACAAGTTTTCTTGTAGTATTGGGTTTGAGTGTATACTTCTATATTTATTTCATTCTTATGTAAACAATGAAAGTATAAGTAACTTATATCTAATTTTTGTTGATTAATTAATAAAAAAATTACAATACTATGTGAAAAGAGAAGAAAAGGACTTCGTAAATCCATGAATAGTTTTTCTAGAAAAAAATTTTTACACTTGTAGGTTAGAATATTTCAAAAACCTGACATGGTAGAGCAATTTTACGGCCAGATTCGGATTCAGCTCATTAAAATCTTTCAGTAAAAGTATAACAGAGTTTCGAGTTCCGAAAATCGACAAAATGTTGTTGGCAAATGTGTTTTACCTGTGTGCTGATTTTGCCAGACTAGAAAATATTGTTGCGTTTTCGAGAAAAGTCTTCCCAGAAACATCAAATCTGTCCACGTTATTGAGGTTAGGTTCACATTTATTGGTAAGACTTTTTTCGAAAACCCAATAATACTTCAATTTGAAATTCAGCAGCACACAGTTAGAATATTGACAAACGAAAGCATCTCTCCTTTTATTTTTCCACAGGTTGTTTTATTGCCAATTATTACATCTGTCGGTAAGGTAGATAATGGCATTTAACTTTGATAAATCCGAGCGTTAGGACCTAAAAAATTTGGATATCTTCATATTTTTATATTAGAAAACATAGCCTATAGAAATTGACAAATTATTAAAACTGCACTCGTGCTGTACCATCAATTGGTGTGTATGCATATATTCTGCCCATCAAAATTATCAAAAGTTAAAAAAATTAAAAAAAATAGAGATATGGAGAATACTATACTCGAATTCACAAGGTGGGAGTCACTTTTGCGGAAAATCGCGAGAAGAGAGAGAGTCCCTCTTCGCTAACGTCACGTGTCGATTTAGGGTGGAGAAAAACGAGGGGGGTAGTTAAATGAACGTATATACAGGGGTTGGAGTAAGCGCGCGCGCGCGTGTGTGTGTGTGTGCGTCGAAGGGTGGAAATTTGAAGATGGAATTATATGAAGGGTGGGATTTCTGAACCTGTACTTTGGAAGTTTCGAGGTGAATTTCCAGTTGCGCTTATAGAATTTTTGATTAGGGAGGATTGCTTTATGTGTGGGTGGGTATATGCGCGTTAAGAGGATTAATGGTTAGAATATATACATACGGCCGTTTGTAAACGATTGAGAGTCAACGGTATTAATTTAATTGTATATATACGTATTCGTTTGTGTGTATTTTTTTTTAATATTTTTCATTATTTATATATATTTTATTCTATTTACTTAATTAATTAATTAATTAATTTATTTATTTATTTATTATTTTATTTATAATCAAAATTTTTTTTTGTTTGTCGAGATTATGTTCCGCGGTGGAATTTGATCGTTTGATAATGTTTCGAGGTTAGGAATTACAGGTTATAACTAGCTGATTCCTATCTAATTTATACCCAACGTATAATCCTTTATTCTATACTACAAAAGATTGGAAATTTAACTATATGAAAAATAGCAAAGTATAATATTGACCGGTGATTAAATGTTTATTCTGTAAATGACCGTAACCTCGAAATAGTATCGTACATGGTTCTTGAAAAATTGAAAATTAAATTGCGGGATCTACAATTATTACTGCTAATGTAAATTGATTATTTGGAGTGTTTTTTTTATTTTATTTTATTTATTACCCAGATAAAAATACGTATAAAGGCTGTGGCATAGACTTGCACCACTTTTAATTAAATGTATAAACAAAATATCAATACTTAAGATATAAGCTAAGTAAGCGTTTCACAGTTTCTTCTGAGCGGTGAAATATTATTATTAACTTTTGGCTGTATTTTTAGTGATAAGGATCTCAGCTATTCATTAAATTGTTATTTATACAATACATATTATATTTTTGTGTAAGGACTACAAATCCGTTGATACAGTTTAAATAAAAAAAAAATAAATAAAAATGTAGCTATGAGATACCATATCCATAGTGTACTAAAAGTGTAAAAAATACTTTATTAACATTGATTTAGCTGTTGTATAACTTTCCGAACCATTGTGAATGTCGTAGAAAATAACCTAAAACATCACATTTTATTTTTTTTATTTTATTATTTGTAAGCATTACACCTTCACAATATTTTACCGTGCCACTACCGTAATTTTACACATCATCAAAAATTTTGTTTATATGCCACTATTTTTATTTCCATTCGCTATATATACCATTTCCAAAAAAAAACAAATCCCAGTACAATTATCTTTTATTTATTATACCTCGGAACGTCGACGTTTCCATACATATATATATATGTATGCATGTATATATACGAGGATTCAATTAAACACAACACAAACAATATCTATAAACCGAAATTGGAAAATAGCCCGTAGGCTTCGAAAAAAAAAAAAACGTAAATATTCCCGTGTAACAATCAACAATATTCGAAATAAAAGAAAAAATGACGATACCCGCATCCTACACCTATATATGTATATAGTAACTTTCAGAAAAGAAGAAGGGTGTATAACAATCTTAAAAATAAGGGAATGCATGCGTAGAAGGAAAGAGACTTGTTGTGTACCCGTATGTATATGGAAAAGGAGACGAGAGGTTGTACAAAATGGTTGCGTTCTAGAACGACGATGTTCTGATGCTGCGTGTAACAAGAGGGGGGTGTACTATTGCATTACACTTTGTATCTGTATGAACCCCTCCCTCTTTTGCTGTGCAGTTTTATACATAAGGGATAAACTAGCCATAAATTAAAGGACGACCGTATGTCGCCCATAGGCAATATGCGTTGTGTATGGGTGTCTGATCGAAATTTTCGATATGGAGGGGGATGATGACGATCAGTTGGCGAGAGACTTTGCGTAATGATTCGTGAAATTTGGTTTTACTACTTTTTTTTTTGGCGACGCTGCATCACCCGCAATGTTGGTGATTGTTAGAAAAAAAAAAATATGTGTGTTTTTTTATGAAATGTGAGGAGTGATCGATGTAGACTTTTTTTTTATTCTGTAACGTTGTCGGTAGGAAATTGAGCAATTTTAGGTGTTAATCATATGGAAACATTTTTAGTTGATGTTGATGTATACGTTGATTTGAATTAAGAAATATTTATTACAGTATGAACAATTAAAAGTTTTCTTCCTTAAAAGTAACTATGAACTGGTTAGAAACTAGTGAAGATTTTTTACACCAAGGTTGACAGCACTGAGATGAAAGTTGAATAAAAATTATTCAATTGTTCAGGGTCGTATGATAATAACAAAAATTAAATTGTATATAATTATACAAAAATTATTAAATTCTTCACAAAGCTTTTTCATATTTCTTTTGTTTCTTTTTTTTTGGTATATATTGTTGTCAACTGAGAAATAAAAATATGTTGGTGGATAAAGTAACTTTATATAAAAAATAAATAAATAATTAAATAAAAAAACAAACAATAGACAATTTATAAAAAAAATATATACAATAAGCCAATATATATATAACTCACCGTTCGGAAACATATTTCGATTTATCTCAATTTCATATCCTATCCAGTTATTCCTTCCACTTGACTTCAATCCTAAAATCGTAGAATGAAATAATAAAAACATTTTTTGAGATACACCAAAAAAATTCGTTTATACCAATCGAAAGAGCGCCACAAAATATTCTTAATATAGCAATATTCAAACCAAAAATTATATATATGTACATTGTAATTTACATTTATTTGCGACCACGCTAAGAGGATTAATAATACTTATGAATTTATATTGAACATCGACTTAAAAATACATTTATATACATTGTCACATATGACTGTACTGAACGTAATGAGATAAAAAAGAAAATTTTTACATTAAATGCATTATTGCATTATGACTTGAATATTCATTTATTATAAACGATGCAAACTTTTCGGTGCGGTATAAATAAAGTTTAAAAGGAACTTTTTCTTTTTCTCATAAAGATACAAAGTTTAAAATGTATATACACATAACGGTGGGAACGCGATATTTTTATTTTTTTTTTTTTTTAAGTTAAAAAGTATATCGTAATAAAGTCGAGCAAAGTAAAATATTTATATCTTTGTGTAATTACGTTTATAAAATGTATAAAGACTTTGTTATATACGATATATTTCCTTTTGCGGTTTCGTATTTTATTGTCATATATTTTTTTTTATGGACGCGTGTATTTTGTACTTAACCGTGTGTTTCGTAAAATGGAATTACACACGAATCTTTTTTTTATTAATGAATGTAATGTTATATGAGCGAGTGCGAATTTTTTAGGATTCGATTAGATGTATGTGGTTTTTGTATAAGAGAAAATGTGTATAAATGTATAGGATTTTTTTTATAGGAAGTACAATTTATTTGTGTAAGTAGAGAGGGATAAAAACAATGTAAAAAATAAATTAGTTATGTGTATTTTAAAAAAAATATTATAAAATATATGTATGATTTAAGGTATAGTCATATTTTTAGGAAAAAGTTCATTGGTTTCTTTTTATTTTGAAAATTGTGAATTTATTGTAATGAATTTTGTACTTGACAAGCGCATTGTTTTTACGGTAACAATAGGTGAATATTAAAAATTTTTTAATATTGCAGTTATAGTTGTTAAGTATATATAACTGAAGTTTATAAAAGGAAACAAAATTGACTATTTTGATTAAAAAATATGTTAGTAAAATGTTTAATAAATATTACTAATTACCTTACCGAATTCAATTATAAAGTTTTTTGTACTATTCCCCTGCGTATAAGTAAAAGTAATTTTGATTATTTTCCTTTTTGAAATTCGTACGAAATTTATAAAAAAATATTTAATAAATTTTGTTCATCGTAGATTTATTTTACGACACTTTAGTTTATAAAAGAAATTTTTTTAAAATGTCGGAATAAAATTTATATTTATATAACATTTAATTAATATTCTTGATTACTTTATCATATTATATAGAAAATTCATCCTACGATGCTATAGTTATAAAAAGAAAAAAAATATCCGTATACATATTTTTCACACTAATTCCTCTCAGTTTATAAACAAAAAAATCATGATAAAATAAATTTAACAAATGCACTGGTATGGGCACCCGTCCATTATCAATGAGTGAACTTGATTAAAAAAAAAACTTATCTATATATACTGAAGTCTGAGTTACAATTGCAAAAATAGCTGTTCAATTGATATTTTTTATCATAATAATTAAAAACGTTTCGTAATTTTTAAAACAAACTGTATTATTATTAACATTTATTTAAAAATTTTTAGCTCATTTATTTTGTAACGTAACAATATTAATTAATTATGATATGTCAGGAACCACTTGATCGAAAAGGCTGAAATTTCAACGTTAACAATACAATATAATTTAAATCCACTTGAATAAAACAGAATTGCAAAAGTGTCTAAAAAATAATTTTTTATTGCAATGTTAACGCAATCCATCCACCCCCCTAACATCAAAACACCCAACTTCGCAGTTGCTGAAAATTACTCTCCCCCTCTTACTCAAAAAAAATCCCACCCTCCGTGTAATCGTGTAAATTCCAAGTATACACCATTAAAACGAAAAAAAAAAGTTGCATCCACCGCAATTCTCAAACCTCCCCCTCGTGGAAAACAACGGTCGACTGACCACCGAAAAGGGAAAATCGACACACACACTCACCAACACCGTGTCAATGTACATCCACTACAACAACTATATATATATACTACCCAATCGAAATCGTTGGCTATACATCATCAGGTTTCCAACGGAGCGTACATACAACACGTGCGCGACACCCTGACGGACACCACCCGGTGCAAGAGAGAGAGAGAGAGATAGAGATAGAGATATCTAACCTGGTGTTACTCTCACAATCAGATGTCTATATATACGTTTGGAGGAGGGTGTATCGTTTGTCAAACGGACAGTGCGAAATTTCGCATTCCCTCATGGCGAGAGGAAGGGAGAGAGAGAGAGAGAATATATATCGTTAATGCCAATTTCATGGAGAGGGTATGTGTGTGTGTGATCATCGCCAATCGACTGTGGAATATAATCGTGTGTGTGTTTACACGGCAGGCAAAAAAATTTATAACTACGTGTTTATGGAAATGTTTGGAAAGAGGAGGGTATACATAAGTAAACAATCGATGTGTGTTTAAACGGAAATTTTACTGTTGGTAATTTCGTGATTAAAGGGGAGGTGTTCGATTTAGATTCCGATTGATGGTTTGAATATTGTACTGTAGGAATTCGGAAAAAAATCGTAAGGACATGTCAATATAGAAATTTGGAAGAAAAATCGTAATGATGTGTCAATACATAGAAAGTTGGTAACGTAAATGTCAGTGTAAATATTTGGAAAATAAATCATAAGGTTATGTCAATTTAAAAATTTGGAAAAAAAGACGTAAGGATAGGTCAATATCAAACGTAGGAATTTGAAAAAAAATCATAAGGATATGTCAATGTAAAAGTTTTGAATAAAAATTCGTAAGAATAATTTAGAATAACTAGGAAAGGTATAATTTTAAGGTTACTTCAGTAATTACTACATTATTGGCTATTTTTGATCGCGCATAACAAGTTTCTTGATAATGAGTGTGTCATTAAAAATTCGATTTGCTAATAGAGATTTAAAAAAAAATAATTTTTGTTATATTAAAAAAGTGCCAAGTTGTGAAACTATGAAAGATCAATAATAATTATAAAATTATTTCGATATATTTTCTAAAGCGTCTATAAATATTTAAATTGTATCTAAATTAATTTTATTATATTAATATAGATAAACCTTTATTTATAGCTATTATGTAATAAAATAAATTATGTTACAATTCAAAGTGTATTTATATTTAATCATTTTCTTAATGTTTTGAAGTTGAGAATAAATATTTTATAGCTCACAATTAATAAAATCTGTTAATCCAATTTTAGAAATAATTTTTTTTCAATTACGTAGATATAAGTTACCTTAGAAATTTCGTCACTTTTATAATGTAATGAGGTTACGAATTAATATTTTATAGCTCACAATGATGAACTATTCAACTGATTTATAAAAAAATGTCTAATTTTTGCGTAAACATTGTTTTGCATTCCATTTTACGTATATTATTAAGTTAAATACAATTATTTTAATTAACTAATACATAAAAAATAGTTTTTCACAAATTCACGTAGTAACAATACGACAAGAAAGTATACTAAAACGTAAATTAAGAATAAATTATACAATCGCGAATAAAAAATTTAAAAAATTAAAATAATTCACAATTTTACAACTATAATAATTCTCTCTCCAACACTCACGCACACATACAATCCAATTGCATTTTCTCCACCTGTTAGACTTACAGGTTTTCCTTGAATACTTTTACTTCGGCTATAATTTCCACCTACGCGTTGTGTACGCGTGTACAGCGAAAAAAAAAGTTTAATCTCTCCAAAAATAGACATTCCCGTCTGTATGTGTAATTTAAATTACGCGGTTCGATTGATTTCAATTTAAAAATACCAAAAAATTAATATTACACGTATAGTCTCTATATTATGTGTGTATTATTAATTTTTTTCCGATTTTATTACTGAATAAGTCAAAATTATTCAAATACCAATCCGCATAATGTATATATGGCAAGGATCGTTTAGTATTTCATTAATTAAAAACGAGAAAACGATATAATAGTCGCCTTATATACACACTCGGTATCCATTGAAATTATCATCGTTGTATAACGTATTTCTATATATTTACGTAATAATCTTTAGTCTAATAATAATAATTTTCTACATCGATTTATCTGAAACTTTATTATTTTATTATTATTATTAATTTTACGTTCGATTTATATAGTCGTCGTTGCTGTGCAACAGTGAATTCTTAACGTCCATAATGTATAATACGTGGCATTTTTATATTTTTACGTGTCATTTTTATACATTTTGTTATTAAAGTATTACGAGCACGTAAATATTTTGGATTTCATTATTACATGTTGTTGTTACTTGAGATAGTTTACGTATACCGTTTATTACGTGAGATATTTTACGGTTCAATTTTAATTGTTATTTTACATTCGATTCATTTCGCTAATTTTTGGTAAATAAGATAAAATTCTTATAAGTGATAATAAATAATATTATACATGTTACTTTACTTGTACTTACGTATTTTTCATCCCATTATTTGTTACGCTATTTTACAATTCTGAAATATGTAACAGTAAATTCTTAAAATTTATGAAATATACTATCCCGTGACGTATTTTACATCACACTATTACGTCACTGCGTGACGTATTTTACATTTCATTTTCTTTCACGTCGCGGTTGACGTAACATCGTTTTTTTCATTCAGGTATATAATAATACTTCCGGCGTTTTCGCTCAACCGACAATGAGAGATCGTTTTATTCCTCGATAGGTTCGATGCGTGCACACAAACGTACCGTGTCAATTTTGCATTGCACTTTGGGTTCTTCGTTAAGTGCTGTTTACTTAATCGGTGTAAGTAATTAAACTACTTTTCTTTTTTTACTTTTTATTAGGGTTATATTGTGATCCACTTTTAATGATTAAAAAATGTTTATTTTTTTACTCATTATGTTAGGTTGGGTTTTGCCAATTATTATTCTTTAACAGTTATATCTTTAAAATTTTAATTGTAACGCTGCAAGGATTGTAGTTTATTTGGATGAAATATTAGAGGGATAGTGGGGTTTATTTACTGGAATCATCTTAAAATTTAAAACTAAAAAAAAGAAGGGATGTAATTATAAAAAAGATGCTCTTTTAAAAACAATCACACCCTAATAAATGAAAAAAAATCCATTGAAAAATTATAATCTATTAAAAAAATGCAAATATAACCCTAACAAACAAAGAAACCGTAATCTTAAAATAATGAAAGCAATCTCTCTCAAGAGAAAAAAAACACAATACATTGAAAAAATAAAATAATTATTTTTTATTATTTATTTTATTATTTTTTATATAATTATATAACAACCCTAAAATAAAGAAAAGCTTAAAAAAATAAAAGTAATCCATTTTAAAAAAAAGAAGAAACTATAATTTAAAAAGATCACAATCCATTGACAAAATACAGTTATAAACAGACCTGAAAATAAAAAAAATGCATAACCTCAAAAGAATAAAAGTAATCTCTCTCGGAACAAAAAAAAATAAAAAAAATAGTTATCCAAAAAAACAGAAAATCCATCCAAAATATACAATTAACGAATAAAAATAACATAACCTTAAAATAACGAAAGTAATTTCTCTCCGAAACAAAAAAAGGAAAATTAAAGAGACGCTTACAAATCACTTACGGATCAGAAAATTCTAAATCGGCTTAGTAGGACATGTACACAGTTAAACGGCTTCGGATAATCCGATCGGTGAATCTCTCCTCTCGTTACAAGCTCGGTTGAATATTTTAACACGCGATCCCGGACAATATTCTCAGAGCAGAGAGTAGTAGTTTCGGTTACCGCAACTCATGCAAATTCGATCGCACCTCCCCTTCGTGAAATCCAAATCAATCGAATTATCCATGATTTTTTTCTCTTTTTTTTATAAGTTTTTCGTGGGCGACACGTAGTGAAAAAATATTTTGTAGGTAGAAAAAAATAAAAAAAACGTGCTTTTTAGAAAAAAAATTAGTGTATCCCCATGGTGAAAATTTCAATATATTTACCATTTTTTGAAACCACACACCCAACCATCATCAATGTTTGGATAGTTTTTATTCATTTTTTTTTCTCCGAGTACTACACGGTTTAATTGAACCTGAAAAATAAAGCAAGCTATTAACCAATCAATTTCAATTTGATGAAAATTTTCTCTTTATTTTTTAAGTGTTTTTACTTTTATTTTTTTATTTTTTTAACATTTTTCTATATTAATCATTAATATCTATTTTTCTACATTATTTTATGATGTGTTTTCTTAATTTAATTTTTTTATTCTTTTAACGTTTCTCTGTGTATTTTTTTTAATAATCTTTGATCTCTCCATCGACCGGTAAGTGAAACACGTAGTAGCTGATTATTGACAAGTAATTGTTAGCTACTAATTGGTATATTTCTCTTTCTATTTCGTTTTATTTTACCGAACTGGAAGTAACTGGAATTGTCTTGAGAAGAGGTTAATTTCTTCATTTGATCGGGTAATTAATTTTTTTGTTTCTTTCCCTTATTTCTCTAGCATTGTTGGTGATTGCTGATTATTTATTTTCTGGATGTAGGTTACACAGACGAGCAACACTGTGTAATTGATGTTTTTTCGTGCGGTCTAAATTTAAAATTCTCGATGTGGTCGCAGTGCAGTACAAATATTGTTGCGGAGGTGTCGTCGTAATTTTGCTGCTTCCTGACGTGAAAAAAAAAATATATATATATTTACTTAAATTTTTTCTCATCGCGATGTTAAAAAATGATGTTTTGAAATGTTGGTATCGGCAGTATGAAAGTATAATACGTTTTAGGAGAATATTATTATTTGATGTATTTAAAAATTTTTCGTCGGTTTTAGTCGCGTGGTATGGAAATTATCGCCCGGAAATTCAATTCGAAATATTATTTTAAGAATTTGAAAATTTTTGGGCACGTCGTCTAAGGTAAATAGAAAAGAATGACGGAAATGATATTGTGACACACAAAAAATAATTATCTTTACGTATGAACATTTTAACAGTCCGAAAAAAATCGTAAGCTATATGTGGGAGAATTTGTCGATGATATATTTTAAAAGAAAATTATTTTTTAATTAATATATATAAAGAACATTACGTTGATAATCTTTAGTTATGTGATGTACACGTAAGTGTAAACCAAAAATTCTATTTTAATTATCATTTTTAAGAATTTGAAACTACTAACGTGATTATTTTAATGATAGTAAGGATTTTTTTCCAAAAAAATAAAATATATACGTATTGTATGCTTATTTTCAAAGTGTTGCAAGCGAAACTTACAGGGATCTACCTTCATCGATCTGAAAATTGTAGCGAAATAAAGTAACTTAAAATTTGAAAAATTTCGTGCACGATGTTTAAAAGATATAGAAAATCTCTATACATCTAATTATTCAAAATAATTAAATTTAAATTAATTAAAAATTGATAATGACTTTAGTCGGAATAAAAATATATTTCGCTAAAATTACTAAAAAATTAGTCGGAATAAAAATATATTTCGCTAAAATTACTAAAAAAACTACAACTAAAATGTAAAACTAGAAAATTAAAAAAATATCCAAAATGATATAAAAAAAATTGAACATACTTAATTTTCCTAAATAATAAATATATTAAAAATAAATAATAACTTTTTGCCAGTATTGATTCGCCATAAAAAATCGAGTTTGTCCTAAAACGCTCTCCAAAAAAGAAGTAAAATCTTCGGATTCACCCACCATCCGTTTCTAATACATTTTCCACAAATCGGTATATTCCCAAAAGCTCTTCAATGTGGAAAAAAAATCTACATCCACTTTTAAATGTCCCATGAGGTAAGTACCTTTTCCTTTTTTTTCTTCCAAACGTAATGGTCGCGGCCTCGTAAAAATAAAGTCCAGAAAAGAGTCCCACACGCGGAAGGAAGGAAGAAAAAAAATACGACCAGGGCGTCAGCGGTTTGAGGAAGCTATCGATCGCACGCCAAGGTGCTTTAACGCCTCCGGCGGCAAGGAGATTGACGGGGAGAAGAAGAAAAAAAAGGGAAGCTAGAGGCAGGGAATTTCGAAGCTGCTGCTGCTAAAAAGGGGGAAACGGGAGCGCGGGTTTATATAGAAACCGTGGATGATGGAAGGAAGGCGTGAGACGACGTTTAGGAGATTCGTAGATTGGATGAGAAAATTTCAGGAATATTTTTTTTTTTAATATTCGATAAGATTATACGCGGGAAATTGTCGAGGTGTTGGGTTGATTAATAAATATCCCGAGATTTTGATGAGGAATGAGACATTTCATTGGAGTTTTCGGTGGTGAAGGGAATAGTGAATATTTTGTAAATGAAATGGGATTTATCTTTTTATTATAAAGAGTATTTAATAGATATCGATATTTTATGTTATTCTCAGTACTTTTAGCTTATCATTCCCGTAGACAAATTTATAATTTATAAAATTTATTAACAATATTTAATTTTTTTATTATAATATTTTTTATTTTAACATTCATACTTTATAATAATAATTATTTTCATTTTCTTGCCATTTTCCGCGTGTGTATGATAAGTTGATCTTAAAGAAAAATGTGCAAACAAAGTATGACTGCAAATAAAAATTTACTCTGCATAAGACAAAAGTGGGAATAGAATCCCACAAGGGAACAACGAGGAAAAATGCAGTAAAACTTTGGAAAATAAAAAATGCATTATTCAACAATTCATTTTTATTTTTATTTCTTTAGATGTACTGTTTTTTCGATTTTCTTCCACGTGTTTTTTTATTGGCACGAGTTTCTTCGGTCGTTCTTACGTAAAATAATTTTTTGCAGACGATTTTCATATGCTCCAAAATGTGGTTATACAGTTGTGCTTTGAAAATATGATCATACTTTTTTTATTCATCATATAGGTTAAAAATAATAAAAAAAACAAGCAGTGTATATGTGTTATTATTAAAATCAGATTAAAATGATATTTTTTTATTAATTTTATATGTACTTTAAAAATTAATTTTTTTTAATTATGGTAAAATATTATAATAGGTTAAAACAATAGTATAAAAACACATTATTGCTATTACTTTATTTATATTTTTTTTTGTGTAACTATTTTTAATTACAATTTTTAAAATTGTATGAATTTCAGATTAGATTTATATTTTATAAATTTACATTAGTTTTAGATTAGAAAATTATATCTTACAAAATTATATCAATTTCAGAATTACATTTAAATTTTTTTAAATTATTTTAATTTCAAGTTTGATTTATATTTAAAGTTGTATTAATTTTAGATTAGATGTGTATTTTACAAAATTATATCAATTTTAAAATTACATTTATATTTTTTAAAATTATTTTAATTTCAAATTAGATTATATTTTTAAAAATGTTGAATAACAATGTTTATATAATTTTTAATTCATAATTCTTTTTAATTTTCATGCCAGCACCTAATATATAAATTTTCTCTCCACTATCAACTTGTTTACATAATTTCCTTTTATTTTACTACATACACACAGCTTTTTTTACATTTATCGTATCTACAACAAACAAAAAATTGAACCTACAATATCTTACCAACTCTTAAATTAGAAAAAAAAATTCCCTCTATCCACGAACACTGTCAATCGTAACGAAAGAGATTAGAGAGGGTAAAAATTAGAGATTAAAAATGTGGTCACAAAGATTTTTGTATCAGATGCTCGTCGCTTAACTTTGAAACACACATCGTTGGCATGTGGTGTGCAATTAGTTCCGTACACTTGCTCCAGCCTGTCAAACAGTCTTCTTTCTCTTCTTTTTTTTTATTTATGGCTTCTCGGATGTATCCAATCTTTTTTTCTTTGGTTCTTTTTCTCGATTTATATTTGTAACGAAATGAGATTCTATTTAAGAACCATTCTGTGGTTCACAATAAAATATTATTTTAGGTTACGTTTGTAAATTCGAAAAATATTCCTTTTATCGATTTGCAAAAAAAAATTATGTCGATGCGAAAAGTTGAGCGTTTACATAAATTCGCGAAGGCAATGAAATATATCTCAAGAGAGCGTGGGCGAATAAATCTTAAATTATTAATTGCCATTCTTAAACCCGAGTTAATGTAACGAACTTACGAAAGATTTACTAGTGAAGATTATGGTGTTTAAGCGAGCGGAGATTAACCCCATCCTCGAAGAAAAAGTTCGTGAAAATGAAGGAGGGAAATAAAAAGCAGTGGATAATCTGTCGAATGAAATATTGTACAACGATGTCGATTTAGTAGAATTTTATCGTGGTGCTGTGTAAGACAGGACAATTTGGTTTTTTGTTTATTATATGTATGTTATCCATTGATGCGATATAAAATGTATGTACATGTGGGCTAAGAGATATCAAGGTAAATTAAGATAAAATGACGTGAATTGAGACGTTCAAAGATAATTAGATCTTGAGGAATAAATATGTTTGAGTGGATGATATTTTAATAGTGAGTAATGAGTTTGGGAAATTGAGATGATATTTAAAATTAAGGAATAAGGTGGAGTAATCGTTCAGTTTTAATGATAATAATTTAAGGAAGCTAGAAGCTTAATGTGAGAGCTTTTATTTGAATTTTGGGATTTTCAGATAACACAAACCGCTATAAAGTTGTAAAATAAAGAAAAATCGATTTTTACAATAAGTGAAGTAACTCTGGATTTAATAAAATTTTGATCGTGATTTAAAAAGAAACAATTATTTCAGATTAACAGTTTTAATTTGAATTTGATTTTGTGTAAATAGCACGAACGGTTCAAAAGTTATGCTTGATTTTATGAAAAAACCAGCGTTTTGAATAATTTTTAGGGGAAAAATCGATTTTACAGAAAGTGAAGTAATTCTGGATTTAATAAGATTTTGATCACGATTAAAAAAGAAACGAGTATTTCAGATTAAAAGCTTTAATTTGAACTTCGGTTTGATTAAATAATTCGGTTTAAAAAATATATACCTGCCATTTAAAATTCCAAAAGTTAGGCTAAATTGTCAGTAGAAATAATAAATTAAAAACGAAAACTAATTAAAAATTAATGTTATTTTGGATTTCCAAAAAAGTGTCTGAAGTTCCCGTTACTGAACTAGTTCAACAACATTTAGGTTTTTATTAAAAAAAAAGTTTCATCAAATGATTAAATGCGGAACATTATTTAGAAAAAATCCTTTGAAAAATATTATATAATCTTCCATCGATGTTTAATTTACAGATTTTGATATTAAGATATTCCAAATTTTGTTTGAATTTTGTATAAATACATTCTGACTACTTTTTAGCCAAACGCAATTTTGAACCTGTTTGCCCTATCCAAACAAACTAAAATTCAAATTAAAGCTTTAAATTTTAGTTTTTTATATTTTTAATTTATATTTAAAGATATATTAATTTCAGCAGAACTACTTTTCCCCTAGATTTTTCATAAAAATCTCTATTCCTAATTGTCACAAAACCAAAATTCTGAAAAAATCCCTAACACACACACACACATATATATAGCTTAAAAAATCACTAGAAATAATACGATACAATTTATGTTAATTTGTAACTATTTTTCAACTGCTCATAACTTTTAAACCATTTGCCCTATCCAAATAGACCAAAATTCAAATTAAAGCTCTCCATTCCAACTTTCCTATCATTTTTAATAATGGTATTAAGTCAGTTGAAACTGGAATTATTAAAATTTAAATAAATCATCCTTTTTCCCAGATTTTAAATAATTCTCACGCAAAAATCGCATCGTTATAATATTTTATATTTACGTACAAAATCCGAATATTTCGTACATACTATACCGTTTTCTTCTTATCCAATAAAACCGCTTTGATTATATTTATACATACACATTCACATGATTATTAATCGATTGCGTTTCTTCGCGGGCGCGTGCCGATCGGCCAGTGAAGGGAAACTCGCAACTGGATAATACGAGAGTGCTCGGGTAATATTTTTTTTTTTCATATACATTCATATATATTTACTATATACGTAGTATTACCATTGATTACACATCGTTTGTTAATTTTATATCCAGATATCTAACGAAGATTGATTTTTCCTTTGAGTAGGTGAGAACAATAGTGATATTAATACAATTTCTTTTTGTTTTCCTCAGCGTAATAACAGCCTAATAATTATTAAATAATGGTTTCTGAATTGTTATTTATGCGCCTCTTAGTTTTTTTACACGGTCATTTAAATGATTTTCAAACGGCACGATTGAGAATAGAATTTATGATTATTTTTATGGTGGGTGTTTTAACACACTTTTTTTCTATTTGGTTAAACGTGTGTGCTGTTTTAATATTTTCGTAAATGAAAGAATTTTTGTGAAAAAGGTTTGACCTAACCTCCAAATAATTAATTTTTATTACTAGGGTTGTGATTTTATGTGTTTATGATTCTGGCGTTGGACTCCATAAATTTAATTTTTAATAAAAGAGAGAATGACGAAACGGCGATGAAAAAAAATGAAAAATTTCTCTATAGATATTATATTAGTTTTTAGTGATTTTTGTGTAATAACATTTGAATATTGGCAATTTCTAAATTTACATCGAATTAAAATTTCTTCAAACCCGTAATTTTTAATTTAATTGAATGATCTTTGAATCTTTTGCTTTCAATCGAAAGGACAAATTTGTCTTTTTAAAACATTAGAATAAAACGTATTTCAATGATACGATGAAGAATAAATAAAAGATTTTCCATCAATTATGTTTTCAATGATAATTTTTTAATTCTCGCCACTAAAAATAATTTTAGAAACGATGAAAATGAGATAGAACAAAAATAAATAAGAATTTTTAGTTAACGTGTAACGAAAAAGTATAGAATATATTATTAAAGTAAAATCTTACTTTTGTCGTGTTTTGAATTAATACTAACATGACTGTTATTAAAAATTATTAAGTTTACAGTTTAATAAAATCACATTTATCTTTGTATCGAAACGAAATCTACAAATATTATTTTGAGGTTATGTTCATTCCATCAAAAATTTTATGTAATATTTTTATCAAATGATCCTTCCTAATGGAAAAAATCATTTTTATATTTTTTTATGTAAGAAATGTCGAGTGTGTTAAGGCAAAAAAAAATATTTGCCAAAAAAATATTATTTTATTTCATTTATTGGAAGAGTAATACTTTGTATTTATAGCTGTTCGGGATATATATATATATATATATTCTTTTTATTCTCTTTACGCGCGTCCACTTTTCTCGTATAGCATCCAATTCCCTAAAGGTATTTAATAAAAGATACATGTCGCTCCCGTATTCCTTTGGAATTTTCCAACCTTGCACGCGTACTCTACTTTTTAATGCATTATTAAAATGAATCCTTTTCCCTCTTAAATGTCATTTCTCTCAGCTCCTTATATATATATATATAATAAATATGTGTGAAAAATAGGACCGTGAATATTTTTCCAACGCGATAAAATGTATTTTATTTAATAAGTAAACAACTCTTTTCTTTTTATTAACCATAAAAATCCGGTATATTACATTACGGAAATTTTTTTATTACGTTATTTACTGCATTTTCTTTTTTGTTTTCGTGTTAAAAGTTTTTTTTATTTAAATAAAAATTTTATATTGATGATGTACGACAGTTTAAAGTCAGTCCTGCTATACATCTTGTGGATTTTTTAATAACTTTTTTATTACTAATAATTTTTATAATTTTTATAGTTTTTATAATTTTTATAATTTTATAATTTTTATAATTTTTTATGATTTGATAATTTTTATAGTTTCTATAAATTTTATAATTTTTTTGGTGAAATTTGTTGATATTAATATTCAAACTTTCTTTACGTAAAAGGTGACAGTTAAAATTAATGCAGAAATTTTTTTTATTTTCTTGAATAGTCAATCTTGCTGGTATGGATTGGTTTCACATTTGAAAAATTTTGTTCAATAAATTTTTGCAATAATAAAATTTGTTTTATTCTCTATAGTAGAAATTTTGATAGATATAGCTATTTCATAGGTCATAAAGCCATGATTTACCGATTCTTAAAAAAAGATTAGTTTCTTATCTAAAAAATTGTTTCAGGAATTTTTTAACATTTTTTAAAAAACTTTTAACATAAACGGTGACATAAGATATATACACAAATTTTAATTTTTTTCTCCGATGGTAAATATTGATGATATGCTCTAATATAAGTTCCATAGACTTTCAAAAAAAATTTTATAGAAAAAAATGTTTTATTAATTCAAATATTTTATAATGTAACAATTAAAATTAATCTAAAAATTTTTATTTTTTTTCTAATGTAAATATCGCTATCACGACCATTGACGTTCTCCCCAAATTTCCTCAACAATATTTTTAATACCGTAAACTTCGTTTTACAAATTCAATCTTCTTCCACGTTCAAAAAAAAGTGATATTCAAAATCGATATAAAAATTTTTCTTTTCCTCTCTTCCCTCCCACAGTAAATTTCCTGCATCTTCGTCTAAAAAAAAACAGAGATGGAAAATGATGAAAAATTTTTCGCTTATAAAACGAAAATCTTTAAAATATATCCACGTACACACTCGCGGTTCCGTATTTCGATATATGGAAAATCCATTTGGAAGGAAAGAGGAAAAAAAAGAAGGAAAATTTTTTAAAACCCTTATACGTGTAACTCTCGACCAATACGATCGTTTCACGCGGACGACCACATATTTTACGAATTCTCGGGACGCGGGAATAGGAGGATGGAAGCGAAATAAGAAGCAAAATGAAGGAAGAAAAAAATAAGAAGGTATAAAACTGGATGCAAAACCATTTCGCGGACGCGCACATATATATGCATTTAAAGCTCGATCGCCTTCACGGTTCGCTCGTCAGCAGTAGCGACGTTTTTTCTTATTTTTTTTTGCGGCATTCCCCGCCAACTTCCTCGGTGTGCATGTATATATATATTCGCGTGCCGCAGCCGATATATTCATTTTTGTCAGGGTGCTTTTTCGTACATACACACACCGTTTTATATAATTCGGTTTACGTATTTCGTACACATTTTTCTTAAGTGGGATTAATTAAGCAAGAAAAGATCTTTTGGAGAGCATAAGATTATATAATTTTTATAATTATTATAACTTTTAATTTGTATAAATAATTTTTAATTTTTATTATTTTTAATTGTTAAAATTTATATAATTTTATAAATTATAGGGATCTGCTTTTGTCCATTTAAAAAAATTGTGTGTTTCTTGGTGGATTCGAAATTTGTGAGGGAAGATTAAATCCTGTAGAGTTTGAAAAAAAGATGTATATTATTTAAATTAAAATTGGGTAAGCAAGCTTTTTGATGGTAAAATATAGATGCATGGTTCGGTAATGAAAAATGCAACTCAAATTATGAACGTAAGGACATGTCAGACTCAGAAAATGGTTACTTTTTTTTATATTTTTTATATGAAGCTAAGAATGAATTTTAAAAAAAAATCAAAACGTCAGGTTGTTTCTTATGTTTGAAGCTATCCATGTGAATTTTTTGAAATTTTTTACTCAATATTTTAAGTATAATTTTTGGGTCGAAAAGATCCCTATACCTAAATAATTAAATAAATAATTACATAGAAAAAAAATGATAACTATATCATCATTAAATCATTAAAAAAATGATAAGACATTGCGGACCAACAAGGATGAAGAAACACATCCATCAATCTCAATATCACCATCCATTTTTACCATAAAAATATTTGCTGTACTAACAACAGAAAAAAATGCACCCAATAAACACTGTCACATAAAGTAAACAATAATTATGCACAATATCGCAAATCTTCCTACAACAAATATTTTCTCAAAATAATCCATCCAAAAATCCAAAATATATCTAAATTTTTTTTCTTACCATCGGTCGATATATATTTAATAAGACCGAGATAATCCAGAGCATGCGACTTTTTTTTCATACCTTTCTCTCTTTTGTGTTCGGTTCTTGTAATCAGAAAAAAGTCCACACGCAGTCTGCGTCCACGCGATTGGAATTGTCGATAGGAGAAGGAGGGGAAAATCGCGTTATGCTGTAATTGAATTGTTTAAACAGTTGTTTGCGAAGCGAGGAAAAGAGGCGTTTCTTTCGTCTGTGATAGATTTTTTTTGTTTTGTTGGCAATATGGCGAATCTTTTTCTTTCTTTTTTTTCAATCAAATTGGAATTGGATTTCGGGGAGGGAATAGTGGATTGAAATAGGAGGAGGGATCGATAGTCGATGATTAGAAAAATATTAAATTGAAAAGTTGCGTTAAAAGGTGGAATAATTTTTTAAATCTAACGGACATTAGGGATAGCCCAGATTATATGAAAATTTTTTTTATTTATGTTCAAGGATCTATGTATAAGAAAATAAATAATATGAATGACATTTATCTCGAAATATAATATTTAATTTATTGGCTTAAGAGTTTGAATATAATAATTATAAAAAAAGTTTAAAAGAAAGAGACATGATTTTATATTTTTAGAAAAAATAATTTAGATTGAATTAAAATAAAATAATCAACATTTTCTCGGTCACTGACAGTCAAGTAATAACAGAAATTAAAAATTTAATTTCGAATTATTGATTTATATCTTCAAATTATTATTCAATTAATTTGAAAAAAATCGCAAAGAAAGTTTGAAACATGTGGAAGAACTTCACGCACTTAATTTGTAATATAAACTAAAAATTTGTTAAATTAAAAATTAAGTATTCAACAACTTTGTCTGGTAACTGACGGTCAAAAAACTAATGGTAATCTGAAAATTCGCATAAAATTATTATTCACAAAAATCACGTAGAATTATTGAAACATACAGTTAAATTCGAGTAACTTACTTTATACAAAAATAATAATGACGAATGACAATGAATTCATAAACACTTTGTCCGATATATCTGTCTGTCAAAAACTGTAGCCTAAAAATTCTTTTCAAATAATTAATCTGAAAAAAATCACATATAAAGTTTAAAATAAATAGAATATGCTGACCCACTTCTATACCTAATAAAATAACAATATTCTGAAAATTAAAATTAAATAATCCAATATCTCAAAAGCATAAAAAAAATTCTCGTACATTCTTAAAACCAACCATTGTCTATTCTCTAAAAATAATGCCTTTCCCAAAATAAAAGAAAATATTTAATTACAATGATAAAACGATATAGTTATAAACATTTTTAACAAATATAAAATTGGCACCTTCGTATAAACCACATAAATTTTGGTCATACCCTCACATGCATACATACATTTCATTGACTACACATTTATCGAGGTAAAGGTGATCAAATTTCTGTGTAAACGATACATCCACATTGATATACACATAAATAACCTCATCTCTAGTATCACACTCGAGAAACTTTAATCAACGTATTTCCCACGTTACAAATTCAGCGGATCCAAACAAATTCTTCCTCGAACTATCTGTACGATTCTATCGTATAAAAGAAGAAAAAATTAACCTCGATATGTACACAAGGCGAGTTCGGTTCGGTCAGCTCGACGTTTAGAACGAAATTGCTCTCTTTTATTGGGGGTAAAAAAAAAACGACAAAAAGAAAGAAAGAAACGCAATTTGTTCAAAATTTGATGAATAAATTTTGAAACTTGATATTCGTATCTCGTTTTACTTTTTTAATATAAGTATATAATATTAAAAAAAGGAAACGAGATATTTGCTCAAATCAAAGACTATAACTTTTTCTAAATGTTAATCGTACTATTTTAAAAATTACTGTGATATCGTGATTAATTTTATGATACTTTTACCTTTTTTTAAATTACTGTGTTACCGCAATAAACTTTTTTAAAAAGTATACAAATTTTTAGTTTCATTTTTACTCGAACAGCTGATGATGCCAAATGTGCTGTCACGGTAATTTTTGGTGCCGCCAAAGTATTTAATTAAAATTTTTTAAATTCTGGCTCGAAGCATTCCTGTAACCAAAAATTTATATGGGAT
The DNA here is from genome assembly GCA_026168455.1 of Theocolax elegans. NCBI lineage: Eukaryota > Metazoa > Arthropoda > Insecta > Hymenoptera > Cerocephalidae > Theocolax > Theocolax elegans. Next base: position 2,319,751 of record CM047426.1, on the reverse strand, counting down.
AAACAAGGAAACTGCGTGGATAGCGTGAGAAAATAAAAAATATTTCCGTATAATTAAAAGTTTGATGGTGTTTAAAAAGTATTTCCTTTTTATGTACATATATACATACACTGTTCGGTTTCGATTAAATTTTTTTGATTGTTTAATTTATTCTCGCAAGAAAATTATGTTAAAGTTTTATCATTTTTTTATCATTTGTTGCCTTAAGAAACAAAGTTTTAATCGAATTTTCTCTCTCGCTTGGATAGTTCACCGTATATACTTTAATGAAGAAGTTGTGCGATGTTTCTCTTTTTTTTCAATTTGTATTATATTGGTTTGTGTGTGTAGAATAATTATTTATAAATTTATTATTATTGTTATATTAATTTGTATTTTTTTATTTGTTACAGGTAAGTTCGAATAGTCAATGTATTGGTTTTTGGGATTATTCAACGAAAGGTCAGAGATGAAATTATTTTTGTTATAATTTACAACATTTTTCTAATAATGATAATTGCATTGATTAAAAAGTAGAAATAAAAAATTCCTATTTGTAAAAAATAGAAAGTTGTATATTACTATTTTTGAGAAAACTAAAATCTTAACATGTTACTTCTAGTAAAAGAAAAACTTGGAATATTATATTTTCAAAGAAATTAATTTTTTTCGAAATTATCAAAATCTTTATAATTAATTATAAATCCTAATTTTATCTTAGGAGATTTTATTTTTACAATTTTTCAAAATATCGGAACGAAATTTTGATGCGTTATAATATAAAAAATAAAGTTTTGTATTGCTGAAAAATAAGAATTTGGAATTTTATACTTTGTATAATGTAAGTGTCAAATTTTAGTTTAAAAAAGTAAAACTTTTTCTTTTTTGAAATATTTAACTTATAATAATGAAAATAATGTATACTTTTTATTAATATTTATTCACCTAAAGCACATTTTATTTGACTTGCATATTTATATATTATTTGTATATTTATTTTATTTATTTTAATTTTTTTTATTCATTTATTTTATTGACTCCGACAGCGTTGAAAACCGAGAATTATTTAATTATTTACACCTTTTACTATGTAATTTTTTGTAAATACGATTACAAATAAGAGACAATATTATCATAAAATTTTTCACTTTTTTCAGAAACATTTAAGGTTTCATAAATGTCACTTATTTTTATTGATTTTTTCCCTTTTTACAAAAATTTCTTTAAATTAATTATATCAAATTAATCCCTTTTAAATTTACGTAAATATATCATTAATTTTCGTTAAACAATTATTAACTACACTCGAATTCGTCAATTAAATTATCCGGTCTGCACACTCGGTCCCTAATGTAAGAGAAGAAGAAGAAGCAAAAAAAAATGAACTCACGTCAGCCAACTACAAAAGAAAGCAGAACGTCATTGTTGTGTGAATTAAATAATCTTTAGGTGCCCACTCGTATAGAACCTAACGTTGTTACCGAATCACACTCCTTGTAAATTTACATAATGTTCCATTCACCTATTAAACAACACGACATATTGTGCATTATAATTTACGTGCTCGAGCATAATAAGTAAGCACTCTAAGCGATTTTATTTTTTTTTTTCGAGAGAGTGGTTAATTTAATTTGTAGATGGTTGGTATATTTACATTAGGTAGATTGGATATTTGGATGTAATTAAATTTTTGTTTATTATTCGGAGAATGGATTTTATACACGAGTTTTTTTAGGTTATAGGTGCGCGTAGAAGAAATTAATAATGTTTTGATGTGGGAGTATGATGTTTAATGGAGATGATAAAAATTTGTAATTGTACTTCATGCGGTTATTATGAATTTTTGGGTTGATTTTTAAGGGATATCATTGCAATTTTTATTTGAAGAAAAATAAAACGGTGTAACTTTAATATTTATTTATTTATTGTACTGCATCGTTTTTATTAATAAAATATTTATTAAATTATCGTAATGTTACGGTAATATTCGTAATGATTTTCCTTACGATTGTTATATATTTTTAGGTTAATTTTTAGATATAGCCACGGTAATTTTAATCAGAAATTTCTGTGTGACCAACTTACCTACTTTATTCATTTATTTTTAACATTTTATCAATTAAATATTTTCTTTAACTTAATCAATTTTTTTCTGATACAAGAAAAAAAAATGCAATTATAACAGTCTAGCCATCGAATTAAATTTCTATTTTCGATCGGAAACGTAAAATAAAAACAAAATTATTCATCATAATCTCATCTCATTTTATTAATATCAATAACAATTTTACTTTTTCCGTGCATAAGTAATCATTTCGAAACATTATTCAAATTTTCTTTTAATATTGTAAATTAATTGCCGCTCGCTCGACGTACATTTCACATAATACCAAAATTATATTAATTATTTTACTAAAATTAACAATAACATTTTTTTCGTGTGCGAACGTAATGAGAAAAAAAATTAACCACGAATTACGGGTATAATAATTCATTGTCGCAATAAAACACTAATCGTAAATTATTGATATTTGCATTGTGTAATTTTTTTTTTTCAATTAAATACAATTATGTACACGTCGACTCTTAAGCGCCCGATAAATTTTTAATCGCTGGAAATTTAATCGATAAATCACTTTCATTTAATCATTACGATTTTTCCGTTGTAAAATCCGGCGTATAAAATTTTACGTAAGCGAGAGCGTGTAAGTCGTGCTCAACAATAGATTATCGATATATATATATATATATGAATAAAATGGAAACAAAAAAATTTTATTTTTTTAGATATATTTACACAACTCCATCACGAATGAACTTTCTTTCGTAAAATGGGGATTATCCGTTTTAATACACGAAGTAATTAAAATTATGATTGAAATGTATATACACACACATAATATATATATATATATATATATATATACATGGCTTGAACTTTCGAAATATCGTCTAATCGAATTAATTATAAGAACTATATGTGTGTGATTATATAAAATTTATGATACATTCGAGAATGTGAGAATAAATGGATAAATAAGTAATTGGTCGATGTAGAGAATTAAAAATTAATAACCTTTTTTGTGTAGGTATAGACGAATTCTAATTAATTTTATATAATTTTCATGCACTGTATGCTGCATAACATGAGGATGATAATAATTTTATTTGCGAGTGATAAATAATCGATCGATATATTAAATGCAAAATCGATCATTTCTGTAGAATGTGAAAATAATAATATTATTCGTGTAAGATAAATAAATAATAGTCGATTGATTTTTCAAAATACAATATCAATAAGATTTTTTGTTAATGATATGACAAAGTTTGTTTTTCAATTTTTTTCGTGATCGATGGAGCTTTTTAAAAGGTAATTTAAAAAATGATGGTGAATATACAATACACATTAAATGCTTAAACCAATGTAAGTCTACCTATATTTTATTCTTCTAAATGATAAATAAATAATCGTTCACTTTATTAAATAAAAAGACTTGTATCATTTTATATCATAAAGTATGTACAAAATGCTAATTGGCGATATTCAATTTGCGGTCGATGGATCTACTGAAAATATTTTTCAAAAATTACGATAACAAACATTAATGATTATCGATTTTTTGTCTTCGTTAGATCGATGGATCTATAATAATATATTTTACCTATAATAATAAAAAATTCAAACAAAATAATTATCGATTTTTTTTTGTTGCGACCGTAAGAACTATTAACAGATTCTCTTACAAAAGAACGATTTTTCGTGCATTGATAGATCAATAAAAAATCCGATCTTATTAAAAAATTAAGAAATTTTATTTATACACGCGAGGTAATGTAATATATTTAAAGATCGTTGATCGTATATATATATATATATATATATATATATATAATTCCGTTCGGTTTACACGCAGCAACTTGTTCACCCACACACACGTAAATGCAATTGAAACATACATATACAAGTGCATATGTGTGTGCATTGCTCGGTTTAATCGCTCTCAGTTGTTTTGTAAAATGAGGCGTTTGAATACTGGGTGGGCCCCACCGAGTAATTTTCGCAGAATCGAATCTCTTTGTCGAAGAGGAAGGAAAATGTAATAAGAACAATTTAAATTTTTCGATCTATCGTGAGTAATTATATTAATTTTTTTTTAGTTTAGGTATAGAGATATTTGGTATTTTCTATTTTGATATTTTTATGATTAACTTGTAGTTTAAAAATGATATTTTTTTATTGGTTTAAGATTTTTTGGTGAAAAAGTGTACGAATATAATGTTAATGTTTAGGTGAGGAATAGCTATTTTGTAGTTACCAATGAATTGTTTATTTTCAAAATTTTTATGATTTATGTATCGATCGAAAATGAGTTTTCTTTTATTTGTTTCAGTTTATCTGATAAAAAATGTGCGTATTTGTTAATATTTCGAAGTTATAAATATCTATTTTTACATGTTTAAAAAAATGTCTGGTTTTAACCTTAACGAATCGCGTACTTCAGTTTAGTTACAAAAGTGTGTATCGACCGAATTAATTAGTATTTTAATTTAATTATCTCGCTATGGTAATTTCGATGTATTATAATTTCAATACGCTCCGTGGAGAGAGATAAATAGAGAAAGAGAACAAATATTATTCGTGTATGTATTAATAAATCATTTAATTATTTAATCAGTTAATGAATTCGTCTCTCGGTCTCTACTGTCTATAAATCACATATATTTCGATTCGATAATTTTAGCAATCCCAAAATGTTATTATATTTATCCAACATGTGTATGTACATGCATGATTACGCGTTCAGGTATGTGCATGTGTGTGGACTTATATAATTCTGTAAATATTTAATGTTACATTAAGAGAAGTGGGTTGGAAAACGTCAGTGTATATATTTATATAAGTATAATTAAAACAAAAGTGATTGATGGTATAGTTGGAAAAATTAATTGTTCAATTGCATACATTATTCTAAATTTGTTTATTTTTTAACGTGGTGGATATATGTAGATGACAGATCATCCGTCAGTTAGGGCTCTATAGTACCGACGCGGCCAGCGTAAGAATCGGTACTTGTCATATGGCGTGCATATCGGTAAGCTACTGCCAATTGCGGGCATAGCGCAGTGGTTAGCATGAATGCCTCGGACCCGAAGGGGCTCGTGTTCAAGACTGGGTAATGGTTGCAGTACCCTGTGTCTTGCTTGAGAACGTACTCCAGGAACTGGGAAGGTGTCATAACCATTGAGAAGATGTAGGTTGCACATTTAGTTGTTGCAGCCACGAAGGCCAACTGGTGGAACTGCAACCACCATACTGGGCAAGGCTCCATGGTAGGATACCCACTCAGGGTGTACACCAACCATATCAAGCATACCGAAGTGGGACCTGCAACTAAGGTCTTCCACATGATCGGGTATTGGGGTAGTACGATGTACGTCCTGGTCTTAGCAGAAGTGGAGTACCTACGGCCAACCCAGCCTGCGTGGGAGGATTCATGACGAATTCAAAACTGAGGTTCAGCACGCCCCTTGCTTGTGCGCATAGAACTAACGTTGCGTATGAGAGAGCTAAGACGCTAATTAGAAACACGGTAGCCCAATTTTGCCCAGACGTGCAGAGCTTCAGGGCTTTAACCGACCTCAAGAGGAACATCATGGAGTGGCGATCCGTTAAGCATGTGGGAGGGCTGTACCTGTATGAACTACTGATGTACTGATGTCAAAGCATACCTTGGAAGAGTGGGGACATACATATCTGCCTTCATGCCTAAATCCACCTTGGCAAGGTCTCCCCACCTGGCATTTGAACGTGTCCAGGGATACGATGATTTTGATGCCAACTGGGATATACTCTGTAAGCAGGATCCAGTTGTTACCCAAGAAATAGCTAGGTTGTTTGTTCGTCCTTGATACTTATTTTTATTTTTGTTTTTCCTGTTTTTTTATCAATGGTCCACATCAATATTCAGTTTTACATTCTCATTTCTTAAGAGAAAATACCTACAATTCCTAGGAAGAGCAGCACATCCAGACTACTCCCAAGATGGCTTTGAGGTTCGACCAGCTGACTCTGCCCAATATCGATGTGTCGTCGGAATTCGGACTGAGTGTAGGAGTAGACCCTTCACTGGGGGATGAGGATGAGCTCCCAATCCTGACAGGGGCTGGTGCTACCCCTCCAGCAGTTCTCCAAACTGCAATTTCGTGGGCTTCTGAAACATCTACCTTGCTTGGGGTGAATCATGAGATGAAGAGCCTCGTCTACAACGCGATTGCGGGCATCATAAAGACCGCGACCTATTACCGATCTTCTCGAGTGTTTTTTCCGTGTCGATCTGAGTGTTAGCAACAATACTGAACGTGTGTGTGAAAAATTCAAGGAGACGATTCTCTATAAAGTTGAGACGTGCTCCCTTAAGTGTGTGTGCGCGTGGCGTGATTTTAGGTGCAGGATAATCCGTGATATGCTTACGCGAGCCGTGACCTGCGTGACTGGCGAAACGATCGGCAAGGACGTTGTCTTGCCATGTGTACGATTTAGTTAATCGAATAAACGAGTATTATTTTTATTCTTAGAATAAATTATTTGATGCCCGCATTATTCCCCAGCGGCAACATCACAATTTATACAGTTGTTTACTTATAGAATTTTTTTGTATATTATTTAATTTTATCATAGAAATTAGACGTTTTGAGGTTAGGTGTAACTATTTTATAGGTTTTAAGTTGTTATTTTCTACAGATTTTTAAAATAATGACTATTTTTTATTTTATATATTTGTGTTTATTTTATTATTGATGAGGAGTCTTTAAATTTTATAATAACCTGGTGTTGAATGTTATTGTTCATTTTTTACTGTTCTTGGCACTTTTTGAATTTTTTTTTATTTTTGTTCATTTTTTGACGAATGTTTTTCGTTTTTTAAATACATATTTTGTAATTTCTTTTACTATTTTTGATTAATTATAATAATTGTTGACACTTTTTGAATATTTTTACATGATACATGGCGTTTCTGGCATTGTTTGAAATTTTTGCGTACTTTTTGACAATTGTTTGTATTTGTTTTAATTTCTCGTTTTTGCTATTTATTTATCGTTTTGTTTGACATTTTTTGTTTATTTTCAAAAATTATTTCATCACTTTTGTCATTTTTTAAATATTTTCACTATTTTGTTTTTATGTTCTTTTTTTGCCATTTTCTTCATTTTTTAATCAATAAATCAAATACCTAGAAAATAAAAATATACTAAATAGAAAATATTGACAGGGTCTTCAATCGAATTTCTAATTGATACGTGTTTCCGAAAAGATTTTTTAAAAGTCACTTTAATCACTAAACTTAACCACAATTTACATCGCACATTACCCTCTAAAAAATAAAAGCGTATATCTCTTACAAATCCAGACTCGTAATTAAACTACCCACTCGCAGATGCAGTGTACGCGTACATATCGCAACAATAATGGATATAATACACGACAATGCGCAATTATCTATATACCCTTTATTTATATGTGTAAGTATATAGACTCATCGACCCGTACGCACACTGACTCTTACCAAATTCAACCTATGGCTAATCAGTGATATACCAATCGAGTGCTTTTGTAACGTAGATATTCGTATTTTAATATCTCGTTAATTACGTGATAATTCAATTTTTATTATTTCACTATATCTATATATGTAGTACGTGTTTGTCGTTTGTATGCAAAACCAGAGTTGAAAACTAATCGAGTTTACTCGAATAAATTTGTCTCTTTTGAAATATAAATAAAAATTGTTTTCTCTTTTTTTTGTGTTTCAGTTTTTATCATTTTGATGATAAATTTTTCTTTTGAAACGATTGTTTGGAAACGTACGTGTGTTTAATGGAAAGTTAATAACAATTTTTTTTATGGTTTGTTTGAATTGAAACTATTTTTTTGTCTTTCCGGTCGCTTTTGTAAAGGGTAAATGGAAAAAAGTATGAATTTACTCGTTCGCTATGAGGGTTCAAAATAAATTATTACGAGTTTTGCGAACTATTCCCAACATGCTTTATGTAGAAGGCATTACTCTTCGTCCACTGTGGTTTGTAAAATAAAAAATTAAAAATTAAAAAAAAAATAACCAGCTATAGTACAAAACTTCTAATTTACGAGGTTGGTTCCAACCATAGTGAACCAAAAGTAAAATGTGCCTGCTTTATTTTAAAAGAAAAGCTTTTAGTTTTTCGGAAGACCACCAAACATATATTACACACATATATATATACGTATGATCGAACGTTAAATTTATTTTTATTTTAATTATATTCATATGTTTCTATACCATTTTTAATGTTTTGAGGTTAGGATGAAACTGAAATTAGCAGCCAGATAGATTTATCATTAATTGTGTTTAAAAAAATTTTATAGAATTTTCCAAAATTTTATTTTATGCGTTTACGTGTCTTGTTTGTTATTTAGCATCGTTTAAAAGGGATAAGTATAAAAAAGTTTTGTTGAGGACCGCTGATAAATCTATCTGGCTGCTGCTATCTGGCTGCTAACTTGAGTTTCATGAGGTTAGGTGTAACTATTACATTATGGTATAACTATGGTTATTTTTCTTATTTCGAAATTTTTCTAATTGATCTATCGATCGATACAGATTGTTTTTAATATTTTGAGGTTAGGAATATCTAATCTATAACTGATATAACCAATTTAAAAAAACAGCTATTTTGTACCTGAAAGACATCAAGATCATTATTAAAACTCCTTAATCCGAACCCTACATAAATTGATACGTCAACGCGTTAAAACAATAATATGAAAAAGAAAAAATTTCCCCGTATGTAAAATCTTATTTTTTATTAACATCTCATGTGTGCACATACATATACATGTACGAAGCTTATCCTCGCCGCATAAATAAAAAATTTCTTTGGACTAAAAAAAAAGAGAGAGACAAAAACGACGATGTTTGCGAAACACGAGCAGCAGAGCAGTGGAGATCGTAATCGTAAATACGACAAATCGTAATCGTAAATATCAGGAATAATAAAAGGCTTGAGGTTGAACGTTGCAGCGTCCGAGCGGAAGTACGATTATGACCTTATAATAACGTCTGTGTGTGTGTGCATGTGTGTATTTGTGCAAACTCATAGTTAAAGTCTTACTATGACGATAAAGTTTTTCTTTCCAAGGTGTAGAAAAGTCGCGTATACGAGATAAGATTTGTTCAACATTTTATTTCCCGTTTCTTTTTTTAAATATTTTTTATTTATATCTAGAAAACTTCTTTTGTTTATGAGGGATATGAATAATATTTATAATAATCATTTTTTATCATTAAAAAAATGTATTATCATTAATATTAGATTTTTTTAATAAAAAAAAATTATTATTTTATTATTATATTGTATAAAAAAACACAGAGATTGATTTATCAACGGCACACCATAAACGGCGTACAGAGCTCGTTTACATTTTACACACTGATATATTTCGCATTAATGATAATAACCCTTATAATCGTTCCACGCGCATCAATTTTCTTGAGATAACCAGACGTTCCCAATTTTACTCGTACACAACCGAACCAGTCATGTTTGTATCAGATAAATAAATATCCCTATGAAATATAAACATAAAACGTAAATATATCTACAATTATGCATTTTACATTTTAATAATATATCTATACATTTTTCTTAACTTATACCTACAGTCGGTACTGTAAGAAACATATGCACTTATTTACGCACGATGAGTCGTAAGATTTTTTTTCATTCTATTTCCACGATTTCGTAATCCATTCAAGTCGACTCATTCATTCGAGTAACTGTTTCATTGAGCATGGATTTACGACTATCATTGTGAAAATCGTGTATAGAAACGTTATCTTAAGTTTCCATTTTTTGTATGAATATAGTATCAAATTTACTAATACACAGTGATGCCATTCTATTGTTATGGTAGGTAGGACGGTACATCTGTGTTTTGATATAGTAGTATACTTTTTTTTAACGAAAATTTATAATTTATTGATATTTTTAAAATAAAATCTAGTTTTAAATTAACTAATATTTCTTGATACTAATCTGTTGGTGTATTATTTAGGACAATTGTTTCGAATTAAATACTTAATTGTTCGTTTTAAAATATTGAAATTTGGAATTAATCTGAAACTATTCAATTATCGTGTTACAATAGGTAGGGTACTTATAATTTTTTTATTTTATTTAATGTTGCATTATTTTTAGTTATTTATTTATTTATTCATTTATTTATTTATTTATTTATTTAACCAAATGAAATAGACATTAACATCTCTCACAGAGGTAAATATAGTTACATATTTTTTGTGAAACTAGTTTCATCAAAATAGAAACTTAAAATTAAAGTGAACTTGAAAGTAAATAATTATAATTTATTCAAGAATCATCATCAACATTTCTATATAATTTAATAAAATTAAATTCAAGAAAAAGAAAAGAAAAATTAACAAATTTTTTTATAGATCTAATAGCAAGATAACAAAATACTGTAACTATTTTAATTAAATACGACACTCTCTACTCTGATTTTGTTTCCATAACGGAATTACCGTAGGTTATTTCAGGAACCAGTTCATCGAATCAACTGCAATTGTAATAGTAACATTTAAATATGATATAAATCCACTTAAATGTAACAACATTGAAAATATGTCTAAATGTTTATTAAAAAAAATTACTTAGCTGTTTTTTATTCAATTATTCAATTTTTTTTAAATAATTTGGTAAGAATAATTTTTTTATTACAATGTTAACACAGTCTGTTCCGCTCAAGTGGAATAAAATCATATTTAAAAGTTACTGTTAAAATTTCAGCCTATTTCATGAAGTGATTCCTGAGATATCCTGCTGTAAGTCCATTACGGAAAAAATCAGCGTACGCAATCTCATCTCATAATTAATTAAAATATTTATGTTGCAAATGAATTGTCCAAAAAATTTTAAATAAAAGTTAATAATAATATAATTTGTTTAAAAAATTAAGAAATGTTTTCAATTATTATGAAAAAAATTATTAATTGTTAATATTGAACAGTTTTTTTTTCAATTTTAATCCAGGCTTGTCTCCTTAATGAACTGAATTATTAATTAGGTAACTTAATTTAATCAAAAAAACATTAATTTTAATAAACTAACAAATTATTCAACGTAGAAATGTGACTATAAAAGTGCCAAATAATGCACCTAGTTAAATTTTCAATGACGCATCCGTGAGCGCGCGATTGAAGAAGAAATAACTGTTTATAAACTCAGAGCTCGATGCATCATTCAATTCAGAATTCAGGGAGGGGGGGGGGTATTATACTCACAAAATCTCATCTGAACACACCTTCTTTCACGTGTATCATTCTCGAAAAAGATTTCCGATCTTCCTACGTATTTTTTTATTTCCTTTCGATGACAATTTAGGCGCACGTATATATTTGTACATTGGAAAAGGTGTGACTTTATAATTGAAATTGACGAAAAAATATATTATCGTTGAATGACACAAAATATATGTGTGTATATATAAACATCTTTATCGAATGATGGATTTCGGCTTTCACTTTTCTTCCTCTCTCTCTCTCTCTCTCTCGATATTACGTATTCATGAGTTCTTTTATTTGTGTGCGTAAGAGCTTTATCTCGATATTTTGGGTGTTCCTTATAAACGAGTGATGAAAATGATGGTCACTTGGAGGATGCGCAAAGTAAAGCGAGTATATCTGAAAGCTTGGAGATGATTGTTATTTATGCGTTTCTTTTTTTGAGGGTTTGTATGTGAACGTAAGTAAAATTTAAAGAGATGCCAATATGATAATTTTGGTGTAAATATAGTCAGCAGTTGTTGGCCAATTTTTATTTGTAAATATGATCAAATATTGATTAAATATTGATTAATATTGTCATCAACCTAATCCCTGGTAGAAAATTGAGCCTATTTCTGGTCAGAATTTCTGGTAAAAATTTTTGAAAATAAGATATTGTTAGAAATCCTTTTCAGAAAATTTGCAGAATTTCTAAATATATTCCAATTTAACATGTGTTGACCAGAAATTCTGGTCAGAATCTGCGCTATTTTCTACCAGGGATGTTTTGTAAGAAATATATACTTCAATAGGTTATATTTTAATTTTGTTTAATTTTTTGATGGTTGCTTTTGGACTTTTCCTGACCTCTTTCAGTATCAATATTTCGTGGAAAATTGGTTAAACGAGACCAGAAATAGCCAAAAAATGGCTAAAAACTTGTACGAAATTAAATACATAATTTATGTTAGCTTATAAGATAATATAAATATGAAAGTTTAAATAAAATATTGACAAATTACAAATAGTAGTCAATATATAGTTGAAAAAATGGTAAAAAAAATAACCAATAACTTAGAAAGTGGTTAGTTTTTACAATTTTATATAAACAAATAAATAAATTTTTTAAAAAACCCTGAACATCTGTTGCTTTGACATGTTTTAAATAATATACCCAAAAATTTTTCCGTATTTTTAAATCCATAATTTTATGCCTTTTTTTACTAATAATTACCGATCAAACATTGTATACACAATTATTACTAAAAAAAAAATTAGTTTTACTTTGAAAAATCGGAAGGTCAAACTATTTTTATAGTTACCTTTCATATACCTTTTTTATATTTCAAACTATTCGTATGAATTTTTTCAGATTTTTAATTCATTATTTTAAATGTAATTTTTGGGTTGAAAGGTGCAGATTCCTGTAATTTGAGTTCGACATCCCGTTAAGAAAAAATAATGTAATTTAATTATTAAAATGCATAAAATATATTGCATTATTAAGAAAAAAACAATTTTTTGGTAGTGAATTGACCAAAAATTAGTCTTTTAAAACTGTAAAAGTTGATATTAAGAATTTTACAATATTTAAAAAAAAGTCAAGTCGATAAACTACCTGAGTAGAAAATTCATTATAATTTAATCAATAAGAAAGAATTGAAGTTCTACCACAGGCCAGCCAATTTATAGCGGAAAAACGCCACATTTCACCAAATTTTGGTTAAATATAATAATAAAGTTTTTATTACAAGATTTACGTTAAACATGTATATATCACCCATAGCATAATCTTATCATTTTTCTATCAAAGGTACAAAGCTTAATAATTACTTATACGACAATAAATATCCAACCGTGTGTATATGTATAGCAATTGATACACATGAAAAATAAAAATCCAAAAAGAAGAGGTTAATCACCTTTCTCAAAATAAGATATTCGAAAAACGATTTAGAAAACCGTAAGCATTTACAAATCTAACAGCTTAATTGAAGTATTTAATCTCACTTGAGGTTCTTTCAACTAAAAAAAAAAAGAAGAATAGAAAATGTCCTCGGTATTACTCTATATATATTATAATCTTCTCAATTCGGCTTAATATAGAGCGACATCAATTTTCACGTCATCTCGCGAGTTCATTTCTCATGCAAATTTCACGTGAGATATGTGATGTGCGTCTCTCTCTCTCTTACTTTGCTTCTTTCACCAACGCCCAAAGCGTATCATGATCATTATATATATGCACGCTACCTAAGTGATTCTTTTTTTTTACGTCTCTTTCTCTTTTTTCTCGTTCTGTATACGATTGAGATTTATTCGTTCTGCCTCTTTCTCGCCCTCTCTCTCTCTCTCTCTCTCTTGGAACATTTTTCTTTGTTGTCGTCGTAAATTCTTTGTTATTGTAAGAAAAAGGTGTGAGCCCGATCGTATCTTATAAGTGTGTGTCGTCGACAAATAAAGAGAAAATTTTTTGATTTTCTTTTTTTTTTTTTTATTAAATGTTGTTCAAAATTACCGTAACGGCACTGTTTGATCGGTGACGAAAAACTTACTGGGAACATATGGTAAAATTTTAGGTTATTTTTTTTATAACAGCTGTTACAAATGGTGATAAATTTTCTTTTAAAAAATTCTTGATTTTTTACATGAAGTTATTTGCTTAATTAATTTCTGATTTTAAAATTAGCTTTTTCTTGAGCAAATGAGACAAAAGTACTGTCACAGTAGTTTTTATACTAGAAAAGTATTTAAAAATTATAAAGTAATTCACTTAGTGTGGAACAAAAAAAAATTAATCTACGAAAAATATACGATTTTTTACACTAATAATAATAATAATACGAAAATAAGCATTATTGATTCAAATAAAAATTGATCAATTTTCGGTTAGGTGAATCAATTTTCTTCATCATTGATTACGCACTTAATCAAAACATTTTCGATTAATTAACCAGTTTTTCATCAAAATTATTTTTTTTAATATAAATTCATAGCGCATTACAAAAGCTAATAGATAAACCTATAAAACCGACTGCCTGTCTTAAATAAAACCATTAAATATATATTTTGTAATATACATACGAGAAAAGACGACGAATATTTTTTAATTTACAATTTCGCAGTATAGGTTTTATTTATTAATTTCTAAATGGCACAGCATATGAAAATTGTGTGTATCTCATATTTCTCCATAAATTATTAATAAATTAAAGTGGAAAAAATTTTTTTTTTATAATGAAAAATATTTTTGATGTGTATGCGTATAGATATACATATACTTGACACAGTGCGTTAATAGAATTTAATTAATTTTGAGCTTAAATTCCGAGCGTGAATTTCATTCGGTAAATTATACTTCGAATGAAAAATATATACATGTACACGTGCACACACACATACATAAAGTTTAATTTTATTATACGTGTATATGCGATACTCGACTCGAATGAATTAAAGATATTTTAGATGAATTTAATATGTCGTTAAGAGGGCATGAATAATTGAAAATCATTATTTTTTTTAAACGACTGTGGAACTGTTAATTTAAAAGTAAATGTAGAGTGATTTCATATTTTTTCAATCGGTTGAACATTTATATTATATAATTGTTTCATTTAAACGCTTTAAATGTTGTTAAATATTGTCAAAATTGATTTCAAGTTTGATATCAAAGTTTGAATTGTGTAACAAATACGATATCATTTTTTGAAATAATGGTCTATTTGAAATAAAAGTTCAAATAATTTCAAAGGATGTCAAGATATATTTTCTATTTTAAATAATTTCAAACATATTGATTAGAAATTGTATCAAAATAAATTTCAAATGTTTTAAAATAAGCTCAAAATATTATTATTTACAATTTAAATCAATTTCGAAACACTGTTACGATTAATTCAATTTATTAATGTCAAACAAAATCAAAATGATTTCCATTTTATATAATTCTGTATTCGATTTTTTATTAATTTTAAATTAAAGTTTCTCCCAAATTATAAGTTTAGGAAAATCTAAGATCGGTTTAAAGTTAAATGAATCCAAAATTGATTTCAAAGTTGAATTACTCCAAAATTGATTATAATCTTATTTAAAATAATTTTAAATGATTGTAAATTTAAATTCTAAGTTAAACTACTCCAAAATTGACTATAAATGATTACAAAATTGTTTGAAATTAACATTTAAATGATGTAACATTAGATTTTAAAGTTAAATGAGTCCAAAATTGATTTCAAATTAACGGGATGTCGGACCCAAGTTACAGGGATCTACACTTTTCGACATAAGAATTATGTGGGAAATATTGAATTAAAAATCTCAAAAATGCATATGGGTAGTTTAAAACAAAAGCGAGGGTATGACTTTTTAATTTTTTAAGAATAAATAAATTTGTTAATAATAATTGAATAAACAATTTTCGGTCGGTAATTATTGATCTAAAAAGGCATGAATTTTCAACGTAAAAACCATAATTAAATTACAGATTTAAAAATCTGAAAAAATTTGAGTATACTGTTCAGAATATGCCTAAGGGCACAGCCGTTCAGAATTTTTCCAAAAATCTTATTCTTTTGTTTATAAAAAAAATATTAAAATTACCATTCACTGATTTCAAATTTGATTTCAAAGACATATGACTCTAAAATTGCAAATTGTAATTTCGAAATTGATATTAAAAATTTTCAATATTTATTTTGTATTTAATATGACTTTATCATTGATTTCAAATTTAGTACAATTTCAAAATTGATTTAGAATATTAAACAATTAAATGACTTAGTGCAAATTTCCTGTATTTTATATTTACTAATTGAACATCAAACTACGCTTCGTGAACTTAAACACGTGATTTCATGCATTAGAGCACAATCAATGATTTCATCACAAATGAAAAACAACAAATCGAAACGAATTTCCTTACGCGTATACTCGTCGATATCCTCTCGTCAAATTTGAAGATTTCCTTTTGTTTCTTTCCGAACTTATGTCAGTCTATCTGTCCGCGTTTATTAATACGCTTGTGACTGGCGCGCTTGTCTGGTAAAATTTTTAGGTTATCTTTAATGCCAACCGGAAGTAGGCCTGTGTCTGCATTTTTCGTGCACGAAAATAGTCGGTACAATTTTTTTTCCTTTATCTAACTCTATATCGTAACGCACGGTGATTCAATGGTTACAATTCGAACGTGTTTTGTTTGTTGATAATGACGTACTTTTTTTAATTCTCTTTAAACGAAAGTGCATCCTACATTGGCACCGTCTCTGTCGAAGGTCTAAACACAGGACGCGACGAAAAATTTATATCCGGGAGATAAACAAATCGAAATTGAAGGTATATACACGTGGCTTTTAACGCGTCACTCGTATATGTGTGCGTGTATAAAAAAAGAAAAATTGTGGATGTACAGATCGGCTGTTTGGTGATCGTTTGTTTGAACTTGTCGCAGAAAGAGAGAAAGGGATTGGGACGATTAATAATCTTTTTTTTGTTATGGCAGTGGATGAGGATGTTTGAAAATGATGATAATGCATGTGGAAATTGAGGTTATATTTGTGTAGGTGCGTATTGATCGTGTCGTGATGTATCTTTTGGCAAAATTTTACGATTTTTTTGTGGTTTTATGGAAGTTAAATGATGATTTTTTTAGGGGTTGTTCGATGGTCGTTTGTGTTGATGGTGAGGATTTTTTATCTATTTGGAGATATTTGTGGGGTGCAGTTGATTGTGATGTATTATTTTAATTATTTGTATTATATTAATATATATAGATTATTTTTTGTAATTTATTTTGTATTTAGATTGATAATATATAGGTTTTTATATTATTACATTGATTTTTGATAATACAAATTTTTTTTTGTAATTTAGATTTAATTTTGATAGTTTTTGTAGAATTTTGTATTATTACATAAATTTTTAATAGATTTTTCAAGCTTTTGTTACTTCGATTTTTAATAAAGTAGAACATTATTCATGAATGACGATAGTATAAAATCATTTTTTATTATTTTGATAAAATTTGAGTGTTTTCATGATTTATAAAAACTTTATATGAATTATATTGATTTAAGATGATTCTTAATATTTATTATATTATATACTATTTTTTGACATTAATACAATTATTTGATCAATTGGATTGCGCTTTGTTATTTCCTGATTAGTTTTTAATAATTTTTATTTATTTTTTGTAGTTTAATTTGTTTTTTTTATCTAAGATTTATGATTCCCTATGCTTTTTGATGATTTTTTGATTTCTAAAATTAAAATTGATTTTTAAAGACTACAAATGCAAATTTTATGATTTATAATTTTTTTTTAATATTAACGTTATTCTTATTTTGTAATATGTAATGTGTGGTAATTCTTTATTTTTAATAAAATCTTGTTTTTTTATGTTTTATTTCATTATCTTAATACTTTTTATGAAATCTGGATTATTACTAATATTTGATGACTGTCCATTTCTCAATGTAACTAATTGCAACTTCACTATATTTTCGCAAGTCGATATAAAATTATCAAAAATTTCCTCACCATCCATTTTGCATTTATTAAATTGTAAAGGCGAAAAAACACCATATGATTATAAAACCGCGCGTATCCATAAACTAATATTCGCGTTCGTAAAGATAATTAATTGCCGGAAAATTGAGCAAGATTGTAAATTTACAATGTCGAATGACCGAGTCCTCATTACGCGAGCGCCAAATATTACAACGGACTGTATCTATCTGAACAACCAGCGATTATGCAGTGCGCATTATCTTAAAAACTATTCCAACCCAACCTAAAAAAAGAAAAAATTCAACAATGATTAAATGCTTAGCGTACGGAGAAATTTTTTTTTTGTGAAAAAACAAAAGGAAAAAAATCCTTTAGTCGCGAGTAGTAGAAGAAAATATGAAGAATAAAAGAAAAGAGAGAGAGAGAGAGAGAGAGAGAGGAGAACAAGTCGTATTTACTTATAGAGTACGTCGCCGTCGCGTTAAATGCCTACAGTATGGCTGAAAGAGAGAGAGAGAGAGAAAAGAAGAGTCTATTTTGGTTGTACACGTCGCGCGGTAGGTTGGTGTGTCGCCCCGGCCTCGTAAATCACAACAGTCACAGACGGTTTATTTTTCCTCCCCGTCCTATTCTCGGTGGTGGAGAAAACCTCGCGCAGACCGAACGGAATAAGGATGCTATAAATTTTTTTGTTCAAGGTGGATGGACCACCCTAGAAAAAAAGAGAAAGATCGAGTAGATTTTGATATCGAATTTTTAGAGCGAACGACAAATCCGCCAGGGAAATTTTTTTATTTTCGCCAAAGTTTTGAGGCACGAGTTATGTTGAAAGAAGGAAAAAAAGAAGAGGAAGAATTTTCCTCCCTTAAAATAAACAATGGCTTCAAACGTGCATGCATTTGGATGTACTTTGAACGTCTTTAGCGCATATCTTTTTATTTTTTGTTTGGAGTACATCAAAGTGATTTTTGATTTGAAAATACTAGGGGTATTTTGTTACGCTTGTATATGGTCAACGTTTTAATTGTTGAAAGCTGATGCGTTAATTGAACTTGATATTGTCATGGTAAATAATGCCATTAGTTTGGTAAATTTATATATAGACTTTTCTTTCGCTACTTGTCAGTATGAGTGTAAAGAGCGGAGATGGAAATTAATCACGGTACGTTCGTTTAACTTATCCAGAATAATAAAGTGTAGCTGTTTTTTTGGTAAAATATCAACATCCAATGCATCTGGAATTGTTAGAGGAATTTATGATTTTTTTTTATTGATAAGTGTTGGTAATATTGTAAAATTTATTCGGATAACATACCATTTTGATGTTTTTGCTAATCCAGAGTCATAAAGTATCGATTTGTTTGGTAAAGTTTTAACCCCTAATAATTACGAATATCTGGATTATGGAATGAATTGACGATTGATGACATTTTTTTGATTCATCAAAGTTGTAAAATTATTGTCCAACCTATAGCATATACATTCATTGCTTCAACCATCTAAGAAATTTTAAAAATCTATTTGTATGCCAAAGCATCAACTTTTTTCAGCAATCATGAATATATCTGCATCTGGTATCGCATGATCAAGTCATAAACATTTATTTGAATTCATAAAAGATACTATAATAACCTAATTATTCAAATATCTGTCCAACTAATTTAATCAACATCTAACTCTAAATACCTGCGTATGGAATCACTTGACCGAATTTTAATTATCCAGTAACCACATTATATTTTTCCTCTTAAACCCATCAACATCAACCTTTAACAATTATGAAACCCTTTATTTTAGAATCATCTGATCGATTCTTAAACAATCTTTTAACTTCTAAACAATTGCAACATTGTGAAAGGATATATCATGTCCAAATAACAACACATTCACTGTTTCAATCATCCTAGATAATTAAGAATCCATTTGTTTAAGAAACTTCAGTCTTTATCAATATAATCAAGTCACATGTTTTGCTCCTAAATGCCAACCTGTAACACTAAATCCCTTTATCTTGAATCTTCATAAATATTTTGATATTGAAAAAGTTATTACAATAATATAACCATCCATATGATCACACTGTTCATATTAAATTATTTATCGTCCATCCAGTTTGTTAACTGGAATTAAAAATGTATTGCATTAGTTCATAAACATCGACATCAACATATCCCTTTCATTAATCACATATTCGTTGCTTCAACGTTCCAAAATAATGAATTATCAATTTTTTTTATGAAAATGTTATTTTTTAACATTTGTAAGTTACTTCATTTGCAGCTCTAACCAGTTCATAAATTCTTCATATTCACACACGTTCTTCCATTAAACAACTTGATCATTAATAAAAATCTCCATCAACCTAAAAAAGAAAATAACAAATTCCTAACTATCCACCTCCAAAACTCTAAATTTCTTCATTCACAATCCTCGAAATCTTTATGCCCATGCAATATCGGAAAAGTAACTATACGCGATATCCAACCCAATACCCATAATGCATCATTATTCCACCTCTAAATATTTATATACACAAAGCGTGTCGGCAAGCAAGTTTCTAACAAAGAGCAAAGTTGCATAATGGGAATGCACACACACACATACACACAGCCCACGCTAAACGCAAACGAATAACCGTAAAATTAAACCAGAATAAACGATCTTCTAACGCAATACATCGCTCGACAAGAAAATGAAAGGTGCATATAAGAAGAAAAAAAAACGCGTTCACCGTATATTATCCTTTGTCTCTCTATCTCGTTGAAAAGAACTTCGCAATTATTTATATTTTAATCATCCCTCGGCTTTGCCGCGACTCGGTGTCCAAAAAGAAAGGAGAAAAAGGTCGCAGTCCACATACACATACATACAGAAAAAGGGAGTGTCGTGTGTCATTAAGGGTAAAACTGTATAGGATGAGAGGACAACAACGCACAGTGGCGCTAAACGCGTAAAAGGGAACGCTGAGAATCCTAAACACGTTCCCTCCTGCTACACTTATTTTCCTCTCTTTTTTTCACCTCGGAGAATCTCACGTATGCCTGCGCCAGCAACATTCGCGAAGAAGAAGAAGCTCCATCCGAGCGTGGAAAAAGACGAGTCAACACACTCCTCGTATCTTCCTTCCTTCCTTTCTCTCTATATATATCTTCTTCTTCTTCTTCTTTGTCTTTTTTACTTTCATCTCGACTTTTCGAGTTAGTACAGAGAGAAGCGAGAATGAAAGAAGAAAAATTGATTAAACGAATCAACTTTGATTATTCCTAGGGAATGTTAATTCATCTTTTGTTTGTTTGATTTGGGTTCTCCATATGATGACAATGTACCAATGATATTAACTACATGGTTATTTGCTTGATTATAGGCTTTTGTGTGTGTCTCTATCTCTTTCTCTCTGTTTGCGTGTGCATGTGCATGTAATATATTCACATTTGAAAAGTGTATTTATGTGGGTGATACATTCAGATATATATATCTTTATTAAATGGTCCATACAGTGTAATTATTGTCGTTTGAAGCAATGTGGAATTTATCCGAACGTAACTATTGAGTTCAAATATTTTGGGGATACTGTATAAGGTGTATGTTCGATTGGGCTCGATTAATTAAGAGAAATGTCATTTGAATGGAATGAACTCGTTGTGGAATTTGAAATAGATGAGCTGATATATGATTACGGTGGGAAGAAATTATGTAAAAGTTACGTGTTAAATATTCGTACTTTGTATCGGAAATTGATCATTATGAGGTTAGGTGAAACCATTTTTTATTGGACACTTATTGGCTCAAAAATAGTCTCCATTAATCTTTTGATTTCCACTAGGATATTGTGTCCCTTAAACATTGTTATAATTATCGGAATAAAAATTAAAAATTGTCACGTTAGATGAGATCTTAAATTGATTTTTAATAGAAAAACAGAAATTTTATTATTATTTATCTATGAACCTCATGAGAACATTCCTAACTAAAAATTAAAAATTGTTACGTTAGGTGAAACCTTTTGTTGAGTATAAATACCCACTTGCTGTCCAAGAAAAAACTTTACAAATTCTTTGATTTGCACTAGATATTGTTCAATATACAAAATGTGACGTTAAGTGACATTATTCATTAGCTAAGACCTATGGGCATTTAATGATTAAACAAACGCTTCATTAGTACTTGGATTTCCTATCAAGTAACACATCTCTAACTGGAAATTCAGAATTGTCAGGTTAGGTGAAACTGTGTAAACTATGAATTTATTGACCGATTTCTAACCAAAATTTGATTGGTATAATCAAAATTGATATTTACAAATGTTCTAACTAAAATATTTAATACTTACAAATGTTCTAACAAAAACCTTAGATGTTTACAAATAATCTAGCCGAAATCTATGACATTTACAAATATTTTAACCAAAACCATTGATACTTACAAGAATATTATCTATCTCTAAATCCAAAATAGAATTAAAATTCAAGATTTTGAGGTAAATTCATTAATTTTTCACGAAAAAAAGACGTTTCCACTAAAGAATTTAAAATTGAATCAGATATATACCTACCCTCATTACTCAAACATCCCTCGAGCGTAATCCATAATTCAATAAAGGATATATTTAAGCAGTGCGTTTATCAAGTAATATTTCTAACGAGGTAAAAAAAGCATCTTTCCAAGAGGTACAGAGAGAACTCAGTAATTTATTAATTTTACGATCATAAATTCCCAACAACCACTCGTTCTGACCTACTCGGAACTAACCAAAATTGAAAGGAGAACGCGCAATTAAAATATCACAACCCAATTAAAATTTGTCTAAAGGACGAACGAAAGTCTAAAAAAAGAGAAAAGTACACACACACATATATATAAATCAAAGAGAGAGGTTATACGTATAACGAAGATGATAAAATTACGCGCACCTTTTAAAAGCCATCGTCAAGTTCCCCGTCGGATATATATCTATATGCCAAAAGAGGTGAAAATTTAATTCGTTGAAAATTTTAGCGAGGCTTGTCTTTAAAGAGCCAACTCCCACCGTTTCTCTCTCTCTCTCTAGAAGGAGAAAAAAGAAAAACTTTACACTCTGCAGTTTTACAACCTGGTCTCTCGCGCAGGGTCTTCTATAAACTATACGAGTAAAAATAAAAAATAAAAAGGAAGAAGGAGAGTTGTAACGACCTTCGGCACATCGTAAGGAACGGTTGCTTTTTAGATTTTTATAGCTCAACCAAGAGAGAGATATGATTTCCATCGATTTTTCACGGAAGGAAGGAAGGGAATAAACCGGATGTGACATCGCTCTCGCGGTTCATGAAATTTCGATGAAATGACGCGACGAGGTTTAAACGCGACGAAATAATCGTCCTCCAAATTTTTATTTAGATGAGAATGGATGTATTAAATCTCGATAGGGGGAGCGAGTATCACAATTTTCACGCGCGAACGGTATTGCAATGGTTATACAGATAAATATCACGATTCCGAGGAAGATGACTTTTTTTCTTTCCTTCTTGTTCTTCTTCTTTTTCTTTACCCCTCGTCGATTCCATTCCCGTGTTATTCTTATATTTATCGGTGGCGTTATATGGTGTTCCAACTTGCGTTTGTTTAAGGGGTACTACATTGTAGATATTGTGTTTCTTTTCTTTTTGTTGGAAATGTTGTGCAATAATTTTATTTTTGTAGTAATATTTGATTTTGTTAATTCATACTTTTTGAACGTAAAATGTGACATTTAAAATTAATACAAAAAATTTTTCTATTTTTGTTTTATAAGTAAACCGCTGGTATAGTCCTGTAGTATGTCCCATGTGTAGGATGGATTATTTAACTTTTCTCTTTTTTGGAAAAATCTTTATATTTAAGAAAAACCATGCATTACTAACTATCTCTCTTCTTCAATTTCATCATTCCAAATTATCGAAACCATTAATTTTTTCTGAACACCGCTATCACTTCCAGCTCTTAAGCCTCATCCGAGATTGCCCGCGTAAAATAGGTTCAACCTGTAAATTTTGCATTAAACTTATCGGTGTGTTGCGTAAAAAAGGAAGAAGAAAGAAACAAAGGAAAACGAAAGAGGTTAGATAAAACGAAAACGACGAGCACTTACTGTTTCTTTCCTCGTTGAATTTATATCGTGTAACCGCTATTGGCACGTAAGGTGTAGGTGGGGAAAATCGGTGCCATTAGTTGAAATCGACACTTCGTCTAATGGGCCGTTTCGTTTACACGAGGTATAAAAGTACTAAAAAAAATAAGAAAGAAGGAAGAAGAAAGCGCCAAAATGAACAAAGTAAAAATCAATACTACTGCAATGGCGGTGAAATACTACGGTGTATATTGCCCTAACGATTCAATCTTCTTAATCTCGTTAGACTTGTGTATGTCCGTATTCGAGGAATTTTTAAAAAATTGTGATGCACTCAGTGGTGGTCGTTTTTCTTAATACTGTCCGATATTACACCAGGGGAAAAATGAATAAAAATTACCCGAACGTTGGAGGGTATGTATTTTCGATGGGGCTGAAGTTACCATCATTGATTACTTTGTAGTCATGTATGGACATTTTTTCTCCAACTTTGATTTACCTTCTTTGATCATTATTTAACACTTCTGACCAGGATTAAATCTTTGTATCTATCTATGACTATCTTTGACCATTCTTATCCATCCTTGACTATTTATGTTCTTATTTATGACTATTTTTTACCATAATTGGGATTTTTTAGTCAACTTTTACCATTTACGCTAATTTTATATAATTGTTTGAACATTTTTAGCCATCTTTGACCATTCACGACCATTTTTTACCATATTGAACACACCTGAACAGGTCTGACAGTTTGTGTACATTATTTATCACATTTGACCATTTGAATCTATCGTTGAACATGTATGTTCATATTTATGACTATTTTTGGGAATTGTTTCGGTTATTTTTAACGATATTTGCTAATTCTTGTATAATTATTAAGCACTTTTATTCATCTTTGACTATTCATATCCATAAATAAACTTTTTGTGGGTAGTTCTGAGCATCTTTCGGATACTTTTGACCACATTCGTTATTTTTTGATCATCAACGATCATTTTCAACACAACGAAGGAAACCCATCATAAACACTCAATTAGTCATGTTAAATTCTCACTTGCTTGTACACATTACAACCCACAAATTTAAAAATTACACAACAGTCTCAGCGGTATAAATCCAAATAAATTCATCAACTGGTATACTTTCCTCTGTTAGTTAAGTAGATAAAACTACGAAAACATTTATTCCAAATACACGAAAGTAGTTACTCCGTCGTGTATGTGTATATATACACAAAACAAAAGAGGAGCTACGAAAAGGAAAAATAAGAAGAAAAAGTGTCACCGCCCCGCAAAAACAATAGTTCAAGTGTCCATATACTGTCGTCACGGGTTAAACTTCACTTCTCGTCTCCCACCCCCTGGTTGATGATAAACAGAAGGGTGTACGGGGTTCGATAAGTGGTACGAGAACTTAACGAGCGTGAGAAAATAGGAGGGAAAGAAAAAATGGGCGCTTACTACTACTACTACTATACTAGGGTGTAATTTAATAATGGAGCACCTGGACGCGCGCGTGCACGTCTCTTTCTCGTGTGTCGAATATTCGATATCCTCAGTGAGAGTGAAGAACCTGTTTTTTTTGTATACAGCGATGTGGTAGTATACGCAAGGTGTCCAAAAAATGTACAGCTCCATTTTGTATTGTCCACTCGAGACACAATGAAGTGGGTCATGTGTTGAATGCACGTGGGTACAATTGCTTTGGACGATTGCCGGGATTGTAATAGTATAGTTTTTTTTATAGATAACGCATCGATTTAGATGAATGCTAAGATTTGTTTGACGGATGGTGGATACAAAAGTCTGTCTTTTAATTTTAATGTTTTTATTTTTGTATTAATAAGTAGACGGTCAATGTAATGTTTCAGCAATAATAAAAGATATTTAAGTGATTGAAAGTGGTATGTGAAAAAAGTTATTGATTTCAAACAATAATATTTAAAAAATAATTTTGAATTAAATTGAATAAAATTAAAAAAATCAAATATAAGTCGAATGGTGTTATTCGAAGAAATTATATTATATTGAGTATAAGAAATGTATAATTTAAGAAATAATAATGTATTGAATTTTGTAAAATGTATATTTTAAGAAAAAGTCATTTTTTAATTTAAAGAAAGGTATTTGAATGATATTGAATTACATTCAAAGAAAAGTGTATTTGATGAAATAATATTGAATTGAATTCATAGAAAAGTGTATTTGGTGAAATAATATTCAATCAAATTCATAGAAAAATATATTTCAAGAAATAATATTGAATTGAAATCAAAGAAAAATGTATTTCATTATTATTTTTTGTAATTCAAAGAAAAATATATTAGAATAAATAATACTGAATTAAATTCAAAGAGACTTATTTTATAATATTGATTTGAATAATACTGATTTGATCTTATAATACTGATTTGAATAAAAAAAGTATATTTGAAGAAATAATATTGAATGTAATAAAAAATCACCTTATCAAACGTGCATTTAATAAACAAGCATAAAGGATCACGCCATTCCTTTGCCCCTTAAAAAGAAGACGAGAAAATTTGATCGTACATATAAAGTGAGGTTAACTGTTTTATTCAGCAATATCCGTACGTTAACGCGGCTATAACAATGTCACGGTTATAGTCACGAAACTTAATATAAGGGTTATTTCGTGTACAGATACCATATGTTACCTAACCTCTAACTCTCAAACCCCTTCGTATTTCGTAATTGCGAGGGATATATGTATACGTGCTAAAAGTTTCGTAGATTATACGGGATCGTCATTTTATTTATATCACCAAGCAATCGACCGTAATATTACCCTACTTAATTTAGGATCGATGAGTCATTTGTTTACGAATTAATAAACTTTTTTTTTTGTTATACTATAAATCTATATAATTCTTGCATTTTTCTTTTAATATGATTTGTCAGTGAGGGTATGGTTTACTTTCGATCGAAGTATACACTTTTTTGTGAATGTGTATGTGTGTGTATATATATAAATCAGATATTTATCGATTTATAGGGTTTTGCGCAGGAGTTTTTAAGGTCAGTGTCGATAGATTCGACGGTAAAGATAAACTTTGAAGATACGTGTATCAGATTGTCTATTTTACGTCGGAGAAATTTATTTAATATCGTAAGAATATTTATTATCCTTCTTTTAACGATTTTTTTAGGTTAAGTAGTTGTTGTTTAGTTATGTACTCGTTATTCTTTTTTTATAAATAGAAACAATAATTTTTGTAACAAAAGTATGAACAATTGCTTTTAATCAACGTGAGTTTTTTGTGATTATTCCTATTTTTATTAGCTTTTTATATATTTTTATTATACATTTAATTTTTTTATATTTTTTTTAAGATTTATTTAGGTGCATAGAATTTATGGAGTATACTTTGTTACCGGCTTAGAATATTTATCACATATCGACCAATACCAATCGATCAAAAATCGATTTTTGATCATTGCGGGAAGAAAAAAAAACACGTCAAACATTTTACTAATCACTCATCCAATCATTTTTCTACACATAATTTATATCATTAAAAAAATTCTCGTAATATACTCTCGTATATCGATAAACACCAAAAAAAAAAAATTTCACGACAAATTTGCAAGTTGTAAATACCCGGTAACATACATTTTTTTTTAAATCGAGGCAGTATCGAATATACTTTAAAACCCAAAAGGGATGGTTAAAAAGTAAAACACGAATGACTTTGTCGTCATTAAAACGGGCTGGTATTCGTTTTAATATAACGAGTATATAATTCATTATATGCCGACATAAATCCAATTTCACTACCTCATTTCTCGTACACACACATACGTACACATGTTTGGGCGCGCGTACGTGTAAAACTGACCGCACGAAAATTTCAACGATGATATAAACGCGCGAAATTTAACCTTTCAACGTGTGTGTGTGTGTGTGATTGCAATAACAGGCTTCCTTGAGCTATTTCGATTTTTAAATATATGAGAGAGAGAGAGAGAGAGAGAGAATGGAATTAAATTCATTTGTGATATGTGTACGTGTGTGTGAAATTTTGAGAAGGAAGTATGGTTATTAAGTGGATGTGTATTGGTTTTATTTTGTTTATGGTAATGTACTGATGTGTGTAAGCATATAGTAAATAAAATATATTTGGTGTTTGTTCAAAGGTGGGACTCAATTTTTTTTTAATTGTATTGTTAAGCTGTTAATTTGGCAGGTGATGAAGGTAATTAAATGATTTTGAAATAAAATTATTTTGTTATAATTTAATGGATATTTTTATTTGTATACCTGTATAAAAATGGACAAAAAATCAACACTTATTGCAATATTAGTAAATAGAAATAGGTTTCATTCAATTATAAACACAAAATAATAAAAACATAAATAAATCCTACTGATAATAAGGTGATAAAAATTTGGATATTATTAATATTTTAAGGTTAGGAATAGCAATTTTCTACCGATTTTTTACATACGTCCAGGTTTTACTTTAAAAATCGTTTCCATTTCTATACAGGTATACAAATAAAAATATCCATTAAATTATAACAAAATAATTTTATTTCAAAATCATTTAATTACCTTCATCACCTGCCAAATTAACAGCTTAACAATACAATTAAAAAAAAATTGAGTCCCACCTTTGAACAAACACCTAATATATTTTATTTACTATATGCTTACACACATCAGTACATTACCATAAACAAAATAAAACCAATACACATCCACTTAATAACCATACTTCCTTCTCAAAATTTCACACACACGTACACATATCACAAATGAATTTAATTCCATTCTCTCTCTCTCTCTCTCTCTCTCTCTCTCTCTCTCATATATTTAAAAATCGAAATAGCTCAAGGAAGCCTGTTATTGCAATCACACACACACACACGTTGAAAGGTTAAATTACATTTTAAAAATTAAATAATCATTGATAAAGCTAATTTTTTTTATATTTACAAAAGATAATCGTACATCTTATAAAAAAAATTGAAGTAATTAAATACAAATGTGTTCTCAACTTTAGCGTTCGTAACATTCATTATTATTTAATAAAATAAAATAATGGAGGTAATTAACACAATATGAATTTCATTCCCATTTCTTTTTTTAAATTTCTACACCACCTTCTCTCCAGAAAAAAAAATACCGCGCCATTTCTTTTGCACACAACCCAACTCGCCCATTCATAAATACAATTTCAATTATTCATAAACACCACGATACAGAAAAAAATCCGCGTAAGACACTTCGATATTTATTCGAACGATTATGAATAATAGTATCATTATATCCACCCATTAAAATTCAAAAATAAAATTGCGAATCCAAATCTATATACGATCAGCGATCGGCATATTATATACGCACACAGACATACACATACTTTCTAAACGTAATAAAAAAATAAAAAAATGTATAGTAATAACAACATAGACTCGCTGACACGTTAAATAAAAACACACATCGATCTTATTACCTAATCCGACCGCTTTAAAATTTTTCATACGTTCCGCACGTGTATATATACATTCAACGCATAATGCACTTCGAACGTACATACCTATATTATAAATAAAAAGAAAAAAAATATTGAACTTTTTAAATTTCACTTTTGGATTACATTAAATTCGATTACTAGTCGATATATTTTTTTATTTGATTATTCGATACTTCAGTTCGATTATTAGGATATATCGAATGAAAAAAGAAATTATTGTATTTTTTAGAATTGATATAAAAAAAAGTTATTGAATGATCTTTTTAAATTTCACATTTCGATACACTCAAATCGATTATTACTCGCTTATTACTCGAATAAAAAATTTTTTGATTTGATACTTCAATTCGATTATTATTCGATATATATCCACAAGTAAAAAAAATCTATTGAATTTTTTTCATTTAATTCAATACGTAACGAGAAAAAAAATCTTTATATTAAAGTGTACATCAAATCGTTTTATACACACATATATGCACGTGCGTAAACAACTCGATAAGTCCATTTAAAATTTATGTATATATACATGCACAACGCTAAGATTCCGTATAAAAAGCGCATAAATGATATTTTTAAAATTATTATCAAAACTATCATATGCACTTAAGATCCACTTTGATTTTTAAATATTTTAAGTATACACGTACACATATAGCCGCGTTTTTATCCAGATTACACCCAAATGCATCGAACGTAACCTTTAAACAAGCCGGTTGGGTTGTAAAATTTTTAAACGAAAAAAGGAGGGGGAGATATGTATATTACGAGGTAGTTATATAAATTTTATTTTCTCTATAACAATAAGTCGTAACGAAAAGGTTACATTAATAGAATGACAATTGCGTTACACACCAGGAGATAGACTATCGGAAAATATACACTCCTCGTATCGAGATATTAATAGGTCGATGAACCTGCGTAATGCGATATTTTTTTTTGTAAGAGGATTATTGGGAGCAGTATATTAAGAAACAATAATGAAAAAAATTTTTATGAAACAAAATAAAATGTTTAACGCGATTTTATTGCTATTAGTTATTAATTTTTTGTTACTAGTATAGTATCAGAATTCTAAAAATATTAATTTTTATTCAAATCCATTTGGTTACTACGATTTTTTATATTTTGTAAGTAGTAGTTGTATATTTAGAGAGTAAAAAAAATTATTTTAATCTATATATACTCGATTACTACTAGTTTAGGGTTTTTACAAGTGGATGGGTGTAATATTGTACAAAAAAAAACTTTTTTTAATCGTCCTAGAATTTTCGCCAAATTTTTTAACCAAATTTTGTCTGAAAATAGTCATATTATGGATAATATTCCTTAAATAAAATTTAAATATCCGTATACAAATAAGATACACTGTACGTTTTTTTTAATAATGGTATTTATTATGCAAGCGAAGGAACGCAACAGTTAACCAAAAACGTAATAAAATTTAGCCCAATTTTAGGGAAATTTTTTTAACGGCAATTAATTAATGTTTAACCATTCTAGCAAATATAACACTGATTTTTGGTAATTTTAGTACAATTTTTTCCATTTTTGACTAAAGATTTGGCGAAGTATGATGTTTTTCATAAATTATTCAAAAATTAGCCAAATTATGATTGAAGTTCTAGGCTAATTAAATTACATGTATATGTGTTAATCATGGCAGAATTTTTACCAAATTTTGACCAAACACGTATAGTATTTCTTTATTATCCAAATTATGAACAAATTTATAATAGGATAATGAAATTATATTAAAATAATAAGATACTACACATTTTTGTTAATTCTCATTAGAAATCGTGCCAAATTTTAACCAAAAATTTAACGCTTATTCACCAAAAATTAGATAAATTATGGACAAATTTATATCAGTGTAATGAAATAATATTTACACATTTGCTCTTAATTCTGCATTTAAACCAGTCATTTTAAAGTATCATTCAGATTTACAATATTTCCAATTTATTTTCCAAATCTATTTAAAGTGTCATTTAAATAGTTAGGAAATAGGTATAGTTTCGGTGTCCATTTTATCAAATAATCCGATCTTTTATGGGTTGAAACAAGGACTTAAATGAACATATCGTATAGATTAGCTGTTTTGAATCTAAGAAATGGGCGAATTAAAGAGGAAAAAGCGTTTCATTTAACAGTGGTAACAACCTAGCAGAAGTAGCTATAAAATACGTTAATTTAGTTAATAACCTATTATTTGCCGATTTTTAATTTTCTGATTTCTAGCAGGGCAAAGATGGCGCTATTCCTTTTTTATAATTCTCTTAAAATAATTCTTTTTTTTTGACCAAAAATTTGGGTAAATATGCCGTTTCACGTCAGAAATTGGCTTGATTGTAGTCACTCTTCAAATACACAGAAACATCTGTAATATTTTAATTATAATTAAAGTAAATTAAAGTAAATAAAATAGTACAACAAAATTTTCAATAATTAATAAGTAAAAAAATTTGTTCCCTTCATCACCTAACCTATACCACTACTTTTTTTAGAAACCACTGGAATTTCATTAAAAAGAAAAACGATCACTGCACAACACCTTCAAACCAAAATTTCTGCCCTTTTCCGGAAAAACATAACCTATAAAATTCCACGGCATACACACAACTCTAAAATTCCCAAAAAAAATTCTATCTAGTTTCTCACGTTCAAACGAATGAAATTATTCAAATGCACATTTTTTCTATCTCGTTTACTCATCTCTTTTTTTTTTGCTCCGAAATTTACACACATGGACACACATGTACGAGCACGTTTTTTAGGTCGCGCAAAACGTTAGCGTTTTAATGCCTACGTGTATATTACGGTTGTAATTACTACCGGTGAGGATTAAACAGCTCGTAAAAGAGCGGACCACGCGTGGAGACTACGTTTTCTATTTACAGAGATGGGTGATCTCTTCAAGATGACTTCTTTTTTTTCAATTTGGATTAAATTTTTTAATTTGAGTAAGAAATTTTCGTTGTACCCGTATTTTTACATTTTATTTTTTTATTTATTTATAGATGTTGATGATGGGAATTAGTCGAATTTATGTTTTGGTTTCAAAAAATGCATTTTATTAATTTTTTATTTATTTATTTATTTTTTTGCACACAATTTTTTTCGTCATTACATATTTTCATAATCTTCGTACAGCTTCTTCGATGTGCAAGTTGCGTACGAGCGAGATTTTTTTTTATACTTAAGTTTATACGTGAAAATCCTTAGGATTTTAATTTGTTGCTGGCAATTACGGGTAAGACAGTTTTAACGGAGGTATAAATATTATTTTATGAACCATCAAAATAAAACTATTACATTTTATTATATTGACGCAACGATCATATTTCTAATAGAAATCGAGATATTTATGGAACGCTTTTTTTCTTGACAAAAATTGGTGCGTGTGCGTGTGCGTGTGCCTCAATACATAACTTCAAAATTCTCACCTATACCTTTCCAAATTTTGACCAAAAAAATATACCCATCACAAATATAACAAATTATTATATATATATATATATATATATATATATATTATATTACATTATAACAACCAATTACAAAAACACATACATTACGCAACTTTCATTAACATAACGAAAATTACCGTAAGGCATTTAAAAAAAAATTTTCAATTCGAACTAAATAAATTATACACAGATGTACCATTAATGATATTTACTACGTTCGTACTGCAGCACACACCCTATTCATATATATATTTTCATGCACACACAGATAGACATTTCAAGCGATAGAACAGTTGAATTTATTCTCTCGAGCGTTCGACCTACTGCCGGATACACCAAAGCGTTCTAATTGCGGCTGCATTTTTTTTCTTTCTTTCTTCTTCTTGCGCTCCGTTTGAGATAGATAGAAAAGATCTCGCGTGTGTGCACTTGAGATTCGCAATATACCGATAACACGGGATTCGCATTCTCTTTCCTTCTGGCTGATATGTGTGTGTGTATATCTCCTTTCACTAAATATGTCTTCTTACAATCTGTGTGTGTTTTTGGGCGGTACACGGTTTTATTTAGGTGGTTTCAGCACGGAGAGGAATGATTTTTAGAATAGAATGATTTTTGTAAAGTGAACTATGAAATTGAAGATTTTTTGGCGTTACGTTTTGATCATGGAATGATTTTTTTTGTAGAAGGTAAAATGTGAAATTAGAATGTGTTTTTTGAAAAAGTGATTTTTGTAGGATTTTGAAGGGTAATATATTTTTTTTAAGTGAGAGCTCATTTTTAAAAAAGGAATGATATTTATAGAAGGTAATCTGCAAAATTTTATATGTTTCTTTGGGTTAAATCAGATTTCAAAATAAGAATTGATTTTTGTAGATGATAAAGTAAAATTTTATGGATTTTTTAGATTAGGTTACGTTTTAATACTGAAATAGTTTTAGGTTAGATTGCGTTTTAATAATGAAATAGTTTTTAGAAAACGTAACTTAAATATTCATAGTTTCTTAGGTTAGGTTAACGATCCCTTAATGGATTAATTTTTGTAGAAGATAAGCTAATTTTTATGGATTTTTAAGTTAGGTCATGTTTTGATGATGGAGAAATTTTTAAAGAAGGTTAGCTACAAACTTGTATATATTTTTGTTTATCCAATTTTTAAGAAGTAATGATTTTTTATATTGAATACACCATTTTTAATCAAAAATCTTAATTAATGTATATGGATAGTTTAAAGCATGAGAGATGACGTGAATTGACTTTATTGAAAAATAAATAATTTTTGTAATAATATAATGAATAAAAATTATTTGGGTATATTGTTTAAAGTTTTTTAGGTGAACCTAAATTTAAAAACTTAATCAATCGTTATAAAAACTATCCAAAAGATTCATAATCTTTAAGTATACTCCGATCAGCTGATACAATTCATAAAAAAAATCTTTAAGTCAGCTTAAATTTTCAAAAAACAAAACAATTTTCATAGATATTTTTAGGTTACCTTCTACCAAACAACTCGTACACCGCCACCTATTTTAATACCAAAAAACCATTTCCCAGTATAAAAAAAAACTATCATAACCTAACGTTAAAGTAACCTCGAAAAAACTTCTTTCATAGATACTGCGTAGATGACTAGAAAATACTATAAATAACCTCAAAATAAGGTAAAAACCTCAATACAAAAGAAAACTAACCTAACCTCCAACCCACACATAATCTTCAGGTTATACAATCTGAAAATCTTTTCTCGTTCCCTCTCCGTCATAATAATAATATTTTCGATCGAACTTGCATTTTCATCCGCAGTGGCAAACTCGCGGCTCTTCGAAAGTGCATTGGCCTGCAGCAACAATCGATATATACGTATATACATATATATATATATATATATATATATATATATATATATATATATATATATATATATATATATATATATACATCTCTTTGGTAGAAAGAAATATCGTGAAAATTTCTTGGATATACAACTTTTTACGAGTTAAACTTTTCGATATAATTTTATTCGATAAAAAAAATAATAAAAAGAAGAATCGAAGTATTAACGTTCATGTCTTTCGTAATATCTATATACTATATATGAGTGTATATACATATATATAAGGAATATTTTTTATACTCCCCTCGGATGTTAAAAAAATTTTCTTATGAAAATATTGATTTATCGCGTGCATTCCCTCGTAGAGATAATAAAATAGAATAAAATTGCGAAGAATTATATTTGTTGAGACGCCGCCGTGCTATCGGAAAATATCTTTTTTTTTTATTTAACATTCTTTAGATCGTCAAGTGTCTTACAAACTAAAAAAATTGAGGGAAGAAAGGATCAGTGTATTATGATTTTTTTTACGTTATATATACATTAAATAAGAAACATTAATAAGTAAACAACTATGAAAAAATAATAAAAAATAAATTAAGAAATAGATAAAAAAAGTAAATAAATATAATAATAAATAATTAACTTGTTTAAATTAATAAATGAATTAAATAAAAAAAATTGCGTAACTATAAGTACGAAAGTTAAAAAAATTCAGTAAACAAATCTATAAATATATAAAATAAATAAATAAAAATAAGTAAAAATAAATTTTATAAAAGAAAATAAATAAATTACATAAGAAAATTACTTAGTAAATAAATCGATAAATAAACAATTTAAAGGTATAAATAAATAATAACTGGTTGAATAAATAAAAAAATATAAATAAATAGAAATATTAATAAATCATACACTATGCGCCTATATTTTATTTATTCTTTTTTTTCTAAGCAATTACGGATACACACTGCAGAGCGTGTATATTAATGAATTGTAAATTTCGATTTCGTAAGTCGGTTATATAGTATATAAATTGCTGCGTTAACGTTACAAAATAGTCACGATAGTTTGTATAATTGCTTCTATAAATTAGAAATGTGTATTTTTATCATTTGCGAAAAAAAATTTTCTCTTCTTTGTTCAATGAATAAATTTATTTATTTTTTGTTAAAGTAAATCGAAGAATTTTTAGGTTATAGATAATTTTTTTTAAAATGGAACAATTTTTGTAGATGCTAACCTAAAAGTTTGGAAGTTTTAAGTAATATTCGGCCAGCTGATTACAATCGGGATTTTTTGTGTAAAAAGTATTCAGAATTTTTAGGTTACGTTCTATCGATTAGTTAATATTTTTTTAGGATTTCTGTTCAATGTTGCATATATTTTTTCATTTTTTTATTTTCATTTATAAATTGTTACTGACCGTCACTTTTCAATGTATATAAAAAAAAGAGGTTATATTTTCATTCTGAATTTTTTAAATATTTTTTCTAGCCATTAAATTTCCATTTTTAAAACGTATTTCCACGTACGTCGTTAAAGATCGTCCTTCCTTTTCCGTTGCGAAACATATACGCGCGTGGCTTTATTGGCTCCGACACGATGACGGAAAAATGGCGGTGCTTCCGTGGTTCGGTAAAAAAAGAGAGAGAGAGAAAAGACCGGAAGAACAAAGAGTAGATTCGAGAAATATAAATGGAGATGCATATTGTTGCGATGTGCACAATTCTAGTCTATGCATTTTTGGGTCAACTTCACCATTCTCTTTCTTCGTTTTTTTTTCCTACGTTGTTAATGAATCGTCACGTGTTTTTCTTCGTAAGTCATTGAAGATAGATATAGATCGTCGATCGATAAAATAATTTCTTACAGATTTAGATGAAATTTTATATTTAGTTTTTTTCTTTTTTAATTACAACATTTTTTTCATTCTTTCATATATGTTTAATTAATTATTACCTGTTTTCTTTGTAATTTACTGAGAAAAGATCGTTGGTCGATCGATAAAGTAGATTGCAACGAATTTGAATGGTTTCTTTAGAAAAAAGATAAGTGTGGATTATATATTTCTATTGATTTTCATATTTAGTTTTTCTGTTTATTTAGTTACGGCTTTTATCTTTATTAATCTTTTCGATCATCGGTCAATAATCGATAAAATAGGTACACAAGATATTTTTTTCATTAAAATAAAGACAATTAAAGATTCTTTTAATAAATAGATAGTTAGTAGAAATTATAGGTCAAAGTACCTCTAATTAATATTTTTATTGATATTTTTGAATATTATGTTTATTGATCGATATTTATTGTTTTGAGTTTTTTGTTGTTTAATTATTTCGCGTACATTTTTCTTTATAATTTATTGAGAGGAGATAGATAATCGATCGATAAAATAATTTTTTAGTAAACACAGAAAATTAATGATTTTTTTTAAATATATAGTTCATTGAGGAAAATAATAGGTCAAAACAGATAGTATTAAGATTTTTAATGACTTCTATCAGTTTACGTTTTTATTGATCGCACCGAATGCAATACTTATCTCTTATGAATAATTTTTATCATATTGAAATAATCGGAAAAATTTCATAATTGTAGTATTAAGATAATATTACTTTTTCTACTTCGGTTTTATTGTTTGTAAATATATACCAATACCTTTCGATCGATAAATTGATCGATCCACCAGCTGTTTCTTTTTATTGTTAAATTTTTTGTTATACAGTTACAATCGCGTCGCGTATCCTTATAAACAAGCAACAATAAAAATATTTTTAACTTTCTAGATATATATGCACCCAAGTATGTTAATTTTAGCACAGTATGTGTGT
Source organism: Theocolax elegans (assembly GCA_026168455.1). Lineage (NCBI taxonomy): Eukaryota > Metazoa > Arthropoda > Insecta > Hymenoptera > Cerocephalidae > Theocolax > Theocolax elegans. The sequence goes on along the minus strand of CM047426.1, from coordinate 2,282,203 downwards.
GTGTGTGCCTGTGTGCAAGAAAAATGTAATGTCCAGAATATCGTAAGACCTACTTACCAACTTTCTAAATCCAGTATAACAACGATTCCTTAGATTCTGTTCGAGGTAAACGAAAAAGTAAATTATCTAATTGCATCTTGAACGACCATGGTAGAAATTTGGTCGGTTGTTTAGATTTTGAGGTTAAAAGTAGCGATTTTGTAGGTTATGATTCGTTAATTTATTTTGAAATTTTTTTTAATTTATCCATGAATTGATTGATGACATTTTTTGATCTATTTAAAGGTTTTTAAGAGTTTCTTGATTATTGGAAGTTAGGAATAATTATTTTATAGGTTATGACTTGTCCTTTGTTTATTTTGATGTAGATCTAATATTAATCTGTATTTGGTAAGAATATTTTTAAATTATTTAAGCGTTTTTGGTGGAAAGGTGAGGTTTCTTTAGGATTTGAGGATACAAGTAGCTATTTTATAGTTTCTAATAAACTCATTTCTATCGATTTTTAAGCAATATTGTTTTAATGTAGATACATTTTTTAATCGATCTTAAGGGTCAGTGATTAGATAAATAAAACGCTTTATTAAACGTAAGCATAACGTTTCGTCTGCTAGATTCGCAGTCATTTTCAGGTGCTAATTTATTGACAAATAAACAATTAATAAAAAGAATAACAAAACAATAGTCATACAATAAATAAATGCGTTGTCAAGTAAACAGAAAATCAACTATATTATTGTTTTAAATTCTGTAGATGTTACTTTAGAGATCTGATTACTTATTTTAATGTTTTAATGTTAGGAATATCTATTTTCTAGTTTATAAATTACGTACATGTTAATTACTTTTAACATTTGTCGTTTTTTTAATATTTTGAGGTTAGAACTTATTATTTTATAAATAGAGAACCCTATTCTGTCAATTAAAAAAAAATGTTTTTTAATGAAGTAAATCTGATTTACCTTAACATTTTGTCGATTTTTTATTGTTTTGAGGTTAGAAATAAATATTTTATAGTTCACAAAGAACTCTTGTTTTATCGATCATTAAAACCTACTACTGTTAAAAATATTATGTTTTCAAATGTAATTTGCATTAAAATTTTGTCGATTTTTTTATTGGTTTGAGGTTAGAAACGAATATTTTATATAGGTTATACAACGTACTTCTTCATCGATTTTCAATTAAATTTCTTGTAGCCTCTGATTCTGAATCATCCGAGATAACAATACACGTATTTCCATTAAAACTTGGATCGACAATTACGGATGACCACTTTTCCTCGTTACACCCACACCCCTTCGAATTTTCTGACGAATCGAGATACATTAATCGTACATATAGGGGTGTATACACACACACACATACAGATTTATAGTATCCAAGATAGAAATTGATTGATAATAAAAATTGATGACCTGTAAGATTCTTTTTTTTTTGTTTCGACGTTAGAGGGAAAAACTTTCTTTTTTTTTGTAGTTCTTCTCTCGGTACAGAAGAGTCTTTTGTTTGTTGTCGAGTACAATTTCTGTTGAAGACAGGAGCACTTACATCCTTGATAAGGGAAGTGTGTATCCTACTTGTTTGATAAATATATTTGAAGGGTGTGAGGCGATGAGAACGAACGAACTTTTCTTGGATTAGTTATGGAATTTACTTTTCTTCTTCTTCTACTTCTTGTAGCTTGGAGTTTGATGGGACCACTCGAGAAATTGGGGTTAGGTTTGGTTTGGTGAACTGTGGATCGACCATTTCGGAATTATTGACACGTTGGTATATATAGTGTATAGATTTTGTATCTTTTTTTTATTTTCTGGTCACCTGTGTATCAATTTAGATTTATGAGATTTTCTTCAATTTTGCTTCAACGTTCTTATTTTTGGGTTTCTTAGTGGAAGGAAAAACTGTTTTTAGGTATGAATTTTACATTTTTTTAATAATTGGTAGTAAATATATCCAATTAGAAGTTATAAAATCATTAAAAATATGTCTTAATTTTACCAGGGTTGTTGTGAAAAGTTGCAATAATTTTAGTTAAGTATCTAAGAGATAAGTGAGTTTTACCAACTTTACGATATTACAAGTTTTCGAAAGAAACCCAAATTTTAAAAATATTTTAAATTTTATAATTATATACAAGTTGGTTAAGGTAGATTTCTATAATTTGAATTAGATAGCCCCATAAATGATAATAAAATTTAAATTTTCCAATTTTTCCTATCAAATTTATAATATTGCAATATAATAAAATAAATATGACTATTATTTTATTTATATTACAAAAAATTTCCATAAAAATCCAAAAATTATAACTAAATTACACATTTAATAATCCGAAAAAAATCCTTAATGATGCTTTAACAATCTACAAGAATCTGACGGAACAAGCTTTATAACTAATTAACATTAAATTATTTAAAAATAAATAAACATTCTGTGTCGGAAAACTAATCATCTTGAATCAACTGGAAAAGCGTAACTAAATTATGCATTTGTAAATCTGAAAAAATTCCAAAACAATGCTCAATAAATATAAAATATAACTTGAAGAACAACTTTTTCAAAATAACAAACATTAAATTAATAAAAAATACATAACCCTTTAACATCAAAAACAAGAAACACTCAAAAATCGCAACAGAAAATTTTGAACACAATTTCGACATTATAAACTCAAAGACATTTTAATTTTTTGTTAATCCACGTGTATACACCCATCTCGATCAATCACAATATCATCGACACCGTCAGAAAAAAAAACTTAACCCAACGCGCCACGACGCCAAGAAACATCAACGTTAAAAAAGATAATTTATACTCATCTATATACTATAATCAAAGTACCCGTATATATATATATATAAATAAACATATACATATATACTATCCACCATTAATTAAAAAAAATTCAATCGTTATACAACAGTGACATATAGTGTCATAAATCATCCGATTTACCACCACCACCACCATGTCACCTATCCTTACATATATATGTATATATTAAAATTAATAACCGTAAAAAAAATCACATGGTTTTTTTTATCAATTACGTACACCTGCATGTGGAAACTTAGAACAACGAGCGCACGATCTAAATGTGTGTATATATAGATAAACCTCTTTTTTCGAGGTTATGTCAAAGAGAATTTCAAAAAAGGGAGACCTCTCTTTTGAGTATTATAATGGCGAGATGTAAAAAAAAGAACAGGGAGGGGTATTGTAAGAGGAATAATAAAGAGGAGGATGAATGATGGACGGATGAAACGGTTGGGTTTATACCCTTTTTTTACTTTGAATGAATCGATTAGGTAGATTTTACGAGAGGAGAGAAAGAGAGAGAGAGAGAGACCTTGAAAGAAATTTGAGTGGTGCGCTAATATTTAACAAAGGATCATAATCTTTCTGCAAATTTGAATGTCGCGTTGTGGACTTTTAATTTGATAAACTGTAGTTTATAAAAACTAAAGTACAAAACTTAAAATATTAAAAAATTTTGACAATGTGAATTTTTTCGAAATAATTAATTTTATTAATAAATAATGAATAATCAATTTCCATACATATAAAATCGAGATTTATGGCTATACCCTAAAATCTTAATTATCTCAATTAAGTGAAAATATTTTTTAACAACTCGTACGGTAATTAAAAGATTTAATACTTTTATATTTGACCTCGTTTCGATTGAAAATTCTTCTTTTTAAGATATGCTTTTTTAATAAATTCAGTTTTCCGGTTGGAAAATTTGCAAGACTCAAGAAGTACCAGCTTTTAAATTAATAAAATTGCCGTACATTTTTATTTATAAATTCTCATCTTCTAACAGTTAGAGTCGTAACGCGTTCTCTGCAAAGGACAACATTTTTAATAAATGAGAAAAATTTATGTTAAGAGTGAATTTAAATCTTTGAATTACAGAGATTCATTAAATAATATTTATTCCAAATAGTTGAAAAGTCAACAGCGAATTAAATTTAAATATCGAATCTGGGTTTTATCGATTTAAATTTTATTATCGAATTAGTATCATACAAAGAATTATTCAACATTGATTTTTAAAATCAACATGGAATTAGAATTTGAATTAAAATTTATAATCAAACCAGAGTCGAATTAGATTTAACGTCAACTTGGACTGAATGTCCAATTAAAGCAAATGTTGAATAAGCACTCACAAGAATGATTTCTTGCTGGAAGCGGAATTCTTCTCAAATGTGTGTCAAAAAGAAATCCGGTAGAAGTTAAATGATTCTTCTAAAATTTAAAGGATTATGCTTCTTGTTTCACGAAATAATCCTAAAGCTAATTAACGTAAGAGGAAATTAATGTTAATAACAGAAGAATCATTTAATATTAAATGGAACTCTTTTTGGCGTATATTTGAGAAGAAATCTGCTTGCATTAAAAAACTATTTTAGTCAGTGAGTCAACATCGAATTAGAATCGAACATCGTAATAGAGTGAATTGTGAAACACAGTAATTAAAAAACAATATTGAATTATAATCAAAATTGAATTACGGTGAATGTTGAATCAGAATCAATTTGTTGTTGTTGTAAATTCAATTCTAATTAGAATCAACATTGAATCGTATGCCGTATAATTATCAGTATTAAATTAAAATTAAATATCGATTTAGAATCAACATTGAATTAGTTTTAAATTTCGCATAATTGTCAACAACAATTTAAAGTCATTGTCAATTTAAAACCATTGAGCATTGAATTTGATCCAAACATTGAATTAAAATTAATCATCGAATTGGAGTCAACTACCAATTCATAATCTTATATCGGATTAGAGTCAAATTTGATTTAAAATGAAGATCAACTCACTATGTCAACATCGATTTAAAATCAAGATCAAATTACTGTCAACTCCTATTCGAAACCAACATCGAATTAACGCCAGCATTAATTCAATATCAACCACGAACTAGTATCAACATCGAATAAAAATCAACTTATCGACTTCCTATCCAAACCAAATTCAATTTAGCATCGATTGAGTATTAACATCATACATCTAAAAGAAGATTGATTCTTATTTTTTTTTTCGTTATACTTCCTGCAAATCCATTTGTTAGTGTAAAAATAAATACTATAAATAACCAAACATCAATTTCGACCAAATAAACATTGAAAATTCATGCAGTCTCTGTTTGTCGGTACTTCGAATCCATCCTCGTTAACGTCGATTTCTTTTTTTCTTTGCTCTCAAGCAGTTGACTACCCCAACGATGTAACGCCTGTGCAAAGACACGATACTGCCTCTCTCTCTCTCTCTTTCTCTCTCTCTCTCTCTCTCTCTCTCTCTCTTCAGTAATCTAAGAGGAGGGGGAGGGGGAGGTAAATGGTACAGCTATACGGTGTCCCTTTGTTTGTCTCTCCCTCTCGTTTCTGCCTTCGATCTTTCTCCCTCGCTCTCTCTCTCTCGTTCTCCGTGCGTCCTGCACCCACATCTGCTTCTGTATATTTCAAATAGTCGCTCTCTCTCTCGTATAATATCGTCGTCGTTGCTGTGCATCGTCGTATATACATGCACTAGGGTGAATTTCTCTTGGTTATATATATGCCCCGAGGTTACGATGGGATACTACATCCAATTTTTCTTCTCGTTTTATTCAAAATCTGTTTTTCTTTTTTTTTGTTGCGTTCTCGATTACATATACCACATGTTTATTCATTATATTAAATATTGTATTTCGTGTATATATATGTGTGTGAGTGTGTGTGTGTGTGTGTAAATATATTTTTTGTTTTCAGCGTTTATTTCTTTTTCGTTTGCGTAATAAAAATTCGTTCGATATATAATTTTAAGGTTATGTTAACGCGGTTTCAAGAGGAAAGATGTTTCTTATTAGTTAGATTTATTTAAACAGTGTTTTTTTTCTCTTTTTTTCTTCTTGTTTGTGTAATCAAAGTTTTCTCGATAATTTTAAGGTTAGGGTGAGGGGGTGGGCAGGAGAAGGAAAAGAGGACGATGCCTGGGTTATTTACTTGGAAATTAATTAGAGGTATATACGGTGTATTATTATACTTATTATGCAAACAAAAACCTTATCTTCGCTTTACTATGTATCTGTGCGTCTACGTAGAGAATTGAGTATTGGAAAGTTTAGAAGGGGGAAAAAGCCTATAGGGTTCTTAATCAAATTTGACGATGAGGAAGTGTTTTAATGATAAATTGCTATTTTAATAACAATGCGAATTTCGTATGCGCGTGTGTGTGTGCGTGTTGATAATTTCATTATTTAAGAATTGGTGATGGATAGTAGTGAATTTAAGGGATGTGATATTTTTTTCATATTTTTTAATTTAGGTTTTCTTTATTGATATTTTTGGAGAACAAATAATTATATATGTTGGTTTAAGTTAGCGACAGAGTTATCGTTTGTTTAATTTTAACGGAATGAAAAATGAACAATCCTAAATTCAATTGTTTGCTATAAAGATTTAAGATAAATTATGTATATAAATTATATAAAAATTGTATTTAAAGCATCTTAAAATAAGGATAGTTTTTATAGAAAAGTGTTTTTAACATTTTTTTTTTGATGTTTTTTGTGAATTTTTGTTGCAAGTATTTTTTATGCTCAGCGGCTTTAATCGGTTTTGTTTATTTTGAGGTTATTTAAACAAATTTTTTTTTGTTCCTTAACGTAACACTGTCAGATTATACTTTTATATTTTTTTATAACTTAATTATGAGTTTTTTTGTAAATTATTAAAGGGACAATTTATGCATAGAATTTTTTGTTTACCGGTATTTTTTATCCATTTATTGCCTTTAAGTTACCGACAGCTCTGTTTAATGTGATACAATTAAAAACAAGTATATTTTTCTTGAAGAGTAACTCGATCTCTTCCTTCTACAGATTGTAACTTATTTCTGTAAATTTTTTCAGATTATTTTTAAACCAATATTTTGAAAATAATTAAAAAGTTTGAAAATGGTAGATTTCTGCAATTTTTACCGACATTCACATAGATATAGATATAATTATATGTACATTGGCTTCTTCTTTTTTCTTCAGTCGTAAGAAGTAATTGAAAAAATAAAATTAACTTAATTTTCTGATTTGTTCAACATTACTATAATCGCATTTTGATTTTTCAAGAAAAAATAATATTAATAATATTGGAATAAATATTTTATACTCTGTAATTTTTATTGAAAATAGGCGCAAAGTCTGGAAAAATTTGGGTATATTGTTTAAAACATGCCTATGAGCCTGACGTTAAGGATTTTTTTAAAAACTTATTTATTTGTTTCTAAAAATATATAACACATGACCAATTCCCACTCCAAAAATTGAAATGTAAAATTAGAACATAAAAATTAAATAACAATCAATCTTAATTTTAAAAAATTTGATCCAGATAGATTTCTAGTAGAAAAGAAAAAATTTATGAAACACTTCATTCGGCCAAAAACTGGTTATTTGACAAAAAAAAGGTCCAAAAATGGTTTAATTTATTCTTTATTTTATTGATATTTTTTAAAAACGGTGGTTTATTTAAATGTTTTAATTAAAAAAGTATGTTGTAAATGGCAACAAGAAATTCGCAGTAATGGGACATGATTCGAACGCAGTACCGGGACAATAGTTTCAAATCGTTTTAAACTCAAAAAATATTTATTGCTGTTTACGCTAAATTTACAAATTAAACGAACATTTTTTTAATTCAAATACATTAATTTATCTAGTCAACGATACGAATTCACGCATAACTTTATTTTATTTATCGTTCGTAGTATCAATTTCATCGTGTCCCACTATTACTGCCACATTTTCGCTTGTCCGATACTTTGTACTTTACCTTAATCATTTTCGCTAAAGGCGTATTGTGTTAAAAATTAAATCCACTACCGCAACTTATTCCTTTAATTTTATTTTTTCATATCATACTCGTGGTCAACACACACCCGCACGTGCATCAAACTTTTTTATAAAAAAAAAACCATATAACTAACTTTATATTTATTTTGAACTCGCACGAACGTAACAAGAAACAATGAGGTTGTTGTTCTCACAAAACTTCGAAACGCATAAAAACTTGTGTATATTACCATATAGATACTCTACGTGGTGAATGTTACTCGCGCTCACTCACACACACACAAACATCATAAGAGAGTTTGATGCAAGCAGGGAGACGAAATTCGATAGCGATACCTTATTGTCATGAGTTTTTTTTTCTTCTATACTTCTTCTTGGTCGTCGTACATTGCAATCGTTAACCCCCCGTTGTGGATTTCCTTCGACTTCGAGTCTGTAGGTTCTGAAATTTGAATAATAGACGCGTTCCCTAGTGATTAATCGGTTTGTCATTTGATTACGATTGTTTACGTATTCGATTATTTATCAATTTGTCAATTTATTTACGTATTTGTTAATTAATTTATTTACACGTTAATCAATTTAAATTATCTGTACTTGTTAATTAATTGAGATTTATAAACTAATTGACGATTTTTATATTTGTCAATTAGTTTATTTGTTCATTAATTTTATTTTATTATTCATTAATTAATTTTATTTTATTTTATTATTTATTAATTTATTTTATTTTATTTTATTATTTATTCAAATACTATTTAATTGTTAATTTATTTGTTAAAATATTTTATTTATTTATTTATTTATTCATTCATCTTGCAAAATTCATATCGACTTCTTTTTAAGAAAATTTTTTTTAAATTATCTCATTATTATACAACAAATCAAAGGTTTTCTAAGAAAAAAAAATTATTTACATAAGTTTAATAACGATTAACAATTAATTACCCAACGTTAATTGTCAACAATTGATTAATTTATCAATGGTTTTTCGTGTAACTATTAGGAAATATTAAATGCAGAATTAATTATTTTATTTTTTTACGAAAAAAAGAAAGAACAAGTTGAATGTGAAAAGTTTTTGAAAACAACAAACTTCATGACGTAAAGTTGATATACCGTTGAAGTAACAATATATTATATTCAGTGAATTTATCGACATTTAACTTCTATTTTCTATTCCGAATATATAAAGTGAATATTCAAACCGGGTTAAAATTTATATAGAGTTTACGTCACTCTTGTTAAACATTTTACTAAATTAATCAATGCGTAGTCGAAGGATCGTTCCTTTTTCTTTTTAAGTAATTTAATTACAAAATTTAATTGATTTAATTTCTTTATTTAATTAGCAATTAGCATGTTAGAATTATGGAAGTATGAATCTGAAATTTTTTTTAATTAATTATTTTAACGATAAGGAAGGAAATTACAAATAAGAATAATAATTAAAAATATCTAGATTCATCCTTATTTTCAATTATTTATTGGTAAAATTTTTTCAGATGATATTAAGATCAAGTAGTTGAACGTCAAAGATATAATTATTGAAAGAAATGAATCTACCCTGAATTTAAAAAATATAGATACTAATTTTTAAGTATTACAATTCCTTAATACGATGTGATAGTTGAATTACAAGGATCTACTTTTGTTCAACTAACAAAAATGCAATTAAATTTCTAAATAAAAAATGTAGAAAAATTCAGAAGATAAAATTAGTAACACATAAATTAAAGAGCACAATTTAGCGAAATATTATTAAAAACTTATTTCTTTTATAAAAAAAATAAAGTAGTTCACAGTCGGTCATTTTTATTTATTAAAAAATTATATTCTAATCATTAATTAAAAAATTAAAAAATTTCACATGTATCTTTGTAAACAATTACGAAGACCTTGGTGTACAAAAAAAAAGGAAAAAAATTATAAAATATTCTACTAAATCTCTAAAAATATTTTATGGTTATCTATCGTTAAAAGTATACCACACTATCGTTAACCCGCGTATTCTATTCAAATTACCAATATTAAAATTTAAAAAAAAGCGCGATGAAAATATAATAGATGTAGATCATAACAGAATTACATATTAAAAACAAAAACAATTTTATTTAAATAATATATCAATTCAATATATTAATCTTTAAAACTAAGAAAATTCCAGCACGCTCATCACAACTAACAGAACTTAACCTAAAAAATTAAAAAAAAATTCATTATCATTCCATATAAAAAAATTAATAACACCCTCGTTCGAAATCTCCTTAATCAATATTTGTTTAGAATCAAAAAGAAAATAAAATTTTTTTTTTCGTGTCATTTCTAGATCTACCTGCTGATGAATTACAACACACAGTGAAAAGAAAAAAAAGAAATAAATAATCGACCCGATTTTAATCTACTCTGTGTGACACTAATCACACGCACAATCTCTCTTTTCCCATCCAGCTTAAACGAACTATACTTTATATATATATATAAAGTATGAAAAAAACAAATAAATCTTTTACGAAACAAAAAAAAATTATATATTTTTAAATTATTATCGCGTCACATTTAATCTTCCGATATGTCATAACCGTGTACATCCCGTGCGCGCTAAAAATTTTTTATTGATACAAATACGTGTATCATCAATTTATATTAAATTCGAACACACGTGTATCTTTTATTACAATGTGAAAACAAAAAAATATGAAATAAACAGTACGTACCGATGGCAAAAAAGTAATAATAATAAAAAAAAAGAATACGCTGTACGCGTTCAGAACAAAATTGCGAGATAAAAAGAAACAGGAGCTTTATATACCCCAGAGAGACGACATATATCGCGTGATATTGGGTGAAGATGGATAAAGGGAGAAGTGACGATGAAAATTCAAAGTTAGGGTGCGTACATAACCCCCTAGAGTGACTTACCCCCCCCCCCTCCCTTTTTTTCTTAGCGAAAATGTCATTAAACTAAGGATTATCGGTAGAGATCGGTATGATTGCTTTTCTCTCTTTTTCTCACTTGTATATCTTACACTTGGTGTGATACTGACGATCCCCCTTGCCTCCCCTACTTACCCACCCAAAGCTTATGGATTTTTCTTTCCTCGTTCGATTTATAACGTCACCTCGTGCACGCTCATCGATGACTTTGTACCAATCGTTTTTCTTTTTTTTTCTTAATTGGAATGTTTAGGAATGAAAACATGAGAGTGTATGTGTATAAAGAAAAGGCTTATTTATCTTTTAAATAAATTCAGGTTACGTGGTTCAATTTTTTTTTGTTGATAAATGGATGGTGTGGAGTTTAAATTTACCAAAATTATTGAATTGAAATTATGAGGAAATTACCGAAAATAAAGTGTAAAATATTGCGTTACAGATTTCGAAAAATTCTATAATGTGGTTTTGAGTACGTAAAAAAGGTAATAAATCGATTTTGTAGAAAAAAATTTTTTTTTGTTATTTAAAAATTTTAGTGAGTATAGCTGTAGTTAGTAATTTAGTTACTTTTCATCAATTTTATCCAAATTATCGATCTTAAAATGATTTATCTTATTATAAGTAAAAGGATATTTTAAAAAATGTATTTACACTTATTTGTTTAAAAATAAAAATTAAAAAGATTTTCTATAATTATAAAAAATTAAAAGGAAAAACCATTCTCTGAAAATTAACTTTCTAAGCTCAAGATTAATATGTAAAAAATTAAATTAATAATCTAAAAAAACACGTAAATGTATTAAAACAACTACATAAATCCAAAGTTTCATTCCAAAATCTGCTTTTAATCGAAAAATAATACATTTTTAAAGTCCAGTAATAAAGACCGCCCTTCATAAATGTATACTCCAACTAGATTTTCCTTTTTTTCTTTTAAACAAAATTTTTATAACCTTTTTGGAGAGTAATAAAAAAAAAATGATGCACTACGATGATAATTTAAAGTAAATTTTAATCCCGAACATAAATAAAATTCGTCAACATAATTTATTTACCTATTTTAACGGAAAAACTTTTATTTAAATATTTTCAAAACTTAATACTTTATTTTTATCACTTTCTTAATTGAGAGACTTTAATATATAATTTTATTTAAAGAATCATTCTTTACGTAGTAATAATAATAATACAATAATAATAATAATAATAATAACAATAATAATACGAAATTTAGAAACTCTCGTACATTGTGTATATTTCAATAGAAATGAAAGTCAATATAATATAATCCGCATGCAATTAATGCATTTCAATTAATTCCCAATTAATTAATCAATTCTTAAATTAATTATTAATTCCAATCAATATCGCACGACGTATAACAATCGCGTATCGAATAAAAAAAAATAAATAAAAAAAATATTAAATTTACTAAATAATTGCAACAAAATGATATAAATTATGAATTGTAAAAAAATTATTAATTACGAGAAATATTTATAAAAATTTTAAATATCAATTATTTAAAATAAAATTGCAAACAATTATAAAAGAAATAAAAAATATTAATTACGACAAAAAATTAAAAACAATTTATACAACCATAAAATATGACTTTAACAATTGTAATAAATTAAAAATATTAATCACGCATAATAATCATAAAGAATATCAACTACTTTAAATAATTACGAGTAAAGTATTACATTTTAAAAAGAAAAATATTTAAACGCTCGCTTAAACATCGCGGCAATTGACAATTATTATAGTAATTTAATAAAACGCGACATTACCGTAACGATAACAAAATTACATGTAATTTCGTCATCGTTGTGTATGCGTACAGTAGACTCTATGTTTTAGCTCTATTATCTATATATACTGGTATACACATTTTCAGATCGACAAGAGAAAGAAAAACTGATGGTTATTGTAAAATATCTATGTGAAGAATTATTCGTGGTGTGTGCATACGTGTATGCAAATTGACGATTGAGGAAATATTAATTAATGCGCAATCACATTGAATTTATATATATATATAAGAAAGTTGAATGTTATTGCGTGCAATAAATGCAGATTTCCATTTAATTAACGTAGTTATTGCTACGCGTATATAAATGTGCTTGGTTAAATAAATACGTCTAATTCGTTTATGCGTTATAACGTGGACTTTTCTCGTGTTTTCTCTTGCTCGTAAGAAATGTATGGGTGTGTGAGATATTTTTTTGGGGAGGGGAGATTATGAAAAAAGAGAATTTGGATGATTTGGTAAGAGTTTTTTTTCAATTAATAATGCGAAATTAATGAAAATTTAAAGTTACGAAAAATTTAAAATTATTTTTATAATAATTTTAGGTAGGACTAATTTCTTTTTATCGCAGGTTTGTATTGTCAAAATACATTTGGATTTTGGATTTCTAATTTATTTAAAATATTATTTTGAATATTTTGAATGTATGTTACAAAATTTTAACGTTCGGTAATATGTATATGTATAATAATATCGGTCTCTCCGAACCAAATGCTTTACTTTTAGATGATTGAAGGCCTATTGTACTCTTTGTCCACTATGGTTGGTGGAATTTCCCAGAGCACGGCCTTTTAAAATAATTAAAGGCGTTTCGTCCTCGATCTCCAGTTTGGACTCCTCAGTAAGGAACTGGAGATCTTACCTTAGACGCCTGTCGCAAGATGATATGCGACGCCAGCAAGATGTTCTGCGGCTATATATATAGAAAACAGACGACGATCTCTCCAACGAGTGTAGAGAGATAGTCGTCTCCCTCTGGTGGTGGGAAAAACCACCAGCCAGAGCGCGAATTTTTAGACCGTATCGCGAGTTATTTGTTACAAAATTTTAACGTTCGGTAATATGTATATGTATAATAATATCGGTCTCTCCGAACCAAATGCTTTACTTTTAGATTATTGAAGGCCTATCGTACTCTTTGTCCACTATGGTTGCTGGCGTCGCATATCATCTTGCGACAGGCGTCTAAGGTAAGATCTCCAGTTCCTTACTGAGGAGTCCAAACTGGAGATCGAGGACGAAACGCCTTTAATTATTTTAAAAGGCCGTGCTCTGGGAAATTCCACCAACCATAGTGGACAAAGAGTACGATAGGCCTTCAATAATCTAAAAGTAAAGCATTTGGTTCGGAGAGACCGATATTATTATACATATACATATTACCGAACGTTAAAATTTTGTAACAAATAACTCGCGATACGGTCTAAAAATTCGCGCTCTGGCTGGTGGTTTTTCCCACCACCAGAGGGAGACGACTATCTCTCTACACTCGTTGGAGAGATCGTCGTCTGTTTTCTATATATATAGCCGCAGAACATCTTGCTGGCGTCGCATATCATCTTGCGACAGGCGTCTAAGGTAAGATCTCCAGTTCCTTACTGAGGAGTCCAAACTGGAGATCGAGGACGAAACGCCTTTAATTATTTTAAAAGGCCGTGCTCTGGGAAATTCCACCAACCATAGTGGACAAAGAGTACGATAGGCCTTCAATAATCTAAAAGTAAAGCATTTGGTTCGGAGAGACCGATATTATTATACATATACATATTACCGAACGTTAAAATTTTGTAACAAATAACTCGCGATACGGTCTAAAAATTCGCGCTCTGGCTGGTGGTTTTTCCCACCACCAGAGGGAGACGACTATCTCTCTACACTCGTTGGAGAGATCGTCGTCTGTTTTCTATATATATAGCCGCAGAACATCTTGCTGGCGTCGCATATCATCTTGCGACAGGCGTCTAAGGTAAGATCTCCAGTTCCTTACTGAGGAGTCCAAACTGGAGATCGAGGACGAAACGCCTTTAATTATTTTAAAAGGCCGTGCTCTGGGAAATTCCACCAACCATAGTGGACAAAGAGTACGATAGGCCTTCAATAATCTAAAAGTAAAGCATTTGGTTCGGAGAGACCGATATTATTATACATATACATATTACCGAACGTTAAAATTTTGTAACAAATAACTCGCGATACGGTCTAAAAATTCGCGCTCTGGCTGGTGGTTTTTCCCACCACCAGAGGGAGACGACTATCTCTCTACACTCGTTGGAGAGATCGTCGTCTGTTTTCTATATATATAGCCGCAGAACATCTTGCTGGCGTCGCATATCATCTTGCGACAGGCGTCTAAGGTAAGATCTCCAGTTCCTTACTGAGGAGTCCAAACTGGAGATCGAGGACGAAACGCCTTTAATTATTTTAAAAGGCCGTGCTCTGGGAAATTCCACCAACCATAGTGGACAAAGAGTACCATAGGCCTTCAATCATCTAAAAGTAAAGCATTTGGTTCGGAGAGACCGATATTATTATACATTTTGAATGTATGTCTAAAAAAAATTGTAGGATAAGTTTAGAACCCGTGGAAAAACGTGATGGATCATCATTGTAAGGAAAAATTGATCTTATATTATAATAATAAGAATTAAACAAAGGACCTGTAGCGAGGAAAAGATATGAGCTGTTTGTAATTTAATAATCTTCTAAAAAAATTTGTAAGGTAATACGAGATTAATGTGTCGAATTATTCTAATAATTATTTTTTTTATAGAAAAATATGCATTAATCTTTATTCTTTCGTAATTTTACTCATTTGTAAAATTTAGGAAGAATTTTTTAAAGAAATATATGGATTTTTTGTACAGATTTTCCAAGTTTTATTGTGCCTTAAAAATTTTGTTCTCAAATTATACTTAAAAGTAAAAAAAATCAAAATGATAGTTTAAAAGAAGTGCAAGAAATAGATGTATAGATTTTTTCTAATACATATTTTCTTTATTTGTATATGAAATATTTGAAAGTTTTACAATTAAACATTATTCTCAAATAATCACTTTAAAAAACTGGAAAAACAAAAATACTTTTTTTGAAGTTAATACAAGGGTTTCATGTATACAATTTCACATAACAATTATTTTCTTTATTTATACAAATTATTTTTTAAACTCCTTATTATCCTGAATTAAAACCCTAGTAGAATGGTTTCTATTTTCTAGGTATGAATTAGACATTTTTAAAAAAAGGGCGAAAATACCTGATTACAAATTATTAAGTAGCAATTTTTAACCTCAAATCATTAAAAAGTGAACAAATTTCTACTAAGAAATTTATTATTATGCAAATAAAACAAATATTATTAAAAATTGTATATGTACAGTGTCAATTTAAAAACTCGGATACATATTTATGAAAGTTAATGCAAACGCATTTTCTTACAACAAATAATCTCCTTAAAATAAGAAATATTTCACGTCCTCAAATTACAAAAAAATTTAAATATCCCTAAAAAACCCGCACAATTAAAAATCCATTACGAATTTTCGCCAAATCGTTCAGTTTGCTCTAAGTATATATCATCTAACCTCTCTCAAAAATTCCACATCGATCATCAAATTTTTCCAATCAATTAAAAAAAAATTATTTGAAACATCCACTTCAAATATACAAATAGTATACCAATAATAAAAGAGAAAACTATAAGGATTAAAAATCTTAAACACCGTGTTACAACACATGAGCGAGCAACGAATTCGTCTCGGAACAGACCTCCACACACATGCAACATAAATTCCGAATTACACAGTGAGAGAGAGAGAGAGAGAAAGAGTAAGCCCTAACGCTTTTGTACGCACGTTCCAGCATTAATATTATCGATCGCTATAGAGCCTCTCTCTCTCTTTCACCCCCGCGTGTTAAAAGCGTCGGTGTATGGGGCGGCACTGCCCGAAAAGTGAAGTGCGTGCCGACGTCTCTCTCTCTCTCTCTCTTGTGAAAATCGATGACGCGAGAGGAAAACCTTTACTACCGGATGGATTACACTAGCTAATGTACGAAAAAAAAATTAATATTCTAATGAAGTTAGGTGTTGGATATGTTGTTAGATGTCACTGTCATTGCGTGTTTTACTCGGACGATGAAGTGTAATAAGATGGTTTTTAGAGAAGGGTTTTAGATGTATATTTTAGGGATGGATGATCCCGAATTAATCGGTTTTTCGAGTAAAAACGACATGTGTACGAAAATTGATGTTGGATTTACGAAGGGGGCGGAATTGTAATTTTTTTTTTCATGGTAAATGTTGTTTTGGTGTAAGTCAAATGTTTTATGCGTGAAAGGTGATATTTGGAAATGTTATACAGATTTTTATTTATTATATTTGCTGAATTTCTAAAAAATTATTTTTATACTTATTTCCATACTTTTTTTAATCTTTATAATTTTTTTAGTAATTCATATTTTTTATTTTATTTTTCGATGGGAAATGCTTGTTGATGTGACTACCTGAACTTATCCATGCTGCACAACTCGGATAGTTTGTTCAATAATATTTTTTTACTTATAATATCTTGTGTTAGTAATTAATTCTTTTTAAAGACAGAAAATTTTATGGTTAACATAGCCTGGTTCAAGAAGGTTAAAATTTTATGGTAAACATGGCCTGTTTGAAGTTAGTTAACTTTATATCTGAACTTTGAAAAATTTGAAAAAACATCATAAAGATTAGTAAAGCAATGTTTACCGGTGTGGTATGTGCTATGATTGTTTTAAAAACAAAAATAAAGAAAATGGTGACTTTGGAAAATTGTCAATATATTTTTAATAAAAATGTAAAGAAAACAATTGGTTCCATCAACATATTCCTAGTATATTCCACGTAGCTGCACATGTACATATTAATCGATAAAAATTTCTTCTCGATTGAAAAAAGTTTTGTTCTTTAAAATACAATAATTTTTTAATGAACACACTTTTTCCCCCCACTCATTTCGATACTACAAGAAACTGCTGCTTGTGTAAAATTCGTTTTTTTTAATAAACCTCTTTACACTATCTTAAAAATTATCGATCTCCGTCCACTAAAATCCATCAAAAATTTAGAAATCCAACTATCCATTACGTTTCAACTTCTTTTTCCTCTTTTTTCAACTACGCGAACACACATTCGGCAAACGAAACCTCCATCTTCTATTCCCCAAGCACTTTCAACAACCACTCTAAAAATCCAACATTTACCTCTCTCCCTCTCGAAAAAAAGGAATATTCAAACCAACCAGAGAACTTAACATTTTATTCATTATAAAAGAAAGAAATGATAAAATATATTATGAAAAACCGAACGTGAATTAATTCGTGATTCATGTCAATGTTCTTTTACCTCTTTTCCACTCTCTCTTAAAAAAAAGGCGAATTCAAACGCATCAGTGAACTTAACATTTTATTTATAATAAAAGAGAAAAATGATAAAATATGTAGGAATATATTATGAAAATACCGAAACGTGAATTAATTCGTGACTAATATCAATTCGTTCTATCCATCTGTTACAGCAGGCGGCGCAACTGGCCTACAATTCAGCCATGAACCCGAAGATCTCATTGTTGAACAAGGAAAACCTGCTAGGCTTGATTGCCAAGCAAGATTTAGCACAACGCCTGGTGGATTGCTTCAAGATTTACCTGTTATCACTTGGCGCACCGATGATGGTCAACCTATCAATTTCATTGGCGATAAGTATCGGTAAGATTTTTCAAATTCAATATTTTTTAATGATAAAATTTTTTTTTGTCCGCATTATAATTATTTATGGAGAATTTTTCACTTTAATTTTTTATGGTCAAATTTTGAATTTCCTATACGTGTTATAATTATATTTGTACCAATTTTAGTGTATCGTGTGACGGACAGACCCGTCACCTAAATCTGTCTCTCAGTTGCGTGATATAGTGTATATCCGTAAGTTGATACGAAGTTATTAAAGCGTACCGTGATGGTACTGTTCATTCATTCATTTTGATAATTTATTATTAATTTTGAGTTAATCAGACGTGGTTGAGAATATAAGACTTAAGACGATTCATACCTAAAAAATTATTTAAAAAAATATGAAGACCGTCGGATAGAATATAATTTAAAATCTAAGGGTAAAATTCACTTAAAAAATAATTTAAAAATTATGAAGAATCTCACCTAAAAATAATTAAAAAAAAATGAGTAACGTCACTTAAAAAATTGTTTAAAATTTGTTACATGTCACTTAAAAAATTATTTAAAAATGATAAAGACCGTCGGATAAAAGATAATTTAAAAACTAACGATGAATTTCGCATAATAAATTATAAAGAACCTCACCCAAAAAATAATATTAATATTATGATAACGAGTGACCTAAAAAATTATTTAAATATCATGAAAAATTCAATTTAAACAGTAGTTAAAAAAAAGAATGAAAAATGTTACAAAACCTCAAAATTTTAAAAAAACTATCAAAACTTATAAACTTTATTGCTTTCAAATTTGAATACAATGAATCGTAAAGAAAATAAATTAAAATAAAAGTTTTTTGTAATAAGATGCTAATTAATTTAACACATTACAATAGACGTGCATATATACGACTATATTATGATTAAGTCAAATTACCATAAAACGCATGTCTTTTGTTTTCATTATGCGAGCTTCAAAATGTAATCAATATCCTCTCTATTGAAGAATGTTGTATGGAATTATGTTTAATTAAGTCAAATTTAACACATTAATACCTTAAAAAAATTAGTTTTTTGAATAAATTGTTATAAAGTAAGACGATATTTATTTAACATCATAAATATTGTTGGAGAAGCACATATTTCCTTTTTAGTTATACAACATTGATTGGTAATTTAAGATTTCAAAAAAAATTTGTTAATCGAGTCATTAGATTTTTTTTTAAATTTTTAGTAAATATTTGAATATGAAATGAAAAATTAGTAAGAAAATCTAATAATCTTCTAAAATATTATCAGTAAAAGTAATTGTACTATTAAATTTTTTTAGTAATTTTTAATAATGTTAGAAGAAAAAAAAATTCAGTTGGTATACAAATTAAATTTTTAAAATAATATGTTTATATAAAATTAATGAAAATTAAAAAAAAACAAAGAAAAAAATTAAAATAAACTTACATTAATTAATACAAAATTCAAAGACAATAAATAACCATTTTTATCAAATTCCAAACATATTTTTTTTGTTATTGAGTTATATTTGATTTATTCAGTAATTATTACTGACTTACTTTAAATCACTAGAAAATAGATCCAATTAACAAACTAAAAAAAATTTCAAACCTTACGTTAATGTAAAATTTGTAATTCAGAAAAATAATCAACAACCATTAGATCATCTTATACATTTACTAAATTTCAATAATTTCCAGCTAAATACCGCAATACAAACATCACTAAAAGAAAAAAAAACTTACAATTCAATAACCATATACAATTTTGTCGTAACCTCTTATTAATAAATTTTTTTAATTTTCACCAAATCCTATAAAAACTCTATCAAATATCATAAACGACCAATCCGCATTACACTCAATCAAAAGAGAAAAATGATAAAATAGTATATATTATGAAAATACCGAAACGTGAATTAATTCGTGACTAATATCAATTCGTTCTATCCATCTGTTACAGCAGGCGGCGCAACTGGCCTACAATTCAGCCATGAACCCGAAGATCTCATTGTTGAACAAGGAAAACCTGCTAGGCTTGATTGCCAAGCAAGATTTAGCACAACGCCTGGTGGATTGCTTCAAGATTTACCTGTTATCACTTGGCGCACCGATGATGGTCAACCTATCAATTTCATTGGCGATAAGTATCGGTAAGATTTTTCAAATTCAATATTTTTTAATGATAAATTTTTTTTTGTCCGCATTATAATTATTTATGGAGAATTTTTCACTTTAATTTTTTATGGTCAAATTTTGAATTTCCTATACGTGTTATAATTATATTTGTACCAATTTTAGTGTATCGTGTGACGGACAGACCCGTCACCTAAATCTGTCTCTCAGTTGCGTGATATAGTGTATATCCGTAAGTTGATACGAAGTTATTAAAGCGTACCGTGATGGTACTGTTCATTCATTCATTTTGATAATTTATTATTAATTTGAGTTAATCAGACGTGGTTGAGAATATAAGACTTAAGACGATTCATACCTAAAAAATTATTTAAAAAAATATGAAGACCGTCGGATAGAATATAATTTAAAATCTAAGGGTAAAATTCACTTAAAAATAATTTCAAAATATGAATAATCTCACCTAAAAATAATTAAAAAAATTATGAGTAACGGCACTCAAAAAATTGTTTAAAATTTGTCACACGTCACTTACAAAATTATTTAAAAATTATAAAGACCGTCGGATAAAAGATAATTTAAAATCTAACGATGAATTTCGCATAATAATTATAAAGAACCTCACCCAAAAAATAATATTATGATAACGAGTGACCTAAAAAATTATTTAAAATCATGAAAAATTCAATTTAAACAGTAGTTAAAAAAAAGAATGAAAAATGTAACAAAACAACTCAAAATTTTAAAAAAACTATCAAAACTTATAAACTTTATTGCTTTCAAATTTGAATACAATGAATCGTAAAGAAAATAAATTAAAATAAAAGTTTTTTGTAATAAGATGCTAATTAATTTAACACATTACAATAGACGTGCATATATACGACTATATTATGATTAAGTCAAATTACCATAAAACGCATGTCTTTTGTTTTCATTATGCGAGCTTCAAAATGTAATCAATATCCTCTCTATTGAAGAATGTTGTATGGAATTATGTTTAATTAAGTCAAATTTAACACATTAATACCTTAAAAAAATTAGTTTTTTTGAATAAATTGTTATAAAGTAAGACGATATTTATTTAACATCATAAATATTGTTGGAGAAGCACATATTTCCTTTTTAGTTATACAACATTGATTGGTAATTTAAGATTTCAAAAAAATTTGTTAATCGAGTCATTAGATTTTTTTTTAAATTTTTAGTAAATATTTGAATATGAAATGAAAAATTAGTAAGAAAATCTAATAATCTTCTAAAATATTATCAGTAAAAGTAATTGTACTATTAAATTTTTTTAGTAATTTTTAATAATGTTAGAAGAAAAAAAAATTCAGTTGGTATACAAATTAAATTTTTAAAATAATATGTTTATATAAAATTAATGAAAATTAAAAAAAAACAAAGAAAAAAATTAAAATAAACTTACATTAATTAATACAAAATTCAAAGACAATAAATAACCATTTTTATCAAATTCCAAACATATTTTTTTTGTTATTGAGTTATATTTGATTTATTCAGTAATTATTACTGACTTACTTTAAATCACTAGAAAATAGATCCAATTAACAAACTAAAAAAAATTTCAAACCTTACGTTAATGTAAAATTTGTAATTCAGAAAAATAATCAACAACCATTAGATCATCTTATACATTTACTAAATTTCAATAATTTCCAGCTAAATACCGCAATACAAACATCACTAAAAGAAAAAAAAACTTACAATTCAATAACCATATACAATTTTGTCGTAACCTCTTATTAATAAATTTTTTTAATTTTCACCAAATCCTATAAAAACTCTATCAAATATCATAAACGACCAATCCGCATTACACTCAATCAAAAGAAAAAAAGGAAATTAACATCTCACGGTAATATATAATATAACAAAAAACAAGATAATCCACTCGTGATACAAAATATAACTTTCTCTTTATATACAACAAAACTATATATATATATACGTGTAGTCAAAAAAAAATATATCGTTTACGATAGCTCATAAAAAATAAGGTACACATATACACTGTCGAGAGAGCGCGAGGGTTTCGGATCGATCGATATATAAACGTTCGTTGATCTCCCTTCGCTTATCGTTTATCCTCTTATCTTTACTCGATCCTTGATCTATATATATGCCTCCGAAATCTCTTAATGCCCTTTTCGTGAGATAAACCTTTGGCTACACCGACACACAAACAGAAACACACGTGCACGAGCATATGTATGCACACACACACACACATACGTGGATTTCTGCGACCAGATGCACACGTGGTAATCGTCTTGATTATACGAATGTTTGGATTAGTCCGCGCGTGTGTGTGTGTATACTTCGTACGAGAATGCCAGTGCACGCGCGTAAAATTGAGTATGTTCATGAACTGATGAAAAATATTTGGTTTATTAATCGAAACGCATATATATATATATATAACATCCTATACATTAGAATTATTTATTTTTTTGATTATTTGTTTATTTATTTATTTGATTATTTATTTATTAAACCAAAAGAAGTATACATTGATCTTTTTGATAGAGGTAGACATAGTTATATGTTTTTGTGAGACTGGTTACATATAAATCGAAAATTAAAATTAAAATCTGAATCTATAATAAATAATTGTAATTTATTCAATAATCATCATCAACATTTCTGTATAATTCAATAAAATTACATTTAAGAAAATTAAAAGAAAAGCAAAGGAAAATTTTTTAATAGTTCAAATAATAAAATGACAAAATCACAAAATATAAAAAATAAAAAATAATGTGCTCAATTAATAATATAATTCATAATTATGTTATGGAATCATGAAAATTAAACTTTTTCTTAAGGTTAAATATCCAATATTATCTATTCTTTCATATTTCCTTTTTTCTTTTCATTTAACAACTTTAAATTATCTGGTAGAGCATTGAACAAACCAAGTGCCTTAATTTAGCTATTTTTACTAATAACAGTTGTTGTCTATTCAAAATTATGATATTATTGTTTATTGTCTTGCGGTTGGAAGATATAAATTTATGTATTATTTTTTTTTTATTTAAGGGGTGTCATACTCAATTAAAAATTCAAATTTCGCGCCACAAAAGATCAGACGAAAAAACAACATATTGTTATAATAACTTGAAACTTTGTAAAATGATAGATAATTACATAACGGAGATCAACTAACTCTTGGTTTTGCGTAAATTAGTTGTTTTTTCGTCTGCTATTTTGTGGCATGAAATTTGAATTTTTATTTTAGTATGACACCCCTTAAGCACCCTCAATTTTATTTATTTATTTAATCAGCAGAATACATTATGTTACTATGAAGACATAAAAAAATATTTCTGTTGTAATAAACATTTTATAGAGTAACAAGATTATTTACCTGCACATAGTCCTGTTCAACATAAAATTAAAATGAAAATTAAAGTTAAAATTAATAAAAATTTTATTATTAAATCAATATACCATCCTATGTAATGAGACAATAGAATAGTATCATGGTAAATGCTGATTTTAAGAGGCATTGTTTTTTATGATTTTTATTTATATAACTAAAAATTTTTTTGGGGATTTTTGGCACCAGAGCGCCATTTTGTACAGTATTACAAGTAATCTTTCAAATTTTGGTGTAAATCCGTCGAGTATTTACGAAGAATAGTGTAAAACTGTAATTCTAAAACATAACTTGAAAAAGCCATCTTAAATTGTGAATTATAGTTTCACACTATTTTTTACTATTACTAAACGGATTTACGCAAAAATTTAACAAATTATTTGTAATACTGTATATAAAATTACAGATCCTGTTTAAAAAATTAAACAATCTTACGATTAACAATTACAATAATATTCTTTTTATTTGGAATCATAAGCAAAAACTTGAGTATATATGTGGATAATATCACAATAAGAATTGCTAAGAGCATTACAGAGTAAATGTCGTTTAGGTAAAAGACAGAAGTTTATCACAGAATATAGAAATGTTGCATAAAAAAATAATATTTCATTTTTTTCATTTTTTATTTTTATGTTTTTTTTTGTAATAAAAATTAAAACAAAAATTTTTTTGTGTCTACTTTTGTATTATAATTGAGAAGCAAAAAAATAATAATTATTATGGCGGGTGGAAAGGGACGGATAATCGTCAGATCCCTTTTTTTATTTATCTCATGTGGAATCACTCGGATCTCCTTAACTCGAAATAAAATGTGTATTATTCTGACGATTATTTTAAATATGTGTATTCGATAAAATATATTGTACGATGGATTCTATTCCGTTGAGGACCGATTTAATTTTTCTCTCTTTCTTTTTTTATCATCCTCTCTTTCTCTCTCTTTTTCTCTGTCGCGTAAAATATAAAAAAGGCAAAATGGAATATTGTTTTACGACGTGCACCAGATCAGAGGGATTATTTTTATAAAAAAATCGAAGAAAGAGAAAGAATATTAAATCATATATCGATGTAATCGAATTGGCTTTAAATTCAAGTATAGTATATGTATTTTGTCGATTCGATATCAATTTTATTGTAAAAATCTTAACAACTGGAGATTTTGGTGAATTTTAAGGTTAGGATAATTGTTATTTCATAGGCTATACGTAATGAACTATTTTTTTTGAAAATAAAGTAAAAATTTATAATCATTTATTATGTTTTTACAATATTTAATTACATCCTTGTAGATATTTGTCGATTCGTTAATGTTTTGAGGTTATAATAATACAGCTGTTTTATACCTATTAAGATACGATTTTTCAAACAACTTTTAAAATTTATGTTTTTAAATTATATAGATATAAATTACGTATAGGAACTTGGTAATTTCTTAAATGTTTTGAGGTTAATAATTTATTTTATAGGTTATAATGAATTCTTTATTAGTTTTTTCCTAATAAAAACATTTATATACGTATAAATTATATCCACGTAGAACCAAATTACAGGCATCTTCACCTTTCAATCCAAAAATTTTATCTTAAATATTGAATTAAAAATATGAAAAAATCCATATGGTTAGCTTAAAATATAAGGAAGGGCTTGACGTTTTGAATCTTTTAAGAAAAAATTATTTTTTAAATAATAATTGAGAAAACAAGTTTTGGTCGGTAATTATTAACCGAAAGAGGCATAAACTTTTAACCCACACATCGTAATCAAATTGTGGATTTAAAAATATGGAAAAATTTGGGTACATTAGTTAAAACATGCTTAAGGTCCTAACGTTCAGGTTTTTTAAAAAATTTATTCATTTGTTTATAAAAAAATGTTGAGGTTATTAACAGTGCTATTACTATAAACTCTTTCAAAAAGATCTATTTAATTTCTAAAAAATCGTTTCTTCATTACTACGATACGAAGTCCAATAAATTAATAAAAAAAAGGTCTTGATAAAAATTAATAAATAAAAATAAAAAATCAAAATATATATATATGTATCAATCGCTTTAAGTAGATTTTTAACGAGACGCGCAATTTTTACGACGCATTCATACATATATACATTGTTTCTGTCCGTTTAGGAGTCAGCTGGCCAATGGATCACTTTACATCAGTTCAGCCAACCAAGAATCGATCGGATCGTATCAATGCCTCGCCTCGATCGAAAATGTCGGAGCGATCGCTTCCAGGACTGCTGTCGTTAAACTTGCCAGTTCGTATATATATATATGGGAGATTCCATGTGAAGTGATCGAGTTAAAAAATAGAATTTTGTTTTAATGTATGGAATCAGTAAAAAACTACTTGAATAGAGTGTAGCTAAATTTTTAGACCTGAATTTCAATTAATACCAGAGTTGTAGCCAATCAAAAATCGAATTTTTGAAAAAATTGACTTTTTGGCAATGTTTATCACTTAATAACTCAAAATCTAACAATTTTTTCTTATATACATTAAATTTGAAAAAGTTTATTAATTTCAAGAAGAATCAGTTCAAATATTTCATTTATTTTATTTTAAAACTTTGAATATAGTTATAATCAATAAAAACCTTTATAGTAAAAAAAGGGTTGTACGATCAAAAATATTTTATCCATCCAAAAATCTAATTCATCGATGATTAATTGCCTTCAAAATAATGCAAAGTTGAGTGCGGCAGAGCATTTCAGACAAAGTTATGGTGTTTTAGTCAAATTTCATAAAAAAGAGAGCGAATGCATTTTATGAAAAAACAGACTAACCGTATACTTGCATTCAAACAATATGGCACTATTCCTCAATATTACTAAAATACACTATTTATTGTTAGTTACTGATACTTTTATTTAGTTGTTATTTAAGTCTGATTCTTTTAGTTATACCTGTTATATAATTGGATTTATTGGAATTATAAAAAGTTTCAGGTATTTATCCAATTATATAACAGGTATAACTGCTTATACCTACTGTTTTGTGTTTGTAAGCAACTTAGAGATTAAAATGTATCAGTGACTAACAAATAAATAGTATATTTTAGTAATATTGAGGAATAATAGTGCCATATTGTTTGAATGCAAGTATACGGTTAGTCTGTTTTCTTCATAAAATGCATTCGCTCTCTTTTTTTATGAAATTTTGACTAAAAACACCATAACTTTGTCTGAAACATGTTTCCGTTATATGCAAATTTTTTTTTATTATTATTATAGATTTAAAAAACCATTCTATATACCGATGAGATGATTGCGAAAGGAAAAGAAAGAATAGGATACGTTGGTTTATAGTGATTCACGCGTGTCTTAAGAATGACTTTTGTTCTTTTAGACCCCCTCATTTTCGGGGGTCGGTGTATTGTGTTTCTTTCGAAGAAAATTTTTTTGGGTGGTATATCGTTTCTTGAATCGATGTGCACAGTGAATCACCGGTTTTTTTCTTAGATTCATTGAACTTAGTTGGTGAATTTTTTATTTTTATGCTGGCTTAGAAGATAGTTATATTTATGTAAGTTTGTGGGGCGGAAATTAAAAGATTTTTTTTGGACATAAATCATGGTAAATTAATTGGTGGACTTATGGCGATCAAAGTTTTTTTTTTATGTTACTAAATTGTATGGGGGTCTTTTTGATTTTTATTGTATCCTAAGTTGGATATGAATTTGGATACAATTTATGAAATTATGAGTGCTTGTTATCCTTTGCACGTGTGCAAATTTTCAGCCAAAAATATTCATTACTTTTTGTAAATGCTCATAACCTATAATTTCGGTGAAATATTTATCGAAGAACAAAAAATTTTATTTTTATATTGGCAAAGAATATAAAGTAATGAATTTTTGCTTAATGTTTTTTGAAATATTTAACGATTATCTAAATTGGTAAAGTAGGAAGGTTAAACGTTTAGATAAGTAGGAATCTATCGAAATTCCGTATAATTTTTAGTATTTATTTTCTATATTTATTCAAAATTGAGCGAGGGAAACTAAGAAAAACACTATCTACCTATACTGACTTCTTGCAATGTAGATAAATAGAAATATACCTGAATTTTTGTACAATTTTGAATTAAAATTATAAATTATAGTTGATCGACCTTCAAAATAATATTAAGAATGTCTGAAAGTTTTATTTTCCATCACTATTCAAAAATTATGCGTAAAAATTTGGAAAGCGCACTATTTACCATTTTCCTGCATTGCAGATAAGTAAGAATCTACCTTGATTTCTCAAAATATCTTTCAATGTTTAGCAATTATTAAAAATAACACTATAATCAATAGTTTCTAAAATTTTATTTTCCTTTTTTATTCTAAACTCAACTAGAAAAACACAACTTACCGACTTCCTGCATTGTAGATAAGTAGGAATTTTTTAACATTTCTCACTCAGTTTTCGATAATTATTAGAAATAACCATTAACTACCGTTCCCAACAACATATTCAACAATTCCATAAGTTTTATTTTCTACAACTGTCCAAACCTATCTAAACAAAACCAAAATATATCTCCACCGATCGAACTAAAAAATCTCCAATAAAGATGAATTTATATCGTTCGTCTTTTAAGAGGATGTAGTAGCTAATTACAGATTTCTATAATGCATTTTTCGTTATTTAAATTTGTTTTTGACTTTTAAATAATTATTGCTGTCATCGCACATTTGATATGTATTAAAAAATACGCGATGATAAAAATAATGAGTAAATATCAACAAATTGTAAGTAAACAACGGAAAGTACGATAATGTCGGTAAGCGTGTAGTTTCGTATAGACTACGACATCCTCTTAAACGTTATTATTAAAAAAAGTCTTCACCAATTAATTCTCACAGGACTTACACCTAATTTCACCATTTTCCACACATCCACTCGTGAAACAAATTGATAAACAAGCGCGCAATAAATTCCCCTTTAACGAAACGTTTTACTCGAGACCCCTCCCCTTAAAACCGACCGGAGCGTAACAAACAAAAAAAAAACTTTTCGAAGAAGTAATTAGGAAAGTTACGGCATTTTTCTTTCGCCTTCATCGGGAAATAATGAATGGTGAAGGTAAAAAAAAAAGAAAGTAGAGGGAGTTGTTTGCGTGATTCGTTTTGAAAGGAAGAGGTTATGGTCGAAAAGTTTCATAAAAGTTGTTTCCCTCCCCCCCTTTTTTTTTATTCTCGCAAAAGGTTTGCCGGGATTCGATCGAGAGCCACAAGACACAATGGTCTATCCTGGACAAATAGCCTATTTGAGCTGTAAATTAGCGACGGACGAGCAGGTGAATATACAGTGGGTTAAGGATGAACAGCCAATTATGCTCGATGAGAGTCGGATGACTATACTGCCGTCAGGTAAATAATAAATTTCAATGTATTTATAATATTGATTGAAAGAAATATGTATAACTTTTTGATGGTAGGTATGAACGGGTGTTACATTTTGAGGTTAGGAATTGTCAGGTTAATGAAAATAATATTTTTATTGCGTGGAATAATGAATAATAAAATGTTTGTGTACACTCCTAGTAAATCTTTGATATTTTTGTAATATTTTGAGGTTACGAATAGTCAGGTAAAATAAACTTTATATTTTAATTTTGTAGTATGAAATATAATATAATGTAATGTAAAGAACTTCTTTTTTATACATTCCTGAAATAAATTTGATTATTTTGTAATGTTTTGAGGTTAGGAATAGCTTTATTATTTAAAAAATATCTGTTCTAGTAGAAATTTAGTAGTTTTAGGTTATTATTGTATACCTTGATTCGTAAATAAGAAATTACTTTAAATTTCTACGAAAGATGTACGAGTAATTTATCAGTCGGTAAAGAAAAATTCGCTTCGACCATTTCAATTGAGATATGAAAAAATTTAATTTAATCCTTGTAGGAGCTTTGGAGATCGATGGAGTACTACCGCAAGACATTGGCTCTTACAGATGTAACGCAAGTGGATACAACCAGTATCGACTTAGCAACAAGGCTCAGCTTACCTTGCAAACTAGCGATTTTGGTAAGTTCCAATTATCGTATTTTTTATAAATTTAAAAAGAAACCGTCACAAATTCGTAAATCTCATGTTTTTTAAAGAAATTATATCAATAATAAAAAAATTTTAAATTCAAATATTCAGTGCATTTCGAAATCTATTTAAAAAAACGTTAAAAATTCAAATTTCCCGCGCTTTAAAAAAAAAGAATTTATTTAATAAGATATTGAAAACACAAAAGAGTATAAATGTTCTTTAAAAAAACCTTGAAAAATGCAATTTCCCGCCTCTTTTTTTAAAGAATTAATAAATTAAATAAACACCGTTGACAAATCATATATCCTGCGGTTTAAAAAAAAAATGTGTCAACCTTTAAAAAAGCCCATTCAAATATCTAATAAAGATAATTCAAATCTCTCGCGTTTTATTAAAAAATTCTAAAACCTATTAAAAAATTAAAAAAACCATCATTTTATGAAGTCTGTTTATTCGTTACCTTTTTCCTAACATATAATTAATTCAGACTTTACATTAATCACTGCATTTTCTGTAAACAAAAAGAAAGTCAATAATCTCGCTGCTCGTCATTAGTTTCGACAAAAATCCAAAAATTCAAGCGCGGGAAATTATTTTTTATTTACGAAAAAATTACGTTTCCTACAAGTTAAGTACTACTGTGTGTTAACTATAAAACTTTTACGAGATTCCGAATAAAAAAGTCAACACCTTTTATATTGCTAATTCATAAAGAAAGTCGTCTACGAGAGAGCGATAGATAGAGAGAGAGAGAGAGAATAACAGCGTGTTTTGTGTGAGTGTGTGTGTGTGTGCATGCAGAATATTTGTACGTATATATCGAGTATCAAACTTTAGTTGGAAAGTGGTATATATATATATATATATAACATCATAGATATACACGACGTCCATACATGATTTTCTGATATATTATGCAAGTCATAGATCAGATGGTGTATGTCTATATATATAATCTACAACTTTTCATATATGCTTAACATTATCATTACAAGTTGTATCAGAGTGTATAATATAATACCTTGTTACCGTAAACTTCGGTTCGATGCTTGTCACGTTAGTCATTTATTAAATAGAAAATAGATGTGATGAAGAGGTGAATGTTCTTTTTATTATTTGTTGAATTTTGATAATAAGGAGGAAAAATATTGAACTATTCGTGGAAGTGAGAGGGTATATTTTAAGGGGATGTCGGACCCCTACAGGAATCTACACTTCCTAAACTGAAAATTATATTTAAATTATATTGAATTAAAAATCTGGAAAAATTCTTACGTATAGTTTAAAACATAAGGGGTGGAGTGACGTTTTAATTTTTAAAGAAAAACTAACATTTTGTAATAGTAATTGTATAAACAATTTTTGAGTAAAAAAAGGTATAAACTTTAAACCTATCCATTCTTATTCAGAAATATCAATATAAAAAAAATTTTAAATTCAAATATTCAGTGCATTTCGAAATCTATTTAAAAAAACGTTAAAAATTCAAATTTCCCGCGCTTTAAAAAAAAAGAATTTATTTAATAAGATATTGAAAACACAAAAGAGTATAAATGTTCTTAAAAAAACCTTGAAAAATGCAATTTCCCGCCCCCTTTTTTTAAAGAATTATATCAATATAAAAAAAATTTTAAATTCAAATATTCAGTGCATTTCGAAATCTATTTAAAAAAACGTTAAAAATTCAAATTTCCCGCGCTTTAAAAAAAAAGAATTTATTTAATAAGATATTGAAAACACAAAAGAGTATAAATGTTCTTAAAAAAAACCTTGAAAAATGCAATTTCCCGCCCCCTTTTTTTAAAGAATTAATAAATTAAATAAACACCGTTGTCAAGTCATATATCCTACGGTTTAAAAAAATGTGCGTTTTATTAAAAAATTCTATCAATCTTTAAAAAATTCAACGAAAACGGCGTAAACCATCACTTTATAATGTTTGTTTATTCGTTACTTTTTTCCTAACATAATTAATTTAGACTTTATATTTATCGCTGCATTTTCTATAAACAAAAAGAAAGTCAATAATCTCGCTGCTCGTCATTAGTTTCGACAAAAATCCAAAAATTCAAGCGCGGGAAATTATTTTTTATTTACGAAAATATTACGTTTCCTACAAGTTAAGTACTACTGTGTGTTAACTAAAACTTTTATAAGATTCCTAATGAAAAAGTCAACACCTTTATATTGCTAATTCATAAAGAAAGTCGTCTACGAGAGAGCGATAGATAGATAGAGAGAGAGAGAGAGAGAGAGAGAGAGAGAGAATAACAGCGTGTTTTGTGTGAGTGTGTGTGTGTGTGCATGCAGAATATTTGTACGTATATATCGAGTATCAAACTTTAGTTGGAAAGTGGTATATATATATATAATATATATATAACATCATAGATATACACGACGTCCATACATGATTTTCTGATATATTATGCAAGTCATAGATCAGATGGTGTATGTCTATATATATAATCTACAACTTTTCATATATGCTTAACATTATCATTACAAGTTGTATCAGAGTGTATAATATAATACCTTGTTACCGTAAACTTCGGTTCGATGCTTGTCACGTTAGTCATTTATTAAATAGAAAATAGATGTGATGAAGAGGTGAATGTTTCTTTTTATTATTTGTTGAATTTTGATAATAAGGAGGAAAAATATTGAACTATTCGTGGAAGTG
Organism: Theocolax elegans; assembly: GCA_026168455.1. Lineage (NCBI taxonomy): Eukaryota > Metazoa > Arthropoda > Insecta > Hymenoptera > Cerocephalidae > Theocolax > Theocolax elegans. The sequence continues at coordinate 2,249,632 of CM047426.1, read as the reverse complement.
AGAGGGTATATTTTAAGGGGATGTCGGACCCCTACAGGAATCTACACTTCCTAAACTGAAAATTATATTTAAATTATATTGAATTAAAAATCTGGAAAAATTCTTACGTATAGTTTAAAACATAAGGGGTGGAGTGACGTTTTAATTTTTAAAGAAAAACTAACATTTTGTAATAGTAATTGTATAAACAATTTTTGAGTAAAAAAAGGTATAAACTTTAAACCTATCCATTCTTATTGCAGAAAAATCGATTTAAAAAATTTAGAAAAATCCATGTACTCTTCTCAATTTAAATACAATACTTATATAAAAAAGTGATTGCCGGATGTTGTCAAGCCAAATGAAACGGCTATGTGATTGGTTTACGTTTTGCGCATGCGTTTAAAACATTGTAGGTTAGATTTGGCAACGCGGGAAAAATGTAATGTTTGAATTTTTTTTGACTAAATCGGATTATAATAAATCATGAATAAATATATTATTAAAAATTGTCGTTTTAAGTAAATAAGACAGCGTAATATTTCAGATAATGACTGTAAAAAACGCAAGGGCGCGCGGGGCGCGCATGGTTAATTCTAGTATACTAAAAAAAGAATTTCCTAAAGATAACTGTTGCTTCCCTGTACAAAAAAAATAAAAATTGAAAAGCCCTAAATCTCTTTAAAATTAAACATAATAAAAAAAAGATTTTTTTTCCAATTCACATAAAAATCATAATTGTCTTTTTTTCAAATACACCAGAGGAGAGCGAAAGCGCCCCGGTTTTCGTAGCGAAACCCTTCAATCAGGTTGCCATCGAGAAGTCAACGATTACGTTGGAGTGCGCAGCGAATGGGAGTCCGAAACCCGACGTCTACTGGTTAAAGGACGGTACGTCGATCGACCTGGCCTCCTTGGATTCGAGGTAATTTGATGCACTTCCGAGTTGAGTAGTTTTACCCCACCTCGGTCGTTAATTCGTACGTGACCGAGTAAAAAAAAATTTCTTTCCTTTTCTACTTGTAACTTTCATCAAATTGATGGATCGCGTTGTGTTACTACCAAGGGTAGATAAGCCAGTAATAAAAAAAAGAAAGAAAGAGAGTCGTTTGGTAGTAATGGTTTTTTGGTTTAATTGGAAATTGTTTGGTTAATTATTTGTCAAAATGTAAGATATAAAAAAAAGTTACCGACACTGCATATTCCTATTTACGAAGCTATTTGTTGTTTTATCGAAATTTCGTTAGTTGTCACACTTGGAGGTTAGTGGAAAGTAGTAGGAACAGTAAGTGAATTGTAATATTCAAAATTCACGTTTAAAACTGCGAAACTGTAACTGTCGATAAGTAGTCACCTTACCTTAGGGGGTCTTGAAATATGTTTTATTTTGTCTACTGTATCGATCAAAGAAAATTGTGCAGTATAATACATTTCAAAGAAACAAAAATAATCAACTTTTCAGGGGTTGACTTACCCCCGTACTTACCGACTTCCAGGATGAAAGTTAGGAAAAAGAAATTTCAAGTTTATTAAATTTCGTGAGTTGTCCTCCCTAATTTTTATTAAAATTTAGGGGGTAAAACTTATACATTTTTGATAAAATAATAAATTATTTTGTAAAGTTAAGCCCATTGAGTGTCGATAAGTATATAGGTTTGGTGACATTTAATTAACTATTTCAAAATTATGATCGGTAAAGTAGAAAGTACTAAATTGAATTTTAAGACCCCTAAGTAAATCATCTTTCCAAAAAAGTACAGAAAAGAATGAACTCATCAAGTTGAGTTATTTAATCCTCTTATTTAACTATCTCGAAGTTTCGATCGGTAAAGTAGAAAGTACTAAATTTAATTTCAAGACCCCTAAGTAAATAATTCATTCGAAACAAAAAAGAAAAAATATAATAATTAATTTTTAACCGATCTACATTATATCGTAGGTACCAGACAATTGCAGCTTCCAGTCTGATGATCAAAGACGTTACGGAAGAAGATAACGGATCGTATCAGTGCCGTGCTAAGAACCATATTGAAACCCTTGACGCGGTAGCCGAAATTGAGGTCCAAGGTAAGTCTATCTATATATACATATACACGTATTTATCACGTCGAGATTAAATTTATCCCCTTTAGGGATTAATTCATCTCGACGCCTAACCTCTCTCCGAGGAATGTAATTATCGGTACATAACCTATATGTGTGTACGTGTGTGAGTGTGTGTGTGTGTGTGATATACTATATACGTTAATTTTCGATTTAACGTGTATAGTGCCGCCTCGATTCACAAAACGACCACATGATAAGGAGGCTAGCGAGCATCAAGATTTGGAATTCGAGTGCGAGATATATGGTAAACCACCGCCGTCGATAACGTGGCTCAAGAACGGTGAGAAAATCAAGCTCAACAATTACTGGCAACTTGTTAAGGGGTAAGTTGAAGATTCTTTTTTATTGATTATAGATGTACAAATCGTTGAATATCTATGATTGTAAAAGGTTTAAAAATTGAGATTATGTGAAGCCACTTGTTAACTATGAATTTCCGATTTATTGGCCAAGATCGTTTGATTGATGTTTTATATTCAACTATAGAATCTTATTAATAAACGTTATCTTCTAAAAAAAATTTTCTTAGTTAACAATTGTCTCACAAGGGAAGTACATGACCTCCGGGAAACGGATCTCATCCTAACTTTGGTATGTTTTTTATAATATAAAAATATGAAGAAAGCCAAGTTATCTCTTGCCAATGGCCACTTTTACGGGAGTTATTCGACATTCAATAATAATAGCAGTGAAAATTACTTCCAATTCGGTCGCTTATAACTCGGAAACAAATAAAGATAAACAATCAAATCACAAACCAGTAAAAAGTTGAGTTCAAGTAGATATGGTTTGAAAAAAAAGAAGCTCAAATTGCTTAATTTGAAGCAAAGTTATGAAGAAAATAAAAAATTGAAGAAATTTTAACCAAAATTTAATATGAAAAATTTATTGTTTCTTTTGGCCTAATAATCTTCAATTTCTTATTTTCTTCATAACTTTGCTTCAAATTAAGCAATTTGAGCTTCTTTTTTTTCAAACCATATCTACTTGAACTCAACTTTCTTCTGGTTTTTGGTTCGATTGTTTATCTTTATTTGTTTCCGAGTTATAAGCGATCGAATTGGAAGTAATTTTTACTGCTATTATTATTGGATGTCGAATAACTTCCGTAAAAGTGGCCATTGGCAAGAGATAACTTGGCTTTTTTCATATTTTTATATTATAAAAGACATACCAAAATTAGGATGAGATCCGTTTCCCGGAGGTCATGTACTTCCCTTGTCAGATGATAACTTGCGAGTTCAAAACTTTGTTAAGCATATTTTACACCTTAATTATAGGAATCTACTTTTATCGACACAAAAATTATGCTGAATATTGATTATATATGCAGAATATTGAACTGAAAATCTGAATAATTTAATAACTCAATGTTAGAAAAACATGGAAGAGTAAAATAGTATTTTTAGATTAAAAGTAATTAATTACATTTTGTCGGTAAAAGATGTACACGATACCGGTAACTTATAATTCTTATTGAAATTATCAATTTAAAAATCTAATAAAGAAAATCATGAGTATTTTATTAAAAGAAAACGTTTGTTTTAAAAATTAATTTTCCTTATACGAGAAATTTTGTAACCTAATTACAGGACTCTACCTTTATCGATTTAAAATTGATGTTTAAAATATTAAATTAATAATTTGAAGAAAATGTAGTTTAGATACGTTATAAAACGTTTAGAAAATAGCTTTTTATTACTAATAAAAATTAAGTGAATATTTATCTCGGAAATTGTCGGTAAATGTTGGATGCTTTATCGATAACCTTAAACTCAAATCAAATGATTAATTTAAAAATCTGTAAACAATCACGTATTAGTTATCAAAAATAAATACAAGAGCCTAACTTACAAAATTAAAAAAAAATCCATTATTTGTATACTAAAAACGAATAATGTACTCTACGTACATTCATCTCACACAAAACATCAATTCCTGTTCAAACTTTATCTCCTTTATCATTATTAATTTTAAAACTATCAACCCCTCCTTCTACCTTCCTAATTATAAATTCACAAAAAACAACGTTTACAATTTTTTGTTGTTTGTTTAGTTTCATACACGATAATCCATTATACACTTCGAATTAATTAAAAGTTTAAAAGTGCAATGCTTTTTTTTGGTAAGGCAATAAACACTATAAAATGAATTTAGTGATTTATTTTCACGAGCTCGTGTTATGCTAATTAAAATCGGTGAGGGTAATCATTCCTCATTTTTTTCTTTATGATCCTGTCTAAAAATGGGTCGATCGATAAAATTCAATTCAGTTGAGTGAAAACTCAAAAGGATAATATTTAATGTAGAATAAGAAAATGTTGATTAACTTTATCAAAGAAAATTATAAACAATGATATTTTTAATATTAATGAAGATGTTGATAATTTTTTATTATACAAAGAATTATTGATAATTTTCTTATCTTAAGTAAATATTTTTCTTTTAGTTTTTAAGAAGTTTGTGTTATAAAAGAAACTCGTTAAAAAAAATTACATAAACAATAATTTTTTAATTATCAGAAAAATAGATTATTATATTTTATCTTATATTTTTGTGTTATAATTAACAATTTCACTAAATAATAAAAGATAATATTTTTATTTTAAAAAAATCTTATTGTTAAATTAGGTAAATGTGTGTTTTACAAAAAAGTTATTGATAATTTGACAGTTTAATAATTTAATAATGAATAATGGATTAACAATTTAATAATGAATTTAATTAGCAATTTCAATAATTCTATAAATGATAATTTTTTTGTTGCAAAAGAAAATTTGTTGATAATTGTTTATTGAAAAAAAAAATTGTAGAATTTCATGTTTATAAAAGAATTTTTTTAATTAGCAATTACAACAGATTTATCAAAAATAATATATATTATTATCATAAAAAAATGTTTGTTGGTAAATTTAGTAAATGTATGTTTTGTGTAACAATGTATAAATATTAGTGCTAATTTTTTATTGCAGAAAGCTTACTTTTAAACAAACATTTATAAAAATACGATATCTATTTTTATTTATAATAAAAACAAGAACCAATTAATAAACAATAAAAAAATGTATAAACCTCGATTTTTTTTAATAAGTAAAAAAAAATCAAAAAATTTAAATAAAATATTAAAAATGTTATCATATCCAAAAACTTTGTCGATACAAATATTTTTTATAAAAAACCGATATTCAAAAATATTATAATCCACACGAATTGTTACTAAAAAAACGTATAAGAACTATAAGAATATGTATAAGTTAAATTAAACTACCTCGATTCAATTGAATTCAATATATTCTCTCTGTTTTTCTCGCGTGTCGTACTCGCATAGTACACCCGCACATACATATAATTCACACAGCTCGAATGTACTATATGTATGGACATACATCCTTTGCAGATACAATCTAAGGATAAACGGGTTGCTAAGCATAGACGCGGGGATCTTTCAGTGCACTGGTACCAATCCAGTTGGTAGCGTGCAAGCATCGTCTCGACTCACCATTCATCAGCCCAGTAAGTATCTTATACTCTATTTCTTTTAATTTTTTTTTTCGTCGACGGCTTTGATTTACACGCGTGGGAGTTTATTACCTACTTTTTTATTACGTAGGTTATTTTTTTTTAGGTCAGAATTTTTTTTATTACGTATTATTGGTTATGATTATGATGCTTTTTTTGGATTAGAATGTTGTTACGTTTATGGTTGTATCTTCTGACGATAAATATGCTATGTTATAGATTGAGGCTATAAATTTTAGGTTTATTTGTTATAATTGTTTAAATTATTTTTAGGTTATTTATAAAATTTAATATGCGTTTAATTTATATTCGTTATTATTATAAAAGTATTAATTTTGTTTAGAAAGTATATATTTAAGAAATTTTATTTAATAATAATAAAAACTTTTATTTATTATTATTAATCATACATCAAACAATGCATTAGAAAAGTATTATTTTTGTTAGGTTAGAAATTTTCTAATTTTATTTACATGTACACATTGTATTTCGTGTTATTGGTATATTTGATTCGTACATTGTTGCAATAGTACTTTTTTAGGTTAGTAATAATTAATGTCGTATATGGTGTAATTTATCCCAAGTTTATTTTAACTTAAAAAGGTTATTTTTATTTATTTATTTATTTATCGTATCATATCTTAAATTTACGGAAAATTTTCAATTAATTTTTATTTTTATGATCATTATATTATATAATTTAATTATAATTTTAATTTGTCGATTTCTCAAAGTTTTTTTTATTTAATCAAGGAATAATGATTATAGACATTTTCAAAAATTAAGAATTGATATTGTCTTGGTAGAAAATTTCAAGAGTGTATCGAGATTGTTTTTCATGAAATTGCGATGAAATCAACGAATAAAAACTTGACGATTTCTATACGATCTATTCGAAATTTTCTCGTGATTAAATCGAGATTTACTCGCGATTTCAACGTAATTTATTCGTAATATCACCGTGATTTACTCGTGATTTATTCGTTATATCATCGTGATTTACTCGTGATTAATGAAGTAATCATTATTCTTAAAATTTTCGTTATTTTTCCCGACAAAAATTAGTGATTTACATTTTCTTTGTATTTTAATTTTGACTAATTAAGAATAATTCGTCTTTTTCTTGCAATTAATTCATAATATCTTCGGGATTGTTATTGATTTCTTCGTGATTTCGTTACATTTTTACATTTTTGTATTTTAATTTTGACTAATTAAGAATAATTCGTCTTTTTCTTGCAATTAATTCATAATATCTTCGGGATTGTTATTGATTTCTTCGTGATTTCGTTATTAAATCTTGAATAATTCATATTGTCTTATGAATGATTATTCGTAATTGTCTATGATTAATCGTGATTATACGTGATTGTCCACGAATTAACGTGCTTATTTGTGATAAATTCGTGATATTGCCTTAATTATTCAAAATTATTCGTGATTAATAAAATAAGTGATTTTCGTGATACTTTCATATTTATTCGTAATTTTTCGTATTATATTCGCATTTACTACTACTATATTTATGATTATTCGTGATTATATACGATATAGTTGTTAATATTTGTGATTTTATAAATTTAAATAGTTTTCTAATTTACATTAATCACGTTCATTTTCTACTAAGATAAAAAATCGATGCATTAAAATTCAAATAGTAAATTAATCTCTTTCTCCAACGGTACAGCAACTTTGAGAACCTCGACATAATAACCATTTTACTTTATATTTAGTGAAATCATTTTTTTAATTTATTTTACGTTTATTTATCCTAATCCTTTTAATTCCCTAAAATACTCCTTACGTCTCGTAACTGTGGTGCATGCTAACTGTGAAATGTTGAAAACACGGCAGAAAAAGAGCGAAAGGGTGGACCGAACCGTAAAGCGACGATGAGCAATGCAAAATCGGTGTCGAAGAAAAAATTGTCACACCGTTTACTATCGAACAGTACTTGGCAGCATCCGAGTACATTGTTAGGTCACACGTCGTCGGCTTACACGCCAAATCCACCGTTATCGATCAGTCCATCGGATGATCCAGCCGATTTGCTTGGTGGTCCTTTCGCTGGTCGACTGCCGAAACCACCTGTCCGTTCGTCCTATGATCCTCCCTTCTATCCCGATGTTTCAGACAATTTTGACGGACTCGATTTCGGTGACAACGGTGGTAACGCCCTCCCGCCACCGAAGAACCTCAGCGTCGGATTGCTCAACAGCCGATTCGTCGCGCTCAGGTGGCAGGAGCCTGAAGTCAATAGCGGAGAGATTTCAAATTATCTTATTTATTACAAGCAGGAGGGATTTGAAAGGTGATTATTTTTTTTTTTTATGGTTTGATTAATTTTTATTACCGAACGAGCAATGTAGGTGGATTGCTACCGACTGATTAACCTAGATTTATTATTATGGATTTAGATTTACTGTTAACTATTGATAAATCAAGTTCTATAATTGTTACCGACCCGGTAATGTAGGTTGATTGTTATCGATCCTCTTGCATAGAAGCAGAAAAGTTTCGAAAAATTGTTATTTTTTTATTTTAATTTTCATTGATTGTTATCGACTGAGTAATCTAGATTGATTATTACCGACTGAGTAGTACAGAGTAATTGTTACCAACTGACTAATCTAGATTAATTATTACCGACTCAGTAGTAGACGTTAATTCTTACCGATTTAACAACGGTATATATATAAATTTTCATTGGACTTTAATTTATAGAGAGAGAATTGAAAGGACTCGCCATGAAGAAACAACCGTGACGATCAGTGGTTTACAGCCAGGTACAAGTTATCTGTTTCGTGCTGTTGCTAATGTCTCAAATGTACTCAGTGCTTCCAGTAAAATTTTACAGCTGACTACTGAGTCCGAAGTGAGTATTTTATAATAAAATTTCACTTTTATGTTTTTACACCCTAAAACTATTTTGACGCTTGTGTACAATGTTATTAAATTCTTTTAAAGTGAGTTATCGATGATGACATTTACTTACATATAGTAAAATAAAAAGATTCTACAAAAAATAATTAAAAAATTATTTAAATAATATTTATACGTATTTATGAATAATAAATAAATTCGAGTATTTTAATAAATTTTTAAAAGAATTTAAAAAATTTTTAAAAAAGAATCTTTACGAAATAGATTTATTAGAATAATCTTCAAAGACCATGAGAATAATAAAGTGCCTTTAAGTATTAAGCAAACTTTTGTTCTTAATTCAGTATTGTATTACTATCAAGACTTAAAGAATAAATTTTTGTTTTCTAAGAGTAAAACTAGAAATAAAAATATAATTTTGCCGAAAATTAAGAAAACTATTTCCTATAAGAGTTGTGAATACAATGCTATAAAGTATTTCAACAATCTTCCAAATGAGTTAAAAACGTTAAATCTAAGCCAAAAAAATATAAAAACGAAAATTGAAGAGTATATAAGAAAAAATGATAATTTTATATAGTTTTGTTATTTATGTTGAGTTATCAAGAGCTCTATTAGTGTTTCTTTTTATAATATTATAATTTTTAAACAAATTTTAAATGTGTTTTTCACAAATACACACTATAAAGATGTTTTCTTAGTTCATAAATTAGTTGTTTAAATTAGTCTATCAGGCCTAAGTACAGGTATCTTTGTACCTCTTTAGGATGTAATGTTTAGTCGGATATATTAATGTATATTTAGACTTAAGCAACATATGTATTACTGATAAATAAATAAATAAAAAAAAAATAATTAATAAAGTTAACTGTGATTATAATATTTACTTAAAAATAACGCAATAAGGAAATTGTATGATATTAATAAATTTAAATTTTAGTAAATTAATACAAAAATTTTTTCTTTTATAGCCAAATGTACCAAGCCCACCTGTGAATTTAAGAGGATGGCCAACGAGCAGTGAAAGTATAGCATTGACATGGGAGGAACCATCACTCATCAATGGTCGTATTACAAGCTATCTTATCACTTACGCTGAGGTATGTACATTCTTGTAAATTATAAATTTGACACAAATAGAAGTAATTTACATTTCTTAATTAATTTCATAGGGAGACAATGAGGAAATGAAGAGGAATACAACAAATACAGCATACGAATTGATTGGGCTTTTACCATACAAAGAATATAATATCTGGGTACAGGCAGTCAATGATAATGGACCTGGTGCTTCAACTGGTGAAATTAAAGTTCGTACTTATAGTGCTACACCTACGAGTGCACCAAATGTCACAGTTGAAGCAGCTAGCTCTTCGGTAAAATAAAAAAATTAATTTAATGTTTTGCTGTTTGTTTTGTTTTGCTTTTGTATATTTTTAATTTTTAAAAACATCTAAAGTGACGATGTTGTTTGATAATTTAATAATTTAACTTCAGAGTGTAATCATTCGTTGGGAACAACCAACAGAAGGTCAAAATGGTATAATTACTGGATACAGAATTCGATATAGACCCACTGATCGAAGATCTCATTCTGCTATTGTAACAACTGACGGTGATCAACGTTTATACGTTCTCAACAAGCTGGAGAAAAATGTTGGTTACCAAGTACGAGTGTGTGCCTTTAACGTTAATGGGACTGGACCTTGCTCCGAATGGCAAGAAATTGAGACTTACGAAAATGACTTGTCCGAAACTGAAGTACCAAATGCACCTACGGATTTAAGAAGTAACTGAATTTCATTTTCATTATCACTTCAAATTTTACTAAGTTTTTGTTAATCTATAACTTTAGATATTTTAAGTAAAACATTCTTATCTTAACATATTCATCTTATACTAAAATTTACACTTAATTTTCTTATAGCTAAGCCAATGGCGGATTCAATACTTGTATGGTGGGGACCACCAAAAGATCAACGTATTAAAGTAAGAGGATATGTTCTTACATGGGGTAAAGGTGTACCTGATGTGTATAAAAAAGTTTTGGATGGAAAACAGCGTTACTATTCAATTGACAATTTAGGTACATATAACTTTGGCGTATGCAATTAATTCAAAGGTAACGTTAATTTTAATCTTATTTTTTTTATTTTGCAGAATCTAATTCTGATTACGTCATAACATTGAGAGCTAAAAATGAAGCTGGTGAAGGTTTTCCCATTTATGAAAATGTTAAAACAATTGAGAGATCTACACCTGAAAGTGCTGCACCGCTTACACCTCCAGTCGGTTTAAAAGCTATGGTTATGTCATTTAGCACAGTAGTTTTACACTGGACAGACATGACATTATCCAAAAATCAAGTAAGTTTATTATTGTACATTCATTTGTTACATTATTCAAGATAGTTCATGTGAAAATGCTTATAGTATTTTTTGTAAGATATGTAAAAAGTATTTGTAGATTATTAGGGTTTTTGTCAACTTAAAAATTGCAATGAGTCAAAAAAAAAATAATGAATATACAAAGTGTATTTCCATCTGGACTCTCTAGATAGGCTAATAATAATATAATATAATTAATAGTAATATTCTAATTTAATCTTTTCGTTTTATCTTTATTATTAATTACATAATTCACAGTATATCACCGATCATCGTTATTACGTTGTACGATACACATCATATCATCGAAGCAGTAATCCACGTTATAAGTATTACAATGCGACAGATTTGAATTGCGTGATTCCGGATTTGAAACCTAACACCGAGTACGAATTCACAGTAAAAGTAATCAAGGTATGTAGAAAAAAAAGATTGTTTATTTCTTGTCTCCTATTTTATAAAATTGTACTTAATATCACAATTCATAATTAGGGTCGTCGCGAATCACCATGGAGTATGGTAGTATTAAACAAAACCTTAGAAGCAAAACCAACCTCATCGCCAAGAGAATTGACCGTTCATAGTATTGATGATTATCCAAAATCAGTTCTACTACGCTGGCTACCACCTAAGCAATCAAATGGTGACATAAATGGGTATGTCATATCGTACACAACGGATAATACGAAAAACGATCGTGATTGGAAAGCTGAAGCTGTTGTTGGTGATAAAACCGAATATGTTTTGTCCACTGAATTGCAACCTAGTACTACTTATTATTTTAAAATTCAAGCAAGAAATACAAAAGGCTATGGGCCATTTTCTACAACTGTATCATACAAAACTTTAGAAAGTGAGAATTATTTCTAATTTTACGTTTAAATTGTCTTACATTGCACTACTATAAAATACACTTTTTATTTTTAGGTGCTCGAGTAATGTCTTACATGTTGATCTACTTAATAATTGGTTGCTCAATTTTAGTATTAACCGGTATATCAGTTGTTCTGGCATTTGTTTGTTGTCGACGTAATGCTGACATGCCGGATGGAAAGAAAGGGTAAAATGAATATTAATTTATTAAATTATCCTTTAAACTTAGAATAACCTTATGAAATAAAGTCATTGTTTATTTATTTACTTATTTATTTATTATGTATTTATTAGCATTATACATTAGTGTACACAGTTATCCAGCAAAGAAAACAATTTTTTCTTTGTTGGTTCAGAGTGTAACTAAATGAAATGAAATTAAATATTCAGGCTATGACACATCATTTTATTTTATACATTAAAAATGAGTCGTAGTGCTAATAGTAGGAAGTTATTTATTCCCATAGCAAATATAACTATATATATAATTCATCAAAATAGTTACATAGCTATTTTGATTGCTTGCAGAATGAATTAAAATGATTAAAATATGTGTTTAAAGGAAACTAAGATTAACTATGAAATCGTAAAGCATTCAAACACTGTAGTCGTTTACTACATTTGCTTATTTTTTATTTATTTATTATAAGTTCAATTTTCAATTTTAATTTTAATGTGTCAATTCCTTATATCAGTCCTGTGATCATACAATTCACATATAATTTGATAACTAAATAAATAATATTTTAAGATTATTTATTAATATTTTTATTTTCTATTTAGTTATCTCAAGGATGCAAATATAAAAACGAATATCAAACCACCTGATCTCTGGATACACCACGATCAAATGGAATTGAAAGCTTTAGAGAAAAATTTAGGGAACGGTGAAGCGTCAACGAGCGCAACGACGAGTAACACATTACCCAGATCGAGCAATTCAGAATATACTCAAGATAATATTCATGCGAATTCGAGTTCGTTGGATAAGCGTACTTATATACCAAGTTATATGGGTATGTAAAATCAAATTTTAACTTTTATTTTTTGTGTTATTAAAAAAAATAGAACCTTACACTTCAGTATATATATACAACATGAATACAACATCGTTATTATTATTTATTTGTTTATTTCGTTAATTTATTTTTATTTTCCTTAATTTAAAACCCTTGGTTTCTTTATTCCACCAAACAATTAGGCAACAATGAAGAGAAGTGCTCAACACTGAGTAGACAACACAGTCGAGGAAGCCACAAACCTAAACTCATTACACTCCCAGTTGATAGTGCACCATTACACCAGCGTAAGTAGTTAAACTAAACTCCTAGTCCTAAAAGCTTAAAATAAATAAATGCCTTAAGTCTCATCGAATCTACACATGGATTATACAAGTTTATTTTCTTACATTGATTATTAAAAATTTATGTATGATACACAATCCTCAATATTTTCATACTGGACACAATGTAATTAACTTTTTTTCTTCTTCATTTTCTTAGCGATTGCTACAGCAACACCAATAGTCAATAGCAGCATGTCACAACAAACAATTCACAGTTCATGTTCCGATGTACCATCGATTAGACAAAATTATCCAAGAACCGTAGCTCAATATAGTTTAAGCCGAGCTCACATAACTTTGGAACCGACACCTGAATCCAGTCCAGATTCATGTAATCTGACTAGCACCTACGAGACACTTCAAAGTCAAGTAAGTGTTAATAATAATAAATAGTAGATCAATGTAAACAATTTTTTACAATGAGATACTATTTTTTTTATAGCTGTACAGTTCAGGAGGACCACAGTCGTATAATGCGACTTCGCAGTATGTCCCAAATTCTTATGTGGAAACTGGTCAATCAACGAACAGTTGTACAACGACATCGGAAAGCAATGGTGGAGCTAAAAGACTCCAGGGTCATCCATTGAAAAGTTTTAGCGTACCAGCACCACCACCGCAATCAGCTCCTTCAACACCAGCTCAACAGAAACATGGAGGTAAAAATATTCTTTTTCTTTAAAAATTTTCGTTAAAATTAATAAAACTATTTAAAAAAAAGTACAAAAAATTAAAATTATTATTTATCAATTGTATATAATATATTTCAAATAAATGAAAACTAATTTTCGAATTAAATATATTTCATAGATGTTATAGCACACTGATTTTGCAAACTTATGTTAATTTGTTAATTGTGCTTTTTATAATGTAGTATTTTAATAATATAGATGTTTTACAGATCAATTCCAATCATTAATTAAAATTTTTATTTTCAGTATCTCAAGTGACAGTTCGACCAACAATGTCTGGAAGCCCTTACAAAAAGGCAACAAGTTCAAGTCAATTAATAAAAAATAGACTTGCTTCCGTAACAAATGCAAATCACACACCAGAAGAAATTGAACGATTAAAGGTAATTTCTCTTTTTTTAAATAAATCCTTTACATAGTTTGCTTTTTTTAACAGTATAAGCAATAAGTTTGCCTTTTTTTCTTTTTGAATGATTATTTTGCTTAAAATCAACTACACTGATAATAAAAAAATTTTTTCCAATTTTACAATATAATATTTAGAATATATTTGCATAGTAAGAATTCAAAACAAATTTAGTACAATTCAATCGTTTGTCATCAGTATAGTTCATTTTACAATCTCTCTAAAAATAACAGTTCGTCTAACATTTAAAAAAAAATTTATTCATTTTTTCGCTTAGTCAATAACACTTTGGTGTGAACCCTTTTTCTTTCCACAGCCATCATACAGTACCGAGGAGCTGAATCAAGAAATGGCAAATTTAGAGGGACTCATGAAAGATTTGAACGCCATAACCGCATCCGAGTTTGAATGCTAAGAGTGAATTCCTATATAAAAAAATAAAGCACGTGCCATCCTCATAAATCCGGATAGACTGCATATACACTCACACGTGGACCACTCATTTATCTTTTTTTTTTACCTTTATTGCAAAGATAAAAAAAGAAAATGATGGTTCAACGAGCTCGAGAGACGAAAACAAGCTGCTTGCAAAAAACTGATCGCTTTTCTTTTCTTTGAGCATCATCCTGCACGAAAAAAAAAATAATATCGCTCGAGTTGTACACACATGTGTTGGCATGACGAGAGGATTATTTAACAATCACGAAGACAAAGAAATCAAACGTGATGGTTTTCTTTGGTCATATTCGTGCTTTTGATTTTTTTTAATATTAATAATCATATATTATTTTTTTATACACACAATCGTGATGTTGTTGCAGCTAAGCACAAATGCGCATTGAACCCGGTTTCTGGAAGGATATTATATCAGTGGTTTCCTCGTTTGTTAACCTTTTTTTTTGATACTCGAAGAGTAGATTGAGAGGAAATAAAGGAAAAAGGGAAATGAAGGAAACTTAGCTTCGACTAAGAGAGAGAAACTGCTGGATCAGACCTTAAAATGCTCGAAGAACAAACATGTATTATATTGTAAGGAGTAACTGATGCTTTACATTTTTACATCACATCGATCACCTCGTTTGAAACTACAAGACTTATTTGTACGGAAGCTACAAACTGCCATATTTAGTAAAAAAAATAAAAGTGTCAAGGTATCGATTACCATCTGGAGTCACAAATGTACTGTGTCTCCCTATATATCTCTCTCTTGATGAACAAAAGAGAAAAATTTTTTACATTTTTCTCCTTTTTGTATGCGCGTTTTATTTAACACTTTTTACCTAATGTAATAAGTCTCGAAAATTCTTACACATATATATATATAACAAAACAAATGAGAGATAAAAAAGGAAAAAAAACGTTTAACGGCCTTAAAAATTTGTAATACGTACTGTCGAGCTGCTTTTATAGCTTTTCGTTTTTCTTCTCCCCTCTGAAAGCAAACCTGGCCGAGACGAAATTCCTAATGTACTTTTTCTTATCCCCCTCGTATAAAGTTAGTCGTCTAGTATTATGATCTCATTGGATTAAAAAAAAGAAAAGAAAGCAATTGTTTATTAGAAAGAAAAGTAGTATCGTTATTATTGTCGGTCATCGA
The DNA here is from genome assembly GCA_026168455.1 of Theocolax elegans. Classification (NCBI taxonomy): domain Eukaryota; kingdom Metazoa; phylum Arthropoda; class Insecta; order Hymenoptera; family Cerocephalidae; genus Theocolax; species Theocolax elegans. The sequence continues at coordinate 2,233,845 of CM047426.1, read as the reverse complement.
GTATGGATGTAAAATTAATAAATAAAAAAAGAATAAGGCCGCTTGAGCGTGTGAAACGAGAGCGCATGTTAGAGATGATTTTTACGTATAGAAAGTTTGGTTTCGATGTAAAATAATTGTGTATCATAAAACAAAAAAAGCCAGACTTTTCGCGAATTGAATTGAGTATTATTAACGAATAATAATAATAATCGCGCACAAGATATTTTTTTTCTTCTTTATACATATACATATATATATATATACACACACACGCGTACATACATAAATGTAAGGTGTAGTTTTTATATGCTTGAAAGAAAAGATCTGTATTAGTTATTATAAAAGAAGAAACACGTATTTCTTGACTGTAAAATCAAGGCAGAAAGTATGGAAGAATTATGTACATATAATTTTATACGTAAAATTTTATTTGCGTGTACTTTTTGGATTTACTCCGTTTAGCGTTAAGATATAACTGTATACAAATTATTTTGTATTTCGTGTATGTATAAAAAAATATCATATTTTTACAATATTAGAATTGTACAAATTTGCGTTCGCGCAATTTATATAGATCAATTTTTCTTCTTACGTCGCGTAATTCTGTAATATTTCTAAGATTTTTTATATTCGTACATATATATATATAATTTTTTTTACGTGGTACGATACGCAAATAAAATTTATGTATAATTTTATAGAATATACAATTTCCAATTATCTATTTGTAAACGAAAAAAAAATAATAACAAAGCCTATCTGCCTGTAATGTGCACGACGCGTAAAAAAAGGAAAATGCATTTCTCCACGAAGCTCTTTGTATTTTATTAAACGTTTATTAAAATAATGAACTTTGTAAATATTTGATAAAGAAGTGGCGAGGGTTCTCAAGGCGAGCGTTGACGAAAAGAAAGAAAGAAAAAAATATTCCCGATTAGCGAGAGGTAGAGGAAAAAGCCTCGTGCCTGAAAAAAAAGACTTGTAATTCATTCGTTTCTTCACCGAGTGCCACCGAAAACTTTTTGCATTTTTTCAATTTGATAAATAATCAAAGTTACTGTTACCCGACATTCGTAGATTATTCTTCTTTAACATTGGAATTGCTCGTGCTTCCGAAAAAGAAATAATTTGTATAATGTGCGAAAAAAGGAAAAAAAAAATAATTAGGCTACTAGCAACGTATTAGTCTGTATTTTTTATTTTTCTCTTTTATCAAATACAATGTATATCAGTCTTATACAAGCTCGAATATAAAACTGCGTATGCGAAACTGTATTTTTTTGCCTGTGTAAAATATATATGTGTACCTCGAAGACTGATCCTTAAAAGAAAAATAACGCCTGGTACGATCTGCGAATTCGGTGACAGTAACGTTAAACGGCTTGTAAAGAAAGATATTGTTCAAAGAAAAAAAATAAATAACACGACGATGTTTGATATTACACTGTTGAACTAAAAAGCTATGCGTTACTTAATGAAATAACAAAATAAAAAAATACGTGGCCTACAAAGATGAGACACGCAAGGCCTATATTTTACCACAAAAGTATAAAGAAATTCTTATAGCAACTAGTTTACGCGTATTTATCTAATCCTCCGAAAACATATACATTATTTATTAAATTAAAAGAAAAAAAATAAGAAGACATGTTGTATTAAATCTAAAAGAGCCGTCTGCTTTGATAATAAAACGATTTATACACTGAAAATTCTGATTCGCATTCAACGAACGAAAAATATTTATATATATATATATTATCTTTCTCCCTCCCCCACCTAAAACACAAGACTTAAGATATATACTAAAAGGAAAATGATCATGGTTTAATCTTATGTAAATATTTGAAAAAAAGGAAAAAAATGTATGAGAAACGCACCATTTTATATAAGTAATCGATTATTTATATATAAATATATATATACGCGTATAGTCACTTTTAATGTAATTATTATATTTGTACAATATATACATTTAATTACGGCCATCTCCCGAAAGAACATTCATTAAGGAAAAAAAAAGTGTGTGATAATATTTGTAAAACTTGATATCTAAATAAATACGATCTTACGTTCTGTACAAAAAATTTGTCATTATTGTTTCATTTTAAAATATGTATTTTTTTATTTAATTTAAATTGTAATTAATTATTTATTTTTAGTTTTTAAGATATTTTTTGTAGTAAGCGATATAATTGAAGATTTGCCAAATGGATATTGCAATCTACGGGATTATTTTAGAGAGATATTTAAAAAACGATGTATTATAACAATTTTTTTTTCATAGAGATTTTCAATAAATTTTCTATTAACGGGATATGAACCAAAAAAAACAGAAAAACAATTTATTTTTGTATTAATTCAGGAATTCAATTCATCGAAAAAACGTTCTGTAACGATTTGGGTTTCCTTTGTAGATATTCTGTGAATTTTTTTCAAATCTTTTTGTGGATAAATCAGCGAGATTTTCGGGCAACCGTAAATTAGTGTGTATAGCTATAAATTACCGATCAAAAACGGTTATATACATATAATTAATTAATTATTAATCATTTCATAAAAATCTCTCAGTCACGCTATTCTATTTGTTTTGAACAGTACTTATCTGTGATTTTTTTTTCCGATTTTTCTTATAGATTTTAAAATTTTTGGGATTCTCTAGGTAGATCTTCAATTAAAGTGTCACATCCAAATCAAATTTTTTATCAAGAATTTCTTAAAAATTTCTGTATTTTAGGATTCAAGCTGGATTTGCAACTGTATAGCATAAGTTATGGTCGACTTCTTTACAAATGTAAATGCAATTTTAAAGCATAGCTTTGTACAAATACAACATTCTATGGCGACAACTCACTAGGAGAGGCAACGGCCTTTGGATCACGGATCTTAACCAAACTCTTAGGATATGTTTTGTAATATAAAAGTATGAGAAAAGCCAGATTTTTAGACCCTAACGTGTTAATTTTCCCAAGTTATGGTTAACTAAAGCCAATTTTGTAAAAAAATTACTTCTACTTTGATCGCTTATATATAACTCGGAAACAAATATAAAGATAGAGTCTCGATCTTAAATTTAAAAGATAGCTGAAATTAAATAGACATGATTTAAAAAAAGAAGCTCAAATCGGTCAATTTGGAAGCTATAGAGAAAATAATAAATTCATGAAATTTTGGCCAAAAACGTTAATATTTTTTTACTACTAAATTTTAGTTCAAATTTGATCAATTTCTTGTTTTTTTCTGTAACTTTGGTCCAAAATTACCGATTATAGCTTCTTTTTTTTTCAAATCATATCTACTTGATCTCAACTTTCTTTTGAAATATAGATTGAGTATCTAGCTGTATTCGTTTCAAGTTATAAGCAATCAAAGTAGAAGTCATTTTTTTTACAAAATGGGCTTTAGTTAGTCTTGGGTAAACCTAACGCGTTAGGGTCTAAAAATCTGGCTTTCTTCATATTTTTATATTACAAAACATATCCTAGAGTTTGGTTAAGGAGGTGGCATATCCGGCAGGTTTATTTAAAACATTTATTTAAAAAAATGCGCAATTTTATATAAAATCCGACTACAGAAGCACTGGAGAATTAAATAATAAGTAATTCTACAAAGTTTCAAGTCAATACAATAAAGACACCCTAAAAAATTTCTGCACTGAAAATGTACGATTCTCCGTGATTCTTCGGTGCAGAAAATTTTTAGGGTGTCTTTTTTGTATTAACCTGAAACTTTGTAGAATGAGTTATTATTGAATGATTTAGTGGTTATGTATTCGGGTTTTGCATAAAATTGCGTATTTTTTAAAATAAATGTAATAATTACCTTTTTTGGCTCGGTCGGTAATCTACCGGGTAAGCCAGCCCCTTAAGATCCGTGATCCGAAGGCCGTGCTCGATGTACTTAACGTTACCGACTAAAAAACGTAAGATAATTCATTTACCTATGAGGGTAACAAACCCAATAGTTACAGACCCAACAAAATAAGTTCATTTTTTGTATACATTTTTCGGTGTAAATTTTTTTTAAAACTTTACATATCGACCTCCACCTTAATTTAACCTATACACTTACCAACATTAACAATTGTGTGCGTGCTGAAAAAATTTAGAAAAAATGAAAATCAAAAACTATATTCGTCAAATTCGTTGTCACGTTCCGCGTCATTTACCGATTGAAAAGTACTGTTTTCACAAAAGTGAAAGGAATGTCACACTCACCTGTTACCGACCGAGTTAATTGAAACGAGAAAACTATTTTAGCTAACTAAATATGGTAAATTATGAAAAACCAAGACGTTATTGCCCTTCGTTTCAGTATAATTTATCACTGAGTGAAATTATTTACAAAATGGAGATACATTTAAGGAGACGTGACGACTAAAAAATTCATATCCCTATTTATTTTTTAATTAGCAATGAGTTAACTTTTTCCAGAAAAACTCTCTGTAACGTTTTTCTACTTACTTTAAATAGTATGCATGATTTTTTTCAAAATTTTTTATTACTAAATCCGAGATTTTTGCGCAACGGTGAGAATCAATTTTTTCACCTAATCATTACCGACTAAAGTGGTTATTAATTAATTAATAAAATAAATATCTCTGTCAGCTTTTTATATATTACTCAAGTAGCACGTATAAATTTTTCCAGATTTTTAAGTTCCATAATTGCAGACAATTTTTGAGTTTTTATAAGTAGATCCCTGTAATTTGGAAAGGTCGTCTATATTTTTTCTCCATAGATTTTTGTATGAAATTTATAGTGATAGTACTGAAACGAATGTCAATTATGTCTATCTGGCTCAGTCGGTAAAATTTGACTCTTAAAGTTAATTACTTTTAATTTATAAAAGGAGTGTCAAATTTGTTATGATGCCAAACAAGTCATTTATCGACTAAGAATTTTTTAATTAATTTTTTTCGATTTTTCCATTGAGTAGATTCAAATTTTAGCTGTAATAATTAAAAATTATTCTAACTCAAAAGAAAAAAAAGTTAGCATGATTATTCAAAAAATTGTTTATCTTTGTTTTACATTATTTTCTAATTTATTGTACAATTTTTCAAATGCATCTTTTTGTTGCGATATTTTTAATTTTCATTCGACAAAGTGAATCTTTTAATTTTCTACGATAAGTGAACTTGTACTAAAAACTTGTAGCATAATCGATTCATTTAACTAAAATAGTTTAAACAAAAGGTAATGAACACAATCTATTTAAAAAAATCAATAAATATTTTAAATCATCGTAAAAAACTAATTATTTTATCTAAATTTTAAATGAGTGTTTAGGTATTGTATGAAATAAGTCAAAATATCCATTTAAAATAGAAGGTTAGAATTTAATCGCTGGGAAAAATTACGAAGTGACAAAAAAAGAATTAGACAATGTCGATTGTTTCTTTTTCTTTTCTTTCTTTTATAAATAAAGTACTTTACTAACAATATAATATTGTAATAATTTTCGTATCTCTTTCTTATCCATTCGAAGGTTTTCTAAATACTTTTTTTATTTCCTTATCTTTATATATAATCACGAAGCGAGAGTCGTTTGAAACTGTGAAAATTGATGATAACGAGTTAGGATCGTCGAATAAAGTACTTTATCCCTATATTTTAATAATATTAATTTTATATTATAATATATATTTATATATATTAACTATTACAATGATAAACTGCAATTATCATATCGCTCAATAATACAATCATTTATCGTTTATGTATGATAGTATTCCCATAGGGTTTCTTAATTTTCTTCATTTTTGTTTCCGCTTTCATGTACTGTGTGTTTCACCTTCTTTGTGTACAATACATAGTGTGTGTTTTGTCGCTCGCGTTGTTACCATTGCCTATTATACGTGTCAATTCATCCAATTCACATTACAATTATATATATATATAATTTCCATCTCATCTCAAATTGATTTTTTTCCTTTTCTGGGCATGCAACGAGAAATAATGACACGCGTCTCAAGTGCCTTTCATTTAAAAATTCATCTCATCCCCTTCGGAGGACTCGTAAAGTAAAGATCAAAAAATTATACAAATCGATTAATACAAAAGAAAAAAAAACAATTTTTTTCCCGTTTTGTTTATACAATAAAATTCCATTGCAGCAGTCTCGCGTAGTTAAAAATTAAGAATCGTTCCGTAAATATATATATATATGTATAATATAATATAATAAAATAATCTCAAACGTTAAAAAAAATGTCGTAACAACACAAAAATCCCTTTTACATTTTTTTAACGATCGGGGTCGATCAATCCGCGATACATTGTAGAACGAAAGGCACTCGCAGCGAATAAAATTTTTATTTTCTTTTAAGGGTAGGAAGAGCGTTAATTCCACACCCGCGCACTTATCAATAAATCATTATCATTATTACTTATTTTTTTTATCTCTGTACAAAGAAAGTTCAAGACGTTTACATCGTACATTCGCACATCGTCCGTCCATCTAAGTTCGTTAATTTAATATCAATGATATTCGATAAAAGCTAAACGACAGAACAATAAAAAATAAAATATATCGTCAATTAAACGAACAGCGACAAGTCACGTGTTGTTTTATTCTTCAGCATTTACCCTATCGTTTTTTATATCTCTCTCTCACTCTCTCTCCATTGATCAACGCCAAAAAATAATAAACGTATTACATGGAGAGGAGTAGCATTTTGTAAATTCTAAGACAATAGACGTAGAAGTTGAAGATAAAACGCGTTAAAGCACTCTCACATTTTCAATTTGCAAGCACAAGCATTCAAAAAAAAGCCGGATCGATCGAATTACTCTACGATCGCTGTTCTTTTTTGTTTCGTCACACAATAGCGCAGTTTTACATTATTATGTATTTTTTTTTCTCATTTCATTTCCTTTTTTCCCTTTCTTCGTTCGTTTTTCAACGCGTATGTTTTCTTCTGCTTTCCTTTATAGTTTGCACAATCTCTCTTTTTCTCTCTCTTTCAAATTTCGAAATTCGGCTTTCCAAGCCGTTTCGAGCTTATTTTTTCTTTTTGTTTCACATTTATAGGCCGTTTTTTCCAAGAAGAAGAATAATTAATTAAGAATTAAGAGGAAGAATCGGCCCCTCGGATTATGTTTTTATATAAAGCGGCATTTCCTCGCCTCGCAAGTAACAGTCAATAGCTCGCTTTTATCTAAAATCCCATTTCGCTTTTGGTTTACTTCACATTTACGAGAGATAAAGAGTAAGTTGGTAGTACAATAGTAAAATGAAAAGTTAAAAATCGCAGTGGTTGTGAATATGTGGCAGTCTTGATTTTTTTTCTTTTTTTTGTTGTTTTTTTTCTTTTGGAAAAAATGCCGCGATGTCTTGATATTCCATCTTGAAACAAGATTAAGTTTCTCCTCCTTCTAGGCTCTTCCCAATTGATTTTTCCTTTATTTTTTAGCGGATATGCGTATCGGCTACTGCTGCTGCTGCTGATTGTTCTCCCTTCATTTGAAATAAGCTTTTTTTCTTTGTGGCAGTGGCTGTAAAAGATATTGAACTGTATTAATTTTATTCTTCACTTTTATGAAGTAATGGCAATGTTATAATAGTCACACAATTTTTATTTTATATTTTTGTAATCAATGATTAATGAAATAATAATGATGAAGTTCGATAATACTTATTATTTTAAATATTTGTTTTGATACTTAGCGATGATATCTTTTCATTGATAATTAAGTTTATACATATAATTTATGATGCGTAATGCATAATTGAATTTTATATAATGTAATCTATAATGCGTAATTAGCATTTATCAGCTGTATGCACTAATCTATCATGGTATTTTTTCATTACAAATCTCAAAGTCAGAGTGAACCGATAATTAATTTAGAAATGAAATAGTAAACTAAGATTTGATTCACTCTAGTATCTCTAAGCAGTCACTATTGAACTATCTATTGATGTTTAGTAATAAGTCAAGACAAGCAGGTAAAAAGAAACTCTTTCTATCTTTTGTGTATTTTATTTTTGTACGGCAGCTCCTGTACGTACCTGATATTTTAGCTACCTACGCCTCAACTGGTTTCTTCTTCTCCTTCTTCTTCTTGAGGAAGGACGGTGTCCGTAATCCCTTCTTTTTCTTCTTCTCTTTCTTTGGCGACTCCTCGCTGACACTCACGTCCTGCGACATGGAACCCTTAACATGGAAGGTCCCAACCGTAACCATAAACCTCTTTTCATGCACATGCAAATGTTTGCTTCCTTTTTTTTTATTTGACAAGAGCTAACATTTCTTTCACTTTTTATTGTTTTTTAAATAGACTTTGATAAATGAATCTTTGTTATTCGCTTTGTTTATTTGGAACACAAAACCATTGGAGAAAATAAAATTTTTATGTGTAATAAAATTAGCAGTTGCGATTGTACATTTAGATATTCATTTTAATAAATAAATTATTGTGCCTCACATATTTATACTTTTTCTAAATCAACTTTATTTCAATTTAGATTAGATAATTTAGTTTAGAATCTTAAATGAATTAATCAATTCAATCTTTCTCTACACATTGATTTGGATTGTTCTTGTGTAAGGAAAAATTGTACGAGAAGAACCTCATATGTAAAAATATAAGACAGAACAAATTAAAAAATATATTTTTTCTTAGTTAATACTACATTTCTATTTTCTGTATTGAATTGATAATTTGTTTATGTTTTGCTTAGCAACTAAAGTCATACAGGTATCAAAGTCAGTTAGACATAAAGTCATTTTTTAAAGTTTCATAATATTTATAATATAAACCTGTACATATATAACAAATAGAATATTGTTTACAACTAAAATATAGTATTAAAATATAGCCTTACTTGAGATGTGAGGAATGTTTCTTTGGCTTGTGAAGATCAATAAATCTATTTATCATGTAAAATATAGTATGTAAAAAACTTTAAATTCAAAGACTTTATGTCACTTTAGCTCTTGTCAATTGTTAATCAAATATATATGAAAAATGATACATGCAAGCAGCATATCAGCAAGAGAGCTTAGCTCTAATGAATAAATCAGTAGCTTTCTATGATACAATGTATTAATGATGAATTATATTCTAGTATTTAAATTTGATTATTGAGTAGACGATGAGTTTGGATTTTTAGAATTCTGGTGTTAATCGAGATTTTATATCAATATTTTTATTTATAGTTTATATCCAACATTTACAATTTCTTTTTGAAATATCAATTATTAATCGTTACTGTTAACAGAAATAAGTATAAGTTTGTATTAAATAAATGTCAGTTATACACTATTAAAAAATTGATATATATATACTCTTTTTTAAATTTAGTAATTTACTCTAATGATGAAGAAAATAATATGAGATGATCGTACCTCCTTGCTACTGTGTGAGAAGGTGCTGTGGTGGGCATCTGAATGGTCGCCATTGACGGTATTCTCCCCTATAAAAATAATGAATATTAGTAAGTTTAAAAAAATTTTTTTTACCAAATTGTATGTTTCAAGTGTTAATTTAATGTATGTATTAGTCAATGTGTATGTATACCGTAGCATACGTCTTTGGGTTTTTGCTATGAGTGACCATAAGAATGAAACCAAGCTTACCTCAAGTTAACTCAAGATTTTTTAAAAATAATTTTCTTCCTTATGACGATTTATTGATTTTTTTAAAGCATGCTCTAGTAAATATCAACACCATCAAGACATTATATTTAAAAAAAAAAACAGAAAAGAAGAAAGTTCTCAATTACGCTCTGATAATTTAATCACATATTCAATTGAAATGTATGATACTGGTGATTTCGTTTATGAGAAATTTCTCCTTTGTAAAAGTGCAACGAGAAGCTTGCAGTGCAAAAAATGATGGAGACGTTAAAAATTTTAAATTGTACAACTCTAGTTAAATAATAACAAAATAATTATTGTGTTAATATGATAACTTTATTTTTTTAACGATCAGAATATTTTTGTGTTTATTTTATTTTTATAAGAAATTATTATTTATCAAGAGTAGCAAGTATGTAGAAACATTACATATTAGAATTTTTCGCATATGGTAATTATTTTAATTATTTTATATGTATATTTTTAAATAATTACACATTGTAAGTAAATAAGTATTTTATATATTAAAAATATATTGTGAGTTTCCTCAAATACTGTTTTTTCTTTGATTAATTTAAATATATTGCTAATATTTTTTAATTTATTATTTAATATATAAATATACTCTCTAATTTGAAAAAAGCTTTAAAAGCATTGTTTGTTATAAAAGTAGGTAAAAAACTATCGCCACATTCTCAAGATCATAAGCATTAGAGTCAAATATGAAACCTATTACTACCCAACGTGAACAACTTAAAATTAATAATCGCAATCCTGTTGCGAAAGAGGTCCCTTGTAGGTTAATTCTTAACTCAAAGTTATGAAAAATTATTAACATGCCTAGCAGTCTTTACATAAAGTGTTTACATCATTGTCAATAGACAAAGATTGTTCTAACATAATAAATTCCCTTGTTTCTAAAGAGTAACTCATGTAACAAGAATCAACTTCGATATTATCATCTGCAAAATAATTATCATTATTGACTTTGTCTTCCTCATCTGTATTGATAGATTCTAATTTACAATTATCTACTGAGACGAACGAAGTTGTTAGATTCGATGAATCATCTGTACTAGGAATTTTTTCACTATCGCTGTTATTCTCCAGGGAAACTGTGAAGGTTGCATTACTAAAATCTTCACAGGATTTCATAGATACCGAATTTTGGCAAGAGAAAAATTCTGTGGTTTTAGCATCAGTTTGATCGGTGTCATTACACCATGAACCGGAATCGTTGAAAATTCCTGGTAATGATTCAAATGTATTATCTAAATTTTCATTTATTGGATACTCCGTGTGTGTGGTTTCTAAAGATTCTAATTCCGGTTCTTCCGTTATCGGTGGTAATTCATTTGTTAGTACTTCCATATTAATGGGAGCAATACAACAGGGACAGCATTCGTCAACTTTTTCATATTGAACTAGAGTAGAACTGTCGTTTTGAAAAGATTCGTCGACGCTGTTGGATATCTCAATTTTCTGGATTTCTTCTGATCTAGCTTGACTGCGTTCCCACATTTCTTGGATTTCTGATTCATTAAAAATTTCGTATACGCTACTATTATCTGAATCCGAATCACTATTAGCATTTTCGAAATTTTCACTCTCTTTGCTATCGTAATCAATTACACAGAAAGTCACTTTGTTAGACTCTGCCTCTTCACCGTTGTCAATTTGAACATCTAAATGAGAATCTACCTCGTGCTTGACAGTTTCGTTTGGATCAACCTGTTTTTCCTTGCTATTATCAGATTTAGTATCATCGGTTGATTCGGAATTTATTTCTTGCAACCCAATTGGATTAAAATCCACGCAATCCTTTCCGTCGATACTACAATGAGTTTCATCGTTGGAAATACTGTTATTCCTAGATCTCTTTGGTGTGGAACATTTTAAACCTTGTTCGTCTGTTTCGTCGAAATCGTCTTTCAATCCTTTCAATTCAGTATTCATAAATTCTTTAATTGTCTTATCGGTTACCGTTTTCTTTAAGTTACTACACTTACCTAAATTATTCTTATCGATAAAGTGGTGTACGAGTTCGTGAATAACGTAAACACTGTCGTCTAAATCGTTAGATATACTCTCGCTACTAACCTTTGAATTGACTGAGTTGTTCGCATCGTAACAAGGTAAATTTCCAATTAAATCCGTAGCTAACTTCTTAGCGAAATTCAACGTCCCTACTTTCTCTCGTACAAAATTGTTCAAATCTTTCTTAGAGTACTTTGTGATATCTCGTGGCAACTTCAGAAAAGATACGTCGTACAAAAGTTCATCGACGAAATTCGCAGCATTCACGTAGATTTCGGCGTCATGTAATTCGTTTATTATTTGATTGACCGATGTGCTCATCGTTTTGTGGAATATTTCATCGCTAGATTTTTGTAAATTCATATACGTGTGACTTGGTAATTCCAGAAGATCTGAACCTTGGTTCGATACATTAGATAGGAATGAAGCTTCGGACACATCGGTTGTTCGATTGATATACGAATTGTCCTTTTTGTCATTCGAAAGATTCAACCATAATACATCCTCGTTCTCAACGTCAATCTCGTAACGTTCATTCCCTTCATTACACTCGAACATATCTTCCGTAATTGTAGTATTTTTACTCGAATCACTTATATCGTTTGGTGGCGTTATACTGTAAATGACATTCATGTTCTGCGAATTCAATTTGTACTTGTCGGAATTTTCAGTGTTTGCAAGCATGTCGACATTGACTTTGGTAGAAGGTACCAAATTAACATTGATACTACTGACAACTTCGACGATACTGTCGCGTCTTGTGGTTCGTTTCATAATTAGGTCGTCGTCACTGAAAAAACTTGAATTTACAGCTGAACTACGATCTTCACAACTATAATCTTCACTATTTTTTTCTATTTCCGAATACGTTAAATCCAAAGAATTAGGCACCTTTCTTAGTAATCTGTTTGGTAGCGTAGCTTTGTTGTTCGATGATCTACTTGCTTTTTCATCATCGGTCGATAACCAGTTATTCTCTTTTTCACCCGATTCGTTTGTTTCTTCATCTGCTTTGATCGTTGTATTACTAATTTCAAATGAATTATTATCATTTTCAAGGAATTGTTTTAAACTTGCGTCTAGAGGATTTTCTTCAACGATGCTTTCATCTATCGGTGTCGAGTGATTGCAATTAGAAAATTTATTTTTCATTTGACATAAAAGAAAATCAACATTTTTGTTTATGTCAAATTTACTTGCAGCGTCATCCGACGACAAAATTTCAGGAGTTTCGACGTACTCGTTATCAGCATCGTAATCGATGCTCAATTCTTTCTTAATTGTAATGCTTAATGGATCTTCAGAATTATTGTTCTCTTCGTCGGTTTCACTTTCGTTGCAGGTGAAATTGTCCTGTACAAATATTTGTAATTCATTTACGTAATTCGTCATCTCATCTGTGAAATTATCCTCAGTGTTCAAGAATTCTGATTCTTCGTTATTGTTGCTTTCGGAATCATTGGGGTAATCCAAATTTTTGTTAATTTTACTATCTTCGTTGTTATTGTTCAACCCATCAGTTGGGTTATTGATAGTAAATTCTACTTCGTTTACGTAATTGTCTACGGTAATGTTCAGATCCATCTCTCGCGAGTATTCAGGCACCTCTTTAACAATGCAATTATCTTCGCTACTCAATATGTTATTAATCAAATTGTCATTACGTATTTGGTTTTGTTCATTTTCATCGACATCCATTCGACACGGTATTTCTACCTTGATAACACAATTCGCGTTAAAATCATTGTTCGGTAAATTAATTTTCTCTGCGAAATCCATAATAATACTTCTCCTTAACTCTACATTTTTAGTCTCGACGATAGATTTACTATCGATAATTTCAAATTGACTAAATATAGCGGGTTCAGATTTAAATTTGTTATTCAAGCACAATCGCTCTTCGTAATTGTCGAAGAAATCACGCTTCATCTTCTGCCTGATGTGCGAAGCTGTTTGTACTTGAGTGATCAGTGCTTTCATGGGTCGAGCCAATTCTTGTGACTTTGTTATTTCGAGCTGACAGGTTTCCCGGTAGTTATCCCACAAGGAGAATTCTTCGTTACTGCTGACGCTTCTACTGCTACTTAACCTCGAGACTCCGGAAACTCCTGTAATGATACACCCACCAAACGCACACAACAAAGGCTATATTTGTATAATAATGTTATGGAGAAGTATCGACAGTCAAGTTGGACATGACGCAGCACGTCTCAGCTCCCCGCACCTCCTGTCTATTGACCATCATCTTCTCTTTTATTATTATTTTTTTGTTTCTGCGAATTCTACATTTTCATTTTGTCTTTCTACACGAGACCTCTGTGTATCACTTACAACCGACCTTTTTTTTGGTTTCATGTACCGAGTTAGTTTTTTGTTAAGTTTACTGAGCAATATCAAATAAAAAAATATAATCTTTACATTGAGTTTCTTTTTTGTTGAATATTGGTTACATTTATAGTTTACATTGAATATGATTTAACGATGTTCTGGTTTCTTTTTTTTAAACATTGCTTACATTGATAGTTGTCTTCATAAGTCATACAACGAATGTAATTTTTTGTTAGTCATTTTTTCTTTAACAATAGGTAATACATTATACACTTTTAATTGATTTATTCCAATGTAAATTAAAATTTAGTGTGTGTAATGCTATAATAACAAATGTTAGTCGCATAATTTAAACAAGAAAAAAAGAAACAAGAAATACAGCTCGTCAGCGAGTATTATTATTATTATTATTAGTTTGAATGTGTTAGAATATATTTCTTTAAGATATTGATCAAATTTTTACTTAGTACAAGGATAATGGATTTTGCAAACAAGGTGCATACGAAAAAAAAAAAATAAACAAAAAAAAAAAAAAAAAAATAGAATATATAGTTGATGTAAAATGAGTGTGCGTGATAAAGGAATTTGTGCTCAATAGCAAGAGGTGCGGAGTGCTGTATACGAAAAACCAAAGTAAAAATAGAAAAAAATCAGTTTGAAGCAAAAATTTTAAAGGATTTGAAAAGCAATGCACACATTGATGGGAGGATGTTTAGCAGAGATTATGGTTATTATATTAAAAAAAGCATAAGCAACATTTAGTTCTGCAGAATGAGGTCCCACAGAACTTACCTCGTCCATTGGCATTCCTACGAGTCATCATTTCGGAGCGGCGTTGCTCATTTAGAAAATCGGCATTCACTGTGTGTCACATGAATTAAATAAATATATGTGATAAATCGCAAAACAAAAAAAAGAAGTAAATTAATAAACATGTCAGTCAGCTTAAATAAATCTTTTTTTTTCTAGAAATTATTTTAAGGTGATTTGAATATAATGTGCGATTACGAAAAAATAAATAAATTGGGATTACAAACGTTGTTAGTGTGCAAATAGTATTTAAAAAATTCGAGTGTCGAAAATAAAAAAATAAAAAATTGATAAGCAACTAAATTGTGTAAAATATCGTTTATATAAATATTAGTATAGCTGGTGCACACAGAACGTTGTCAAAAATAGGATTCGAATATTCAAAAGTGCACAACCAATCTCACCTATTTTAATATTTCTTTGTAAATGAGCTATCGAAGGCTCATTTTGAACACCCTCCCTTTGTGTGTCTGATTTCTCCACCACCGAAGAAGATTCTACTGACCCTGACCGTTCTGCGTCACAAATTTGTCATGCTCATGCATCAAAATCTCATGCACTTATTTATTTAAAAAGCAAACTACTAACAATTAAGGATTTACTCACCATCGCTAAGCACAACTTCTGGTTGACTTGGTGCAGGCACTTGTTTGGTTTCTATCCGTAATACTTTTGGCTCTGTTTGGACAAATATAACACATATGGAATTCGAATTAGGGTTTACAGGGATTATGATAGTATAATAAAAAATGGGAGCTAAAGAAATATATCAAAGAAAAATGAATAAATAAGAGTTTAACTTTTTTTACCATCTCTGCTTTCTTCTTCGGTTTCTGAAGTTACAGAAACTGGCGATTGAATTGGACTTTTGGCAGTGCTCGATTCATGAGTAGCCCGGCTAATGTTGAATGATGATAACGCTTCGGATTCCGATTGTGATTCATCGTCTGTAAAATTTTATTTCATTTTAGTGAAAATCATGTAATTCTCGAATAAATAAACAAATAAATCGTAAAATATTGAAAAAAGTTTTGGAAATTTTTTAAACAGTGAACAATTTACTAGTTGCTAATTATTAATTATTATTGATCAATCTCATAAAATTTTAATAATTCTATGAAAAAAGTTTTTCTACTTTAATTACAAATTATCCAATACGATGAATATGAAAATACATTTTCATCTACAGCTTGACTAAGGATCTGTGTTAACTTATATCATAACGAAATAAAAAACATAGTTTCAATACTAAAATACATACAAGGATCTCCTTTTGTTTTGCGTTCAATTTCCTTTTTGTATTGATCTAATTCCTGGTCGGTAACGGCGTCGAATGGATTTTTCGCGTATGGAGTTTTGTACACCATGGCATTGTGTTGGAAACCTCGTTGGATAATACCTTTACTAGCTGCTCCAACAAGAACGACTTGTTCTCCAGTACCGCTAATAGTCGCGTCCTACAAAAAAATATGAACAATGAGATTTCTACTATGTAAAAAATGTTCTAGGAAACAAAACAAGAAGATGTATATTTATAAAAAATGAAAAGTACACAAATATTTTTTTATTTTTTAAATTTTCAAAATTGACTACTTTTAATGTCTGTACCATGTTATTTTTAGTATTATTGTTTTAATGAAGAACGTTTCAGGAAGTACTATATTGGAATGCTGATATTATAACAGCAACAATAAAAAATGATTCTAAACTTAATAATTTTAAAAATAATTTATTTTATTTTTATTTAATTGAATTATTTATATAATAAAAAAATGTATGTAAAATTAATACATTTGTAAGTATTAATAAAATTTAATCAATTTAATGCAATAAATTCTTGAAATACTCAATGGTAAGTGTTTTATACTAAAAAATCATTGATTGATTAAATATATCATATTGGGAATAAATTAACCAAAAATTTTTGGGTGATTGCAATGAAGAATATGATACATTACAATATGAAATGGTTGTTTGCAAAATTACTGTGCATATAAAAAAACAGATAAATAATATATTAAATGAATTTTTAAGTATTTATTATAATTCTTCAAGTATAAGTGTAGTGGATTAAAAACATGTTTTTTTGTTACTGTTACAGCTTTATCATTTTCAATACCATAAATTTTGATACATTCTGGGCTACGTGCATTATAATTAAAAAATTATCAATCTATTAAATGTCAATTTACAAATTTTATTCTCTTTTAAACCAGTCCCCGTAAAAACAACAATGTTACAAACCTGCATTTTCTTTGCCTCCTCCCACGTAACACCTTCAAGAATATGTGACTGAGGTCCAGCAGAAATTTTGTCCGCTCTTCGATAATCTTTAATCTAATTAGAAAAAGGAGTAAGTAAAAATAGTATTAAAATATCATTCTGATTTATACAAATAAGAAAAGAGAAACGAACCTGTTGCTGGAGTTGTTTGAATTCCTTCGGATTAGTATTTTTCGGTACGAATTGCAGAGCCCCGTCAATTTTAACTGGCGTGCTGCTGTGCGTCGGCGAGCCATCCGACACCCACTGCGCACAAAACCAGAAAGTTACAACAGAAAAAAAAGAACGTAAAAAGGGAGAAAAATATAACGTCCCGAGACCCCGCAAAATGAATGAAAACCAAATAAATGTTTCAAAGTAAATTCACTTTGCATCGTCATGTACAAAATATCGTTGCTGTTTCTGTAAAAAAACGGCCACTCCGTCCACGCGAGTTGTGTGCGCCTGCTAGCCTCGAGTAAAGCTTGCGGAGTCGTTTTGTCAATCGACGTTTATACGAATTAGATAACAAATACAAATTTACGGCGTTTCGAACGCGACGTATAAATCCGGAAGATAAATTCGTCGACCAGTCTGGTTTTGTGGTTTGCAGTGGATGTTGCAAGGATGCCGAGGCCACCGTACAAGCTTTGATGATGACCAACAGGCACACACATTCGATTTTTAAATAGTGATCAATTACAATAGTAAAATAAAACACGCTATTATTATCATGCTTGTTTATACTATCTTTAAAAAACGATAAAATAAAATAAAAAAGATATCTCTACTGAGTGAGGTGAGAGAACAGTAATATTTAATAATGACGATTCAGCAATATTTATTTTTATTTGAAACATTGAAAAGCTACAATTATATAGATCAGTTTGTTTTTCCTTTTTTTCTCTTCTTACGCCTTAATGTACTTAAAAACAATACGTACAGCACTGGGCTGAGGAACTAGACTATATATATATTACGAGTCAACCGTGATTTTTCTTTTTGTTCGTTTTACGGCAGTGTCGAAATTGCACAACATACATAGAAAAAACATCAAAACTACTTAACAGATTAAGGCGAGGAATAATTAAAAAAAAAGAAAAAAATATATATATATGTGGAATGCATCGCCTGGAATGCTCGTAGAGGCTCTATTATAAAATTCGAAGCAAGCTCATGGAGCATCGAAGCAGCGAACAATTGATTAATATTATTTCTTTGATTTCATCATATAGCAACGTCTATATATATTTATATTTTTTGTATATATATATATAATTTGATCTTTGTAAAGTTCATTCATAAAGTCTATGTTAAAAGCGACGCCGATAAACATGATTAACGACTTATTTTTCTTTTTTTCCTTTTTCTTTTTTCCTTTAAGCGTCATGATAATTGAGTTACTTTCTGGTTAAATTACGCCTATGCAGAGTTTAAAATATTTTATAAAATCCTTTTGATTTTTCGATAGAGAAAGGTGTATATAGTTAATGGTTTAATCCTTCTTATCTTCGAAAGTTATGACTTCTACCTTAGTAATCTTCTTTGGGTCTGGTGTTCCAGTCTCTAAAATTTCGACTTTCTGGTATACGTTTGGTGAGTTCAACCAACGCGTTCTATCGGTTCCTTTGCGCCCACCTTTCCACAAGCTGTAACATGTAAAATTTGTACTTATACGATTTTTGTTTGTAAAAAATTTTAATTTCTTATTTTTAAACGCGTTGTCATAAATAAATCTTAAAAATGTATGTTAATTTAGTAGCAATAATGTATGTTTTTGAAATAATGTTATTCACATAGGTCATTTATATTTATATTGATTTAATTTGTTTTTATTGAAAGTCATGTTTTAATCAAATAAATAATAACATATAAATCTTAAAGATTTACATTAATTATGTTTCTCTATTGAGTGGATTATAACAAACAAATCATAAAAATGTGTGTCAATTTACTTTTTTCTATTTATATTTTATATTCAATTATAGAATGTAAATCTAAAATATCTATATTAATTATGTTTTTTATTGAAGGCATTAGAGCAAATAAACTTTAGTGTTAATATAATTTCTCTTATAACTCATTATGACCACGTAATTTATACAGGTTCTTTAAACAAAAGAACTTAGTTTACCCTTGTTTGTATAATTCCTCTTCCTCAAGTAAATATCCAAGCGAAGAAACAGCTGGAGGTACTTCGACATCATTTCGTGGCCTGGGAGGTTCACTTTTGACCAGAGGATGTCTATAAATGTAACCTGTACGGAAGCCCTATTAGAAAAAAGAAAAACTAAATTAGTTTTTCCACATAAAGAAAATATGCTCAATATACAACTAAACTTACAATAATTAATGTTTCTAAAAAATATAAAAACATATTTAATTAAACATAAATTTTTATGTATTATTGAAATTAGCCTATTATATATTTAACAGAATTCTGCTTGATAAATATTATCCAATTTTTAAGACTTAATTTTAAGTTCTAGTTATTAATTAATTTAAATACCCAGACCCATCTACAAATAAATGTAATCTATTTCTGTAGGAACTTACTCTCATTTATGTAATAATGTTTGTACTTTTATATAGTCAAAGATATAAATGAATAAATAATCTTTTTGAAAACGTAAAAAAATATTTAATCAAGCATAAATTTCTTATTAGCCTTATCTACATAATGAAATTACTGCTTGCTGAACATCAAAAAATCTAACGAAAAAAAAATTTCATCGAATACATATCGATTAAACATAGAATTATCTAAATAAATATTACCATTATCTTAAAAGTGTATTAAACAACAAAAAATTTCTCATTAATTAGTTAACGAGCAAGATAAACTCTTCTACAATTATTCTAAAAATTTCTAATTCCTCTTGTCACACATGTGCATAAAAATGTATATATACATATATAATCGTGAACTCACTGCATTATCGAGCATGCGCATGAGAGCTTCAAAGTCAGTGCCACCAATGCGCCAACGTTTCTCGAGCTTCTCAGCTAATGGTGAGGGTTCGGCCACACTGGTATGCTGTGGTACTGGAGCTTTGCGCGATGCCTCGTAAATGGCTTTTCGCGCCTCATCAGGTATAAGAGTGAGATTGTCAATGCCGACCGGCATTAATTTCAATTGCGTTTCGCAAGCGAGCACCATGTTGTACACGTTGAAAAATGCCTCCTCGACCGTCTCGCCGCAACACAGTGCACCTCGGTTCGTCAACAGCATCACTTTGTTGATTGGACCGAAATTTCTTGATAATTTCTCACGTTCATCCGGGTCTAAATTCACTCCGCTTATGTAATGGTGGGTGCTCACTTCGCCGATCACTATACTCTCCTGACCGAGGGGAAGAACGCCGCATTTCGTTGAGGATATCTGAAAATTAAAATAAAAAAGAGTTTAGGAAAAAGAAATTATGAATTTTAAGGTTGAAATAATGTTTTCTATGTTAAATATACTTGTTTGAATAAAATTTATAGTATTTATGCAGCTTTGTGTTTATAATTTTGATGCAAAGTCAAAGTTTTTTTTTAATATTATTTTTTAACTGATTATTAGTATTAATTAAATTTTAGTTTATCAATCGTTATTATTAATTCAAGATTATTTAATCAATTGTTATTATTAATTCATCATTATTTAATCTGTTATTTTTATTAATTCATGATTATTTAATAAAGAATTTCAGTTTTATTTGTAAAAATTAGCTTGTTAAAAAGATTTTTATTTTTAAATTGATTAAAAGTAAACAATAAGTTAAGATCTATTATTTCTTAAATAAATTTTAATTGATTATTACAATTCTGAACTAATCTTTCAAGAAACTATTTGTAAAGCTGATCAATATTAAAAAACTAAGATTTATTATGTTACAAATTCTATATGTTGATAATAATTTTAAATTAAAATTTTCAGCTAAATGTTATATTTTATCTTAATTCAAATCGTTAGCTAGAAACTTTTTTTATGTAAAACAATGAAATAACGAGCGAAGATCTGTATGTTTAAAATAATTTTAAATCTAATGATTAAACTAAACATTACAAATTTGTTTTAGTTTCTTATCACATATTCTCATTTAAACTGATCAGAATTAAAAACAAACTAAAATTTTATATATCTACATAAAATTTTAATTTAATAATTAAACTATACATTATGAATTTTTATTCAACCTTCTTGCTCGCAAAAAAACTGGTTTCTTTCATAATAGACCAACAAATCAAATCCACAAAATTTCAAACTAAACATCACAAATCATTGTACTCGAACTCATTTTTTTCCCCCTCCCCCTAAAGTCTAGGACAACTCACAGCTGTAACGGAAGGCGTCGCAATGTGAACGATACACTTGATATCGGGTCTGGCTGCGTGAATCGTCGAGTGCAATTGATAACTAGCGATGTGGACTCCGAAATTCGTTGTGCCTTGTTCAACGACGTTGCCTTGCATGTCGACTTTTACGAGACTCGAGGCTGTCACCTCGTGATACAGAAGACCGTAAGGATTAACAAGGAAGTGTTCTTGATCTTGATTTAGACGGGCTGTTATCATACCACCAACACCTTGCGTCCATCCATAAAGATCGAGAAGTCGGAAAACTGATGCGAGCTTGCAACGTAGCAATTTTTCACCTTTTGCGTAACCCATGCTCTCAACTCCGCGTATGTCGTTTATCGGAACGACGCAATTCGAGTCTGAAAAAATAAACATTTCGTTTTTATTCTTTTATTTTTTATTTTCTTTTTCTTTTTCATCACTATGTCAGTACACATTTTATAAAATTATTTGTAAGTTTTACATTTTTTTTTAGATTTATAATAGATAGTATTATTTTTTAAACTCTGTGATACTTAAATTTATAAAATAAAATAAAAAAATTCTTTAATTTAACATTCTTTAAATATCTATATGTGAATACTATTATTTGCTAAAATCTTTGTACGGTACATAAATTTGTATAAAATCTTCTGTATTTATATTAAATAATATTATTTTTTTAAATCATAGATACATTCAATAAATTTTGAATGTTTTACATTTACTTTGTATCGACTGAAGAAGTAAGAAAATCTTATACATTTTACATTTTTTTTGTCTTTATACTCAATAGTATATTTTTTAAAATCAAATATACGCTTAATAAATTTTTATATTTTTTGTACTTATACTGAACACTTCAAATTTTAAAAGTCAAGAAAACACTTAATAATTTTTGAGTACATTAAATTAGCATTAATTGATAATTTTCTATAATAAATCGATAATAAATCATAGATTACATTAAATAAATATTGCATACAATAAATTTAGCTTAAAAAATAATCCTTTAAATTAAATATATTTTCTGTTTTCACAAATTATTATTTTTTTATCTTATTGATACCCTGAATAAACTTTTAAAAATTATTGTTGGCATTAATTTTTTTATTAACAACAGATTCACTTTCTTAAACGATATTTTCAAAAAAAGGCAAACCAATTGTTAATAAAAAAATTAACAGCAATAATACAGACCTACGTACAGATAAATTAATTTTATCTCTGTAGGAATTACGGCATGTTCATAATGTTGTAATTTTACCTGGTTTAATATAAAAAAAAAAAAATAAAAAAAAAAAATAATTCGTATCTATCACACCTTAAAAAATAATTTTATAATTGATGTATCTAGCATTTTAAAAATAGATTCTGGTTATCAAGTTTTAATGTACTAAAATTAAACTAAAATGTATAAAAAAACTGACTTCTGAACACATTGGCATTGAAACGAGCTCCTTGAGGGCCCATCATTTCCGAGATCTGCTGTAAAAGTCCAGAAGGACCAGCGCCATCCTTCATTTGGGTTTCTATGATGCGTTCCAGTTCCTCTCTAAATAAACGTGAATTCATCATCATCTCTACTCGCTTTCTCCTCTCCATTTCCCTCATGTCCTGTAAACAAAACAAGATTTTAAATATTTTACTACAATATAATTTGCTTTTAAAATAAAATTATTAATTTGCTGCTTTGTTAACAATCAGAACAAAGGACAAATAATAATAATAATAAATAATGATGCTCTATATATAAAATGTAAATAAAATTGCTTTAGTTTTGGAGGATTTCCAACACGTTAAATTTGACCTATTGAATTTACTTATAGTTTTGTGAATACTCTTGTCAAACAGAATTGTGTCTGAAAGTTATGGATTTTAGCAGAAAGTTTTGAAGATAATCATGAGTTAATTAATATTTCTGTAAAAATGAATAAAATCAAAGAAAAATATGTGACATAAGGAGATTTTCTTGAATTAAAAGATAAATATTGATTTAAATTGAATAAACTTTATTCGGAACCATTCAAATTTATTGATACCTGCGCATTATACTTATTTATTTTTTAAAAATCATAAGAACCATGGAAAGAAAAAAGGTGTTGAACTCGAAGGATTATAATTCAAGAAATAACATTGATTCCAATTGTGTAAATATTTATTGTAATTGAATCAATCAGCCTGATTTAAAATCATTCAAAATTATTCATATCTATAAGATTAGAACTTAATTATTTATGTAAATAAACAATCAGAATATACGAAAATTTGAATTATGAAACGCAATTGATATATCAATTGTTCTTTAAACTATTAAGTTAAGAAACTTTTAATTATACTAATGAATTGTACTTAATTACAGTAATAAATTATACACATGTACACAAAGATATAAATATGTATTGAATGAAAATTGAAAATTTCATTGATCACTTTTTTTTATTGAATAATAAATATAGATTAGAAGTGAAATTGAATATTTGATTGATTATATTTTTTTCTCTAATGAATTGATGAATCTAAAATAATTATTTTACTTAAATTTTTGTAAATTTTATCAAAAACTATAAATTGTATTCAAGTAAATAAATAAAATACTAGCACGAGGATAACAACTTGTTGAACTTGAGTAATTACATTCAAATCCAAATTCTTATTGAACTAAATAATAAATTATTTAAACATCAATAACATGTATATATCTTTAATTGATTTGATATTTTCGTTTTAAAGAACTACAAAATTATTTTATTAATTGTATCTAGTTAAAATTAATAATATTTATATATCTTCATTGAACTTAATGAATTCTTTAAAAAAACTGAAAAATATATGTATTACTTATATTAAGCTAAATCCAATAATTTCTTTAAAATACAAATTACATAATTATGTTATTAATTGTATTAAGTTAAAATCTATTATCTTCGTTCAACCACATTAAAGTAAAAAATTTCCTATAGTTGATTAACTGTATCAAAAGTAAATCAATAACATTCTTTTATCCCCATACGATTAAAAAATTTCCTATAAATAGCATAGTTACAAAATGATTACATTACTTGTATCAACATCTATTTATCTCGATTCAAATTCAACAATTTTCCTTAATTAAAAACTACAAAATTATTTCACTATGGGTACCAACATCTATTGATAACCCCCTTTGATTATAACATTTCCTATAAATGCAAAACTACAAAATTCTGAAATTTCCTTAAAAAAAAAACTATAAAATTGTAAAATTTCTTTAAAATATCTTTAAAATATCTTTAAAAAAAACAACACGAACACACGCGTCTCTGAAAACTATCAACCTATTACTTACAACCGAATGACTCAATCGTAAAATGATTCAGAAAAAAAAGAAAAACGAATACGTAATATGTATTAGACGAAGACTTACAGCGTCAATATCCGCGGGCCTCATTTTACTTTTTTCCTCTTCTGTAAGCCCATCGACGACACCGTTGGTCTGCGGTATTTCCGGCACCTCTTGCTGTTGTTGTTGTTGACTCGTGTCGGCCATTTTGTCGTCCTCTAGAACAGTCTGCAACACACGAGAGACATTAAAATCAGGTTTACAATTGTTAAAAAAAACGTTCACGGAGCAACTTTTAGACTGATATGGTCTTATCTTCGAGTTACTTTGAGATAACGGATATAGAAGTGTTGGGGAATCTTTTATCTTGTGCATTTCTCGGCGATAATGCAATTTTTTTTTCTTCGTGAGGTTAGGTTGTGAGTTGTAACGGCGAGGATTTGGTTTTTTAAAGTTTAAGTTTTTTTTTAAGTAACAATTATAAAGTTTAGGGTTTACGTGAAGTTAGGTTGTGAGTTGTATCGGTGACGAATTTTTTATTTTTTTTGTGAGGCTTAGATTGTTAGAAGTAACAGTGAGAAATCTATTTTGTAATAAAAAAACCAATTCCTTATTTTCTATTAAAGTTACTACAACTTAAAAATTATTTTTTTCAATAATGTGACATAGTTACAAAAATTTATAGATATAGATATAAATTATAAAAGTTATAAAAATTTATAAAAATTGGGAATCCAGCTAGAAAATTATTTTTAAGTTAAAATTAACTTATATGTTTAGCTATTTTCTTCTCGAAACGCTTAAAAATCGTCATAGTTAATCAATAACACATTATGTGTGTGCAATATTTTTAGGGTTAATTGTTATTTTTGGATCCGTGAGGGTAGATCCCTATAATATAAAATCATTAAATTTATTCTTATTCGTCTTTTGTTGTTAATAAAATATGGTTTTCCATCAAAACGATTTTTTAAGGTAAACACTAGCAATTTAGCAATTTTTTTTAAATATGAGAACGAATTCGCTGGTTATAAGTTAATACAATAGCAGTGATCGGTAATTAATTTTTTTTACGCGTCACATATATCATTTACGGAATAAACGTGAAATACGAATGAAAAATGTCATAAATCTCTATAATATGAAAATCAGTTGAATTTTTATGAATTTTGAACAGAAGAAATTAAAAGTTAATGTTCGTATTTAATTACATTTGCAAATCACAATAAGGTTATTTTGTGTTTCTAACCTCAAAATATTAAAATTTCTAACAATATACTCTAATATGCAATCCAAAATAATTTCAATTTAAAATAAGAGGTAGGAAACCGACCGAGCAAAAAAAAAGATAATTATTACATTTATTTAAATAAAATACGCAATTTTATGCAAACTCTGAATACAAAAACACTAGATAATTAAATAATAAGTCATTCTACAAAGTTTCAGATGAATAGGACACCCTAAAATATTTCGACAATGAAAATGTACGTTTTCTCTAATTTTTCGGTACAGAAATTGTTTAGAAAGTCTTTGTCGTATTGACCTGAACTTTGTATAATTACTTATTCTTTATAATTATCTAGTGCTTCTGTATTCGAATTTTGCATAAAATTGCGTATTATTTAAAATAAATGTAATAATTACCTTTTTTGCTCGGTCGGAGGGGAATGCCAAAGGGGAAGTGGCACCCAATTTACAGGGATCCACACATTTAAACTTAAAAATTACGTCTAAAACATCGAATTACAAATTTGGAAAAATTCAGGTAGATTGTTTAAAACATGTCTGAGGGAATAACGTACAAGATGTTTCTAAAAATTCATCTGTTTGTAAAAAATATAAATAATGGACCATTTCTGCGTCTAACATGCCCTTGGACCCAAATTACAGGGATTTGCCCAAAAAATAAAATTAAAATATTGAATTAAAAATCCTAGAAAATTCATATGGATAATTTAAAACACGAAAAAAAAGACCTGAAGTTTATAGTAAATAAGAGAATAATTTTTTTTTAAATAATCAAATAAATAAATTTTGGTCGGTAATTATTAATAAAAAAAGACATAAACATCCTAATTAAATTATCAACATAAAAATCTGGAAAAATTTGGGTATATTGTATAAAACATGATGTAAACGATATTTAAAAAATGAATTCCTTTGTTTATAAAAAAAATAACCATTTCCTCGACGCGTCCTTAAGCCATATAACACACAATGACAACGACAACGTCAACCAGCATTAATTTTACGTCACCACACACACACAGTAAAAAAAAATTCGATGTTCCATCACGACGAAAACGTTGTCAATTACTCAACAACAATAAAAAAAATTAGCAGACACTATTCGCTCAAAGGATAATTGTCAGGCACACATATATGTATACACTACATCACTTTGATTTACACACATTTGATAATACTAACGATGACGTCATTTTCTAAAATTGATGTTACACCTGACTAACTACCTAAAAAAACGTTTTCCTCGTTCAAACAACAGTAATGCAATTGTAATGCAAAATAAAAAAATGTTCTACAGTGCACAACCGACTGTGTATATATGTATTTGTCGTAATAGGCTTTGCGACACCTCCAAAAAAAAAAAAAAAAAAACAGAAAACTCACCAAATCCACCCTGCTGGATATAGTTTTGATCAGTGCTTTGTTGATCACGTCAGCGATAAACGTCAAGTGCAACATAGCCATGATACCGAGTACATCAAACCGAACCGAACCAAAAAAAAACTCATAACTACTCTAACAACGATGGTGAAACGCTCATCGATCTCTGGACACCCGTAAACCTCGGGCTCGATCGGTAAAGCAATCACATGGAACCTCCATAATCACACTCGCGTTCAAAATATCCACTTCTTTACATATCTTTTTCTTTCTTACTCTCTTTACAACAAAAACACGGAGAGGTGAACAAGAACCAACAAAAATAAAAAAAAGAAACACAAGTCGAACGTTACCGACCTCGGCGTTACGACGACTACCACCGCGCGGCTCGTCGGAGATAAGCCACTTTTGCCTCCCGACTTCTTCGGGAATCGCGTAAGCGCGCTACGTTACATCATCGTCATCGCTCACACATACATGCAAATACAGACACATCTCGCGTTTGACCCACTGATGACGGTCACACAGGGACACACGCGGAACGCTAATCGATTCGACCGGTTGAAATAGCGAAAAAATACACACACACACGTATATTCAGACACTCACCCGCACACAAACACACGCATCACATCCACGTGACTTTCTAACTAAAACGAATATGTTAAAAAGCTTCTCCACTATATATATATATATATATATATACGCACACACAAGTCAATCCGACCTGGTGTTTTTATGAATATTTTTATTGGAGTATATACGTACATGGTCACTAAGAATAGAATTCGGTATATCGACGATGGGGACTTCCAAAAAGACTGGATGATGTTTAAAAATGAGAATGACTTTCAATCACGGTGTTATTTTTAGGTTAGTGTTCTTTTATGTGTGTGTGTGTGTGTGTGTGTGTGTGTGTGTAAATGTGTGCACGTGTGTAAGATCATGTGATTCTGTGTATGTACATTTGTATTCTCGTATGAGAGTGTGTGTTTGTATGTCTGAATATACGTACGTGTGTGTGTATGTATGAGTACGTATAAGTTAATTTGCATTCTTTTGTTTAGGTGTGTTTTTCGATGTGCTGGTGTGCATTTACTAATTCTTTTTTAAATGCTAAGGATTACATAAGGTATGATAAATAACGTTTCATATTTTTTTTAGATTATTGTTGTATTTGTACGTGGAGACTGTGTTATCATATTTGTTACGTACAGATGTACATACGTGGACATTGTAGAGATAATTATTCAAATTTCCCGCGCTTGAATTTTTTGTCTTTTTGGATTTTTAATTATTAGGACGGTGATTTTTTATTTTTTTTTTTACTGAAACAAAACGATATAGGCACGATAAGGGTTTGAAAGATGTGTGCGATTATAATTCATTATGTTTTAGTAATTGTTTTGACGGGTTGATTGTTTTGTAAGGTGATCGAGTATAGGTTAGAATATTTGAGAACGATTTTTTTACAAGATAAGTAGAATTATTATGGATCCGTTGGATTAATAAATTATTTTGAAAATTTTTTAGGTTATAATATTTTTTAAATTAGTTTCTTTATGAAGAAGAGGATCTATACTGTGTTGATTAGTTTTTGTTTTAACAAGTTTGAGTTGTTTATGTTCTTTAATTTCGTTATATTTATTGGTTTTGAAAACCATTCGGTACGGTTTTTTCTAGGTAAGGATATTATGTTATAATTGATGAATTAAATTAATAATAGAAGAAAAATGTATATACTTCATCGGATAAGTATCACTGAATTTTCATTTTTAAGCAATATTATTAATAAATAAAATAAATTTTTTTCGAAAATAATGTGGTACAGATCTGTAGGTTAGTACATTTTGAACAAATATTTAATTATCAATTTAACCTAAAAATAATGATATTACATTACGTCCGTATATATACAAAAAAAAATCATAGTACTCGTTTTTGTATTATTTACATTTCCTATAATTAAAAATCTCGAAAATCGTAAGCGCGGGAATTTTACATTTCAATTTTACATTTTAACCCTCAGAGAATTATTCGTAAAAAAAAATTTTTTTTACTTTTATGAATAAACGGAATTATACGAATTGTATTATCTTTTACGCACCAAACTCGCAATGCATTAAATTTATATACCCTTACTATGTAAACAGTGCCAGGAAAAAAAAGATTAAAAGATAAGATACAAAACCTCGTTCACTTAATCATACTCGTATTTATAATTTTTAAGCTCATTATGCACTTTGTGTACATAAATAAATATTAATGAAAAATATTATATACAATTCATTTTATTTTATATGTGCAAAATATAATAATTATAATTTAAAATTCGCAATTATTATATCCTTATTGCGTTTCTAACGGATTTAAAATAAAAATTATACAAAATTATAATTTTATCTTTTACGAGTTGTAATACTTGTGCATATTACGTACGTTGACCGTTAAAAAAGAAAATTGTATTACAAAAATTCTGATTGTTGATATTCCTTATATTTTGTTGTGTATACAAATATATTGTAAGAATTTGTAAATATATTTTTTTCATTCATATAAGGTAAATTTATAATAAATAAATAAATAAAAAATTTAAAAATACGTAAAAAAATGTTGTTTATTCACAATTAGGCAATATCATTTATAATAAATTAGTATATCAAAAATATATTGTAAAATCACGGAAAAAATTTTTTTTATTCATAAAAACGCAATATTTTTTTAATCTAAATAAATTCCAAGCATACGTAAAATTTTTTTCATACATAAAATCTCAATAGTATTAGTAATAAATAAACGAATAAATGACTAATAAATTATATAAACATGTAAAATATTGTGTATTTATTCAGACAAATCAGTACAATTTACGGTGCATAAACAAGTAAAAAAACAAATTATACATATACGAAAAAAACCTTTACTCATAAATATCCTGAAAGCAACATTTAATAAATATACTATAATTTGTTCCTATTCATAAATCTAATTTTTATTTATATTAAATAAATAAATAAATAAATAATAAAAACAATAAAAGTTTTTTAATTTAAGTATTGATAAAAAAAAGAAAGAAATTCGATTAATAACATTACTACTTTCCCTGGTAGAAATCATATTCCATTAAATAAGTATTAAATAGACTGTTTGAATAGAATGGGCAAAAAATAGGCGAAAAATGTGCCCATTTTTCTCCTATCGATGAAACGCTTTTTCTCACATTTTATGACCATTTATTAAAGTAAAATCCTATTTTTCTCCCATTTTTGAGCTTGTAAATATAGATTATAGTTGAGTCTAGTTATGTCCTATTAAATATCTATTAAAAATGGACAAGTGAAAAATCTAATAAAACAGCGTTTATCTTCGTAAATACTGGGAATACAACAGAAATTAGTTGTAAATCAGACGAAAACGTTAAAAACCCACCCGAATCTATAGGAATTTTGAAGTTTACTCTTTCCGGAAAGCTGGAAAGAATATTTAAATATTTTGAGGTTATGGTCATTCTATTAAATGCTAGTAAAATGGGAGAAAAAGCGTTTCATCACAAGGTATTTACTACCAATTTTTAATTCCTAGTTCTTAGTTTTAAATTTCTACTAGGGATGATGTACAGATTAATTAAACGATTAGTCTCGTATAGGAATTACAAGCCGGCACTGTTTATTCATTGCGGGTAAAGAAAAAAAAAGTCGAATCCTAAAATTAACTCTCTCTCGACGAGAAGTCGAAGTCGTTGGCTCGATTCATGTAATTTCAGAGCGATCTCAATGAGTTTGTGCGGAATAGAAGGAGGCCGTATATTCACGATTCGCTCAATCGACGTAATTCGCGTGACTCTCCCGAGTTATCTCCGTCTCTTCGCACATATTTTCGTCTCGATAATTTTTATGTCGAATCGTTTCGTTTTCGTTTAAAGAAAGTTGCTTTATTTAAGATTATTTCTTTTTTTTATAATTTTATTTTTAAATAATTATATAATGAGTTTTACCATATACGATATCAATCGGCTAGAATGTTTGATGACAAACGACAAACGGTGAGAAATTGTAGGCGTATATATTATTTTTTTCATATAAATAAATGAGATTGTTTATTAGAATTCTTATTGTTAAGATTTCGTACATAATTTATGCCGTAAACGTAATTGTTTTTAGATTTTTTAATTTATAATATTTAGGTAACGTTTTAGTGTATGTTTAAACTAATGAAGATTATTGATGCTATGTTTATTTATTTTATTTATTAATTTCACTCTGTCCAGCGCTCCCTCAAGTTTTAAACTTTCTTTGTAAATTATTTTAATTTTGTGAATTAATTACTTAAAAATATAATTTCTATAGGTTTCTGTTATACTTATGGTTTTATGACTAAAAATTACCGACGTAATATTGTTTATTTTTTTCATAATAAAATAATAATTTTTTCTAATAATTTACTTTGTTAAGTCGTTCTACATGTTTTAAACTTTTTTTGTGATTTTTTTTCAAAATTTTATTTTATCATTTCAAAATCAGTTTTCGGGTCAGAAAGGGTAGGGTACTTGTAATTTTAATACAACATTTTTAGAAAATCCTCAATATTATTATTATGTATAAATAAATAAATAAGGAATATTAATTATTGATAATATAATTAAATAATTAGAAATGATTAACTTAAATACAATATATTTTTATAAATAAATTAGAACTTGAGAAAATTTTTTCAATCTCAGCAAATGGTCATTTTTTTTATATTTTTTATAAACAAAAGAATGAGTTTTTGAAAAATCCTGAACTTCAGGGCCTAAGGCATGTTTGAAATAATATACCCGAATTTATTCAGATGTTCATATCAACAATTTACCAACAAAACATTTGTTTATTTAATTATTATTAAAAAATAATTTTTCTTTAAAAATTGAAATGTCACGTTGCTACCTTATAAGCTATTTGTATAAATTATTTCAGAATTTTAATTCAATGTTATATATAGATTTAATATTTATGTTAAAAAGTGTAGATCCCTGTGATTTGTGTCCATGACCCCCATAGTTATATTCCTTGACATTTACATCCATTCCTTCACGTTTAAGGGGGTTCCATACTCAATTTTTGATGATTAATTAACAAAAAATTAGAACAGTATGTGAAAAAATAAGAGAAAAGGCGCCTTCGTTTATTGACAATCTAACTGTGTGCTGATTTTTAGATTAAAATATTATTGCGTTTTTGAGAAAAGTCTTACCAAAAATATCAAATCTTTTCACCTCGTCGAGGTTAGGTTCACATTTTTGGTAAGACTTTTCTCAAAAACGCAATATAATTTTAATCTGAAATTCAGCACAAAGTTAGATTATTAATAAACGAAGGCGCCTCTTCTCTTATTTTTTCACATACTATTTTATTTACAAATTTATTACTAATAAACATGTATGCCGATAAGGTAGGGAGGATAAATATTGACTATGGCACCCCGTTAAAAACCAAATAATAGACGTCGCGTCGTATATTATTTCAACAAAAAATATTATATCTCAAATTTTTTTCATTCAACAATTTAACCATAAATTCAATACTGACAAAGATATAAATATTCTTATGATCTTAATTCTACTACTAGTACCAAATACACGAAAATTCGTGTCTATACTCGTTGTATTTCTAACAACACTATTTTTTCCATTTCCAAGTCAATAATTACGTTTCTCCGTACAATTAACGGACGTGACGTCAGCTGTTCCGTTGTTGTAAGTTGACTGTGCCCCGTTGCACTTGAACCTTTCTCAGTTTCCTCTCGTTTCGCGAAACTAACGGAGTCTTTCTGGCAGACTGTCAATCTCTTTTGCAGAGGAGACGATGATTGTATATAAAGAGAGATAGATAAAGATCTGACCGTAACTGATGTTTGTTACTTGCATTAGGAAAGTATATATTCAATCGCGTTACTTGATGTATATTCGACTTGATGAAGTCGTGTGGTCTGATGGACGTTCAGGACTAATTTGTGGTTGATTACTTTTTTTTAAACGTGGATGTTGATTGTTGATTTTTGAAAAATTAAATAACAAAGGATTGTCGGTTAATAAAAAGATCTTTGTGAAAATTGATTTTTATAAACGAATACGTGTTTATAATTATAAATTTATGTTGATTTAAAGTTGATTAGCAAAATCAACAATTACTAAAACTGGTTATTTTTATTTTAAGTAACTTTTACTTTTTTAACATATTAACGTATGCTGATGTTGATTACGAAAAGTCAAAAGTTACTAATTTAAATTATAAAGTACATCTAACTTGAAAAATTCATCGAAAATTTATCTAAATGCATATTTTTTATTATAATTATGTTAAGTTTTTTAAGCTGATTAAGAAAGTCAACAGTTACTAAATTTTAGATACAAAACATTTCTAACTTATTTTTTCATCGTAAAATTATCGAAACGTAAATTCCTGAATAACTTAATGAAATTAATTATATATGAATACAATTATTTTACATTTGATAAAGTTTACTAAAAAAAGTCAACAGTTTCTAAATTAATATCATAATCTCCGTCTCGTTGACGATTCATCATACATTTATTGTAAAAATTATTTTCTTAAATTAATGTAAATAATTTTAAATTATTGTATTTTAATTTATTTTTTTTTATGTTGACTACAAAAGTCAACAGTAACTACTACTAAAAGACAACAGTAAAACACTTCTATAGCTCGTACAATTCGTTATTTATTTATTTATGAAAATATTTAGCTTTTTCCAGAATGAACATATATAATTTTAATATTAATTTTCTAGAGATTGACTTAAGAGTCAACAGTTATAAAATTCAACTGACATAACATATCTGAATTAGTACAATTCATCATACATTTTTTCCAGAATACACCTAAAATTGTAACATTACGAAATCACCTCTATAATAAACGCAATCCATCGATTCCATCTAGCCTAAAAAAAGTCAACAACTACATTTTATTCGCAAATCATCTCTACATATCTGTACATCTTTTCTCAACAAACGTACGCACACGAAAAAGTTAAAAGAAGAGCTTGAATTCCCAAATTCACATCCACGGAAAATGCCGATCCACTATAACCTAACCTCAAAAACAAAAAAAAATCGCCATCGTATATTATTACTAATGCAATTAACAGGAATATATGTGTCCACATATACGTATACAAAGTTGATGCATTTAACCGTGTAAACAGCGTGAAAAGTTGTGCCGGTGCATACACACACACATCAGAGAGAAAGATATAAAGATGTTCGAGTCAGCGGCCTACGTAGGCGTGGCAACCGAGAGAGAAAGAGAGAGAGAGAGTGAGAGAGCGGTTTATTATTAGCCCAGACGGATAATTTCCCGTATGTACATGCGCACGCGTATATACGACACATCTAAATGTATAAACGAAAGAACCGCGGTTTCCTCATGGTTCATTGAGAAGAAATCGTACCACATGTGTGTGTATATATATGTGTATATATCGCGTGATGATGTCAGTGACGTTCATTGTCGCAATTATACGCGACGTTGCGATTTTGTATTTATCATATTTTTTTTCCTAGCTTTGAAGAGGAGGGAGAGTGCGAAATGTAGGAGGCGTCGGTAAAGAAGTTTTTAGTTACTTTTGTTACTCTATGAAAATTACAGTAATGGGTTTAGACTGGGAAAATTTGATAAGGATTTTTTTAAAAAAGAGTATTGTTACAGTAAATATTAAGAATTTTTCCTAAGAATAGTATATTTCGTAACAAGTGCGTAAAAAGTTACAATTCAATGTGGTAAAAAAGGACGAAGTGTGGAACTTTCGAACGCACCGCGTTATGAACGATATTTGTTGTTACAATGAGCGAGAAATTGCATTTTAAAAATGTAAAAAATGCGTAAAATGCGGTTATACGCACACGTATAACGAAAAGATAATTTATCTCAATTTTATGATAATGTTACAGTAATATTTATAAAACAAAAAGAAAATTTGATTTTATAACAGATTTTTATTAAAAAATATTTGACGATTTATTAAAACTATTGTAAATTTTTAGGTTAATTTTTTTTACACTGTTAAGGAGGTCTAAAGTTTACCTACAGATATCGCGATAAATTTTATTAGATAATCTCTATACGCTTATAAAAAAATTACGTGAAATTTTGGATTATTATTCCATTATTATAATTTATGATATTATATAATTTATAAATATTATAAATTCTTATTTTAGGATATTTTTTATTTTAGGTTAGTTTATTTAGTTTATTTTTGGTTAATTTTTGTAAAATGTCTTACGATTTATGATCATGTCACGGTAATTTTTATATAAAAAAAACTCTTTAAGCTTTGCATTAAATGTTATTTATAAATTATTATACTTCTATTATCAAATAATAAATTTCATTATAATTACAACATTTTGTATTTTATTGTATAATGATGTGCCCAAAATTTCCTTTGTCATTTAATATCATTTTTATAGCTTATCACCTTTTGTAATATTTTATTGCTTAATCAATAATAAATAATAAAATAATAATGATACATTGTAATATAATAAATGGAGCGTATTAAAAATTATAACAATTTCATTTTAAATATTGCAAATTTGTTGACCATCTGATACAAGCCCCAGATGTTTCTACAATAATTTTTCTATGATAAAAAAACCACGATGTACATTGAAAATTATGAACAAGGGAAATTAAATAAAACTGAAGACCGTATGATAAAAAAATGTGAAACAATTTCCTCACGATTTTATAGTTTAATTCTTATACTTCGTAAATTAAAATATAATTACCAACAGAAACAAAAACAAAAAGAAATATCCTACAATATTGTTGTTAGAAACAAAAATCTTATATTCTACTCACACTACAATTTTGTATATATTTTTATAAATTTACCTATATTATATAATTTATCGGTTTGTTCGTTGTGGTGCGAGCGTTTAATTTTCATTAGGCCGAGAGAAGAAAGGATGTAACAGGGTCACCTGATTAATAACGCGAGCATGCGAATATTTTCCGATCAATCAGCGAAGAAAAATAAGAGCATGCGATAAACGTTTATATTTACACACCAACACATACGCACATGAACACCTATACGTATATGTAATAAGTTAATTGCAAAAAGCACTAAACTATTTTTTTTTTATATTACTTTGCAACTTCTATATATTAAAAATTTTTGGAAATCCTGGAAGAGTCGAGATTAATTGCGTTAAAGATTTTTAGCCAGAGAAAGTTTAAATGAATTTTTCCTCTATGTACGGGTGAAAGTGCGTGTGTAAATTACGCTTTCTTCTTATTTATAACCTCAAATTTAATTAAACATTTATTTTCCGATTAATTACGCATACGTTTCTTTTTCTAAGTTTTATCGAAAACGCGTAATTAAATGAAAAATAAAAGGGTATAGAAAAAAGTTTGTTTATCCAAATTATCGATAGATTGAATTAGACTCAATTAACAGGTAAGAGAAACATCGCAAGACTTGGAGGTTACCGACCTCAACCGAGTTGGATCTGTGTGGCTTCATTTTAATGCCGATTCTTCTCTTTTTCTTCACATTTTTTTTAATTAGGTTAAAATTTCTTCTCTATCTTTTTTTATCGTGTAAAGATCAACATCGATTGAGCAATAATATCGTGCATTGATGGATCGATGAAAACTGGATTTACCTTCATTTTTCTTTTATTGTTGTTAAATGATCGATCTATAAATTACAGTAATTTTACACAGCGGTTAGTCATAAATGTGACGCAAACACCCAGTTGAAAATCTAGTTTCGAGTCCGCGGAGACACTCGATCGATTAAAGATTATGTTTATTTACAGAGTGTAACAGGTTAATTTAACGATTTATTGAGACGTCTTTGCGAGTAATTAGTAGTATTTTTTTTTTATTTTTGGGGAAAAATTATGATACATTTAGAGATTATTTTTTATGGTAATTATTGTTTGTAGTTATCCCTGCTAGAAATCAGAAAATTAAAAATCGGCAAATAATAGGTTATTAACAAAATTAACGTATTTTATAGCTACTTCTGCTAGGTTGTTACCACTGTTAAATGAAACGCTTTTTCCTCTTTAATTCGCCCATTTCTTAGATTCAAAACAGCTAATGATTACGATATGTTCATTTAAGTCCTTGTTTCAACCCATAAAAGATCGGATTATTTGATAAAATGGACACCGAAACTATACCTATTTCCTAGATATTTAAATGACACTTTAAATAGATTTGGAAAATAAATTGGAAATATTGTAAATCTGAATGATACTTTAAAATGACTGGTTTAAATGCAGAATTAAGAGTAAATTAGTATTAGTATTCGAGTAAACGATCCATTTTGATTAAAAATTTGGAGTTTTAAGTACATGTATGGCCAGAAGGTGAAGTGAAAATATTTGGAGGTTACGGCAATCTATTAAATCGACGAACGCAATAAGAAAAAGCGTTTCATTTAACCTATTAACTGACTACTTTTAATTCCAAGTTTTTAGCTTTACATTTCTAGCAGGGATTGTGTTTTTTCTTTTCGTAATTTTTATTAAATAAATAATTTTTTTATAGTAGGTACATTAATTTATTAAAAACGTTCTAAATTCTTATATGTAATTTACTTTTTTTTTAGAAATTTGTTTATATCTATACGTTTTTTAGTAAATTTTTTTTATAATTTTTATAGAATTTTTGGATTACCGTTTTGTGATTGGAAATTACCGAACAATTTTAGTTTATTTAATTTTTGTTAAATAATTTGATTTCAAATCAGAGCTTTTTAAACGTTGCACAATTACAGAAAAATAATCTTAAAAAAAAAACATTTCAATTAATAATTTTATTTATTGTCGCACTGTAAACTTGTTTTCAAATCTTTTTCAAGATAAAACTTTTGGATTATCGTTTAGGAACTGCAAATTATTGTTCGATTTCTGATTATTGTTTTTTTGTAATTTAACTTCGTGGATGACTTTCACAATTTCTAAATTTTTATCGTGAATTTTTACAGATGTATATAATTGTATAATTTATAAGAAAAAATAACTTTTTAACTGGTGTTTCGTGACTGTAAATTATCAATCACTTTCATTCATCTAATTATTACCAAATAAATGATTTTATTTTAATCAAACTCTCCTTAAATTTCTCTAATTTTTCATTACGAATTTTCTTAACTTCTTAAGCACAAGATCTCTATCAATCTAACTAGCAGGTCCCTCTAATGAAGAAAAAAATTTCCCAATGGAAAATCATTGCGAATACCTTCGGAGCGTCAACATCGCCGACGTTTCGCAGACACACAAACCGTAATAGACAGTACACTTTTCCGGTTTCACTGAGGAGACGAAGAACCGCCGATACGGTAGACTGACTGGACACGAGGTGGTAATACAAGGTCACGCTTCAAAAATGTCCCTTTACAAAAGTGTATTTCCGTCCTGGTATGCTTCTCGTACATGTTTTTTTTTCTCACTCTCTATTTTTTTAACCCGGAAATGTATAAAAAGCTCGGTCACTTGATTCAACTTTATCATTCGGGTTACTGATGCACATGTGCGTTTCGTTATGTCAGGTGTGTGTGTGTGTGTTTCGATTCGTATCGCTCGGCGTTCCTTTTGTTAATAACCTGTATTAATATTTTTTTTCCTCTCTTCTCATTAATGTGCATACATTCCGATAAATTGTTAAATTTATTGTGCACAACGTGTATTATGCCAACAGTCGTTACGGTGTATAATAGGAAATTGTATGCGCTTTTAAAATATTCGATTTCCAGTTATTTATAGCGTAAGGGATAAGGAAGGAAGAGAAAAAAAAAGTCATTTCCCACTTCCTGTATTATCGACGGATACTTTCGCGCAGTTTGAGATGCGAACGAAATGTGTGCAGTGTGTTGTTGTTGGCGATTTCGGAAATTGTTCATTTCAAATGCGTGGTGTATTAGAAAATTATTAAGTGAAAAATTTGAATGTTAGAAAACTTGTATAGGGAAAATTTGGAGAAAGACCAATTTTCATAAAAAAAAAGACTAGTAGATACAAGATTTATCAATTCTTCTAAAAAATTAAATTTAAAAATCTAGAAAAATAAGAAATTGAATTGAAGTATTTAAACAAATTTATACAATTAATTTAAGACGCATAGAAAAAACTGTTAAAGTTATATTTAATTAAATTTTTTTAATTATAATAAAATTATTGATTAATCATTAAAAAATATATATATATATTAATTAAATTATATTATGTCAATAAAAAATCTAAAAAAATTCATGTTCATTCTAAATCCTAAAATTACTGCCAATAAAATAACTTGAATAATAAGCATAATAACCTAATAACCTTAAAAAGATTTTTTTTAAATTAATCCTAAATAATTTTTAAGCCAAGAAAGAGTACAAAACTCTCAATAATATAAATAATAATTTAGAAATAAAAATATACAAAACTCTCAATAATATAAATGATAATTTAGAAATAAAAAAAAAAATAAATAAAATTACAATAAAAAGCTAAATAATTATACATAATTTTACGATAATTATTATTAATTGTTTTTTTTTATTTTCTTTAGCAACAAGCAAAATTAAAATGATATTAATAACAATGAATGAAACGAACACCTAACGCTGCAGGTTAGGTCAATAAAACAGACAATACAGTTGGTGAGTAGTCGGCGTCAATTTCGAACGGTTAACGCGCTTGCCGTGGCGTAACGGTACTTATTGTTGTGTATATATATATACACACACACACACCTTATGCAGCCATCATCTTTCAACCATTGTATAATACACGTGGATACCATCTCAAAATTTTGTAACCCGTTCAACTACTAGCCCAACGTGTTTCTATATATTTTTTAATTTTGACATCGCTGTAAAGAAATGTTTTTTAAGTGATTTTTTTAGGTTATGAATGGAAAATTGTAGAATTGTTTAAATACGTTTTTTATTGTCAATCTTTTAATATTTGTATTGAATCTTTGCTTCCTCATAGAGGAAGCTTTGTAATAGTAAAGTTTTTCCACTCGCTAAAAACATGTTATAAATATTTTTTAACATGTCAGAAGTCGGAATCACGTGTTTTAAGAAAATGTCTGTATGGATGGATGGATGTGTGTGTGTGTGTGTGTGTGTACGTATACCGCCGTATTTTCGAAACTACTCGGTCAATATTGCTTGCGTGTGTAGTTTGATCAATTTGATTCTACACGATGTTCTTATAATGAAGAAAAATTCTTGGAATATTTGAAACAGAAGATTATGAATAATATTAATTGAGAATTGACGAAATGGCCTTTATTTTTCTATTTTAATAATTTTTTTATTACATTTTTTATATAGATGTGTACTTTTTTTTATTACACAAATACATTAATTTTTTTAAGCTATCTATAACTCGCTATATATGTTTCAATCAGAAAATAATATTTTTAGAAATGTTATAACACTTTGTTTTAAATAATGAAATAATATGTACTATATTTGACTAATATATTACATGTAGGATCGACATGTTAATTTGAGAAAGCTACGTGCCAATTAATTGGCAGCGGTTTTTTAGGTTACTATCAAGAAATGACGAAATTAAAGATGTATTATTAAAAAATATATAACTATAAAAATTTAGATTAATGTAAGTTATATAGGTTCACTACTAAATAATAATTATATTTACGAAAATTTGAATTTTTTTACGTCATGAACTTTGATGAAATTAAAGTAAGAAATTTAGAATTTATTAGACTTTGCTCAGACACTATCGGTAACTACCATAAAATTTTCGTAATGAAGTATATACGTGGAGAGAATCCTCTTATGAAAATTACCGTGACAACATGGCGAAAAATTGAAGCGATTGTCTCACAAATATTCTATATCAATTGATGTCGAACAGCTGATACAAATCTTAATTTTACTCCGCTGTCACGGTCGTTTAAAAAAAAAGTATGGTTATACATGTATTCTAACTTTAAAATAATGGGATTAACGGATTCGAAATAGTGACGATTTATCTTTAGGTTAACTTATCTTAAACATCTAATGCAAATCTTAATTTCGTAATATTTCTAAGTAAAAGTTTATACGGAAATCTAAATTAAAAATTTGCTGAACAAGCATAAAATCTCAAATTCGCTGTGTATAAACTTTTATTAGAAATTTTTTTCCTTAACCTCATATAATATACAGAAATTAATTGTGCGGTTAAATCGACCGCGCCACCTGTAGAACAAACATCCCGAAAACAATTCAGCTTTCTAAGAGCAGAAAAAGAGAGAAAAGAAAGAAGTAACCGTATATAAGATATCTCTCGGGCAAAAATATTACTCAACCGCCGTGACTCACTTGCAATATATCTTTTTTTTTCTCTCATTCCCCCCTTCTCTCTCTCTTTCTCTCAGACTCATTGATCGCATAACCTCAATTTCCAGAGAGATACTTCACTGATTGACTTTTCCACGTACACTCGCAATTTTAGTTCCTTTGGGTGTAATGTGTACGCGAAAGAATAACTTTCGATAATATAAAAGTAGTCGACCGGGGAAGAGTCCTGGCTACTAATTCATGTCTGGGTGGTTTTTAATGGGTACACGGATAGAAATTTTGTATTAAAAATTACAATATTTAATTTACGTTGAGTTTGATTCGGAAAAAGGATCCTAAATGCCTTTAAAAAATAACAATACTTTCTAATAAAAAATCATACACTGACAAACTGAGGAAAATTACTATATAGTTTATGATAAATTTTACAAAAATTATATTAAATATTAGAAGAATTGTATAGTAAATTTTATTATATTACATAGTAAATATATATATATATATATCTCACACACACACAAATAGAGAGAATTCGCGATTTCGTAATTTGTATAGTTAGGAAAACAAGACTGGACGAGAACGATGAAAGACGCAGCAGCAGCAGCTTATTCTACATACTTGCTCTTTCCGTCTGTCTCTCTTTCTCATCTCACTTTTCTTCTTCGCTCCTTCGTTGGTTAGGTGTGAGTATATACGGAGGAGTCGAGAGAGAAAATTGTGGGCGTTGGATAGGCCTTTTCTCGCCTACTGCTTATTCCAAAGCAGTTTGGTTCAGAGTCGCGGAGTTCGTTGTATATGTAGTACATAAGCTTCATTCTGATGACACTAGGTTATAGTGTTGGTTCTCTTTTTTTTACACTTTGGGACTGTTCTCTCGGTGTGTTCTCGTTTTCGATTATATGTACCATTCAGATGGGAACTGGGAACGAGATGTCGAATGATTTTATTTTTTAGAGATCTATACACGAAACGAATGTTGAATACTACGTGCATATAAGACATTTTTTATTATTATGTAAACTCGCTCGTTTTATGCTCCCAAACTGGTACTAATCAGCGACGAAGGTGATACGATGTCTTTGGAAAGAAAGCACTTGTTGAAAATACATTCCCCAGTGGTGCTAGTATCAATCGGCCGGGGCCGGGAATCCAACCTGAAACTTTCAGATTACGAGGCCGACACCCTAACCGACCAAACCATCACAAGTTTCAAGTCATAAGACATTGATTAGAATTTGAATTTTGATTAGTAGTTTTGATCGTGTAATCTTTATCGATATTTCGATTTTGTGACTTAACTAAACAATTTTTTTTAGTTAAGGGGAGTCCGTGTAGTATAGAACATATCACCACCCGAAAATCTCCGAGTAGAAGTGGCGTTGACGTCAGATAGGCTGAGTTCATATTTGACAATAATTATATGGGCAATTAAACAAATTGAGTTTCTACCACACAAAATCGAGTTGAGCGCCATAGCTATTGATGTAATGATTAACCTTTAGACTGCCTCTACCGCCACCAAATTGTCAGAAACCACAATTCACAAATTTCCATTATTGAACAATAAAACTTTCGTTCTTAAACAGAAAAAAAAAACAAATAAAATGTTGCATCAGATGACTGAACATACAAAAGTTGAAGAAAAAAGAATCTAAAAATAGTCTACACGCATTCTATCGATTTTCAATTTAAACATTTCCATACTGATTATTTTCAATTTTGTGTCTTTAACAACTACAACATCTCACGTACATTAAAAAATATCTTCTAAACAAAAAAGTTTTCTTGATTGTTAATTTCACAAGCGTTTCGTAACGAGATCAAGCCCCCTGTATAACACGATGGAATAGCAAAAAGAGAGAGAGAAAGAGACTTGAAATTCTACTGTTGATCTTTGTAAAGTGTCTATCGATGTCTTTTTTCTTCTTCTTCCCCTCCTCGACGTTCCCTTAGCTCGCTGAGTCATCCCTTGAAAACGGAGGCCGACAAAATGCTTCTCTTTCTCTCACCTCTTCGCGCGCACGAAACTCTAAGGAAAGATCCTTGCACTCCGGACAGTTTTTTTTTCGCAACAGTCAAGGTCAACATCTCTTCCACAGTACGTATAAATATACTTACAAAAAAAAAGAATACTTTTCTGAAAAACTGAAAAAAAAGAATATTCCATAAATTCCACGCAATAAGCCTATAACACACCGATAAGAGAAAGACAGAGGGAGAGATTTCTACGTTATCACCGTGCAAATATTTATACACTTAGCATCGTCAAATCGCACTTCACATACATACACATATATAAATATATATATATGTTAAACGTAATATTTTTTGCGCGAAATTTCGTACTCATCATAGTCGTCCAAAGAAATTTTCAAGAAAGACCTTTTTTTTTGTCAGTCGATCGTATATATATGCAACCCCATTCATTGTCCGATCGGAATTGACGGCCGGATGTTGTTGGTGAGTTATCGACACGACAAGAAGCTTGGGAGATAAAAACCTATCCGAGAGAGA
Source organism: Theocolax elegans (assembly GCA_026168455.1). NCBI lineage: Eukaryota > Metazoa > Arthropoda > Insecta > Hymenoptera > Cerocephalidae > Theocolax > Theocolax elegans. The sequence continues at coordinate 2,189,722 of CM047426.1, read as the reverse complement.
AAAAAAAATTGTAGACGTCGATTCTCCATCCTACTTTTACGCTATATATGTATATATTGTTATAATAAACGTTCGAGGGAGTAAGGGGGTCATTCGATATTCTTATTATCTCTTTCGCGTATAGAGTTTTTATCCTACAGGGATGCCGTGTTATTATTTTACGCTGGCTCGTTCAATAATTCTCGATTCTTATCTGATGTAATGCCATGACGTGCGTATCAATTCGCTGATTCTAGATTAATTTAGTTCATTTGTTTCAGTATAATTCAGATTTACCTATGTACTTGTATTTTTAAGTGAGATTGCGTGTTGTTTTACCGACCGAGTTAATAGTATTTACAAAAATATCAATTGATGATTGTATACGTAAAATTCATTGATTTGCTTCATAGAATTAGGATTATTTCCTGTATTTTATATGTGGAAGTTTGTGTATCCTGTTTTATCGACTGAGTTACTAATATTCATAGTGATATCAATCATATTGTACGCAAAATTTTTTTATTTGTTGAATAAAATTTGGATTATTACATGTATTTGTAGGTGTAAGTAATCGTAATAATTTTAATCAATGATCATTTATGAAATTTATTGCTTCATTTTGTAAAATTTAAATTTATGAGCACTGATTTATGGATACATTTTCTTGTTTAAATATGATAATGTGTCTGCATTACCGACTGAGTTAGCAATATTCGTTACAATCGCGATCAATAATCGTAAACAACGTAAATTAATATTTTTTCTCAAATTATGATTTATCTTTACTGGTCTTCGTGTAAATTTATTTATTTAAATATGATAGTGTGATCTGCATTACCGACCAACTTAACAGTATTATAAAAATGAATTTATTTATATACACGTGAAGTATCTATTCAAACACTCATAGTTATGCATAATTATTGAATTTCTAATAATAATGCGCATATTAAAAATAATAATGTAGGGTCTATTTATCTATTAATGGACGTTTTATTGTGGTAATAATATTCATAAAGCATTAATAAAAAAAATAAAAAAATAAGGTTACTTGTATACTCAAATATTGTGACAAATAGTAGTAAAATATACACACGAGGGTTAATGTACGAAGGCTACGACGACCGCCACGGTTCGAATCCCTGATCCGATTTGCAGGTGTGTATATATATACACATATATACACAGGTATATATAAAGGCTATTACTTTCCACGCCAATCTAACCAGTGTGTCTCTTGTACATTTTTTTTTCTTTCTTACTTTCTGTTTTAATCCGTTGATAGAAGGTATACCTGTGGCAAATCCTCTTTTACGACTACTGAATATGAAACAAAATATTAGTGGTTGTTTTTTATACGATACATAAAGACAGTGTACGTGATATGAGGTGCATATGAAGCAATAATATGAGACAGTTATGAAATCGGAATGTTTTTGTGGATGATAGTATTTTAAAATTATGTATCGAACATTTTTTTGTTACTCGTAGTATTTAGGGTTAAGTATTTAATATGAAGACAAATTCAAAATTGGAATTAATTGTAGAACGAGAGTGGGTGCTAATTATATCAATGTTGGTGTTATTAATTATTTATTATTTTCTAAGGTATAGTACGTAATTTTGGGACAAATAGTGGGACAAGAGTAAATACCAATTGCCATTATATGTAATATATTAATTTTCGATTTACATGTATAATTAATAATTAAAAATATTTAGTTAAACAATATTTGATTAATTTAGCGTTTGTTTAAAAGCGTTGTCCCAATAATAGGACAAGAGTAAATACTAATTATCAGAGTTGTGTATAGTAATCATCGATTCATAGTAATATAATATCAAGGAATTCCAATTATTAAAGATTTTTCGTTGACCGAGATTTAATTAATTCCAATAGTCCTAAAATTAGTGTTAGATCACGAAACCTGTCCATATTTAATTTATTTTATGACAAGTAAATAATAAGAAAATGAAAAATAAATATTTAATGGTTTCAATAGCGAAATATCCTATATCCCGCTTGTCGCAATCGAGAAAAATATCAAAAGGTACTAATATTATAGTACAAGCAAAAAATTAAGAATATATCTTATAACTTTGTTAAGAGAATTGAAATGATCGAGATTTGTATTGTAATATGTCAGAAATAAAAAAAGTCGGGTAATATACCGATCATGTGTCCCATGAAAATTAAAAAATTAGAATATTCATTAATTATCTTATATAAAAGAGGGTTTTGCGTAATAATAATTAATTATCATCTAATTTATTATAATATTATATTAACGCTCACATGTTTCATTTTAAAGATGACCCAAAATTTGTTATTCATCATATTAAAAAAGTAATGACAATCATTCTGGGAAACTATACACACCAGTTAAAAAATGACGTAATATTACCGAAATTTTACTGTAATAATTACCACGTATCAAGGCAATAGTTTGCCTTACTTTCGTCGAAAATTTCCATATCAAATACTGACCTACAATTACCGCACTACGTTTGAATAAGATTTTTTTTTGCTGGAAAATTCTTTCTTCGTGCTATCAATTACCCTAACGTACGGTAAGCACGGCCGTCATGCTATATTTACATAAATTACGTCATAAACGTTTTGAATTCATTGATGATATCATCGTAATTGACGTTAAATAGCACTATTTAGTAGTTTACGTTTGTCCCATTATTCCTTCACAATTTTCAGTGGATATTTCTTTACCTTATAATGATCATATGATATAATAAATTTCAATTGTACGTGTAGGGTGTCTTAATGCAAATTGAAATAGTCGTCGGGAGTATATAAACGGATTTCACGGAAAATTTGATCTCGCGATTTCATTATGGAGTTCCAGGAATACCGGATGCCTAGGTTATATGTGATTCTTACATTGTGGATTAAATAATGGGTACTCGGGTTTGTGATTGCATTTTTAGCGCACGGATTTAATCGTTTCCGAGTGCGTTTAGTTTTTTTTTGTTTCGGTATACAAATTAATTGATGTTGAAGATGTTGAGGTTAAGTTGATAATTGTGTAACTATTTAGGAGCAGTTCGATTTTTCACTTGGAAATAAGTGAGTACGATATAAAAATGTATACGGGCAAAGTTTCTTAACATCGGCTGCTCTATCTGTTCTTGGAACTAGATTTTTCAAATTTTACGTGGAAAATCTTAATGTGGCCGTTCGACGTAGATCAATTTTTTTTTTCGAAATGGGATTGTGGGCATGTATTTTTGTAAGAAATACAAGGTGAAGAAGTCTACCTAAAGGTTTATTATGTGGTAGAATTCAAAATTATAACAGATTTATTTTTCCAAAATGGCGGCTTAGTGTCGAAGAAATCAGCTTTAAAACAACTGAATTGGAGTGAGTATTCATTGCATACGTTATCGAGGTCGTAGAATTCAAATTTACAATCATATTTTCATTTTTCCAAAATGTCGACTTAAGACGTTTACAGGTTCAAACTTCACAAAACCAATAATCAGTTCTTTGATATTGTATGAGTTTTCCTCCCTAGGTTTTGCTGAAAGCTAGCTGGGACAACTCATAATCTTTTAAAAAATCAAAAATTCTCATAGTAAAGTTTGAATCTGTAAATGTCGGTAATCAATTTGGGAGAGTAATTACTCATTTTATAAGTTATCGAGGTCGTCGAATTCAAATTTACAATAATATTGTTATTTTTCTAAATTGGCAAATACAAAATGGCGATGTAACGTGTTAAAAATCAACGTTATCTCGAAAAATTGATATTTGTTTTCTTTTTATATTATTTCAAAATCATCATCAACGACCAGCTTTAAAAAAAATTATTATTCCTTCTATTTCTCATATGAAATTATTAATTAGTAATAACAAATTGCAATCGACAGAGGTTATAAATTATAAAAAGAAGGAGAAAAAAAAAATTCATTAACACAGATTTCTTCCTTGCCGAAAACGGAAGTCATCCTCAACGGTTAAGAAAATCCCGTTACTCCCTTGTTATATATACCCACATTTTAAATACCGACAACTGTAAAATAAATTGGCAAAATCTTACATATATATATATACACACACACAGCTGAATAATAATCATTAAACCTCCTAATAAAATTAAACTCAACTATATATATCGCGTCGGTAAAATTTAATACATCGAATGTCTCAATAACAAGCCATAAAGGATATACACGTATCTCTTAAAAGTCGCATTGAAATAACAAATGATTATTATATACCTTCCCAGTTATAATGCAATCCAGATGATGAAAGAAACGAAAAAAAAGAAGAAGAAGGAATATCAACAGATATTCGTTGTTACACATGTTCGACCGGCAAAACTTGGTTGACGTAATTCTTAAAGACGAAGATAAATAAGCCGAGACGCGCACGACTTTGTCAGTGTTGTGTATATATATATCGACATTATATGTGAGGTTGTAAATCCCAGACGACAGATTCACGTCGAATTCTCTGCAAATACCGTATCAAAAGAGGACTCTCTTGTTTTTTTTATTTCGCGTTTCTTATTTTATTTCTGTCTCTTTTTCCCTTTCTTCCTTCGTTCTTATTCTTGCACTTTCGATGATATGGACACAGGTTGTCTATAGATATTAACCGGTGTAGCGCGCACTTATTTACGCTCTGGTGAACAGATAACCATTACACTTTGAGAGCTGAACGTTCGTTGATAATCGTTTGTAGGTTATGTACCTACATTCATATATTTTTGTTTTGAACCGTATCGAAATTAAAATAAAAACGTTCAAAACGTTATCTATAATTTTTTGAAAAATCTAAAATTGTCTCTGATATTTGTGAAAATTTTGAGAACATTCTATAATCGATTTTCAGACATTTTTGTTTTTTGGTAGTAAAAAATATGTATTTTATACAATTTTTGCGATAAAATTTGTTTTTTTAATTTTGAATTTTTAAGGTGAAGGCTGTCTTTAGGATTTTTTTTATTACTTTCAAGGCATTCGGAGCATCAGAAAACGTGGTTATACCAAATCTGAAGCTAAAATTTGAAGAAAAAATTTTGTTATATTGCCCATAACCAGGACGGATTTGGTTCCTATCTGGATCACCTGTCACTTGGGGTGTCTGAAATTAGTGGTCAAATTTGGACCTACATTTTGGTGAAAACCATTTTCAATTAAAAAAAATCCCTGTTTTCTATATATTAACCATTTCATAGTTTAATTCTGTTTAATTCTAGAAATGTTACTACCTAATACGCCATTCCTAGAGTTATAGAATAGTTTTTGCAATTTTCAGTTGCATAAAAAATATATCTTAGTTTTAGACTATGAAGTAGGTAGAAGTAACGTTTCCGATCAATTTGACGGAAAATTGGAGTCTATACAATAACTACACGCTTACCGACATTCTCATAATTTACGTTATTTATTTACAATTTTTGATATTTAATAACTATTTTTATCATCGCGTATTTTTCGATTCATAACAATCGTCACGCGATAACAGAAATAATTATGTAAAAATCCAAAACAAATTTAAATAACGAAAAATGCAATGTAGAAATATGTCATTAGCTTAACGACATTCATTAAATATATCTTTGGAATTACGACTTTTTTAAATAAACAGTTGGTATAAATTATGTATATGCACGAAACCAATAGAATTCGACAATACTCATCTAAATTTATTCACAAGACAATACCGAAACTTAATTTAAATATTTGTAGGTTATGATTCCACTAAATATCGGTAAATACGGAAAAAACATTTCATCACCATTTAGGATGTTATTATTCTTTCAAAAGCCCTTTTCAATATTTCAATTTCTACTATCCGAATCCACCATCAGAATCACTCAACAGGATTATAAGTAGTCCCCTTTTTTCGACGCGATAAACGTAGATCCCTGCAATCCACAACTGAAAACAAAAAAATAGTACACGCGCCCTTCCTTCAAAACATTTTTTCAACAAACTCCAACGCTCTCTCGGTATCGAAAATTGATACCAAAATCAAGGCAGACGCAACAATAATAAATAATTTACGACGATGATTCTGGGAGGAGGAAAGAATTAACCGTAATGGCCAAGCCGCCGTGCATACGTCAGAATTGACAGCTGGAAACAGATAGTCAGCGCAAATAAAACGTCAACATCCGATTCCTGAGTCTAAAATGGGGTTAAACACTCATGTATATAGGATATGTGTTCTTCCAGTTCCAACGCATTGTTTAAAAATACGCCAAGAAATATAATCCGTCCAAAACAAAATGTACGGACACAATCTTTTCTTTTAAGGGGATGTCAAACTCAGAGGTCATTTTTTACTTTTTCTTATAAACAAATGAATAAGTCTTTTAAAAAACCCTGACTAAATTTTCTAAAAAAATATCAAGTCTTTAGGCATGTTTCAAATTATACCCAAATTTTTTCAGATTTTTAAAAGTATAATTAGATCACGATATTTGGGTTGAAAGTTGATGCCTTTTTCGACTGATAATTACCTATCAAATATTGTTCACACAATTATTATTTAAAAAATGAGTTTTTTTTTTAAACAAAACTTCACACTCTTCTTTATGACCTTTTAAACTATCCATACGGATTTTTTCAAAATTGTTAATTCAATATTTTAGATATAATTGTTGTAATTTAGGTTCGACGATCCTGTTAAATTAAAAATATATATATACAAACTTTATTGAACATATAATCTATCAATCCCTTTTATCTCTCTGTGTTTTCTAGAAAGGATGTGTGTGTGTATATATATATATATCGCCAGTGTGTACCAGGGGCGAGTTTTTATATACGAGAGGACGGGAGAGTTGACCTCGAGGTAACTTCTGGACAGCCAATTAGAGACCGCGAGGCGAGGCGTAATTCAAACTTCTTTTTCTCTCTCTCTCTTTACTAACGCGAGGATGTTGTGTGGGTATACTCTCGCACACACAGACGTACGAGATAAAAGTAAGAAAGAAAGAAGGTGAAGTTTCTTCGATCGACATTCCGTTTCGGAAATCTGTATGCCATACTTTAAAACGCGTATAGAATATATATTTTTTGGATTGAAGATGCAAAAAAAAGATGATATAAATAAACGTCTGGAAGGTTTGGTTCACAGGTACCTGTAATTAATTTTCGAAGTGTACATGATTTTTTTCTCGACGATTGGAAAAAAATTGAAATTGCAAAACTTAAACTTAAGAGATATACAATGACATTTACGATTTACAGTTTGAACCTAATTGCGATTAGGATCAAAAACGTTTGAGACCTTCTTTTAATCTGAAGAGATATTCACTATAGAAGAAAACGAAATGATTTAACTTAAAGAGGACCGGCATTTTGTACTTACGATCGTTCTAAGAAAATGGTCAAAAATGGTATCTGATATGAATTTATTATTGGATAAAGGTCGATCATTGATCACATTCTTCTTTTGGTTAAAAGTTATCCATTAGAATAAAAATTGACACAATATTAGCCTTAAATAATGTCCAAAAAAGGTTTTACTTAACTTCAAAATATATTTTTTACACATTATTAAATAATAAAGATTACTTTTATAGTAAATAGGTCCCTTCTTTCCCTCCCTTAAACGTGAATTTAACCTAAAAATGATCGAACCTAAACATTCTAAAAATATGATCTAATCGTTATCCTAAAATTTAATAAAAAAATCATCTACTTCGAAGTTCGACTATAACCTTAAAATAAACTTTTTCACGTTACTATAAATGTATTTATATATTTCTGTACGACTATCAGTAAAATAAGAAATAAAAAAGAAAAGATCACCCACGCGTTTGATAAACTGCGTGGGCCAGGTATATACGCATATCCGTTTTTCTTCATCCTTATAAGGCCCTGTAACGGATACGGAATCCGTTGTAGAGTTTACCGATCGCGAATCGAGCGTTAAGTGCATCGTTTCAAGACTCCATCAATATATATCTACGGTATTATACAATTTAGACAAGATGAAAGAGTGTCGATTGAACCTTATTATCGATCCTAACTATTGCTTGTTGCTTCGAGGTGCATTATACTATTTTTATTTCCGTTCGATAATTTTCCGTGCAAAACTGGTATTTATAGTAGTCCTCTCTTTTTGGATAATGGGAATATATTTCAACCAATTTTTCGTTTTGGAAGTTACAAAGGGAAACAAAACGTAATTACCTTTTTTGTATAATCGAACATATTATTATAAAATTCTTTTTGGATATCTAGAAAATTTTTTTTGAATACCGCGAACTTTTATGTAGGAAGTATGAAAAAATTATTACGGAGATATAATATTAATGATTTTTATTTAGGAATTCATAAACATTTTTTTTAAATGCTGTGATTATTAGGGTTTTTTTATTTGAGTAGTTAAAAATGTAATTGATATCTGTATAAAGTCAAAAGCATCTTTTTGGATAATATTTTTTACGATTTTTAATAATGAAGTGAAAAAAAACCTTGTGGCAAATAAGAACGTCACAGATATATTTTTATAGTAATTCAAAAAGCTTTTCTTAAAAATCAGCACGTTACTGATATTTTTTAGTGAATGAAAAATCTTCTTTTTGGATAAATATAACAATAACTATTTTTTATGAATTAATTAAACTTTTTTATTGGTTTTATTTAGGAGCTCGAAAAATCTTTTTAGATGATGCCAACATTATAGTAATTCTATTTAGAAGAACAAAAAATTGTTTTTTAATAAATTGAAGATTACTGATTTTTTGGTAAATAAGAAAAATTTTTTCGTATAGTGAGAAAATTAATGATTTTATTTTAGGAAATGAGAAAATCTATTTTGATAATGAGAATGTACTTAATAAATAGAGATTTACGATTTTTTCGGTAAATCAAGGAAATATTTTCAATTATGAGAATATTATCGTTGTTTTTTGGAAATCAAAAAAATCTGTAGAGATATAGTATTTCCGATTTATGTAGGAATTAAAAATAATCTTTTTAAACCTGGAGAGCGTTGGTTTTTTTAAAAAAAGCGAAAAAAAAAATTTGGATAATTCGAACATTACCGATTTTTCTTTAGAACCACAATCAATCTTTTTAAATAAGGAGAACACAATTATTTTTTTTTCGAAAGAAAAACTTTTTTTATAACGAAAACATTACCGATTTTTTCAAAAATTAAAAAAAAAAAACATATCGGTCGTTGTTACATAAATTTCTACTCCTAGAGGTATCTGTTTACACTGTGCACCTTGGAGGCATACGGTCGAGTAACTAAAGTAAACGATGCTACGTTAATGGAGGCTTTCCGCGCGTGTAAAATGTGTATATACACCACTCCTTGATTTTCTCGGTGCCAAGATATATACACATACACACACCTGTGCTGCCGCCATAGAGAGACAGAGAGCGTGCGATAAATTTTCAAAACGTTCGCACGACCACGCGGATTTTTCCCGAATGGAAAAACAATGCGACAAAGAGAAAGAGTAATATATATCACTTTTGGTTGTGTGTCGACATCTTCAACGGGTCACTAATTATATACCACTTTTTACTTTCGTAGATTACGGTATTTAAGTTCATGTTGGACGGACGATGATGATGCATGGTTCGAGTAGTGGGAATGTTGTAAATATTGTTTTTACAGAGAGACAAAGTATACATTTTAGTTTGGATTTGAAGTCACTTAGTGTCAATCTGATGTTTAACAATTTTCCATGGAAATTAACAATTTTTAATGTGTTGAGGTTTTTGTTTATTTTAAGGCGTTGGAATTAGTTGGTTTTTGGAGATATTTTTCGGAAAAAGTATATGGACAATGTATATGATTTAATTTAACTGGGTGTGGACCCCAAAAAAGAGAAAAATGATTTATCTTTTATTAAAACAAAGAATTTATCTATCGAAAAAAACGTTCTGTAACGATGTAGTTTCCTTTGAAGATATTCCGTGAATTTTTTCAACGTTTTTATTAATAAATCAGAGAGATTTTTGAGCAGCCGTGACTCATTGTTTTATAGCTATATATTACCGACCAAAAATAGCTATTTACATATATTTAATTAGCAATTAATTATTTTACGAAAAATCTCTTTGGCATGCTATTCTATTTGTTTTGAACAGTGTCTGTGATTTTTTCAGATTTTTCTTATAATTAGCTTTTTAAATTGTTAAAATTTTCTAAATAGTTCTCTGCAATTTGAGAATTACATCCCCTTAAAATGAATATTAACTAAGGCAAGTTGATTGGAAATACGTAAATTAAATTTATATTGAATTTAATTTAGCCATTTTTAAGTGACTCTCTTGCATAGAAATTGTAAAATTCTGAAAACTTCGAAAATCCCCAATATACTGACAAGAGAAAAATTTACAAGTGAAAACGTTAGTGTACGTTTGAAAAATAATATTGATATCACTAATTTTTAATTAACAATGTGTTGATAAAAAAATCTTATGATAACGATATTTCACCTGATTTGAAAAAAGTCTATATATTTTTTAAATTATATTTTACATCAATAATTAAGACAGCCACCTACTTTTTCATTGTTTGAGTATTTGTTAAGATTTTTGGGTAATCTTTTTAGGGTTATGTTACACCTCAATTTACACCTATCAACATGATTTACTGGCTTTTGAAGTAACATATTTTTTGTTTTTAGTAAAAATTATTCAAATTCATAACAATTACTCAATAATTTCTAGTAAAAAAATTGTTATTAACAGAAAAAATTTAAAAACCTGAAAAATCATTGGTATGTCAATAAAAGTAACTCTCAATGGTTAATAAAAAAATAATACTTAAATTTTTTTAACTTTTAAAAAATTTTAAACCAATTTGTTGAGATCAATTTATAAAATTCCATCTTCAGTCTGAACGCCGTAAAGTTAACTTTATTTAAAGACCTCGGTAATTAAAGTACTAGAAATTCAAATAAAACTATACCTGTGTTTTTATAGTTGTTGCAGTCGTAAATGAGTGCTCGTCAATCGAGAATTTCAGAGACGCAGAGAGTCATCAAATCGTTAAATAACTTTGATCGTTCAAACGTTAAACGTCGACCAATAATACATTTTACTTACAATAATTATTACAATGTTAAACGACCGCCGACGATATATTTTACTACCGCAAAATTTTATAATAATTATTAACTATTTTCTGACATGATGTTATTTGAGGAAAAACATTTGTAATGCATTTGGAACGTATCCCTTCCGAATCGAACCGGATGAATCAACAGAATATTGTATAGTGAAGGAATTTTGTTTCCGTTCGAACAAAAATTATAATTTAAAGTTTTAAAATTAAAAAATTTTCTTACGTAATTGCTGGTAAAAATTCTATTTGTAGGAATTTTTGGATAATTCGATTATTGGGTTAAAAATATTACAACAAAATGTATTTCGCATCATCTAAATTTTGATTATTAATTAAATATTACATAATTTTTTTTATCGATTGGCTACAGAGAACTGTCATTTTTTGGGCAACGAAAAATCTTTGATTCATACCTCTAAAAATTTTTTTTATTTCTATCAGGAATTATTTTTATCATTTAAGCACCCAATTTATCTTTGTATTTTTGTCTATTTTTGAAAATAATATTTAGAGAAAATTTTTTTATTATGTGCATACACCTCAATGTAAATTTTTTCATTTTTCATAATAAGAATATTTAATAAACAATAATAATAATAATAAGAATAATAATACATTTATTTGTATTATTACGAAAATACATCTAAATAGGTTTGCAAATAATAGATAGACGTAGCACTATAGTAAAATATTGAACATTTTTAATTCAGATCCATTCAATACAAAATTGTAAAGGTTTTAAGAAAAAGAAAATTCAATAAAAACAATGAACGTTAACATTTTGGTTATGTATGTATCCAAAAACACCAAAATCTCTGAGAAATTTGACCAACCATAATGGACGAAGAGTAAGAAGAGCCTTCTTTACTTTAAAATTAAGTTTTAGTCCGGAAAGACCGTTAAATAAATAATATGTAAATATTGAAGTCATAAAAAAAATTACAAATTAAAAAAACGACTCCATCAGTAAAAGTTATACAAACTTGAATACTTAATGTATGCTCCTTCATTTCCCTTTCAACCTGACAGTTTCGTTTTCAATGGTTGAGAAGTAGGTATACACCTCCTCGTTCGGATTTGAATGCTTTTTTTCCCATATTTTTCTCTTTTATCCCCGGAAAACGCGCGTGCGCGTCTATCACGCCGATCCATGGCGATCGATGCACAAGGACGTAGAGAGAAAGAGAGAGAGAGAGAGAGAGAGATGCGTTGTGTTGCCGGAAGCATGTACTTAACCCGAATACACGGCTTCCGGGTCATATGGACCTCGACTGATCTACGTCGATGACCAGCTGGGCGCAACGCAATTATGCAACGACTATGCGAATCTAACGTGATAATTCCTCTTAGTTTTATCTTTTTTACCCTTTGTTGAGATTGATAGTAATCCTTTATTTTTTTCTTCAGGTTAGGTAATTTTTACTTATTTTTACACGAGCTTGACATACTTAGAAGGTTTTTAAATAGGTTTGAAATTTTTGTGAGTTTTTGGATTTTTTTACAAAAATAAAAACGACGCAATAGTTAGATAGACATTAAGGAAAAAATTGTTGTTAAATATTTCTTAAAAATAACTGAATAGATAAAAATCAGGGTGAATGTTTTTGTTAAAAAATTTCTTTAAAATAATGACTAAGCCTACAGTTTGTTTAAAAAAAAACTCCTAAAAATCTTAAACAAATATCTGCAAATTTGTAAATTGGAGCTAAACCTTTCGAATATATCTTTTGAATCGATTTACACATCAATATTAAAGAGTGAAACATAACCTCAATTGTTGTTTTTTTCGAATGCATATTCCTATTTTTGAGGCAATAGAGTTTTATTCTAATCGAGTAAAATATCGAACATTTAAAGATAAATTTGAATCGATGATTCCAATCGAGTTAAATGTAAAATTTAAAGAGCGAAAGATCAGCTCTATTGTCTTTCCTTTTTCAAGAGTAAAAAATTACTCCATTAAAGTCAAATTTAAATCAATTAGATTCGAGTAAGAATTTTATTTAAATGGAAATAAATTTCAACATTAAAGAAACTTGAACATAACATCAATTTTCTCTTCAGTGTGAAATGGAATATTCATTCAACATAAAATGAAGTGACGCAACTTTTAGTTATTTTTCATCCTAACGAATTTATAGATTTTATAAATATTTATTTTTTGACCCTGGTAAAAATTATTTATCAACGATGTTTTTTTTTCTAGATATTGGCGATATTACGGGATAAATTTCAAGATTGTTATAAAATTGTTTAAAGAATGTCCTAAATTATTTAAAGAAATTACGGAGGAGAAAAAAAAGACAAGTGTACGTTTATACAGACTTTACATATGTCAATATTTTCTTTTTTAACGACAAAAGAGTACGTAAGTTAATGACATTTGCTGTGAATGCAAACTATTTATTTGTAAATACTTGTGTCAAATATTCAATAAATTATAATTGATAAATATTGAAGCGACCATGTAAGAGGCATTCATTTTACGTATTTATTAAATTTAAATATTTATCGACATTTGATGTACAGTGCACAACAAATTTTGTGAGATTAACCGAATATTAGAAAGATGCACATATAGCCTTTATATCAAATAAGATATTAGAAAAACAAAGAAAAATTGAATTAAAAAATCTGAGAATAAAATATTCACAAGTATCCTCGGTAGGAAACCATGATACTATTCATTTCTGGACAATGTCAATATTTCAAAGAAAGTATTAAAAACATAAAAAATAAAATAAAATAAAATAAAAGAGCGTATACTCAACCTTAAAATTATTCTTGATTTATAACACACGCCCTGGTAGAAAATAAAGCAGTGAAACTGCTGAGCAGACTAGTCACTAGCTAAGATCAACTGGGCAGTGTCGCTGGTTAATCACTGGAGAAGCACTGCTTAAAAATCGATATGAATCGAAATGAACATATGATTCGTAAACGTAACCTACAAAAATTCCCACGAAATCGTGTTTTTGTTCTGGAAGTTTAAGTTAATGTATTGATAGGAACTTACATGTAATAATTCATCTAAACTTTTTTTTATATTTTTATTATTTTAAACGATAAAAACCTGTACTTATATTATCTTTTTCAATTATAAGTTGATGGCTAGTTCTTAGCTAGTAAATGCTAAAAAATCTGACGAAAATAACACATCGACTAGCCAGTCACTGCTCAACTCACTGCCCAGTTTGTCTTTCACTCGCTATGGACTAGCCAAAAACTGCTCAACATTTCTACCAGAGCGGAATACTCTGATAAATAACATTTTTAACTCAAAATTGAATAAACGATACCCAGGTTGTAAAGCATTTTCACACGGTCGGTAACACCAAAAATCATCCTCAAATTCTATTGAATAATCCTTTGTACCCGAAGGAAACCCAAAGTTATACGTAATAAAAAAAAGTAATTAAAAAACCTTAGGTTACGTAGGCAACCACATGATTCTATACTTCCTTCTTTTTTTTTGGGTACGAGATATATATACACTCATATAGGAAGGGAAAGAACAAAACGTGGGGAAAAGGATTCGCCTCGAGGGTCCCCGAAGCCAAACGGAGGGTTAGAGAGTGAACACACACGCATCGGAGCGTCGCGACGTCCTGCGAGGAGGAGATTCGATCAATACCGAAACAGCCCGCTCGGCGTCGCCGGTGTAGTACTTCCTATATGGACGCACACAAACACACACATACAACGTTATAGAGGAGGGGTAAGAGAGAGAGAGAGAGAGAGAGGGAGATTCAGTCGAAGCAGGTTTTACTATACCAGGGCTCTACACTAATTTTGGTAATAAAACCACGAGCTCGCTTATTTTATTGGAATCGATATGTGGGTAGTCTTGTAATATTGAAGGTTTCCCTACTTTTATTTTTTTACTTACTAGATGGGGTTGACTATCCGAAAAAATCGATAATTTATTTTTATTTTCTATTTTTTGTATTCGATAGTATGAGATTGGAGTTATAGAATTATGAAATTAAATATCAAAAAAAATTAAATAGGCATGATGATTAGAGCCAACAGAGCTACTTTTTGTGATAAAGAAGAAAAAAACAAAGAAAAAAATGGTTAAATTGAAATTCAATAACTGACACATAGTTGGTAAAAGATGAATGCAGTATCGATAACTTAGATTGTTATACTTATAGTCTAAAGAGAGATTTTAATAGTGACAGAATATAACATGAAAAAATTAATAAAAATACTTATTATTTAAAAAATTGTTTAAAAACAAGTGAACGAGACATCGGGGGTAAGATATAGGTACGATGTCGGTAACTCAAATATTAAACCTAAATTATATTAATTAAAAAATCTGCAAAAATTTCAGAAAATAAAACAATCTAGAAAAAAATCTCATTACAACAAAAAATTATTTGATCGATAATTTTGAATTAAAAGCCCACAGGAAGCCAAATTAAAATGATTAAATAAAAATTCATCAAAAAATCACAAAATAAAAAAAAACCTGACCAATAAATTATTATTCTAATAATAAACTCACAGTAACCGAACTCAATATTTTTAGTTTAAAAAAACCGCAAAAAACTCAAAACAAGTGAAAAATCTAAAAAAAAAAATTCTCTTATTGCCAAAATCCTTTAACTATATCTGCGATTTAGTAAAACCCGTGCTAATCTCAAAAACTATTAATTTAAAAATAACATAAGATTACTCAAAGTACGTACAAAAAATCAACCCCCTCCCAAAAAAAAAACACTTTCTCTACATCTCCATAAAAAAAATTACAAAACCGTACGAAATAACGGTTAGACAGTAATTCCGTGCGAATATAACCGTATAAATACCCACAATTGAACGCGCGTGTGCTCACATACATACAATTGTGTTACCACAGTAGTTACGGAGATATGGCCAAGGACGCGACGAACCTTTCAATTACTTCGTTCTTTTATTTTTTTTATTTTTCACCATTGTATACAAAATGTCATTATGCGGATATAAAGTTCGATTTTTTTGTCTTTCAGTCGGTGAACAAGTTTGCCGATTGTTCGTGAGAGAGAAGAAGAAGAGGGGGGAGGGGGAGCGTAGAGTAGTAGTAGTAGTGGGTGTTTGTTATTCATTAGCTTAATGGATTGCCGTTTATTTTTAGTTAATGATCCATTTAAGCCGTTAAAATGAAGTTGAATCTTCTTTTTTTTCTTTCGCTCGTACGCGTTATGCAACGATGAGAAAAATTGAAAAAAAATTATTACCATTCTAATGACAATCGTTAACTTAACGGTGAGTAATAAAACATTAATATATTTACGTTAATTCCGATTTTCAGGTAACAGGTGAAACGGAATATAAAAAAAAATTGAACCTTGAACGTGTGACCCAAAATTTACGACGGCGTCTGTCTTACTTCCGGGTTTTGGGATTCCATTTTTTTTTTCGCGCCTCGCTTTTGTCGCAGTCAGTCCGACACATCCGACATGTTCGATCGTGAAAAAAAAAGATCGGTACTGACCTTGCTCTCGTTACGAGAACAAAAAAAAAGGTATACACACGCGCATCCCGAGTGGTGTGAGAGGAAGGAAGGAAATCAAACCGATTAACTGCCCTTGTCATTATGCATTTAGAAAAATTGATAGCTCGACACACGTGAACACGTCATTCGTAAAATCAACCAGAATTTTTTTTTCGGACCATATATGCAGGGATCTACGTTTATCATTAATCAATTGTAGATTTATTTAATTGTTTGTATTAAAATAAAATTATACAAATAATTGTAATTCGAAATTAAACAAAAGAATGGTCATCAATTGTCAAAAAATGATTATTTTTTAAACAAAAAATTCAATTTTTGAAAACATTCTAAACGTCAGATTCTTAGGCATGTTTTTAACAATATATCCAAATTTTTCCAAATTTTTACGAATTGTTAAAAAGTTTCATCTTTTTCACTCAAGATTACCAATCCAAAATTGTGTATTTAATTATTATTACAAAAATAATATTTTTTTGTTTTTAATCTCCCTTCCTATGTTTTAAACTATCCGTAATGAATTTTTTGAGACTTTTTAGACACATACATAAATTTTAACTGTTAACCAAAATAAAAAAAATCTGCAATCAACAAATTACTCTGTATCAAAATCGATCGATTGTTAAAGCCAGTTTACGCCAACAGGTGAACCTCTCACACAATTTTTAAAGCCAATGCGTATAACATAGTCGTTTCAGTGCGGAGAGCCGAGGTCAGGCAAACGTTAGCCTACTTTTTTTCACCGCAAGAGTTACAGACTCATCTCTCTCTCTCTCTCTCTCTCATGGATGGGTTTTTTTTTATTCTTTCGCTTTGACGCAACCAGTGCAATATGGATGTCGTTTTACAGGGTGAAAAACCTGAGGCGTGAGAGATAGAGGGGATATCACATTCTAAAGCTTTGTAAATCATCTTATAATTTTTACATTTCGAATTGTTATAATTTTCTTTTTCGGGTGTTAAACAATTACAAAAATTTTCAGTATGGATTTGGATTGAATTTTTAAGGATGCTAGTGATAATGTTAAGTATATTATGAAAAACGTATGGGGTATGTTGAATTTTGTATTTTGTTTACATCACTTTGTAGAACGAACATAACCTATAATTATTACAACTTTAGATTGCATAGTCGAATTGTTAAGTATTCAGTATATTAAATTATCGCCTTAGTAGAATTCCAGACCATTTTTTATATATATAAATATTTTTTAAAAATTGACAAGAAATTGCTCAATATTAATTATCAAATGGCTATTTTTAACCTCAAACCATAAAAAATTGCTGAAATTCTATCAGAGCACTCTGATACGAACATAACAATTTAATTGTTTAGTATAAAAAATAGCCATTTTTATTGATTTATAATTGGCTATTTTGTACCGGTTTATAAAAAGTGACTAGTTTATATGTAAGAAATTGGTTTCATTTTTCCTAGGATACCTTACTGGAAACTGAACATATTGAGGATAGTAGAAGCATTTTACGATTTTTTTGCCATTTCTTGACCATGTAAAAATGTTTTATTGAATCTTTTATTTCTACCATGATTAATTACTGCAAAGATATATCCAATATTATAAATGTATCGGCATAGACACGTAACACATTTTTAACAATCTTATAGCCAGTTTTTAGAAAATGACTAGTTTTCACCTATAAAATAACTACACCTAATATACCGCTTATAATTGTTTGAAAAGGGCTATGCTTTGGGAAATTCCTCCATTTATAGTAGACAAAGAATATAAACGTACCTTCATTTAATTAAAAATTAAGCTTGAATTAAATTTCATTTAATTAAAACTTAAGCTAAAATTAAACATTAAAAATGCTCCAAAATTTTTTAGGTAATGGTCGGATTTTTTTTTTCAGGCTAGAATAGGTATTCATTTTTCATCTATTTAAAAAAAAGAATCCTATAATAAATGTTAAAATAACAAAAAATTGTCCAATCCTCACCTAAAATAAACACATACATTACATCTCCCCTCCAAAAACGATCATACATTCCACGAGTAGATAAAAAAAAGAAAAAATTCACATAAACCCTCCATTCCAAAATGTAGGTTAACTCCCTCTTTTCTCACAGATAAAATAATTGCACTATAACCAACAAAATAAACCGGTCTATCTCTCTGTCTCACCACCATTATTATTAATAAACACCCGACTACATAACCTATTTTTATCGCGCGCGCGCGCATCCACTAACCCGTCTCTCGTTAATATAAAAATACGTGAATATAAATATAACACCTAATATATACAACGATCGCTTACAAAAAAAAATTTTTTTTAACAATCGTTAACAATGTGCGCGTATGTCTGTACATATACATGTGGCAAATATAAGTACAATTGAATAGGTTGTTAGAACGTCAACTGACGACGATTCTGTTTGTTGGGGAGTGCATCGAACCCAAACTGAAAACGTCGAGGCGAAGGTTCGTCTAGTACGTAGAGCTGCACGTCGTCGTCGTCAAATTTGAAGCTTAAAGAGAGAATAAACTGTCTATTTCCGGGTACCGGAATGCTCACTCACCCGAAAAAAAAGATTAATAAGAATATTGGAATGCGTGCGCGTACACACACTGTCGCGGTGGTAGTAGCAAATTTTACCGTGATTTAGCACGGGAAACTAAAATTTTTATTTTTTAATTTGTTCAATAATTTGTTTTATTATTTTATTTTATTTTATTTATTATTATTTTTAATTTTTAATTTTATTTTTTATAGTCAATGGGACTAAACGACCTAAACATAATTATGTTTTTTATTTACATTATTGGAATGTTGACGTGAGAATTATTACTTATTAATCAAGTTCATTTTTAGGTGTTTATTACTTAGTTTCATTAATTACTCAGTTGTGTAGTGTTGAATTTTAGAAAGGTCGGTTAAAAAATTTGTTTGATTAATATTTGAGTCGACATACGATTATTGGTCATTTTATTAAGGTTAGTCGTAACGTGTAAAATGGCCGTTACCAAACTCGAAATGTTTATAAATGGTCAAATTTCAATTTGGAGATATATCAGGTATAAAATTTAAATAATGAATTATTAAAAAGAAGTATAAGTGATAACATTAGTATATAATTTTATTAAAAATTGAAATATGAATTTTAAGTTTTTAAGTATAACCTCAAATTGTAAGACATTTTTAATGTTATTTGTTATACTTATTTTTATAAATATTTTTAAAATTATTTTTTTTATTAAGTCAATAAATTCTTAAATTAAATTTAAACAAGTACCCATTTTTAATCATTACCGAATTTGCACATTTTTTAGCTTGGTGAGGTTAAAAACTGCATGGTTCAACCTTCAAATACCCAAAAATTGTAAATAAAATATAAAATTAAAAATCAAACAATTCTTGCGTGAAGCCTAAACGATATAAAATAAACTTACACAACGAATTTGCGGATATAGTTAATAATTAATTAAAAATAAAGAACGCTTCTTCGTCGATAATGATTGTGCATAAAATCGAGATTTACCTAAAAATCTCAATAACTAAGAGGTATAAAATATTCAAATATTTCGCAGACGATGTTCAGAGCAAGCGAAAAAACGTTACGATTCGAGATTTTTTTTTTGCAGAAAATGAGTTACCAACATTTCCCTCGTTCTGAATTTCATTTTGAAAACTTAAATAAAATGTTTAAATTTCTTCATTAATTAATCATTCCTCAAATCGATTTCGATTTAAGAATAATTTTAAAAATATACAGTTAAGAAATCGTTTTAAACCTGTCGTCGAGTAAAAAACTAACAATTAATTTTTAATATTTAAAATTCTTTACTTCACACAACCTTTACGATAAACAATTACCGTACCAATTAATTAGTAACAAAAAAAAAAGAAACATAAAAATCTGAGTATCTCTATTGGAAAATGTTTACCAAACGCTCGTGTAAAATATGTACAAATATGAACGAGCGACCGTTCTCGTTCTATATTTAGATTCCCCAACACTTTACATAACCCTCCCGTAGGAATGCACAGAGATTAATTATTCTATATACGATTTAATTTACTCACCTAAAAGAGAGAGAGAAAGAGAGAGAAGAGGCTAGGCTTCGAGAGTGCTGCTCACGTATCGCAACCTGGAAAATATCAAAGGAAAAAAATGTATACATTAGAATTATTATAACAATACGTAATGAATATAATGAATAAGTAATAAATAATATGTTAATAATAAAATAATATTTATAATCTTATAAACGTCAAGTTGTTTTGTAAATACACGTAGTACTGTTTTTGCTTTCATCCTTCCTAATTTTATAAATTATAAAGATAAATTAAAAAATTTTTTAGAGGTTAGAATGTTAAATTTGAAGCCCAATGATAATTAAGGATTAAAGAGAGTTTAATAAAGATGATGGGAGGATATAATGTTACGTGAATTATGTGACTTGACTAGTGAGTCGAGGGGTTTATATATAGGTTTGAGTGAATTTGTTAATTACACGACAACCTAAGAATTTTGTTGAAAATATTGATTTAAAAATTTGAAAATTAATTTATAAAGTTAATTTAAGACACCGGGAAGAAGCTAATGGTGTTATATTTAAAAAAATATTTATTTAATTAAAATGAATAAAAGATGCGTTAAATTCACCTATACAATAAGAAGAATTTTTTCTGTTATACACGGAGAGAAATAATTAGTAAATATTACAAAGCAGTTTGGTAAAAATTCCTAAACTCTCAAGTAATGTGGTAACAAACTGCGAATCTCGTAATTTTTACTAGACTAAATTGTAATTTTAATTTTTTTTTAACATCAGAAAAAAAATTTTATTTCTCCCATTATTTATTTTTGAGTTTATGTATATTATTCGAGTGTTATGGATATTTTAAATATTTAAATGAAATTTAATTAGTAAAAAAAATTCTGGATGTCATCGGGATCGAACCTACGAAGTTTGGGTTGAGAATCCAAGTCCTTACCATTGCGCCACCGCATCAGAGTTTTTTCTGTTATAAATAAAAACGAGTAAGTGATTTCAAAGTTAAAGTCTCCTTAGTATAATTCCCATATAGTACATACGCACATTACAGATATCTACCTTTACCACGATTCACGAGTAAGAATATAAAAATTTATCTTCATCAACACAAAAGAAATTATGTAGAAAAATTCACAAAAATTATAATTAATAGAAAAAATTGACATTCAATTATCAGAAAATTTTATTTCCCGATTAAATGAAACTTTATCGGTAAGGAAAAACCGTGCATGTAATTTTTAACCCAAAAACTATTTATATTCCAATTTGTTTAAATATTTTTCCCTTTTTTAAAACTGAAAATTCCACCGTGTCATACAAGAAAAACATAACCTATAAAATTTTGTAAAAAAAAAAAAAAAAATTAATAATCTGTTTAACTAGGGAGAGACACGCGTGCACGTATATACAAAACACGAATATGAAATTGAGCGTGCATAATGCGCGCATTCATTGGGAATTAGCGACCCGAATTTTATTGCGCTCGACACGAATACTCTCTGTCTGCGTCCGAAGGGAAGCAGGAAGCAGAGAGGCGTGTGTACCCATCGAGCAGGTGGCGTGAAGAAGAAAAAAAATAATATGTGCGAATGATAACTTTGTCGCCGCTGACAATAGAATAGAAAAAAAAATTTTCAATTTTATTCATATGGAAATTATCGTACATTGTGGATTTATAATGGTGCTACTAGATGGTTTTGCTTTGATGAACATATATCACCGTTCCTGTCACCTGTGCGTTTGGTTAATTAATATTATTGTTTATAAATTGTTGAACGAACAATGCAAAATTTATTAAATCAAAGAATGATTAATTTCTACTTGTTGGTTAACGTTTATTAATTACTGGTTGAAAATTTAACCTATCCTTTCGACAAAACATGGAGAGAAAAGTTGTAATATTAATGTAGTAAAAATCTGAAAAAATAAAGACATGTGCTTGTCTTGGAAAAATTATTATTTGGTACCTTTAAAATGATAAAAATTTAACCTGATTCGAAATTTTTATTAAACATTTTAAACAAAAATTACATAACCTCGCTTACGCCATTATTTTACTCTGGACATTTGAGTCATTATTATTTATTTTTTCTTCTCCCTGTAAATACAACAATTTTCATGTGAAATTAAAAGTAAAAACTTTTTATTCTTAAATCCACACTACCCATAAGTAGAAATGAAAACGAATTTTTACACTGGCACATAATATTCATATATTTGAAATTGACAGAAAATTACTAATAATAACTTATAAAATAGCTCTTACTCATCTCAAAAAACATCAATAAATCACCAAATTTTTACTAGTAATAATAATTTCTTTTTCCAAGTTACCCTAAGTACAAATCGACGATTTTAAGATTGGATTGAAACCATTTTTTAACCATTAATTACCGTCTTAACGTTAAAAAAAAGCGTTCAACTAAATCTTCGACTTCTACTAGGGTTATTAAATAACGAAAAAAAAAAAACAATGAAAATCTATTAAGTGAAAAGAACGATCAATAACTGTAAATGCTATATGCCACCACCCACTTTTCCTTAATACACTTTGAGCTCGTACGAAAGAAGTAACGTAAACGAAAACCACAAGCACGTGTATATCGATTTTTTTCTAAGGAATTCGCGGAAAAAAAGTGTATTTAGGGTCTTTATCTTTTTCCTTCTTTACATGTGGGACTTTCAGTAATTCAACTATACGTCTTTAGATTTATTTGGATTTGTTAAATATACTTTTTACTGTTCTTTGGGTATAAATTGGCCATTTTTTTTAATAACAACGTGTAATGTAGGTATTCTTAAGTTTAAAATATTAAAAATGACCGAATTTTTTAATTTATTTATAATTCCCTGATTATTTTTAATCTATGAGCAATAATATATATATTTTAGAAAAATAAATAAATAAAAATAAAGTATTTAACATTATAATTTTTTTCGAACAGTCAGAATGTCAGCATATAATGTCTTAAAATGTTATTGACAACTATTACAATTATTATAAAAAACTAACACATTCGTGTATAACTATTAATAAATCAAGGTGAAAAGCAATTCGGTTATGAGTTATAAAATGTATTTCTGTATATGTTAAAAAAAATTACTCATATTTTACCTACATAGGTCACGTATGTGTCTATGTGTGTGTGTGTCGTTGACACATGACTTGAAGCGAACACGCGATGCTTTTTTTCTTTTTAAGTGTATACGTCGAACCCTTATCACGTACATCATGGTTTATAGCATAGACATTAGGTGTATATACGTATATATAGAGAGAGAGACACTGTGTGTAGTCAAGTATTGATTAATGATCAACTGTTTCTTCTCAATGTCAATCTAAAAGGTAGGTACACGATCAAGTATCAATTACTAATTGTACTTTTTAAATAAATTGTTCTTTTGAGGTTATGGTAAAATTGAGGGGATGGTCGATGCAATCGTATGTGAATTACTAGTTTTGTTTAGTTTTTTTTTTTTTATATTTTTATATGAATTAAATGTCAGAGGATTGCTGACGGATGGAGTATGGATTTGTTGGGTTGAAGCGCGAAGGTAAATTGTTTTTAAGAATTCGTTGGAAAAGATCGTGATTTTGAAATTATTTTTTTATTCGTTTAATGAATCACAATTTTTCGATTTTGTGGGACAAAGCGGCTTTTTTAATTTATTAGGTGAGTTTTATATGGAATTGAATATAACTGTAGATTTTACGGGGATATCCAAAATTTCATCATTTTTAACTAAGTATTTAATATGGATTAGTTATAGTCTTAAATTGTTTTGATCACTGTGATGAATTAAATTGTAAACTGAAGTTTAGTAAACAAAATCATAGTTTTGAATTATTTTGACCTATTCGATGCAATAAGCCTACAATTTTAAAATACTTAATTTTGAGTAATTTGATGGAAAAAATAATAAAACTATAATCTTCGATTCGACGAGTCAAAGCAATTTAAAATTATATCTCTATGGAGAATCAATATTAAATTCCTCGTCTTGTAAAATAATGTCTTAATAGTTAAAAATTGTTTAAATAAATAAAAAAAAATTCCTTTCCCAACGTACAATTTAGGAAAAAAGAAATAAAACTATTTTTGTCACAACAATAAGATCAACATTTTTTAAAATTATTAAATTATTGCACTCCCACCAATTATCTTATTTACTCATTCAGCAATTTTTTAATTCACATTTGAGGTATAA
This sequence comes from Theocolax elegans, assembly GCA_026168455.1. Lineage (NCBI taxonomy): Eukaryota > Metazoa > Arthropoda > Insecta > Hymenoptera > Cerocephalidae > Theocolax > Theocolax elegans. The sequence goes on along the minus strand of CM047426.1, from coordinate 2,164,935 downwards.
TTCCTCAATATACAGATAATAATAAGATATATACATCAAAATATTTCCCAATTCACATTTAAAAGTAGTTCCTCAATATTTTCAAATATGGCACATATACATAAAAAAATTCTATTGTTTAAAAAGTAAACTACACTTCGAAATTATTCTACATAAAGACTGCCAAAGTCATAACAATTGTAAATTAAGAGCGATAATAATTGTAAAAATTAAGTAATGATTTTTTGTGGTTATTAATGGAAGTAATATTGTTATAGACATAATTATAATTTTTAATCATATTATATGTGGAAGATCGAAGAAAAAATAGAAGAAGCTCTGTTCTTCAAAACAAGCAAAAAAGAAAAGTATCTTAATATATGTTACTTATCATCGAATCTAAAATTTGATTGATTTCCCAACTTCTTACCGGACACGTTCTAATCATAGCACCTACGTATTTAAATTAATTGTTTTACATATTATTTAAATAAATAAAATAATTTGCGAATTTTTTTTCCAACTAACTCAATAGTCTAAGAAAATTTTAGTTTCATAATTCACAACTTTAACTCACGAATTTTTTAAAGAACTCTTAAAAATTACATAACCCAGATGCTAATCGAGCTACCGAAGTAGCCCATGACATCCAACATTTTCATGAATGCACCAAACAACATGGTCATCATTTCTTCTTACGTATGCAGAGAGAGAACCCCAGGGGACAGGTAAGTACCGTCGTTTTGTGTGCGAGCAGTGACCTCGCGCGTGCCATGTTGCCCCTCTTTTATATACTATATATGCAAACTCAGGGGGATTATCCAGCTTGGATATGTAAGGTTTGTTTAACAACTCGAACCGAGTCCAGTGTGGTTTTTCTTTTTTAGTACTTTCATTTCTTGTAGTTTCACTGTGGTTCATGGTTTTCTTTAGCTTGATTGAACGTGTGGTATCAAAAGCTGTATCTGCATGAGCAAGACTCGATATTTTTACCTAATGAGTTGAATAAAATTCGTTAAACTATTTTAGGTGAATAAATGATGTGGTAAAATATAAAGAAAACTAAGACATTGTTGATCTTCGTTAATAATGTCCATCACTATGTGAAATGTTGAATTGTATTAAAAAATGTCATTCGTTAGTAGAAATTGAGGATTTCGAGGTTAGATGAACTCATTAATTATGTGCGATTAAAAAGAAATTTTAGATTTAAGGAGACGCCAAAGTCTTTTTAGAAATTTAAATTTCGCGCCAAAAATTTAATTGCTTATATTTTGTGTTTATTGTAAAAATAATTATTTAAAATAATTATTTTTACAATAAACACAGAAAAATTGATAAAATGTTTGGCGCGAAATTTAAATTTCTAGAGAGACTTTGGTCCCCATATTTACTCAGTTGGTAACAATCAAGTGGGACATCCTCTTAATTCGGTAAAATTGAGGAAACAGCCATGATAAAACAAGTAACAAACAAAATATATACTTAGAATGTTCTTCCCTAAAATCACGGTGTTACAAGTAATCTGTCTTTGATTGGTTTTATTTTATTAATTTTGGTATAAATAATATAAAATATTGTGATACCGTAATTTATAATCTTTTAGGTTATGTTACACGATAAACGCGGTAATTCATACTATTCTTCGTAATTAACCAAATTTGACTTAATTAATCGCAATACTATACAGAATAATTGAAAAATTAGAAACTGTCCATTTCTACACGTCGGTGAAAAATCTTATTATTTATCACCTACCTCCTCTACAAAAATAACACATTCTTTTTAATTCTACAATCCACAACGTTATTTTTTTTTCTTAAATTCATCGAAATTTAAAACACACTCATCGTTACTTAAATACAATTATCCATTACTTTTTCCTCCAATTAATCACGACACTCGGCGTAAAATTACAACACGCAACAATGTTTACAATACACACGCGTCCATCAAACCAATACGTTAAAATATTACGAAGAAAACGATTATATAATTAAAATGCAAGTACGGCGTACAAATCGACGCATCTGCAATTAGATAAAAACAAAAGTACCGTTAGGAAATAGAAAGAGTACTTATATATATAAAACCGAGCGAAAGGAGACTCGCGAGGGTTAAATATATATATATATATATATATATATACGATGCATCCTTACAGGTGCTTTAAACCGTGTGTGTGTGTGTATATGTATATATATATACATACACACACGCATCCTTATAGAGCTATTGAAATTGATGCGGCCACTCCGTTCAGTAAGGTGAACGTATACAGTATATAAATTTATAAATAATTGATTGCGTATAAATGAATGTTGAAGTAAAGATGGTTTAAGCTGATATTCAAATTTCCCGCTTTTACTATTTTTTTGAAGAGAAAAAAATGAAGAAAACGTACGATGCAATATATCAATCAAGTTACTACGTTTTTTTGGAGTAAATATTTCATTCGAATTTTCACTTGGTAAAGAACATTGAGGTTATAAACATTGATCGACTTGTTTTTAACGGGATATAAACCTCAATAAATAAAAAAATGTTTTTTTTTATTAAACGAGGAATTCAATTTTAATATATAATATACTAATATTTCACATTACATCGTTTGTAACGCGATGTAATATAAAATGTTAGATATTTAATATAACGTTTTATCTTTTCCACTAACGAATTTTTAGCCCATATTTTTCAGTGTGTTTCGAAGAAGGTCTGCTTGCGTCTTCCTGACGAGCCCACTTGGCAGTACTGGGACGAAACACAATTTTTCATTTAACTTTTAGTTTCATTTTACTTTAATTATTAAGAATTTTTAAATATATTTAGATTTGAAGTTTTTGAATCTTTCATAGAGTTTCATAACGTTCTCCGAAGGAAAGATTTCGTTCCTCTAATTAGGACCACTTCCTGGGACTGAGAAATGAAGTCTCGCCAGCTTTAGAATGATTTGGCTCATAGAAATCAATTTATTTACATCAAGAAGGAATTCAATTTATTGAAAAAAAACATTCTGTAACTACGTTGTGTTTCCTTTCAAAATATTTTGCGAATTTTTCAAATCTTTTTAGTGATAAATCACCGAGATTTTTGAGCAGTAGTGAATCATTGTTTTATAGCTATGTATTACTGACCAAAAATAGTTATTTAGATTTTTCTTATAATTTATTATTTATTATAACGTTTTAAAACTTTTGGGATTTAGTAGGTAGGTCTCTGCAATTCGGGTATCATATTCTCTTAAGATTAATTTTTCACTCAAAGATACCTATAGAGTATATCGTTTTTAAAATTGTGATTTAATTAGGTTCGATCGTTGAAAATTCCTTTGAAAATTACACGGTGTAGTTTTGTAGGTTAGGATACTTCGAAACAATTAATCTAACAAGGAGGAAGATTTTTTTACTTCAACTAAATACTATCAATCTGTTAATCACCAAGTTTTAATTATTTATCTTGATTAATTCATTAGATTAATTGTTTCGAAAATTACGGGGTATAGTTTTGTAGGTTAGAATTCTGATTGTATGAATGCAGTTGATTTAAAGGTACAAAACCGCAAACGTATAGATCTAAGTTGATTAAAAATTTTAATAAATAAATAAAAATCAGCGCCTATTTAACAAAATGATATTAAGCAGCTTAAAAGTAAACGAGAGAACAATCAATTAAGAAAAACAAACTTAGGATTATCTCTTTTTCTCGATTCTAACGCCATCGAGACGTCTAAGGTTACAAAAGCAAATACACATAAAAATAAGGGAAAATCGAAGGGAGCCTATATATTGACAGGTGACCACACTTCGTTCCTACATTCCCTTTTCTTTTTTTTTTTCTACTGTGGTGTCTACGATAGTAGAAGATGAGGTATATGTATAGGTCCCGAGACTCTCGAAGAATAAAGAAAAAAAAGAGATAAAACGACCATTACGAAGAGGAGAAGTACGGATGGATATATAATGCGAATCGAATTTCTCAGTGAGCGTCTGCTCATGGGCTTTGTGGTCGAACGTGGCTTGCGTGCCCATTAAATAATTGAAGCCTAGGTGAAGCACTTCGTAACGATCCTTCAATGGCCGAGACTATATATATATATATATTAAGATGATGAATGCGAGTGGAGAGCGTTTGTTTATATACATATTTTTTCCATCTCTGCGAAATGCAATGATAGAAATTTTGAAGTGAAGAATCAGCCATTTTTTTGTTTAGCACATATTTTTTTGCGAAAAATTTGAGAAAAATATTAATTATTACGCTCTTTAAGTAAGAAAAAAATGGTAAAATTTAAAACATGTTTATTGATTATTGATACAATTTCTATTAATTTTTACCATAATGTTTGATAATTTTACTTATTTCATTTTTGCTAAAACGGTGTAGTAAAAATTTTAATTAAATATTTGGCTACATGTGGTTAAGTACCATGTGGTAAAAGACATATTGATTAATTTTTTAGCACTAAATGAAATGACCATAACCTTAAAAAATATTATTAATATTCTCATCTTTCCGGCAGCGGAAAATTAAAAGCGGATTCTACGTGATTTACAACTGATTAGTGTCATATTTGCAGTATTTACAAAGATAAATGTGATTTCACAATATTTTTATTTAGACGAGAAATTTCAAATTTTAAGGTTAAATAAATCCATAATTACATTACAAAATAGGTATATTTTCGTTACTTTACTGCTTAAAAGCGTTACAATTATAATAAATTTATAGTTTCATTTCTAGTAGAGGATATCTCTAGGATTATAACATATAATTAGCTATTTCTAACCTCAAAAAATTAACAAACGACTAAATCTTTACCAGAGTGGATTATCACTTCATATTTTAACGAAAAATACTGATAAAAATCGAGATGAAGAATGTGCATATCATAACCACCTACACACACACACACGTGCTCTCAATTGTAAAAAAAAATACGAACGTGTCGTAAAGAACAAGGCTCCTGGTCGCCTAGTTAAAGCAATTTCGTTTGTTGAAAAGCTCTCGCGACTTTGCTATAGGGTATAGAACAACGCGCGTGCGACCTAATTTTTCAGGGCGTGCGCAACACGAACGCAGTTTTACCTCCTAAGCTTTGACTCCTCTGACTTTCTTATTATGCATACACATATATGCGTATAATTAATTTTATACACACATTTTTTTTCGAAAGTGAATTCACATCGAGAGACAGAGAAAGGATTTGAAGTATGTTTTATTATAGGTGATAAATTGCGATACATATATGGTTTTAGTGCTCGAGAAATTTTTCCGTCACACTTTTTGTTTATAAGTTATACACAGGCACGCACACACGCACGTACACACACACGCTTGACCTTGTATATTAAAACGCTGTTAAGTTTTATGACGCGCGGCGCATGATGTTTCCTTTTTTTTTCTCATTTTAATTATACTCTTACGAAAATTCAAGATGTGTCAAAATTTATTTCGGTTATTTTTTACTCATCGATTTTTCTTTATAGGATGGACTTTCACTTTAGGTTAGAGAGGTGGTCGAAAGTAAAGAAAAATACTTTGATAGGACAATCGAGATTTCATTTTTATTTCGTTTTTTTTCTTTACAAGTTATTTATTTAACATTTTATTTTTTTGAAAGTGAAGCAAATCCTTTTTTTAAATGCTATTAACGAAAAATTGTTACATTTTAAATTTTTATTCCTATAACAAAATAAGGTTTCCATTTTTTTTTTTCATAAAATTGGTCCATTAAATTCTTCTATTTAAGAATTTTTTCAGATTCTTAATTCAATATTTTTACCATAAAAAATGTATAGATACACATAATTTCCACGTTAAAAATTTTGAAAAAAAATATATAACCTGTAAGAGAAATTCTAATTTTACAATAATTTCAATAGTAAAAAAAACTGAATGAAACGATTGTTACCCCATTTCCTTAATATTTAAAAAACTAAACATAACCTCAAATAATTGAAATTATTTTTCAAATATGTCTATGCACGGCAAACCTGAAACTTACTATAGCTTCAGTTCTCATTTTAAAGCGTTCGTGTCATTTACAACTGATCTTTATCGTATGTGTAGTATTTTAAGATTTTATTATACTTTCACCTAAACAATATTTAATAGTTAAAACTTAATATATTCCTCCATAAACTAAGAAAATAGTTCGAATCGCAAAATGTTCAAATGAGAATAAGTAAAAATTGTGAAATAAATATAATTAAATCGTCAAAATTTACATTTATTAAGATTCGAGATTTGCGTAATGAAAGATTTAGCCTCAACTGATTCGTAATTTCTAACATTGTGTACTCGAAAATCGATAGTTATATTTTTTAATCAGTGTACTTAATTAAATTTTTTATCCTGTATTTGTATTTTAAATACCAAATTTTTGGGATACATCGATGGAAACTCCAGACCCATAATACATACCACTTAGTTCACAAATAAATTTTTAACTAAATATACATGTACATGTTTACAGACAAATTTGATAAGTCGCTGTTCTCCATTTGATTTACGTAGAGTGGATTATGTATTCGATCGATGATGCGAGCTTTTACAGTAAATGAAAAGCACTAATGTATGCGCAATACTCTTTATTTCGATAAATCTGTTTAGCACTGTCTATATAAAAATCATGAAAGAACGCGTATTTAGAGCCCTAGACGAACATTATAATACTTGAATAAAAATAATTTTAGTTTTTTTATAATAACGTTATAATTAAATATATGTAGATCAACAGTTTGATCAAATATGTTCACTATATACCAGTCAAATTATAAGCTATTTTTTTATTTATTTAATCGGGAGTAAAATTACATTACATTAAATTACATAGAAAGATAACATTTCAGGTCTGGTACGTTTGTATAAATATATTTATTATTTCCATTTTATTAAACGCTCTAGGAAAAATATTCTCTTAAGGGTAGTCCGTAGAATATAGTTGAATATATCACCACCCGAAAATTTGTGAGCAGAAGTGGCGCTGCCGTCAGATAGTCTGAGTTCATATTTGACAATAATTATGGACATTTAAAGAAAATAGAGTTTTTCCCATATAAAATAAGATTTGAGCGCCATAGCTATTGATGTAATGATAAATTACATATTGCTTAGCTGATTGAAAAGTCAGTATTTTCGATGAATAGTGATATGTACGAAGTGCCTTTGGTATGTGTTCTGAGCACTGAATTAATCATTACATCAATAGCTATGGCGCTTAACTTTGATTTTGTGTGGTAAAAACTCTATTTCTTTTTAATTGTCCAAAATTGTTGTCGAATATGAACTCAGCCTATCTGACGGCAGCGCCACTTCTGCTCGCAAATTTTCGGGTGGTGATATATTCAACTATACTCTACGGACTCCCCTTAAGGAGATGTGATAGCCAAATTACAGGAATCTAATTTAGAAAACTCAAAATTTTTCTCCAATTATCGAACAAAAAATCTGGAAAAATTCATGTGCGAAACTTAAATAATATAGAAGCCGCTGAGAGATTTTTTTTTGAAATAATTAATTATAAGTTAATGAACTATTAGTAACCACTTTTCGTCGGTAACGATTAGTTGAAAAATTGATCTTTGCGGTGACAAGAGAAGCTCGATCATTTAGTAATATAAAATTTTGAAAAAAATCATACGTATTATTCAAAACAAGTAGACAGCGTTACAGAGAGATTTTTTGGAAAAAGTCAACCCATTGTTAATTAAAGTATAAATAAGGATTCCAATTTTCTTAGTCTTACATTTCTTTAACCAATATATATATATATAGATATTGTGTTCCAAACAGACTTGACCCCCTCCTCTCGATAAAATTTTTGATAAGATTACACCCAGCAAAGTTGTCGGGGAGTTCGAGTCCTTTTGAGACACCCATATATGAATAGCGTTATGCAAAAAAAAAACAGACGTAAATGCTGTGCTTTATGCTTCCAAAATTCCTTGGAGTGAAAAAAAGAAAAAACACTCCTTTAGTGCTTGAATAATTTTTTTTTTGTTTTACTTACCAAAGCATAACTCAGAATTTCTTTAAAAGAGCACTTATTTCTCTTTGACAAATATGATTCAATGTTTACTCTAAAATAATGAATTTATTTTTTGTTTCACTCCAAGGAATTCAGACGCATATCACATCTATTTTTTCAAACAGATTTTTTTTATTTCTCTCGAAATATCCTAAAAGTCACTCACATACCTTTTTCGCATGACGCTATCTCTCGCGCACTCTCAACGACGATATTATTAACTGTGTGTAAAATATCCAAAAAAATAAAAGTAAAATAGCAACATGAAATATATATATATATACCCACTGAAAAAAATCCAACTCACAAAGTAAAGCGATCCTATACTCTTTTAATACTTCTTTTACGGAACAAGCGGAATTTCGGGTTCCCCCCTCTTTCGTTCATTCAGTTCTGAGTCATTCGTTATCCGAACGAGCCTGGTGTTGTATGGAGAGAAGAATTATTCTGACCCCGCCCTCGTTCACCCTTATCAAGCACTGAGATATGGGTGACTCGTTGCGTGGATAGACGAGAAGAAGAAGAAGGAGAAGAAGAAGGCGTTAGTCTAATTAACTCTATTTGATGATCGATTTCAACCGAGAGAGAGAAAAGTGAGAGGTGTATCGATGTATATACGAGGAGTCGTTGTTATTCGTTTAACGATCGATTAAACTCGATTGGAGGCTCGGATTTTTGGAGGAAAATTAAGAGAAAATATTTTTTTGTGTATTACAAGGGCAGTGTAGTTGATAATTTTGAAGTGAGAACACGTGCTTGAAGTGTCTTTCGTATGGAAAAATTGTGTTACGAGTGCTTTTCATATTTTGATGGTGTCTGTGTTTTATTTTTAATAAGCAATTGTATCGAATATTCTTTTTATTTTCCTAACTTCTTTTCTCTTTCTCTCTTCTTTACATGATGACCATGAAATACATTGGAGGTATATCTATGTACATTTAATATTAATATATATAGATATACATTCTCTATATGTTAAAAATAAAACTTAAGTTTTCCCTTATTTCCCCAAATTTTCTTTTTTTATAACACGATGATGCATGATTTGCACGTTCCCGGACATTCCCATGAATGTGGGAATCCTCCATTCAGTAAGTGCTCGAATCAAAAATCTGTAATCTCGAACCTCAACTTGATCATCAACTGTTTTAAAAATTTTAAAGAAGCTAATCAAAGATACTAAATATTCGAAAAAAATTGCAGTAGGCATGTGTACTATATCTATGTTTGATTATCAAGAAAATTGATATTTGATCACGAAATTTTTTTAAAAATTGCGAACTTTATTAGCGAAATATAGAAATGAACGAATGTTTGTTCGTATCGTGATTGTTTGTCATAAAGAGGTTATTTATAAGTTCCAAAGAACAAAATCGAATTCGCATGGCACATCAATAAATAAAATAAAGAAATTCAAAAACGAAAAAAATAAATATATTACATCATAATAGATGAGATAAATCCATTACTTTTAATTGAGAGAGTTAACCGTTACAAGCGTTCGATTAAAAGGGAGAAAAAAAAACTTGGTTGTCAACGTTGTTAGATAGTATGTATTACAGGTTATGATGGATTAGAAACCTGTGACACCGCGTTCAATTTTTTGACGTACAATGGCGGGGTAGGTCGTATCAAATGCCACTGATATCATCTAATTTATAAAAAATGTAACTATCCCTCTCGATCTATCGTGTGTTTGATTTCAATAAGCGTAATTTTTTCGATGAAAATTGATATATGTTCACTGATTAGATATTGAAAAATTGATTTTGAACACGTTCGAAATTCCTTGATGTGGATATAGTGAAAATATTACTCCATTGGATTGAATATTGATTGTACTGATTTTTTATTTTTATTTTTACTTTACAATCTATTTATCGGTCTAAAATTTCCATTGTTCGACTTCCAAATTTTGGTTATTTAACAAAAAAAAATGGATAAAAAGTTCAGTAACTTAATTAAGTACATTATTATTATTAAAATTTCTATAACTTTTTACCGATATTATGTATTTAATCATAAAAATAAAGTGAATGATATACCAAGTTCTGTATTAAAATTTTTTTTAATTAACATTGTTTTATAGTTACTTTATCTCGACACGAACAATGTTTCTATACATTCAGTTGAAACCATGGAAATTGTCTTGCTTTCACGATCTAAACAAGTTCGAATGATATATCCATTAGATTACAAACTGAATACTAACTCCAAAATACGCGTTCCGAATATAATTTGCATTACAATTTAATTCGGATGATAATACGTTACCTGTGTTATAAATGTTCTCTGTCTATTCGTATTTTGAGGTTATGTATTCAAAACTAATGCATGTCCTTTATTTATATAATTTTTTATTTGCAAAATTTTATAGGTCGGGTTTACGATATATGAAATTTTTTATATTTATTATTATAAAACGACCTAAAACGAAAAAAAATCGATAGTTATATATCGACGAATTAAAAATCAAAAAGTTTACCCAGGGACCGATATGAGTGACAATTGATCTTACGATAAAATAATTGATATAAAACTAAAAAGATATTGATTATTTTCTTTTGTCATATCCTCGCGAGGAAATTGATTTTTTATATATAAATAAATATGAGTGATAAGTGAAAACATCCACGTTAATTTCAAATTCACGTTGGCCAAGTTCCAAAAGTGATGAGAGTAGCTCGCGTGCGCTGGACGAAAATATAATAATATTAATAATAATAATAATTGAATCTTACCGAAATTCAATTCTTGGGTATATATTTATCCGATTAGGGATGTATCAACAGGCTGTGCAACAGCATGTAATTTTGCTTTTAATCACATAACCTCTAATGCAACCTGTAATAATGTTATTTCCTTTTCTCTCTTACATACATTGATGTTTATTATGCGAAAGCAACAAAGAGAAAAAATCGCCATCTGGTAACCCAGAGTAGAAATTTGTCCATTTGTCAATGGTTTAAGGTTAAAAATTGATACTTAATATCCTTGTAGATAGGCGTATTTTTCGTTCATTTTTTTAAAAGATTATTTATATACTTAAAAGTAAATTCAACTTCCACTACAAAAAATTAAAAAAAAAAAAAAAAGAAAAAAAAGACAATTCTTTTAAATTACGTAACCTCTACAATACATACTTACAAAAAAGAAAAATAAAGAATTCTCGTCCACGTTCAACAAATTATACGAGATTCGATCGTATATGCAAACACACATTATCCTAACCTAACTACTAAATATATTTATATATATAAAAATGTATAGGTATGAAGTCATGCTTTTTTTTGCAGTGTACATATGTATGCGCGTACACACACATAACGTGTGAGATTGGGTAATTGCATTGCATCACTGACAACTTTAGATATATATATATGTGTGTGTGTGTGTGTATGTAGATAATAACACGAAAGAGAGAGAGAACAAAAAAGGGCGGTTCGAAAATTTTAAAGTTAAACAATGAACTGCGCGTGAGAAACAAGTGTGTATACTGCTATACGGAATATAATCTCCCCCACTACATGTTTCTTCTTCTTCTTCTTTAATTCTGTTACAACTGGTGCACGTGCACCGGTATTTTTGCGTAATCGTCCGTATGTAGATACACGGTTGGTTTTTGTTTCTGGGCGTGACGAAAATTTCATTAGGTTCGCAATGTTTTTTATTGAGGGAGCTTTGAAGAAAAAAAATAGATAATTCGTGTTAACAGGTGGAAAACGAAGGTTTTAGGTTTAATCTTGAAAAACTTATATACGATCTGACGGAGGCAAAGGAAAAAATCTTAAAAAGACAGATTTTTTGTAAAAAAGCAACGTTTCTTTTAGGTTTAAATTATATGTTCAATAAATGGCTGTTTGGTATAGGCCACAGAATCTTGAGGGTACTATAGTAAAAATGCAACTATAAGTATAACTTTTTTAAACAATAAGATAGCAATAAAATACTTATAAAAAGCTAAATTACGTACTTGTTAACCTCAAAATTAAAAATTTTAACTCACTTTAGTTGAATGTAGTTTTTGGTCATTTCATTACAGATTTATTGGTCATTTTTTGACCATTTTTTACTTCTACTTACCGAATTTAACAAAGATAATTATCATAGATCGAAGGAGATTTTAAGGTTAATCAACATTATTTGTTGGATGTGAACTGCGTGTTAAATAATTATTAGCTTCTTTGATTGATAATATGTCAAAATTTGAAAAAGTAAGTTAAGTATGTTAAATAGCTAGTTTTCTGGTTAAAGATTCCTAGGTTAAATAAAACTCTGATTTTGCCATTAATTAACCATTTTTTCGGTATTTTATGACAAACAAAAAATTCAAGCCATTTTTGGATTAGAAAACGGTATATTTATGGTTGGACTTCTGCTATGAATATAATTCGTCAATATTTTGATATTAAATGTTTATTATTTAAATGTTTGAAATAAAGTTATTTATTATAAATTTTAAGGTTAGTTACAATTACTTATTGGACATAAATTATCGAGTTATTCCTAAATGATAAATTTAAAAAAAAACCTTTTTTTTAAAACATAATCAATGGACTAATTGATAAGTTTCGAAATTATTATGTATCATTAATATTTAATATACACTACTAACAATTAAAACTTGTAGGTTAAGTTACACCATATTTTTTTAATGCATAAATCATAGAGTTTCCGACCAACAAAACATTGTAAAAAAATGTTCATACGTCGACAACGTTACAATAACACAATTAACCTACTGAATATTAAGAATAGTAGGTTAGGTCAAACCCCATTTTAATTTTAATGAATAAACGAAACAAAACATTTAAAAAAATGTTTTGATTTAAACGATATTAAATGATAAAAAAATTTTTTTTTTGGACATAAAGGCGAACACTTACTGCCTATAAAAATTTTTCTCTTTTCTCTCACGACCAGCGTAAAAAAATTTTTTCAAATCCTATCACACAAAAAAATACTGCAGCGAACCGCAGCATCATCATCATCATCATCCCAATCCTTCAACGACAAAGCGGGCGAGGCAATTCGAAATTTCTAAGCGTCGCGTATATAGCTGTAACGTTGGCATTCTCTCGATGATGTCACGGTTTAAACATAGATTATCGCGCGCATCGTATATACACACGTACGCACACCGCAACGACACGAATCAGCTAGGAAAAAGAGACATGGGCATTCGAATATCAAATAAATGAAATAATATCACAAAGGCAAACATAACCTAAAATGGTATTCGTTAATGGTGTAATAAAAAAGAAAAAAATAATTGATGGGAGTGAAAAAAAATTAGTCTGTGTAGATGAGTTTTTTAATAGAATGAAGGTGTGACGTGTATGTAGAAAAATTTTACATAGAAGTCATGTAATTTTTGGAGTGAAAAGTTAAGTAGAAGTTACAAATTTTTTTAATTTTACGCTCTTGATCTATAGTGATAAAATGACGGTACAATGTGTGAATTCGTAAATTTACATTTAATAAAAAATGTAAAAATTTTTATTTCACACTTGTGAAAAATGTAAACATTAATTTTACTCTTTTGAAAAGGGTTATATGTGAGCATCACATCGACAAGTTTTCACTCATAAAAAGTATAATATGACAAAGTGTAGTGGATTGTTTTTACATTATTTTTACACTGACACTATTTTTTGGTTAGGTTTGTGTGATAAAATGCTTTTAACCTGATCGATTCAACGTTGGAATGAAAAGAAACTCTATTAAATTGTAGTTCTAACTTTGAATCACACAGAGTGATGATTTTTTACAAGTTTTGTACACTCATACTAATTTCAGTTATATTTGTATGATAAAATTATTTTTGTTGGAGTGAAAAATCACTATAAATAAAAGTGGTTATTTTTTTATTGAATGGAGTAATTTTTTAAAATCAAAAGTTTCATAACCTCTCGATTTTTATTATTTTTACACTGATACCATTTTTGGTTACATATATGTGATAAAATGACTTTACATTAGAGTGGAAAATTTGACTTTTTATATGGAGTAATCAAATTTTTAATTTTGGGTTACGTTTGTGTGATAAAAATATTTATAAAATGAATGAAATTCACTCTATCAATGAGTGATTAATATTGATCGAATGGAGTAATTTTCAAAATTTTTTTATATTTTCATCATTTTTAGTTATGAACGTGTGAAAAATTTTTGAACACTCACGATGTATATTCACATTGGAGCGAAAAATCACCTTATCGAAGAATCGTCCACGTTTAGTATAATCAAATAAATTGATTAAAAAAAATTTTCTTTTTTAATATTTACACCAATTTGATTAAATATTTCGAGTAACTTTCACAAATAATATCTTCATTCACTTTACTTATTCACAGGATACAAATCTCACTCTATACCAAAAACTATCTAACACTTTCGTGACTCGACAATTTTCAACTAATACCTTGGAATCAAAACATTCGCAAATTTCATTATTGTAATTTCACACCGGCAACGTAAACATTTCGAATTCAAGGTATAAATTTATAACATTGCAAACCAACGATATCAAACACACACCACGATTGTAAACCATAAATTCTCAACAATTCCCATTCGCGGAGTATAAACAAAAATAATTCGGTCTTATCCAAAATTTCGTAAAATTAAAAAAAAGTTTTCCATATCAAAATGACAATGCGAATGATCAAAAAAAAAAATTAAAACACTTCTCTTATACACACGCAAACTTTTAATTAAAACAAACTTTCTCCTCGCTCATAACCGTGCCGTCTGCACAAAAGGATTCCGAAGAAAAATTTCATTTGCAAAATTATTAATAGACCACAATCCCCATCAAGGTCACTTTGTCCTAGCGCACCTAACCTCAAAGGGCGAATACAACAATCTAACTTTTCACACAAACTTTACAAATCCATACACACAATATCTAGAAAGATTTTTTTCATCTACCCACACACACACACACACACATACATAAAAAAGCACCTCTTTTTTCCTTACATACACACTAACCTCTAACACCGACATAGACAATATCCCTATTTTACACACATGCATAAAAAAGGCGTACAAAAATCTCCATATATACACACACACACAGAATTATATTAAATGCTTTAAAATTACAACGACACTTTGTTCGATTACACACTTAACCTCGATACTTGATAAAAATTTTACGGGGTTCCTTTTACACACACGTTCACACAAACGTACACATATAAAAAATTGTCAAAAATGTACATACGCATAGCAATTGTCAGTATATATATCCAACGACAATAAAAAAAAAGACCGTATGTGTATGTATATATATATATATATTCGAGCCTCTCACTCGAACACTCGACGCCCTTTTTCGCGAGTCAAGCGAGAGAGTAACTAAACCTCCCCACCTCGTATCGTCTGTGTATGCATGTGTGTATATTTAAATATATGCGTGTGTATATATATATATATACATGCACACCTTACACACCAACATGTAGATGATCTACTCGACTACACAGAGACGCCGGTACTCGCAAAAATTTCGATCGATATTTCCCCTCTCCCCCCCCCCCTCGGGTTATCGTACGACGATCGACATACATTTAAATACGAGAGGAAAAAAAAGGTAAATGGTGTAACGATCCAAGAGAAAAATCGCGAGTATACATCAAAAATACGATATAAAGGTCGATCGGTTATACACGGGAGGGAAAATGGCGGCACTCACTCTCTTTCTCTCTCGAATTTCGTGAAGATATCAGTATCACCGAAGAAAGAGCGAGAGAGAGAGAGACGAGAGATAAAAGCGAGGGAAGGAGAAAGCGCGACGCCGCCCGGTAGATAGCGCCCTAACCTCTAAAAAAAAAGTGTACACGTACAGTGTGTATGTATGTGCGTGTGTGTGTGTATGTGAATATGTACTTATATTCGCGTTGTCGGGACTAACCTTTTTTTTTTTAGGTATTTTTACCTTATATTTGTTTACGCCCGCACGATATTGCGAATTCGACGTTTCGGATGATAATAAAAGCGACAAGTAGAGAAGAAGAAAATAATAATTATGAATTTACCATAGGTTTTTCGGACACACCCCTTCGAGATTCGACGTAACGATTGCGAGAGGGCGCTACGCGGTATACGTACGTGTGTATGTGTATAACTTCTTTTTTTTATTTCGAGAAAGTAAGGTGTATGTGTGTTGTACGAACGTCCATCACAAATTTCCGAGAAAAAGAGCGTTTTAAATGGAATTGAAAGAGAAAAGGAAAGAATATGCGATTGTACCTGCGATGGCAGTCGATGAGGATTTATACGTGTGTGTGTGTGTGTATGTGTATAAAATAAAAGGAAAACTAAGAAACAACAATCCGTTGAGCTCGACGTTAAAGTCGTACACTCCTCCTCCGTGCGGCGAACAGCCTCCCCCCGGTTAATCTCTCTCTCTCTGTGTAATGTATATATGTGTATATATAAAAAAATAAATAAAAATATATGTATATATATATTACCACACTGTTATAAAAAATCCTTCGTCGTTCCGCGAATCGATGGCATTATTATAGCCGTTTTTTTTTGTTTTTTCTTCGGTTTGTCTTATTTGTAAAAACTCGATTTTTGTATACGCGCGTTAAAAAGAAGAAGTCGACGGACAAAAAAAGGCGTAACGACGAGTAATATTCACAACACGGCGAGTAGTAGTAACATGCGCACCGTATATGCGGCCGTATAAAAATAACAAACGACGTCCGAGATCAATCGCTGCTCACGGAGCACTGGCCCAATACTGGTTCGTTCGTTGTTGCGGACTCTTCTCTTCTCGGCTTTCGACATATTTGATACTTCGGACGGTTGTCCGTTGGAGGGCGCTCTTCGTGATATTTCGATATTTGTGTTTGTGTGTGGGTTTGATCTGTCTGGGATTCTATAGGTTCGACGGGAGACGGACGGTCAGTTGCTACTGGGGTTTTGTGGAGTGACGTTGTGTGGCTTTTTTTTTCTTTTAGGTTAGAGATAATAACGTGTGTTTCTTTTGTGTTTTAGGTGTTTTTTTTGTTTTTGAGTTTTTTGCGTGTAGATGAGTTGGTTTTTTGTTGTAGGGATTTTGTTTGTTAACGTTCGTTGGTTAGGTAGGGATGGACGTTGTCGAGCGTCGGTAATGTGCTGAGGTATGGTAAGGCATGTGTTTGTTTACATTTGTATTTAGGATTAACAATTTTGTATAGTATTAAAATTTTATATTTTTAAGGAATGTTTGGGTTGAGCTGTTGATGATGAGATTTTTGAAGATACTGTGACAACAGCAGATAGGAGATGAGATTTTTAAAGATACCGTGGCAACGGCAGATAGGAGATGAAATTTTTAAAGATACTTGAATGCAAAATATTTTTATAAAATTTTGTAAGTAAAATATATATTTATTTTTTCTTCTATTTATTGATTCTGTACATTATTTATGATTAACACTTTGTATTGTTTTCATTTTAGTAACTACTTGAATCAAGCTGTCGATAATAAGGTTGACAATAGCAGAAAAACAATGTAAATTGAAAGGTAATTGTTTATGAAATATTGTATAAGTGAATTGTATCAATATATATTTGTATTTATTGATTTTGTACTTTATTTACAGTTAACAATTTGTATTATTCTTATTTTACTTTTTTTTAGGAATGCTTTGAATGGAGCTGTCAGAAACTACATTTTAAAAATATTGTGACAATGACCGTAACATAATGTGTGTTTTAAGGTAAGAGTGTATATAAAATAAATATATATTTTCTATATTTTATTTAGTTATGAACTATTATTATTTTCTTATTTTAAGGACATTTGGGAATGAGCTGACAACAATGAGATTTTTTAAAGATATTCTGGCAACAGTAAAAATATGATATGCATTTGAAGGTAAGGATATATCAAAAATTAAATTTATATATAATATTTTTATTGTAAGATAATTGCATCACTGTTATAATTGATTTTCATAATTTTCGTTATATTTAGATTATTTGATGAAACTATACATTTATACAGTAATGCATGTGTATTTAAATTTATGTATAATATTTTTATTATAAGATATTTATATCAATGTTATAATTAATTTTTATAATTTTTATTTCTTTTAGGATGTTCGAGACGCAGAAAGGTAATTTTTAATATAATCTATGGAAAATTAAATTTACATTTTATTCTTTTTATAGAAACATCAATTTTATTAAATTTTATTTTAAATTCTTTTATTTTCAGATTTTGATTAATACATTGTCAAGATATCAAGATGCACATCCATCCTCTTGGTCACCAAATTAATTAATTTACTGAGATTCTGCTTTCTTAAAATACTTGTGCATATTTTAAATTAAACGTTTATTCGAAGTCAATTGTAAATCTTATTTATTAAAAGTATATAGAAGTAACACTATTTTAAAATAATTCTTGATATTATAGATATTTTATAATTTAAAAGTAAAGACTGTACAATCTTAATGCAATATCGTGTAATTTTTAAATTTTTGGAATATAAAACTTATAAATATTTAACAGAAGGATATAATTGATAATATGTACAATAAGTGTTAAATTTACTATAAACTTAGGAAAAGAATTATTTTTACTACAATATAAAATTGTATTAAATTCTTTAGTACAATTAATTTATTGTTTAATTACATTAAGAGTGATAATAATAATTACATTAAAAAATATATACAAACTTTCTGAATATTTTTAACAACACTTTGTTATTTATTAATTGTGTACAATTAACTTCAAATGATACAATATTAAAAATAATAGTATTCAGATGCCTTCGAATCGTACATCTATTCACACAATGAATAAGAACTATAAAATCTAAAAACAGTGCATAAGCTTGAAAAAAAGAAAAGAAATATCATAATTTTTTTTTCATATTGCTAAATATTGAATGTTGATTTTTGATTAGATTAAAATGAGAGCTGTGATAACTACGATCGTTGTTCCTTTTATGTATTTTGCTTCAAAGTGCTTTGCACCATTAAAGCCGCATAAAATGTTTAGTGTATCAATATCAATTTAATAACTGATGTCATAAATTTATTTATTTTAAACTTGAAAATTAATGGCACTGCATTTACATATATCCAAGTAATATAAATCTTTTATTTCTGCTCTTTTTTCTCTTTAATAGAATATTTGAAAAGAAATAAATTTATGTACTGTCGCTAAACTTAAATACAAATGTGTATTGTAATATTTATCAATATTGACGATATACTGAGGACCAATATTTATTAACATCAATTATACTAATAGCAATAAATAAATTAATGGATAAATAATAACAGAAATTGTAGCAGTAGAATTCAAGGAATTGATGAATAATATAAAAGTTGTATGAATTAATAAAATACATTTTAAAATCAACAAATCAATAAATAATAACAAAAATTACATCAAAATCATTAATTATTAAAAAAACAAAAATTAATCATTAGAAACAACACTAAAATTGTAAAATCTTTGCAATAATCAATAAAAGATGTACTATAAACCTGCGATCAAATTTATTAGTATTATAATAAATAAATGAGTTAATCAAAATTTGACATTATTAAGTCATAAAATAATAACAAAATTACATTGAATTTAAATGATTAATTAGTGAATAAAAATTACTTAAAGAACCAATAATTACTTCGTCAATCAAAATTACTCTAAAATGATGGAATCTATAAATAATAAGAAAATTACACTACAAATCGACGATTAATCAATCAATAAAAATTAAACTAAGAATCAACTATCAATCAGTCAATAAAGTAAATTACAGATCTGTGAATCTCAAGATAAATTTCATTAAAATTATAAATTATTAAATAATAACAATAAAATAGACTAAAATTTAATAAACAATCAATCAATAAATTGCACTAACAAACAATTCTTTATAGATCAATAAAAATAATACTGAGATTCAACAAACAAATGAATTAAACAATGTTAAAATTACACTATCGTATGAATGATCAATCAATCAATAAAAATTACAATCTAACTCAAAAAAATCGATCCATCAGTAAAATATTGTAAAAATCACCGAATTGTTAAATAATAACAAAGTTACATAAGAAATTAATTTTTAATCTATCAATAATAATTTCACGAAAATAATGAATCGTTGAGTAATATACTAAAATAAAGTTTACACTAACAATTTAATGATTAGCTAATCAATAAAACAGCACTATAAATCAACCAATCAATATAAAATCCATACGAATTCAACGATCTATCAATCAATAAGTTTTTATTAAAATTTGACAAATAATTAATCAAAGAGTAATTACCTTACACTGAAAATGAACGACTAATAAATAAATAATTAATAAAATCCACTAAAAATCAACGATCTATCAATCAATTAAAATTACCAAAATATCCATACTCAGAAAATTCACGATAGTGAACCAATCAAAAAATATATCTATCCAAAAACCCCCCCAAAAAAAAGAAACCCACCATCTCCAAACTCTCCTTTAATCGCCCACGATCTCGATGTATAAATTAACGCGAAAAAAAGAGGTGGTCTCACTCGAGAAACGAAGCGAAAGAACAGAAAAAAAAGGGACGGCAAAAGTGCAAAAGATACTCGACAACAAGAGGGTACTCGACTCATTGCACACACCACACACACACACACACACACACACATATATATGCATATATATATATATACGCCTTACCAACTACTCGAAAGAAAAAAAGCTTTCACGCACTTGCATCACGACGTCTATACATATATATAATTTTCAACCGATCCCAATAAAAGAAAAAATATATACATATTATCGAATCTTCTCACGTTTTTCATAAATGCGTTTTCTCATTTATATATATATACGTATACATAGAAAATTCGTGGTGAAAACTAACAAGTGTATATATATATACATAAGTGAAATAAAGAAGAATCGCCCTTTCTCTCTCTTTTATACCTTGCAATTTATGCTAACTCGAACACGCGCTCGTAATTCGCAAAAAAAAACGGGTAACGAAAGTATATTCTTCTTCTTCCCTTTTTTTTTCCTTACTTTTCTCTCTGATGGAGAAAATGTGAGGAACTCGCCTTGCATAACGTTACAATTTCGTTTTTTTTTTTTACCTTTGTCTTTGTATAAATAACGTATATTGTAAATACATAGATCTATATATATATCGATTTCAACTTTTTCTTTCTTTCTTATTTTTTTTATTCTCCATTGTATACATGTACACGCAATGGAATAAAGTTTGGGAAAAATTTAATTAAATTTTGTTACGTTTTTACACATATAAATTTATTTAGCGATATATTGACATAAAGTCAAATTTAATTTTAAATTATAT
The DNA here is from genome assembly GCA_026168455.1 of Theocolax elegans. Classification (NCBI taxonomy): domain Eukaryota; kingdom Metazoa; phylum Arthropoda; class Insecta; order Hymenoptera; family Cerocephalidae; genus Theocolax; species Theocolax elegans. The sequence continues at coordinate 2,143,582 of CM047426.1, read as the reverse complement.
ATACACTCCGGGTCCACTCTCTTTAATTCTACAGGTGTTTAAAAACATATATGTATATATATATATATTTTAAAACATATATATACAAACGTACGTGTAGTCATAAATTTATGTAATAAAAAATGTATATATGTGTTTGTATCGATCGATAATTAATGAATTGTAAAATATGTACATACGTGAGCGCGTACTGAATTGGATTGTACAAAGTAAAAAAGAATTATATATATGTGTGTGTGTGTGTGTGTGTGTATTTATTCTTTTCTTTTTTTTAATTTTATTTTCGATGAAGAAACGATTTTTTTTTGTGTAGATGTTGATTGTTTAATTCGAAATTCAAATTTCCCGTGATTTTGATTTTAGGAATCTTTTAATTGCATCTGTATAATGAAAAGATAAATTGATGTATAAGGAAATGTCACCGATTTTGGTATATAATTTGAATTAATTATCATGATTCATTAGTTTTGAGATATTCTAACATAAAAAACAAAACTATTGTCGAACTATAAATTCGGGAAAATTCAGACTTTATTTACTTTAAAATGAAAAATTGATCCTTGCAGCTACACGAAAATCTCGTAAAAATCATAAAAATTTTGAAAAAATCATACGTACTATTCAAAGCAAGTAGAAGAGTGTTACAGAGAGATTTTTTGGAAATAGTCAACCCATTGTTAATTAAAAAATAAATAAGGATTCTAATTTTAAGGATTTTAAGGATTACTCCTTAAGGAGGTGGTACATACCCGGTGGGTTACCAATCGAGCAACAAGATATTTATTACATTTTATAATAAAAATATGGAATTTTATGCAAAATTTGAATACAGAAGAACTAGATAAAGACACCCTAAAAATTTCTGCACCTTAAAATGTATGTCTTTTCGTGATTTTTCGGTGCAGAAATTTTTTAGGGTGTCCTTGTTCTATTCGCCTGAAACTTTGTAGAATGACTTAATATTTAATTTTTCAGAGCTTCTGTATTTGGCTTTTGCATAAAATTGTATCCTTTTTAATGTAAATGTAATAATTATCTTTTTCTGCTCGGTTGATAACCCATCAAGTATGCCACCCCCTACAGAATGTGATAATACCCAAATTGCCGGGAGCTACTTAAAAAATCCAAAAATTTTAAAACCTGATTATAAGAAAAATCTGAAAAAAATCACAGAGACTGTGCAAAACAAATAGAGTAGCGTGACAAAGAGATTTTTTTCGAAATAATTCATTATAAATTAATAATACGTAAATAACTATTTTTGGTCGGTAATATATATATAGCTATGGAACAATCATTCATGGCTGCCGAAAAATCTCGCTGATTTATTAATAAAAAGACAAAATCGTTACGAAATATTTTTTCGATAAATTGCAGAATTCCTCGTTTAATAAAAAATAAATCAATTTTCTATTTTATGAGGTTCACATCTCGTTAATGTAAAAGTCTCTAAGTCTATCGTTGTCAGTTGTTAGAAATGGTTGAACAGGATCTTTCTTATTCTTATGTAATGAAACATATTTTATTAATTATGGTTATGTAAATAATGAATATTTCATAATAATATTATCTTAACAAATCTTAGATTTTTATTTGGAATTTTTTTTCATGAAAATTCTAAGAATTTTAAAATTTACTTCCGTTGCGTATTCTAACAAAATATATCACTCTTCCCTTGCGAGTCATTTAAACAACTCGATCATTTCATTCATTTTTCAAGAGTGATTTAAAACAAAGTCATTTTATAGATCACTCTTATGAAAAATTAAAAAATGACTCTTCAAATTTTAGTGATTAAGGTATATGAATCTCAAAAAATTAATGATGATAATATTTTCTTCTTTTGTATTGCTGATAATTACTTACTGTATGATTAAAAGCCTTATTTTTAATTTTTTATGGGCCAGGTAGTTTTTCAAATTCAAATGAATAAAAAAATAAATTACCTAACCTAACCTAAAAAAAAGAATACTTCATAAATTGAAAAATTCCCAAAAAAAAAATCCACACATCCCCGGTATACATTGAAAACACACAACCTAACTTCCAATTCCTAATTCACCTCAATTGAAACCTTCAAAAAAAAAAGGAAAATTATTCCTTCCGTTAAAATTCGAGTAAGTAATTCAGTAATAGCTTTCTCCTCTCTCATCATCAAAAGAAGCACAGAGACCTATATCTATATATAGCCTACCAACGGTACACACATACACACATTCTTTGAAAAGTATATAGAATAGAGGTAGATAGTAGAAACACGAAAGATGGTATAAGAGAGGAGCGCGCGAAGATGAAGAAGCAATTATTCTAATGGAGGCTTTGGGAGGATTGTGGCCGAGACAAGTGAGGTAATCCATGAATAATACCTAAACCGAGCCCTCGCACGTTGTGTCTTCATACCCCCCCTCCATCCTCTTCTTTTATATATACATACACCTGGTAATATTATGCTAAACTTGTATAATCCTTAAATGCTATGGTCTCTCTGAATATATAACGTCGACGATCCTTAACGTTATATATATATACATATATACGTTTATGTATGTTTCGGTGTTTTCAGTTTCTAACCTCACATTGTGTGTGAGATTCATCTCCTGCTTTCGATGGTGTATATATTCAATAGGGATATCTGTGAATTGTTTTCAATTCGGAGAGAGATGTATTATATGATATATAGTGTTGATGCAATGGTATCTGACGAATTTGTAATTGTAATTTACGTTTGATGATTTATGGATCGATAGATATTTCGTTTTCTTTTTCTTTCGAGTTGTAAATGTATGATTACACGGAGAGGTTGTGTTCTTACATGATAAAATTACTTTAAAAAGTTAATTTTACATCATCTCTATTTTACCGACAAACTACTTTATTTGGTAAAAAAATAAGAAAAGAGGCATTTTCGTTTATTAATAATCTAACTGTGTGTTGAATTTTAAACAAAAATATTGTGCCTTTTTTGAGGGAAGTCTTACCAACAAATGTGAACATAACTTGAACACAGTACACGGACTGAAATTCATTGCACAGTTAGATTGTGGATAAACAATAACGCCTCTTCTCTTATTTTTTTTCATACAATCTTTTATTATTTTATTTATTAATCAATAAGCATTTAGTATGGGACCGCCTTAATGTTTTGAGGTTAGGAATGAGTAATAACATGCCATTTTTCATCGATTTACATTAACCAAAATTAACCATGCGCTCTTGCGTTTTTTAACAATCATTATTTGAAATATTACGCTGTCTTATTTACTTAAAACAACAATTTTTAATAATATATTTATTCATGATTTATTATACTCCGATTTGGTCAACAAAATTCAAATATAACGTTTTGCCGCGCTGCCAAATCTTAAATAACCTACAATGTTTTAAACGCATGCGCAAAACGTAAACCAATCACATAGCCGTTTCACTTGGCTTCACAACATCCGGAAATCACTTTTTTATATAAGGATTTATTCATGATTAATTATACTCCGATTTTGTCAACAAAATTTAAATATAACGTTTTTCCCGCGCTGTCGAATTGTGATTTGTCGAAGGCTCATTAAAAAAGTGTGCGATATTTCGAATTTTAAAAATTAGAATAATTGTTTTGTTATTTCGAACCAAGTAATTAGAATGACCATTATACCGAAAGTAATAAAATCATCAGATGTTTTGTATTAAGTGCAATATTTCGAATACCAAATAGTAGATAAAGAATTTTCTACATTATTGTCTATTATCAAGGTGTTAATAGACAAATATCACAGACAAATATTATAAAAGTCATTTGTCCATACACTTTAAAGTTCGAATATTTGGGACAAATATATAAAAACTGAAGAATGCATTACTTTCGAAATTATAGTCTTTCTATTTCTCTTGATTTTAAATAAAAATGCACACATTTTCAATGAGTTTTCGACAAATCGGACCCCACCCTTATACACCACCAAAAAATTGTCCTTATTTTTGCTTTATTATAAATTTAGTGATAATTTTTTATTGGTTTTTAAATGATTTTTACTGGTGAAAATGAAAAATAATCTTTAATTCAGAATCTAATAAAGCAATAACCTAATAATAATAATAAATATAAATTAACCCAATAATTATTTGACTGGCTACAAAAAACTGCAATTTTATTTTAAGTGGCATATACTGTTAATAATTTAATAATAATTATATACAATATTATTAAATCAAAAAATTTTAATTTATTATTCATTAATTCAATTTGTTTTTGCAAATGTTATGTATAAGTTTATAATAAATGAATAAATAAGTAAATAAATGATTTGTCTTTTTCAAAATGCCAAAGTTAAATATTATTTATTAATCGATACAAGTAAATTAATCTATACTACAAAAATGATAAAATTTTTCTTTAAATTTACAGAAGTATATAGTAATAATAAATCTAAAAACTTTTATTAATAACTATAAAATTAAATAACAATAATAAAACTTAAAATTTATTATCATTAAATAAATAAATAATGTTTAATATCTAATATAATAAATAATTAATAAATATTCAATAACAATTAATAAAAAATTAAATTAATGTACAAATATGTACTGTATCATCAACGTAACCGCATCGAATTCATCAATTCGAACAATCTACGCGGTCGTTCATTTCAAATATCGCGGGCGGCGGGTAAGGCGACAGTACCACGCGGGTCCGCTAGGCGGCGACGACGAAATCGCAGAGTAGTCGCAAGAGAAAGTGACGAGTTTAGATGATATAAGGGGTCGAGTCACGGCGAAAAGCATACTTACCTGGCGCAGAGGCTACCGTGATCATGAAGGCGGTTCCTCCAGGGCGAGGCTCTTCCATTGCACTAAGGTTGGGCTGACCCTTGCGAATATCCCTAATGTGGATATCTCGGGCGTATAATTTTTGTTAGTCGGGACTGCGTTCGCGCTATCCCGGACATATTGTATTGTAAACAGAAAATTCTTCTAATCGCTTTAGTAATGGAACGATTCAAGTATGCACGAAGGGTAGTAGATGCCTGATAATTCTAAAGCTGGTCGTTGTAAAAACGTACGCTTAGCTGGTCTTAAAATAGGATTGTAGTAGGTAATTGTCGTGTCGTAAAATTATTTTTTACAGAGATGAATGTTTTCGTCGTTGCACTCGCACAGTATACATCATTTACATAAGATAGTAAAAATAGAAAAATCTTAAATAGTATCCCTGGATAATATGGTATACCGATTAAAACCAAATATTTTTTTTCATACAATCTTTTATATTTATTGTATTAATCAATAACATTTAGTATGGGACGGCTTAAGTTTTACATTTACCAAAATTAACCATGCGCTCTTGCGTTTTTTAACAATCATTATTTGAAATATTACGCTGTCTTATTTACTTAAAACAACAATTTTTAATAATATATTTATTCATGATTTATTATACTCCGATTTGGTCAACAAAATTCAAATATAACGTTTTGCCGCGCTGCCAAATCTTAAATAACCTACAATGTTTTAAACGCATGCGCAAAACGTAAACCAATCACATAGCCGTTTCACTTGGCTTCACAACATCCGGAAATCACTTTTTATATAAGGATTTATTCATGATTAATTATACTCCGATTTGGTCAACAAAATTCAAATATAACGTTTTGCCGCGCTGCCAAATCTTAAATAACCTACAATGTTTTAAACGCATGCGCAAAACGTAAACCAATCACATAGCCGTTTCACTTGGCTTCACAACATCCGGAAATCACTTTTTATATAAGGATTTATTCATGATTAATTATACTCCGATTTGGTCAACAAAATTCAAATATAACGTTTTGCCGCGCTGCCAAATCTTAAATAACCTACAATGTTTTAAACGCATGCGCAAAACGTAAACCAATCACATAGCCGTTTCACTTGGCTTCACAACATCCGGAAATCACTTTTTATATAAGGATTTATTCATGATTAATTATACTCCGATTTGGTCAACAAAATTCAAATATAACGTTTTGCCGCGCTGCCAAATCTTAAATAACCTACAATGTTTTAAACGCATGCGCAAAACGTAAACCAATCACATAGCCGTTTCACTTGGCTTCACAACATCCGGAAATCACTTTTTATATAAGGATTTATTCATGATTAATTATACTCCGATTTGGTCAACAAAATTCAAATATAACGTTTTGCCGCGCTGCCAAATCTTAAATAACCTACAATGTTTTAAACGCATGCGCAAAACGTAAACCAATCACATAGCCGTTTCACTTGGCTTCACAACATCCGGAAATCACTTTTTATATAAGGATTTATTCATGATTAATTATACTCCGATTTGGTCAACAAAATTCAAATATAACGTTTTGCCGCGCTGCCAAATCTTAAATAACCTACAATGTTTTAAACGCATGCGCAAAACGTAAACCAATCACATAGCCGTTTCACTTGGCTTCACAACATCCGGAAATCACTTTTTATATAAGGATTTATTCATGATTAATTATACTCCGATTTGGTCAACAAAATTCAAATATAACGTTTTGCCGCGCTGCCAAATCTTAAATAACCTACAATGTTTTAAACGCATGCGCAAAACGTAAACCAATCACATAGCCGTTTCACTTGGCTTCATATAAGGATTTATTCATGATAATTACTCCGATTTTGTCAACAAAATTTAAATATAACGTTTTTCCCGCGCTGTCGAATTGTGATTTGTCGAAGGCTCATTAAAAAAGTGTGCGATATTTCGAATTTTAAAATTAGAATAATTGTTTTGTTATTTCGAACCAAGTAATTAGAATGACCATTATACCGAAAGTAATAAAATCATCAGATGTTTTGTATTAAGTGCAATATTTCGAATACCAAATAGTAGATAAAGAATTTTCTACATTATTGTCTATTATCAAGGTGTTAATAGACAAATATCACAGACAAATATTATAAAAGTCATTTGTCCATACACTTTAAAGTTCGAATATTTGGGACAAATATATAAAAACTGAAGAATGCATTACTTTCGAAATTATAGTCTTTCTATTTCTCTTGATTTTAAATAAAAATACACACATTTTCAATGAGTTTTCGACAAATCGGACCCCACCCTTATACACCACCAAAAAATTGTCCTTATTTTTGCTTTATTATAAATTTAGTGATAATTTTTTATTGGTTTTTAAATGATTTTTACTGGTGAAAATGAAAAATAATCTTTAATTCAGAATCTAATAAAGCAATAACCTAATAATAATAATAAATATAAATTAACCCAATAATTATTTGACTGGCTACAAAAAACTGCAATTTTATTTTAAGTGGCATATACTGTTAATAATTTAATAATAATTATATACAATATTATTAAATCAAAAAATTTTAATTTATTATTCATTAATTCAATTTGTTTTTGCAAATGTTATGTATAAGTTTATAATAAATGAATAAATAAGTAAATAAATGATTTGTCTTTTCAAAATGCCAAAGTTAAATATTATTTATTAATCGATACAAGTAAATTAATCTATACTACAAAAATGATAAAATTTTTCTTTAAATTTACAGAAGTATATAGTAATAATAAATCTAAAAACTTTTTATTAATAACTATAAAATTAAATAACAATAATAAAACTTAAAATTTATTATCATTAAATAAATAAATAATGTTTAATATCTAATATAATAAATAATTAATAAATATTCAATAACAATTAATAAAAAATTAAATTAATGTACAAATATGTACTGTATCATCAACGTAACCGCATCGAATTCATCAATTCGAACAATCTACGCGGTCGTTCATTTCAAATATCGCGGGCGGCGGGTAAGGCGACAGTACCACGCGGGTCCGCTAGGCGGCGACGACGAAATCGCAGAGTAGTCGCAAGAGAAAGTGACGAGTTTAGATGATATAAGGGGTCGAGTCACGGCGAAAAGCATACTTACCTGGCGCAGAGGCTACCGTGATCATGAAGGCGGTTCCTCCAGGGCGAGGCTCTTCCATTGCACTAAGGTTGGGCTGACCCTTGCGAATATCCCTAATGTGGATATCTCGGGCGTATAATTTTTGTTAGTCGGGACTGCGTTCGCGCTATCCCGGACATATTGTATTGTAAACAGAAAATTCTTCTAATCGCTTTAGTAATGGAACGATTCAAGTATGCACGAAGGGTAGTAGATGCCTGATAATTCTAAAGCTGGTCGTTGTAAAAACGTACGCTTAGCTGGTCTTAAAATAGGATTGTAGTAGGTAATTGTCGTGTCGTAAAATTATTTTTTACAGAGATGAATGTTTTCGTCGTTGCACTCGCACAGTATACATCATTTACATAAGATAGTAAAAAATAGAAAAATCTTAAATAGTATCCCTGGATAATATGGTATACCGATTAAAACCAAATATATTTTTTTTCATACAATAACCGTACACTATATCTTAAAGTGTAAAAATTGACGCTAGAATATGTAAAAAATATCGAGCGGCTGGTTAGCTGTATATATGGTTTACGCGCCTTTATACTTGCGTCAGGCGCTGTCGTGTCTTTTAATTGGCAACTATACACTTTTGAAAAACTGTAGAGTGTAAGAATTGTACTTTTTGAAGATTTGCAATTTACTTTTTTCGAAAATGTAAAATTATTGTTTTAGACATTATAGTGTCGATTTTTACACTTTAGAATTTCGAGTATGTATATAAGTACCTTGTAGGATAAATATATTTATTAAACAATATTTAATTAATGCATGATACTTTTATTTTTTATTATTCGCACACGTATAAAAATATAAGTATATTTTATAGAGAAAACTTTTAATTTACATTTTTTATACTTAAAAAATTGAGTTTTGCGTTCTTTCGTAAATTATTCATTTCTTTTATTTTTACTAGCAGATGTAATATCTTTATTTATTTATTGCTACATTTTTATTCGCTATCTATAGGTTTAATTATCAATGTAATATTAATTTGACTGAAGAATAATTACCTGGATTGCGTTGGCTTCTTTTAAATTCAAAGGTAGGTGCAGTAAATAAATAAAAGTTCCTGATTGATATACAATTAGCAGATTTGATACAGCGAGCATATAATGCGTAGTATAATTAGGATTCTATAAAAATGTTTTTTTTTTTATAACATCTGTTGTAAAATTCGTTGTAATATATACAGTAAAACATAATGTAGCATATACTACTTATATTTGTAACAAATAGAAATATTCGTTCTATCAATTAAAACTAAATGTATCGCTGCTAAATTAATTAATGTTCACTTTGAAAATAATAATAAAAAAGTAACAAATAATTTTTGCTTACCTTTTACTTTTTGAAATTAGCGTAACGCCATTCCGAATCGTGACTCGCCGTAAATTCGAATTGAAATTCAGCCATATTTTTCTCTAAATTTCACTACCTTTAAGCACACAGAACCCCGTAACTTTAACGAAGCAAACGAAAGGTTGATTATAGAAATGAAAACAAAGCGAGAGAGAGAGAGAGAAACAGTCGACTAATGCGTACCAGGTTAAATTTTCGTAGTATTAGCGAGCACCGTTTTGATGTTATTACAATAAAATGATCATTAAACCTTATTATTACTAAAATTATATTGTACAACTTTATTACGATTCGATTATGGAAAATAAACAGTTTATAAAAATGTTAATCATATTACCCTTTTTTTAGTTTATTGTTTGATATTGTAACTTCGTGAATTTGACTGAGATATTTTTATAAAAATACATAAGGGTCTACACTGACAAAAATATTTTATTATACGCATTGTATTATAATGTTCTGCAAAGGAGGAATAGATTTGTCAAAATACAAAAATATTTAGTTAAATTTATAATATTAGCAATAATTAATATATTGTTTGTGTTTTAATAGCAAGTTTATTACTACAATATGTATTTATTTATTGTTTTTATCTATTAATTTATTTACAAAATTAATCGGACTTTAGTGTAAAAATATTGATGTTAAATTGTGTAAATCAACTACTGTACACTCCTGAAAAGTGCAATTCTCATATTTTAGAAAAAAAGTTTATACATTCGAGTTTCTACTCAATTTTGGGAGTCGATTGGTAGTCCAATTCGGAAAATACGTGAAATATTTAGGTACCCCGACTTAGGTATATTTAGTTATACGTATACATATATATGGGGAAACCTATGCCCAATTTTTCTTTGATACAACCTTACAAGGAGAGGCCAAGACTTTAGGAACATGGAACTTACCGAAAACATGTTTTCTAATATAAAAATATGAAAAAAACAGTTTTAGAATGTAACGCTTCATTTTACCAAAATTATACGCTACCAAACCAAATTTTCAAAAAAGAAACCTTTTCTACTTTCATTGCTTATAACTAATCAGCCATTAAAAGTAGTTATAAGAATTTAATTATAAAAGAAAACAGATGAAATAGATGCGATTTAAAAAAAATAAGCTCAAATTCTCGAATTTCAATCAAAATTTATAGAAACATAATTTGTTACTTCTTTTAGGCTAAAATTTTGTTAGTTATTTGCTTTATAACTTTTTACTAAATGGATGGATTTAAGCTTATTTTTTTTTTAAATCATATGTATTTGAGTTCAGTTTTCTTTTAAAATCAAATTCTAATAGCCTTAAGCAATTAAAGTGAAAAAGGTATTTTTTGAAAATTTGGTTTGGAAGTGCACTTAACTAATAACTTTGGTAAAAAGGAGCCTTAGGGTCTAAAATTTTGGCTTTCTTCATACCGATACCTCGTACGAAGAAAAGTACAACACAGATTTTGTAATGTTATTTTCAATGAGAAAATTTGAGTTGTGCTTTTCTTCGTACGAGGCATCGATATATTTACATTAGAAAACGTATCTTAGAATTTAGATAAGATCCGAAGGTCTTGGCCTCTCCTAATTACAAAAAATATTGAAAAAAAATTGGACATAAATTTTCCAAAACCCTCCAGTTTCCAAATTTAAAATGCTTAATCCTAAATCTTCAATCCTCCATCACAAAAACTCTCAGAATCTAGTAGTATATGCCAAATTTATTAAATTTAATCTTTTTAGACGATGCGTATGAAAAATTCATAAGTAATTAACAAATAAATTAAAACCTTGGATGACTAAATAATTAAATAAATAAATAAATAGATAGACACCTGTGAAAAAACGCAAAAAGGGATAATCCAAAATTTTCGGGAAATTTATTTATCATGATTTCTCTACCATTCGCATCTTTCGGAAAGACAAAGGAAGTTAGTATCCAGGTTATAATACGATTGTTAAACCGAACAACTAATACAATCCCAACGATTATTACTATTTCGAGAATCAAAGTGTACAGCCAAACTCCATGATATTATTACACTCGTAAAGGAGGGAGGGAAGAAGAAAGAAATAAGAAATTCGTACAAAGTGTTTAACGAGGAGTCTGATTTCTCGGTCGAATCACGTGCACCGAGAAAGAAAGAAAGGGAAACTTGTGGGTTAATGTCGGAAACAAGGTTCTCTCTTGTGGATTAACTAATTGGTGCGTTCACTTTATTACTAAAAGAAAATTTTTTCTCCGTGTATATGTGTGTGTGAGAGATGTGTATCTGATAAAAGTCAGAATGAATGTGGCAGGTCGAAAATTCGGAATTTTTTACAATTTTTTAGAAAACTTGGGAAATACAGTTTTTTTGGTCGGAAATTTTTTTCTTTTCAAGACAAATGGACTTGTTAAAGGAGTTAATAACGCTTGATGATTCTATGTTATGATTATGATACGCTGATATGTTAGGTATCTTCTGTTTCTTAAGTGTTAACGTTTCGTTATTGTTTATTTGATATAGAAAGAAATATTCTCAATTCTAGCAGCGTGATGTTATCCATTTCTCGTATTTAATTATCATAAAATAAATAAAGAAAAGAAAAAAGTTCTTACTTATGTCGATACAGGTGAACAGCAAAATGCAGTTGTTAATTGATTGGCAACGTTTTTACGAAGGATCTCCTTCATCTTTATGAATGCTACACTTTTAAAGAAGAATTCACTTTGAAAAAAATAAAGTTTTGTGAATATTTAATAATAAATTTTGTATGTAAAACATATTTTGTAGTCGTTAAATATAGTATCGTTCTTTTTTGTTTTTAATTTCAAATTTGTTCAGTATTGATAAACATTTCCTTGTTTCAACTAAAGATTTTCTTCAAACGTATTTAACAAAATATTTTATAAATTTTTCATTTTTTTCCCCATTTTTTTTCTTTTAATCCAATAATAATAATAATAATAATAATAATAATAATAATAATTTTTAAATCTAGTCTACCAACCTAATTACTCAATAATATTTATAATTATTAATCTAACCTAATAACCCAATCGATTGTCAAATAAAAATTGCAATTTTTTGTAACACTCATAATTTTTATAATGATTATTGACTAAGAAATCAGACTATAATTTTAAGGCATAAAAATGCAAACAACAGTTTTTTTAAATTATTAATAAATAATAAATAAAAACATGAAAAAATAAAAAAAGTTGCTTATAATAAAAAAATCTGTCTTTTTAAGATTTTTTTCCCTTGCCTCCGTCAGATCGCATAAAAGTTTTCAAGATTAATAAATGAAAACGTTAGAAAGTAAGTGTATCAGAAATCTTAAACAACTATTCAAATTTGTTAAAAACAGTATTTCAGCGAAAATTTGGTTAAAAAAATGAATAAAAATTGTATATAAAAATCATATTTTTCTAAAATTAAATTTTTTATAATATTAAATTCACGTTTTCATATTATTTTTGTTACACCTACCTTCTAACAATCAATGGCTGATCCAATAAAGACACTGATTTCGAATCCTTCGCTGAACCAAATCTCAATTTTTCTAACCAAAATTTCAAAATGTTGACAACAACAATTGATCCATCAATATACTTACAATATCAACATACTTCGCATTACAATAAATTAAATGTTTAAGGTGGTTCGTTACCGGTCGCGGGGGGAATCGGTGCGAGGAGGGATTGTCGATTTCAGCTATTGTGGAAGTATTATGAACGACAAAATTAAAATACTAACCCCATGTAAAAACATTTGCCCGCGTGCTCGACGCACCGACTCGGCGAATTAAAAAAATTATTTTATTTTCAACTCGCCGTATCTCACAATGTAATTAATGGATCGTTCCAAAAAAATTACAGAGTATACACTATAAGTACTAGTCCCTTACTGCCGCATTACAAAATGACTAAGGTATAAAACACGTAGAAAAAATTATAAACAAAAAACATTTTTTAATACGCTACTAATTTCTTAATTAAAAAAAAGTGAGTGGGGAAGTTTTAAAAAATGACAAAATAAAACTGCTGTATTATTTAAAATATATTAAAGAAGATGTGTACAAAATTTGAGGTCCAAATATGCAGTAGAAAAAAAGTTAGAGGTGATTTAGTGTTTGCGTTCAAATAAAGACAAACGCGCACTTGGCTGACTGCGAGTCTCTCATTTCTGTCTTGTAGGGCCCTTGTAGCTTATAGCCCGCGCGACATTTTTTCACATCTACGCTTGTATCTCGACAATAACAATGGATATGCATATTTTTAAGACGGGAATCTCTTTAGAAATAAATATTCTTTTATTTAAAAAGTTTTTATATTCAATCATAGGTGTAGAAATATGTATAAATTACGGTAAAAGGATAAATTGTGTCATCACTCCATAAGAGCCTGTAGCAAAATTTTGAAGTTTCAACTAATTTATTTAAAAAATAAGGTCCGTGACCATATTCAAACCTTATTTGGTCATTAAAGCATATTAAATGGAATGTTTATAACTTGGTTTCATTCATATCTGTTATTGTCGACTTTAGTATCGAACCACCTTAATTGAGATATTAAATTTTAGCGAATCCTACAGGTAAATATTATAAAACACAATGCCCCTCCTTAGATATCAACAAATTACACTTTCTCGCTGAAATCACAAGTGATTTTCGACCCGAACACCACAAAAAAATTCGTTTAAAAAAAATTCAAAATGCAGATAATATACGACGTTAGTCGAGTCACGAAATTAATATTCACTCATCCCTTTTTCCAACCCCACCCCTCATCCCCTAGGGATATATCAATATTCATATTACGCAAATCGTCGTCGCGGTTTGCAGGGGGCTTAAATCGGCCAAAGCCAAGCGGTTCTCGACTATCCAACTTATCCAACGTGTAGGTATACCTATATATATATATATATATAGACATAGCCAATTTGACGAGAAGACTATTTTACCCCCTCCGAAGACGATATGAATGAAAAGCAAAAAAAAAATTGTAAGCTGCGTCCAGTAAACAACCTGTTTCTATATATATATATATACACGTTCTATAGGCTTTACTAATATTGCTAAGTGCTTCGTCAGCTCTCTTTCTCTGATACGATGAGCTTTTTCCTCTCTCTCTTTTTCACCAAAAGCTCGTGTATGTGTAATATATATATACACAGTTGATTCTCATATTTTTTTTCTTTGCTTCTATATATCTTTTCTAGAATCGGCGGAGGCTCCGTTCTTCGTTTTGTCTTTACTCTTTCTCTCTGTATGTTTTATTTTAATTTTTTTTTTCGCAAACTCGCTCGCTCTCACACGTTTACTCGAGGAAAAATTCCTACTTCTCGTGATTACTTCCGATTTCTCTCTTATTTTTTTCTCCTCTTCTTCTTCTTCCTCAAACTGTCCTCTAAATTTTACTTACCGTGATATAGATATTGTGGTGCTCTTACCTTTTTTTTCAATCTTATTTTTTTTACTTAAGCGTTCTACAGTGTAGACATGTATATATATATATATATATATATATATAGGCGACGGGACAGACGTATAAAGCTTAACGTTTCGATTTGATGGAACAACGTGTATATATATGTATATATATATATACGTAAAGAAGATGTAATGCATTTTTCAAATTAAAAATTTGCGGGTGTGTGTGTGTATATGGCGGTTTTTTTTTGAAGAGATAGGTTAAGGACTAGCGTAACGTGGATTTTGTTAGTTATTTGCTTTATAACTTTTTACTAAATGGATGGATTTAAGCTTATTTTTTTTTAAATCATATGTATTTGAGTTCAGTTTTCTTTTAAAATCAAATTCTAATAGCCTTAAGCAATTAAAGTGAAAAAGGTATTTTTGAAAATTTGGTTTGGAAGTGCACTTAACTAATAACTTTGGTAAAAAGGAGCCTTAGGGTCTAAAATTTTGGCTTTCTTCATACCGATACCTCGTACGAAGAAAAGTACAACACAGATTTTGTAATGTTATTTTCAATGAGAAAATTTGAGTTGTGCTTTTCTTCGTACGAGGCATCGATATATTTACATTAGAAAACGTATCTTAGAATTTAGATAAGATCCGAAGGTCTTGGCCTCTCCTAATTACAAAAAATATTGAAAAAAAATTGGACATAAATTTTCCAAAACCCTCCAGTTTCCAAATTTAAAATGCTTAATCCTAAATCTTCAATCCTCCATCACAAAAACTCTCAGAATCTAGTAGTATATGCCAAATTTATTAAATTTAATCTTTTTAGACGATGCGTATGAAAAATTCATAAGTAATTAACAAATAAATTAAAACCTTGGATGACTAAATAATTAAATAAATAATAAATAGATAGACACCTGTGAAAAAACGCAAAAAGGGATAATCCAAAATTTTCGGGAAATTTATTTATCATGATTTCTCTACCATTCGCATCTTTCGGAAAGACAAAGGAAGTTAGTATCCAGGTTATATACGATTGTTAAACGAACAACTACTACAATCCCAACGATTATACTATTTCGAGAATCAAAGTGTACAGCCAAACTCCATGATATTATTACACTCGTAAAAGAGGGACGGGAAGAAGAAAGAAATAAGAAATTCGTACAAAGTGTTTAACGAGGAGTCTGATTTCTCGGTCGAATCACGTGCACCGAGAAAGAAAGAAAGGGAAACTTGTGGGTTAATGTCGGAAACCAGGTTCTCTCTTGTGGATTAACTAATTGGTGCGTTCACTTTATTACTAAAAGAAAATTTTTTCTCCGTGTATATGTGTGTGTGAGAGATGTGTATCTGATAAAAGACAGAATGAATGTGGCAGGTCGAAAATTCGGAATTTTTTTCAATTTTTTAGCAAAACTTGGGAAATACAGTTTTTTTGGTCGGAAATTTTTTTCTTTTCAAGACAAATGGACTTGTTAAGGGAGTTAATAACGCTTGATGATTCTATGTTATGATTATGATACGCTGATATGTTAGGTATCTTCTGTTTCTTAAGTGTTAACGTTTCGTTATTGTTATTTGATATAGAAAGAATATTCTCAATTCTAGCAGCGTGATGTTATCCATTTCTCGTATTTAATTATCATAAATAAATAAAGAAAAGAAAAAGTTCTTACTTATGTCGATACTGGTGAACAGGAAAAATGCAGTTGTTAATTGATTAGCAACGTTTTTATGAAGGATTTCCTTCATCTTTATGAATGCTGCACTTTTAAAGAAGAATTCACTGTATTTTGAAAAAAATAAGTTTCGTGAATATTTAATAATAAATTTTGTATGTAAAACATATTTTGTAGTCGTTAAATATAGTATCGTTCTTTTTGTTTTAATTTCAAATTTGTTCGGTATTGATAAACATTTCCTTGTTTCAACTAAGATTTTTCTTCAAACGTATTTAACAAAATATTTTATAAATTTTCATTTTTTTCCCCAATTTTTTCTTTTAATCCAATAATAAATATAATAATAATAATTTTTAAATCTAATCTACCAACCTAATTACTCAATAATATTTATAATTATTAATCTAACCTATAACCCAATCGATGTCAAATAAAAATTGCAATTTTTTGTAACAGTCATAATTTTTATAATGCTTATTGACTAAGAAATCAGACTATAATTTCAAGGCATCAAAAGGCAAACAACAGTTTTTTTAAATTATTAATAAATAATAAATAAACAACACGAAAAAATAAAAAACGTTGCTTATAATAAAAAAATCTGTCTTTTAAGTTATTTTTCCTTGCCTCCGTCAGATCGCATAAAAGTTTTCAAGATTAATAAATGAAAACGTTAGGAAGTAAGTGTAACAGAAATCTTAAACAACTATTCAAATTTGTTAAAAACAGTATTTCAGCGAAAATTTGGTTAAAAAAATGAATAAAAATTGTATATAAAAATCATATTTTTCTAAAATTAAATTTCAAAATGTTGACAACAACAATTGATCCATCAATATACTTACAATATCAACATACTTCGCATTACAATAAATTAAACTTTTAATTGAGATATTAAATTTTAGCGAATCCTACAGGTAAATATTATAAAACACAATGCCTCTCCTTAGATATCAACAAATTACACTTTCTCGCTGAAATCACAAGTGCTTTTCGACCCGAACACCACAAAAAAAATCGTATAAAAGAAATTCAAAATGCAGATAATATACGACGTTAGTCGAGTCACGAAATTAATATTCACTCATCCCTTTTTCCAACCCCACCCCTCATCCCCTAGGGATATATCAATATTCATATTACGCAAATCGGTCGTCGCGGTTTGCAGGGGGCTTAAATCGGCCAAAGCCAAGCGGTGCTCGACTATCCAACTTATCCAACGTGTAGGTATACCTATATATATATATATATATATCTATATATATATATAGACATAGCCAATTTGACGAGAAGACTATTTTACCCCCTCCGAAGACGATATGAATGAAAAGCAAAAAAAAATTGTAAGCTGCGTCCAGTAAACAACCTGTTTCTATATATATATATACACGTTCTATAGGCTTTACTAATATTGCTAAGTGCTTCGTCAGCTCTCTTTCTCTGATACGATGAGCTTTTTCCTCTCTCTCTTTTTCACCAAAAGCTCGTGTATGTGTAATATATATATACACAGTTGATTCTCATATTTTTTTTTCTTTTGCTTCTATATATCTTTTCTAGAATCGGCGGAGGCTCCGTTCTTCGTTTGTCTTTACTCTTTCTCTCTGTATGTTTTATTTTTATTTTTTTTCGCAAACTCGCACGCTCTCACTCGTTTACTCGAGGAAAAATTCCTACTTCTCGTGATTACTTCCGATTTCTCTCTTATTTTTTTCTCCTCTTCTTCTTCTTCCTCAAACTGTCCTCTAAATTTACTTACCGTGATATAGATATTGTGGTGCTTTTACCTTTTTTTTCAATCTTATTTTTTTTTACTTAAGCGTTCTACAGTGTATACATGTATATATATATATATAGGCGACGGGACAGACGTATAAAGCTTAACGTTTCGATTTGATGGAACAACGTGTATATATATGTATATATATATATAGTATATATATATATATATATATATATATATATACGTAAGAAGATGTAATGCATTTTCAAATTAAAAATTTTGCGGGTGTGTGTGTGTATATGGTGGTTTTCTTTTTGAAGAGATAGGTTAAGGACTAGCGTAACGTGGATTTTTTTTGTATTGTTGATCGAATCGAATTGATGTTTAAGTGGATGATTTTTGGAATTTTTTTATTACAGTGAGTGAGCTTACAATATAGAATTGAAGGGTTAATGGAGTGGGTGATGTTGGGGTTAGAACGTTAAAGCAAGGTTGGTAAAGTTAAGGGGATGTCGGATTCAGAAAATGGTAATTTTTAATATTTTTTTATAAAGAAAAGAATAAATTTTTGAAAAAGTCCTAAACGCCATACTTTTAGGCATGTTTTAAACAGTACACTCAATTTTTTTCAGATTTTAAAATCTGTAATTTAATCTGATTTTTGCGTTGAAATTTCACGCCTTTTAGACCAATAATTACCGACCGAAAATTGTTTATTCAATTATCATTAACTCATTATTTTTTCTTAAAAAATCAAAACGTCATGCCCTCGCTTTTGTTTTAAACTACGCATATGAATTTTTCCAGATTTTAATTCAATATTTCCTAGATAATTCTTATGTTGAAAGTGTAGATCCCTGTAACTTGGGTCCAACATTCCGTTAAGGAGATGTGATACCCAAATTACAGGAACCTACGTCTAAAATCCCAAAAATTATAAAAACTAATGGAATTAAAATCTGAAAAAATTTACAGATAATGCTGAAAGCAAATAGAATACCGTTACAGAGCGATTGTTTCCAAATAATTAACTTAAAATGATTATATAGAAATAACCATTTTTGGTCGGTAATATATAGCTAAAAACAATGTTGCACGGGCTGCTGAAAAATCTCGTTGATTTATTAATAAAAAAATTTGAAAAAATTCATAGAACTATCTTTAATGTAAATACAACACCGTTACAGAGTGTTTTTTTCGATAAAGTATACTGTTCGCTTGAGAAAAAATAAATAGTCATTCTGTTTTAATGGGTTTACATCTCCTTAATGTTAGAAACGTTATAAGGTTACATTAACGTTAAAAAAATTTAACATAATAGTAATTTCTTCGATTTCCATCAATTTTTCTACAAATCCATATCAATCGTCAAATAAACTGGTAATTCGTTCTACATCATTAATATCGACGTTCCCGTAAAAGCAATACAACTCAAACGAAAAAATATTTCGCAATAATCTATAAATCGCATAAAAACTGTGCAACATCTCCAAAAACCAAAAATTAACCAAACAAATATCACCTAAAAAAAAACACGTACTCATAACGAAACGCAACAATCCATCGCAACTCTCGCGTATACCAAGATTATTTATATACGCGCAGTGTATAAAAAAAGGCAGAACAGTAGGAGGAAACGTACGTAACGACGTAAAAAAATATGTATGTTTTAGCCTACACGTATAGATATTTCTACGGCGCCTCCCATTTTTTTTTGCGTGGGTGAAAAACATATATATATGTATAGATGAAGTGGGAGGGAGGAAAAAAAGGAAGGAAGGAAAGAGAGGTCCGTCTCGCCTCAAAGGATCGAAGACGTCCCCAAGGTACGATTCAATCTTTCTCGGCGTAAAATATAAATCGCCTGGAGCTACGTTTGAGGTTATGCTTGCTCGATTTCTGTTTTATGACGCATTGGCACTTCCTACTGTTTCGCAAGATGAACCTGTCGTATACAGACGACACATTGCCCGGGAAACGACGACGGGTCAGAAGAAACTTGGGAGTCACGTTCTTTTTTTTCCTTTCGTTTCTTTTCTGTAAATATGCCCGAGGGATTTAGTGGTAATATTCGAAAAATATTCTTTTTCTTTTTAGTTTTGCGCCCTATTATTTATTTTGTTTGCGGAGGAACTTAATTGATAAAAATAAATAATTGTGTGCATGAATTTGGGCAAATGAAAATTTGTTTTTTTTAGGTTAGGTTGGAGCAGGCTGTTGGAGAGATGAAGATTTAAAACACTTAAAGGAGTTATACGGACGGTTTATAAAGTTAGTTATATACGTTATTTAAAAAAAACTGGGAATATATAACGAGTAATATTAAACGAGTTTTTAGTTTGCAGAGGGTTAGGATATATATTTAAAAGTGTTGCCGGTGTTTTTAAAAAATTTTCTAATATAAAATAAAAATCTGAAAGAGTGGGAAATATGAATATTTAGATTACTTTTAATATAATTTACGTTTTATAAACTGTTTTTAAAGACAAATTAAAATAAAATAAAAATTATTTAGATCATAATCTGTGTTTGTCTGGTATTTTTTCATTTTATAATATAATTAACAAACTCTAAATTAAAGAGCAACGGGAATTTTAATTTTTAATAATTGCAATTTTAACAAATTATTTTTAATGCAAAATTTTTATATCATCTATACCTATATCAATATTTTTCTGGTTTCTTTTATTATTTTAATATATAAAAATGTTAAGTTAACTCTTTCAATATAATTAAAAAAACTTAAAAATTTTATTAGAAAGTATATAATTGGCATTTCCGAGCTAAAGATCGTTACTCAATATTTTTTCAAATATTGCACAAAACCCTCTTTTTATTAAAGCTTAATATTTTTTAAAAAAAAAAAAAAAAACTTAATTTATTATCGCGGGAATTTTATAGTGGTAAAGGTAAATTTTCGGTTTAATAAACTGTTTTTTAAACCAAGGAATACTTGTGTTTATTTTCAGTGAAGATGATACTTCATTGCGGAAAAAATAAGTTAGAAAAATAATTGCTATCTGTATTGTATAATTTTGAATTTTGAAAAAAAAATAAATATTGAATTTAAATAATTTAAATAATTGAAGTAGCTTTATAGAACTTTTACATATTTTTACAATGCTTTTTTACATATTTTACATGATTTACATTTTCTTTATTTTCTATAAAATTATTAATTATATGCTTTCGGCGATACACGGCATCCATATGAGAGAAGCTATTGTTACTTTCGCACCAAATTTCAGTTTACCTTAACCTTTTATATCGAATTTTCATTTATTCCTCAACAGCTTGAATGTGGTCACCAATGTTAGGAAAATGTTTCTCTTGTCATAGCATTGAATACTTTCGCCGTGACAAGACGTCAAAAGTTTATATAAAATTATTTATTAAAGATTAAAATAATTATGTCTACCAATAATTCGGGTAATGAAGCTGATGAATCCAGGGAGTCAAATGTTCTCCGCGATCTAATATCTTAATCAAAATCATCGACGTTCTCACGATGATGTAGACTCAGGTGATTCATCTGACTCAAGTCTTCCAAGAAAACGATTGTACTTAAACGATCAAACAAAACTTAATATAATGCAAGATCAAATTGATTTTTTAACCAATGTGTTACTGTCGGATCAAGCATCAAAAAGACAACAAATCGCCACTTCAACGTCGTCGTCTTCAATGTTAAATACTAACGATTTTTTATCTAAACCATATGAAGGAAGGATTCTAAACTTGGGTAGTCCTAAAACAAATGTTGATGAAAAACGTGTTATAAAACCTGCTATTAAGGAACGTTTGGAAGTAATTAATTGTTTACAACGTTTTGGTTCTGAGGACTGGAAAGAGGTGAGATTTTCAAACGATTTAAGAGATATTAAATTTTAGCGAATCCTACAGGTAAATATTATAAAACACAATGCCTCTCCTTAGATATCAACAAATTACACTTTCTCGCTGAAATCACAAGTGCTTTTCGACCCGAACACCACAAAAAAACTCGTATAAAAGAAATTCAAAATGCAGATAATATACGACGTTAGTCGAGTCACGAATTAATATTCACTCATCCCTTTTTTCCAACCCCACCCCTCATCCCCTAGGGATATATCAATATTCATATTACGCAAATCGTCGTCGCGGTTTGCAGGGGCTTAAATCGGCCAAAGCCAAGCGGTGCTCGACTATCCAACTTATTCCAACGTGTAGGTATACCTATATATATATATATATATATATATATATAATATATATAGACATAGCCAATTTGACGAGAAGACTATTTTACCCCCTCCGAAGACGATATGAATGAAAAGCAAAAAAAAAATTGTAAGCTGCGTCCAGTAAACAACCTGTTTCTATATATATATATACACGTTCTATAGGCTTTACTAATATTGCTAAGTGCTTCGTCAGCTCTCTTTCTCTGATACGATGAGCTTTTTCCTCTCTCTCTTTTTCACCAAAAGCTCGTGTATGTGTAATATATATATACACAGTTGATTCTCATATTTTTTTTCTTTGCTTCTATATATCTTTTCTAGAATCGGCGGAGGCTCCGTTCTTCGTTTTGTCTTTACTCTTTCTCTCTGTATGTTTTATTTTTATTTTTTTTTCGCAAACTCGCACGCTCTCACTCGTTTACTCGAGGAAAATTCCTACTTCTCGTGATTACTTCCGATTTCTCTCTATTTTTTTCTCCTCTTCTTCTTCTTCCTCAAACTGTCCTCTAAATTTTACTTACCGTGATATAGATATTGTGGTGCTTTTACCTTTTTTTTCAATCTTATTTTTTTTTACTTAAGCGTTCTACAGTGTATACATGTATATATATATATATAGGCGACGGGACAGACGTATAAAGCTTAACGTTTCGATTTGATGGAACAACGTGTATATATATGTATATATATATATATATATATATATATTATATATATATATATATATACGTAAAGAAGATGTAATGCATTTTTCAAATTAAAAATTTTGCGGGTGTGTGTGTGTATATGGTGGTTTTTTTTTGAAGAGATAGGTTAAGGACTAGCGTAACGTGGATTTTTTTGTATTGTTGATCGAATCGAATTGATGTTTAAGTGGATGATTTTTTGGATTTTTTTATTACAGTGGGTGAGTTTACAATATAGAATTGAAGGGTTAATGGAGTGGGTGATGTTGGGGTTAGAACGTTAAAGCAAGGTTGGTAAAGTTAAGGGGATGTCGGATTCAGAAAATGGTAATTTTTAATATTTTTTTATAAAGAAAAGAATAAATTTTTGAAAAAGTCCTAAACGCCATACTTTTAGGCATGTTTTAAACAGTACACTCAATTTTTTTCAGATTTTAAAATCTGTAATTTAATTCTGATTTTTGCGTTGAAATTTCACGCCTTTTTAGACCAATAATTACCGACCGAAAATTGTTTATTCAATTATCATTAACTCATTTATTTTTTCTTAAAAAATCAAAACGTCATGCCCTCGCTTTTGTTTTAAACTACGCATATGAATTTTTCAGATTTTTAATTCAATATTTCCTAGATAATTCTTATGTTGAAAGGTGTAGATCCCTGTAACTTGGGTCCAACATTCCGTTAAGGAGATGTGATACCCAAATTACAGGAACCTACGTCTAAAATCCCAAAAATTATAAAAACTAATGGAATTAAAATCTGAAAAAATTTACAGATAATGCTGAAAGCAAATAGAATACCGTTACAGAGCGATTGTTTCCAAATAATTAACTTAAAATGAATTATATAGAAATAACCATTTTTTGGTCGGTAATATATAGCTAAAAACAATGCTGCACGGCTGCTGAAAAATCTCGTTGATTTATTAATAAAAAAATTTGAAAAAATTCATAGACTATCTTTAATGTAAATACAACACCGTTACAGAGTGTTTTTTTCGATAAAGTATACTGTTCGCTTGAGAAAAAATAAATAGTCATTCTGTTTTAATGGGTTTACATCTCCTTAATGTTAGAACGTTATAAGGTTACATTAACGTTAAAAAAAATTTAACATAATAGTAATTTCTTCGATTTTCCATCAATTTTTCTACAAATCCATATCAATCGTCAAATAAACTGGTAATTCGTTCTACATCATTAATATCGACGTTCCCGTAAAAGCAATACAACTCAAACGAAAAAATATTTCGCAATAATCTATAAATCGCATAAAAACTGTGCAACATCTCCAAAAACCAAAAATTAACCAAACAAATATCACCTAAAAAAAAACACGTACTCATAACGAAACGCAACAATCCATCGCAACTCTCGCGTATACCAAGATTATTTATATACGCGCAGTGTATAAAAAAAGGCAGAACAGTAGGAGGAAACGTACGTAACGACGTAAAAAAATATGTATGTTTTAGCCTACACGTATAGATATTTCTACGGCGCCTCCCATTTTTTTTTGCGTGGGTGAAAAACATATATATATGTATAGATGAAGTGGGAGGGAGGAAAAAAAGGAAGGAAGGAAAGAGAGGTCGTCTCGCCTCAAAGGATCGAAGACGTCCCCAAGGTACGATTCAATCTTTCTTCGGCGTAAAATAAAATCGCCTGGAGCTACGTTTGAGGTTATGCTTGCTCGATTTCTGTTTTATGACGAATTGGCACTTCCTACTGTTTCGCAAGATGAACCTGTCGTATACAGACGACACATTGCCCGGGAAACGACGACGGTCAGAAGAAACTTGGGAGTCACGTTTCTTTTTTTTCCTTTCGTTTCTTTTCTGTAAATATGCCCGAGGGATTTAGTGGTAATATTCGAAAAATATTCTTTTTTCTTTTTTAGTTTTGCGCCCTATTATTTATTTTTGTTTGCGGAGGAACTTAATTGATAAAAATAAATAATTGTGTGCATGAATTTTGGGCAAATGAAAATTTGTTTTTTTTTTTAGGTTAGGTTGGAGCATGCTGTTAAAACACTTAAAGGAGTTATACGGACGGTTTATAAAGTTAGTTATATACGTTATTTAAAAAAAACTGGTAATATATAACGAGTAATAAAATTTAACGAGTTTTTAGTTTGCAGAGGGTTAGGATATATATTTAAAATGTTGTCGGTGTTTTTTAAAAATTTTCTAATATAAAATTAAAAATCTGAAAGAGTGGGAAATATGAATATTTAATTACTTTTAATATAATTTACGTTTTATTAAACTGTTTTCTAAAGATACAAATTAAAATAAAAATTAAAATTATTTAGATCAAAATCTGTGTTGTTCTGGTACTTTTTCATTTTATAATGTAATTAACAAACTCTAAATTAAAGCACGGGAATTTTAATTTTTAAATAATTGCAATTTTAACAAATTATTTTTAATGAAAAAATTTTTATATCATCTATACCTATATCAATATTTTTCTGGTTTCTTTTATTATTTTAATATATAAAAATGTTAAGTTAACTCTTTCAATATAATTAAAAAACTTAAAATTTTATTAGAAAGTATATAATTGGCATTTCCGAGCTAAAATGCGTTACTCAATATTTTTTCAAATATTGCACAAAACCCTCTTTTTATTAAACTTAATATTTTTAAAAAACTTAATTTTATCGCGGGAATTTTTAATAGTGGTAAAGGTAAATTTTCGGTTTAATAAACTGTTTTTTAAACCAAAGGAATACTTGTGTTTATTTTCAGTTGAAGATGATACTTCATTGCGGAAAAAAATAAGTTAGAAAATAATTGCTATCTGTATTGTATAATTTTGAATTTTGAAAAAAAAATGAATATTGAATTTAAATAATTTAAATAATTGAAGTAGCTTTATAGAACTTTTACATATTTTTACAATGCTTTTTTACATATTTTACATGATTTACATTTTCTTTATTTTCTATAAAATTATTAATTATATGCTTTCGGCGATACACGGCATCCATATGAGAGAAGCTATTGTTACTTTCGCACCAAATTTCAGTTTACCTTAACCTTTTATATCGAATTTTCATTTATTCCTCAACAGCTTGAATGTGGTCACCAATGTTAGGAAAATGTTTCTCTTGTCATAGCATTGAATACTTTCGCCGTGACAAGACGTCAAAAGTTTATATAAAATTATTTATTAAAGATTAAAATAATTATGTCTACCAATAATTCGGGTAATGAAGCTGATGAATCCAGGGAGTCAAAATGTTCTCCGCGATCTAATAATCTTAATCAAAATCATCGACGTTCTCACGATGATGTAGACTCAGGTGATTCATCTGACTCAAGTCTTCCAAGAAAACGATTGTACTTAAACGATCAAACAAAACTTAATATAATGCAAGATCAAATTGATTTTTTAACCAATGTGTTACTGTCGGATCAAGCATCAAAAAGACAACAAATCGCCACTTCAACGTCGTCGTCTTCAATGTTAAATACTAACGATTTTTTATCTAAACCATATGAAGGAAGGATTCTAAACTTGGGTAGTCCTAAAACAAATGTTGATGAAAAACGTGTTATAAAACCTGCTATTAAGGAACGTTTGGAAGTAATTAATTGTTTACAACGTTTTGGTTCTGAGGACTGGAAAGAGGTGAGATTTTCAAACGATTTAAGAAATTTTATAGCTTCTCCCGGTTTTGTCGAATTGAAAGTTAATGAGGAACTTTGCTATTTTGATAAAAAGAAAGATTCCTTACTTTCAACTGAAAGAGTTTTAGCCGGATTATCAAACGCGATTTTAGAACAGAAAGAGTTGGTTAAAAATAGCTTACAATCTGTTATTGATTGGGCTTATGCTGATCCTAAGGAGGTAACTCCATCTTCATTATTTGAAAAGTTCAATCTCTTTTTTGGTGCTAACAGTAAAACTGCAAAAAATTTTGACTCAATTTTACAAATTATTTGTGGAAAAAGAGCAGAAACTATTGAAATTAGAAGAGATAGAATTTTATCTGAAATTCAAAATAAAAATGTTCAAATGGCTTTAAAAAGAATTCCACCAAGTAATAATTATTTATTTAATAAAGAAAATTTAGGTCCTCTCATACAATCTTTAGGTGGCCCACAGTTCTGGCTTAACACTCCTTCTTATTTAAACAAGAAACCTACACAAAAGAGTTCTACTTCTACTTCGAGTTCTACTCATTATAGATTTTCAAATCAACAATTCCATGGACAAGGACGATCTCAAAATTACAAGAATTTCAAAAGAATCTTTAATTATTCAAGATAATGAAATTATTTTATGGCCTATGTTTGGATCTAAAACAGATAGAGCCTGTTTTAGACAATCTGGTTGGAAACTTTTAAAACATCCTAACAAATGGTTATGTCCTATTTTTATGATAAAAAAATTATTATTAGAATCGAAAGAAAGAAGGAAAGAAAGAAAAGTAGATTCGCTTTTTATTTCTATAAATGGGATACCTAAAACAGCTACAAAAACTATAATTGCTGGCTGGATTCGTTCAGTTTTAAAAGAATCTGGCATTGATGCACCACCTGGCAGTGTTCGATCAGCTGTGGCTTCACGAGGATGGTTAGATAACTTACCTGTTCAAGATATTTTAAATAGAGGAAACTGGAAGTGTATTGAAACTTTTAGAAAATACTATTGCAAAGAAGTTATATCCAATAATGAACCTAATTCAAGTTTATTGTCTAAAAACTTTGTTTCAATTTGAATCTATTATTTAATGATGTTTGTTTTATTTTTCAAGATGTTAATAAATGTTTAATTCTATGTTTTGTCTTATTCTCTAAAATTAATTTATTTTTTATTTGTCACATAGCATTGAATAATATGGTCACCAGTAGATATCAAACACATCTCTCATATGGATGCCGTGTATCGCCGAAAGCATATAATACTGGTGTTTTGAATTACAACAAAACACATATTATATGATGAAGCGATACACGGCATCCAGGTAAGTATCTTACTGGATGAGTTCTATGACAAGAGAAACATTTTCCTAACATTGGTGACCACATTCAAGCTGTTGAGGAATAAATGAAAATTCGATATAAAAGGTTAAGGTAAACTGAAATTTGGTGCGAAAGTAACAATAGCTTCTCTCATATGGATGCCGTGTATCGCTTCATCATATAATATGTGTTTTGTTGTAATTCAAAACACCAGTATTATACATCAAAATTGACATTCACACTTGAGGCATGTTGGCCGGTTTTTCTCGGGGCAAGTTGGCTGATCAATAAGTAAATAATAACGAATTACAAGAAAATGATCATGTAAGAGTTGATCGCATGAATTATGTGCGGGAAGAAGAAAAAATTTCGTTTGTTACAACTGCAAGTGATATTTTTATTTTGATTAATTGTTATTTTATTTATTACTTATAGTTATGCGTTTTTATTTGATAGATAACTAATTATTTACACAAAACTTAATCAGCTCATTGTTATTTTTAAATAAAGACAATTTAAAATTTAAATTTTATGTTTTTCTTTAAAACTGTTATTGTCAATTTGCCCCAGATATTTTACCCCATATGCGGGACAGGTTGGCCGAATTTTTCTCGCGTAAAAATCGTGCATTACTTTTTTTGGTTTTAATGAATCACTTTGAAAAAAAATATTTACAGGTAATCTTTTTTATTTTATGATCGATAGTATAACTTCTTAGAAAAAAATTAAAATGGAAAAAGTCGACTAACCTGCCCTGGTCTATCCATATTTTCCTTGTATAATGCAATTAACAAACTAAAAATATAAACACGAGAAATTTAAGTTCTAAATTTAATTTAACGATTAATATTTAGTTATTAATATTTTAATATTTAATAATTTTCTTTTTAACACATTGTTTTTAATAAACATTGTTTTTAAAATATTTTATTTATGATGAAAGACAAAAATTCAAATAAAAATTAAAATATCTATACCATTATCAATGTTCTCGGTTTTTTTATACTTTTAATATTTAAAACCTTAAGCGCGGGATATCTGAATTTTTAATTCCTGCCTTCTTCGATAAAATACCTAACGAACGGTAATACCCAAACCCTAAAAACTTCTATATACCCAAAAAAAAATCAACCGCGGGAAATTTAAATTCCACTCCTTTCCGCTAAATATCTATAGAAAAAATTAAACCCTAAAATATCGATTTAACCCTGAAGTATACAAAAAAAAAATCAATTCAATTAAAAAACGAAACAATTCCATCTATATTATACCTAATTACAATTATACCTGTACACACAGACAACAAACTACGCATATATATCGCACACCGTTTTATCTCAATTTCCAATGAAAATTTTACTCTGCTACACACGCTTATCATCATCATTATCATCGATTTTATTAATGAATCCTAATGAACGAAAAGCCGATGGATTATTTACACGGAATATTTAGATAATTAAATTCGTACACACAGATATATATATATATATATATATATTCATACGCGTAAAACCGTGTTTATTTCCTAACCTATTATTTTAAAATATACACATATACAGATAATTAGTATTTATTTATCTCTTTTTTTCTATAAATATAAAAAAAATCTTACACTACACCACGCCGATATCGATCGATATTTTATATATATATATATGAATAATATATCGTATATATATATATATGTATATCCTAATGCCTTACGTAAAATATTCAGGTTTCAACTTAACGTAATAAACGTAACACGTATTTAACTGTGCGTCGGAAATGTAAAGTGGGGGGAGGGGGGTGAGGGTATATCAAACAGCATATTATAAACTTGTGTATCCTATAAATTTTCTATTTAGCATACTACTCACTCACTCGGTGTGTCTGTATGTGTGTGTAACCAATAAATTCAGAAATCTGTTATAAATTCTCTATTGAGTAAATATACGATATTCTATCCTGGAATTTATGGTTTTGATATTGTACGCGTACGTGTGTGAGTGCGTAGTTTAAACCTTTTCAAAGCTTCTCATGCGTGTTGTATTTCACGTATGTATAAGTATGTACATGTTGTGCATGTAAATTAAAAGATGGTTTTCATTGTTTGGAGAAAAATAGTGTGTTGAATAATTTGATGTGGGTGCGAGTCGTTTGTGCACGAATTAGCCTAAGAGCGAAATTTTTTTGATCAAAATACTTTTATTTTTTTGGTAGGAGACACTTTTAATGTACAGTATTGTAATTGTTTGCAGAAGGAGTAATTTTTTAATTGTTTGTTTTTATTTGAAATAATTTTGTAAAAGGTAGTATTTTTTTATATTTAAGGTATTTTTGGAGTTGAAATGATTGGTCATTCAAAGTAAAGTTTGATTCGTAGTCATTGTTGACTCGAAATAGATAATAATCAATAAACGAATCAAAGTCATAGTAATTTTTCACTCGATGTAATCGAATAATCTACGTAATTGATTATTGAATACACTATTTTACGCCAAGTAATTTTATAAGGAATGTCATTTAATACTCAAGTCTCAAAGTAATTTAGCACTGAAATTATTTTCACTTGAAGCAATTTAATAATATTTTAATGTTTGAAGTATTTGTTCGCTCAAAATAATTTTTCACTCCAAATAATGTTTCATTCGTAATCTTAGTTTACTCGAGGTCATTGTTCATTCCAAAAAAATTTTTTTTCGTAGCAAATAATTTTTTGCAGATTTTCACTCACGGTAATTGTTCACTCGACGTAATCGTATACTCCAAGCAATTGTTTACTAAAAACAATTTTTTTCTCCAAATAACCAATGTTTTTTGTAATTTGAAGTAATTTTGATTTGAAAATTACTTTTCACTCGATGTAACTGAATACACGTGGTAATTGTATACCAGAAATAAATTTTCCCTCATAGTAATTATTTACTAGAAATAATTTTTCACTCGGAATAATAGCTTACTCAAAATATTTTTCAACAATTAAAGTAAATGTTCATTTGTAGTTAACAGTAACTCTAAAATATTTAATCTTAATGATTTTTCACTCATGGTAATTGTTCAGTCGAAGCTATGTATTATACTCATAGTAATTGTTCATTAGAAATATATTTTATTCGAAACAATTTTTAACTGAAATTAATTTTTTACTTGGAATAATTTTCGCTTGACGTAATTATTCAGTCGTGGTGAATTTTTTCTTAAAGTAATTGCTTACTCGAAGACGTATCATTCAGTTTGATGATACATTCGAAGTAATGATGTTGACTCTTTATTTTCGCCATTTCTCTTAATATAGATGAAATGATATTTTGATCAAAATCCATAAAGTAACACAAAAAGTGAATTCACTCTTTAAGATAGAGAATTCTGAGTAACTTTGAACAAGGAGGACTTTATGAAATTTAGAAAAGACACTTTAAGAAATAAAAAGAGTTTAAAGCAGATTAGTTTATAAATAAATATTTCAAATTATGCCTAATTTCATTCTTTAAGTTTAATATTTCACTCGAATAGAATGAAATTTTGACTTAATTACCTATTTACTAACACGTGAAGGAATACATTTTTATTCGAGAAGTAATATCGAAGTAATGTTCGATTTCACTCTTCCTCACTTACAACAAATCTCTCAGTCGATAAAAAAATTTTCTTTTAAAAAAATATAAAAAGGCAAACCGTAACAATAATTAGGTTAACCGTAATATACTGATCTTTAAGACTATGCTCATTGACCCACATCTTACGAGAAATTATAAAAGGTGATTCAAGAACGAAAGAGAGAGAGAGAGAGGAGAAAATTTGCAAATCCTTATATTACACATCCGTCTATAAGAAGCCGAGACCAAGGGGTAATTTGAAATTTTGAGGTTGTGTTTGTCCAATAAGTCTCGAGTAGATATTATAAAGAAGTAAAGTCCTTCTTACTCACCGATGTATATATATATACACTCGAAAAAAGAGGTTATATTGCGAATAATCGTCGAAGCCACGGCTTATTGGTTACTCGAGAGTCTCGAGGTTTGTTGACCGATACTCTCCTTCGGAAAAGAAGAGGAAGAAGAAGAAGAAGACGCTAAAGGCCAGCGGTACAAAGTCTCCTTGAAAGAACACTTGAGTATATAGAAAAGATATATTGCCATGCTAAGGATATAGTTTCGATTATTTTCCGGGTTGCTCACTTTTCTTCGTTCTTTTTTTCTTAGGCGGTGATGTATTCAAATTTCCCGCCGTTGAAATTTTTAATTGATATTCTGAGTATGAGTCAGTGTTTCAAAAGTTGAAAATCAGTTGTTTGAGAATTTGGGATGCAGAGGCATGCGATTACTGTCACAAGAGAGATTTAAACATTCTTTTTGTGTAAAATGACGGTTACGGCTTTATTTGGTCATAAAATATTAAAGAGGTTAAATCTAATTTGTTGAGTGGAAATATAAATTAAAATGATTGATCATTATTAATCGGTCATCATCTTTGTTTTCTATAAATAGTAGATGCACATTTTCACGTGGTTTATCACTTTTGTCATAAATTATATTTATGAAATTTGTGACCATAGTTATTTTTTTAGTACTGGTCATCTAATTATCAATTGACAATTCTGAAATTCGTGACACGGTTAGTTTGTATCTGCACTTATTTTTTAAAACCGTTTACGTCAATTTTTACAATACAAATGATTAATTTATCTTTGAAATTTGCAAAATCTATATTAAAAACTTCGATAATGTTCATAACTGTCGATAATTAATCCGGTTCGGTGTTTCTATAATCTATTTAATTAATTCAAAGATATTAAATTAAAAATTTACAAAGTAAATAGATTACATTTACTTTAAAGCCAATCTATTCTTTGTTTTACCTAAAATCCACATTCTTATTTTTTTAATATTAAAATTTAAGAAATCTTGGATTTCGTCGATCTTGAAAAAAGGACTGTTTTCCAACCTCCACCAAGTCAAACTTTATAAAATATATTTTTTTTAAATTTTTAAAAATTGTTTCCGTTCTCGTATATCAAAAATTTCATTCCTAAATTATGGATAAAACAATAATTCGATACTTACAATGTCAGTATGCAGTCCGGTTTCGCGTTCCATCAATCCAACAAATAAAAAAAACCACTTAATTCAAACATTACACGATACAGACGTTCCCGTTTATATATTCACAATTCACACACAGACACACATTTTCCTCCTAAACAATTAAAACTCTATACGAACTTTAACACGACCTTGACACCCGGATAGTCTTCACCCCGACAACCAAGCCAAACATCCCAAAACAAATAAAAACAAAGTTTTTAAATTCTCATCGTTACATTTCCTCATAATCTCGTAATCTAGTACGTTAGAAAAAAAAGTTTCGAAAAACAAAATGCTCATCAAAGCGAGAATGTATAATATGTATATATATATATATATATATATATATATATATATATATATATATATATATATATACATCCGTTAAGCCTTTCTCGCCGGAATAATAATTAGAGAACCAAGGAGAAATTTCGCATAGAGGCGTGTAGAGGGATGGAAATTACAGGTACCGCTCGGATTTCCAGACTGCATAGAACGCCAGAGGAGGAGGAGGGCACGATTAGCCCGATGACTTGATTGCTGATTAGCCACACGACACCGTTAATTAGCTAGCCGGAAATACAAGGGAGCAGCAACGTCACGCGAGATGCTCCCCTCACCTCCCTTTCTCCTAACACAGGTTTGAGTGTACGTATGTATGTATATACGCGATTGATAATTAGAACGCGCATTTGTTATATACGTCTAGTCAGTGAGAGATAATCCTAGATCTTTTAGATCGTATTTAAGGTTAAGAAGCCCTTCTCCTTAGGAGGTCCCTATACGCCTCAAGAGAACCCACGAGATACGAAAATGATGAAACATTAACTTGATCCTTGGGCGAAAATTGATTACTTCCGATATCTGTTATTTTCAAATTCAAATTGTTATATATGTATACTATGCTTTTCACTACTGATTCATCTATTCAAATAACCTTTACTCGGGTGATTTAAATGGGCTGATGATCAGCTCGTCAGTTTGTTTGACCGAATCTTCGTTATAAGTCGATTTGGTTAGAGATTATTATTATTTATCGATTTGTATAGATTTTTTTTTCAATGACAAACTTTTCATAACGTGTTATAAATTATAGGTTAGACGACGAAACTTGAGAATCTTTCTGATAATTAAAATTTTTTTAACATTTGTAGTGATTTCTTTACTGGATAACTGATTTTATCATTTTCTCACTGTTCGTACAATGATTTTTAAACAAAATGTTTCATCGAATAGGATCAATTTCCAGTAGGTTTAAATAATTTTTGTATTTTTTTTAATAACTTGTAGTATTAATTTTTAACCACAATTTTTTACATATTTTATTTGTAACATAATTGTTTTAATTAATTATGAGATAAAAAACAGTGATGTTTAACAAATTTTTCATCGAACAAACTTTGATATTAATACATATAAACTATTTTGGTATTTTTTTAATGAATTGTATCGTTATTAACTTTTGTTAAAAATTTTTAGGTTATTTATTAGCAACATAAATGATCTAACATTTGTTACTATTTGTACCATGATTTTCTAGCCATCGAACAGTTTGATCACATTATCGAACAAGATGAAATTTTAACAGTAACAGTAAATATGATTTTGATCTACAATTTTTTAAACTATTTGAATAATTATTTATTATTACCTAAAATTTTTGTCATTTCTATTAAATATGATGCTTTTTGATCATTTTTTTAATCAAATGACTCATTGAATAGGGTAAATTTTAACAATAATAATAAAAAATAGATTTAATCGACTCGAATAAATGAGAGTTATAATGAATACTTAAAAAAATTTATTTAAATAATTTTTTTCGATTTTCTATTAAACTTCTTTTTGCAATAATTACCTGTTCTTTGAAGTGATTCTTGAGGTATTTTTTATTTGTCATAATCGATTGAATAAGTTTAAAAATTATAAAATATTTCTATGTTTACCCCAAAATATGTTTTCGTAGGTTTACAATTAACATCTACATTCCCTCATTCAGAATAGTTTTTATATACTTATATAAAAGAGAATCACATACTTAAAAACATATACTTAAAAAAGACAGATACTTAAAAAAATTTAATAAAAAAAAAGGTAAATAATGGTTTTAATCAATTTTTTTAACCTTTTGTTATAATTAAATGTTGGATGAAATGAAGCCAATCACCTAAAATATTTGAAACAATATGTTCAAAAAAATTATAAAACACATCTTAACCCGTTCCAAATTGAACAACTAATTATTTCTTACAAATTACATTTTCTTCACCCATTGATGTTCCCTTAAATAATTAAAAAAAACTATTTTTTCTTTCATCTTACAGAAATGAGTAATTCATATAGAACGTATACGTACCATGTATATAAGAAAAAAAAGGAGAAGAAGGTGTCATCATTATGAATAAAGAGAAGGTTCACTCTCTCAGGGAAAAAGCTAAGTATCATCATGTAAATTAGAAGATGAATAAATTTTTTGTAGAAATAAGTTACCACACATATACGTTATACACACAGAGGGAACCTTAAGGATATTCAAATATTCTTCCCGGTAAAATTTGCAAATTAACATGGACAGTATATATCTACATATGGGAGTAGTCTGACTATACGCTGGTTTCGTTTACTAATCTTACGTCTATAAACATATTCGAAATTTTTCCTTTTTTTTTCAATTGCACTTATGCTGTGATAATTAATTGTTTTCTTTCTTAGTAAGAATACTAGTGATTTATTAATTGTGAAAATGTTTATTGAAAAAATAGAGAGTAAGAATTAAAAACGGTAGATGACAAGAAGATTTTTTTATTGAATTGTATAGAGTTGAAATTTTATTTATTTTTTTAAATTGTAGGGTCGGAATTTTATTATTTTTTATTGAATTGTATAGGTTTAAAATTTAATTATTTTGATTATAATTAATGTTTTATAAATCATAAGTTTGACATTTTTTTTTAAATTACATTATAGGGACGAAATTTTTTATTCACAATGATAGATAAAAATAATTATTTTTTATATGATAAAATTTTATGATAAAATTGACAATAGTACATTAATAGTTACGCGTTGTTTCCAATACAAAATTTTGTTATTAATTTAAGGTCTTTTTACTTTTTTTATTCAACAGTTATAATCATTTTATATAATATTAATTTATTTTTAATTTGTTTACTTCTTTATTGCCAGAAAACTTACAGTTAAATACTACAAAAGCATAGAGTAATGACTGTTTGTAGTTTTGATTCAAATAAAAAATGTACTTAAAACAACATAAAAAACAATAAAAAATAAAAAATTTAAATCTATTTAAATCAATATAATTGTATTAAACAGTTCAATCATTTTCTTAAATAACAAATAACTTCAAATATTATTATTGTTTTTTTTATAGTCTCAGATTTTTTATTCTTCTTACAGTAAAATTCTGTTATTAAACTATGCTTTATCAAATTCGAAATAAAAAAGAATAACGCTTACATTTAATCGCTTCACCGATCACCAAAAAAATTGAAAAAAAAAAATTTAGAATTGAGAGAAGAAAAATTAAAAAATGTACATATATATAAAAATTTGCAAGTCAACTATCCTTATCGCCAAACTAGCCATAACCACAAAACTTAGCCGTTTACTTCGTTTTTCCTTTGGATCACTCATAGTACGTATATATATATATATACCTTTTAACTTTTGGTATATATAACAACGAAGGAGCGATCTTCTTCGATCTTAGGTTGAGTTATGTTTATGCCTCCTTCCTTACTATGCACAGTATAGAGAGAGGGAAAGTTTTAATTATATTCTCTGGTCCGAAGATAGGCGACGTTCCGTAACCGATGCCCTCCTCGATCTCCTTATCCTGGCTCGTGAAATAAAACAGAGAGTGCATATATATATAGCGAGGAGAAGCGCGAAAATGAAATTTGTTCTCGGTGCGGTTTTGCGCGGGATCTTCACGTCGATATTAATCTGCTTTTACATATATATGTATGTGATGTGGAGACGCGATGGTATTTTGAAAAAGGAGGTTATACGATGTGTGTATGTGTGGAGATTTATTTTTTTATTTATTAACCATACAAGAATTACACAATATAATACATAATAAGCATAATAATTAATTAATTAATTAATAAGCATATCATGTATAAATACCACAGAGATAACCAAAATTTATCTCTTGGTAATTAATTAAGATGTAATTTTTTATAAGGTGGAATTAGTGTTAATTATTTTTGTTTTATTGGCAAGGTGATTGTTATATTTGAATTTCCCGGGTTTCTTTTATTTTTTATTATTGTAATGATGTGACTTTATTATTTTTTGAATAAGTGGAAAGATGCAATTTCTGTCCTTTTATTCAATTTTCTTTTTGTATTGTTTAGATAGAGAAACGTTAAAATAAATACGAAATTCAAATTTCCCGCGCTCTTTAATTTATGGTATTATTTCTTTTTTTTAAACAAGAAGACAATCTATTTGATTTTTTTAATTATTCTTTTAGATTATGATC
The DNA here is from genome assembly GCA_026168455.1 of Theocolax elegans. NCBI lineage: Eukaryota > Metazoa > Arthropoda > Insecta > Hymenoptera > Cerocephalidae > Theocolax > Theocolax elegans. Next base: position 2,105,976 of record CM047426.1, on the reverse strand, counting down.
TATAAACAAGAAGACAATCTATTTGATTTTTTTAATTATTCTTTTAGATTATGATCTAAACTAAGCAAAATTCAAATTTCGGTTTTGGATTTTTGAATTGCTTAAAAAATGAGAAGAACATACTACAACAACTCTATTTTAATTTTTTTATAAATGTTTCTCTAGATTATTTATTAAAGAAATCTTAAATCTAAGCAATTTTAAAATATTACTTATGATATCTAAAATTATATAATTTTTTCCAAAACAAAAAAGTTTTAATTTATTACATTTTATTTTCTTCTTTAAAATTTTATTACAATATTTAAAAAAAATGATAGAATCCAATAAATATTCAAATTTCCCGCGCTTATAATTTTTTATTTGTATTTCTTACAATACAAAAAAATAATTCGTAATATTCACCTCAATAAAGATAAACTGACCATTTTATAGACATAAACTATAATTCTTTCGAACTCTATTACGTCTCAAATATTTCATTGGAAAATACCGTTATCAAAAATGTATGGATTAGTGAATGTCCTAATATTAATTTAATGAAATAAAATACATCATTTTCAACATTCTCATAGTTATAAATTAAACATCTATCTCTTTTTTTATTTACAAAAAAAGATCGATACAACCTTCTCGTTCCCAATTAAAAATTCAAAAAACTAAAACGCGGGAAATTTGAATTTATGATTATCTCGAATATAACATCACATGTAACCTGACTTTAAATTAAGTGCATCGACTATAAAAAATTTTTTATTATTATTATATAATCCTAAATTAATTGATTTTCACGAACGAGCACTCAGTGCTCCCTAATTAAATAGTTGATAAATTCCTTTAGCACATCGTATAAATCCACTTACGGGAATGTACAACTAAAACTTTATAATCAAATTTTAATACAACGAGTTAAAAAAACATATTGTAACATATATTAATTTTGCACTTTGTCCTTGATTTGGCAAAAGATGTTATAATCTTGTTATTATAAAAATAATTGTATGTGCAGGAAATTATACAATTTTTCATTGGTTACGATATTTTATTAAAAACAGAATAATTATCCGACCATTTTAAAAAAACTATTAAGAATTTTTTTTCCTTACTCTGGAAAAAAAGGTTATAATTTTATTATTGTAATTAACGGGGTGTCAAGATCAAGTTTTATCCTCCCTACCTTACCGACCTCGAAAATCATATAAAATTAGTTACCCCCTTAAAAATTTATACATTCTAAGCACAAAATATATTCGAATATTTAATATTGATACATTTCGATTATTAAGTAAAATAATGTAATGTATTAATTTAAAATAATTTAAAAATGTATGTAATAATTATATTTTTACCCTTGATTTGTCAAGACCAGATGTAATTTTTGAGATTATACTTACAAGGGGAGTACTTGACCTCCGGGAAACAGATCTTATCTTAACTATGGTACGTCTTTTATAATATAAATATGTGAAGAAAGCCAAGTTATCTCTTGCCAATGGCCACTTTTACGGGAGTTATTCGACATCCAAAAATGTCAGTAAAAATTACTTTAAATTTTGCGGTGATGAAAATATAAAGCACTTTCGTGTAACAATCGTGTGCCGAAAATGGCTATTTTTAATATTTTTTTTATAAACAAAAGAGTACATTTTTGTATAAACCGTGTAGGCCATGCCCTTATACATGTTTTGAGCAGTATACTTAAATTTTTTCAGATTTTCAAATCTGTAATATAATTTTGATTTTTCTGTTGAAAATTCATGCTTTTTTAGATCAATAATTATCGACCAAAAAATGTTTATTTAATTATTTTATAACAAGTTCATTTTTTCTGAAAAAATCGAAAGGTCATGCCCTTGCTTTTGTTTTAAACTACTCATATAAATTTTTTCAGATTTTTAATTCGATATTTCCAACATTATTCTTATGTTGGAACGTGTAGATCCCTGTAACTTGGGTCCATGTTAATTATTCATAAAAAATGGTAAAATACATGATTTTTTTCATTCTTCATTCTCTCATTCTCTATTTTATCACAATAATTATTTAAAAAAAACACGGAAAACTTGAACCTTAGTAGTAGTTATAACATTTTTCTTTTAAAAATATAACGTATACAAAACAAATTAAATTTTTCATCAATAAACAAGGTCCGATTACATCAACTGATCAATATACCGAAACTTAGTGAAACCTTATCAAAAATAAAAAAAATCTGTTCGAACAATTCGCTGACTGCGTTTCGATCGAAAAAAAAATTCAATTCTCGTCTTTTCGGTTGGTCCGAGAACTGAGAGAGAAAGAGAGGTTATATTCGAATGAATAGGAAAAGAGGAACGCGTATATATATATCTCAACACGAAAGAGGCGGGGAGGAGAAGTAAGAACATGAGGGGAATATTCTCTCCTCTCCTTGCAGGAGAGATAGCGTTTATACTCACCGCGCTAATATGCAAATTTCATCGAGCAATTTATTCAACTGCAATTCTCTCTACTCTTTTCTAGGCTAACGAGGTTAACGTTATATTATAAAAAAAGGTAAGAAAGACGAGAGAGGTACACGTGACTTATCTGTTTTACACAGAATAAAAAAATATAAAATGGGATAATTTGAATTTCTATGGGTTAAGTACACTTTGAAGTATTTTATCGTATAAGGCGAACACGTGTTGAGTGTTTAAGGTTTTAAATCAAATTTTTTTTTTTTTCGTGTGTAGTCGCGACACGAATTTTTTTTTGATTGATCGATATTTTGATGAATTATTTTTTTAGATACGTAAGAAGAATTTATCGATATTTTGACGAAATAATCTTTTGGAGGCCACGTCAGGAATTGATCGATATTTTGTCGAAATACTTAGTTTTTTAACCGGAGGAACTTGGTAATATTTTGAAAAAATTTTCTTTTTTTTAGACGCGAATCGATCGATATTTTGATGAAATATTTTTTCCTTATTAGAACACGAGCGAGGAATTGATCAATTTTGTTGAAAATTATCGTTATTAGGTGCCTGATGAGAGTGTCAAGTTTTCGATGTGAATTTACGCTCAGGGAATTTTGAATTCCTTGGATAAATGTGTACCTGTCACTTCAAATTACACCTATAAGTTTGAATTTACGATTCGGAAGGAGATTATTACATACACACTGAAAAAAGTACAATTATTGATTTTTAATAAAGTCAAATCGATTTGCACGTGGTTACGAAAATATTTAATACTCGAAAATTTAAATAAATAAAATGGAATGTAAGTAAAGATGAATAATTCATGTAACTATTTGATACATAATTCAATATTTATAATGAAAAAAAAATTTAATAATACTTTACTATTTAATTCAATGAAATCTATAACAATTTTTTTTCTAATAACATTTTCCTAGTAATAATAAATCCGTAGACAGAGAAAAATTAAATTTAAATTTTTTTAAAATTGAATAAATTTTTCGACTCTCATAATTTATTAAATATAAATTAATTCTTAAAATAAATATTTACTCTTTAAAATTCAATCCAATATTATTGATTTATTAAGGGGATGCCAAAGCCACTTTAGAAATTCAAATTTCGCACCAAAAATGTAATCAATTATTTCGTGTTTATTGTAGAACTAATTATTTTGAATAAAAAAAAAGTGTTGTCCCCCCTAGCTATCATAAAAAGCAACATTTCTACCAAGTGAGAGTAAATAATATTGTTTCGTTTTTCGGAAAACTTTGACCTTCTAAAAATGGTAAAACATAACCTCTTCGTTCAGTAGGTCAAAGTTTTCAGAAAAACGAAGCAATATTATTTACTCTCACTTGGCGGAAATTTTGCTTTTTACGATAGCTAGGGGGAACAACTCTTTTTTTTATTTAAAATAATTAGTTTTACAATAAACACGAAATAAACGATTACATTTTTGGCGCGAAATTTGAATTTCTAAAGTGGCTTTGGCGCCCCCTTAAAAGAAAAATAAATACTTCACACTGTTCTAAATAAATTTTTTTTAAACGTTGTTGAATTATTTCATAATGAAAGAGGAGATTCAAAAAAATCGATCGAAAAGAATAGCAGCACAGCAAGTTGTATCCAGAATTTGGACGAAAAGTATTGATGGTTCGCCCTGAATAATATATCAACTTTCGATTACGAAAATCTTCCCAATTATTGACCAATAATTATCAAATTCAAAGAATGATGAATTTTTTACTACAGGAAATAATTATTTACTTATTTTATTAAAATTATAAAAAATTTTTATTATACGTTTTCTAAATATCGAACTCACTGTGCACATAAATATATATATCTGAAAATTTCATATATATAGATTTCAATATATGTGAATATTAAATTCGGATAAAAATAAATATTTCGTACATATTCGATGAAATAATCATAAAACCAGTATACATAAAAAGCATCTTGTATATACAAAATATCTTTTTTTTTAATATAATCCATCAAAATATCCATATATATATATATATATATGATACCTTCAATTTCAAAATTTAATATTTTCAATAGGATCTTCGCGCAAAAATTGACGAAAAAGTGAAAATGTACTTATATATAATGATAAGACATTTGCAATCTTTCCGAATTAAACTTAATTTTATATTTTGTCTTGAAAATGTATATTTTATTTTTGTTGAAGATTTATAATCTTTTTTTTTATTGAAAATGTACAATCTAATACCGTTTAATAAATGATAGGACGCTAATTTGCTTATATAAAAAAATCAAGCTCGTCTTTTGAAAATCTATTTTCCCACTGAGACTGTAAGAAAAAAGAAAAGTTTCGAAGGAAAATTTAACTCAACGAAATAATTGAGAAGACGTTGACGAAACGTGTTCTACTTATCCACGTTTGGAATAATCGTCAAAACGTCGTGTTCTTTTAACCCAATTGAATTAGAATAATTATTGTCGTCTCTATTAGATATTTTTTCTCTCTTTTTTATATAGTAAATATCTTACATGTCTTGAATTTTTGGCGTATTTAGAACAATTGTTATTGATAATTTTAATAGTTTGTTGTAATGCAATGATTAAGAATATTTTATAACTTTTTTTAAGAGGTTGTGCTAAGTCAAACATTTTATAAGGGGATTTATTTGTAATTTGAAATTTTTAGGAAATTATGACACACTGAACAATTATTTTTTATTTTAATCTTTCATCGAACAATGGCCAATAATAATAGGCGTAATTTTAATAAGGTTAATAGTATTTTTTAATTTGTTGAACAAATTATATCGTTTCCAAATTTTGTTTTACCTATTTTAATTATATCAATTTTTTTTAATAAATTGTAATAGTTTTCAAAAAACATTGTTTGATGAATTATAACTCCTTGCACATGATTTTTCAGTAAAATGTTTCATCGTACAGATTTAAATCTTAAGAATAATAATAAAACATGTATCTAATCCATTTCATTGGTAGATAATTATAAAAAATTCTGAAAATATTTATTGAATTAATTATTTATCTGTTCCATCACATAATTTTTTTTTAATTTATTTCGCATCGACTTTATTGTCAGTCGCGACTACATTTGTACATAAAATATAATGTTGAACAGTGTTACATATTATTTAATTTATATACAGTAATCTTTACATTGTTATTGTTATTTTAATTTAATTTAGCTGTAGGGTTTTTTGATAGTATGTTATCTCTAACTTGACATCACAAAATTTGTATGCAATAATTTAAAAAAATGTCATCTTCTTTTCCTGTTACATTTGCACTAAAAGATTATAGCACATCGTGTCACAGTTAACTGAATCAACTTAATAAACGTTTCTGTCAAAAATTTGTAGTAAGAAAATCACCAGACATTTGTATACATTCACCATCTGTTTTTTTTTCGTAACCTAATAAAACAACTGCATAAATATCTACAAGAAACTGTTCTCTCGACCGGATTAAAATCCTGGAACTTATATTAATTTTTGTATAACCTTACCTTTATTTTCTTTTGACACTTGATGATAAACCACCCCACTTAAAAAAAAAATTTGGTACACTCCGTAGGTAACGAAAGATTAACTTTTATAGATACACACGTGATAAAAAAATATTTAAAAAAAAGTTGACTCGAATTTTTCTTCTTTATTACCGGACGCGGTCGCGTACACCGACTCGAATTCTCCGAGTTATCAGTAAACGAAATAGAAAAAACTTAGATTGAAACTACTAAAAAAAGGAAAAAAAATGAATAAAAGAAAGGAAGGAAGAGGCGCGGTTTTTCCTCTTCCAATTTCCCAGATTTGCATCAACGCGCTAATAAAAGAATACGCGAGCATATAAAAAAAAGGAGCTACAAATTTATCTCATCGTAATAAAAAAAGGAAGAAAAGGAATAATACGTAACCTCGACATATTTAAAAACAATTTTTATTATCGCAAGTGATCTATAATATAAATAAACGTGTATTTAAAAAAAATAATGTATCGTTAATTTTTTATTTATTATTTAAAGTTGTGTGAATTTATTTTGTCGTAATAAAAAGAAGGAATAATATAAATAACCAAAATATATGTTTGATAACAATTTTTTATCTTTTAAATTTGTGATTTAATAACATTCGTTATTAAAGTGTAATTTCTAATTTTATTTTAAAAAATATGTTTTTCTTTTTATATATGATTAATTTTTAATTTCTACTTTTTGAAGAAAATTTATTTATTATTTTGTTAAAAAACAAGAAAAATATGTACCCTCAACAAATTAAAAAACTATTCCTACTAACACTCGTGATCTAATAATTAAAAAAATTATATTTTAAAAAAAAATTTCTAAATACGTATTTTAATTATTTAAAAAAAATATTCTTACTAAATCTACATTTTAATAATTTAAAAAAAAAATACATTTTTTTAGAATAATAAATATATCATCAATTTCCAGTTTCTCCTCTCAATAAGGACGTCACGATGAGTAATTATCCGGTTGAGGACGTTTAATTTCCCAACGCGTTTCCACATATGCGAAATTGCGTAAATATATATATATATAAAGAAAATCATATATATAGATGTATAAATATAAATATATGATTTTCTTTCTTCTACGCACATCGATAAAAATATACACGTAATTTTATCATCTCTTTTTCACAGAGAGCCATACATACACACACACAAAACTATTCAAAATTTTTTAAATTTTCGTAAAAGTGGGTGATGTGGAGAACGTATTGATATCAAAAAAAGGTTACGTTATACATGCCGACACACACACACACACACACACACACACACATATAGCATTTCAAATTATTTTTCTTTTTGTAAAATGTGTTTTAATCACATTATTGCGAAGGAATTTAACGTTATGCATGAATTATAGATTTTTAGTGAATCAACTTTTTTTTCTTTGAAGATAAAAAAATGAATAACAATTTTAAACATATCCATGGCCTACGATGGCTCGGTCGGTAGGGTATCCGGCTCGTAATGTGGAGGTCCCAGGTTCGATTCCCGGCCTCGGCAGATTGATACAAGGTCCACTGGCGAATATATTTTTAACATGTGCTTTCTTAACAAAGACATCGAATGACTTCCGTCGCTGATTAGCACCAGTTGGGATTATAGAAATAGGGACGTTATAATAATAATTAAAAAAATAAATATATCCATTGATTTGATGGAAAAGGTTTGGAGATTTTTCTGAGAGTAATATTTGTCGAAAATTGCACGAGAGTGTGAAGGGTATAAGTATAAGAAAATTAGAAAATTAATATTGAAAAAATAGAATACAATATTTAATATTTATTATGACTATTTATTAATTATTATTTGTATTTGATTGTCGAAAACGTTGCATTTGTGGTAATTTAACTTCATTTGCATAAATATTAAAGTTTCGCACTATTCTTCGTAAATACTCATTGAATTTCCACTAAAATTTGACTAAGTTAGTTGCAGTACTGTATAGAACTGATCTCAAAATATCCCAAAAACTGGTTAAGTTATTGATAAAAATTAAAAACGGTCACTTCTATATGTCGATAAAATCGTTAGCAAATAGTAATTATTTAAAATCTTTTTTAAAAAAATATTTGTAAAAAAATAAACATAATTATTTTATAATTTAATAATTACCAATAAAAACCTAATAAACTGGTTATTTACTATAATTACAAAAAAAACAATTAAAAAGTACAACCCAATAAATAATAGAATATTTTATATAGATATTGAATATAACACAAATTACTTATTAATTCCACAATTACCAATTAAAAAACAAAGAGAAACCTAAAAGTTGCCCAATAACCCAATAATTCAAAGAAAATAATATAGTGTAACCTATGTTAAATAATGGCGTTATTATATTATTATTATAATGAATACTAGTTAATAATTACTCGTACAAAAAAATAACCTTGAGAAAGATGAACCGAATAATTAAATAATTACCGATTAAAAAACAATACAATAACCTAACAAGTTACCCAATGACACAATGAATACCCACTAGTATTATTATATTTTACACATTAATACATTACACCTCACTCTAATTTTCTGTACAACCTTTAACGTTTCAATTACTTTTAAAAATTGCCTACAACCCATACGTTACAATTTCCAACACAACATTTTCCCCTTCTTTTCTACTTTCCCACCATCAACAACCTTAAAAGAATCCCAAACCAACGAACGTTCAACATTAAAAAATAAAGAGGAAAAATCACGATAACATACATTTTCATCATCGCATCTCAATCGAAAATTCAAGCGTCTTCGAGTGAAGAGAAAAAAATAGAAACATGCACTAACCTTAAAAAAAAACACAAGCTAAAGAAAGAAAGAAAAAAGAGAAGAGGCACGCGTTTCCCAACGTCCAATAGAATGACGCAAAATAGAGTAAGAGGAGAGAGTATACGTATATGTATATGTATATATATATATATATATATATATATATATATAGATGGAAGGAATATCTGCAGATGCGCTCGTAAAAGGCATCCAGCCATAAAACGGTTAGTTCACCGAGGGCTACGATCTCTCTCTCTCTCTCTCGCTCACTCTCACCAAGGGAGACCTTCGAGACGACCATCAACCATTCCTTACATGGTCTAATTCCTTCCGGCGCGATACCTGCGCACTTCCTTCCCTTCCGAGAGAGTAAATGTGCATCGACGCAGCTGTACCTAACCTCTACACCCCACCCCTTCCTTCTCCGTTTCTACGCGATGAGAGCATACATATATATCTTTCGGTTTGAGAGGTTAGGTAAAATACTAAGTGTATTCTATAACCCTCTTTTCTTTCTTTTTTTTTAATCTTTGCAATTGACACCTTTTCCTTTTTTTGTAAGTGTGTTGCAACGTGCATTAAGTGGTGAGGGTCCGCGTATCGGCAGGCAATGAATTTTTTAAGAGGAGGATTATTGTAGGTAAGAGAGAGGTTGTTAAGTTACGATATAAGAAATTTAGGTTTTTTTGGTTTGTGTTTTATGTTTATGAGTGTTTATGAATTTCGTTATTTGAGCGATATCGAACGTTGTACGTAACGTCGTTTTGGTTATTATTCAATGTTGTTGTCGTAGTTGATGATAACGCATGAAAAACGTATTTTCTAAACATTTAAATTGTAGTTCTTGAAATCATGTCCAAATGGGTTATACATTGCTGTTGAATGTAAGGTGAGGAAACAATATTGCAACGTTGCAAAACTGTTAGAAAATGTTGGATGGATGCGCAATCAATGTTTTGCTACGTTGAACAGTTTTAAGAACGAACCGCACGATGAAAAGTAAAAATGAAAGAGTGGAGCAACGTTGCAAATGTATATTGAATTTCATTACTAAATTGTGCACGTTTTTGTATGTTGGTAAACGTGTCTGAAATAATACTACAATGTTGAAAACTGCTAATTGTACATTATTTTCGAAGAAATAAAGTTAACCGAGATGCAAAAATAACGTTGCAACGTTTAAGAACTGACCGAAAAAGTTTGAACGAATTTGTAATCAACTTTTTTGTATTGTTAAAAACGTTATAAATAAACGCACGATAAATCAAATAAAAGCTAAGAGATAAATAACGTTACATATGTCCTGTAAATCATTCAAGTTATTGTCGAGAGAAGGTGAAGGATATTAAATAAGAACTTTATTAAATACCCCACGATATATAAGTACAAGATAAATATCTTGGGTTACTTGTTTTCTTTTTTAAATCTTTAAATATTGTATATATTTGTATGACTATTAAACGTTTTTAAACCTCGAGTGTTGCAAAAATGTAGCATATACATTATTTCTAAAGGTAAGACGTTATACGGAAATGTTGCGTAAAAGTTGAATCACAATCAACTAATATTTATCGGATGTATATTTAACGTTTCCTAAACGTTGCAACATTTCTTCATACCTTAAACATTACAACAGGACGTTGTACATTTTGTATTTTAACATATACCACATAATAGTCAACGTTATCAAAGTAACGTTGTTGTAACGGTTCCACGTCGTTACATTACATTCTGCACGTTCATTCCACTAACTTTTTATGCATATGCACGTTATCCGCACATCCATATACTCTATAATCCATAACTATACAATAACGTTTCTTTTTTTATTCCCACATTAACATGTAAAACATACACGTTTCCGTTACATGTCGCGAATAAAAATTTAAAAAACGTACAAGTAAATAAATAAACAAACTTTTAGTACACCAATTTTTGAAAATTACATACAAAAATATGTACGTAGAAATATAAAGTCCAAGTAGTATAGTGTCTTTGATTGAAAAAATAAAAAAATCGAAGACGGATATTCGAGGTTAGTGTCATCTTTCTAAAATTCGCATATGCTCTTTAAAATATTTTTTTTCATTATTATAATTGAGAAAAAAAGAAATTTTTTTAAAAAGAATATATAGTTATTTCAATGATGAATTTTCATAATAAGTTACGCGATCGTATGCAATGTATATAGACAGGAAAGAGGTTGGAACGAAATTAAAATTTGATATTCTTTTTTCATTTTATATTTTACATTTTATATCGCGTAATTATCTGTAATAGCATCGGGTTTTATGCTTGAGTTTAACAAACTGTTTGCGTAACGCGCGAGGATTGTATATTTATATAGATATATACGGAATATTCGATTTCTTAGAAAAATATTGATGAAATATTCGAAATTTAAATTGAAAAAGGATTTGCATACGCATTATTAGGAATATGTGTAGGTTACGGATTAAAATATATAGGTTAGAAAATTGTAGGTTATAGTAAAATGTATAGGTTACAAAATGTAGGTTATGGAAAAATGTATAGGTTGTATAATGTAGGTTACGGAAAAATATATAGATTAAAAAATTATTGATTAAGAATAGGTCATTAAAAAAATGAATAGGTTAAAAAATACCCACAATAAAAAAGATAGCTTGGTTATAATTATAGGTTAGATAAAAATACATAGATTATGAAATATAGGATAAGAAAAAAATACGGGTAGAAATTTATAGGTTCTGAAAGTGTATAGATAAAAAATCAGGTTAAGAAAATAATGTATAGTTAAAAATTGTAGGTTATGTAAAATAGTATAGATTAAAAAATGTAAGTTTTGAAAGTGTATAGGTTCAAAAATATTCATTAATAAATATAGGTTTTCAAAATAGTGTGTAGATTAAAATATATAAGTAATATATAAATTAGATATGTTAAAATTATAGGTTATAAAAAAATAGGTTACAATTCCACTTAACAAATTTTGTTTATTAAAATAATATAGGTTAGTTTTCTGTTAAAAAAAACCTGTTTGAATAGACAATGCAGCTGCAACGCAAAGAAACATATAAATATAACAGATGGATTTAAATATAATAGGATATAAAAATACATATAGGTTATTAAAAGTATCTTATGAAAAGAGAATACAAGTTAAAAAATATAGGTTAGATTTCTATTTAACAAATTAATTTTTAAAATCATCACTGACAATCAAATAAAAAACATAGGTTTATCTTTCTTTTTAACCAATTTTTTTTATAAACAATATCTATCGTACACAATACGAAAAAAAAATTTATAGGTTAGGTTTTCCGTTCAATCAATTTATTGTTTATTTGTACTACGGTTAAGATGCATCGAGGTATATATACAGTAGTAGGAAAAGTAGACTTTACCGCTTACTTAGGTGTATATGTATATATGTATATATATATATATATACTTAGATGTATCGAGCGAATGGAAGTTACTCACTGTATTGTTGATCTAGAGGGTCTGCACGTCTCTCTTTCTTGAGTGACTACCTCGATCGTTTGGCTATCCCTAGAGACTACATTCAATTTAACAAGATGTCTTGTTACAAATGGCGAATTCATCGATGGGTCTTATTGTCAAGAGGAAATAAGATAAATACGAAAATATATTTTGAGGTTAATTCTATTTTTTTTTTCACATTCTAACCTCAAATTTTTTTTCTTGGTCTTTTGGATTAGTATTTTAGATCAGTTTTAGTATATTAGTATGATGATAGTAGTTATTATTATTTTAATAGGAGTAGGGAATATGCTGGAATTTGAGGATTGTAAGGTTAGGTGGAACTATTTTTTTGGGAGGGTGAACTTTGGATTTATTGGTCAATAAATATATAACAGAACTTTTTTTTCGTGTTAGAATTGTATTCGTATATAAAATTGATGTATATATTTAAACTGTTGAGGTGAAACTATGGATATTTATTGTTTTTAAAAAAATTATATAATCATTGTGTGAAAATCAAAAGAGTGAGGTTAGGTCTAACTGTATATTGGGCATTTTATGCAAACATGATCCAAAAAAACGCAAAAGAATAATTAAAGAAGAAACATTAAGTATCTCACATAATCGCCAATTATGAGTTACAAAATTAGTTACTTTACTCGGTTATGTAGAGCACTTTTTATAAAACAAAACTTGATATTAGAGGAAGGTGTGGATGTATTTCGATCAAGTATAATTTTTGTCTGGTGACATAGATACATCGGATTCTCTGCTGACTGAAGTTTTATTAATTAGAAAAAAGTGTATTATTTACAAACTTTGAGGTTATGTATAGCAATTACTAATGACTCTCTCCGTTTTATCCATAACTATATTAAAATGCGTTATTAAACAAAATATTTTTTAGATTATTATACAGCGTAATTTGAGAGCATTTTTTTAAACACTATAACAGTTCTGGACTATCTTTTGGCCAAGATGATTGGATAATTCAATACAGACAATTTTTTTAACAAATACAATTTCAGTAGGAACTAAAAGATTTTCAAAATGTTTTTTGGCTAAAATCTAGGTAAATTAATGGTTAAAAACGGTTCAAACTTACCTGAAAATAAGCCTTAGTAGAAATTTGACTACGAATATAACGTTTTTTAAGCCAAAAAAGGTCTAAGTGTTATAAAATACCAAAGATAAACCCCATTAATAAGGTATATCTATTCGGGATTATTCCATTATATAGGTTATATAATCATAATTTTCTTTAATACTATTAGAGTTTTAGACCCATTTTGACCATTATTTTAATTGAATTTTAACCAGTTACGTTATTCTATGTATTGAATGTACACTAAAATCTTCAACAACTATAACAATAATTAGCTATTTATTCCCCACTTTTTCCGCATTAAAGAACCAAAAAACATTCTTTTCTTTACATAATATCCTAAATACTTTTTTATTTACTATCTACACCAAAGTCCATCATAACCTTTCCTCTATATACATAACCTATGCTCAACGCACCTTAACCAACCTAACCACAATTTTAAAGAAAAAATGGAAAAAAAATAAATATAGGTAAACGTAATGTCATTTCCCTGTAACATTATTGGAAACCTAGTATAAGGCAAGAGGAGGCAGGAATTATTACGGAAGCTCGATTAATAATGTGGTTAGCCTGAAAACGCTTTGGTTTTCGGTATAGGGTCAAACAAAGAGGTTTACCGCGCGATGGCTCATTCGATTAGATTAATTAACGACCGACTGATATACCTATATATACGTATACCTGTTTTCACCGCGCCTAATTGTCCCACCTGCTCGGAATATTGACTGCGAAATATACGAATTTGTAGGTTAGGAGTACGGAATTTAATACTGTTTTGTATTCAATTTACGAATTTGCAGGTTATGTAGACGGAAATTATATAATGTTTTATATTTAGTTTACGAATTTGTAGGTTAGGAATGTGCAATTTTCTTTTAATATTATTGTGTCGAATTGAGTCAAGTTGCTGCGATTCATTGATCTTTGGAATTAATTGAATTAAATCAGTCCAATTTAATAATTTACCTTTAGAACTTAAAAATGTTATTTCGATCAGTTGACTCAGGATTATATGAAATTAATTTGATCAATGATCTTTTCTTTTCAATAATGTTTGAGTTTATAACTTATGAATACTGAATTTTTTTCTTTTTGTCTTTAATTTACAAAATGATAAATAAGGAATACAGAATTTTCTTTTTTTTCATTAATTTCTGAATTTATATTTTAGGAATACGGAATTTTTTTATTTTTCTCTTCGTCTTTCAAATGCATAGGTTAGGAATATCGTATTTCCTTTTTTCTTTAATTTCAGTATCTATATTTTTGAAATACAGATTTTTTTTATTCTCAAATTGTATAGCTTAGAAATTTATTTTTCCTATCCAAATAATTAATATGTTCTAAATTTATAGATTAAGAGTACGTATTTTTCTATTTTTTTCCGAATAATTATTCATACGTTCCAAATATGGAATTATTCATTTTTTTCTTTGATTTAAGTTTAAGAATGTCGTATTTCCTTCTTTTCTTTAACTTTTACATTTACATTTTATAGTAAACGAAATTTTTTTCATTGTTATTCTAAATTTACAGGTTATGAATACGAAATTATGTATTTTTGTTTTTAATAACTTATGCTTTACAAATATACAGGTATATGGAATTATCCATTTTTTTCTTCGATTTACGAATTTATAAGACATAAGTTATAATTTCTTTAATTTTTTAATTTATATAATATTTTCGTAAAACAAAATGTTTTTCTCGTATTTCCAAATTTATAGGTTAGGAATACGTAACTTTCTCTCTTCTTTTTCTTCCCGTTCGTAATTCACTTTCAGATGTAGGAAATCAAATTGTTATTTTGCAACCGGATTGTCTCGCGAATATACCGATCGAACCGATGTCACGTACGACACTAACCTCTCTCCTTTAGACAAGAAAGTACATGTACCGATCAGCCACGAAGAGGTTATAAAGAAAAATACCGCGTTTTTAGTCATGATGCACGTTTGCGTTGGTTAAACTTTGGAAAATTGGTAATTAATGGGATTCGTTTTTATTTTTTTTATTTTTGTTCGTTGATTTTGATGGGGTAGACAGCGAGTCCCGTTGAGTAAGTAAATATTGGTGTAAGATTCGGTGAGCTTTTAGTGTAATTAATTTAATTAAACGGTTGATGTTGGATTTGTTGATTCGGAATTGATCTGGGTGATTAGGAAAATTATTAGGGATCCAATTACAAAAGTATGGTTATGTTCCTTTTTTTTGTTGTTGGGTTGAGAGGAGTTTTTGGATATTTATTGGTTATGTTTTGGCTGGCGAATATTTCAAATGGATATTTTATTTTAGATTAATTGTTTATGTATTGTTAACTTGACATATTTTTCTTTTTGGTAGGACATGTAAAATGAACATGAGTTGAGAAAAATGTTGGTACGACTTGGAATTGAAACCGTTTGTGACAGTTATGTAACATAGGTTATGTATTTAAACTGATTTATTTAAATACTAAAAATTTGTCAGTATTATTTGTGCTATTTTAATTTTTTGTAACAGTATATGTTATAATTTTTAATTTAGTTGAGTTATTGACTTTGTGATTCACTAATTTTGATGATATTTGTGACGTGCTTGTGACAATTTTTTGACGTTTTTTAACTGTCTTTGACGATATTTTAATCGTTTCGTGACTACAGTTGCGATTTTTTTTACTATTTATCTTACTTTTATTGACTATTTATTTGGCTATTTGTGTGACTATTTTTTATTTATTTTTGATTACTTTGTAACTATTTTTTTACTATATTATACAATTATAATATATAATTTAAAAAAGAGATTAAGAATATTTTAATTAAAATCTTATACATTCTTAATGATTTGAGGTTATAGAAATAGAGAATTTTAATTAGAAAATTCTTATTCATCGTTAATGTTTCGATGTTAAGGATATCTATATATTATTCATTCTTAATTTTTAAGGTTATGAACATCAATCCACAATTCGTAATAAAAAATGTAGTAAAAAATCATTTCCATAATCAAATCAATAATAATTATAAAATTTTATAAACAATCCATAATAGAAAAAAACCAATCTCACAATAATCATCATCGTCATCGCCACTCAAAAACTTAATAATCAGAAAATAATAAAAAACACATCTCCATACACACACACATGACAAGGTTGTAAGGTATTGTCTTTAAACTACGATATCATATATGTATATATATATATATATACATACCAGACACACACACACACACACACACACACACACACACACACACACACACACACACACACACACATATATATATATATATATATACACGTAAAAGCATCTCGATGAAAATTTCTGGCATTCCACGCACGTGGAAATTCCAGGTTGCGCTTGACGACGCGCGTAATGGACGACGAGCCTTATCCTCTCTCACTCTCTCTTTTTTCTTTTTCCTCCTCCTCCCCCTCCTCCTTCGCCTATTTTCACACCGTCGAGCGAACGCATTTTTTTTTCTTTTTTTTAGAAAAGGTTTAGGTTCAACGTGGAATCTTTATACCGAGGGTTGTAAGATTTTGTGCATATATAAACGTCAAAGTGTCTCTTCTTATATTTAGATATATGTGTGTGTGTGTGTGTACGCATGTAATGGGATTTTTATTGGTGGTTACATTTTTTTCATACGTGTCACTTTTTCAATGGCAATGTATTTGGTTGATTGTATAGCTTTTACTTTTTTTTTATTGTTAGTTTAGTTTTAAGTGGGCAATGAAAATCATCTTTTTAGGTTATGCACGTGTTTAATGGTTTGCAATGGTAATTTATTCGAGTTCGAAGCGCTAATCGTTGTACTTTTTAACATAATTGACACTATTGAGGTAAATTTAGAATTGACGTTTCAAAATATCCAAAATTAAATGTATTGATCATTTTGAAATAATCGATTCAATTCAGTTTAATCAATACTATTCTATGTAAGAATATCTCAAAGCAATTCAATCATTTCAATAATTACATATTTAAGTCAGTACTATTCAATTCAGTGATTTATCGTATCAATTAGATTCGATCGATTAACTTATAATTTATCACATCATTTCGTTCAAACAATTCGATTTGATGACATGTCAAGTTTGGTCAATTACACATAAATTATTATTATTATTATTATTATTATTATTTTTTTTTTTATTCTTGATTTTGTGCTCTCTTTTTCCTGGCACTTCCTACCGTTTATCCCTGGGGACTTTAACGGTGTTCACCTACCACCTATGTGTGGGTGCTTTATCCCTCCCTTTAAAAACCCCACCATCTCGCATTCGCCCGGGGTTATGCCCGTGGATGAGGGAAACCTGTGAAGCAGGGAAAACCTCATCCGAGATGGCCGGTGTATTCGAAACATTCTTTTTGGGTGTCAAAGTCACATTGCGTAGGCCTTGACACCGAAACCGAATGTTTCACACCTCCCGCTCACGTTGTGAAGTGTGAAAAAACACCTAACCCGCCACGAAAGCCAAGCGACCGAGAGCGTCACCCATCCAAATGCCAACCGCACTCAGTGCTGCTTAACTTCCGTGACCGGCCTAGGTGCGTCTCCGCCACTCCGCCACCGTGTCGGTCACATAAATTATCTATTTATTAAATTAAATAATTTAATTAAAAATATTAATTTAAAAATGATCAATGAAATCCAATCTGCTTAATTCATTACTTTATTTCAAAATTGTCGATTCATTTCAGTTGATTCAATTCAATAAATTAGTATAATTAAATTCAATCAAATTCAATTCTATTAATTGTTGCGTACGTAACATCGACGCGCGGATCGGCGCGTGAGTGAGAACGGTTTAGGATAACCGAAACGCGGATCCTCGGTTCGAGTCCCGACGTCCGAACAATTTTTTATTCGGTCCTCTCCTATCACCTTCTCCATACGCAACATATTTCAAATCAATAATTATAAAACCAATAATATTTAATTAATTAATGCAATTTATAAGCATCAAAACGATAAAATTCTATCGAGTTTATTTAATAATTATTGAATAAATAAAGTTTAATTAAACAAATTTAATAGTATATAACAATATTGATTCAGTAATTTATGAAATTAAATGAATCAACTTTTTTCAGGAACTGCCGAATCGATATAATTGAAACAATTCAATTTAATAACACATCGCATTAATTCATTAATTTATGAAATTAATTCCATCATTTTAATTCAATAAAATCTCATATTATCCCAATAATATCTAAAATAAATCGAATTTATTTAACTGACAAATAATGAAATCAAAATAATTAAATCAATTTATTTCTACAATTATTAAATCGGTGAAATTCCAGCAATTCAATTTTATAATATCTCATGGCGGTTCAGAAGTTTATCACTAACACAATAATTATATGAAATCGATTCAATTATTTCAATAGAGTAATTTACCAAATCAATACTTTATATCAATTCAACTTGAATTTGAACAACTATTGAAACTGAACTCAATATATACCCTAGCATACAGCACTTTGAATCTTTCTCGAAAAATTTTAGAATCCACGTTGATCTTTCAATTATAATTAACCTCTTAAAATTCAATTAATCCATCACTATATCTACACAAAAACTCCGCGTTATCGAAATTCTTCCTATCTGCCAATTTATATTTATATACATATAAGGTATCAAGAAAGAGCGTAAAATAAACAATCCCAATTTCTTTTTTTCTCTTTCCTCTCGTTCCATCGCTACGGCCCTTGTATTTTCGAAAAAAATGTATATAGGAATGGAAAATCACGGAAAAACGCGTACACACAAAGCTCCGCAAATTAACATTGCACTCGATCGATCCCTGGAGACTTTAACGGTGTTGACCTACCACCTATGTGTGGTCTGTTTTCTTTATCCCTTCCTTTAAAACCCCACCATCTCGCATTCGCCCGGGTTATGCCCGTGGATGAGGGAACCTTGAAGCAGGAAAACCTCATCCGAGATGGCCGGTGTATTCGAAACATTCTTTTTGGGTGTCAAAGTCACATTGCGTAGGCCTTGACACCGAAACCGTTTTCACACCTCCCGCTCCGTTGTGAAGTGTGAAAAAACAACCTAACCCGCCACGAAAGCCAAGCGACCGAGAGCGTCACCCATCCAAATGCCAACCGCACTCAGTGCTGCTTAACTTCCGTGACCGGCCTAGGTGCGTCTCCGCCACTCCGCCACCGTGTCGGTCACATAAATTATTTATTTATTAAATTAAATAATTTAATTAAAAATATTAATTTAAAAATGATCAATGAAATCCAATCTGCTTAATTCATTACTTTATTTCAAAATTGTCGATTCATTTCAGTTGATTCAATTCAATAAATTAGTATAATTAAATTCAATCAAATTCAATTCTATTAATTGTTGCGTACGTAACATCGACGCGCGGATCGGCGCGTGAGTGAGAACGGTGTAGGATGACCGAAACGCGAAATATCGTGACGAATGCAACTACAACAAAAAAATCGCGGACGGTGGCCTAGTGGTTAGGTCTCGCGACTGGAAACTCGCGAATCCTCGGTTCGAGTCCCGACGTCCGAACAATTTTTTATTCGGTCCTCTCCTATCACCTTCTCCATACGCAACATAATTCAAATCAATAATTATAAAACCAATAATATTTAATTAATTACTGCAATTTATAAGCATCAAAACAATAAAATTCTATCGAGTTTATTTAATAATTATTGAATGAATAAAGTTTAATTAATCAAATTTAATAGTATATAACAATATTGATTCAGTAATTTATGAAATTAAATGAATCAACTTTTTTCAGGAACTGCCGAATCGATATAATTGAAACAATTCAATTTAATAACACATCGCATTAATTCATTAATTTATGAAATTAATTCCATCATTTTAATTCAATAAAATCTCATATTATCCCAATAATATCTAAAATAAATCGAATTTATTTAACTGACAAATAATGAAATCAAAATAATTAAATCAATTTATTTCTACAATTATTAAATCGGTGAAATTCCACCAATTCAATTTTATAATATCTCATGGCGATTCAGTAGTTTATCACTAACACAATAATTATATGAAATCGATTCAATTATTTCAATAGAGTAATTTACCAAATCAATACTTTATATCAATTCAACTTGAATTTGAACAACTATTGAAACTGAACTCAATATATACCCTAGCATACAGCACTTTGAATCTTTCTCGAAAAATTTTAGAATCCACGTTGATCTTTCAATTATAATTAACCTCTTAAAATTCAATTAATCCATCACTATATCTACACAAACACTCCGCGTTATCAAAATTCTTCCTATCTGCCAATTTATATTTATATACATATAAGGTATCGAAAAAGAGCGTAAAATAAACAATCCCAATTTCTTTTTTTCTCTTTCCTCTCGTTCCATCGCTACGGCCCTTGTATTTTCGAAAAAAATGTATATAGGAATGGAAAATCACGGAAAAACGCGTACACACAAAGCTCCGCAAATTAACATTGCACTCGATCGATCCGGCCGATACTCTCATAAAAGCAAACCGTCCGGAATGAAATTACTCAGTGTTTCGGTATAGTTGCGAAAAAAAAAAATTTTTTTTCAAAAAAAAGAGGAGCTAGGATATGTAGTTTAAGAAAAGAAATGGGGATTTTATATATACCAAAAAAGATATACCTATATACGTTTTATATGTAACACGGTGGATTTTCAATCATCTAGTTATATACATGCGTACATATATGCAACGTTGAGTTTTAACCATGTAGAAGAAAGAAAGGAGCAAAAAAAAAGGGAGAGAAAAAGTTTATCGACTATCCGAGCTTGTTTGTTTATCGTTTTCCTTCGTGAAAGAAAAGAAGAATACATAACCTAACTCTCTGTATCTCTCTTTTTTTTTCGTTGTTGCGGAACCCTTGTTAGAATGGAATTCCTTTGCAACTTTTCGATATTCATATTCCCTTGGAAAATTTCAAACTCGCCGCTTACGATATTGCGTGTAATTTTTCCTTTTTCCTTCCTTTTTTTTTAAAGTATACGGAACTAAACGCGACATTTGCTCATATAATGAAATAATATGAAAGAGAGTTTTTTTTTGATATTTTTTTTATCGATCTGTCTGTGTGTATAAAATGAATTTTATTATACCCAAAGTCGGGAGTGAATGATACTCGAAGAAATAGTAAATATTTTTTCACGTTATTTGACATATTGCTGTTATATGATTACCTTTTTTTGGAGGATAATTGTACAGTGTTGCTGTTTTTTATTTTTCAATCTATAACATAAGTTTATATTATGAATACGAATTTTAATGCGATAATTATTCGTTTACTTAAAGTTGGTGGAAAAATAGTTCATTACGAGTTCATTATAATATAAGCCAAAATATTAACAAATGAGTGTAAAATAGGTATGTTTAACATGAAAATGTGAACGTAATGCTAAAAGATAGAGCGGATGATTAAAAATGAGAAAAATTGAATTGTTCAGAAATTTATTTATATTAAAGAATTTATTTTTAATACAATTTCAATTCAATTTCAATTATACACGTCATTTAAATAAATTTCAAGGATTATTTGTTACAAAATCAGTCATTCGATTCAATATAATCCAATTCATTCAATGAAACAATTTTTAATTGAATTCAAGTGAATTCATTCAGATTTATGATATATTATTTCAATTATTTAATCGAATGACATCAATTTATTTCAACAGTTTGTCAAATTGAGTCAATCAATTTCATTTAATCAAATTAACTTAAAAAATGTGTTCAATTCAATCAATCTACGTAATAATAAATCGACTCAAGTACATTTAATTTGTTAAACAATTTATAAAATTAAATCGATTTAACTTATCAGTTTGTCAAATTAATACTATTGATTCAATCCATTCAATCAATTAGTATCATCGATTTATCCAATCAAATGAATCAATTCAACTGATTCGATTTGTGAAATCAAGTAAATTAATTCGATTAGTCAAAACAAATCAATAATTTGTCATCTCAGTTAATCGATTTAATTGATATTATTTCTAATAAAGGCAATTCAACTAAATTGAATTCAAATAATCGTTCGTTACATAAATTGAATTTAATATGTTCAAATTATTTCTATTTAATAATTTAAACATTATCAATACAATTTTAGAATACTATTGAGTGATTCATAAATATTAACAAATCTCAAAATATTAACATTAAATTTTTAAAGAAATAGATATTTATAACCTCAAAACGAAAATAAATACACAAAAAATAGCAATTTCAGACCTCAAAATATTAATAAATAACCTAAAAATTGTTACTTATAACCTCAAAACCTTATAAATATCCAAACATAATTATAGTTCTTGAATAAATACCATTTTCGAGTCTAATAAAAAATACCTAAATATTTTAGTATAAAAATATTTTAAAACATACTTACCATAACAAGAAAAGTTAAAAGGACAATTCAAAATAAAACAAAAAATAAATCAGTTTTATATCAAATTCGTTAAATCTACTTTCAAAATAATTTTTTGGTTATACAATAACGTACAAAATTTACTCTCAGTTTTTGTAACTAGACCGTGGCTGGCTTACAACGGTTACATTTGCATATCCATTTAATCTAAGAACACTAAAACTTTCCGGCTCTATTTTATTGAGGAAAATTCATCAGTTAAAACGACGTTAAAATTAGCAATTACATTAACATCCTTACGTTAAATACATAAATTTCGTTTAAGTAGTTGTATTATACATATATAAAAAAATTATCATTATTTTTTAATTATAACATTATAAATTATCGAGATTTATATTAGAAATTATCAAAAATATTTTTATAAAAGATGTAAGGCATAGAATGTAATTAAAGAAAATTACAAATTAATTAAAAATTCAAATTTCCCGCGTCTTTGATTTTTTTGTAATGAATGAATGTACAACTATTTTCGACAAAATGTATGAGAGGAATGTTGACCTGCGTATAATCTATGTAGTTTCGAATCGATTATATTCACAATTCCTTAGAATACGTTGTTTTAAAATATTGTAACCCATAAAAAATATTTTGTGTTAGTTAATTTAAAAAACAATTACATTAATATATTAATAAATATTATTGATGTTACGTTTGCCGATTAAAAATTACAATTTAAAGTAAAAATGTTTTCCTTTTATTAGTTTAATTGTTTTGAAATAGTTTAACCTATAAAACTATAAGAAATAATTATAAAGTAATTTATTTAGAATGATTTCTTTCTTCTCCTTTTAAACCAAAATAATACTTTTTTTATTTTGCTTATTTTGCTGTTAAATTAATTTATTTTTAATATTTTAACTTATAATTTTACAATACAGTTAATTTAACAGTTAAAATTTACAGAATCATAAATTAATCCTTCCTCTTTATTATCCTAATTCTCGTAAATCGATATATATTCTTTTAATAGTTAAAAATTCAAAACATTCAAAAGCGCGGGAAATTTGAATTTTTTATTTACTTTTAAATAATTGTATAAATAATGTAATTATACCGTTAAAGAAAAACTTCAAAAAGTAATAATTTTATCTTTCTCATTGTTAAACTAAAAAGTATACAACTGTCAATTATCGTAATAAAAAATCCAAAACATTCAATACCGCGGGAAATTTGAAATTTAATTTTCCTTTTAAATAATTGTATAAATAATATAATTAAACGTTTTAAGAAAGCTTAATAGAATTCTAAATTACATTTCCTCTCTTGTTTTTAAAATAATAAGATACATTTCGATTTACAATAAAATACAAAATTTGAAGGCGCGGGAAATTTGAATTTTTGTATAAATAATGTAATTAAACGCTTTAAAAAAAGCCTAATACGTGCTTAGTGACATATTTTCCCTCGTTTCATAAAATAACTCAATAATTTATTCAAAATTACAATAAAAAAATAAAGAAAAACAAAATTCAATCTAAAATCTCCTTTCAAATTAAAATATAAAATTGTCATAAAATATCATAATATAAGCAAATTTTGTTGAAAAAACATTGAAGAAAGATACACCAATTTTAAATTCGTCGATCAATCCCCCCCCCTCCTCCTTAAGAAGAATATCACCAATAAATCGAAATCGATCGTCTCATCCGAGACCAAACGTACCCGCATCGAACTCGATGAGCATAATAATAATAACAGTAATAATAATGATGATAACAATAACAATAATAATGATAATAATAACAATATAATGTCGAGTATACACATCCGTGGATTAGTCGATTATTAATCGACAGGGAGATAGAGTAGGGCAGTACACATACATACACACACAGACAGGGGAACAACCATGGAAATACAAGGCTCGATCGTAATAATCGCAATATCAACAAAGAGTCCTTGGTAGAAGCTAAGAGATAGAGGATGTGACCATTTGTACGAGATAGACGGAGATGTATGTATATATATATATATATATAGATACAGAGACGTGGATTGCCCAGAGGTAGCGAGAACCGGTGTTTGCGGTGCAAACGTCACGTTTCGCAGCGGCCGAACACCAAGCGGCAGCTCATTAATTTCAATGGCCATCGAGGGTATGCGCGTGCCGGACTGTTTCCCAATGTTCCTCTCCTCGCTATGGAATTCTGTGTGTCTGTGGCTTTTATGCCAAACTAATGCACTACGGTAACACCTTTATTTATTCCACGTGTATGTCTATGCAGAGAGTGAGAGAGTGAGAGAGAGAGAGAGAGAGAGAGAGATAGAGAGATCTTACGTAGTCTTGGATAAATTTGTGGGAAGAGGTTTACCTGGGAACCTGATGTGTAGGTTAGAAATTTCCGATTGTTAGGCACTTACCTTTATCCGTGAAGAGTATAAAGTTGGCGTTGATATTGGGAATGTTTATCTTTATCTGCTTTCTTCTCAATTTTGTGGGATTGAAATTTCTTTTTTTTTTGAGGGTCGGGATCTGATTTTGCATAATTTCTGATTTTTAAGGTGAACGGATTTAGGATATTGTGATACTGGATCGTAACCTAATCTACATTTTTCTAAATTTGTTGGATTTGGAGTTGAAAGATTTTTTTTGAGGGTCCGGAAATTAAACGTACCCGCATCGAACTCGATGAGCATAATAATATAACAATAATAATAATGATGATAACAATAACAATAATAATGATAATAATAACAATATAATGTCGAGTATACACATCGGTGGATTAGTCGATTATTAATCGACAGGGAGATAGAGTAGGGCAGTACACATACATACACACACATACAGGGGAACAACCATGGAAATACAAGGCTCGATCGTAATAATCGCAATATCAACAAAGAGTCCTTGGTAGAAGCTAAGAGATAGAGGATGTGACCATTTGTACGAGATAGACGGAGATGTATGTATATATATATATAGATACAGAGACGTGGATTGCCCAGAGGTAGCGAGAACCGGTGTTTGCGGTGCAAACGTCACGTTTCGCAGCGGCCGAACACCAAGCGGCAGCTCATTAATTTCAATGGCCATCGAGGGTATGCGCGTGCCGGACTGTTTCCCAATGTTCCTCTCCTCGCTATGGAATTCTGTGTGTCTGTGGCTTTTATGCCAAACTAATGCACTACGGTGACACCTTTATTTATTCCACGTGTATGTCTATGCAGAGAGTGAGAGAGTGAGAGAGAAAGAGAGAGAGAGAGAGAGAGAGAGAGAGAGAGAGATCTTACGTAGTCTTGGATAAATTTTGTGGGAAGAGGTTTACCTGGGAACCTGATGTGTAGGTTAGGAATTTCCGATTGTTAGGCACTTACCTTTATCCGTGAAGAGTATAAAGTTGGCGTTGATATTGGGAATGTTTACCTTTATCTGCTTTCTTCTCAATTTTGTGGGATTGAAATTTCTTTTTTTTTTTGAGGGTCGGGATCTGATTTTGCATAATTTCTGATTTTTAAGGTGAACGGATTTAGGATATTGTGATACTGGATCGTAACTTAATCTACATTTTTCTAAATTTTGTTGGATTTGGAGTTGAAAGATTTTTTTTGAGGGTCCGGAAATTAAAATTTTTATATAATCTGGCTCGTACAGACCGTTAAAATTAATATAACATAAAATTCACGAGCGTATTACTCTTTAAAATCTTATTTAGGCGTGTGTGGTCGTTTTTGCGCCTACCCAAGACAATATTGATTTTTTTCAACTTTATCCACTAGGGGGTTTTGCTTGGTTTCTAATACATGTAAGTGATAAAGTCTTCTAAAGGTATATATATAATATATACACCCACTCAATAGTATTGTTCTTGGTCTATTTCGATATAAATTCAATATTCAATGACTAAGGTAGATTGCCAGTCCTTGCTGACGAGACAAACTGGCAATTGTGGTCGAAACATTTATTACATTTATAATTTTGTCATACATTTTCTTTATCTTTGTATTTAAATTTACCTTAATAATATTTTTTATTTCCACATTAATATTTTCAACTTAACTTACTTAATCTCCAGAATTAAATTATTTATACTCATTCAGTTTGGCGTAGAGGCTACGAATTCTAGCATACCATTGACTGATGATTAACAATCTTTATATATTCTGGCTTGTATAGACCGTTAAATGTAATATAACTTAAAATTTTTATGTTTATTTCTTATTTTTAAATTAATTAATATTTTTATCGGTCTTACAGTCAATTATATAATTGACTGTAAGACCGATAAAAATATTAATTAATTTAGTTATACTACAGTCGACATAAGTAATATTTTATTAATTCTTATTTTTAAGATGAACGGGATAATGATGGTAAGATATTAACATGATTTTGAATTGATATTATATTTCTTTTTTTTCATTTAAATTTTTTGAGAGCTCGAATCTTCAAATTCTTTTTAAAAGTCCATACCTTAAAATTATAACGTTTCATCTAATTTGCGAGGTGGATGGATTGAGGATATTGTGATAGTGGATCGAATTATTTCTTTGGATTTTCAATAGAAATTTTTTTGAGGGCCTGTTATAACCATAAAATTATTGTTTGTTATCTGATTCAGATGTGGACGAATTAAGGAATAGTAACACTGGAAAATTATAAGTTGACTGGAAATTAGAGTTTTTGTTTCCTTTGAATAGCTTTGGATTTCCAATTGGATTTCTTGAGGATGGGTAAGTACCTTTAAATTTTGTTAACAGAATTGACATTTGTTTTAATTCTTAAAATTATTATAAATAACAAACAATTTTTGTCAGACTACGAGATGCTGTAACAGTTATTAATATTTATTGAAACGAAACCAAAATAATTTTAGTGTTATGGTATTTTGTCTATACAAAAATTTAATTTTCTTTTATATGTAGTACATCTCTCGTCTAAATTGAATCGTAACTAGTAATCTAACGTTTTTCATAAACATCTATAAATTATGTTATATCAATCTAACCTAGAAATTTTCTATTGTCATTAGGATAGTTGGATGTAAAAATAACCATAAACAGAACATTTTGTCTAAATTAATCCGCAAATCGTTATATCATCTCCGCAAATAATGGAAGAAAAAATTAATTATTAATAACAGCTGTAAAAAATATAATTCAATCTTCTTAAAAATATCAATCTTCTATTTCATTATTTATCATCCACAATTTGATCTACAACATTTAAAAGAAAAAAAAGTTCCTTTTTGATTATTCAATCTACTTTCGTCCAAGTCAAATTAAAAGAAAAAAAACTATGTCAAAGAATATATGCTTCGTACCAAATTAAAAAACTTTTTTGATCCTCGAACTCTTCTGACATTATTTATCTTTTTTTTCGAAAAAATAAATATCAAAATGATCGATCTAGTAGGATACAGTTGACGATTTTCGTTTGAAAATAATTCATACTTTATGTAACAAAAATGATCGATTGAAGATATTAATGATGAGAATTTGTTTTTGTAAAATAAATAATACCAAAATAATAATACAAAATATTTGATTAAAAAATCAAGATCATCATTTTGTTTAAATAATCATACTTCATATAACAAATAACATCGATTATAATTTTTTTTTAAACAAATTATATCTGGAGCAACAAAAATGATGGATTCAAAAAAACATGGGGTATTTTTTTGTAAAAAACTCATATCTCATATTTTTTTAAATAAATTATATTTTAGATAACAATAATAATAGATTAAAAAACTAAGTTAATACTAATTATTTTTTTATAAAAATCATACTTCATATAAAAAAACGATTAAATAAAAGAAATAAAGATAATTATTATTTTTTTGAAATTTAATCGATCGATTGAAATACAACGATATTGATCGTTTATAGTTTTTTCAGTGAATTTTTTTTTCAGTGAAGCATTTTTTTTGTTAAAGACTCATGTAACAAAAATGTTAATTTTTCTTAAAGAAATCATGTAATGAAAATATTAAACTAAACAGAAAAAATTACAGGTCCAAATAAAAAAAATAAACAATCATCCTTACATTAATTATCTTTTTATTTTTTTTAATATATATTTATATATATATGTATATTATATACATATATTTTTCGTCCAAATATCAGCAAAGATTTTCGTTTCCATCATCGGCGCGCAAAAACTAAATGTTGATCCATAATGAATTTACTCATAACCTATATATATATACCTTCTATACTTAAAAATTAACATTACATTTTTATATATATATATCCTTTTTCCATATACATCGTATTTTTTTTAGCATACCATATTTTTTTTATATGTCACATTTTTCATTCCC
The DNA here is from genome assembly GCA_026168455.1 of Theocolax elegans. Taxonomy (NCBI): domain Eukaryota; kingdom Metazoa; phylum Arthropoda; class Insecta; order Hymenoptera; family Cerocephalidae; genus Theocolax; species Theocolax elegans. The sequence continues at coordinate 2,076,906 of CM047426.1, read as the reverse complement.
TTACATATATACGTGTGTGTGATTATTCATGTGTTTTTCTTTAGCGCAATGATTATTGTACAATGTGCGAGGCGCTTTCGTTGATTTTTTCTTTCTTTCTTTTTCGTTTAAACTTTACGGGAGAGAACGTTTCCTTTTTCTTCTTATATGTACAACGAGATTCACTGAATCTGCCGTAATGATCAACAATATGTCAACAGTTATCAATTAATTAACTCGTAGTTTTACAAAGATTTTTCCACTCCACCCCATCTTATTTTCTTTACTTCATCTTTGCTACAGAAATCATCGTGTCTTTTTGTTTTTCTTTTATACAAAATTTTTCTAATGGTCTCGCCGACGAAAAGAAAAAAATAGAGAGTTAAAAAAAGGAAATTAAATGTTAATTAGAAAATTAATCTAGCGGTTTTCTACGGATGACGGTATACAAGTTTGATTCCGATGCCATAGTTTTTTTTTTCGTTATAAATGTCTTTGATAAACACCTAGGTTCAACAATTCGACGGGATTATTAGTCGAGATACAGTATTTTTTTTTCATCATTTTTTTTTCCTTTTTGCTAAAAATTACTTTACACCGTCTACACATATGAGTACGTATGATTTTTTTAGAGAGAGAGAGAGAGAGATAGTGAGAGTTGTCGAAAAAAAATTGTGGATTTTAATTGAATTATATTAATTGTCGAAAGGTAGTGAGGTGAATATTTGAATTTCCCGCGATTTGAACTTTTTTAATTGATTTTTTGGTTGAACTTTGATTAATAAGTACGCATGGTTTCACCCAACCTCAAAATATTTAATTCTGAACAGAGAAATTAATAAATTTTTAATAATTATGAAGTTTTTGTTCTAATTTTAATTTTATGATAAATTTTGTGGAGTGAAGGAGAAGTACATAATTTATCGATCTATTTGAAGTGAAACGAGATGTTTATATATTTATAGGTTATAATGTTGCAAATGAACATGATTGGTTTGAACTTATAAAACTAATATATTACATTAATTTATCAATATCGCAAAATTTGAGTCAATTATGTTCATTATTCATTCTATATTCGTTAGATTTTTAGGTTAGATTCTTTTATAGGCTAAGTCATATCAAATCATGTTTGCTTCAAAACTTGAAATGAAGAAAGAAAGTCAAATTATAACTGTAGACATTCGAATTGTTTGATATTTATTTACTAAATTTATGGGTTATATTCTTTTATATGTTATGTTATTTCAAATTATCATGATTGCTTCAAAACTTGAAATACAATTTGTTGAAATTCAAATTAATGATGTTTTTTTATTCACAAAAATTATACGTTAATTCTTTTATAGATTAGAATATTTTAAAATAATATCACAATAACTGATATGAGTTTTGAAAAAACAAATGAAAAACCGCGGGATATTCAAATACCAAATTACCTTCAACGTTCATTCAATAAAAAAACTATCACAAATAAAGAAAATATGATTCAGGACTTTGTACAAAAATATATTATACAATTTAAAAAAAATTGTATCGAGAAGAAAAATAAAAAATTTTTTCGAAAACTCTGTTACGTCATTTTTAGTGATACATGCAGTTTTTTTTAATAATAACTATAGCGTTACATACAACTTCAATGAAAAACATTTTTTTTGTATAATATTTCGATAACGCAAAAAAAATATTAATACAAAACATGGATGACACAGTGATTTTTTTTATCAAAGAAAGAAGAATAAACGAAAAAATTTATACATCAAAGCTTCTTAATTGACAAGATTTACAACAGTTTATCGTGCTTATTTTCTTTTTTTATTAAACATCATTATAGTTGACAATGTATAGAAAAAACGCTGTTTATCCACTTGAAACGAGATCGTACCGATGTTTATAAAATTGTAAATTTTTTTTTCTTTTGATATGGCGTTGTTTATTATTATTCTCAGACTTTTCATTTATCAATCGGTGTTTGGTAAAATCTAAAGCGAATGTATACGTTTCGTTTTCGGTTTCATCGATGCTTAAAAAAATTGTGCTCCAAAACATTCCTTTTTTTCTCACTTCGAAGTATAATACAGTAAAAAATGTGTGAGTATATAAATATATATCACTTCATTAATTAATAAGTAAATTTTTGTGCATTTTTCGTGTGTAACAATTGGTTAGAATTTTCTTATACATATAACCTAAAATTCGATAAAGAATTAATAATTAATTGACTTCACTATAAATTACCTATACTATATCTAATAGTGCGATCTCGGGAAGAGACATTTTTTAATTTTTGAACTTAATTCAATTAATTTTATCGAATTTAAATTTCCGGCACTTGGATTTTTGAGAGTCACAAAAAATAGGTTTAATTTTTGGTCATACATGAAAATAGTAATCACACTGTAAGGTTAGAATTACTCTTGTTTATTTATTTATTAAGATTATTATATCGGATTGATTTTATAGGTTAAATTTCAGACCAAATCATATCGTTTTCCTGGTAAAACAAAAAAATTGGATGCGTTGTTTTACCGATCGTTAAAAAAAAGCGCCGGAGAATTTAATTACAGACGAAAATTAGGAATCGCGGGAAATTTGAATTACCTGAAAAAGCTCGAAAAGTTTAAATTGTCATAAAAAACTCAAAAGCGCGGAAAATACGAATTACTGTAGAAAACCCAAAAGCACGGACCTCTCACTATAAGTAACGATCGTTAAAAAGCGCGGGTGCTGTAATTAGCGATCAAAACTTCAAAAAAACGCGGGAAATTTAAATAAACGGTCATAAATGCAAAAGCACGGGAATTTTGAATTGTTATATAAAAAACCATAAGCACACACGAATCACAACACTTAATATTCGTAAAAAATGCGCGAGAACTGCAAATTGCTATAAAAACTAAAACCCCGTTTTATCTCACCATAATTAATGATCGCAAAAAAAAACAGGCAATCAAATTTGTTAACGGTCAAAACTCCAAAACCGCAGGAAATTTAAATCACCGTCGAAAATACCTAAACCGCGGTAAATCACGCTAAAAAAAATCCAAAATCCCATTCTTTTTTGACGACCGTTAAAAAAGAAGGAACATGGTAAATCGAAATTACCGTCCGAAATGTCAAAAGCGCGGGAAATTTACATTTTCTTGAAAAATTCCCTTAACAAACACATAACAAGCATCGTCACACCTATACCGTATATTTCACGTGCAACAACATCGTTATCAATAACCATTCCTAATTTCACATCGTTACGAAAAGAAAAGAGAGGAAAATAAAAAAGGAAATTCCTTTTTTTTCTTTCATTGACCAATCTAAATTATGGTTCGCGTGCCGAGGAAGCAATTAGATTTCAAGAGAAGAAGAGCGCGTTATAGGTGTAGTGGTGGGTAGCAACAGGTGCTCGCTAATCCGCGATATGAAGTGCAAGAAGAAGAAGAAGAAGAAGAAGAAAACGGAGAAAAGTGAAAAGGAAGGGAAGTTCGTTCCGTGGCAGCTCAACCGGAAATACAACCCTTGTGACGATAATGAAGAGAACGCGATGTGCATTGGGATTTCCGTAATCTGAATATCTATATACTTTCACTTTTTGTAATTTCTTTTTTTTTGAGAGTGTAGTTTACGACGTATGAATCACGAGATAAGTGATCGTGTTTTTAATAAGGAAAAAAAAATATTAGTAATTTTGTATAGGCATTCTCGATTGTTGGCAATGATTTTTTGAGTGGAAATCGAATGAATTTATGTCTAAAATGATTTTTTAAAAAAAATCATTTTAATAATAATACCAAAAACGATTAATTTAATTTCTGAGTAGATATCAAGTTGATTCTATATGTTTTCAAATGATTTCATAATTGATTATAATTGATTTTAACTTTTATACGATTCGATTATAATTTCAAATTAATAACAAATCCGATTTCATATTTCAAATGATTTTAAAATTGATTTCACCCTATAAATGATTTGAAAATCCGTTACTACTTACAAATAATTTTTAATTGCTTCAAAGCTGATTTTAGAATTCAATTTAAATAATTTTAACATTTATTTACACGATGAATTTAATAATTTCAAAATTTAACATAGAATTCAATAACATTATTTCAAAATTGATTATACATTTCAGATAAAATCGATATACAAATGATTACAAAAATATTTTATTAAATGGTTTTAAAATGATTGCTAAAGTAAATCGAAATGATTGTAGAATTCATGACTAATAAATAATTTTAAACATTAAAATGATTTCAATTTGTGATCAGCTTTCAAATGATTTATTATTTGATTTTTACTTTCAGATAATTTAAAAATTGATATCAAAATTGTTCCCAAACGTTTATAAAATTGATTGTACTTACACATGATTTCAAAATTGATTTCCACTCTCAAACAATTGCTGTCAAATATTGTGCGATTTCAAGGTGATTTTGAAACGATATCGAAAAATAAAAATATTATTAGCATTGTTTTGAAATGAGTCTAATCATAACCATTTGATATTTTAATAAAAATTTCAAGTACCTTTATTTTATAAAATGGTTTGTAATAATTTCACGATTACTAAAAATCTCAGGAAAATTAGAAACGTTAATTATTTTTCTATATTTCCCTTTATAAATATTTTTAAACAAGTAAGTATATAAGAAACAAAAAATTTATATTTACATGTACATACCTTCTGACGATCACTTCACATTATCTTGACTATTTTTACTGACTCGATGATGAATGTGATTTCAAAATAACGCATTTCAATGTTTGCATTAATTTTATACTAACGACAAATATACAATCGATAACAATTGTTAAAATATTTTTTTTTTAAGTAAATGGAATTTACACACTTTTTTCGTAATTTAATTACGTCGTAATGAGATCGATAAATTTTATACGATCAACAGAAACTTTTACTTAATTTTAATAAATGTAAAAAAAATATGATGCCATCAATGATATAGGATCATGTTTAAATAAGTTTGAGTCAACAAAATTTTTGGTTAAGATGTAACAGTTCATTTTTTAAACAATTTTATATGTAATACACGTTTTGGTTAAGATCGAAATTTTGTTTCAAAAGTATTCAAAGGTATTTTAACAAAAATTTTAACTAATGCTTAATTCTTTAATTTTTGAATTTAAAATTTTTTTATAATAAATTTCTAATAATTAATAATAATAATAATAAAATTTGAATATTACTTTAACAAACAATTTTTAATAATTTATTTTCAATAAAAAATTAGCGTTATTTATAAAAAACCTTACTTTTAATATACGCTCCATAATATGATAAAATTTAAATAATTAGTATCAATAACAATTAAAATATTTTTAAAATTATTGTTATTGCATAATTTTGAATAAATATTGTTATAACATAAATTTAATTAATTTAATTTATTATATAATTTAAAATAATCAATTTTAAATAATTAATATTTTTAATCACAAACTTTATTGACTAAATTTTAAAAATTAATTTTACTAAATAATTTTGAACAATTAATTTTAATAATAAATTTTCATTGATTCGTTTTCACAAATAAGTGTTAATAAAAATTAATTGTAATATTTCTTTATACCTGATTTCGAAAACTAATCAAGATTTTTGAAAAATGAACTTTCCATATACATAAAGAAATTTTTTCTTTTTCAAATTGACTCAAACTGATCACCTTAGCAACCTAAATATGTACACATTTTACACACGCACACATAACCTATAATAAAAAAAGCGAAGTATAATATTAAATTTTTTCGCATCGATATCGAAAAAATTTACAACTCTCTTTTTGGCACGACAACGATTTGTTCCTTTAAAAAAAAGAAGCATTACGCTTTTTAAAAATTAAACAATTTACTTAAGAAACAGAAAATACACTTACCGACACTAGATTTTTTTTTTCTTTGGTAATCATACGTTATCCGCTCTCTACCTTATGCAATTTAAACTTTTACAATTAGCGTTACATCTCCTTCTTTTTTTGTGTTTATTTATAGTTTTTAAAAAATAAAAGCTTAAATTAAAATATATTCGTATGTGTATACATATATATGTATATATATATTTTTTTATATGTGTGTGTATATATATATACATATACATATATATATAGTCTTATATACCACTTTATTTATTTATTTTTTATTCCCTCGTTAATATCTATATTACTTTTTCAGTTCGCTTCTTCGTCCTTCGTTTGAAAAAGTTCATATATCATATATGTACAACGCGATTATTTTTTTTTTTGGTTTTCAAATTTGCACCGAGCTATATAATGCGTTTTATTAGTAACTGTTCAATATTTTCTATCGTACTATACAAAGTTTCACGTATCATTTAAAAAAATGAAAATGGAGAGAAAATAAAAGCTTTACACGTTAAGGGAAGAAAAATAAAAATGAAGAAATTGAAGCGATAACGAGCGTAACCTCCAAAGGCATATTTTTTTGGGAGACTCGATCCTTTCATTTTTTTTTCTTTCTACGCCGTTGGCCAGTCGAGGAGGAAAACGGGAAGTAAGAAGACGACCGTAAGAAAAAGGACAGGCCTTCCGGAATTTCTTCTTGACGATGAACCAGCTGACGCCGCTGCAGCCGCGTTACCACGAGGTTGTAGGGTTGAGCCACTTTCGCGTAACGAGCCTTGGTACACGTGGTTCAATCGGTTGCTCTGCTCTCGCTCCTCTTCCTCGTAATCGTTGTCCCTCGTTCCGCCCTCGTTTTTCTGCTCCTGCAGCGCGATTTCTGGAACGAAGGGAAAGCCCCCAACGGTTTATTATTATTTTTATTTTGTTGAAGATGCGTTTCAGGCGAAGGCATTTGAATTTTTTTTGGAAAGGGTATTTGTTTTCTAAATTAAATTATTGATTTAACGTATAAAGTAAAATCAATTTTGGATTATATAAAGAAAAATTGAGCAGTCGTCCTGACTTATAATTACTTTCGTATATTAATGTTGGAATACTGAACAAAATTTTAAATTATTGTTAAGTGAATAATTGACATCGCCACTATTACGAAATTTCTTCTTTAAAATGTATTAACTTCAAATATTTACTGAAAAACCTCATCGGAGTCGTGAATTACTTAGGGGGCAAGATTGGATAAAAATTGAAAAAGAAACTACTCTAAAACTACTCTAGAACTACTCCAAAACTATTCCAATACTACTCTAAAAAAACTACACTGAGAAAAGTACTTCTTTGCTTTAAAGAAATGGTGTATTTGCCATTGTTTTAAAATCTTTACTTTCCGGCAAATATCAATTTCTTAACTATTAAGGGGACGCCAAAGCCACTTTAGAAATTCAAATTTCGCGCCAAAAATGTAATCGATTATTTCGTGTTTATTGTAAAACTAATTATTTTAAATAAAAAAAAGAGTTGTCCCCCCTAGCTATCATAAAAAGCAACATTTCTACCAAGCGAGAGTAAATAATATTGTTTCGTTTTTCTAAAAACTTTGACCTACTAAACGAAGAGGTTATGTTTTACCATTTTTGGCGCGAAAGTTGAATTTCTAAAGTGGCTTTGGGCCCCCTTAAAAAAGATTCCTTAATAAGAAACTAATCAAATAAAACCTAATATTCTTTACCAATAGATATAAATTTTAAAGTAATTTATAAAGGTAAGTTTATTATTAACGAAAGAATATAATTATATATCTTACTGAATAAATTCGTTTAGTTAAATTAGTAAATATATTTAATTACGCTAATATGCGAGAGTTAGGTAGACATACTTATATCATTAATGCCTAAAATTTACTATGAAGTTCAAAAAGCCGACGACTCCCTCTAGCGGTGCGCGAAAAGATTATCCTTACGATGATAAATATTAATAATAATATTTCACTTATTACGTATATTAATAAAGAACGTCTTAACTAAGACAAAATTATGTAATCGTTTTTCACCAAAAATTCAAGTAAGTGGAGTCTTAATACTTAAAAAATGGGTCTTTCGCCGTATTCTAATCTACAGTTCTTAACGATTAAGAAATATTCGTTGACTCAAAGAATCTCTTTTTTCAGTGTACTAACAGACTCAAACGCGGGATATTTCAGGAACAACTTGATCGAATATACATTCACCATATAAATCCAGTTGAATGAAACAGAATTGAAGAAAAGTCTGAAATTTCGTTAAAAAAACATTATTTACCTTTTTTGTATATAATTTTTGAATTTTTGCAATAATTAGGCAAGTATAAATTTTTTATTACAATGTTGACACAGTCTGTTCCACTCAAGCGGATTAAAATCATATTTAAAAGTTACTGTTAAAATTTCAGCGTTTTCGATGAAGCGGTTCCTGAGATATCTTGCGGTAAGTCTGTTATGGAAAAAAGTCAGAGTACATACGAAGTCTCATAATTATTAAAATTAATTAGCTAAAAATTTTTTAATAAAAGTTAATAATAATATAATTTATGAAAAAAATTAAGAAATATTTTTAGTGATTACGAAAAAAATTATTAATTGTTCATATTGTAAAGTTTTTTTTTAATTTTAGGTTTATCCTCTTAACTGCCGTTTTGAGCAACCAGCTACTCTTTTTCAAAGCTATACGTATTGTTTTTTAAGTAACTTTGTTTTGTAATTATAATTCTTTTTTAGATTTAGAAGAATAATTCAGTTAGTAATTTAAATTTTGACAATTTCGAATTTTAGAATCGCAGGAGAGTGGGAAATCGAAGTGGTGTTTCGTTCAACAGCGGCTTTCTAAAATCATCAATAAAATCATCGCTTCACCACGACTGCTCAAGTTTTCAAATCAGACAGTGAAAAGGAAGACTTTAACCACGTCATGAGTCTCATAAATTATTTAAACTATAGAAGAATGTGAAATATAAATTAAAATAAAAGTTATTTCCATAAATAAGACAACATATTTAAAAGAATAACCAATTGAAATTTACAAAAAAGTGAACAATTATATTTTCACTTTATTAAAAACGAAAATTACTACAGTTTTTTTATTATAGTTAAAAATACAAAAATCATAAGCGCGGGAAATTTGAATTTTTCAACAAACCTCTATATTTGCATATAAAAAAAGTATTCTTTCAACTACTTAAAAATAATTAAATCACTAAAAACCCACGTACATACTCAACAATTTATTATTCCTTAAAAGAATAAAATTTACATAAAAATTAATTAATCAATGGATACCGCCATCCCAGTACTCGTCGGATACGCAGAGAGAGAAAAATCAGATTCGCTCCTCTCATAACATTTTCAACGTATCTCTTAACTTATTAAAAAGGAAAAATCGAATTTTAAAGTCAGGCATTTCATATCCGCGGGCAGCTCTCCTTGAAACTACATATTTTTTTTTGTAACCTTTCCCCAGGGAATAGAAGGAAAATTGGCTTTTTTAAATTTAACTTTTCACTATACTATATACGTAAGTGCGAAGAAAAAAAAATCTTATCTCGACACCTCTGCATACATACCGTTATTACATTTCATTCATTAAAAAAACACTATAAGATTTCTAGGTTAGGTAAGAGGACAAATACACATTTAGCTCGTTATCGACACTTCCGTGCGAGCGAGCAAAAAAAAAAGGAAACTAACCTCAAAATTGCCAAGAAACAAACAACAGAGAGATGGAGAGAGAGAGAGGGAGAGAGATACTTGGTATAAAGAAAAAAGGTTATCAAAAAAAAAACAAAAAGGAAGAGTGTACGTGATATAAGAAAGCTAACGTGCTCGGTGAAGAAAGTCAGTGAAACAATATCCGCGTATTAGTTATCGTTTATCAGACAGTATGGCGGCTACCAGAATTGGGTAAGCCATCTGTTGCCAGACATGATCGATAAAAGTGTTATCAGTACTCCGAAAACTTCTATTTTCGGTTCCCTTCTTCTTCTTCTTCTTCTTTATCCTTCAAAAAAAATGTGTGCGCTGCTTTATACCACCACGTAATTACCGGATCTCTTTTTTTTTCGCGAGATACAAGATAACCAAGTGGTATATATACGGACAAAACGTTTCCAGTTATTAAATATATATATATACGGGTGTGTAATTCACGATTTTCCGACCCGATAATGTACGTTGTACGTGATATTCTCCGTTGTACTTGTTTCTTCTTTTTTTATGTTGCGAAAAAAAATACGAGAAAAAGAGAGATGGATAAGTGCGGATAAGTACGAATGTCTAATTGATAGTTAATATTGAATAATTCACTTTTGTTTATTTTGAGGTTACTTTTATAATTTTTTTTATTTATAGCTAGTTATCCAACTTCTTTTGTGGTTATTTTTAATTTATTTTTTGAAAGTTAGTTTGTAAAGTTCTTTTTTGAGGTTAGTTTTGTAAATTTGTTTAGAATTAGTTTTCTCATTTGTTTAAGCTATTTATACGGCGTGAGCTTGTTTAGATTATTTTTAGTTATGAATATTTTTTAATTTTAGTGTTGTAATTGTTTGTTTCGTAACATTCTTCTTTGAGGTTAGTTTTGAATTATTATTATTTAAAGATTATTTAGAGTTTATTTTAAAATACATTTTTCTTTTTGAGATTAGTTTGTACATTTCTTTTTCATTGAGGTTATAATTGTTAATTTCTTTTTTAAACTTATTTTTGTAATATTCATTATCATTTTAAATATTAAAAATTCATTTTCACATTAACAATAATCTTTTTAAATTTTACATTCAAAAACTAGTCATAATTTTTTTAGGTTAAATTCTACGATACCATTTTTTTCAAGTTTAAAAAATATTAAAATAAAGAGTCTGTATCAAATATCAAATTTAAAAAAAAAGAAAAATGTATCCTTTCACCACAAACCGAAAAAATTCTCTAAATTTTATTCCCCATCAAACCTACTCCGAAAATCGTTAGGTAAAAAAATTACCACAAAAATATTTTCCATACACGAAACGAGAAACAAGTCGAAATAAATTTATTAAAAATTATTACACATTTATAATCCATCATGTATACCAACAATACCAGCTGGTAAATAAAAGAGAATAATTCGTAAACTGCTCTCTCAATACAGTAAAATTTATCCTTGTGTAACAAAAAAAAAAAAAGAAAATTTCATTGTTATAGCCACTGCAATGCGAAAACGTTAGTTATTCATCACGGTAGGAAAAAAAATATTTACACGATTCATTTTTTTTATTTCAAGTAGTTAATAAAATTAATTTTCTACAAAAAAAAATTCTTTCAAATGAAACCTACGCGTGTAGAAATTAAAAAAAGATATTAATCATCGTAAAACGATCAATCTCAGATAGTTATCAACTGCAATAAAGTCGTCATATATATTTTTTTATTATTCAGTGAAAGAGAACAAAAAAGTAAGCTCGAAACGAAAAAAGCTTGCGCTAGTTACGCGATCGGATAAGCATTTATATATTTTTTTTCAAGAATGAAAGAGAGTACTGTAGATAAGTATTTTTCATTAAAGAAACAAATGTAACTGGTGAAGCTAGCTTTGTTTGTGCTTTTTCGTTATTTTGACGAAAGCTTTTATCTAATTTTTCAAGCTCCGGCGAACCCGTTATTAATGAACTGCCGCGCGTCCTTTTGTGTGGTTAGGATCTTTTGTCGCGCTTCACGCGGTTTTACCTCCGTCTTCGAAATTATACTGGCTCGCTGATAGTTTATAAACTTGTACACTTGGGAATTTACGTCTGCGAGCTTGAGCTTTTCATCCTTTTTTTTTAATTCTTCGTGGTCAAAAATTTTGATGAATGTTTGGGACGGGTAGGGGATGTATAGATATGGTACTTTTTTTTCATTTTTTAAATATATTATTAAATATATATTTAAACTTTGTTGTAATAAAAGTATATGAAGTGAGGCGTAGTGAATTATATTATAATTTTTTTTAATTTATTGTTAAAATTTTTTTTCAGATATGAACCTGTCTTTAATTTTGTATAAGATGTAGAGTTGTCGTAGGGGTTTAATATTTTGATTATTTTTTTATATGAATTATTAAATAGGGTTTCGTTTTTATTTGAACTGAGGCAATTTGTTAATCATTTAATAAGGTAAGAAATTTTTTTTTGATAATATTTTTATATTTATTTGAGACGATTTCATTGCTCTACATAATGATCAGTCATTACAAATTTTTAATAATTATTATTGAATTTTTTGTTTGGAACCTGCGACAAATTCAGACGTTCTAACGTATATGCTGTCGAAGTCGTTTAATAATTTAATTTTTTTTATAAATCAGAACGAGTCCACTACTTTACAAATAAAGCCAGGGTAGGTTTTTGTTACGTTTTATATGGACAAAATATTGAAACATTCATTTCTGTAATTTCTTTCTTGCATTATTTAAATAAAGGTCTAACATAGTTTCTTAATTGATTTTGTTTATTTAAACTTATAATTTGATAAGTAAGAAAAAAAAATAAAGTAAAGGTTCTAATTCTAGTTTTTATTAATTTTATTAATTTAACATTTCTTATTAATTCTATAATATAAAAGTAAATATTTTTTTTATTTTTTAACTCAGAACTAATCTAGTAATGAATCGACCATCTTCATGTATTGTGCTATCGCAGATTTTTAATATTTTAATGATTTTTTATTTATTAATTCAGAATGAGTCTACCATTTTATGGACTCAGTTATCGGATGCTCGAATAATTTATTATTATTTTTTTATTATTTAATTGGAGACTACAACAATAAACTTAAAGTTACTGCTCTCCAGACTAAGTCTTAGCAGATTTTTGGGCAGTTACCAATTTTTATAATTAAAAAATTTTTTAAGATTAAAAAACATTGTTTGTAATCTTTTATTCAGGACTAATCTACTTCTGCAGGGACTAAGGCATTATAAGATTTTAACAATTATAAAAAAAAAATTTCAATTTATGTTTCTTAGTCCAGGTAGAGTTAAAGGCTCGACTAATCGAATATTCGATAATTATTATGTTTATTTTTTTATAATAAATTAAAAAAATATTTTAATGTATTATGTTTAACCATTCAACTTTTCAATTTAATTAAAAATTTAATTAAAAATTACCATTTTTTATCATGGTTATATAAAAAATTATAATGTACCTTAAACAATAAAAATTGTATCTAGTGTCTATCGTACAATAAATAAGGTCAGATTCCCAAAAATTTTCGTCGTATAAAATTTTTGATAAATCAACAATTACCAAATAAATATTCGATTATCCCAGCGGTCTAGTACTTAAAACACAAATCGATTATACTGGGACAATTAAAAATTTACAAAAGATAAAATTCAATTTTGCTCTTTATACGTGCAACTGTTATAAATCTCAAATCGACATGTTCCCACGAAAATTTCACATATCGAATAATCTACTTTTATAATCGATATTACCATTTAATCATTTTTTTTAAGTAATAATAATAACGTATAAAATTATCAAAAATATAATTTACGTAAAATTCGTACGCATATATATTTAATAAAATTTTTAAATCACATTATCGAAACGGACTTACCGTACAATCTGATGCCACTTTCAGCGTCCCCGAGGGAATTTTTGGAAATGCATTTGTAGCCACCGAAATCACGGGGGTGCAAATCACGAATAATTAATTGCATCCACGAGCTGTAGATGTTCGATGTTTCTTCGGACATCGCGTACTTGTCGTTGCTAATGATCATTTCTCCTGTTCCGGACAGACAGACAATAACAAAACATTAAACCGTTGGACAATATATTTCAAGATTTTTTTTTCTAATTTCCAACATTCAGTGCGAATAGTGCAATTGATAATATTTAAAATTTTTCAGGGGTATTATGGGACATTTGAAAATTATGATATTTGTAGGTTGATTGCGTTGATTGGTTTCAATGTGAGTAGTAAAATAATCATAATTTTTATCGAAATATTGGTAATGTGTAATAACCTAAAACTTACCGCAATGGTACGGTAAAAATCATAATATTTTAGGTTAATTTTCGCCCAACTTGATGTCACGGTAAAATTCCCTTCGACTCCAAATTATAATCATCGAGCGATGAAATAAATTTTACGATTTATAATTCACTACTTTCCAATATAAAAAAAGAAAAATAAATATATATATATATCTACGTTATTTCCTCGTGAAATAGATTTTCCTTTTTAGAACAAGGAAAATTTATTTCGCCGAGTTGTACATTTAAAATGAATGAGAAAGTTTGTAACCGAAAGATGAAGAATTTTCTTCTTTCTCTTCTCTACGTTTTTTTTTTCCGTACAACTTCTCGAAACTGTATTATTACTTTTAAGGCGCAATCAAATTTAATTTGAGAGAGTAACGAGATAAGCTTTTACGATTCCGAAAATTAAATTTTCCGCTGTTGATTATAAAAATAGATGAGTTTATTTTACACACGGGACTGAAAAGGGAAGGGATTGTCGTCAATCGAATATAGTAATAAATAACAAAAATTTAATAATAATTATAATGATAAATAATGATTGATATTTGATAATAGTAGTTTTAATAAATTAAAAATAATAAATTATATAAAAATATTAAAAAAATAAAATACATAAAAATATAAAAAATATATATATATATAAAAATATTAATAAAAATTAAAAGAAATTAGAAGCAAAAAAATTTTGATTTTTAATGTCTTTCTTTCTGTAACATATCAATAATATATATTCCATATATAAAGAAACTCGCCATTTAAAATTAATCATAAATTATAAAAAAAAAATCATACAATTTTACTTTCTCTAATTAAATAATTAAATATTTCATTTTCACCCAACTACACCGAACGTAACTTTGAAATAAAAAAACATTACTCAAACGCAACGTAAAATACACGTACCATTCGCAAAATAATCCGGAGAAGCGAATAACAAAGCTTATAATAATAATAAAAAAATCATCGATCTGAAAATAATTAACCACGAATTCCCAAAATATTTAATAATTAATAAAAAAAAAAAGAAAAAAGGGCGGATAGACGTACACGAATCCCAAAGTTGAAATTCAGTTGAAAGCATATTCGGTTAACGAACGGATGGATAGGGTGAAAGAGGGTGGGTGGGGTCAAGTTTCGAAACGCGCTGATGGAACAACCAAGTTCCCGTAAAACTTGAAATTGCCGGACCAATATGCATGTATGTACCGCGTGTGTGCGTGTGTGTGCTAGCGCGAGGAGTGATGTATACTCACCGCTTTCGCGCGTCCAGTAATTAATAGGTTTTGGCGAGGCCTCGACTTTGCAGGATAACGTCACGTCGGTTCTCATTGGCGCCCCTACGAGTTGATTCGGTACTTCGATCAGCGGCCGAACTGTGGACAAATATATTTTTTTTTTGGATCAATTTTTATTTACTGTAATTTTGAATGCATACAAATTATATATGTAGTAGGGATTGAGCGTTTTGAGGTTAGGTAAAATTATTTTTTGGATATTATACGCGATGGATTTATTGGGGGGATTGTGGTTGAAAAAAAGTTTTTGTTGAAAAAAAAAATACGTTTTATACTTAAGTGTTTTGATTTTTACCAGGAATGTAACATTTTTTTTATTATCATTAGCAATTCGAAAAAGAAAAAAGGCGGAAAAATATTTGAAGTTATTTTTGCGAATTGAATGAACGTAACGTTTTATATTTTTGAGTAGGATAATGAAATTGATCGTATTAAAAAAAAGAAACAATTAACTTGTAACACTGATGGATTCAAATATTCACCTTTTTTAAAAAAAAACATTGATTATTATCCTTTTTGTTCTAATTCAAAATACAAAAAAGGGTGGGAATTTCGAAATTTCAGTTAGGCTAGTTTCCTTAATTTAAATAAAATATAACATAATTAAATTTGTTAAAAATTGATTAATAGATTAAAATATTCATCTTGTATTCTCAAAAATTCATAATTATATTATTCATAATATTATGTTATATATTATTTACGCTAGTTAAACTTTCAAAAAATGAGCGGGAAATTCATTTTTTTCTATATTTTCATTAATTACATAACGATATGATTGTGCAAAATAATAAAAATAAACGTGTATTAAAAACATTAAAAATTCGAATGTTTATTTTGATTTCCGATTAAAAATTCAAGAAAAATAAGAAAAATAAAAATTTCTGTAGACATATTTTTTCTTTATAAATTAGGATACAATAAGTATAATAGATGAAATAAAAGAAATTAAAATAATAAAAAAATTTGAATTACCTACAGCTTTGTATTAAGTAGTTCACCAAATATAATTTTCCCATAAAAAGTCACTTTGTCAATCCCGAATCTCCTACAATCTTCACGTTAAGTCAATCGATCACAAGAAATCCAAAAAAAATCTCTTTTCCAAAAGCAATAAAAAAATTTTGTGTACCCCCTCCCCCCCTCCATTGTAGAACTTCGCTAATTCAATATTTCAAATAGTATATACTTTTTTCGGGATCGACGATCGCGAGAATTCCCTTCGAATTTTTAACTTACAAAAAAATGAAATGTTTGACAAATACGCCTGACAACCGCAGTTGTAAAGAAAAAAAAAGAAAATCTAGATAAACCTAATTGTTTTCGATCTGTCAAAGAGTAAAAATCATGTTATATATATATACGTATGCACATACACACAGCATTTGCAACGGATATCCCTCGTTCGATCATCATATACGAAGAAAAAAAAAGAGAGAGGAAACGCCATCAATCGCGAAACAAGCCCTATCTGTCGATTTTCAATGGAGTCTCCTATCTCCCTTTAAAATATTCAATGTTGAAAAAAAGGTCTGTATGTGCGTTTTTTTCATGCAAGTGCCTAAGTGTGCATGTAAATATGTATGTGTATGTGTGTGTGTATTTTTTCCATGGAGGAGATGGTAAAAATGCTCTTTTCGCACGGAGTGTGTGGAACTCGGTGGGCATGACTCATACCCATTAAAAACCTCCCTGCCATTACTTAGTAGCACGGCTCATTCTCTATTATATATGTTTTTTTTGTAATTATAAAGAAGGTGGTAAAAATTCTCTTATACGCACGGATTGTGGGACAGTCGGCATAACTCATACTCACTAAAAATCACCTGGACATGAATTAGTAACAGTATTGTGTAAATTTGTATACATTTGTGTGTGTGTGTGTGTGTGTGTGTGAGTGTTTGAATTAGTGTAAATCTGGGTAATATGTGCGTGTGTGAATACGTGTAAATGTGGGTGCGTGTGTGTGCGCGCGTGCGTGCGCTTGATGAATTTGGCGTGTGTATAAGCTTGAAGAGTCAGCAGATTTCCAAGTGAGAGAAAGTCAACTTAGTTTACGAACGCGCGCTGAATCGACGCGTTAAATTTTCATTGGCAGTTTAATCGAAATTTTATAAAGTCTTTAACTTGGAGGTTACGTAGGCGGGGAACTTTCTTGATTAACCGGAGAAGGGTGAAGAAGCAGGGGGGGAGGGGGTTTATTAAGAATTTAAATTTGCCGGGTTTGGACATTTTTGTTGTTGCGATAAGCAAAATGGAAAGGAGTATTGATGTAATTGGTAATTTTTTAAAGTTATAATACTGACGTAAAAATTTTCAAAAAAATTTTCTAAATATTTCTTTTGGATTATGGTTAGCATTCAGAAATGTATCTATATTTATGTAAATATTGAATTAATTATATCATTTATTTGTAATATTCAATATTTTAAAGTTTTAACCTAAGTTTTTTGAATTTTTAAATGCTTTATTGAGTGTATTTTTAATATGGAAGTAAGAAGACTGATATTTTTGAATGATGTTCATATTCACTCGTTAATGTAATTGATTTTACATATCAATTGTTTCTAATGGTCAATCTAACTTTTTTTTTTAAATTATTTAATTGCCATGAAGAATAGATATTTATTGAATAAGGAAAATACGAAATTCTGTAAAGCTTCAATTCTTTAAATTTTTAAATACCTCAAATTCATGAGATTAACAGTTTCGAATTATTCTAACCTATACATTTGCAAAACTATTAATTTTCAATATTTTTCATTTTCAAAATGATCAAATTTCACAGAACGACAAATTAATACGCTGTTTCCTTTTTAATTCAAAAATCGATATACATTCCTCATTATTAATGCATAATTCAAAAAATTATTCAAGCGCGGGAAATTTTAATTTGAAATCGAATTGTTCCATACAATTATTATTCAACATCTCGCTTTTTCTTTACACAAAATTGTAAAGAAGTTTGGAAAGTAATGAAATTACAATTAGCGTTCTAATATTTGCTCTACTTCTTTCCTAACGAAATTTTAAAACAAGCATTAGAAATGAGTGATACAAGTCAAGATTCCATCAGACGTATATTTTCAATTAAGAACACACGTTGTTTCGTCTAATTATATTGATATTTTTCCATCAATCTAAACAATATTAAAACTAAAATACAGTTATTTACATGTGTACACTTAACAATTTTTTTTTCTTTCATTTAACCATCATCATTTCGATCTTCCACCTCGAAAAAAAAAAGTTTTTTATCCGCTTGTAAATTATCCATGTACCCCGTTAAAAAGAGAGAGAGAAAAGGGTGACGTCGATAAATTTATAAGTTTTTTTCCTGCGGATAAAAATTATATTATCAATAAATTACGACGCAAACGTTTATAGAGTTCAAAGCAATTCATAACATTATTCATAGTTTCTGGTTTGAATAGCCTAAAAAAAAATATATATATTATCAGTTATTAAACAAAAAAAAATTTATATACGGGATACACTTGGCTGTTGTTCCGAAAGATTTCAAAATTTTACGACACTTTACTTTTTTTATTATTGGAATTAATGGATATATATATACATACACTTTTCACGAGTTCGATCGTAAAAAACGATTTTTTTCCCTGTCTCCTCGTACCTTTTTATGCTTTCAATGATTGATGATAATAATGATCGTGTCAAGTTTAATTTTGATCCTGGACGCGCCCCTCGTGTGTAACTTTTATAAAAGAGAACGACAATTAATATTTATTTCGCGCTCGATATCTCTGTGTGTGTATGTGTGTATTCGGTTAAACATTGTCTTTGCCTTTTTTTAAAATAAAATGTTTAAATGTCGTTCGAAGTGTATTTAATTCGATTGACTAATTTATGATTCAATGTATTTTTTTTTTAATTTATACGTATTTTAATAAAGTATGATGATAATAATTATAATGAATATATGCGTGATTTATTTTAAATAAAAAGTATTTCGTTTAAATATATATTTTTTTGTGTGTTAATAAGTAAAAATAAATTTAATAAAAAGTGTATTTACTTTGATTTAAGAAAAACAAAGAGTTATTGTTTTTTTTAATAGATTATTTATTGGCATGCATTTGATTGGAATAATCTAAGATAGAACTATAACTGTTTATTATTTTAATGAATTCGATACTATCTCTTTAAATACAATTTTTTTTAAATTAACAAACTATTTTTTTTTAAAGTTGATTAAAATATTGAAGTATTATAAATATTGATGAATTAATGCATATCAATATTGTTTTCTATATAAATATAAGTTTATATATTTCATGATTAATTTAAATAAATTCAATAATTTCTGATACTAGCAAATTACAAAAAAAAAATATTTTACACATTATATATTTTTTGTGTAAAATTATAAGACATTAAAAATTTGTTTGAGTTTATAAAATAATTAAATTTCATATACTTGACTTAAAAATTAATATATAATTTATTTAATTATTAATTCTTATGTCGATTGTCCAATAATATCTCTGAAACAATTATGTTTTAATTTATTTTTTCAATTAAATAATATCTGATTATTAAATTCATGATTTTTTTTATTAATTTAATTAATAACATAGGCCAAACCTACCAACTCACGTATTTTTCGATATTAATTCCAAAGATTCAGTCAAATCGCGTTTTTTATAGTTTTTCAAAATTTTATTTAAATAAACATTTCTTATTTAATTAAAAAAACAGTAATACGCATTATTTCATTAAGGGTTTTCCTTTAAATTCGATAAATTTTCACATTGTGCTTACGCATCGCGTATACGCACAACCGTGGGTAATAATAAATGTTGAAAATGTATATAATTTAACAGATATATCTTATCACCTAAACCATGAAAACGTATAATAATTTACCAAGCTATGAAATTTAATTCAAAATAAATCTCTCCGGGATAAAAACTATTACGGGTCGTAGTCATTAAATCTTATCGTGTTTACATTTCGTTAAAACTCCATATTTTTTAAGTATAATCATCCACGCACAACCGTGTTGATTAATTTTTCTTATTTTTTTTTAATTTATAAACGCAAAATTATTTATATTTATGGAGATGGCAGCAAATTTTCAGTCTATTTTGTTTCTTCCGTGCATTTTAGATAGCGTGGTTAACAAATCATTTTTGTTCTTTGTTGAAAGAAAGAAATTTTTTTTATAATATTGCAAGTAGTTTTTTATAATTTAGAGGGTGGACATTTTTTAAGACAATAATTTTTTGAAGTAATTTTCAAACGATATAAAATTTTTTAATTTTAACCCTTTCAGGGGCAGTGGTACGTAGTGGTTTTCAGTTTTTTCTGTACTTCGGACGTATTTACAATGCTCCTACGCGTACTTTTACAATAAGTTATAAGTTTTGTATAAATATTTATTAATAGTTACATACAATTAAATCACAAATTAGTTATTTCTTTTTCGTAAAAAATAATTTATTTTTGTACGAAAAACTCTTTTTATTAAGAAAAAATTTTTTTACCCACAGTCCGTGTCCAGCACTATAATATATATTTTTTCAAAAATTTTCACACGCGAGTTCTTTTGAGAAAATCTTTTTTAAATTTTATAGAAAATTGTGCCTTTGGATTAATTGCTTGAAAATCTTAATTTTGCAAACAGCCGCGATTTTTGTCAAGCTCATTCGATGATTAGATTGCGAGATACGAAATATGAAAAATAATATTTTTTCATATTAACACAAAAAATAGTAACAAAAAATTTGAAAAAAAATTTTATATTTTATGAAAAATATAGCCACTTATATTAATACTCTCTAAGTTACGTCAAATCAACATTCTGATAAAAAAATTATCATAAAAAAATATAATATTATTTATTATTAATAATAAAAATTTTTTTATTTAATTGAATAAAATATTATTATTTTTACTTTCTTATGATTAATACTTTGTTTGTTTATAGTTAATGGACTGTAAGATCGAAATAATTCAGTTTTAATTTATTTTATTGGATGATAGACATAAGAATTAATTATTAACAATAAAATTATGATTAATTACAAATCGAATCTCCAGCTAATAAAAGTAAATTTATACTACCCAATTAACCTTTCCCTTTATCTCTCTCTCTCTCTCTCTCTCTCTCTCTCTCGACAAAAAACAGAATCATTCATAAAAAAGCAAAAGAAATCTGAAAAAGAAAATCCTACAATATAAGTTAAAAAAGAGAGCGAGAGAGAAGGCGAGAGGAAGATCCGTAGCTTCTAAAAGATCTTTGGAGGTAGAGGTAGGTAGGTAGGTAAGAAATAATTTCCTCCTCGGGAATATCTTCCCTTATTATTTAAAAGGTGGTGTAAGGTAGGTCGGTTAACGAGTGCTCTTAAAACGCGCGAGGGACATGGCATTTAATGTTCTTGAACTTTACTCAGCCGGCTTGAAACCAAGAGAGAGAGAGAGAATATCTGGGGGAAGAGATACCTGCCGTTGCATAATGTGCTGCTGTCCTTTACGCTGCAATTAACGGATAAGCGATCGACCCTAGTCTGGTTATATTATCCATTTTCTTCGTTGAACACACGCGTTCTACCTTTTTCCTTTTTTTTCATTATAATAGAGAGGTACTTTAAGTATAATTTTTCTTCTTCGTTTTTTTATTTATAGAGAGAATTTCTGTTATGAACTTCGAGGAGATATATATACATACTTTTTTTTTATTTAGAAAGAAATGGATCTCGTTTTTTTTGGGGGGAGTAATATGCTACCTTTTTAAAAGCTCGAAATTGGATGGGATTGTTACTCGAGTTTCGGAGGATATATAGTTGAATTTTAACTTACAACATTTTGGATTTCGAGATGGTTTGTTATCTATAGTTTTGTTATTTTTGGACGCGTCATACGAAATTTCTAACTGATAGAATATTATATTTTTCTACGTACGAATGGAAAGTTTAGATGTTTCAATAAAAAACAAAACACTAGTATGTATATCTTATTTTCTTTTGATTAAATATAATATCATTATTTTAATCGAAAATTACAATAAAAATTCAAAATGATAATGTTAGGGTTAATTAGAAATTTTAATTTTCAGGGCTTGGATTTTTCAAAATTTGCATAATTTAAAAAAATGTGCGTTAATGTTTGCCAAACAATAATCAATTTTATTTTTTTTTTTATTTTATTTGACGTTATTCTTTTTTATGCTTCCATTTTGGTGTTAATCAGTGACGAAGGTTGTACGATGTTTTTGAGAAAATTTGATTTTAATTTCGTCATTTGTTTCTTGAATTCATTTTTTTCTCTTGTACGTTAGAATTTTTAGAAACGATTCATCTACGGAATAAATAAATGTAACTTATTTAAAGTTGAAGTAATCGTATATTTGACATACACTACCGTCCATATTTACCCACCCAAAGAAAAAATAACAAAATTAAAAGTTTTGTTACTAGGGAAGTATTCAGGCTACAGAAGCCTACGGGTACTTATTTTGAATAATTTAAAAATTTTTTTATTAATACATAACGGTCAATAAAAATATGAAAATTTTTCACCCACTTTTAAGTCCGCACATTTTTGTGGGAAAAATTCCTGCTATTTTCAAAGTGGGCTTTAAAAGCTTGTTGTGACAGCTTTCGAATGAGGGGTCGCATTGGTTTTTTTCATAATTAGGATAAAAGTTACATCTGTTTAAAAGAAAAAATGCACATTTTTTTCAATAATTATTATCTTGCTACCTTCGACTCATACGCGGAAGTTTTACTTAGGAAAAATGTGCATTATAGGTATAGCATAGAATCAGCCTAAATTTTATCATATATATTTTCGAAAATTATTTTTTCTATTTTACACAAAATTACCTATGCAATGTTATTTATTTTTTATAACAACAAAAATGACCGACACATTTAAAATACATCCTGCAAATTTTTTACTTAATTACCGATAATTTGAATGACGTCCTAACACTCAGACGATTACCCCATCGAAACGTTTCACAAGAGAGTACTCACTAGAAATAAAAGGCACGTTATGAGACTAGGAATGAATCCTACAAAACGACCATGAAGGAATAATTAAAATTGTTTCTTCTCCAACAAACCGCCAGTCGAAACTTGACGCTATTAACTTCAATTAAAGTGCCTTGCTCTTGAAAACGTACATCACCTTTTCCGTCCTCCCTATACATAGACTTTTAAGTGTCTTCGTAAAAAAAAAAACAACAAAAGCACCTCCATCAACCTAGTTAAAAAAAACTTTTCTCTTCCCTTTTTTTTAATCGGTTATATCAAGTCACTTTGCAATATCCACCGAGTCTTGGTCGAAATCGACAATATAGTCAAGGAAGCTCAATTAACGTCAATGGTACCTACGCGCACCTCGGGATAAAAAAAAAGAGAAGGTTAAAAAAAACGGCTTTTACACGCGAGATTTTAAGGTTGGTAGAACCTCTTCAACTCTCTCTCTCTCTCTCTCTCTTTACTTTACTTTTCTTAATCCCTTTTTTATCATGGCACGGCGTGACGTGGTACGATCGCGAGTATAAAACCAGGAGGCGAAAAGTTTACGGTTCCCCTCACTTGGCGCACTAACCGCGCCCCATCTGCAAGAGTAGGTGGTAATGTAGAGAAGGATCGAGGAGGAGCTGCGTTATCTTATCGCGCCAGCAGCATCCACGGTCCTTCCTTCTTCTCTCTCTTTCAGGGTTGAACAACGTCGAGAATATATACATATATATACACCAATTCCTTGTTCCTTTGGTGCAACCACAGCCGTGTCCTTTGGATGCGGAGGAATTAGGGATGAGGGAAAAAATAAATTGAATGGAAGAGGACAATACTCTCCCAGATAGAGATGTAGGAGGAGATATGTAATACTCGATGAGAAGAGAATTAAAAGGTTTAGATGGGTAATTAATATTACGAACGATATGTACGGTAATTTTTTACTTTATTTTTTTCATTCTTGATAATATATAGTTATATTTCTATTCTACGCTGTATTATTATCTTGAATAAGATGGCGTTAAGTTTTACTTTTATCTCCTTATTAGCCGTAAAAAAAATCAAATTAGTTTCACGTTAAAGAGAGTGGTAGCGTTAAATTTTTATCTTCCACGCTTTACTTACACACAATTTACCTCCGAACAAAATTTTTCATAATTTTATTTCCCGTGGATAATGCGCAAGCGAGTGACGAAAAAGAAAATGATAATTAATGTCATGACCGCATTCTCATAGGTTATTGGGTGGTTCGAATTGTGAAATCATTATCTTTCGAATAAAATCTAGATTGTTATCATAAAAAAGGTTTGGAATGATTCTACAAGAATTGTCAATCAAATTACTAGAAATAGAGATTTTTGGAATTATTTTCAAGTAATTCATATAATATTCTGAATGAAATCGCGTGACATTTAGTTGAAATCATATAAATTGTACACAATGCAAAAAACAATTTTTATAAAATATGAATTTTGAAATCATTGAACTTTGACTTGATTTTGTATTCGTCTATTTTTGACATTGATTATGAATCGTTTGTACTTTAAGATCTATGAAATCATTCAATATGAAATTATTTTAAAATGGTTTGTAATCAATTTTGGAACTATTTAATATTGAACTAATTTTAGAATCCTATGAACTATGAAATTAATCTTGATATCATTTAATTATAATGAGTTTTGTTTTAATTAATTATTATTTATATTTGAAATTAATTCGAAAACATTTAATTCTGAAATCATTTGCAATCATTTTTGCTACATAAAATCTAGATATCAATCTTATGCAATCACTCAACTCAAAAATAATTTTTGTTGCTATCACAAAAGATTGATTTAACTTTTGACATAAATTTTAAAACGAATGGAATATGAAATCTTTTAAAATTAATTTAGCAATCATTTAAAATCAATTACAAAATAATTTAAATTACAATGATTTTAATCAAATATGAAATCATATGAAATTTGAAATCAATTGAGGAATAATTACACTTTAAAAACAATTTAAGAATCAATACAGTTTTTAAATCATTAAATTACGAATTACATAAAACAATTATTGAATATTGACATTTAAAATTTAAGCTTGCACGACTTGAAATTAATTTTAAAATAATTGTAATTCGACATTAATTACAAAAAAATTTTTAGAAACTCAATTTCACAATCATCGAAAGGCAACTTTAATCTTGAAATAATATGAAATATGAAATCATTTTATCGCCTATACCTTCCAACGTATATCCCCCATCGTCGCGAGTAATAAAAAACTGATTAAGAACAATAAAGAAACGGAAATAAAGGGTACATAACAACGACATATTTACGTATCTCCATCGAATCTATAACATCCAGATAAAATAACGGAGGGTATAATATTAAAAGCAGCCAAAAATAAGTAGGAGATAAAAGCGAATAAAAAGGCACGGTGCGATAGCTCGTAAGAAAGGTGGATACGTCGTCGAGTAAGGGAACGAGAGGAAGAAAAAGGTAACCGTATAAGAACCAGCTAAGTAAAAGGATAGAAATTTCACGGATACGTGTGTTATAATACGATAAAGAAATTTTAAAGGTAGACGCAAGAATTAAGAGCGAGATAAAAAAAAAGAAGAAGAAGAAGGTGGGTATAGGAGAAAGTACCGTACGAGGGGAAGTTAATACTCTACTGAAAAGGTGAAATAAAGTAAGCAAGAAAGAGAAAAAGGTGTGCGAGTTTGTATATATATGTATATACACTATGGTAAGAGATAGAAGGAAAGATATAGATAGTGATAAACCCGATGAGAAGAGACGGAAAGTGTAGAGAATAGAGAATAGGAAGGTGGTTGTAGGTACGGAATGGAATGGGTGGTGAGGGGTGGGGGTTGAGAAATAGATACTACTCGACGACGACGTTTGCGATTCTACTAGAGAAATAATTAACTCTACCTATTCCGCCTATACTTACCCTTACCTTATATATATATATACTTCTGCAGATATTTCAGTTCGTACGTTCGATTTAATTTGTATCTTAAATTGATATATATATTCATTTGTCTATGGTTGGATCTTTCTCTTTTTTAAGGATATTCGTAAAGTGATCGAGTTAATTAACGTTAATTTGACGAGGTTAGGTTTTTGAAGAATGAATTGATTTCAAGTTTAAAGTGGATGTTGCTTTTAAGGTAAGAGATAATGATGATGAAGATTTAATTTTTAAGGATAAGGTCCGTTGAAGAACCTTAAATATACGATATTATATTTTTGATCAATTTTTGAGGAAAACGGTGCACGGAAGTAAAATTATTCAGTAAATCAGAAAATTATAAAATTTTTTAAGGATAAAGTCTATATTAGTTTTCAAGAGTAGTTGTAAAACATTGGGTTTAAATCATATAATTTATCAGTTTTTGAGGATAAAGTGAACGGAAGAAAAATAATGGAATGAATACAAAACTTTTAAAGATAAGATTCATAATTAGTTATTAAAAATGTTGGTAAAATATCGAATTTATATCGAACCTTAAATGTATGAAATCATTGGTCCGATTACTTTTTGAGGATATAGATAAGTAAGTTTCAAACCAAATTTATTAAAGTAAATTCTGCAATCAATGTAAAGAATAAGGTCGACTGAAGATAAAATGAATTGAATTTTAAGTTTTCAGGTAATTATTAATTTCAGTTTTTGAATCTTAAAGTAATGAAATTATCTTATTGTTCAGTTTTTAAGCATTTCAGTGAACGAAACAGAAGATTTAATTGGAAACTTAAACGATAAAATTTTAAGGGTAAGATCAACTGATGATAATATAATTTATAATATTTTTATCCAGTTACCTGATCATTTTGAAGAATTCAAATAGTATATTTGATTTAATTTAAGGTTATAAAAGAATCAAATAATTATAATGCGCTGCATTCTATTCAACATCGTTTAAATTTATTTTTAAATTATTTCGCATTAGACTCAAATTTTAAGACAATTACTTGACCGAAGTGATAAAGATCAAACTTTATATCAATAACATTTAGAATGATTATATTAAAAAAATTTAAAAATCAACCATATCGATTGCGACTAAAATAATTTCATTCCGCGTATATATCGACTATCGTCAAACATTTTTATACTATTTCCCTAAGATACAGTTTAAGTGGAGTATACCAATATTTAGTCGCACATCAGATGTAGAACAATCATTACAAAAAAACAATAAATTAAAATTATTAAATATTCTACGTTTGACTTTTTTCTGCAACTCGTGCTTTTTTCTTTTTCTTGTACACCTTCTGTAATAATAAAAAGCGGAAATGAAATATTATAACGTAAGTGACAACGTTAAACATGTGGTTGAATTAAATAAAAATTGTTTAATTTTCACGTCGATACTCCTCGAGCAATGTATTTTTAAAACGTACCGCAACCTTCTGTATAAAATACATAATGAGATATTATCGTGATAGGTGTGCGAACGAAATTAAATAATCTCATTAAATTCTTGTACGGTATCGTTGAAAACATTGATTTATCTCGCTCAAAACGAATTACCAGAATAATATCTGAAAATAGAATGAACTCTATAAAATTTGTATTATGAACTGACACAACGACTATAGCAAACAATTTTCGCGTTCCCGAATTCGAGTAAATTGATCTCAAGGAGATGCAATGTTTTAAAATTTTAATATGGATATATTTATATTTTCGATTAAGATTTACATTTACAAGAATTTTTTTCGACAAGGAGTAATAGTTACGATTACTAGATTTACTTCTAAAAAATATGGGAGTGGTCTTAAATTTCAAATATTTAAATAGATTTTAAAAGTGAGACCAAGATTAATATATCATATCATGTTAAAAGGTTTTATATAATATCAAGAATTATTCCATACGATTTTATGTGATTTCACAAGATTTTGTACGATTTAATGGTGAAAAGATTTTATATGATTAAATAGAATTCCTTATAATTGCAAAATTGATTTCTCATTATTTTAAACTAGATTTTATCTGACATCTTAATACATTTCAAAGTTTTTATCGCTAAGTCGTTGAAATTACTTTTACAAGATTTATTGACAAAAAAGGGTGAGAGTGATTTTGAATTTCATGTATTTAAATACATTTTTAAAACTAATATTGAAATTGATTTCAGGACTTCAAAAGATTTTGAATGATTTCATAGAATTTTATATGACATTAAGAATTAATACATATGATATCACGTAATTTCTTAAGATTTCATATGAGTCCATAAGATTCCATAATTCTATAATTCTCATTATTTTTAGCTTGATTACATCGTATTTATTAAAAAAGTTAAATACTTCACAATTGATTGCAAAGAATTCAAAATTAATTATTATGACATGAAATTACAGTGCATCATTCAAATAATTCCAAAATTCACTTCAAGTAATAATTAATTTGATTTCAAATGTCTCAAAAGTTGATTTAAAATTTTCTTAATAAATTGAAGATTTCAATGTGATTTAAATGATTTCAACTTTGATTCATAATATGAAAGCAACTATTATGATTTCGTGCGATCATCCCTAACGATTTCCAAGGTCAAACATCATATGAATAACCTTTGATTTTTCAAACTCTAGATTTCCGTTACGAATATCGGATTTCCACGACAAACTCCTTAATATTTAAAAATCTCACTTAACGTACGACCAACGTAATTTCATTGGCGGCGCCATCCGCATTGAACGCGTAATCCCTCGTAAATAAATAGGCAACAGCTCCGTATAATACAAAGGACCAGTTTGAGTACACAAAGAAAAAGTGAAATGGTTAACTCCACGAGAGGTAAAATCAGGCAATTAGAGAAGGGGTTAAAAGGGGGAGGGGTGTAGGATGGGTAAGAAGGTGTCGATTCACTGAATTATTCGGAACGGTCCGTCTTAAAGGCGGTAGCCGCAAGGCAAGAGTGAGAGAGTGAGAGAGAGAGAGAGTGAGTGAGTCGAGCCAGCTGCCGCGGCGTGTTAGCGAACATCCAATTTCCGGGGAGGAATTACCTTCACGAAGATCTAAGACACGAGCCGAAAGACAGAACTCACCGAAAGCGAGAGAGAAATGGACGCAAGTAGGGAGGGGGCAGTTGGTCGTAACCGCAGCTTAATTCATTCCAGACTAGTAGCTCCCTCTCTCTCTCTCTCTTTAAAGCTAGGAATACTGCTTGGTATATCGCGGTTGGAGTGTAATTTTATTATCTCCACCTCTCACCAACGAATCTCTCCATCTCTCTTTCTCTCTGACCCTCGGTATCTCGATGCTCCATCTTCCGCCATTGTCGTCGTCGTCGTCTTCTTCTTCTTCTTCTTCCGGTTTTCTCTTTTGCTCTTGGGTTATATATATAGAGAGAGAGAGAGACCTTCTGGTGGTTCTGTTCTTTTTCTTTCTTAATTTCACCAACCTCATTTCGTAATGGTTATTGTTTCATTCTATCCCTACCTCTTCTATTCTATTCTTTCGTTCATTCTCACTTTCTCTTTTCCTTCGTTTCTTCTTTTTTTCTTCCTTACCACTCGAAAGGTAAGATTCTGTGTTTACAATTGCATATAGGTATGTGTGTGTATTCGTCTTTCGAGACCTTTTGTCTGTGTGTATGTGTGTGTGTGTGTGTGTGTGTATTCCCGAACGTCCTATTCCTTCGGTTCCTTATGTATATATTTGATTTTCTTTTTCGTTGGGAGTCTCCTTTCCTTGTTGTTGTTGTTTTTGTTCCTTCTTCCTTACCAGTCGGTATGTGTGTAAACTCTTGTGCGTCAAGAGAGTGAGAGAGTACTATTAAACTGATGGATTGGAAAAGTTATTGGGTAAATAAGATGGTTTCTTTCGGTCTATCGCAACGTTTGTGTCAAATGTTTGGTTCACCGTGTGGGATTACGAATGTTTTGTGGAGCCGTAATTAATCAATACAGAGGAATATATTTAAATTTTACAACGCTCGTTAGAAATTAGTCGATTATAAAATGTAACATTTAAGTTAATCGGTTCAATGCTTCATTATTAGTATTAAAGCAGAATTTTCAGGGATGAACATATCCTCGAGAGATGGTAGAATAGATGCTTTTGTCATTGTATCGATGAATTTCTAATTGTTTGTTATATTTAAATTATCACTTGAAATATTATAAAAATATTATAAAAGTTTTATTAAATTTTGATTATCAGATTAGTTTCTTAGGATAGTCTTAATTATGAGAATCGGACACTTTTACGTACCCATTACTTGGAATGTACAGTTTTTCGAATTCACTTCTTCGAATTTATAGGATTTTAAATCATATCATCAAAAATACTGTTCTTTAAAAAGATAACTTGTAGCTTTTTCTTTGTAATAATAGTTGAATTAAAATATTATTTTGGTTCTACAGTCCATTAACTATGAAAAACAATAAATTATTAGAAATTCAAGATAGTAAAAAATTTATTAAAATAAAAAAATTGGTATTTTTTTATAATAATTCTTGAAAAAGACGTTTCTTCAAATAATTTGTATGAAGCTACAGTTCTACGAAAAGATAATTTTTAAAGTATGTTTTTCCAGCAATAACATTTTTTAAAATTACTTTAGAAAAAAAAATTCTTAGTACAATTTTTTCTTTGTATAAAAATTTCTTTCGAAAAAATAACGCTCAAAACAATTTTTATTCGTAAAAAAATTTCTTCGTAAATAAGTTTCTTAGAAAAGTGAATTATGTATAAATAAATTTTTTCGAAAATACTGTTTCGAACAACTTAATTTTAGAAAGGTTTTTCTTAGTAAAAAAATTTCCTCGAATAATCGTTTCTTAAAAAAGTTTTTTTTTAAAATACCTTTTCTTAAAAAAAAGATAGTTTATAAAACTCTTAAAATATTTCTTCAAAAATACTGTTCTTCGAAAAAATATTCCTTAAAACTAATTTTTCCTAATAAAAGTATCTCTTCAAACAAATACATTAACGCATAAATGGTTTCGAATAAATCTTCAATAAAATCTTCAACGTCGAATTCAGCTCTATCGTTTTTTTTGTAACCTATAAATTAATTACCACTCTACCAACCATTATTATTTCCTAAACGTCACTATACACTAAAATTACTGAATTTCTAAAAATAATTTCACGTCCGAAAATCGTTTTTACCTCGCATGTAATGCATTTACCATCTGAATTCAATAAAAACTACAAGTAAATTACAATTGTCTGCGAAATCCTGTTTGTCACATTAAACAGTATGTAAAGCCCGGTTTGTATTTAAATAAAATCATTTCGGCAAAGTAGATTATTTCAACTTCAAATATTCCAAAGTCTTTTAATTCTTGCGTTGCAGCGGCGAAAAGAGAGAGAGAGAGAGAAAGAGAGAAAAAAAAAGAAAAATTCATAGAGATACGAAATGAAATTAATTATATACTTTACCAACAGAAGATTTCACCGTGTACTTAATTAAATTTCTTTCGCGAAAAAAGGGAGGGCAAAAAAAAAAAGTATTATTAAAGCTCAAAATTATTTTTAATACATTTAATATTACCGGGTGAATCTTTGAAAACGTCGTAAATTAAATTACAACATAAATGCGCGCGCCCACGACAGTTTAAACAAAATGTATAAAAATGTACAGGCTATAACAAAAGTAAGGGTATACCCCTCCCAACTGTCCAAAATCGCATTTTGAATTGAAAATGTACTGTACATTTTGTTTAATATATATATAGTATGTATTTGATATCTATATACAGGGTGTTCAAAAAGTGTGTAAAAAAACCTAGTACCGCGACAGTTCATTCAAAATTAGAGGTCCCATACTTTTTGAACATTCTGTACATCAACACCTTAAAAAAAGGGACAAAAATCGATCAATCCTACAAAAAAAAAAGTTAGTCAAAAACGTTGAACGTTACACACATTTCTTTTCTCCGTTAGAGCGGAAAATAAATTTCAAATTCCCGCATAAAGGTTGAAAAGCGGTGGCGAGGAGCAAACGACGACAGGGATAGTAAAGAGCAAAAATGTCCAGGCATCCCTTTTCTCTTTTTTTTGGAAGGGGTGAGGGGGGGGGGTGTAAGTAGAACATGCGCGAGAATTGTGTGTACATATACGACACCGTGGGGGTCTCGCGTCATAAAAGGAAGAAAAATCGATTGCTTCACGCTCGTTGCCAGAGAAAGCATGAATTACTCACAATGAACCTGCAGCATCATTCGCTTGCTCACTGTTGGGGGCACGCCGTTACTGGCTATACACAAATAAGCTCCCATCTCGTTCCTGCCGACGTTTGGGAAGCTTAAAGTTTCGCCTTGTGCCTGAGACGCTAAAACAGAAAATTTTTCATTACTTCCTACCTTTGGGGAACATAAATTTTAAAATAATATTATCGTTGACTATTGTTTCGTTGTTGTTGTTGTTGTTCTTATGGTTGCAGTGTGACTTTTTTTTATTCTTTATTTGCGTGTTGGTGATTTGATATTTAAAAATTTAATTGTTACGACAATTGTGTGTTGTTTTGCAAATGTAAGTGTGGAATGTTTATTCATAGTTTGAATGTGATTTGGATTGACAACAGTTGTAAATGTTATTATTGATTTTGTTATGAATATTATTGTTTTTTATTTATTTCATTATTTTGTTGTTTTGCATACATCTGTTTCAAAATATATCAAAAGTGAATGAATCTAATAATATATAATCGAATATTTTAAAATCCTATTGAATCGAATTGAAAACATTTAAACCGATAAATATATTTATAAAATTTAAACAATAATGAAAAATAACTAAAAATGTAAAATCAATTAAATCAAATTGACAATGTAAAAATGAAATCGAATCAAATACAATTAAAAACATAAAACTTATTGGATTGAATGGCAGAACATATAGTGAATAAAATCGAAATAAATGTGATTAAAAAGATAAAATCAATTTAATCGAATTCAGAACATACGAATGAATTCGAATCTGATCAAATTGAAAACAAATTAGTTGAATCGAATTAAATTAATTTAAAAACACGTGAGTCAAGCACGACCAAAAATATGTGAATCGATTTGAATCTAGTTGAAAACATAAAATAAGTTGAATTGAATTTATATGAATGTTACCGAAATTAATTAAATTGAAGTGGTACGATTAAAATGAATCAATTTGAATTGATAAGACATGAGTCAAAGTGAATCAAATCGAATGGAAAATACATGGATCCAAATGAATCAAAGCGAATTGAAAACACGTGAATCAAAATTAGTCAAATCGAATTGAAAACATGTTAATTGAATCGAATTAAATCAATTTTAAATTACGTGAATCAAATACGCCCAAAAATGTATTAATTGATTTAAATGAACTTAAATTAATGACAGGAATTACTTCGAAATACTACGTATGGTTTGAATTAAATCAAAACTTGCTTCATCTTTTAAATAGAATTTAAAATATGAAATAAATCAAATTGAAAATATCTGAAAGTATTTGAACGATACTGAACTTTATCAAATAAAAATCGTATGAATAGTACGTAGTTTTTTTTTTTTATTATTATTTTAACGTCGCTCTTTTTATGCTCCCAAACTGGTGCTAATCAACGACGGAGGTCATACGAGGTCTTGGTTAAGAAAGCACTTGTTGAAAATACATTCGCCAGTGGTGCTTGTATCAATCGGCCGGGGCCGGGAATCGAACCTGGGACCTCCAGATTACGAGCCCGACGCCCTACCGACCGAGCTGTCGCAGGCCTCAGTACATAGTTTAATCGTATTGAAAATACGTGATACAAAATGAAATAAATCGAATAGTAAACACGTGATTAGAAATAAATCAAAACATATATACCCTAGTAGAAATTGAGCATTTTAAGGTTAGTTGAAAATATTTTTTGGCCAATAATTGTAGAGTTATTCGTCATTTTTGACCAAATGGCCAATTTTCGGTCAAAAAAACGTTTCATAAATGCTTTCATTTCTACTAGGGTAAGAACGTATGAAATCAACCGAAACAAATCGAATTGAAAACTTATGATTCGAATTAATGCGAATCAAAGCAAATTAATAAATGCTTGTACCAAATCAATTATACGAGTTAATTAATTTAAAAAAATCGCATTGACTAATTTTATCATTCAACAGCGAATTGTACAAACTGTCACACTAAAATTACAATATAAAATCTGTTATAAATCCGAATATTAAAAAAAACGACTCATTACATAGTCTTCTCTTTCTCTCTCTGTCTAAACTCCCACTATTATTGACGTAAATAAAACAAAACCAGACAAATATATATATATATATTTAAAATAAAAAATTCACCGTATATAGCTTAAACACAACAATATTTCAAAGCGTGTGTTTAAGCGCGCGTTAAAAAAAATACATACGCACACGTAAAAAGGGGGTAAAAAGAGGCAAGCGAGCCTTAAACAGACAAATTCGATGCAGATGTAATTGAAAATGAATAGGGAAGAGGGAGAGAAGAAGCAAATGGCGTATATATATGTGTGTGTGTATGTATGCGCGCAACAGAGAAAGAGCCGCTCTCTCGCGCAATATAACCTCCAAAGAGAGAAAGAGAGAGAGAGAGAGAGAGAGAGAGAGAGAGAGAGAGAGGGAAAAAAAAGAGAGAGAGCGGAAAAACGAGATGTAAATGCAGAGCAATTGGCATATATCTTTGGAAGCTTGTGCTGCTCGAGCGGGTGGAAAACAATGGCTCGGTCGCTAAACGAGTTTAACAAAATGGAGAGACCTCCAACCTAGAGAAGGATAGAGAGAAACGTACCGAACGTTTATCAGTGTCGTCATTTATTGACGACGACGACGACGACGGGATGGAGGGAGGGAGGGAGGGAGAGAGAGAGAGAGAGAGAATACCCCGAGTGCGCTTTTATTTCCGTTTTCCGTTTATTCGGATTTTCCGACCATAACCTATATAACACTCGTTTTCACAATTTTAGAATTTTTCTTTCCGTATATATAGACGATCAAGAGTGGATGATTCCGCGTTGATTTCTTCAATTTCGGATTGATTATATACTGTAAGGTTACCGTTTTTCAATTCGATTCGGGAATAAATAATGTAAAAGTATATGTGGACTTTTTTCGCAGGTGTAATCGTTACGACGTTTTATGGAGATATTTTGTACGAACGTTATATTTATTAAATGCCATCGGACAGACACGGATGTTTTTTAGGTTACTAGTTATCGATAGTATTCAATATATAAATACAATAATTGTTATTTATTGTACTGCATGGAAATCGCGGGAATATAAATATTTCATAACCTACATTTCAATATTTATATTTGTAGTGGATTAATAATGAAAAATGCACCGGTTATTTATAATAATTTATATATATATATATATTCAATCGAATTAATCATTTGGACAATTCTTTTCAATACTATTTCATTGAATTTTTTCATTTACGTTTGTACATAATCAAAAATTTAAAAAAATCGAACTTGTTACAAAAATTTTTAAAATTAATATATTAATCTTAGTCATGAAATTGAATTTATAATGTTTTATTCTTTTTTATTGAATTAAAAACATTTAATCGTATTAATCAATTTAACTCAATACTATTTTTTTAAATTGAAGAAATTTCTTATTTTTATTCGTAAAATAAAAATGAATATATCAATTTTTATTCAATCAATTTCATTAATAAAAGGTAATATTATTTTATTGAATTGAAAATACCATTGAATCGTATTAATCAATTATTCAATTCAATTCAATACAATTCAATACTTCTTTATTTAATTGTAGAAATTTCTAATTTCTATTAATATCAACGTAAAATGAATTTATTAATTTTACTCAAAAAATTTCGTGAATAATATGTAAAATTATTTTATTGAATTGAAAATAATATTGAATAATACCGTTGTGTCTTACGAAGAGTAGCACGTTTACATTTAATAAAGCATTCTGATGTGCTAGTCTTCGTAAGGCACGACGATACTATTCATTCAATTTACTTGAATACTATTTTTTTTTCTTTTTAATACATTTTTCTATTTATATATTTATATTTTATTTATATATTTATATATCTAAAAAGTAATTAAATGAAGAGCATATTTGAACACAAAATATTTAAAATATTTAATTCAATTTAATGTTAATTTTTAAAATTCATTATATTCTTATTTTCTGTATACGTATACAAAAACTACATGATTAAATCTTACTCAAATGTAAAAATAAAAAATATTATTAAGAATTCTTAAATCGAATTGACATTAATATTGATTCAACAATGCTGACTACTCGTTCAATTCAATATATTACTATTTTTCCGTTTATTTTTACATCAACAAGGTTGATTGAACGAATCAATCTTATCTTTTAAATTGTATATTACCTTTAGTTTTACTACCGGATTCCGTCCTTACGATGA
Source organism: Theocolax elegans (assembly GCA_026168455.1). NCBI lineage: Eukaryota > Metazoa > Arthropoda > Insecta > Hymenoptera > Cerocephalidae > Theocolax > Theocolax elegans. The sequence continues at coordinate 2,040,342 of CM047426.1, read as the reverse complement.
TGTCACCACCATCTTCGCGCCTCCAAACTATATCTGGTTTTGGATAACCACGAGCTTTGCAAACAAGTTTTGCAGAACCACCTTCCGGTATCATTACGTCACTCGACGTTTCTTCGTACATAATATCCGGAGGAATGACGACTTCCAGTTGAGCACTCTGAAAAATCAATTGATTCAATTGCATATTGAAGTAGTAGTCAAATTTATATCCGTTCTACTTTACCAACTGTAAATACAACTGTACGTGGAAAAATAAAAGAAGCGCCGTTGTTTACTAATAAATCTAACTGTGTTTGAAACTTTTTAATTTAAAACTGTGTTTTCGAGAAAAGTCTTATCAAAAATGTGAACCTAACCTCTATAAGGTTAAAAAATTAGATATTATTGGTATGGGATATCTCAAAAACACAATAATATTTTAGTCTGAAAATCAGTAATTCTTCTCTTATTTTGCACCTACTGTTTTATTTTCTATTAAGGGGGTACCAAAGTCAACTTTAATTCTCCCTACTTTATCAACCGAACTAACAAAGAATTCAATCACAATTAAGTAAGTGTAATAATATTTGAAAAAGTACGAGAAATCGCGCCTTTGTTTATAAACAATTAAAAATTCGAACTAAAATTCAATCTGTGCTCAAGTTGACTTTAACACCTCGTCAACAAAAATGAAGTGCCGATCTCCCTTAAGGAGATGTAGATAATTACAGATTCCTATATTGCATTTTTCGTTATTCACATTTGTTTTTGATTTCTACATAAACTATTGCTTTTGTTGCACATTTGTTATAAAACAGATAAAATACGCGATGATAAAAATAATTAGTAAATATCAAACAGTTATAAATAAATAACGAATAGAAACAAAATATCTTTATAACTGTCTTTTTTTTATTCGTTTTCAATTTAGAAAAAAAATTATTTTATATAATAAAGTTATATATTTATGACTTTAATCAATTTAAATTTGAAATTATTCCACTGTTTCAGTAAAACACCTTATTCCAGATATATTAAATGTTTTTTTTCGTGAAAAGTGTGACGAATCTGTAAAAAAAAAATACCGGGAATGACGGAATTTAAAGCTCAGCTTAGCTTACCTGGCTCTTCATGGGATTAGTGTTGACTTGACACATGTATGTACCTCGATCCACCGGTTGTGCATCCTTGATGTTGAGTGTCCACGTATTGATGTCGTTGTGCGAAACGGATAGCCGTACGTTATCCGTGATGACAGTCTCGTGAATCGCGAGGATTGCTTTTGTCTCCACCTTGATCCAAGCGACCTAACCCCAAAAAAAACATCGCCCCAACAGCCAAAATTATGTACATTTTAATTATTAGGTTCATTCCATGGTAACGTAAAATTTTTTTTTTTTTTGATCGAAGTAAATTATTATTGCGATGGAATAGGTTAGAGGATGTACAAAACTCAATATTAAAAAAAAAATTTAGGTAAGAATGATGTTTTTCCTATAAAAGATATTTCTTTATAAAAACATTTCTTCGAATTTACAGTTTTTTGAAAAGAATTGATCGAAAAGATGTATCTTAGAAAAAATAATTTCTTGGAAAAGATTCTTTTAAATATATAATTCTTAAAAATAAAATTTCTTCTAAAATATCGTTATTTAAAAAAAACAATTCTTAGTAACAGTTTTTCTTAAAAATACTATCTTTGAAAAAATAATTCCTAAAAAATTTTATCTTCAAGAATACCTTTTTTAAAAATATTATATTTAGAAAAAAATGTCTTTAAAAATATCATTTTTCTTCGAAAATGCCGTTCTTCAAAAACTAATTATCAGAAAAGATTTTTTCTTCGTAAAAACGATTCTTAAAAAAAAATATAAATTTTTCGAAAAGTATTCTCTTCAAAAATACCGTTCATCAAAGAAATCTATCTTAAAAAAATTATTTGAAATAAATACATAAATGAAAATTTATGTTGGAGTCACACGATTGTTCTACAAAAATCCTCTAAACAATGAAAAATTTAAAAAACATTTAACAGTTCCCAACTCTTCTATACCTATTCCGATCGCTCGATAAACGACATAACATAACCAAAAAAAAAATGTAAAAGTAAATAAATAACGACAGAAAAAGTAAACAGAACTCATAATGATTACTTTCGAACAAAAAAAAACTTGAGTGAGAACAAACCTGGTCTGATTTTTATTATTCTTGTTTTTTTTGATCACGCGAATCCGTACCGAAACAAAAAATAAAACAAAAATTGTCGTTTTTGAAATAACGATTGTTATATAACGTACAAATCTACGTTATCGACCGAAAAATATATATATATCATATACGAGTAGAAGATAAATAGAACGAAAAACAAAAAAAAGGGTGAGAGAGAACCGCGAATATTTAGCATCAATCTCGTTATCTTCACGGCGTTTATTTACCAGCTCTCCTCGCTCGTCGTTTGCAATTCGTAAAGCGCGCGCGGACAAAAAGCAACGGCGGATCAACAGCAACAACAACATGCCCGCGAAATGTAAAGTGTCGTTCGCCCCGAGAATTTACGGTAATGCAATTCGTCACTCTTATTTTCTTCCCGAATTTCGAGAGAGAAGAAGAGAGGAATGTAGGATTGGCAAAAAAAATATTTTTAAATCGCTTTTTTTTGACGTTAAATTATAATTTGTAATGTGCTGTGAAAAAATATTACCGTAACACTGATGGTCAAAATTACGAGTTTTTAGATAAATTTACGTTTAAATTATTGAAAGGTAAATTTCTGTCAACGTAAGAAATGTACAACGATTGAGTGAAGTAAATCGAACAAGAATCTAAAAATTACTATTACTACTTTAAAAAATCGCAAATCCCTTTATTAAGAAATGATTTCAATGTACAATAATTGAGTACGAGATCGATCAATATAATCTAAAAATTATCGTGACAGCACGAGAATGATCATGAGTTTTTAGGTCAACTTTTCGAAAAGTTGTTCTCAAATTTATCGTAATGTTTCTAAAACTGCACTGACAAGGAGGGGTTCCACCTTCCGGGAAACGGATTTCGTTGCAACTTTGAGAGCTGTTTTGTTGTACCTAAATATGATAAAATTCATATGAAATTCAATCTCATAGGTTGTTTGAAGAAAGTTATACGCAGTTAACGAAAAATTGTGAAAAAAATATGTTTAAGTTTAATTGCCAATAACTCGGAAAGAAGTAGACGTAGATACTCAAACTCAAATAAAAAATGAAGCTCAAATATCCCAATTTGGACAAAAGTTATCGAAAAAATAAGAATTAGATAAAATTTTAACGAAAATTTAGTTTCAAAATTTGATGGACTTTTTAGGCAAATATTTCGTCTAATTCCTATTTTTTCCATAACTTTTGTCCAAAATGGGATATTTGAGTTTCTTTTTTTTAAATTATGTCTACTTGATCTCAACTGTTTAATGGATTTGAGTTTGAGTATCTACGTCTACTTCTTTCCGACTTAATGGCAATTAAACTTAAACATATTTTTTCACAATTTTTCGTTAACTGCGTATAACTTTCATCAAACAACCTATGAGATTGAATTTCATATGAATTCTTTCATATTTAGGTACCAGAAAACAGCTCTCAAAGTTGCAACGAAATCTTTTTCTCGGAAAGTGGAATCCCTCCTTGTGAGTATGTAAGGACTGTAGGTTAGAGACTGAATATGTAAGACTTTAGGTTAACTTTTCTCAAGCATCAAATACATATCTCAAATTTACCATAACTCTTATTAAAAAATTCGCTCCCTAGAAAATACGTCCAATAAATAAATGCGACATCGATCGGTAACCTAAACATAACCGCAACATCATCAAACAATTCTGAACTTTTAGGTTAACTTTCCTTAAACATATAATGTAAGTATTAAATTCACCAAACTCTTATTAAGAACATCCTCTTCTTAGAAGATACATCCAATAAACAAATGTGATCAGTAACCTAAATATTATCGTAACATTATAAAAATTAACACGACACAATTTACTCACATATATACATATCATCAAGAATCAAGATAGTACACCTATATATATATAGATATCCGAAATTTGAATAGAAACCACAGACAGAGATAGAAGGTCTATATATGTGTACCTAATGTATCTAAACATATTCCAACGTCTTCTCGAATAGACTCGCTTGTCAAGCTTATCCAAGAGGTGTTGAAAGGAAGACCAACCCTAACCTCACATCCCCCCGTTTTCGACTACATTTGACTGGTTTACCCTCTTGATACGTAGAGAGATATCAATAAACAGCCTTTGTCGACTGATGTATAGGTGTGTATGTGTGTAATAGCATATATAGCTTCTTCATCTCATTCATCGTTTCAACGGCTAACTCTACAGGATGGATATTAAGGAAGCTGGAACGATGAGTGTATTTTCTCGTATGATATCTATATATACGCCGATGATGATTTTTAACGATCAAACAGAAGGAGTATTGTTGGGGATGTGTATATACGGATTAAGGATTCGTTTTCTTTCTTCTTCTTGGAGGCGATCAATTTTTATAGTTCTGATATGGATTTCTGCCGTTATTTTGTTTAGAGGTTTTGGGGATATTTTAGTGGTTAGAGAGGCGGATGGATGAGTGAAGGAAATTTTTTATTTTGACGGTTTCGGTGGAGAATCTTTTCATTGAATCTACAATTTTTGATGAAGAATTTAGTAAGGATACTCGTTTAAAAATTATTGTTAACGTTATTCTTGCTAAAAAAAAATTCTTTGATGATAATACTTGTTTTTCACCTTCCATTATTAAGTTACAAAATTAAAAGTATTATTTTTTAATTTCTTGAGGATCAGATAGGTTTTTTAGTTTAAATATAAAAAAACTATTTCAATGAAATTATTCTCAGATTGATAAGCCTGAAAGGATTGGCGAAAATTGCTAACGAAACGTTGCATATAACGTAAAAATTTGTTATTTTTATATAAACTAAAAGACCTACGGTGCCTTCAAGAAACTGAAAAGAATACTTTTAATTTTGCAAAAAAAAATTATTTTTTGTACAAAACGATAAAAAACTTAGTAAACAAAAAAAATCAATCATAAGATTTTTTTGAATATTCTTCAATCAAATTTTTAATTATTCCAACTCTTTTATTTCAATATGGAAGTAGACTATTAAACAAACATAGCAATAAAAAGTATTTTTTTGCAAAAATGAAACGACTACAAACCTAAATTTAAATCCATTAAGAAATTTAATACTGAAACACATTAATATAATTTTCATATTTTAACATTATCGAAGACGATTGAAAAAACATCCCAAACAAAATCATTCTTCCATTCAAACCAACCAACAAAACCACCTTTCTCCAAAAACCCATCACTTACCCCTAAAATTTTAATAATCACTCCACCATTTCAAAATCTAAAAGCTCAAGCTCGCAAAGCTCCCAAAGGAAAAAAGGAAAGAAGTAAATCTCCGCCTAACCACGAGCAAACAAGGTATTTATTCCTATACACACACAGAGAGATAAAAAGAGAAAGAAGAAGAGTAAGCTCAGTCAACCGAAATAAACCGTACTCGATCAGTTCCGGTATTCCATGGCAAAAGATTCTCTGGGAATCAAACCGTGAAGAGGAAACACGTACGGAATAGTAAAACGAGACATGGACACAAAAAAAAGGAAGAAAGAAAGAAAGAAAGTTGAAAGAAGAAAAACCAAGCCACAGAGGGGTAGCAAAGAGAGATAGAGAGAAACGAGCTTACGTTTCCGGTGAGAGAGAAGAAACCACGCAGTTGCACACACACACATATAACCCGGCTTGTTCTTTCATATGCAAAACATTTTGGATGTTACCCTGAATCCCTCTCTTCTTCTTCTTCATCTTTTTTTTTCTAACACACAGAGCCGGTTACTTCCTTTTTTTTTTTATTTTCAATTTTATTGTCCCGACTCCGTGTTTTCTTTTACGCGTATCACACTGCATGCACATGCATATACATTCTTTTTTTTTGTCCAGAAAGAAAACGGTAGTCTACGCGTTAAAGTATAAACCGCGCTAATTAAAACTTTCGTACGCGTGTACATTTTTTATCTTCCGTTATAATTCGGGGGGGGGAGAAAAAACAAAACTGGCGACTAGCGTTTGAAAAAAAAAAATAAAATTTATGGATTTTGCGGTTAAGATTCGTCGATATATACGTCGCGAGGAGTTTTACCCGGATTGTTTATTGTGCAAAGCGCGTTCGTCTGCTTTTTCGAGAGAGGAATTGTTTTGCGGTCACGATAACGAACGGATTTTTTTTCGTTATTTTTTTCTTTTTGTTCGACACTTGTTCCGTGTTTCCTTTTTGTCTAGATTTTTTTGTTTTTTTTTTATGAATGGAAAAAAAGAAAGGAGAAGGGAAAGGTAAATTGTTCGTTTTCGAGTTCTTTAGTGTTTTAGGCATGCGAAGGTTATGTAGGCTTCAAAGTCGGTTTGTTGGAATAATTTACAAGGGGAAGGAAATATTTATTTTAAAAGGTTCTTTGAAGAAAGTTGCGATTATGTTATCGATTAAAAGTTTGGTGGTTACGGAAAATAGAAAATGTGGGATTATTAATGGCAACTTCTTTGTTCAGGGGAGTATTCAAATTGTTTCAGAATTAACGTCAAATTTTAAATGATTTCAAAATTGATTTTACAGATGTTAATATTATAATTTATTTGAAATTATCTTAAAGTTGATTTCGACACACAATAAATTTCAATATTGATTTCAAATTTCATATTATTACAAATTGGTTTGAATTTTGACTGATTTCAACATTGATTTCAAACTTCGAATGATTTCAAATTTGCTTTGATAGTGTAAAAGTTATTCATCTAATTAAAAATGATTTCAAAATAGATTTTAAATTTCCAAAATTCTATTACCAAAATTGATTTCATATGCCTTTAAAATTTACTTCCAAATTAAAATTGGTTACCAATAAAAGATTTAAAAATTGATTTTATATATCAAACAGTTTCATATTTAATTTAAAATTTTATACAAATGATTTAAACTTAATCAAAAATTACTTTCATAGCGTTATAATTGCATAATAAAAAAAATTACAAAATTAATTTCAATTTTGAAATGTTACCAAAATTGGATTTATTTCATTAATTTCCAAAGATTTTATATTTGACTCCAAATTTAAATGTATTACAAAATCGTTTGAAATGATTTTATATTTGATTTCAAAGTTCAAATAATTTCAATTGTGTTTTCAAATCTCATATATTACTTTAAATTCATATGTTTTTAAAACCTATCTACGTTTCGCAACTACTTTAAGTGATCTCTATCAATGCTTTCAAGTAAGATTTTGAATGATTTCAAAAAATAAAAATACAAATTCAAATATTTATAGAAAATTATTTCAATTATTTTAATAGCTATCAATTTGCATAATATAAAATTTTTTTCGTTCAATGATTTCTATTAATTCTCATGACAAAATTCATCATTTCTATAATAAAGTTTTTTGATTATTTCACAAACCCGTTTTCCTTCAACGCATTACGCAATCTCGACACATTAAAAGTCATTTCAAAGTTTCAATAGAAAAAAAAAGATATTTTTACTATTATAATCACTTACTCTAAATGCTTCCCTTATTTTTTATAAATCTGACCTACATATATATGTATACCGACAATCTTAAAATAATGAGAAAACAAGTAGAACATTTTACTTGAAACCGTAGACAAAAAGGAGAAATATGAATAACACACGTATATCACCAGTGCAATCAATCGAAAAGCTTTTAAGTTTCATCATTCTCTCCTTTTCATTTTCTTTTCGATGAATATGCATCCCCCCTTCCGAATACAAAAATAAATTATCGTTTTCGCAACTAGAAACAATTGCTCTCAAAGGAAAAAGCAGTACGAACAATTTTTTCCAGCAAAAAAAAAGTATCACCATGCTCATGCGATTTCGCGTAATTTTATCGTGTAGATTTCAACACCATGCAACTCGCGGCATGCCTCGTTAAAAAAAAAGAAAAAAAATTAACTTTTTTTTTCTTCGGAGAAATCGATCATTTTCTCCTTTATGAGTGCAATAATGTGCAATTTTGGTGAAACGAAGCGGTATTGTTAATTATTTTTTTTTTGTTTAAAAACAAAAAACCCGTTAAAACGTCAGGCAACACGTGCTGTGTAGCAAAATCTTTTGACCGTGGAAAATGTATATACCATATATACGTATTGTTCGTTACATGTATCTCGTATATACGTGTATATGGTATACGTATCGAAAAGAAGCTGTTTTACTAAAGTTCGCTCTGTCGCTAAGTGTACATATGGAAAGAAATTAAAAATCAAGTACCATAAATCAAAAAATTAAAGTATATAAATTGATTCATTTTTTTATTATTATTTTTTTGTATATAATATCATGATATAGTAAATGTATAGTCATACCCATTTCTTTTTTTTCTGTAAATCCACATAATCTCAAGTTCTTACACCCGTCTCGACGTACGGGTGCAAAAAAACAGCTCGCAACGCTGCTGCATTGTCATTTTTTTCTTTTTTGAAAACTTGAAAACTTTTTTACCCACAGGATCGAACTTTATGTTCAACGTGACTTTTTTTCGGAATTATAGGAATTTTTCAACAAATTTTTATTTGTTGCAAAAAGAGCGTAACTGTGTGTTTTTTTTCAATAAGCAGTTTTTGTATGGGTTTTTTGCGATTAATGCATTAGGTTTTTTTAATAAGCGGTTGATGCATGAAGTTTTTTTTTAATAAGCGGTTGATGCATGGGGAGTTTTTTTAATAAGCAATTGATGCATCGGTTTTCATATTTTTAGAAAAAAGCGATATGATGCATCGATTTTGGTTTTTCTTTTTTGAAAAAAGTGGTTGATGCAACGTTTTTCGGACAAGCGGTTGATGTATTGGTTTTTCTGAATAAGCGGTTGATTCATCAGTTTTTTGGTTTTACTTGAATATACGGTCGATGCATCGGTTTTTTTGTATTTTTTTTTTTTTGAGAAAGCGATTGATGCATCATTATTTGCGTTTCTTGAAAAAGCGGCAGATGCAACGATTTTTAATCAAGCGGTTGTTGCATTAGCTTCTCTGAATCAAGCGATTTATGCATCGATTTTTTGGATTGGTGAATCAAGTTTTGATTTTTTAAAACAAACGATTGATGCATCTTCTTTCCGATTTTGGAGTTCATGATTGATGCATCGATTTTTTGTAATTTTTGAGAAAGCGATTTATGCATAGTATCTTATGTCTTTTTAAAAAAGCGTTGCGAATTCTGATACCCGCCATTCAGGCAGTTGTAGCATCAACTTCATAGCCAAGATAGCTCAATTCATCGGTATCACAGCAAATTAAAAATTTTTTGTCATGCAGCAAAAAATAATAATAATGTTATCGCTATGAAACTCAACGATGCAAATTCAAGAATCTTCTTAAACATCATCTCTTTCATTTGACCGAATTAAAAAACCTCATCGTCCACACAGGATTATCTTTATTTTTCTCTTGAATGTACACCGAAGAATTTTTTAACGTTTTGACTTTTTATTCTTTTTTTGTTGCTTCACTTTTCAAGTCAGCTTTGTGAAATATACGTTTCTTTTTGCGTCGCAGCGGTTGAGAAATGCGTGGTGCCCACACCAACTTCAGATGTGACTGCGTTATTTCCATTTTTCCCCATTTTCGCGTAGCACTTTTCCTTTGTCGTTTTACGACAATTACTTTCCACGAGACGGCGGCGGGAAAGTTCCCTCTCGGTAATTATTTAATTATTATTATTTCATAATGAATTTTACGCGTTTAAAACTTTCTGTAAAGCCGATCGCTGGCTGTTTCGGCGGAAGCAAAAAAAAGAAGAAGACGGACGCGTAAAAGTTTGGCTATTTCGAACGAAAAAACAGCACGAAGAAAAACTTTTACACCGTTTCAAAGTTTCGAGTGCGTAAGTGTACAAAAAAAAATTATCGAAAATAATCGTAATTATAATCCGGACACCTTGTACACGCGGAATAAAAATCTTACGTCTTTTACATCACTCGCATTAACGTAACTTTCCTAACTCGATTACGCGACTTCCCGTCCGTTTAACCAAACCAAAAGCTGAACGAAATATTGAGGTATATATCGGAATGTGTGGGCAGCACACATCGCTCGCGATAAAGGGGCGTTTTTTCAATGCGCAAAGGGCCGGTTCGTTGCAAAAATTGGATGCAGTGAGTGGTGAAGAAAGAAGAATTACGTTTCTTTTTTTTCAAATTGTCAATACATAGTGCGTGATAGATAGATAGAACGATATTAGTGGGGTGCTTTTTTTTTAATCAATTATTATCATTAAATTTTTTTTTGTTCAAGGTGCAGGCGGCATATCATCAGATGCACGCAATTATAGAAGAGTGCGATAGAAACAGAGAGAGATATAGATAGATAGAGATAGATCAGCGGGTGATTTGAAAAGATAGTGCGGCAAAGTTGAGTGATCATATATATATTGTAATATTAGTGGTGTCGACAAGATCCATTACAACAGGCGGTGTCACGTTAAATCATGTTATGTGGATAGTTACCCGAAGCCCACCGGCACCAACTTGATCACCGCTCGCGGAGGAGGAAGGACTCACCCGGTATCCACCGAGGTTATTCACCACGCATGTGAACGTAGCGTCACGACCCTTTGACACCGTAACGTTGTCCATCGGGTTCTTGAAGTCCGGCTCCAGGCACGTCACTGCAATTAATGAAATGTTACGAGAACGTTAATACAAAAATCAACAATAAAGGAAATCAACATTAACAAATATAGAAAGGTAATTTTCTCTTTTTAACAATATGTATTTTTGCAACGATAAGAATCGATGCAACGTTGCAAGAACGTTAATACAAAATTGTGTCGATAAAAGACATATCAACATTTTTTTAAAGAATGCAACGTTATTTAAAATTTTAAGAAAAACGTTTTTCCGCCGATAACAGCCATGGAACATTACAAGAATGTTATTACAAAGCGAATCGATAAATGACGTATGAAAAAATAATAGAAAAACCTGAAGGTAATCTTACATTTACAAAAAACGTTTTTGCATCGATAAACAACGATGAATTGTTGTAAGAACGTTAATGTATAAAATAATCGATAAAAGATATCGACGCCTCGTACGAAGAAAACCACAACTCACATTTTGTAATGTTATTTTAAATGGGAATATCTGAGTTGTGCTTTTGTTCGTCCGAGACGTCGATATATTTATATTCTTGACAAAGTATGCAACGTCACTTAATATTTTAAACAAAACGATTTCGCAACGATAATAACAATGTAACGTTATAAGGATGTTAATACAAAGTGTATCGATAAGTGTCATATGAAAAAAAATTGAACGAATAAGGTTCTGTTATATTTTAAACAAGTTATTTTTCATATAAATGACATGAAAATTAGTTAGTCTAATAATCGAAAGTATTTATTGTTTATAAGAAAATGATTTTTTTCGACGTTTTAACATAACGAGAATGTAAATTCAAAAAAAAAAATTAAAAATCGATAAATGTGATATGAGTAATTGGTGCGTGTAACGTATAATTTAACGTGTATAACATATTAAAGGTAAGTGTATAATTTAAAAAAAGAAGATGTATGTCAATGAGATACAGAAATTTAATTCGAAGAACGGATAGTGATTTAATATTTTTAAGTAAATGTTTTTTGCAAGAATAAAACGACACAAGAAAATATAATTAAAGAAACGAAACATAATAGTCTTTGTAAATTTTCTTTTTTGATCGTATACTGTATCGCAATGTTTCGTAAACGTTTTTCTCGAATATCAAAATATTTCAACATTAGTCATTTTTAAAACGTTCCAATGACACTGATATAGCCTCTTATACTTTTCTAATATATTCTAACCTCATTAATTTCTAAGATATTTCTGCTATTTAATATATATATGTTTTTAAAACGGTGCTACAATGTTGAAAAACCGTTATATACACATTATTTTTTCGAAAATGTAATACAATCCGATTAAATTCTATAAAAATTTATTATTCAGTTATCCATTAATGACCTTTAATGTGGGTCACAAGCTGCAACGTTTATTTGTTACATTATAATATCCACCATATTAACATTGAAAATCTACTGTAAAAACATTTTAAAAACGTTCCAAAAAATTAATCGTTAGACAACTTTTAATTAACAACATGTCAGATACATTGAACAATAATTTAAACAAAAATGAAACAAGTTTCATCAACGTTTAATTCACAATAATGTGAGGTTCCGTAAAACGTTTACCTTACATCCACGCTTCAAAATCTCTATAAACAACCAAATTGCATCGTCTCACAATGAATGAATTAATAAATAAAACATACAAACGAATAATGCGATTAAAATTTAAAAAAAAGTTGAACACACGTTTAAAATCCAAAAGAAAAATACCCTCTTACGAAACGTAAATATACATTCATCCCAGAGGACAGTAATTATAATCATTTTTTCTTCTAAAATATAACTGTAAACGTATTAAAAACGTTAGTTAACGCATATACATAAAAAAGAAGACCACGTTTTTCTTTCAGTTATTAACAATACGAGAGTTAAAGAGATTTTTGTAAACCACATCTGCAAATAACGTAATTTCTTCGGGATAAAATTGTGAATATTTTTAGCGACCCTTTTCCATTCCTCTATTTTTTTTACATATTTTTGTTTCTTTTTTTTTAACGTGTTTGTTACCTTTGACCTCTCTCTTTTATACGTATGTATGTATACGCGAAGCAAGTTGCTCCGGGTCTGATTTTAATTTTGCAGATGGATTTCGCGCTCTGGGCACGTGTTTAATTTCTCTTTTCGTATATACATTTTTGTGGATTTCTGGCTACCCGCTATATGTTATTTTTTTTTTAATGGGCGAACGATTTTTCGGTATCAACGGAACTTGTTATCTTTCTCTCTAAATTTAATATTTCTGTAACTGGTGTGAATGGTTTAATAATTGTAACTATTCGTGTATATATATATATATTTAGTAATAATTTGATATATGTCAGTTGCCAAACGACAAATAGTTTCGTGGATGAATGAGAATTTACATATAATACAACTATTACAACAACTAGTAGTTATTTGTTGATAACCAAATAACCTAATAACCATATAACGATAATAGTAGAAATTTAACAATAGAAAGGTAAATAAAACTGTAAATTTCTTTGGTATTTTATAAATTACATAAAATTAGGAGAAGAGTCCCTTTCCTTTATTAATGATCTACCTGTCTTTAAAATTTGAAGCAAAAACATTGATTAGTTTTCGAGAAAACCTCAAATTGCACAAAATTATCATAAATTTGGTAAGGGATTACTCGAAAACCAATCCATATTTTTGGTCCAAATTTTGAATTGAGGTAGAAGATTATTAATAAACGAAGGGAACTGTTTTCCTCAATTTGCGTAAATTATCGTCCTTTCTTAATTATAACTCTTACTATGACTTTAAGGTTGATAATGTAGGGAGGATAAAACATGATTTTGGTACCCCCTTAAATAACACTATTACAAATTAATTGATATCTATAACCAAATAACCAAATAACCAAGTAACTATTTATAACTAATACTATTGCAACTACACATTACCGAACGTAACTATATTACAGATATTTACGCAAATTATTAATAACCATTAATTTACCAATAACAAAATATAATATAACTATTATAATTATAAGAACTATTACTTATATAACTATACTTAAATGTGTATGTTAGTCTCATTTATTGATATATTAATAACTATATAACTGAAATCGTATTCCATTAAATAAGTATTAAATAGTCTGTTTGAATAGAATGGGCAAAAAATAGGCGAATAATGTGCCCATTTTTCTCCTATCGATGAAACGCTTTTTCTCACATTTTATGACCATTTATTAGTGTAAAATCAGAAACATTAATCGAATGTTTTGAGATTGTGGTCATTCTATTAAGTGCTAATAAAATGAGAGAAAAAGCGTTTCATCACAAGATACATACTACCACGTTTTTCTTTCAGTTATTAACAATACGAGAGTTAAAGAGATTTTTGTAAACCACATCTGCAAATAACGTAATTTCTTCGGGATAAAATTGTGAATATTTTTAGCGACCCTTTTCCATTCCTCTATTTTTTTTACATATTTTTGTTTCTTTTTTTTTAACGTGTTTGTTACCTTTGACCTCTCTCTTTTATACGTATGTATGTATACGCGAAGCAAGTTGCTCCGGGTCTGATTTTAATTTTGCAGATGGATTTCGCGCTCTGGGCACGTGTTTAATTTCTCTTTTCGTATATACATTTTTGTGGATTTCTGGCTACCCGCTATATGTTATTTTTTTTTTAATGGGCGAACGATTTTTCGGTATCAACGGAACTTGTTATCTTTCTCTCTAAATTTAATATTTCGGTAACTGGTGTGAATGGTTTAATAATTGTAACTATTCGTGTATATATATGTTTTTAGTAATAATTTGATAATATGTCAGTTGCCAAATGACAAATAGTTTCGTGGATGAATGAGAATTTACATATAATACAACTATTACAACAACTAGTAGTTATTTGTTGATAACCAAATAACCTAATAACCATATAACGATAATAGTAGAAATTTAACAATAGAAAGGTAAATAAAACTGTAAATTTCTTTGGTATTTTATAAATTACATAAAATTAATTATAATTAAAAGAGCAAGCAAGAACCAACTAGGAGAAGAGTCCCTTTCCTTTATTAATGATCTACCTGTCTTTAAAATTTGAAGCAAAAACATTGATTAGTTTTCGAGAAAACCTCAAATTGCACAAAATTATCATAAATTTTGGTAAGGGATTACTCGAAAACCAATCCATATTTTTGGTCCAAATTTTGAATTGAGGTAGAAGATTATTAATAAACGAAGGGAACTGTTTTCCTCAATTTGCGTAAATTATCGTCCTTTCTTAATTATAACTCTTACTATGACTTTTAAGGTTGATAATGTAGGGAGGATAAAACATGATTTTGGTACCCCCTTAAATAACACTATTACAAATTAATTGATATCTATAACCAAATAACCAAATAACCAAGTAACTATTTATAACTAATACTATTGCAACTACACATTACCGAACGTAACTATATTACAGATATTTACGCAAATTATTAATAACCATTAATTTACCAATAACAAAATATAATATAACTATTATAATTATAAGAACTATTACTTATATAACTATACTTAAATGTGTATGTTAGTCTCATTTTATTGATATATTAATAACTATATAACTGAAATCGTATTCCATTAAATAAGTATTTTAAATAGACTGTTTGAATAGAATGGGCAAAAAATAGGCGAATAATGTGCCCATTTTTCTCCTATCGATGAAACGCTTTTTCTCACATTTTATGACCATTTATTAGTGTAAAATCAGAAACATTAATCGAATGTTTTGAGATTGTGGTCATTCTATTAAGTGCTAATAAAATGAGAGAAAAAGCGTTTCATCACAAGATACATACTACCAATTTTTAATTCTTAGTTCTTAGTTTTAAATTTCTACTAGGGCCAATTTTTCCAAATAACCAAAAAATTAGTGTTTCTTCCATTACTACTTAATTTATTTATTTTTCTTTATTTGATTGATTTATTTATTTACCAATAAATAAATAACCCAATAATCTATTAACTATTATAAAACAATTATAAATACTACATCTATTTTAATAATTATAACCATTACAACCATGACATTCTTGATTCAAACACATACATTTATTAATTTACTAATAACACAATAATCCAAAAAACCAAATGTCACTATATCCCAAAAAATAGTACTATAAATCAGTAGCAACCCAATAACCTAACAACTACTATAATTACTATAATGATTATAACCATGTTAATTAATCATGTATGTTTTAAAAACAATTTTGGCACTGTCCACAGAGTATCTACAGAAAAACCCCGAATTCAAGCAGCAAGGAAACGCTGACTCCAGGAGAGTCCCATCACAAGCAGAAAGCTCTCCGAGCAGCCGATCCGCCGAATTCGTGGCAGAGGAGAACCGTCGCCTGGACCAGGTAGTCGCAGAAGAAAGCCATCGCCCACACGAGGCAGTCGCAAGAGAACAGAATCGGCACCCAGACGAGGCGGTCGAGCAGAACCGAATCGACTCCCAGACCAGGCGGACACAGAACAGATCAGACGCCCAAACCAGGCGGTTGCACAGAAGAGATCCGTTAACAAACCACGAGGAATAAAAAGCAGTAAAAAAAACTTCATCTTTTTCATTCAACCCGATCCTCCAATCGTGCCTACCAGCTTCGGTTGGTGGCAAACCGCAACCTAAATCCCACACAACCTCAAGTTACGTACGTAACAATACACATTAATCACAATGTATTAGTATACCAATACCCAAATAATCAAAATAACCTAACAACAATCACATCTTCTATAACATCCTTAAGGAGATGGTATATCCGGTAGGTTACCTACTGAGCAAACAAAGATAATGATTACATTTATTTAAAAACATACGTAATTGTATGCTAAAATTCGAATAGATAGCACTAGATAATGAAATAACAAGTCATTCTACAAAGTTACAGGTCAATACGACAAAGACACCCTAAAAATTTGTGCACCGAAAATGTAACCATGAATTTTCGGTGCAGAAATTTTTTAGGGTGTCTTTGTCGTATTGACCTGTAACTTTGTAGAAAGATTTATTATTTCATTATCTAGTCCTTCTCTATTCCGGTTTTTACATACAATTACGTATGTTTTTAAATAAATGTAATAATTATCTTTTTTTGCTCGATTAGTAACCCACCGAATACGGCACTCCCTATACTTTTTAACCTAAAAATAACATTGAAAATATTAAATCTAAATTTTGAAAGGATTCATAAGAATAGCTTAAAGCATATGAGAGGACCTGAGATTTTGATTTTTAAATAGAAAACAATTTGTGTTAATAATAATTTTTTTTTTTTTTTATGTTATTTAACGTCGCTCTATTTATGCTGCCAGGGCTAATCAGCGACGGAGGTGAACGGTGTGTCTGCAAACAAAGCACATGTAGTTGAAACAGTGGTGCTTGTGTCCATCGGAAGATATCATCGGTCACTGTAATTAGTCTAATAATTACAGTTTCCTGTCCTCCCGATGGAACCACCGCGATCCTCTTTACAACTTCGCGTCCCTAACGTTCCCTATAGTTCAGATGCCCGTGCCTCTCATGCACTGACAAGTGCACGAAACGCACGCGCACCTGAATTGGCGTCACATTATAGTGACACGCCGAGCCACTGAGTCGCGGTGTTCGAAAAATGCACATGAAAAAATTTTCAGAGGTACACGTCTGGGATCGAACCCACGACCCTCGGTGTGAGAGTCGGGAGCTCTACCCATGAGCCACCGCGGCTCCTGTTAATAATAATTGAATAAAGAATTTTCCGTCGGTAACTAATTATTAATCAAAAAAGATATAAATTTTCAACCCAAACATCCTGATTAAATAATCGATGTAAAAATCTGGAAAAATTTGGGTATATCTTTTCACACGTTTCTAATAGCTATACATTCTCAATTAAAAAAAAACTTCATTCTTACGTTTGAAAAAAAAAATCTAAAAAATGCCTATTCTCTGAATCTGCCACGTCCTCACACAATTCTAAACCATTACAACAAGTCACTGTCAATCAAACCCCATCCTATCCCATTTTCCTAATAAACAAAAATCTTCTTTTCCGCTTCTCATTTAATTTCACGTACACCAGCACCCAATGGTTTTTTATTGAAAGGTTATCCCCCAACCACCCTCGACCTTCCATTCCCAAAGGGGATTTTCCAGTATAGAATAAAACGTGTGTGCGCATGTTACGCGAAATGCTAAAACATCGTTGACGAGGTATTGCGATCGTAAACATTGGCCGGCCGGCTGTTTTAGCGTAGTTGTCGTTGTGCAATTTTCTGAGAGAACAAAGGCATTTACGTGAAAGCATTGTAAAGTTGTCCCACCCTCACCACCCCCGCCAACTACCCGTCGATATTCAAGTGTGTCAACCTATACCCGTCGCATCATCACTTAAAAAAAAAATTTACTTTTGCTTCCCTCGTTTACTTCCCTTTTTGTCGTTGTTGTTGTTGTTGTTGTTCCATTATCTCGTAAATATAAAAAAAAGCGTACTGTAAAATAGTTGATTGATAGTAATGAAAGAATGGATAAATCGAATTTTTGTAGGTTAGGATTTTAAATTTTGATTATTTTTCGTTTCTCGTTTTACGAGATAAGGGACAATAATAATGTTGTATAGGTTAAGTTCGCTAATACCGTGCGGGGCTTTCTTTATTCCGTTTATATATATCGATCGGTGAGCGCGTTATAAATATCGGCCAATGAAAATTAAAGAAATTAAAATATAATATGTTCGATTGTTTTTGTGTATATACGGTGAGTGATATATATACACTGACATAGTGTTTGTGTGTGTATATTATCGAAACGGATAATTAAATGCGCGTGTTTGTGTGTTGTTTGATTAATTAATTTTTTTTAATTCTATAAACGGAAATGTCGCGTCGTTGTTTCATTCGCGCACGTGATGAATTCAAATGATTAAAGATATTCCTTTGGTTACCTATCTTTTTTTCTTGCTTTTTTAAGGGAAGTTGACAATTGTTGAATTAATATATGACATTCCTTTATATATAATAACATTTTTTTTAATTCATTTAAATATTATGTCGACATATGTGATTTTTTTATATCATTTTCTAATATTTGACAATTGTTTAATATTTGTGTTATAACAATAAATGATAATGCACTTTTTTTAAACAATAACGTTATAAAATTTAAAAATAATACAATTTTTTAAAATTATGAAGCATCTTAACCCGTTAAGGCCTAACTGATTTAGAACTTTGAAATGTTCATCCAAAACTTCAGGAATTCTTTATACACTAATGATAAGCTTTTTAAAAAAATGTTGCTGAACAGAAAGTATTATACAAAATGCAATTTTACATAATTTTGAGATTTTGAAAAATTAAAATAATTATTAAAACATTCTAAATAATTTCAATGTATTCTTTGATCAATTCTAAATCTTCTTGTTCAGTAACATTTTTTTTTTGAAAAGCCTATCATATTCCTGTAAAAAATTGCTGAGCATTTCGGTGATTATTGAGCGTTGAAGCCGCCATTCTGGATGTTTCACCATTATTTTCATAATCATTTTTATTATCAAAAATTATTTAATTTTAAGAAAAGTCAAAATGTGACGCACTCTCTTATCATATTGCACACTATACAATTTTTTCCGATTTTAAATTCAACATGTTAAGTACAATTTTTGGATGCAGAACCCCATAATTAATGTCCAACGTCCTGATAGAAAAAAATCAACGTCACCTATACATTCCAAAATAAAAATAAAAATAAATAATTAATAATAAAAAATAATTGATAAATAAAGTTTAAAAAAAATAAACACATACACACGCAGGCGCGAGTAAATAATAATGTTCGTAATGAAATTTGAGCTCCGCTCAGACGTAAATTATATTGAGATTAGCATAGCGAAGGGAGGGAGGAAGGGTTGAAGCATAAGCGTTGTACTGCTTTGTCCTTCTACTTGGCTGTTTGTTACGTAATCGCGGGCAGTCAAAGCCGAGACAAAGGGGTCAGATGGATGAACGTATACACACCCATACATATATATATATATATAGAAATATAGAAATATATATATGTACGCCCGCACACACACGTATACATATATTTATCTGCATATATGAGGAATTTGTCTGTGCACGTATGTGTGTATAAATTTAGAGAACCAGAAGGCTTGTGCGCAAGAGAGAGAGAGAGAGTGGGAGGGAAAATGGAAAATGCAATTACTACCGCAATCAATTTAGATAACTCGACGTTGAATAGGCACGTAATTGGTCAAATAAGATTAGATCTCTAGGTGTATAACGCCCGACGCTGACCAAAACCGAAATTTCGGAATATTCTTCCTTTTTTTTTCGCGGAGAAGTGAAATTTTTTTGAAGAGGGAAAGGACCTCTCGAATTTTGAGGTTAGTTCTTTTTTTTAGAGAGGAGTTTTAGGTTAGGACGGTGGAATTCACGGTGGTAGGATAATTTTGAACGAATTGCACGTTGCGCGGATTTTCCCGGGTTATCGTCCGGCATTACAATAATCTTGTACTGTATTAACATTATTTTATGGAGAAATTTAAATATTTATTTTAGTGTGTTATTTGAATGGACGGTCGGTGTAGTTTCGAGAATATTGCGGAAAAATATTTTTCGGATTCTTTTATTCGTTTTTGATTCGATACAGTATATGTACATATATAACATTTTATTTTTTAGTGGCGAATCAAAATATTGCAATGCGGAGATAGAACATGGTCGACATGTTTCAAGATACTGAATGATGAGATTTATTTAGGACTTGATATTAGGTTACTAACATGATTATATATTTTTTCAAAAGGTTGACATGACTTTTTCAGCAGTTATAAGTTTTTTTTAGTTTTTAATATTAGATGGACGAACATGATTATATATATTTTAAAAAGTTGATATGACTGATGAACATGTTATAATATTTGTAATAAAGAAGATTTTTGAAGACGGTGATGATACATAATGAACATTATTCATGAGGCTTCTAATGAATGACATGTTTAACATGTTTTATTTTTTGAATCTTCAGCATGTAGAAAAATTTTTAAAGTATTTATTTTTAACGTGTTCTTTAATCAGATTATTAACATGATTCAAAATTTCTAAATAATAAAATACTAAATGCAATATAATACTATTTTATACAATTTTGAATACAGCATGATGAACATGTTTTACAGTATTAATCGTTTTACAAGTAAGTAGAACAGTCCTTATTACATTTAAGCAAATGTCGTAAACGAAATCAATTTTATACGTTTATATTGAATGCTATATAATAAACATGATTCGAAATTTTGATAAGTAGAAAAAAAAAACAATGAATAATTACATAATTGTGTGTTGTACAAAAGATTTTATTGCGTATTTTAATATCACAACGAAAACAAAAATTTATATATCAACATAAAAAAAATTGTATTGAACCACGAACATGCCTAAACAACAAATTAAAAGAAAGACCCATAAAAATATCCAAAAACTGCCTAAGACTACGTAATAATCCAAGTTCAAAATAACAATGATTCATATTATCGTCACTCGAACGCGCATTACCCTCAGTCGAAAATAAAAAAAAATGAAGATGTAACGACACGTTCGATCCCAATCCTTCTTTTCTCCCTTTCTCTCTACTTTGGCATTTCAGAAAATCCCTATAACCGAATCGAATTTCAATTTACGCCCACTTTTGGTCCTTGACGATTTTTATCTTTACACGTCGTCCTCCACGAGTGTCTAATGGAAAACGGCGGATATATACGTATATATATATAAAACGTAACCCGCAACATTGCCGCTCGGTGAATTTTACGAGGGTATTTACATGAGCGCAATATTTTATGGGTCGGAGAGGGGTACCACTTAATGCCAGGTCACGTTCAGTAGTCTCTTACTGTGAAGGGTGGTGGGGAGGGAAAAGATTCTTACTCTCTGCCCACCTATGAATCAAAGCCCGCTTTAAAGATTTCTTTCTCATCCATGGGGGATATAAGAAACTCTCTTACTTCCGAGTGCTTTTTACTCACGACCGGTAAAGAAAAGAGGAGTTGAACTAGTTGCCCCCAACTCCCGCCATCTTTTTTTTTTCTTTCTTTCTTTCTACATTCGAATTTTTATGGAATAACTCAGAGGTCTGTATGCGCTTTTTTATGTATTTCTTCGTTCTTTTTTTTTAGGGGGTGGATGTGAGGTTGGGTTGGACGCTTTCATTTTTGAATATATTGTAATTGTTTTATATTAGATTATTATTTATTGATCATTATTATTATTATTATATTAATTATTTATGATGTGAGGTTAGGTTGGACCTTCTTTTTTTTCAGTATTTAATTCAGAATTTTGGTCAAAAAAAGTGATTGTTGGATTTAGTGGAGTTATAGTTCTTAATTTTGGAGAGATAAATTTTTTTTTGGTCTGTTATTGGATGAATATCCCAGGTGAAAATTCATCATTTTTAGGTTGAGTTTTTGACTAGAAAAACGTTCCACAAACGCGTCGATTTTTACTATGGATTGTATGTTTATGTTACTATTGGAGTTGATTGCCGACTGAGAAGATTCAGGTTAACTAAAATCATTTTTTGTGTATTATTTACCAAACGTTCTGGCAATTTTTGGTAATATTGCTAGTTACAGGAGCAGAAAACGTTTCATAAATATTTTGATTTCTGCTAAAAATAGTATAGGATAAATCTTGGCTGACGTACGTTACAATCATAGTTTATTACCAACTGTTTTCCAACTATTTTCTAATAATATGTACCTAAATATTAATTAATAGTTTAAATATATAATTAATTATACATATTCACTTAATGATACTTTCTCAAAACTACCGACCACTATTATGTAATTTTAATTAAGAAAACCACTATGCTCTTCATAATTAAATTCACAATATTAATTAATAAAAAAAATTATATTTATTTTCATAAAAAGTGTCTTCATCATATTCGTTACGCTGCTCACAAACGTTCAATCAATAATTACAAATCCCTGTAATTTCGATAATCCACCTATATCAAAAGATTAGATTAGACATCAATAAAATAAAATTATATCCTTACAAGAAATCTCATTTAAACACATATAATTATTCCCCCTGTGTAATCATACATTTTATTTAACCATTTGCCTAATGGACATAACCTAGTTGTTTCATACATTTTTTTCCTCTCTCTCCTCGTTTTTCCTACACACATATATATATGCACTATGCAGAAAAGTGGAGTATAAGGATATATATCATCAAAGGTAAAAGATAGCTTCTACCCTCCTTTTTTTTTAATATTATCTTTCACCGGTTCTACAGTATATTTCACAATTTCTAATACTTCGGCGGGGTGGTGGTAAAATATATCACCTGATACGCAACAGATTGCATGCGCGATAGAAGTAATATTCTTTTTTTCCGCTGTTTTTTTTTCGCTCTGTAACCAAAGTACATTCGTGATTTTTTTTTTAATTAACGTTAAAGAGATTTTCTATTGGAATTTTTGTTGGGTTTTAAAAAGGAAGGAAATTGATTGTAATGGGTATTTTTCTAGGGGGAAAGGGTTGAACGAGCGTAGATTGAAATAAGTAAGGATTTCGTTTCTATTTGATTAGTGTTTAATATGCAAAAGAAAGGTTGGATCGAGAGCTTTGATTGGAACTTGGGTTTGTTTGATTCTGATCAACAGGATAGAAGTTATGATTGTTTGGAAAATAGTATATTATTTCTAGTAAATTTTTTTTAACCTATTTTTTTTTTAGAAATTTTTATAATTAAATTTAAGTTATGAAGAGGTTTAGAGGTTTGGATTTTTTTGACATATATTTTAGAATTGTTTGGAATTAAATGTAATTTTGAACCGTTTTGGGGATTTTTTTTTGAGGGATTAAAGTAACTTTGATTCTACGATGACATGTTGTAAATGTTACGTAATTATTGAATTTATAAAGATTTTTCGATAAACGTAAAAAACTTTAATTTTTAGCGGAACATTTCTAGTGAATCCATATTTTGGAATTTTTAAAATAGAATGTAATTTTGAATTGTTTGGGATTTTTTTGGGTGGAATGAAAGTAACGTTGATTTTTAGTGCAATTTGAAATCTATTAAATAACCTTTGAAATGTGAATAAACTTAACTTTTAACGTATTATTTTCTAGTCAATTTTTAATCTATGTTTTGAAGTTTGTAAACTTAAAGGTAAATTTTGCATATGGCTTCAATTAAAACAAATCAAAATATTAAGGGTCAGTCCTTTTTTTTTGGTCATTCAAATTTTTGTTATTCGTTACGCCAATTTAAAAGTTATAGTCGATTGTTCGTCATAATCGAATTTGAAATATAAATTGCGGAATAATTCCTAGTGGGAATCAAACTATTTTCTGAAACATTATTTTGTCCCTAAACTGAAAACTTTGCGTGTAAAAATAGCTTTACCTAACCTCAAACTCCTTCATGTTTTACTACAAAAAATATGTACCAATAATTTTGTAATTAATGGCTACAACAAATTCTCTCACTTAATCTAAAAAACTTCAATTTCCACTCGAGGTCGTAGATCAATAACTTTGTACTTATTATACCTGAAAAATATTCGCCTAACCTCAAAATTTCCAGGAAGGAAATCCTAAAATACAAATAGAAATATATTGTAACAACACTTATTTATATAAATAAACAGACATATTTTGCCTTCATTACCTTTCTTTTTCTCCATTATAAAATGTATATTAATATTCGAAGTAATGTACATACATGCACACATACACACGATATAAATTTTCATATTCCTGCATTATAATTAAACTTTCATAATGTGTAAATGGACACTTGAATTCTTAATACGAAATCTATATACACACGTACACACACGTACACACGTGTATTTATGCACGTGTGTTTTGTAGTTAAAATATTCATTTACTCTCAACGTCATTCAAACGTGAGAGACAGTTGTATAAAATGTGTTATTACTTTTTAAATATAAATTAACCAACTCGTATATAATCCATCTTTCTTTTTTATCTTTTTTTTTTATCAATGTAATGCTGTTTATCGATCGATCGCGACGTTACGTGCCCGTCCCCAACAATTAGGTGACTTATTAATTTTGAGGTTATACTTCTTATTATTTTTTTTCGGAATTTAAAGAATATACAGCTTATTAAACAACTGAATTGCCCGGAAGCATTGTGAAATTTTTCCGATCCTCTCTTCGCGTACCGTTTTTTTACCTTCGTGTATGGAAAACTCGGTTGATAATATTCTAGTGTCATTCGCAGTGACGGGTCTTCATTTTCTTTTTTTTTTACCAATGCACGGACAGCGTTTCCAGATTAAGTAGTGTACGTGTATGCGTGTGGGTATGTATAAGCAGTCAGTTTAATTGAGAGATATTTTTTAACGAAGTGTTTTCATAATGGTTAGTACTTAAATTAATAATAAGGATGTAAAGTATGAATTCAAATTTCCCGCGTTGAGAATTTTAGGATTTTTTTCATTTAGAATTGAAGAAGGAAAAATCATTTTCTTTCATAAAATATAAGCAAGTCTGTGCTAAATGACATACTATATAACTTGTAAAAAAGAAAATGTCGAATCCTAACCTAACCTAAAAAACATTATAAATGTTGAAATTTCTATTCGAGTGTTAATAAATACAGTACGTATCTTTGTTTAGAAATAATCGATTATTTTGTAAAGTTCAAATTGATTAATCTTCTTTTATTCATTAGATTTATTTATACGGGTTAGTTTGTTGCATAGGTTAGAATATTTAAAAGAAAGTTTATGTATAATGATTAGTGGAACATAATTATTTCAAATTTTAAAGAGCGATAAGTTAGATATCCATTAATTTATTACAATAATTGTTTTGTGTTAACAATTTATAGGTTAGGATATTTTGAAGTACATGAACTAATTTGTGAACACAATGTAGACAAACATACAAAGCAGTAGGTTATATTTATACAAAAAGCAGTGTTTTCATTGTTATTGCGAAACTTAGCACACCTTACAAAGTATGAAAATGTCAAAAATTCATTTATTTAAAATCTTTGAATTGATCGGTACGCAGTCCATTTCCACGTTCCTCATGACCGTGGGAGATTTTAAATTATAGTTGGTCTATATTGATAAATTATTTAAATAAAATACAGCAATTAATATACTCGAAAGTTTGATAGGTTCTGTTAATTCACTCCTCGATTTGGATGGATTTGACAAAAAAGATTATACTTTTTTATATACAATTAAAACTTTAAGACTTTAAACGTACTGTCGAACTGGCCTGCGTACCGACTAATGTATAGAAAAAATAATTTTCATCAAAAGTATACGTACTTTCTTCTTTAGACTTCGAAAAATTTGATAAGGGTGCACCTTGCAAAGTATCAAGTTATTAAAAAATCATTTTAAAAACTTTGAATTGATTGGTACGCAGTTCGTTTCCGCGTTCTTCATAACCGCGGGAGATTTGAATTTCACGTTTTGAGTAAAATAATGTGATAATTATATTTGTTAAATTATTTTATTATTATTATTATATATTTACATTTATTTTTTATTACAAATAAAAATTAAAGAATTTTAATGTATCATTAAACCGACAGATTTGATAGAAAAATTATTTTATTATAAAGATTATAAGAACTATTTCTCTTAGATTTTGATGAAGACAATCGGATACACCTTGCCAAATATCATTAATACATAAGAAATAGAGGACGGATAATGAAAATATTGTTTCATACCCATCTACGACGTGTATACTACAAAAAATTACCATGTCAGCACCGTAAAAATGGTGACTATTTCCTTTAAAACCCCAAAATTATGACTTCTTAGATAGTTTACCATCTGTGAATCACCTGATACAAACGACATGCTCATCACAAACGGCTCACTAAATAAAATAACAAAATTCTCCGTTCCACGTTCCTCTTAACCTTAAAATCTGAAAATTCTATTATCAAATATCGCGCGCAAATAACCCTCCCGACCCTAAAAAAAAGAAAACAATCCACTCGAATCAGCTGATCGGACAAACAAACAAAAAAAAAAGAAAGTCACGCCGTTATAACGCGTATATACACACGCAGTCCGTTTGAGAACGGTATATAAAGCGCGAAAAGAATTCAAAAGGCGTTCTATAACCTCTCTCTCTCCCTTCGTTCTCTTATTCGAGTGGTACTCACGGGACTTGAAGAAGAAGAAGAAGAATAAGAAGAAAGTCGATCGTCCCTCGAGTTTTCTCCCTAGGGATCCGTTATTTCGCTTTGTCGGATGGAGTGTACGCAACCTTCTTTTTTTTCTTCCCTCCGATGCTTTATAGGGTTCTGCCTACTTTTCTTTTTTTTTTCGTCGATGTATTTATGACGGAAAATTATGTCTCCCCGTTACACATACACTCTCACATTTTTATCATGGTACGTGTCGTGATCTATATATATGCGTGGGAAGGAAGGAAGGAAAAAAATGTTAAAGCAATGAAATTACTGCAACCTAACCTCTATCTCTATGAATGCCAATCGGCAAGGTAAGCATTTTCTTTTTTTTCGGAAGAGGGGTCTTTATATTTACGACTGTATTGCGTTATAGGTAAGTTACTGTGATATATAGAGTTACTTAATTTTTTTTTGAGGTTATGGCGATATTTATTTTTTTTTCTATACGAAACGATGATCTTGTTAATCATTCAAGTAAATTTTTCTAGTAAACGGTTTTTCAAGAAAAAGAAAAAACAAAACTGATCATTACTTGGATAATAATGGATGTGTGTGTGTGCACGCTCGCGATAATGCATCAAAAATGAAATATGAATAATTGTCAATTACGTATTACCGAGTGGAAAATGTAATTATTATAATAAAAATGTAACGCGAGGTTCGTGATCCCTATCAATTGGATAAATAATTTTTTAAAAAGGTTTATATGAATAATTAATGTTTATACGTTACGAGTCTGACGTTCGTTTTGAATGCGCTAATTATTTAAGTAATTTAATTGATACGCGAGTGAGAGAGAGAGAGAGAGGAGAGAGAGAGAGAAAGAGAGAAGAGTGATGGGTAATTACTTATATTAATTTGTAATGAATGTAAATTTATAATTTAACATTTATTACACTTAAGGTTTGATTATTGCATATAAAGAATATGATTTTTTGATTGAATGGATAATCTGGGGAATAAGAGGTTGAATGTAGAGCTAACGATTGTTATTTAATTTTTGGAGAAAAGATGGAATGAAGAGTTTTAATTCAAACTTTGGTGTATTTTAATGGGTCAAACAGTTCAAAAGTTAAGCTCGATTAAAAATAGTTATAAATTAGATACTTCTTTCTAGTGATTTAACGTATTTTTTCAAAATTTTAAGAATGAAAGAAAATAATTTTGTTCCTAAGATATTTTAAATGATTATTATCGAATAATAAGAAGACATATGAAATAAAAAAGTTTATTTAGAAATTTGTAAAGATAATTATAATTAAATTTCTAAATAAATTTGTAAAAATAATAAAGTAACATATACTTTTTGAATTTTTAATAACGAACAACTTTTAAAACATCAGAGTGTTTTTCAAATGGACCTTAACTTCAACTTAATCGTATACATGAAATTTGGAAAATGAATTGATATGAAAAATATAATTCATTGATACAATAAATGAATGTTTACGAATTATCTTAAAAATCTAGGGGAAAAAGAATTTTACGTAAATTGAAATAACTCAGGTTTTAATCAACTTTTAATTACCGTTGAAAATGTAAGAGAGGTCAGATCGCGAGCTTTAATTTAAACTTTAGTTTATTCGAATTGCTCAAACGATTCAAATGTTAATGTTTGATTGAAAAATAGATACAAATTAACCTAATAATTCTAATGATTTTTTAAACCTATCTTTTTGCACGTTTATAAATTAATTACAATAAATTTAATTCTAGTACAGTTATAAGCTGCCGTTGAATAATTAGAAAAAGCGTGGAGTGAAAATGTTTTGAGTGATGCATATTTGAAAAATAGTTACGGATTAACATATGATTTCTAGTAATTTTTTAACGTATTTTTTGTAACGTTAGAGTATGATAATGGATCTATTCTTTTTAAATTTTTAAATACAAGTGTATTTGAATTAGTTGACCTAGTAGAAGTAACCAAAGTAATAACATAAATTGTATTTAACGTTGATTTTCATTGTATTATTTCTCAAGTTTTTTTAACGATTTTTGGAATTTTTAAAATAAAATGTAATTTTTTAATTGTATGATTTAATGGATTTTTAATATTACACCGCTTAAAATTTTTAATATTTAACGTAACTATTAACCGTTCACGATTTTAGAACAAACCTAAATACCATTATTTTTTAATTTATTATTTCTAGTTACTTTTTAACCTATCTTTAAGAATTTTCAAACACAACTTTCGCATCGTTTATCGTATTTGAAGAAACCAGGTACCAGGGAATTTCGGACCCTAAAATAGCAATTTACTTAATATTTTTTAATGTAATGGGGATTAATTTACAAATAATTGACACTGTCAGGCCGTCAGATTTGCTCTAAATAATATATGAATATTTTCATAATGTTTAGTTAAGAATTTCAACATGATTATTCTATTGAAAATATTGCTTTTTATCTATTGAAAATTACCGACACAACATCGCGTACTCAAATATAATTAAAATTATGTTTTGGTTCAAAATCAATCTGTTAGACCTCTCAATTGTTTAAAACTCTCATCGTGAATTTTTTCAGATTTTTAAATGACTTTTTTTAATAATACTTTTAAATTGGAAAGTGTAGATACCTGTAATTTGAGTCCGACGTGTCCTTAAGGGGGCGTCATACTCAAATTCAAATTTCGCGCCAGAAAATAGCAGACGAAAAAACAACTAATTTACTTATAACAATTAATAAATACAAATTTACGCAAAGCCAGGAGTTAGTTGCCCTCCGTTATGTAATTGTCTATCATTTTACAAAATTTCATGTTATTATAACAATATGTCGCCGAGAGAACCTTCAAAAATATAAGAAAATTGTATTTTTCAAGGTATTCTCAGGGACATATTGTTATAAAAACTTGAAACTTTGCGAAATAGTAGATAATAACATAAGGAAGGGCAACTAACTCCTGGTTTTGCGTAAATTTTTTTTATTAATTGTTACAAGTAAATTAGTTGTTTTTTTGTCTTCTATTTTGTGGCGCGAAATTTGAATTTTTAATTGAGTATGACACCCCCTTAATTTCTAATGTATTATATCTAGTGATTTTTTAGCTTCACTTTTCGATCGTTTTATGAAATTATCGAACTGTTCAACTCAATATCTATATAATCAACCTCTCACTAACATTTCGGAAGAAAAAGTCCCTATACAGTACTTTTAGGGTAATTTACAATTTCATATTCGTAAAATTCTCAACAAACCATCTATCTAACAAAAAAGCAACCACCACATTACCATTCATCCATACGAACTCATTAATCATCGAAATCTGCATATATCACCAACAACGAAAACATACCGTATTTAATTCATATCACTTAAAACTCGGCTCCCTACCAAATCTTTTTACGATTACGCGAAAAAAAAAATAGAAAACAAAGTCAACGGTAACAATCTCCTTGATTTGTACTACATCGCGGCGGGCCATAAATAAAACAAGCCATGACAAATCGTTCCCGACGCGGCGACCTAAGAAACCAAAAAGAAAGAAACGTTCACATTCAAAGAGAGAGAATGTTTAAAAAAAACGTAAGAAATTTTACATATGAAGCGAGAGGATGTTATAAAAAAGGTAAAAAAAACTTTACATATAAAGAGAAAGAGAGGAAATATTTAAAAAAAAACGTGAGTAATTTTACATTTAAAGAGAAAAAGAGGAAATTAAAAAAAAGTAAGAAACTTTACGTTTAAAGAAATAAAAACGTAAAAAACTTTATATTTGAAGAGAAAGAATATTAAAAAAAACGTAAAAAACTTTACATTTAAGGAAAAGGTAAGAAAATGAAAATATTTAAAAAAACGTAAAAAATTTTACATTTACAGAGAGAGAAAATGTAAAAAAAAACGTAAGAAACTTTACATTTAAAGAGAAAAAGAGAAAATATTAAAAAAAAAACTTAAGAAATTTTCATATTTAAAGATAGAGAAAATGCTAAAAAAAAAATTTTATCCCGTTAATACATATTTCTTTAAAAAATATATACGGGAATGTGTGTGCGGGTGTGTGGGGTGGTAACATCGTTGCATTATTCAGAGTATGAATTATTGATGAGGGGTGGGGGTAAAGGGTAGGGGGGCGGTAAAATATGAACGGGCGCTCGCGGAGTCGTTATCAACGTTTCGCAGGTATACCTGGACAAATGGCGCGGTTTTAGGCGCGTCGTCCATCGGGTTCTTCTTCTTCTTCTTCCACACTTGACGTTGCGGCATATTGCGTTTACGGTAATGGCACCTTATGCTTCCCCCTTTTTTTTTAATAGATTTTTTTCTCACTCTCTCAATTTTCGAGGCGTATAATAATGCTATAACGAGGCGAGTTTTAATTGTCACGTCTTGTGCGGGGGGATTGTTATAGGCTGAATCAGGGAAATCATTAGAGGTAAAAAAGTTCATGAGTTTCGATTGCTTTACGGGATGTTGGGTTTTTTTTTTTCATTTAATTTAAGTATTTTGTAATTAAGGATTTGTTATGGTGAAGATCGGTGCGTCGGTAAAACAGGATTTTTTGTACATTTTTAATTTTTTTTTATATTTAAGTTGAAATTAGAATTGTGTTCGTCGTTAGGTTTTTTTGTAGGGCGATAAGTTATTATTTTTAATTAACATTGAAATTTGGACGAGAAAAATTATAGGTAGATTACTACTTACCTACAAATACATGAGGTTTGGATGTTTGAGGGATAGATGTTTTAGAGATCGTATTTTCTAATTTATATTTTACTTCTTTTTAAATGTTTTGTAAAACTGATTATTTGAGTATAATTTAAAGGTTGGTAAGTCGGTAAGTTGTGTTTTTATAATTATTCTGAAATATTTTTTAATGATATTTAAAATTAATACTTGACTATTATTTATAATGCTTTTTTGAAGAACTTTTATTTATTATTTTGAATTAAAATTGAAAATTGGACGAGATAAATTTAAAAAGTAAGTAGATTCCTATTTATCGACCCTGAAAGTTCGAATGTTTGAGAGATAAATTTTGTAATAATTGAGTTTTCTAACGTTTTATATTTAATTTAAGTATGTTTGTAAATGTAGATAAATTTCTTGTTTTTATTAGATATCGGTAAATCGTAAGCAGAGTTTTTATCATCTTATCTATACCAGTATTAAGTGACAATTGTAAATAAAAGTCGAGAACGATCGTTGTGTTCTGTTATATGACGTCCAACTATTGCCTTTAATGTGTGTTCAAAATTGGACAAGATAAAATTAAAAAGTAAATAGATTTTTATTTATCAACCCTAAAAGTTCGAATGTTTGAGAGAACAATTTTGGAATAATTGAGTTTTCTAACGTTTCATATTCGATTAAAATGTTTTTTTATGTAAATAAATTTCTCGTTTTTTTAGATATCGGTAAGTCGGTAATTTTAGTTTTTATGGGCACACTCGAGCGCACTGTCGGTAACTGTTGTCAATAATGGGCACATTGTTGGGAAGTATTAGTCGAACAACTGACACACTGTCGGTAAGTAACATACCCACAACCGGTAACCCCAAAAAATGTAACAATTCAAAAATAAAATAATATGTAGATACGTACCTAAATTTATAATTAAAATTATGAGTAATCGCGATAATAATGACAACGCTGAGAATATCTAATTATAACGAAACAAAGACGCTCTCCCTTGGTTCATTCGGAATTTTCGATACAGTGGCATTATATCAAGTTTTTGCATTAAATCGATAAGAGTCGCGCGAAATTTCATTCCTATAAATTATTTAGTTACAAAAGTTGGCCCGTTACAACTTGATATAATAAAGCAAAAGATAAGGGGGGGAGGGAGGGAGAAAAAGCGAACGAGAAGTGTATAATATATAGGTATACAGAAACAAAAGAAAAGAAGGGAAAAACAAAACGAAGACAGGAGCGCGGAAAAGGTAGAATACGAGAAAGAGAGAAAGAGAGAGAGGATGATTTTAATGCCACGAGGGTGGTGGTAGGGATGAGGGAAATAAACCAAATGCCGAGCAGTACCGTTGAAACAAAACCCAAGGAACTTTGCTAACGAGAAAATTGTTTTTGCCGGATTTCGTCCCGCCTTGGGCATTAATAGGTCGCTCCCTGTGTTATTTTCATTCTTTCTTTTTCTTTTTTTTCATCTCTCTCTTTCTCCCCCCCCCCCCTTCTCTCTCTCTCTCGTTCGAATAAAGCGGTTTTTACGCTCGTGTTGAAGAACAAAAAAAAAGAAAGAAGCGGTTCTTGCAATTTTTAAAACCCCGTTGCGAGCTCTCACCCAATTTTTTTTCTTTTTATAGATGATACAGTAGGATGATATAATTTTTTTTTGAAGCGTAGAGGAGAGTTGCGAGTATGCGAGGGTAATTTATTGATAATTAAAATTGGCCATTGTTTTTTTTAGGATATAATGATGTAGTTGATAAAAATATTATTATGTTCGATTGTATTAGAGTGCGGAAATTTTTGGAAGATTTTATAATTAAAAAATTGAGAACTGGTTTTAGTTACCGAAATTGAGTAAATTTTGTAAAATTCCGACAGAGTGTCTTTTATCGACAATGTATCTTTTTTTTTATTTATGTTGTTTGAATACGTGATAGTAGTTAAAAATAACTCTACTAATATCTTTAGATGATTTATATTATATCTAAGACCTTTTCAGATTTTAAATTAAAAAATTATGGAAAGATTTTGAGTTGCCAATCATTGTTCATTATTTATCAACAATGCGATCTTTCGTTTATTTTAATTAAAAATGTGTTATAATTTAAAAATGAAGCTTCTATCATGTGATACAAACCATATTTAGGATTTTATTCCAATATTTAAATTAAGAAATAAAGTTAAATGTATAGAGTTACCGACAGTGTAATTGTCTTTTATCGGCAATGTGGTCTTTATTCATTTTAACTATAACTATATTATTATCTATTAAGAATACTCTTTAATAGTAATTATATTTATGATTCTTTAATTTTTAAAGAGAAACTTTATCTCACAAAATTGGTCAATCATAATGTTTCATACTTTCTAGAACGACAATTTAAAAATTTCATTTAGATTATTAATTCGATTTTAATCATAATCATTATCTTAGCTCGATAAATGTAGATCTACTTAAGCTTTTCAAAATTGTAATACTTCAGATACGTTTATAACGGCAATCTAATTATTAC
Organism: Theocolax elegans; assembly: GCA_026168455.1. Taxonomy (NCBI): domain Eukaryota; kingdom Metazoa; phylum Arthropoda; class Insecta; order Hymenoptera; family Cerocephalidae; genus Theocolax; species Theocolax elegans. The sequence continues at coordinate 2,006,229 of CM047426.1, read as the reverse complement.
AAAATTAAAACTATTCTCAACGATTTCTTCCTTTTATAATTAAATTTATAATTAAATATTTCAAACATAATTCTTAACACGATAAAGGCAGATTCCTATAATTTGACATATCCTTAACCAAATCAATCTTGTAAATGAATATATCTCGATTTTTTTTAAATTAATAGACAAATCATATGTAAAGTAGAATAATCAATTTCATACGACACAACGAAACTATTTTCTTTATGATTTTTATAAATTATTAATGTTTGCGTTAATTATCTCCTAATTTTTCCACCGTCTAATTTCGAAGTGATCGTAATTTAAGTAAATAAAAAATTTGTATAACGTATCGATTACCATCGCGGTAACCGAATGGACGTTCCGATTTGTCAAAAATAAACTTATCAATAAGTAAAATAAGAAAAAAAAGGAATAAATGAAAGGTATTGTCTGTTCGGTTTACATGTTTATCCGCAATATGTCGATATTTGTATGTATAAATATAATTTTAGTGATGCTCATTGCGTATACACGGAGAATATTTTCTAATAAAATTTACCGTAATTTGAGACGTGTCAGTGGTTTATAAAACTCTATGAAATTAAAAACGTCGGTTATTTGGCAAAAATTAACTTAAACATTTTAAAAATTAACCTTAAAATGCACGATATTTTTAATGAATTTTCACTAAACTATCATGGTAATAATGTTGAGGTTACGTATAAAAAAAAAGTAAATCAGAAAAAAGAAGTATTCGTTGGCACGTGTCATTGAAATTATTTGAACGTTCGCCGTACCCAAGGAGGGAATGAAATATAGAAAGTTACAGTGGTCCGGTGAGGAATCAGACTCGACAGTGGAAATTCCACCGGAAAAACAGAGAGAGGGTATTTTTCTCTCGTGTGAGTTTGAACATGGAATTCTTAGCCGTGTCAGATCTCATTCCTTCCCTTCCCTCTTTCCTTTTTTTTTAATTCTCTCCTGAAGTTCATTTATTAAGTGTACTCCATGTCGAGGCTGGCGTTTTCAACGAGGAACTTTAATTTCGAAACGAAGATATTTTAAGTGGAAGTTTCAACTTCGATTGGAATATATAGGGGAAAGAGGGAGAGGGAAGTTTCAGATTGACTTAACGCCAGTCAACCGAATCGATATGAAACTTCTTTGATAATTAGATTTCTTAAATATGATGATTGTTACGAGTTTTCCTTTTCCCTCTCTCTTTACTTTTTACCTTTTTATCCAAATGGACACGTGGGAACTATTTCCATCAAGACGAATAACAATAAATAATTTAAGAGATTTTTCTTCATCTCTCTCAATCTTTCTTCTGTCAGAAATGTGTGTGTTTGTATATATATTTAAATGAAGATTTAAAATATCGGATGTTGTAATTATTTATTATTACCCTGGTAGAAACGTCAAAAATTTAATGGCTATTAAATATCTATTTCGATTTTGTTTACGGTATTAAGTAAGCATTTTTGATAGCTACTTCTATTATTAGAATGTAACGCTTTTTTACATTTAAAACGCCCATTTTTTAGATTGACCGGATCAAACCTATTTAAAGCCAATTTTTTAGCTTATAAAATTAGTTACGATTAAATAATAGTTTTAATAGCTTATAAGTAGGATAAATAAATGTCTAAAAAAAGGAGAGTAAACTAATGTAAAATTTAAATAACATTCCATTTTGTAACTACTTATTGCACATGAATGTTTTAAAATTAATTATTTTTACTTTGCAAATATTTATAGGTTATAAACTTATAATTAGGAGTTTTTTTTTACTATTATTTTAACGTCGCTCTTTATGCTTCCATTGCTGTGCTAATCAGCGACGGATGCATGCGATGTCTTTGTGAAGAAAGGATTTCTTAAAAAATACGTCCAGATTATGAACGCCCTAACCAACCGAGCCATCGCGGACCCCGTAATTAAAATTTGTGTAACATATAAAAATAATATTGTTATAATTTAAAAAGTGTGGATTAGGATAAGGAAAATGTATAATAATGCAATGAGTGAAAAATATTAAATATTTTATTTAGGCGATTATAAATAAATATAATAAATTAAAAATCTTCTAAATAATCTTTTTCTGTGAATTGTTTTGTTGTTTCTAGATTAATAATTTCTTCTGATTTATTATTACTATTTTGATAATAAGCCAAATCTTCATACATTTCATCGTATTCTGTATTTAATTTTCTAATTTTTGTTGGATGATTGATTGTCTCAATTGCAATTATTTTAATATTTTCTTGACTGACATCCATTATATTTTCAATTTCTTCCGCTGCAGATAATTCGGTTTCATCTAAAGCGAATTTATTTGTTTTTTCTATCGTAGTATTAGTACAATTTTGAGCAATACATTTACTTGCATCAATCATGTCAATATCTAATGTGGGTACTTTAGAAATGTACCAAGATTTAGCATTACTCAAAACGGTACTCAATGCTGTTGTTAATTCTTTATCATTGGTTGGCAGACTGTTTATTAGTCTTCGTTCTTTGATTATTACTGAAAAATTATAATATATAAAGTAGTACTTGATTTTAATATTTTAAAATATGATAATTTGTTTAAAATTTACATAAACTTTTTAACTTTAAAATTATTGTTGAATAAATAATTCAAGCAATGACTCATAAAAATAAGTGTCATTAAAGAGAGCAAATATCAAATAAATAAATAAAAAATGTTTTCTTACATTCCATTAAATTGCAAAATGGAGTTCCTTTCATCTTGTGTTTATCAAGAATACTTTTTTTTGCAACAAATTGTACTGCTACTTTTTTTGTTAAAAATAATTTTAACATGTTTAAATAACATTTTGTAAGTACAAGTGAGGCATCAATAGCAGTCTGCAAAACAGTACTCTGTAAATAAAATAATTTGCGTAAACACATTTTGTATAAAATAAACCTTAAATAAATAAATAAGCCCATTTCAGATCTAAAATATATTTTTCTTTAGCTAATTAAGTTACAGCGGTAAAGTAGTTTTGATACTTTTTGATAAGTCTAACATTAGCTTAACCCTTTAGATAAAAAGAAATATAACAATTACAACATACCACTGCCTCATATAGTTCTCGATCTATACTTAATTGCACATTAAATCGATTGAATTCTTCAGCAGTTAAAAAAGGTATATTATAATTAAACTTATTTGCTATTTGCTGTGTTGAACCAATAAACTCTTTTTTTATTTGCAATGCATTTATAAACATAGATTTTAAATTTTGATGTTCCTGTACTAAATTTTTTATTTCTATTTTCATTTCTACCAATTCAAGTTTCAGTTGTGTTAAAGTTTCTGGAAATAAAAATAATTCATTAAAATACATAATTATTAAAACTAAAAATGATTTACTTTATAGAAGACTCACCAAGCACTTTCTGCTGCCAAGCATTGTTCATATTTTCGTTTTGGATATTAAATGGTTTATAGGAATTCATAAAGTTTGAAGAGTTTTTATCTTGTGAATTGACAGCTGTAGTAAAATTAATAAGTATTATTCGCAAGTGTACACTTTATATGAAATTATTGCAGAATTAATTTTATAAATTATCTTACCAACAATTTGTTGAGAAGTCAAATATGATTGAGATAATGATAGTGGTTTGTTCAGATTTGACACATCATGTAGTACGTTTTCATTGTTCGTTTTTGTGACAGGAGGAAAAGAGAGTGCATTTCTTTTTGACATTATATTATTATCATTAACTGAAATTATAAAAAATTAAAAATAAGTAATAAATTTTATAAGTATTAAGATTTATACCTAATCTCGAACATTTGCAATACCTGTTGAAGGTTTCATTGAAGATTTCGTTAATAATAAATCAGCTTCTGCAATTAGTTTATTTCGACGAATCATATCTACAGCCCTTTTCTCTACTTCTGAACAACTCTCATCTGTATCAGCGGTCAAAACTGATAACTCTTCTTTCAATTTATTTAACTTCAACATGGCTTCATGCAATGTTTCTGAAAAACAAAATTTTATGACACATTTAAAAGTATACTATTTATTAAATTATTTACATAAAATGAATGATTATACAAATTACTTACTTGCCCGTCCTCTTAACCGAACTGTGTAGTTTACCCAATCATCCGGAGCGTCAGACAATTTATGTAAAGCTTCATCAAACATTTGCAAAGATTTATCATTGTATGGAGGAGGAGGATACTTTGAAGAACACTTTTTTTTTAATGTGTCAACACTTATCCATTTGGTGGCAACTATATCAGTTTTTCTAATTTTTGGCTTTCTTCCGATATTTATAAATTCTACTACATGGTATGGATACTCTTCTGTAATTGAATTTTTACTAATTGAGTTGTTCATCGCTAAAAAAATTAGGTTTCCTAACCTAAAAATACGTAAAATTAATAATTATACTTTATCTAAAATTTTATATATTTGTAACACAGCACATTATATATAGATAGATATAATAAAATAAAACAAATACCTTCTTTATGTACTAACTTTAATAAATAAACATAAACTATTTATGAATTATGTAGTATTATTCACCACGATGAGAAATTTCCCGCTGATATAATTGTATTTTCACGTAAAACTATTTATTATTACATTTTTGACCTATTATTTGTACACTTTATATATTTAATTTTAATTTAATAATTTATTATTTTATTTCTACTTTTTCTCTACATTTTTAATTGACTGAAAATGACTGAGCGTGTTCGATTTGGCGGCATTACTCGATATATCGATATCGCATACCTTCACAGCATATGTATCTTCCTACTATATACATGTATACGTATGTATTTACATTTGCATGTACAACGGTACAAGGAACGTTTGTTTTTATCCAGTGTGTACAATAAATACTGAAAATAAAAAACAATTTATTAATTGTTTAGTTCAATTTAGCTTAAAAAGGTTTTTATTTTTTCAAGTGTATGGACAAGTATTATCTGTGTTTCTAACCAATAAGTTTGATATGTTTAAGCAAAATCTTTTTACAGTATAAGTAAATTTTTGCTTTTTAAATTACAATAAAATAAAAAAAGATGCAGTTGTAATTAAATGAGTCACAGTTTTATCAGATATGTATATTTTAATTATTGTTGTTAATATATTATATTATATGTATTATAATTTTAAAATGTGTAGATACTTTGTGTTTACTATTTTTTTAGGTGCAGATTATTATAACAAATAGAAGTTCAAGTACAGTATTGAAATAAATTAAATATTCAGGTATATTGATTAAGATAATATAATTATAGTATGTTAATAAAATTGTAAAAATTTAATTATAAAATAACGTATATTATTAAAATATTTGAATTTATATTGAATAACTATTATAATTAACTTCAGTAGTGTACAGATTTTCTACGTGGAATTTTTTTCTAATATTTTTTCTAACAGGTATTGTAGTATATATGTAAGAGTAAATTAATTTTGTATCTATTAATTATTGTAATATATGTTATTGATAAGTTTTAATGTCGATAATAATTGAATAATATTAGAATTATTTTCTTACCTTTAGTAATTTTAACAATTTAGTGAAGTAATGGTAAAACAAACGTTCTTTTTTCAATGTCGGATGCAAAGTTGATAAATAGTTTAACCATTTTAGTTTTGACCTCTTCAATTGAAATTATTTTAAACATATTTTGAAAGTTGCTGTTTTCTATTTCATAAGAATTCAATATAGATGCGTTACAAGGTTTACTATATAGAGCTTTTATAATTTTATACTTTTTAACTTTTAAAAAGATATTATTACTTTTAAAATCATGAATTATCATACAGATTTGAGTGACATCATTATTTTTTAGTAGAATTGTATTATTTGGATGGTAAAGTGACAGAAATTGTTGCTTATATTTTATCTGTGTGATTCCTTCTTTCAAAGATGTTTTAACAATTGATATTTCTGAAGGAAGATTAACTTGATGATTAACAATTTTTTTTTCTTCATGAAGCCTCCGGCAATACTGTGCAAGAGTTCTATGTGGAGATAATAATACACTTTTAATCTTTCCTAACTCATTCTCATATGGAAAAGCAGAAATATGATTCAAATTACATTGCATATTTTGCACATCATCAGTTATGTGGTACAAATTGTGGACATTTAATGAAATAAATTTTGATCCATATAATTTCTGTGAATTTCTAACAAATTGGGTAAAGTAGTCCCTTGCTATATTCGAAAACTGTATGGCATTATTGCTAGATAACATTCGGCTTGCAATATGAAATAATAAAAAGTGTTCATACATATTATCTTCAAGAATTTTCTTTAACAGAATAGGTCCACAATACAAACAAAAGAACTTCAGCTCTACTGCTTTATATTTATCATACTGATTCGTAGATCTCATCTTTCTGGAAAATTCTTTTGGAATATCCACTGCCACTAATTCACTTCTACGATTCAATTCGGTTTTTTGATTTGCACTTAACTTTACTGGAATATCACCTGTCATCCAATTTTCAAGCAATCGCATCATTACACCTAAATACAATAAATGCATCGAATCAAGTACAAACTGATTGACTAAATCAATTTGTGGATGTATTGTTAACAAAGGAGTAGCAGCTAAATGGTGATTAACATCAGCAAAAGATCTAAAAGAAGTATTAGTTCTTTTATTTCCAAGCTCTACAAAACATCTTACGTTATCCTCATTTTGTGCTACAGTGTCACATCTTTCGCATCCATTGTAACTAGTGTGCCCCTTGATTGCTTTTACTTGTGATCTGGCAGGAGTATCACATATGAAACTTCTTATTTGAATTGCAAATTTTGTTGATTGAATGTTAACTCCAGCGTTTAATAGAAAATTAATTTCGAATATAAAGTCTTTCAAAAACCCAAAATTATCTTTTGGTTTACCATTCCCATAAAAAGCAGAAACTACAAATGGTTTATAAATATATGGCATGGGCTCATAATACACTTTGCATAAAATTGGCCACATAGTTTTTGGACTTGACTTTTTTATCTTGACACCATCGATGTTAAAATCAAGATTTATAATTTTATTTTTATGCAGCGCTGGATTGATACATAGTTCAAGCCCTTGTCTGATGCCAATATATACAAATTCAGCTTGTAAATTACTAGCATCTGTCATAGTTTTTATATTATATTGGGCACTGTTGGTAAATAAAAACGTTTTTGAGCATTTAGGCAAATTGGGTAATAGCCGCTTATTTAATATTTTTAATAAAGAGTCTAAATGTATTTTTGGTATTTTTGATAGAATAGCCCATTCTCTTAATTCGTTTATCTCTGCAGGTTCTTCCTCTATATTAGTTTTCTTACAATATTTATTTGATTTTAGATCATCATAAAGAGATGAATGCACAAAATCTTCTGACACATCACTGTTGTTGCTATCAGTACCTTCTACATCACTGATCTCTTGAAATTCTCTATTACATTCACTATTAATAACACTAATGGAATTAAAAGGTTTGTTTATTAATTGTGTATTATTTTTTAATGCAACTATATCGTTTAAGTATAAAAAATTTTTCAACAAATTTTTCTTCACACGATTTTTGTTAACGCGATTGTTTTTCATTGTAATACATTAAACAAAACAAACAGAAGTAATCATTTAACAATAAAAAAAGAACGACTATTATATAGGTTATATTTCTTTTAGACTATTTTTAATGTTATTGCATATATATAAAATTTAATTTATTAATGAACAGAATTTAATGACTAATATATAGTTTCAAAAAACTCTTATATACTTAATACATAATAAAATACCTATTAACTGACATAAATAAATACGTTTCTGTATTAGATTTAATAGCTATTTCTTAACCAATTAAAATAGAATAAAAATAAGATTTTTTCAATCACATTTTACTACGGGAAATTTTTCCTAGTTTCTTTATATTAAAAATGTACACATTTTTTCCTATTTCTCCAAGCTACTTTTTAGTTTTTAGCCGATTTAAAATTTTTTCTTTTCTACTAGGGTATTCTTGGTTCTGTTATCGTTCCGTTGTAGGTATTATTAAACGTAACCTTAATTTCCTTCTATCCTTTATTTTTAGACTATTCGCCCGAATATAATATTGTTTGATGCATACAAACTAGCCGTTTTTTTCTTTTCATCTTAAATTTGAGATAAAAAATGGCTAAACAGTTATTTCTAGCCTGGAAACATTAACAAATGGTCAAATTTCTACCAGGAGTGGGAAGAAAAAGAAAAACCAACGGAGTCTTAGAAAGGGTACATTTCAGGGTGTTGCATTCTTAGGTTTTCTAATTTCGAGTGCACGTGGTGTGGTCACCAACTGAAACGTTTGAAATACATCGGTTTTCCTGAGTTTCGGTGGTAGACTGGATATAGGGTTACGCGATGTGCTGTGTCTATCCACTATATATATCTCTCTCTGTCTTTCTAACAGCCTTGTGGTCTCTTTGATGTTAAGAAGACAAGGTGGTGTTACACTCGTAAGAGCTATGTATTTTTTTTCTCGAGAACGTCGTGGTGAATTTGAAGTTTGTTAATTTTAATGTTTATACTGCTGTAGCGGAATGTGTGAAAAAATTAGTGATTTGAAGGAAGTATTCGAGTGTGAATATTGAAATTTACGAATGAATTGATTGGCAGGAAAAAGTGATCTAAAGAAATATTTACATGATCTAACGAACGATTATAATATAAAGTTAAGGTAATAAAAAATATGAGTTTCAAATTCATTTTACAAATACAATCGTGTAAATGAACTAAATATTAGTTCTTCGAATTTACAATACTTGGGTATTATCAAATATGTAATTTAGTAAAAAACCCAAATATTTCTTCAAATCCATATTCACTTCAACTCCACAAAATATTTCCTCACATTAACATTTCTTGGCAATTATTAGGTGTTACTTCATAACATCCATATTTCTTTGACTTTAAGAAAATATTACTTCAAATTAACAATTCTTCTGAATTAACAAAATATTATTTCCTCATATTAACATTTCTTAGAAATCAATTTAAAATTTCTTCAAATTCATATTTTTTATTACCAAACAAACAAAAGTATTTATTCCGTTTTCAATTTTATAATTTAAGAGAGTATTACTTCTAATTCATATTTCTTTGAATTGAGCAATAAAATATTTATTTCTTAAAATCTGTACTTCGAATTTGAAGAGATATTTTTTCTTCATTTCATTTTTCCTTGAATTAAACAAAATAATACTTCCTCATTTAAGATTTCTTAAAAATCAAACTTATTTTTTAAAATCCATATGTCCTTGAAATGAACAAAATATTATTTCTTGTAATTTATATAGCTTCGAATTAAATAAAATATTATTCTTCATATTAATATTTTTTAAAAATCATCAATAGTTTAATATTTTTTTAAATCCATACTCTTGGATTCAGTGCAGTACTTTTCCTAAAAAATTTTACATTTCTTCGAAATGGAGATATTAATTTTTCTTCAAATTTATAATTCTTTAAATTCACCAATAAAATATTTTTTCTTCAAATCACATTTCCTTGAATCCAAATAAATAATATTTCTTCAAATTTACTATTCTCTATATTTCATGAAAAATCTTTACTTTTTTTTAAATTCACATTTCTTTGAATTCAAGAAAATATTTTCTCTTCAAATCCACATTTCTTTAAAATTGTTGCAATACTGTTTTACCTAATACATTTCCTTCATTCATTGCTTTTTGAAATGCACTCGAATGTTATACACATCATCTCTTGATCTATACAAACTTGATTAAAACAAAGAAATGCAAACGACAATTAACTCCGTCGTTTAATATACCCGTAAATTAAAACTGCGCCATTAAAAAAATCTGTAACTTAACTCATACACATTCACCGTGACTTTCCGTTAAATTTTATAATTTAAATAAAATTACAATCCGTTCCATGCAAATTTCGATTAACGCCACAATTACAAATACCCCTCTAGCGAATCTCTACAAGTAAATTTACATTATATCGATTATATTTACAAATCCATCTCCTTAACAACAAAGAGAGAGAGAAAGAGAAAACCAAGTGAAATGTAAACAAGAGAAAATAATAATACAAACAAACAAAAAAAAGAAAGAAAGAATGGATCTCTGTATACTATTACCCTTAAACTTTCAGTCTATATAATGAAAAAATTTCCAAGTCAAGAGTACACGACAAATTGTTCTTCCGAATAGAGGAAGGGAGAGAGGGAGAAATAATTTTTCCTTGGCGTTTGTTTCATTTTTAATGAGTTTACGTTTTCAGAGGCAGTAACCTCCCCTTTCTTCTCCTTCTTCTTCTTCTTCTTCTTGGATTCTAGTATTCCAACAACGTTTTTCTTAACGAGTTTCTCAAAGTTCTGTATATATATATATATATACAACATCGACATAACAATTCGATTCGTGTGCACGAGTCTTATTTCTGTTCGCGCGACGCACACCCCTCCACACTCTTTTGGTGTTATATCAACTTTCACTCTTAATTGGCTCTAATTGACTCAAGCCCTCGAGGGAATTGAGCGCAAAATTTATCGGGTCGGTATTTTTTTTCCCGAAACTCCGGATCAACCAACCCTCTTCCACCACTTTTAATGGTGATAAATCAACCATTGTTTTCAATATTCTGGTTACACGCGAGCGACACTACGTATGTGACAATTTTTTTGTTGCGCTATTTTGTTTTGTAGTTTTATCGATCGCGGTAAGATTCTTTTATAATTTCGTGAATTTTTGTACGGAATGTTTGCACGTAAATGGTCAAAAAATGGTTTCACATAACCTAATAATTGTAGAATTTTACTAGGAAGAAATAAATCAGTAATATCCTAATATTTGTGTAATAAACAGCAATGCGACACTGGTAGTTATGAAACGTTTATTAATGAAAAATTAGTCGTGTGACCAAAAAAATGGCCAAAAATTGATTTAACTTAACCTTAAAATCCTCAACTTTTACTACACAGGGAGAAATCATTTTTACAAATTGTAAGCGTTTATTTATTTCGTTTGCGTTTATTGTAAAAAAAAATGAAACGAAAGAAACTATTTAATACTGCGAAACGAGAATGCTGAAAAATGTAGAAAAATTTTTTAAATGTTCACCAACGCAAATAGAATCTCTCTTTTTTTATTTTTTTACTTTACTCTTCGTGTGGGGGATAAAAAGTATGCGGTAATTATACGTGAAAAATACTGATTATTTATATATTTGTATCCGAATTAATTCTGCAATTTTTATTGTAATTGTAATCATTGTACTTTTTTTGTAATTTATTACCAGATATCAGATTGAAATTATTACCGCATAAGAATAATATAATTGTATTAGCGGATATTGTTTTCAAACGGAGAAAACATTCTTTTAAATAGGATATCTGTAATTTAAAAAATTTCATTATTCTTTCGAAATGAAAGCTTGCAAAGAGCGCGCATTTTTAATTATACTTTGAAGATTCTCTTTATTTCTTTTTTTTACTTCAATGTGTATACAACAATGAGCATATAAAGAAAAAGGGATATTAAGGTTACGTCGATTGTTTTTCTTTTGGAGACTAATGTTATACTTGCTTGTTAACAGTATTTGAGAATTTTTTTGTAAAAAACGAAACAATTTTGTTCTCTTCTTGGTTTATATTTTCTTAACATGTCAATAAAGAAATTTGGCTTAAAATGTTATTAGGTTATTTAGAAGTGACCTCGAGGAATATGCAAAAACAATTTTGAAATAAAAATATTCATTAATAAACTTTTTACAGCAACCTGTACGCGCTAAAATCCAAACAGTTAAGGGTTAAAATCCATACCTCTTCAAATTCAATGAAATAGTTTTTCTTGTTATTAATACTTCTTCAAAATCAATAATTTATTACTTCCTTAATCCCATATCTCTTTGAGTCCAATAAAATATTTTATTTTTCAATTCAAAATTTTTTAAATTAAATAAAATAACATTTCCTTGTATTAATACCCAAATTACAGGAACCTACCTCTAAACTCCCAAAAATTTTAAAAACTAATGGAATTAAAAATCTGAAAAAATTTACAGATAATGTTGAAAGCAAATAGAATACCGTTACAGAGCGATTATTTCAAAATAATTAATTTAAAATGAATTATATAGAAATAACTATTTTTGGTCGGTGATATATAGCTAAAAACAATGCTGCACGGCTCCTCAAAAATCTCGTTGATTTATTGATAAAAAAATTTGAATAAATTCATAGACTATCTTTAATGTAAATACAACACCGTTACAGAGTGTTTTTTTTTTTTTTTTTGATAAAGTATACTGTTCGCTTAAGAAAAAATAAATAGTGATTTTGTTTTAATGGGTTTATATCTCCTTAAAAGATAATAATTTATAATACTTTCAAATCCATATTTCTTCGAATTTTAAAGAGTATTATTCTTTCAAATTTATATTTCTTCGAATTCATTAATGTAATATTTTTCTTAAAATTCATAATTCTTTGAATTCAAAAAACTATTATTTCTTGTAATTCAAGTATAGGCATTATTTTTTTAAATCCACGTATCTTCGAATTCAATAAAACAATTTTTTTAAATCTGTAAATGTTAGAAACGATGTCATATTCAACCGTAAAATTTACTCGTTTGAATTGACTTGGTTGGTAAAATTGAATATGACACCCTTAATTCAATATTTCAAACATAATTTTCCAGTCGATAAGGTGTAGTCTTCTATAATATTATTTATCCGAAAAATTTTCTCAATTAAAACTTTTGACAAATAACCCAATGAACATTGGTACATTACTCGATAAACGTTCAAATATTTAACGAGTTATATATCTAGTGTCCAGTTTGATTTTGATGTAAAACGAGTATAGATGATATACCAAACGAGGGCACATCAATATATATATATATATATTTTCTCGTAGTGTGTCCAAGTAGCTTATATCTCCACGTAAGGTTAGGTGTGTGTCTCCCGTCAAATTAACGTGGATGCAGTGACACTTCTCTTTCTCGGTGAGTAGTCCACACTGGGCAACGTGCGGTGAATCGAAGAACACAACTTCTCTTCGTATGTGTGTAAATGTGTTTGTGCGTGTGTCTATCTCTTTCCTCAAGACTATATATATATATATGTACAGTTTCGGAAACGACGGCGTTTCAATGGCAATCCGCAAAGTGCGCACTGGGAGGCATCTAGGCAAGTGCGGTTTTCGGTTACTTATCCATAAATGCATTATCCCCGTCGTTTCTCGACCAACAGAGTTCCTGCACCACCTCTCACCGTGTATACGGGTTATATAGCCAGTGGTTTTTGGGAACATTCGGATTCTCTCTTGGTCATACTCTACACGGCCGGTATACATCCCCTTACACTTTGATTAATTCGGATCGTTGAATTCTTGAATGGATTCTTTTTGCTTATTCCTTTTTTTAATTTTTGCGACGTTATGTGGTGGAAGAAAAGTTTGATGAACATTTACGTAAATATTGTGGAGTATGAGTGGCTGTGTAATTTTATTTAGTAATGTTAATATTGGTTGGTCTAGATACCCAGTTGTAGAAATTTGACAATTTTTTATGGTTTGAGATTAGTCACGCAGGTAGACATTTTTTTAGTTTTTTTTAATGGTCATTTTCTACTAGGATGATAGAAATTTAAGTGTATATAAGATTATGCAATTTTTTTAATGATGATAGAAATTTGGGGTTCAGACCATTACCAGTATCATCGATGCTTTGATTGCCAATTTTTGTTAAAAATTTCAACAAAACAGATCTAGAATCAGATTGACAGTTTTAGAATTTTCTTCCGTCACTATACATACCTTCCATTTTGATTAATTTGAATAATTTTTTACTGGTATAAATTTTGGCTATTTTTGCAGTTAGGAATAGCTATATGGTGAAAAATGCTAAATAAAAATATCGTAGACTCTGATGGTAATATTAAAAATAATATAGAAATTTTTTTCTGTACAGGAGACGTTTCAAGCACGTGTTCTGTTTCAGAATTTTTATTAGATACTTTTTAGAAACCTTTTCTCTCGTGTAACCATTCTCTATTGATTTTTTTTAATATAAATGGCTAGATTTTACCAAAACTATGGTTTTTATTTATTTAACTCGTTTTTTTTTCAAATTAGATTTTGAATCAGAGGTCAAACTTTTCACAAAATGAATTATATAAGAATGCGAATTGAATGAAGCAACCGAATATCATCTAATATTTCTTTAATAAATATGAGTATTTTTGTTTATGTACTTGGGTGAGAAAAATCCAATGAAACGTGAAAAGAGGAAAACATAGTCTCTTTCAACACTTTCTCCTTCGCATACAATAACCAAAGTGTACACCTTAAAATTCATATATTTTAAAGGTTTATGCTATCATTTAAAGTTAAAAAAACTTCAAGTTCCAACAGTAAGTTATGACTATTTCCATAAGCATTCCTCTATTTCGTGCTCCCGCAACTTTTTATTCCGAGCCTTTTTCCATTCAAAGTTCAACAATTTTTTTCGACAACTACTCCTACATGCTCGTACCAACTTTTACAACTTCCGAAGGTTCTTAGGTCAATCAACGTTGGGAGAATAGAAATATTTAACAATACAATTTAATAAATGGAGGATGTTTAATCGTGGATCTCGGACGTTAATAATATGATAATAAATTTTTAAAGTAATACAATATTAATTAACGCGGAAAAATAAGTAAATCAGTGATGTAAATGAAATATTTATTTACCTGATATATTTGCCGGAACGTTGAACGGAAATGCATAAATATGATCTATTTTAAAAGCAGGTAATTTGATTTAAGTAATCTTAATTTGATTCTCTTCTATGGGTTTTCTTCTAATTAACAGTTCTTTGAAATTAATATGAAAATAATATTTCTACGAATTCATGTTTCTGTGAATTCAAGAAAAAATTTTCTTCGTATACACAGATTCTTAATTCTAGAAATTTTCTTTAAATACATTTTTTGCAACGTAATATAATATTGTTTTTCCATATTTATAATACTTTGAAGTTAATAAAATATTATTTGTATGTATTTATAATTCTTTGAAATCAATAAAACATTATTTTTTCTAATCCATAATTCTAGGAATGTAATGTAGCATCATTTCTTCAAATTTACAATTCTTTGAATTATTGGATTTTAATATAGTCATTTCTACAAATCCATATTTCTTTGAATTCACTAAATTATTATTTCTGCAAATCCACACTTTGTGGAATGTAATACAGCATTATTTTTTCAAATTTACAATTTTTTGTATTTTCTTATTTTAAAAAAAAAATTTTTTTTTTAAATTTTGATACTTCGGAAACCAAACAAGTATCTTTTTTTTTTAAATTAACACTTATTGGAATGCAAAAAAGTATTATGTCTGCAACTTTATTTTGTTTACTTGTTTAAACACAATAATAATAAAATTTAGTAAAATGTTTTTTTCACAGATTTTCATCTCCGCATTAAAATACCACGTTTACATATCAAACCAGCAATTAAAATAATTAAAGTTTCATAGTGGCTCTATTACAAATAGTATAAGGCGAGATTAAATATCTCCATAAAAAAAACGAAGAAGAGATGAAAAGTGATGAAATGCAGTATCTTCATATTCGTAGGTACATATTAAATCCCTCACCGCGGTAAGACCGGAAGAAAACATTAATCTTAATTATAACTCTCTAAGGTTAACGGTTTTAGCTAATTACACGAATCGACCATCCGGAGCCGAGTAATACGCTCCTAGTTTATAATCATGATATAATCCCTTTTCACGACTAGTCACATTAAAATCGTTCCGAGTGAACGTATAAACCGCGTGACAGTTTAACCACCACACCAGTTCAATCGCCTCTTCCTCACTCTCTCACTCTATCTTATTCGAAGAAATTCTCAGAGTAGTGGAGAGAGAAGGGGAGGAGGGGTTATGTGTACACAGGACCTTTTTTGGCGGGTTAGACACACACCTCGTGGATAATCGGATAACCACGGTCCAAAACTCAATTGAGAAATGTGAGTGTGGGGAACGGTTTGCTCACTCACGGTGAAAAGGACTGGGAAAGAGAGAGAGAGAGACCAAGAGAAAAGGTTAGATGAGAAAATACTCGCCTATATGTCGGAGTGAGAAAGAATCACGAGAGATGCGCCAACGTCGTCTGCTTTCATTTGAGGGATGAAGAAGAAGAAGAGAAAAAAAAAGAAGAGTAGGGGGGAGCCCGAAAAAGCACGTTCGTTAGCTAAGTCACTTCGACCTCTCGTGAAAACTTTCTGCGGCTTTACAGTTTCTATCTCTCTCGTTTTTTTTACTCTCTCAGTTGACAATGGTTTTTTCTTTTTTTTTTGGTTAATTACATTACGTTGTATAATGAATCGTTTTTACCGTCTGAAAGGTCGATTTTATGTTTACTCGACGCGATTTCTATTCCGAGAATCGTAGAAAGGGAAAGAGTAAGACTGTTAGTTACATTAAGCGTTTTAATTTTTTTGTTAAGAGGAGAATTTTTGATTAAGCATCGCAGATTAAGCAGACGTTGTATCTCCGTACCTTGTACACAATCGCCGACATTCAACGATTTCCCAAATATATTTCTTAATTTCTATATTTTCTCTAATATTTGAACAGAGGCACATTGTTTGAAGTATGAAGTTAGGGTAATTCAATTATAGGTTATGCATTTTTTATTATTACCCTACCGAACGTTTGTAAATGTATGTGTGTGTCGAACGAATATGCTATTTTCCAGTTTTTACTATTATTAGTTGTAATGGTTTAATTATTTAAATTTATCTTAACCTTCCGTGTTAGAGTCAAGTTTATTTGAATATCGATTCAAGTGTTAACCTCCCCAAATCTTGACTGCAGCACGCTCGTTTAATTTATCGAAATAATTAATACAAATCGATTTATTTAAATATCACCATCAGTCATTTAATTAGCCTTAATATTTGATAAGCAAATGAAAATAAGCGATTCAGTTATTTATATTTTCTTCGTTTCGTGCAAATTATACAGATTGTTATACGAAATTGATTTTATACTAAAAGAATAATATATACAATTATCTACTTAGTTGGTTGTTGTAATTAATTGATTTATTTAATTTGGTAAACTCAATTGACAATTTTTTTTTAGTTTCAGTATTTGAATATTTAATTGTAAAATATTAAATTGTTTATTAAACAAGCAAGAAATGATAATATTTTCATAAGTTCATTTTGATTTCATAATGTTTATAATGATACTACATTGAATCCCAGGGAATACGAATTTGAAAGAATATTTTATCGAATTGAAAGAAATGTGGATTTGAAGAAAAAATATACATATGTATTATTTTGTAGATTTCGAAGAAATACAGAGCCAAAGAAATATTTTTATTAGATTAGGAGATATGTGGATTTAAAGAAAAAATATTACGCAGAATTCTAAAAAAATATAAATTTTAAGAAATAATATTTTGTTAAATTTCGTGAAATATGGATTTGAAGAAATAACATTTTATTGATTTCAAAGAAATAAGTTTATTGGGTTCAATAAATTATGTTAAATTTCAAGAAACATGCATTTCCAGAAATAATATTTTCTTGAATTCAAAGAAAAGTGGATTTCTAGAAATAATATTTTTCTGAATTCCAAGAAATAATTTTATTTAGTTCAATGAAATGTGGATTTTGAATACAAAATGTTGTTGTTGAATTCCACAAAAGTGGATATGAAGAAATATTTTACATTATTCCAACTGATGTAAGTTAAAGATATGTTTATTGTATATTTAAGTGATTAATTGATTAAAAATATTGTAACCTATAAAACAGTATAACCGACAAAATTAAATAAACAAATGAACGTAATTAATTATTTATGGTAAATTCTAAAGTGTCAACGTCTAGCTAATTTCCAGTTTATAACCTACAAAACTATATTTACCCCATAATTACGAAAACAAACAATTCTAATTCTAACTTATTAACTTACACATCCGATTCAAACTCGAAATAATTACATCGCGGTAAAAAAAAGTCAAACAATTCCTCAAAAAGTCTAAGACGCTAAACGAAGATAAAAGAAAAAAGGTAAGACCGTACATCGTCAACTCAGGAAAATGTCCAATATGACGTACTAAAAAATATACACATACACACATATAAAAACGCTTAGAAGGTAAGAATAAGAAGACAAGTCGTTTGAAATCGAATCTAAAAAAAATCTGTCGGATCGAGGAAGAAGACAGCCCGCAGTCTCGCACACAAAAGGTAAGATTCCGGTAAACCGGAAGGAAGGAAGGAAGGAAGGAAATAAAGGAAGAATATGGTGTGTCTGTGTTATGCACCAGACAGGAAAACCTTGTAAATACAATCCCTCCTCTCTCTCTCTCTCTTTCTCTCTTGGCCGTCTGCCTGCAGTTTCGGTGGTTGACGGTCACGGAAGTCTTATAAACAATTCTTAAGGTGGATGGGTGGAGGACGAAAAAATCCTCGACTATACATGCAGAAAAGAGGATCAATGGCGACTTGCCTACACAAACAGTTTCTACATACTGCACACACACACTCGATGTGTATAGACATATAGGTTAGGAAAAAAAAATATATCACAGTTCGTTTTCGTTCCTGCGAATCAAAAATTTTTCTTACACACGTATGTATACGAATTCAATGTGTATCAAAGGAGGGTATGGATCGGATCTTCTCGACCGATTCGTTTCATCCAACTTTATCTACATATACACATATAAGGGTACTTAGATTTCCTTTGCGCGTCTTATCCGGCTGTGAAAAGCCGACTATCCCTCGAGAGGTTATATGTATACGTACATGTATATATATGTATATATGTATATATATATATATATATATATATATATGGTTAATGCTGGATTTTGTGCTTACATGTGTATTATGCCCCTCGTTCGCGCAAGTAGATGGTGTGTACGTGTGTGTGTGAGTGTGTGTGTGTGTCTCTGTGTGTATGCTTTCATGAAAGATACTCAGATTTGGTTTTTACATATATACCGCTGTAAAGGAAGGATCGAGGAATCTCTTCAATTTTAAACTGCAATCTTGTCGGCGAGATCTCGTTTTCTAATGGAATTTAACATACCATCTTTTTTTTCCTTTTTTTTTGTTTCTCTTTTTCACTCGCGTTAATATGTGTACGTAAACCGTTGGATTTTTCTTTTTTCTCATTCGTTTATGTTTTGTACAAGTTGTTGTGAATTTGGTTTGTTGAAGTTGATTATTACCGACCGAGATAAAAATTAACCAACTAGATAAATATGGTAATTGTAAGCAAGGAAGACACGAGTGTCCTTTGATCTAGTGCATTACCTAGCAACGAGTAAAATTTGAAAATTAAAATTATTGATGCATTCAAAAATGTCTGGGGAAAAGAAATCCAATGTTAATTTGCTGTTACAATTTCCTTCCTCAAATATTTTTTAATTTATTGATATTAGTTTTGAATAATATTCTATTTAGTGTTGGATAATTCTGAAACAAAGGGTAATGATGTCTTGGTTTTAATAACCATTTAATTTTTTCGGGTTCATAGACTCGGTCGGTAAAATTTGACTTTTGCCAAAATGATGGGAAGAAAAGATTTCTTTATTATTTTAATATCGCTCTTTTTCTACTCTCAAATTTGGTGTTAATCATCAACGGAGGTTACACCATGTTCTTCACAACACAAAAATTATAAGGGGTGTTAAAATCAATTTTTATAATCCCTACATTATCGACAGTGCGGTAATTAATAATAAATAAGAAAATATATGAGTGTATGCATATAAAAAGGAGCGTTGTTTGCTTTTTGTTTATCCATAGTTCTAATTGTGTACTGAATATGTATATAAATTATGACTGCATTTTGCGAGAATCATCTCTTACCAATTAATACCTTGATTTGACATTTGTTCGTAAGGAAAGGTCTTTGAAAATGCAATAATATTTTTGTCTGAAATTGTTAGCAAAAAGAAAAGAAGAAAATACCATTTTTTTAACTAAAATTTAACAAATTACTTAAGAAATTTGAAATAAAATCGTTAAGAAAGTCTTAGATGTATACAAAAAGCTTTTTTTTAAAGAAACATCCATCTTTAATAAAAATTTAATAAGTAATACTTTATCGGTAAATATTGGTAAAACGTGTTAACTCTTACAGTAATCCGAATATAATAATAAAATTATAAAATTAATTAAACTATTGAATTTAAAAATCTGAAACAGTTAAAGCAAGTGTGACTTAAAAATACCTGTTTAAAAGAAATCAAATTTTTATTAAAAATAAAATAATTAACACTTTATTGATAAATAATTTTACCACTGTCGATTATTCGAATTCTACAGTCAAATAAGAAAATTAAAAATCTAATATAATAGAAAAAAACAGTATCTTCTCGGTATACCAAAACCTATATACATTCTATTTTAATAAAAAAAACTTTGAAAACAATTTGATATACCGTAAAAAAAAGAAGGATCTATAAAAATAAAAAAACTTTAATAATAATATAAAAATACTAATAGCATTCAACCGACACGGTGTCGGAGGAGGCGTAGACGCACTCGGCCGATCACGAAAGTTAAGCAGCACCTGAGTGCGTTCGCACTGATGGGGACACCATTCTTGTGCGGCTTTCGGACCGTAGGTTGTTTTTTCCAACTTCACAACGTGAGCGGGGGGAGGTGTGAACAGTCGGTTTCGGTGTTTGGTCCACGCAAGGTGACTTTGACACCCAAAAAGATGTTTCAATACACCGGCTCTCGGGAAGGTTTTCCTACAAAGGTTTTCGCTTCCCTCACGGGATAACCCCGGTCGAATGCGAGACTGTGGGGATCGGGATGGGAAAACTGGAATGTCTTCACCCCCACACATAGGTGGTAGGGGTGTCCCTGTAAAAACCCGTTTAATAATGGGTATAAGGGGTGTTAAAATCAATTTTTATAATCCCTACATTATCGACAGTGCGGTAATTAATAATAAATAAGAAAATATATGAGTGTATGCATATAAAAAGGAGCGTTGTTTGCTTTTTGTTTATCCATAGTTCTAATTGTGTACTGAATATGTATATAAATTATGACTGCATTTTCGAGAATCATCTCTTACCAATTAATACCTTGATTTGACATTTGTTCGTAAGGAAAGGTCTTTGAAAATGCAATAATATTTTTGTCTGAAATTGTTAGCAAAAAGAAAAGAAGAAAATACCATTTTTTTAACTAAAATTTAACAAATTACTTAAGAAATTTGAAATAAAATCGTTAAGAAAGTCTTAGATGTATACAAAACTTTTTTTTAAAGAAACATCCATCTTTAATAAAATTTAATAAGTAATACTTTATCGGTAAATATTGGTAAAACGTGTTAACTCTTACAGTAATCCGAATATAATAATAAAATTATAAAATTAATTAAACTATTGAATTTAAAAATCTGAAACAGTTAAAGCAAGTGTGACTTAAAAATACCTGTTTAAAAGAAATCAAATTTTTATTAAAAATAAAATAATTAACACTTTATTGATAAATAATTTTACCCCTGTCGATTATTCGAATTCTACAGTCAAATAAGAAAATTAAAAATCTAATAATAATAGAAAAAAACAGTATCTTCTCGGTATACCAAAACCTATATACATTCTATTTTAATAAAAAAACTTTGAAAACAATTTTGATATACCGTAAAAAAAGAAGGATCTATAATATAAATAAAAACTTTTAATAATAATATAAAAATACTAATAGCATTCAAGACGCCGTTCATAATTTAAGCTTAAAATAATTTTTAGTAAAATTCTTTCTGTTTAACATAAGAAATTTATATTACCTTTATTAAAATTTCTACATTTTTAAATTCATTATACAATTCTTTCATTACCAACAGTGTAACACGTCTTAAAAAAACCCTAAAAACCTACTCCACCATCGACTTATGACGACACTTTCCATTTAACATTTCATATTCTTCAAAAAAAAAAAAATAAATAAATAAATAAAAATAATAAAATAAAAAAGAATCAGCTATCTGTACTCAGCATTCTGCGTTACTTTAAAATAACCCTTCGATCCCCAAGCAAAAAATTAATTAAAACACGATCGGCAAAATAGCATCGAAAAATGTAACAATAGTATAAAATTACACATCCCCCCCTATCTCCTAACCTCTTCATTCTCGTCTTATACATCTATATATATAAAATGCTGTGGAAACGATTAATCACGTTACCATTTGGGATCGACCCAGTCGTCTCCTGCCAATTTGGCCGTAAAGTTCGTTGTTAGATAAGATGAGAAGAGAGAAGAAAGCTTGAGGAGCTTTTAGAAGAATCGTATCTACGTTGCAGAGTCATAGTCGTTCGAGGAGCAAAGACAAAAAAAATTTCATGAAATACGTGAAGAAAATAAAAAAATATACAGACACACACTCATACGCTATTCTCTTTCGGGTGCCTAATTTTTTTTCTTAATAAAAAGGATGAAGTGTTTTCGTAGACAAACAAATTTTAATTAACTATGATTTCGTTTGATTCCTTGTTTATCTTCGCTTTTTTTTGTATCTCTTCGGTGCTATTGTAATATTAGTATGAAAGAACGAGATAAAACAAACTAGTAATGAACGTTCTTGAAACTAAATCGGAGAGGTACGCTGACTCGATTACACTTGCTGTAGCTCGAGTTTGTTAAAAAAAAATAAAAGAAATATAAATCCATTACTAAATCTTTTTCCAACGATATCCGAATTTTTTTTTATTAAAGGAGGCAGTGTTATATTTTGGTCAGAATTTGTCATGACAATAGTTTTGTATTCATTACGTACAGAAATTTTGAACAAGAAAAGGAAATTATACTGCGAAAAAAAAATTAATTAATAATTTTATGAGATTTACAGCAACGCCATGTCAGCAATGTTTGCTAACAAAAATAGCCAGATACTTTTACATCAATAAAATTTATAAAAATTTTTAATTTCAATAAAAATAATAAAATTAATTTATTTTAATACATAATATTATATTATGTTAGTATATATAAATTAAGATATTGATGTTGTTAATATTTTGAAATTTTAAAAATAAAAATTAACAAAATAGATATGATTTAGCAAAGAGCCTAAAATCACTTATCATAAGGTTCATTTTTGAGTTTTCATTAGTTTAGGATGAAATTTTGTGAAAAGCTTCGTTAAATTAGAAAGTAATTGAAACAAAAATATTGAAAAACTTCTCAACTTCGTCTAAAACAATACTTGACAAATTTGTAATTTTCACTCTCCATTGTTAAATTAGTAAATTGTGTAACTGCACTTCAATAAATAAATTGGATTTTATGTATTATTAACCCTCAACAATCGACAATTTACTAATACTTAACAAAAATTTCCCTAGAAAATGAAAAAAATGTTGGAAAATCAAATATTATTGTGTTTAACAACATTAAATTCGTATTTTTATAATTCCGTTCAACATACTTTCTAAAAATTAAATCAAAGATGTTAACCTTAAATTTTAGACCAATATAATGAAAACTGAAAAATAAGCCTTAGAAGAAGTGAGTATTAACACTGATTTTGGGTCCTTTGCTGAACCAGGAATAGTATAAAAATAAAATTTTTTTTATTAACAACATTAACTTCATGTTTTTATAATTCTATTTCACTTAATGAAGTTTCCCACAAAATTTAAACTCAAAATAAATCTTTGTATGCCAAGTGAGTACGAACGCTGGTTTTGGGTACTTTGCTGAACCAAGGATTCTGATGATTCTGCTTTAGTCACTTTTTCTAACTATAATTTCAACATGCTCACAAAAGCTATATTTTAATTAATGTTCATTATGATATATTCTGTATTTTACCACGAATTAAATGTTTAATTTTAATCAATTTTACAGGTAAAACATTGTCACCTCCAAAAACTTTAAGTAAAAAAGAAACTTGAATTCACTCTAAAAAAAAAAGTTAATCAAAAATAAATTCATGATATATTTATAATATATATAATAAGAAAACTTCGTTCTCACGTAACTGCCACAACGTCTCTTAAATAAAAAAAAAATGACTCCAATCTTTACTTTTCATTAAAGATTAAATTATCGATGCTATAAAAAGGTACAGGTGCATTATACGAAACTAAATCTCCATATACACTATAAATAAATTTGATCAATTCAAAGTAATATTTAGTTAAAGCTCGATCGGTCCAATGTTAATTACAACACAGATTTTCACTTTGTATAAAATCGACTTTATTTTAGACGTTAAAATTACCCGCATTTAAATTAGATGTAGAAAATATAACTTCATCCGAGTGATGTGTGTTTAATTCAATTTTCCACGTATATATGTAAGGTTTATTTTAAATCCGTACTTGCACAAAAAGAAAAAATAATTCAACGTACCGTTTAGTAACGTTCTCCTCCTTTCTCTCGTTATATTTTAATATTATACCGCAAAGTGTACAAAAATTTTATCGAATATTTTGCGTGCGATTTCGTTGTCAAACTATTTTGATTACGTGCGCGTCGAACGAGTTAATTAATTTGAATTTCGTTATGTTGTTATTCGTTATGACAAAGTTTTTAATCGAATCGATTAACAAGTTTCTTTTTTTTATTAAATTTTTTGTTTTTATATTGTTTAATTTATAGTTGCATTATGGAATCAATGTACGTGAAATTTAATTACTTGTTTATGTACGAACATTTTTTTACGGGTGGGTTAAAATTTAGAGAATTTAATTAATAATTTATTGTGTAATGAGTTTACGAATTTTTTCAATAAATTGTATTGTTATTAATTTTTACAAATTTTTTCGGTAATTTATTTGCAACAAGGAGTTTTTATTGATTATGACACATCGTAGCATGATTTATTTTAACACATGCACTTCATCGAAAAAGCTAAAAAGCTTGCAAAATTATAGGAAATAGTTAAATAATTACGTAAAATAAAATAGATAAGTTATATTAAACATTTTAAGTATCTTTTGTTTAAAAATTTTGTTAATTAATTAATTTGTAATAGAAATATTTCAATTCATTCATTTCTTCTATCAAAATGTAATTTTTTGAACAGAATGAAATTTTGCAAAATTATTAAAAAAACTAAGGATTAATGTATATAGTAATATAATTAATTTAAAGATTAAAAAATACTTTGTTTTTTAGAATTTAAACCTGTTCGATAGAACACACTTTTTAAAAAATTACTAATGAATGAAATATTATACTTTTGATGAATTATTATAGTGTTTAAACAATCACTATTCAATGAAACATTATACTTTTTAAAAAATCACTTTTCGATGAAACATATACTAAAAGATAATAGTTCAATGCATTATTATTGATGAAAGCAGTTACATTATAAGTAGATTTGTTTAAGAAACTGTAGCGATACGTCAAATTTGTAATACAGAATAATTGATTATAAATAATAACACAGTCGGTAACAGTAGAGTATCTACACTTACCGATAGGCACGTTGACGATGAAGAGAATGGCAAGGCTACGCTGGCAGAGCATCGTGCGCCGCGGCAGCGTTGTCGTATTTTGCTGCTTTGGCATTCAGCTACCGTAGCGCCACCACTAGGACTTGTATCGTCCTTTTCTTATCTGCTTAACCCCATCTTCCGAGGCGTGAACCTCTATTTCCGCCTTTCTCTTGCAGCGACATGCCTGCAACCGAAAAGTAAATTTTTTTTCTTTTTCAACGAGAGTTGTCATTTTGTTATCTTGCGCTTCCACCAATATAATTTTTCCTCTTTTTTACGGTGTGCAAATTAATTGATTGATTGGCGGTTTATACGATCGGTTGCAGATTGTTTGTGTGTGTATGTATTGGTGAAAGGATGTATCGATTTCGAATATTTGTTTTCTTCGTACTTTAGTAATTCAAGTTTAAGTATAAGATTTTTGTTTCAATATTAACGAATCTGTATGACGAAAAAGTAACCTAAAAATTAAAATATTTACCTTGTTCTGAGTTTTTAAAAGTAGGTAGAAAGAGGTTAGTGATTACCAATAGGATAGTTATTTCTAACCTCAAAATAATGGACGGTTCGTCTTTGTAATTTTTAAATTGCTCTCATTGAAAGTTACGGTAAATTGTACGAAAATATGATAACTTTACTGAAAACTGAAAATGTTGAGGTTAGGTGATACGTTTTTTGAGCATAATGAAGAAAATATATATTTTTTATTGTTAAATCGTTGGGTACGAATGCTGATTACTGATCCTAGGTTTAATATCAATGTTGGACCAACATTATGTATAAATACTGGACTTCAACGTTGGATGTACATATTCCCGAGTAGAAATGATTTCCAGGCAAAAATAAGGCCCTGTTCAGGTACCTGACGAATATTAAAAGGCCCTGAACAGGTGCCTGTAAAGGGCCTTTATAAAATGTAATGGGGTGGAGATCAGGGCCTGTTTTATGTAATACTATTTTCTGGGTATGTTCAGGTGATATTAAGGCACTTAATTAGTAGTAAAAACTAAATCTGAATGTATTTGTTATTTACATTTGTTTTTAATTGTTAAACTTTAGAGGACGCCGGGAATATTCAAAACCACAAAATATATTAATATAAAGTTATAAATATAAGGTTAATTAGGCGTGCGTACATGCGCGCGCGCGTGTGTGTGTGTGTGTGTGCGCGCGCGTGTATGTGTGTATAGGTTTTGTAAATAAAATAAAATGCATTTTAATACATTAATATTTATTAAACATAAATATTATAGATAATATAATTAAAATATATGGTTTAATATAATTTCTAAATAATTACAACAATCTTAATATAATATAATATTAATAACTTTGCACTTTTTTTATACAATACAAAATTAAATCTTTTCACATATTTAAAGCAATATAATACTACATAAACTTTTATATTATTAAAGTGTTTTTTTAAACTTTCACTATTTATATAATGTATTTTTCTTTTCAATCGATACCTTCGAACTCTTAGTAAATTCAGCTTCATAATCAATTTTTTTACTCATTTTATATTTATAAAAAACTCTTGATAAAATTCTAACCTGAAAATTTATAGACAATACTATATAATTTGTAGATACTATTACTAACCTCACATTCGAACTAACAACATTGACTTTTACTATAACGTCACATCCGAACTAATAAAATTAGGCCCTGACGTAAATTCCATTACATTCGTATCCCGGCCCTTAACAGGCGGCCTTTTCAGGCCCTGTTTTCTAATTCAGGCGGCCTGGCTAGAATTTCTACTCGGGTTGATCCACCATTGGGTATCGATATATTGGATCAATAGTGGCTATCAATATTGGATCAAAATTGGAAACCAACAACAGATATTAAAATTCAAATACCGTGAAATCAAAGAGAAAAAATAAATAACGACCAAATGAGGTATAAAATATGTATTAAGGTCATTACCATTAACGAAATCACTAGGTAAAATCTAGCCATTTTTCAATACAAACAGTTATTCCAACCTCAAAACCTCAAGCACAAACAACAAAATATCATTGCACACAAATGCAATATGAATTAAACAATAAATATCTAATATTACATAAAAAAAAATGGTATAACATAACTCAATTAATTTAAATAAATAACATATTAAAAGAGAAATTTCCTAACACCACAAATAAATTATTTTATTTAATACTTATAACACGCAATCTTACTATTAAACCATTTATTATTTGACAATACAATTCTGATAATTACAATCCTTTTACACACACGCACACACACGCGCGTGCGCGCATATATATATGTGTGTGTGTGTGTGCGCGCGCGTGTATGTGTGTATAGGTTTTGTAAATAAAATAAAATGCATTTTAATACATTAATATTTATTAAACTAAATATTATAGATAATAATTAAAATATATGGTTTAATATAATTTCAAATAATTACAACAATCTTAATATATATAATATTAATAACTTTGCACTTTTTTTATACAATACAAATTAAATCTTTTCACATATTTAAAGCAATATAATACTACATAAACTTTTATATTATTAAAGTGTTTTTTTAAACTTTCACTATTTATATAATGTATTTTTCTTTTCAATCGATACCTTCGAACTCTTAGTAAATTCAGCTTCATAATCAATTTTTTTACTCATTTTATATTTATAAAAAACTCTTGATAAATTCTAACCTGAAAATTTATAGACAATACTAATAATTTGTAGATACTATTACTAACCTCACATTCGAACTAACAACATTGACTTTTACTATAACGTCACATCCGAACTAATAAATTAGGCCCTGACGTAAATTCCATTACATTCGTATCCCGGCCCTTAACAGGCGGCCTTTTCAGGCCCTGTTTTCTAATTCAGGCGGCCTGGCTAGAATTTCTACTCGGGTTGATCCACCATTGGGTATCGATATATTGGATCAATAGTGGCTATCAATATTGGATCAAAATTGGAAACCAACAACAGATATTAAAATTCAAATACCGTGAAATCAAAGAGAAAAAATAAATAACGACCAAATGAGGTATAAAATATGTATTAAGGTATTACCATTAACGAAATCACTAGGTAAAATCTAGCCATTTTTACATACATAACAGTTATTCCCAACCTCAAAACCTCAATCACAAACAACAAATATCATTGCAACACAAATGCAATAATTGAATTAAACAATAAATATCTAATTATTAATAAAAAAAATGGTATCACATAACCTCAATTAATTCAAAATAAAATAACATTATTACATCCAACCGATTATTCTGTCGACAACACAAGTAAGTAAATATTTTTTTCGCATTAATCACCTAAACAAACGCGACTTACATAACCTATAATTTTATTTTACATAACTTATACAATTCAGCACTGAATATTAAATTTTCAATCATATTTTATTGTTACCCAGTTTCCCATTCGATATTGAACACATCCAATAAACAACAATTTTTTCCCTCCCATCTCAAAATTTAACATATAAACAATTAAAAAAAAAAACGAATCAATTTTATAAATGATAATTACAATCCTTTTACACACACGCACACACACGCATGCACACGCACGCACACACACGCGCGTGCGCGCATATATATATGTGTGTGTGTGTGTATATATATATATACATTCACTTATTACTTAATCCCTTCGGAGTAATTTCAAAAGTTTTTACTTAATCAAAAAGTTTTTTGGAGAGAAAGGGAGAAAGCTGTTCCCGTAATTAAATCGGTTACTTAGGTTACTGTCCCGGTAAATTTTCCCTTTGGAATAATTTAACGTTCTAAACGTTTCTTTTGCTTTTTAATAATAAAATACTTTTTCGCGTATTACTTTTTTTCGTATACGATGTAGATTCTGACATATTTATTGATTGATCGACTGTCTTACATAAAAGTCGTTATGGATAAAAAAAATCTTTTTTTTTTCAAGAAAAATGTTGTAATAATTAGATTCAAGGATGTATTTAAAGAATTACGATGTACAGACGGAATGCAAGTAAATAGAACGATTGGTAATAAAAATAGCATGAATAAGAGGGAGGTGGTGCACCTGATCGATGATGTCGGTGGTCGTATGTATCGATGAGCTTAAAAAATTCAGAGGAAACGTTCTTTGACATTTATGTACCTTTTCTTTTCCTCTCTAGACGTTTGAGGTTAGGAACGTGCTTTTTTCGTTTATTTTTGTCATGTCGTGTTTGAGATAATCAGTGGTAAGAGTGAAGATTTCGTCGGACAGATGGTTATCGGTGTTAGTATCAGAGTTGGGGTGTAAATTAGGGTAGTCGAATTTGTTCGTAAGGTCCAGGATTTCATTTTGATTTACGATTAGTCTAATTGAACAGTTTTTATATACAACTGTTTGTAATTTGTAACGTTGGGTTTCGTGTTGGAATTTAAGTAAGGTAAACCGGATTTGTTTGTAAGGTTTGATTTTATTTGTAATGTAAAATAGAAGTATTTTTTTTATTAAAATATACTAGTATTTATAAATTTTTACTCGACTCGTCATTTAACTTTAGAGTAGGATACAAAGTAAGGTGAACCGGATTTAATTGTAAGGTCCGGAATTGGTTTGATTTAAGGTAAATTGATTTCAAGTATTATTAAGATTCAAATTATACTAGTATTTATAAATTTTAACTCAACCTCGAACTCAACTCAACGCGTTAACTTTTGAATAGGTATCCAAGTAAGGTAATCGGATTTGATCTTCTGATCCGAATTTGATATTTTATAATATATTTCTGTATCCTACAATACAAGACTAAATACATTTCAAATACGATTAAGATCCAGAAATACTCCAAATCACTATTGTTTATAAAAAATTTAATTTTTCACGTAAATATCCGTGTATTGGAATATAAATAAGGTAACCGTAACCATAGGAATGTAAATAAGGTAACCGTATTTGATGGCCCGGTTCGGATTTGGTTTTATACCGCTATAATTTCTGTAACGCAAGATTAAATTAAAATGAATTGTTAATAAAATTTAATTTTCCACGTATAAACGTCCGAGTTGAATTGTAAATAGGGTAACCGGATTTGCTAGTCCGGTCCGGATTTCGTTGCAATGTAAGATTAAATAAAATTGAAATACTTTTAAGAATTCAAATTTTACTTGAGTTTGTAAATTCTTGGTCGCAGAGCGATTTAATTAAGTTGTTTACAATCAATGAAGGAATCAACTGATTGAATAAAGATAAAATTTTTATGATTTCCTTATAGAATTGCAAACAATAACTGAATTACATAAATGACAAGGAAACATTTTATTGTGGAACGAAAATTTAATGTCTTTTTATAACCATTTCATTTGAGTCGGAATAAACTAGAATTGAAATAATAAAAAAGGGTAAACCGGATTTGATCGTCCGGTCCGGATCAGGCAAATATTGGTTTTAATTTACAACTCATGTTTCACTTCCATTGTTTCGAAATATTCTTAAAAATCAAATGTTACTAGCGCTTTTATATCAATACATTATAGATATAAATATTTACAATTTATAACAATGGTCGCAGGTTACTAACAATTTAAAAAAAACAATTATTTAATTCATTTGCATGAAACTTCTCATTTTAATTATTAATTAATAAGTATTTTCTTATATATAAAAATATACAATATTCAAATATTCAAAAGATCAAATCCGGTTACCCTAATTATAAATTGTACAGTACCCATATGCCATGTCTGACGAAATCTCCATTCGTATCACTGATTTTAAAATACATAGTATTACTAAAAATGAAAAATATATTTCTGGACCGGATCAGGCCTGCAGTAGCTTACCGAAATATCCATATATTTTTTATTTGATGTACCATTTTGTATATATACCACTCAGATAAATTTGTCAAAAATTTAGTTGCTAAATCGAAAATATCTCTTAATTCGAATTAATTATAATGCAGGTTATTATATGTAGGTAAGTTAATTTACATAAAATTATCGCTAACTTAAAAAAATAGTTTAGTAAGGAATTAAAGGGTTGTAATATTAAATAAATAAATAAATAAAAGGCATTACAGAACCGCTGAGTTATTTCAAATCAGGTCATTATTACTCATTTTCAGCTCGATATTAACACCCTATCTCCTAATATATAATAACAAACAAATAAAAATTAAAAACGTCTTAAAAATGATTTCATCAAAAAAAACCTACCGCTATTTCCAAATCAGGTCCTGATCACACATCATCCGGTCCCTACCACCACCGAGTCACCCACCCAAAAGAAAAACCCATTAAAATATTCTTCAACTTCTCGCTTTCATCAATCCCATCTACCTCCTCTCTCGACTTTTTCTGGGAACGCAGTGCGCGGCGGCACGGGGGGTGGGCAATTACACGGTATTTCCTGGCTAGAGGGATCGTAATCGACTTGAATGTCGGCGCGTGCGCGCGTCCGTATACAGTATCATCGAAATGCAAAGTTTATATACGTGGCATGCGAGCGCAACAGTCCCGTCACGTGGGAGGAGGGGGTGGTTTTAAATAGCTTGGAAATTAATTAGCCTTCCACACGTATACACACACACACACAAGTGGGGGGAGGAAGGTTCAACCACTCTAACATGGACATTGTTGTAATCTCGTATTACGAACTATTCGATTTACAGTGGCCCTATTCCTCCAGGTGGTGTTACACAGAATAACACGGAAGATAGAGGGATAAATGGATATTCTCTGCGTCTGTGTCTGTGGCGGTCTTATGGTTTTGTAATCGTAGAGTTTCTTGGTTATAAGATTTTTTTGGCTTTTCTTTTGAGAATATTTTGAGTTTTTTCGTTTTTGGGTGGATTTGATTTAATTTTTTTTTCAGAGAATTTTTTTTTAAACGGAAATTATTTTTTTAGAGTGCTTTCATTTTAAGATGGAAAAATTAGATGATTTTCTTTACTTTCTATTTTAAATTTAAATGTTTTTTTTAAAGATTTTAAGTATTTTCTTTGATGGATGATAATGACTTTTTTTATGAATTTTTTAGATATGTTATTCTTTTTTAAAAGATTTTTGTGTTTTTTTGTTTACGAGTAGGAATGATTTTTTTAATGTCTTTTCTTGTCTGAAAGATAATAAATTTTTTATTATGAGCAGATTTTGTGTATGAAATGATTTTAGGGTATTTGCTTTTTTAGATGGAAATGATTTTTTTCGAGAAGATGTTGCGTGTTTTCCATTCTGGATGAAATTAATTTTTTTTTTTTGGGGTAATTTTGTATTTTTTCTTTTCTGGATGGAATATATGGTTTTCTTTTTTAGATAATTTTTGTGCTTTTTAAATTTCGAATGAGAATGATTTTCTTAGTATGTTTTCTTTTCTGAAGGACAATACATTTTTTTATTTTGAGCTGATTATGGGTATTTCTTTTTTGGATAGAAATGATTTTCTGGATGTTATCTTTTTTGGATGTTTTTTTTCGGTTCAAATCAGTAGTAATTTGTTACTCGGTAAAACTGTTCCTAATATATAAATAGCTATTCCTAATTTCAAAAATTTTATTAGTAATATATACAATTTTTTGGGTAATTAGGATCAACCACGTATCCGGACACTGCACCTAGAGATTTTTCATTCTTAATACGAAGTATGAAATGTCCAAAGTCACGTGTCGTTTAATAGATTTTTGGTGCAATGCACATTTTGTTCAAAGTAACAAATATATATTTTCAAAAGTTAATAAAATTCTATGTCTCACCTAAAATAATATCTTCAATATAAATACTCTGTGCTAATAAAAAAATACTACATTCCTAATCTCAAAATATTAAAGAACATCCCAATCTTACCAAATACTACGAATTTTTCACACTATTCTGATAAAAATCATCGAAAAGAAATCGTAGACACCTAACACCAAAACGATTTAAATTCAAAAATCGTTCGAAAGGTATACCCACACATATACAGATATGATTCAACCGAAATAAAGTCATACTCGTAAGAGAGACAGAAAGAGCTAGAGAAAGGTATTACAAAAGAGAGAAAGTCCGACTGGGGTAGCACTTAAAATCCCCCCTTACCACCTCTTTTTCCCATTTTAGCTTTCTCCACTTGAAAATTTATTACCAGCCAACCTAACCTCTCTATAGGTAAAAAGAACCGCGTATATATACTCTCTCTCGCGCGCGCGTGGAGAAGTTCATTCGTGTCGTAAAAGAGGTAAATCTTTTGCTCTTCGAAATCAGGAACTAACGAGTTTTGCAACTTGTTTTAAAAGCTAACGGCTCAAAGAACCTTTCTAACCAAACTCTTCGTTACGGTTCTACGATCGTTTTTCTTTTTTTTTTTCTTCTTTTCAATATGTTCGGCTGGAACGAGGAGGAGGAGGTTAGGGTATCAAAGACCAGGTATGGTTTTCTCTCGCTCTTTGTGATTTTGCTATTCGTTCTATTCCCTTGGATCGCGTTGTAGAGAGGGGTTGGAAGAGGGGGGGGGGATATTTTTTTGCTGAGGAAGCTCGTTCGTGAATTTTCGCTGGTGTTGTACATTTTCCCTTAATTTTTGAGTGTTTGCTAGACGTACTCTTTCTTTTTTTTCAACGATCGGCGGGATTCGGTAGTATTCTTTTTTTTTGGTGGAGGGTTGTATGCAGTGATGGATTGGATAATGATTTTTAATTGGATGATACGATGGATGGTGGTGATGTAAGATTTTTAGGTTGGAATTGTGTAATATTTTGGGGTATTGAAATGTCGTAAATTGTGAGGTGTTGGGAAGTAATCAATTTTTGAATATTGATCTTTAAAATGTCAGAAGATATTCTGCTTTTATTTCATACCTCATCAAATTTTAAATTAAAAAATTATGAACATTATTAAAAAGTCATATATTATGATATATCAGGAGATGTTTAACTTTAAAAAATATAACTCATGAATTATCATGAGATGTTCTATTTAAAAATTTATATTTTATGAGCTAATATGTGATGATTAATTTTTCACTTAACGACATATGATCAATCATTAAATGTTCAATTTTAAAATTTATATTTTATGAATTATTAAGAAGTAAGAAATTTTTTAATCAACATTCTATTAATCATTATGAGGTATGAAATTTTCTAATTCACAATTGATGAATCATCTTGAGGTATAAAAATTTCAAATTATTTCCTATGAACTATCAATGTAATTCATTTTTTTATATCATGATGGATAATCATCAATTAATTTGTATTACAACAATAATTATAAACGTAAATTAATAATGCATTTTAAATTTAATTTAAAAAGGTCACACCTCATAAACACTATTTTTCCAATATATTATCTACATTACAAATTTATAAAATATCACACATTAAAAAATTTCAAATAGATAATAAAGAAAATGACAATTACGATAGAAACAATTTACGTAATTATGAAAAAAATCTGAGCGAAACTACAAAATATATCAATCAAATACTTCTTACCTCTTTAACACAAACTCTCGTCTCCTTAAACAAAGTTTTAACTTTTCAAACATCAGGGAGAAAAAAAAGTTTCGAGAACGACTTTTCTATTGAATTCATTTTTGACTCTAATCCTTCCGATGCATAAAACTTTGTTGTAATTCTTATAAAATGTAAAATTAAGAACCTTCCATATTTTTTGTCTCTTTGATACATAAATCTTTAATAAAAAACCGATAACAATTATTTTTATCAGAATAGAAAAAAAATATATAACTACTATTTTTAATAAAAAAAGTTAGAAAGTATTTTTAATAAAAAGAGCATTAAAAATTAGTTTTGTTTAATTAAAAAAATGAAATTTATGTTTAACAAAAATATATTTTTTGTAATAATAATTATTACTTAATAAAAATTTATAATATTCCTTTTTTATAAATTATTGAAAAAATAATAATAAAAACTTAAGATAGAAAAACGTATAATATCAATCAAAAGATAATAATTATTTTTAGTAAAAAAATATGTAAAAATCATTTTATCAGAAAATTATAAAATTTTTAATTTTCCATAGCGCATGTGCTACATAATAAAAAAACCATAATTCATAAGGTAAAAATTACCGATAAGAGCTTTAAAAAAATTATTCAATAAAATCTCGCAATTCTTAGTTTCTCTAAAAAAAATTAAAATTATTATTACCTTTCCGCACGGTCTATAAATATACGGGAGATAAACAAGGAAGAGTTCTAGATAAAAAAATCAATAACATGTGCTCCAATAATTTTGAAAAGCGTAATTCATTCACCAGATGACAATCATTGACGAAGTAAGGAATAATACTACACCTTACTACATTTAGTGTAATATAGTAAAAAAAAATCTTGTACATACAACCATTCCGTTTAAACTTCAATCTTGTATAGCTTTGTTATCCTTATATATCTTTCGACTCTGCGTTTGTGAGTGTGTGTTTATTAAAACTTGTTAATTAAATTTTATTACACAGTTCAAGTCTCGCGGCTAAATATGTATATATATTTATACGTGATACCTTTTACAGAGTGTGTGTGTGTATATATATATATATATATATATATATATATATATACTAGGGGGGCTTCGCCCCCCTGCGCGCTTCGCGCGCCAACCCCCTATTTTTAATTCGAAAAAGGTTTTTCGTAATTAATTATTTAAAATAATGTTTAAATTGTATTATTTTTTCACTACCATGGACACCTTAAAAAATTAAACAGATTCACACAACACCTTGAAGGTATTGCTATAGTTATTATTATTTATAAATAAAAGTTTACCAAAATTTAGAGTATGAAATCAGAATAAAAATAATAAAAAAATAGAGACATATTAAATGTTAACTGTAAATATTAAACTATATGAATTCTTATAAAGCTTAAATTTATATTTTAATAATTATTAACTATTAATAATGAAAAATTAACTTACCAAAAATAGTAAAGTACATATACTTACTAAATTGTAGTATTTTAGTAAAAAAATATGTAAAAATCATTTTATCAGAAAATTATAAAATTTTTAATTTTCCATAGCGCATGTGCTACATAATAAAAAAACCATAATTCATAAGGTAAAAATTACCGATAAGAGCTTTAAAAAAATTATTCAATAAAATCTCGCAATTCTTAGTTTCTCTAAAAAAATTAAAATTATTATTACCTTTCCGCACGGTCTATAAATATACGGGAGATAAACAAGGAAGAGTTCTAGATAAAAAAATCAATAACATGTGCTCCAATAATTTTGAAAAGCGTAATTCATTCACCAGATGACAATCATTGACGAAGTAAGGAATAATACTACACCTTACTACATTTATGTAATATAGTAAAAAAAAATCTTGTACATAACCATTCCGTTTAAACTTCAATCTTGTATAGCTTTGTTATCCTTATATATCTTTCGACTCTGCGTGTGAGTGTGTGTTTATTAAAACTTGTTAATTAAATTTTATTACACAGTTCAAGTCTCGCGGCTAAATATGTATATATATTTATACGTGATACCTTTTACAGAGTGTGTGTATATATATATATATATATATATATATATATATATACTAGGGGGGCTTCGCCCCCCTGCGCGCTTCGCGCGCCAACCCCCTATTTTTAATTCGAAAAAGGTTTTTCGTAATTAATTTATTTAAAATAATGTTTTAAATTGTATTATTTTTTCACTACCATGGACACCTTAAAAATTAAACAGATTCACACAACACCTTGAAGGTATTGCTATAGTTATTATTATTTATAAATAAAAGTTTACCAAAATTTAGAGTAATGAAATCAGAATAAAAATAATAAAAAAATAGAGACATATTAAATGTTAACTGTAAATATTAAACTATATGAATTCTTATAAAGCTTAAATTTATATTTTAATAATTATTAACTATTAATAATGAAAAATTAACTTACCAAAAATAGTAAAGTACATATACTTACTAAATTGTAGTATTTTAGTTAACAATTTATTAAAATTTTGGATTATTTGAAACGGTTATAAATAGAACTTCACCTCCTAAAATTAATTTATTTAATGACGAACGATCATCGCCAAAAGTTCTATGTCATTAATATTTTGTATTTTTAGAGTAATAAAATTTTCTTCTTAATTAAATTAATTTTTGTATTAGTTTTAAAGAATTATTTATAAAATTTTAGCGCTATATAAATAAAAACCTGTTTCTTCCATTTCTCTCGTGAATCGTAATTTGCACCCTCTTTCAAAATTTGCATTTTAATCCATAATTATATCCAATTTATTTTTACTATGCAGAGCCCAAATATTTATTTTGATTATTATAAACAAATTCATTTCTTAAATATCCTTCTGTTTCTAATAAATACATACTTGTTTATTTAAAATATTGTGTTATATAAATATAAATTATCTACACATTTATATATCCATACAATTTTGAAATATTAATTTAAAAAATATTTAAATTAAATGCTCCTAAATTAATAGTTTTTAAAAATCTATTCAAATGTAATTCGTATTTTATATTGCCACTGTTAAAATTTGAATTTATTTGCCTATACTGTTTATAATAAAATTATCTTAAAAATGCAATAATTAATATATTTAATTTTTAACCCATTGTATATATCATATGGATATTTGGAAAAGTGTATGTTATACTTGATTAATATTTATTTCATCTTCAAACAATTTTGCATTTGTATTTAAAGCATTACATTCAATTTTAGATCCGTTATTATTATTGAGTATACGTTTAAAAATTTTATGAGTTTTATCAAAATTTTTTGAGTAAACAAATACACATTCTTTCAAGTTATGTTCACAACTTTTTTTTGCGCACGGAAAAAATACATATATTATGTATTCTTGAAAAAACAATTTTAAAATATATATATATATATTATATAAATATTCCGCCGCCGCACGCACACACACCCACATACTTACATACATATATACATATATATGGGCTATTTCACGTCAAGTGGTACGATTAAAATTTTGGATTATTTGAAACGGTTATAAATAGAACTTCACCTCCTAAAATTAATTTATTTAATGACGAACGATCATCGCCAAAAGTTCTATGTCATTAATATTTTGTATTTTTAGAGTAATAAAATTTTCTTCTTAATTAAATTAATTTTTGTATTAGTTTTAAAGAATTATTTATAAAATTTTAGCGCTATATAAATAAAAACCTGTTTCTTCCATTTCTCTCGTGAATCGTAATTTGCACCCTCTTTCAAAATTTGCATTTTAATCCATAATTATATCCAATTTATTTTTACTATGCAGAGCCCAAATATTTATTTTGATATTATAAACAAATTCATTCTTAAATATCCTTCTGTTTCTAATAAATACATACTGTTTATTTAAAATATTGTGTTATATAAATATAAATTATCTACACATTTATATA
Organism: Theocolax elegans; assembly: GCA_026168455.1. NCBI lineage: Eukaryota > Metazoa > Arthropoda > Insecta > Hymenoptera > Cerocephalidae > Theocolax > Theocolax elegans. The sequence goes on along the minus strand of CM047426.1, from coordinate 1,967,356 downwards.
TCCATACAATTTTGAAAATATTAATTTAAAAAATATTTAAATTAAATGCTCCTAAATTAATAGTTTTTAAAAATCTATCAAAATGTAATTCGTATTTTATATTGCCACTGTTAAAATTTGAATTTTATTTTGCCTATACTGTTTATAATAAAATTATCTTAAAAATGCAATAATTAATATATTTAATTTTTAACCCATTGTATATATCATATGGATATTTGGAAAAGTGTATGTTATACTTGATTAATATTTATTTCATCTTCAAACAATTTTGCATTTGTATTAAAGCATTACATTCAATTTTAGATCCGTTATTATTATTGAGTATACGTTTAAAAATTTTATGAGTTTTATCAAAATTTTTTGAGTAAACAATACACATTCTTTCAAGTTATGTTCACAACTTTTTTTTGCGCACGGAAAAAATACATATATTATGTATTCTTGAAAAAACAATTTTAAAATATATATATATATATTATATAAATATTCCGCCGCACGCACACACACCCACATACTTACATACATATATATACATATATATGGGCTATTTCACGTCAAGTGGTACGATGAAAATTTTAAATCACTCCAAAATCGAGAACAGGCTGGAAACATCTTCCAGAACATATAAAAAAAATTTAAGTGTTAAAAATAATTTGCTTAAGAGTTATTCGACCATTAAAAGTGGAAATTTTTCAATTTTTTAGAACAACTTCTATTTTTAAAGCCATTTATCTCAAAATATGTTGATTTTTTTGAAAAAACATTCCAAACAACTTTTGTTTAAATTAATCTTTAGAACTTATCTACCCTGGTTACATTTCTTAATTTTGAAATCTCGAAGAGATAGAACACCCGGACATATTGAATATCAAAAAAAGGCTACCACACCATAATCGATTTTAATCTAACACCTCTCAAAAGTTCACATTTCTCGCGAGCTTTCGAATGGCTTGGGGTAGCTTATTGGCCAAGACCGCTGTTGTAAGTTATGCCTCATAAACCTCATAAAATCACTAATTTTCACGTATTTTAGGACATAACTTACACCAAAGGTGTAATATATATAATATATATATATATGTGGTAATGAACAATTAACTTACCAAAAATAGTAAAGTGCATATACTTAATTGTAGTATTTAGTAAAAACCTATTAAAATTTTAGATTGTTTTAAACGGATCTAAACAGAACTTTACCTCCTAAAATTAATTTATTTAAGTCATCGCCAAGAGTTCTATATGTCATTAATATTTTGTACTTTTAGAGTAATTAAACTTTCTTCTTAATTAAATTAATTTTTGTATTAGTTTTAAAGAATTATTTATAACATTTTAGCGGTATATAAATAAAAACCTGTTTCTTCCATTTCTCCCGTAATTCGTAATTTGCACCCTCTTTCAAAATTTGCGTTTTAAGAGGACGTCGAAGCTAGCATTTTTACCATCAGAGTAACTCTACCTAATGGCACATATTCGCAATCAGTTTCACACTATTCTTCGTTATTTGCTGCTAGATTTCAATGAAATTTGCACAGGATATATAAAATGATGCAGAGAATTGGGCTGTGCATCGAAAAGCGGCGAAAATTGAAAGAAAAACCTTTCTGATTAGTCTAAAACTGATGAACTCTACCTAATGGCACATATTCGCAATCAGTTTCACACTATTCTTCGTTATTTGCTGCTAGATTTCAATGAAATTTGCACAGGATATATAAAATGATGCAGAGAATTGGGCTGTGCATCGAAAAGCGTCAAAAATTGAAAGAAAAACCTTTCTGATTAGTCTAAAACTGCTAACCCCAACCGCATACGTTATACGTATGTAGTAAGGATATTCCCCAAGAGGTGGCGCTGTATGGGTGCATCGATGTTGGGGTTAGCAGTTTTAGACTAATCAGAAAGGTTTTTCTTTCAATTTTCGCCGCTTTTCGATGCACAGCCCAATTCTCTGCATCATTTTATATATCCTGTGCAAATTTCATTGAAATCTAGCGGCAAATAACGAAGAATAGTGTGAAACTGATTGCGAATATGTGCCATTAGGTAGAGTTACTCTGATGGTAAAAATGCTAGCTTCGACGTCCTCTTAATCCATAATTATATCCAATTTATTTTTCCCTTTAGTTACAGAGCCCATATATTTATTTTAATTATTATAAACAAAGGCATTTCTTAAATAACCTTTTGTATCTAATAATACATACTTGTTTATTTAAAATATTGTTTTATATAAATATACGTAATCTCCAAACAATTTTTAAATTTGATTTCAATAATATTTAAATTAAAAACTACTAAAATAATAATTTTCGAAAAACTTTTGAAATGTAATTCGTATTTTATATTGCCACTGTTAAAATTTGAATTTTCTTTTGCCATTACTGTTTATAATAGAATTATCTTAAAAATGTAATAATTAATGTATTTAATTTTTAACCCATTGTATATATCACATATGGATATTTGGAAAAGTGTATGTTCACACACACACACACACGCACACACACACACACACACACACACACACACACACACACACACGCACACACACGCACATACACACACATGCACACACACACTTATATATATATGACATATATATATATCATATACATGACATATATATATAACATATATATATGACATATATATATAACATATATATAACATATATATATGACATATATATGACATATATATATAACATATATATGACATATATATATGACATATATATATATATAAAACATATATATATATGTTGAATTCTGAATTCTTAGACACGGCGGCGGCGGCGGCGGCGGCGGCGGCGGCGAAATATTTATATATTATAGAGAGATATATCATATACATGACATATATATATAACATATATATATGACATATATATATAACATATATATAACATATATATGACATATATATGACATATATATATAACATATATATGACATATATATATATATATAAAACATATATATATATGTTGAATTCTGAATTCTTAGACACGGCGGCGGCGGCGGCGGCGGCGGCGGCGGCGGCGGCGGCGGCGGCGGCGAAATATTTATATATTATAGAGAGATATATATATATACGGCCCTTAAACTTTAAACGTGAATATATCGCGTTTGAAAATCTGGGTTGATTTGCATGTAGTTTTTATGCAACGTTACCTCGACAGATTGATTAAGATAGAAGATAAATTAATTATTCATTTGCGACGTGTGCGGGTGACACGTGTTTGTATTTATGTTTTATGTTTCATGTATGTTGGAAATTTTTTTTTTAATACTTCTTTTGTGATGGTTGAGCGGATTGTTCGTTTTGACAGTCTTTGATGTTTTGTATACATGTGTGATTGTGATTAGAGGAGGATATTTTTAGCGGAAAGTTCATGTGGAGTCCGGATCCGGTATCTAAGATATAACTTTATAAGGTCCTGATTTGCTATTGTAGTCGTCCAAATATATCGATAATCATGCTTTAATTGAAATAAAACGAGCAGATAGTGATTTACGGTAAAAAAAAAGAAGGTCCGGATCTGGCACCTTAGAATATTTATAGGGTCCTGATTGGGTAATATAGTCGATCCGATTTTCTCACTGTATATGTTGTAAATGCTAAAATAATGTTGATCAAAATATGTCGTGATATATTATTTAAATCAAATTTTACGAGAAAGAATTGATTTACGGGAAACCAGGGTCCTCATCAGGTGTCATAACATATGTAGCTAGATTCTGATTCGGTGTCATATTCAATTTAAATATTTTGTGATACATTATTTAATTATACAATACGAGTAAAAATAAAATTACAGTAATAATGCAGTGGTGCTGATCCAAACCGAAAGATTGTCGTCCGGTCTTAATTTCATTCATACATTTATTACAGTGTGCATTTTTCATTATAAAATAAAATAATTTACCAACTATAAAAAATTTTGTCAATGTTTGAGACATTGTATAAATCATTTTTAATTTTGAAAAAAAAATGATAGATGCGAAAAAAATGAGATCTGCGTTATTTTAAAAATTTAAGCAAACATAACCGTATCGTATCATTTGCACTTTATACATAAATGTATAAACTCCAGTGAAATATGAAACTTAACAGAATTTCAATTTAATGAAACTGAAATCCGGAGTTGTAAATAAATAGCATTATATACCTGATACAGTACCTGATCCGGACCGGATTATCAAATGCGACAATTCGTTTTTGATTACTATAATACTAACAAAAAAAGATAGGTATTAAAACAAGATATTAAAGATTTTAATATAATTAACTGATCTCTTGTTATTTTTACGTAACTAACTTATTGTTTGCATTTCAACAAGGGGAATAATAAAAATTTTATCTTTATTCAATCAGCTGGTTTATAATTGATTGTAAACAAGTTAATTAAATTGCTCTTCGTATAAGAATTTATAAACACAAGTGCAATTCGATTCTTAAAAAATATTTTAATTTTGTTTAATCTTACATTACAGAAATTACAGAATACAAATATGTATTTTAAAATAACAAATCAGGACCGTAAGATCAAATCCGGTTACCCTATTTACATTCCTAAACTAATATTAACATAAAAATTTAATCTTAATAAACACTGGTAAAATTTGAATTTTAAAAATCCTTTGATTTCTTATATTCTTGCAATAAAAACAAATCTGGCCCTGTACGGCCAAATCCGGCTACCCTATTTACATTTCTACTTGAATATAAAATTCACTTTTTGGAAACACTGGTAATATTAGAATCTTAAATGTATTTGAATTTAATATAAACTTTAAATTGCAGAAATAGCGGAATGCAAATATTAATTACATAAACCAAATAAGGACCAGACGGCCAAATCCGGTAACCTTATTTACATTTTTACTCGGTTATTACCACAAGAATTAAATTCTCATAAACTCTAATAAAATTCCAATCTTAAAAATAGTTTAATTTAATTTATTCTTACCTTACTATCAAGTCCGGACCGGACGATCGAATCCGGCTACCTTATTTACATTGCTATACTCCGATATTACAAAAGATAATTAAATATTTATAAACACTAATAAAACCAAATCCGGAGCTGACGACCAAATCCGGTAACCTTATTTAAATACCATAAACAATTAAATATTTACTAACTCTAACAAAATCCTAATCTTCCAAATATTTTAATTTACTTTATTCTTACCTTACAACCAAATCAGGTCCACACCAACCCATTCACAAACCTACCAAAAATATGAAAAAAAAAATAAATAAATAAATAAAACCCCTCTTACTTTAATACCAACAACTTTCCAATTAAAATAACATCTTCCTACAACCCTCCCCACCTCCAGAAAAAAAAGAAAAACCCACTCAAAAATCGGTTAATCCCCACCGTAAAGAAATAATATTTACCTCTTCATATAATTTTTCCCCCAAGATAATCGCAGGTACAATAAAAAAGCAGCTCGTACCGTAAAAAAACGTACACGCAGAGAGCAGGAAAGGTAAAAAAAAAGAGAGAGGAAAACATTAATTTGATTCTATTGTTTCGTACCTCGGAAATCCCGTAGCCTCAGGACGGGGAGGGGAGAAAAACGCGCGATGTTTGCATTTGCTCTTTCTTCACCTCTATATATATATATAACTCACCCCCATAAAACAATGGGACGTCGTTTAAACTCCGACAAATATATATATATAAATACACATTTGTCGAGAAAGAGATAGAGGTTTGGGTGCCATCTTGGTGAAATCTTTGGTGTCTCTGCTGACTATGGTGGTTTTTCCCTGTACATATATAGGTCGATTCGAGTCGGAAATGCAAATTGCAGTTAACCCCATCAACGTCTTTTTGTATTCGCGTTTTCTCTCTTGGGTGTTGGGTGGGAACGACAGACGACACGTGTGCGTGAGAAGGGCAAAAAAACGGATTTAACTTCGTATATCGCACAGGTTAGAACGAGAGGTTATAATTGTCGTTTTCGATGTGGAATTGTTGGGGGTGTGTATTATTAGAATTTTCTAGACTAATTTTCGATTTTCTGGACGATAATGTAAATTTGAATGATTTTAAAAAAGTAAATTTTTTTTTTCATTGTTATTATTATTTATGGATTGATGTAGTAAGTTAGAAGTAGTATGTGCGAAAACGTAAACACGAATGATTTTGAGCAATCTTATAGATAACCATTCTCATGACAGTCAATTTAGTAAACGAAACAATAATCTTTGATTTGATGAACTACGTCGTAATCTTTGATTTGACGAATTATATTACAATCTAGAATTGAATGAACAATATCATACATGGACAAACTATAATCTTTACTTGATAGGCAAAATGATAATATTAAGTTATAGTAATTAATGTAATGGTCAATATCACAATCTTTAATTATATTAAGTTATTAAATGAACGAAAAGATAATCGTTGGTTGGATGATTAATATCATAATCCTCAATTTTATGAGCAACATCATAATCTTGGATTTCATGGATACGTACCATAATCTTCGAATTGATAGACAAATCATAATTTTTTTATTGAACCAAATGATAATCTTAAATTACTTTAGGTCAATATTATGGAAAAGATCATGATCTCTGATTTGATGGACTGATTGATAATTTTAAATCGTTTAAATAAATTTGTTGGACAGGATCATGATCTGGAATTGATGTTCATACCATAATCGTCGATTTAATATACCAAACCATAATTATTCATTTTTTTGATTAATTTTATGAATAAGATCATGATCTTTAGTTTTATGGACTAACTGATAATCTTAGAATATTTTGACAAATTTGATGAGCAGGATTGTCATCTTCGAATTGATTATCACACTTATAGACTAACTTATAATCCTAAAAAATTTTGATAAATTTGATGAACAAGTCATGAACTTCGACTTAACGGAATAAATGATAATTTTATCTAATTTTGGTTAATTATTATGGATAAACGATGGTCTTTAATTTTATGGACTAACAGATAATCTATAAAAAATTTGGCAACTTTGATGGTCAAGTATCATGATCACTAAACTGACGATTAATCCATAATCTTCTAATTGATAGACAAACCAGACTTTTTCATTGTTTTCGTCAATTTTATAAACGAAACCATAACCTCAACTTTATTAGACAAAATCCCAATTTTAAACTATCGCATACATTTTCACGGGCAAAACCATAGTTATCAATTATTATTATGACAAAAATTATGAGAATCCAATTCATTCCACAATTACCAACTCACCCATATTTTATTTCCACCTCAACAACGATTACAATAACACTGGAACATACTTTCCATTATTTAATTACCCTTCCAAAGCGATGAAGATCCTCTTCTCATTTTTTTATTTTGAAATTAAAGGTGTGGCGATTACATCTTCCCCTCGCGTTTTCGCTATTTAATTAACAGTTTAAAACGTTTTACCCACACACACTCTTAACCTAATTAAATGTAAAATCAACTGTACACCAAACATGAATAATTTCGATAATTTATTTTGATTAATTTTAAAAATTATAAAAGATACCGCGTACATAAATCGCGTTGTTCATCGACGTATTGGCGAAAGAATCGAATTAAATTCATTATTCGATTTTACCATAGTGTATTCCTAACATTTTCGTTAATTATTATTTAACATTTTATATATATATAATACACCCGTACATTATGTTTTTGCAAGATACATTTTCCTTCCGTGTAATAATAATAAAACAACGTGGAAATGTATGATTTTGTAATTAAATTGAATGATCGTGCATGTGTGGGTGAAATGGGGAAATGTGTTTATTTTATTTCAACAAATCTGTATGTATTATTTGTTAATAATTTCATTGTTGTGATGTTATATGCGCGTATATACATTTCATTTGAATGGATTGTGTGTATTTATGATGTTGTTGTAACCTATAATATTTTTGTGATTCCTACTTTAACGACGTAAACTTTTTCTAAGATTTTTACTTAATTTTGATTAATTTTGTGGGTGTTGGAAATGCCAAGATGATTGAAAATTAAAATTTCAATATTCGTACTTTATCCATGTAGAAAATTGTGATAATTTTATATTTATAAGAGTTTTCTTCGGGTTTCGTTTGTTTTATTTACATAAATCATGTTGCAATGTAGGTGGAAGAAGGGTCTTTAAACTAATTTTTATTTTTCCTACCTTACTGACTTAAAATAATTTAAACATAATTAATAACATTTATATAATAAAACTCTAAAATTTCATCATATTGTTATTATAGTATAGGAATTGTCAGATAACTGTTCGTTAGTGTTTTAGAAAATTTGAATTGAATTATTGATCCGTGTGATCGATGAATCATTCCTAAATATCAATAAATTTCTTTCAGTTTATATATTCATAAAAACAATTAATTAATACCTTTTAGGATTCAATGCTCTTTGTTTAGTCAATGTCGAAAAATTATACATTTATAAATAAGGTGGTCTTTCACACAATTTTTATCCTCGCTACTTTACCGACCAAATGTTTACGATTTGGTATCAAAGGTCCCCAACTCAACTTTTCTTCTTCCTACTTTACCGACTTTAAAATTTGCACAAATTAAATTTACACAGTATCAAATATTCAACAATAATTTTCTTATCAAGAATCTAACGTTATAATAATAACGTTATTATTCATTACTACCAAGATTTGTAAAATAAATTTAAAATAATTGAATATAACCTCAAATTATACAAAACTTCTTCCTAACTGATACCTCATAAAATCAACAAATATCCATTTCTAAAATTTATCACACAGACAGATTACTAGTTAATGAAGCTCAAGGAAGTTTTAAAATACTCTTATTTAATGACGTACAATTTCATGCGCTTTTTAAGTCGATAATGTAGTAAGCGTAAAAACAACTTTTGAATTATTTCACGCATTATTTCAGCACGGTAAAGTAGGTAACGTAAACAAATCCTTCAAATAATGTTTAATTACATGCGATCTTTCAGTCGATTAGGTAGTAAACGTAAAAAAATAGTTTAAATTATTTCACGCAACATATCACATATCACAGTAGGCGTAAAAAATTGCTCAAACTATTTTACTATCTACTTTAGGTCGATAAAGTAGGAAACGCAAAAAAATGATAGATTAAAAAAAAATTGGGTTTTTCTTTCCACTTAAAACAATCGTGAACTTCCAAAAATAATCTCACTACACGCAGACAAAAAATTTACTTCGCCCACACACACACGCACACAGACACACACACACACACACACACACACACAATCGATTGAGCAAAGTAGAAAAGTTTGGTAAATAGGTACAAATTACGAACGTTTATAGCGACCGACCGACGAGAACCCAGTAATTTTCATAATTCTTCGTACGACTAAACTTCGTAGAGCATTACGAGTAAAACCATTAGGAGCCACCCTTCCCCCTCCCCCTGTCCCTCTCTATATAATAGTCAATGAAAACTCATTACAAATGGCGGTACATCACGAAAGTCAAATTTCTCTCTCACTCTCCCTTTCTCTCTTTCACTCATTATAAAGAAAAATGATACATGTACATTTCGATCTCGAATTTTTTTTTCTCTCTCTCTCAATTACTGGTTTTATATTCTTCTGGGGGTGCAGGAGACAAAATAGATTACAAGGGTCTCTTTTCCCAACGACATGCAGCGACGACGTCGAGAGCGAGACTCGAGGTAGCTGTCGATAACCGTGATGTGACGCCTCTCTCTCTCTCTCTTACTCTCTCTTGTGCCCTTTTTTACCAGCAAGGCACTCCATTAACATCTCATTATGAACACTCGAGCGGCTCGTGCACATCACCTAAACCTCCATCTTCCCCTACCCCCCTATTTCTTTCTTCTTCTTCTTCTTCTTCTTTTCTCTGGTGGATGGATGGAGGGATGAGGAAATATCTTAAGTTTGAACTTCCATTAAAATATCTGCCAACCTCCGGTGTATACTTTTCGACTTTTCAATCCCTGTAGGAAGGGGGCTTTTACCCCCCCCCCCCTTCTCATTAACAAAGGACCGAACTTGAGTTTCTCCGTGGAATTCTGATACTCTCGATCACTGCATGGAGAGAATTTTCTAATGAAAATTACCGTGATCGTATGATTAATTTGACTCGCGGTGTTAGAGAGATGCCATAACCTAATACTAATTCATGTTTGTGGGAGGAAATCGTTTTTTGATACTATTTTGATTGATTAGATTATCGATAGAATGTTCACTGATTTACTCTGTTGTCATCTTGTGTGCATGTAGGGATTCTGAAATTATTTTTATTTTTCTCTTTGTTAAGGAGTTATTGATAGTGTATATAAATGCAGGTATGCCGATAAGTCGATTTTCTTGAAACTTTCGCATAAAATTTTTTATAACAGTAAGTAATGAAAATTTAGAGGTCTTTTTGTTACGTTGTTGCGAATAGAGATCGGCTATTATTTTAATCACTATTCAAATTTCGTCGATAAAAACTGGAAAAAACTAGGTAGTTTCTTACTTACCGATCTAATATTATAGAGATTAACAGTTATCAAACAAAAAGTTAAGTTTGCTACTATATAAGAAATATTTATAGTGTTTTAAATTAAAATTATAAATGAAAAGATCAAAAATTGTTTTTAAATGTGATATTAATTTCAAATTATAGAAATCTTCTCTAATCGATCATTTATATAATTCATATATAGATTGTTGGTACGGTGACAAAAATTAGAATTTTTACATAATTATCTAATAAAGCAAATAATCCCCTTAAAACATACATACGAGTCTAATGGACCGTTATTTAAGAAAAATCTGTTTTTTAATAACAGTTTTTTACATCGCTCGATAAATATCACTGTCGGTAAATCAATCCTTATAGTCAAATTATTGGAGTGAAAATTCCTAATTTTAACTTAGAATCACTATAGACTGTTTAAAAAAACCCATTCCATAGTAACAATAAACAACACTTATCGGTAACATTATCGCTCGATAATCGGTCGGTAATCCAAGATTTAGGTTTACAAATATTAAATTATTTAAAAATATTTAAAAAATCAAATTATTAACAAGATTTTAATTTTCCGAAAAACCGTAACCCACTTTGTCATACGAGGAAAATAATTTTTTTATTAGAATCTATCATCGATAATATGCCCTACAAAATAATGGAAAATTAGTGAATCTATTGCTTGTTTACATTATTAGTTATACGAAAAATTCACATTTTAAAATTATATGGCATTGGAACACAAAATGCTTGCTATAGCAATATTCTGACGATTAAGACATTAGTTCTAGGTAAGTGCGTTAGGGGGCTACCTGTTAATATGTGGCACTTACTAAAGTTTGCTATCGGTAGGGGATATATACCCCATGTCTTCCTGGTCGGAGTAGAGCTGTTTTTCAAAATTTTTATATTATATCATTCATCTGTATCTAGAGACGAGATGCCTGGACTCTACTGATGAGCTCACCAGGCATACTCAGTGCGAAATACAATCATTTTTTCCGTTTTATTTAATTTTATACTTCAATCAATTAAATTTTTTATTTTGACTTAGCTTGTCTTAGTTTTTTTTCAAACACTATCCTGTGAGGTTTTTAAAGTGGCTGGTATTAATGCAATCCGCCTTACAGAGTTGTGAGGAATAGTCTTTGGCTTGTGGAGATGAATAAATTCATTTGTCATATAAATTGTATAATCTGCACATGTTCCAAAATTTGATAAAAACAATTTAAAAATCGTAGCATCTCAATAATTCTTACCCATATAAATAAGAAACAAAAAACGCAAAAATAAACTCTTAAAAAAAGCAATAATTAATTAACGATCACCGATCAAAATACCACACCCTTCTTTCAATTAAATCACATAACCACGTTACAAAATCATTAAAAAAAATATCGATAAAACAATACCTATTTCCCATCCAAAAAACAAAGAAAAAATTCAACAATACAATCGTATCGATAAACCTACAAAATATCTCAAAAAAGAAAAAGAAGAAAAAAAAAATCGATCGGTCGATAAACCCTATCCCTTATCCAAATAACCTCTCTTTTCCTATGCACCCACCCTCCCAAGTTTTAAAATAAACTATAAGCATACTGCAACATAAAATTAAATTCTTCTTGAGACGCTCTGTCGAGGAATCCTAAGAATTTGCGAAATTAATATAGGTTTCCCCACCCCCAACCGGCAACGTTTTATTCCCTCCCCCTCTTGTATTAATAATCTAGAGAAGCTTTGGTTTTACCGTATTATTGTTATTATGTGCACCGTCTTCTTCTTCTTCATCATCTTTTTTTATCTGCCCGTCAGATTTCCTGATCTTCGTGCATAATAATAATAATGATAATTTTTTTTATTTCCCCTCCCAGTCTTCGACTTCAAGAGTCGCTTCTTAATGAACGTTTTACTTTTCTTTCTCCTCGTCGTTTACAAGCGCGATATACACTTTGGTCGCGCGCCTTTTTTAAATTGCTTTTGAAAAAAAAACAATCCGCCGTCGCGGGATTGGACTGATGTGTATATGCTGTATAAATTTTAATTACTTTACGTCACCGGATCCTGATTTATGCACAAACAATGTTATATAGCTTTCGACTTTTACTTCGTTTTCAATGCGGATGGATGTCTTAATTTTTTTATATCGTGTTTTACGTACGCAGGTCGCAAATTGTGGTAATTTTGAGAGGTGATCTAAAAATCGAGTTTTACACGTACTGCGCGTAAAGTAGGCCATCTTTGGTTACTAAGGGAGTAAGAGATGCGTTTACCAAATGCGTAAAAATCTAGTTATGATATCATTTGTGTTTATTATGACAAAAATTGATGTCGGTAACGCGGGCGTAAATACGTATTTCATGCCCACTACAACATGTTGTTTTTTACGCTCTTGTAACAAAAATAACTATTTTAATTTAGTATAAAAGTGTTGTGTTTGATTATTATGATCTTAAAAATCATAGTAAATTATATAAATCAAGTATAATCAATCTTATTTTACACCCACCACAACATAAAAAAGCGTATAAATATAACAACAAAAATATTGCTGTGCGCACTAGTTATCTAACATACTCTATTCTGACACAAAATTCAAAAAATTCTGATAGAAATGCGTAAACCTATATTTTCTGCAATACAGACTTAAAAACGTATTTTACGTTCACTAAGAAATTATAGTACTTTTCCATACTATTCTGAAAGTGCTAATATTCGATATTGATAATGTGAAGACGGTTATTACAATACATGAAAAAGGAATTATTGCATTACACAAGGTGTAAAACTCAGATTTTACGCCCTCTACAACATCCATAGGTGTGTACAAATTATGACGACGGACATAAAAAGAAGATATTATCAAATAAATAAAATAGATTAAAACATACTTCAGTGGATGTAACATGTGTGTTTTACGCCCACTACGATGTAATCAAGTGTTTTTCAATCATCACTGACCAGAATATAATTGCGTTAAATTATTTATCCACAATATTTCTTTGCACTAATCATTATTATTTACCTACCGTGGAAAATTAATTATTACATCGCATATTTTAATCAAGCGGAATATCGGATTTTACTGCGAATCGATATATCCGTGTATACACCCGATGTAAATTTCATTGTGAACAAGCGAAAAAATAAAACGGTATAAGGAATTATAATTTTTTCCCGCAACACATCGTTCGTTAGAAACGAGGGAATAAAAAAAAAACAAATTTTTTGTTATTTCAAATATTCACGATTATGAATCACAGTGTAATTACTCAAAGCAAAAGAGAAAAAAAACTTGATAATGCGGAAAGTAGTAGACGGAGCGTCGATCCCTTGTTAGAAGTGAGGGAAAAAGAAAGAGGACCAACCCAGCGACAATGATCACGATTCTTGGTGAAAATGTTCGAATCTCAAGTGGCAAGTTTGCTTTAACTTTTCCAACGGCCATTATTTCACTTTTTTTTAACTTGCTTTTACACCCACTCGAAAGAGAGAGAGAGAGAGAGAGAGAGAGAGAGAGAGAGAGAGAGAGAGAGAGAGAGAGAGGGAGTTGATAGAAAATAATGAAAGTTCACTCGTACTACATTTTTTTTTAGATTTTCCTATGCATTGTTAACCCGAGAACGAAATGAATTCCGGAATCGTCTGATTGGCAGATTTCAGATTCAGAAATTTCCCTCAACGTTCGATTTAGTTCATTATTTTCTGATGATAAATATCGACAGTTGGAAATTAAGTTCAAATAAACAACGGAGTTCGATATCTCGTTTTTTCCCCTTTTTTGTGTAATGGCGTATAAGCTCGTGATACGCGTTTTTTAAAATTCAAATTTCCCGCGCTTGAATTTTTCTGGTGATTTTGTTTTTTTTTTTTTTTGAAACCATTTTGCTAGGAACGTTTTGTTTTTTGTATTGGTATAATTCTTCATTTGTTCGAGTATACGTGAATAATATTTATTTATAAGTTTGGGGTATCATAACCTATAATTATGTGAAGAGGGTTTATTTTACGATTGAAGGATTGTAACAGGTAATTTAATTATTGAATGAACACAATGCTTTATACTGTACAGGTTTGTAGTAACTTTGCGAAATAAAAAAAGTTTTACTAATGAAATTAATTGATTAAAATACGTTAACCTATAAATTTTTAAGACAGTTAATGAAATAATTTAGAACTAATGATTCATATTTAAATTACTGAAAGAGTTCCATGTCTATATGTTCCTTTAATTCTCGAAAATGTTTATTATTTTCAAAAAATATTTTTTCATTAAACGGAACTGAAACTTTTGAAAATTAAAAAGCGGGAAATTTGAATCCATAAAATCAAGAATACTTATACCAACTACTGAACTTAATCAATCTCCGCATATTCAAATTTTCGAAAATGTTGGTAAGAATATTTAACATATTTCGTTTTATTACATATACAACTGAAAATTTTGAAAATTAAAACCCCGAAAATTGTAATATTTGTTACTTTGAAACGAACAATTAAATCTATCAATAAATAATTTAAATAAAGCTCAATTAAACTAATCGTTACAAAACTTTGATAAGCTCGAAAAATTCAAACTGCACAAAATTTTAAAAGCACAATTAAAATAACGGTTACTCAACTTTGACAAAAACGCGGTAAATTCAAACTTTGGATAATAATAATTACACAAACCGTTATTACATAATTAAATAATTTTTAAATTAAAGAATAAACAAACTGACTCTTATTAAACTTTAATAAAAACGCGGTAAAATACAAATTTTTAAATGTAATTACACAAACCGTTACTAAAAAAAATAGATTTTTAGAATGCAGAACCAAAAACTACAACTTCAGCGTCGGAAAACATTCAAAAACGTAATGCAAGCTAACCGTTATACTAAAATAACCTAAAAAAAAAGATATCCTCCAATTTTTCCATCATAAATTTATATTGTTCTCAACGTATGTCTATATATATACACATACACTAAACATCTGGTGATCGACGTATGAAATTTCTGCCGGTGATGATTTTTGCGGTAACTCCGCTAGCGGAAATTAAACCTGCTCGACCGCGGGCTCTTGTAAAACTGATCGAGATGCCTGGAGAGGGGGGGGGGGGATGGAAGCACTGTCCGATCTTCGAATGTAGAACGTAAATGTTATAACCTCGATCTCTCGTAAAAAACGAGAGAGAGAGAGAGAAAAAAAATACATCCAAATGAAAAATTAAACATTTAATAATTGTAAAATGTGAGTGTGTTTCGAAAGGATATCGAGTGTCATCGTCGAATTAACAACGAAACAAGTATCGCCCTCTTACGAAAAAAAACAATAGTTAAATCTATTTATTACAATAACAAAAAAAAATTTCTTTTAAAAAAAAGGTGTATTGTTTATGTTTATTATGATTATTTTAAAAAGTATACTATTACTCCTTGTTTGTCTTGTAGATATATATCTATATGTATACGGGGTATCGAAAAAGTATGGGCACACCTGAACATATCTCGGAAAATAAGGGTGTAAAAAAAAACTTTAATTGCAAAAATCTTGGGAAATCAAAACGGTGTTGGTGCAGTTGACCTTGAATTTGTCCTTGTGTTTGACTTTGAATGTCATTTGAAGGTCAACATGATTTTTTCCTTCGCTTTAAACACGAAACCCCGATATATGTCTGAAACATCAGATTCCGAATGAACGGTGAATTTAACGTCCAAAATGACAGTCTCTAATTACTAAAAATATGACCTTTAAAGGGTAAAGTGAAGGTCAAATGTCAAAAAATCATCTATAACATTCCTCTTCTTCAAACTTTTCAGTCACCCAAAACTTTAGTATTTAAACATTTTTTTTCTACCGTCCTCACCTTCCGAGCGATACTCAGAGGCGTCCATACTTTTGGGACATCCCATACGTGTGTACACGCACACACACGTACATGCACAAACTCGTTAAACCACTTACTACTTTCGCTCGAAAAAAAAATTGGTATAGGCCATCGAGGTAATCCGGATATTTCTACACGTATAGAGAGAGAAAGAGGGACATATACATGTATACAATATCTCGGAGGGCTCGTATATAGCGGGTGTAATGGTGCATTAGCTCAGGAGGAAAATATATTAATATTAAAAGGTGTTGTACGGTAGTAGTCCTGGCTGACCGAGTCTCTAATTAGCGGGGAGAGAAAGCCCAAGGACCTTCAAGAATTTAATGGACCGGTCCTCTCTCTCTCTCTCTCTCTCTCTCTCTCTCTCTCTCTCTCTCTCTCTCTCTCTCGGGCGTTAACAACTCGATATCTCGTTCATATACTTTACCCGAAACTATATGAATATACATATTGCATATGCGCGTGTGTGCGGTAAATACATTTTGTATATATATGAGAGTGTTTGGTAAATACATGTTGTATGTAGGTGTGTATGTGTGTGTCTGTGTGTGTGTGTGCGCGCGCGCGCGTGTGTTCAGTTTTTCTTTATCAAAAGTGCAACGAGTCGGATTGCCGTTCTCCTTGTTATTCGTACATATTCTTTTTTACATCTGGCCTTGAGACTCGAGGCTTTGTGTAAAGTTGATATTTTCTTCTTAATCGAGCGAGTGTGTCGGTAATCCATACAGTTTTTGTTTTCGTTTTTTTTTTTAAATAAACGATATTTGGATGTGAAATGAAAAAGAATGTTTATTTCTGGTAAATCGATTAATTAATATTTAATTTTTGATATTTTATTTCGATTTTACTTTTAATTATTTTATTGGATAAATAGTTTAATAAAGTTTTTAGTGTTCGAAAGAGGAAGGTAAAAGATTATTGAACATACCGTTTAATAAAAATTATACATTAATATTATAAATTAATTTATTAAAAAATTTCATAAATCATTTTTTTGGGATATTATTATCTAATCGAGTTTCTAAAAAATATTGTACTTTCGTTTATGTTAAAAAAAATAAAATATTTATTTTAGAATGAAATTATTTACTATATATGAAGTTACAATTTTTTATTTTATTTTAATCGAGTCAGTATGTCAGCATTTGATATTATTTTAAGAACGATTGGCTTATGAAATGGAAAAAAAAATTATTTATGACTTTTTAAGAGAAAATTTTGATTAATCAATTAATTAATTAATTTTTTGACATTTAAATAACATTATTATTATTTAATAGGAAATAAAATTCAATTTTTTTTATTTTAATGTTAGAAATTTTATGATAAAAATAAGTATTTATATAAAATATTCTTAAATATTTTTCTATTTTTATAGTTTTTTAATATAAATAATTCGCGTACAAAATCAGAAATTTTATTTACGCATTTTAAAAGAAAAATCTTTTGACAAGTAGATATAAAATATTTAATCTTGTAAATTTGATTAAAATTTCATTTATTTTAATACTCTTTATAAAAATTTAATTTAAATTTCTATTTGAATAATATTCGCGGAAATGTAATTTAATCGCAAAATTAAATATTTGAGAAAAAATAACGTGTTGTAACGCAAGAAAAAATTAGATTAACTTAAATAAAAATTAAAATGAAAATTCTTTGAAATTCAATTGATTGGAGAAAAATTAAATAATAAAAAATAAATCATTTTATAATTATATGTAAGTAAACTAAATAATCATTTATCTTTGAACACTACGAAAATTGTTTTATTTAATCAACTAATGTTTAGTTATTGTAAATTAATAACTAAGAATTAGATTCTTGAAATTTGATTGAAATTTAACGTTTTTTGAGCCAAAAATTAGGCCAAGTGTCATAAAATACCCAAAAAAGTGCCCAAGTAATGGCAAAATCCGAGTTTTATTTAACCTTCAAATGGTAAATTTCTACTAGGGATTTCAAAACAAAAATGGAGCTTATTATTTGTATTGTTTGTATACGATAAAGATTTTGATGAGTCGATTAAATCTTAATTTTAATTTTGTATATATTTGAATAAATTTAAGGAAATAATTTGAAATGTAATATAATAAGATAATAAATATCCGATCAAAACAATTGTTTATAAGCAGAATTAAATAACGTTGATTTTATAAATATTAATTTAAATTTTTTGTGCATCATAATTTTTAGGCAAATAATTTTAAATTTTAATTTAAGATATCAAATATATGATAAAAAATTTTTATAAAAAAACTTAAATAAAGATTTATTATTTAAAGAACAATACATATCCCCCTTCAATAACATTTTGTATGTATTAATTTCAATTATCACGAATCAGCGTTAGAAAAATAATTATCATGTATTAATTAATAAAAAAATATTCCTTTCACTTCGAATCCACACCACATATTGATTTTTATCAAACATTTTTTTATTTATAGTATCCACATTACCTTATAATTAGATATATGTGTGTGTGTGTGTATAATATAAATTTTGTGAAAATTATTATTATAAAATGAATTTCGTACAGGGGTGTATAGCAAACGGGATAGAGAGAGAGGAAACGGGACACGTTGGTCGATTTTGCGAATGTTCATTTCAAATGTGTCAGAAGTTTAGGATTGCAAAGTTTAGGAATGAGTATGAGTGCTTTCAAGCTTGCCAATCAAACTTGGCTGGCCCCCGAGAGTGTCGCGATCAAATTGAAAATTGTTTCTTACTAACCCAACGGATATATACATATACCGGTATAAGACTTTTTTTTATCTCTTCTCTCTATTTTCCAACTTTTTAAATAACGAAAATTAAGTGTAAGTAGTTTGTTTTATATTTAAATTATTTATTTGAATGTATTTTTTTGGATTAACTCATTAGTAGGGTTATCGTGTTGAAAAGATATTTAAAATTCCCGCGTTGATTTTTTATAAATTATTTTTAGTTGTAGTATATTGTAGTGTGTTTCGAGATTAATTAAGCTTATTTTTCGAAAAGTTAATAAAATGAATAATTGGACATGAGAATTTACTCAAATTTCAGATTGACAGGTAACGTCCAATTTCTCATTTAGATAAAAAGAAATTAAATAATATTATTTACAAAAATTAAAAGACGTTTCTTTATACCATAAATAATTAAAAAATTTTACGATTATACGATTTTAAGATAATTATTTTTAATTATATACAACAATAAGTGTACCAATTTTAAACAAAAAACGGTAAAATCTGTAATTACTTTCAAGTTTCGATTATTTATTGATTCTTTAATTAATCTTTAATTATAACTAAAAATTTTCAAAACCGTTAATCTACTGAAATGAAGAGAAAGACGTGAACTATCAGACGTACAAGTTTGAATTAATTATCAATCATTCGCTCTTTCGATGGATTGTTTCGAACTGTTCTAACCTACAAACCATTGATCTCATGAATAAATAAACATAATCTATTTCAATATCACGAAGTGACGGATGACGTCTATATCTCCTTCTTTCGAAACAAATTGACATTGTCATTCGATAACAATGATTTGTATCTTCTAAATAATAACAAACAGTCATTATGAACACTTAAAGATATTTCAAAAATTCAAATATCCCGCGTTTACAATTTTTAGATTACTATTAATTATATATTTTAAATTAATTATTACATTGTACATTTTAAATATTTTAATATTAATTTTTAAATATATAATCACGAATTGTAATAAAAAAAATGGTTGAAAATATACAGTTAAACGTTAAAAATTCTGAAAAATATAAAGCGCGGGAAATTTGAATTGCGAATTTTATCCTTTATGTCCTATACGTAAACAACTGTGAATTCCTCCGTTATGGTGGATATTAAAAATAATTTTGAGCCTGAAATAACGACACAATGAATTATCTCTAAAAGAGGAAACGAAAACCGTTGATCAGAACGATACAACCTAACCTGAAAGTTAAATTCACATCGACCACGCAATATTTTTCTTTTTCTTCCCGAGCAACACCCCGTTAATCAACGTATACACCGATAAAAAAAATGCAAGTATCGTAAAGTGTGAAAATATTCGAAAGTCAAAATGTCCATTTAACACCTTAATTTTTCCTCCCCTTAAATTTAAATGTAACGAGGCACAAACCAAACTTCTTTCTCGAGTGAAAACCTTTTGGAGAGCGTAGCCTGGGTAAAGGGCCAATTTCAAGACTATGGCTAATAAACTACTTTACTACCCTCGTGGTTCGTTCCGTTCCGTTCGCTATATACCAAAGAGGAGGAGGGGAGGGAATTACGTTGGAGTGAGTGAGAACCCAGTAAAGTCTCATACGCTTAATGACGAATTAACGGACTCGCTTTCGTGTCTCCTCCCTCCTTAAGTTTTATATCTTGAAGCTCGACCTATACCGACGCCTTATACCTTAACTTGGGTGGACGGGCTTATTTGTAAATTTACGGAGGGAAAAAAGAAAAAACGGACCGATCGTAAAATTTTTTTAACCTCTTTTCTAGTCGGGTGTAGTTTATTATATATATTTGTTTGTTGTAAAATAAGAAAGAGAAAAATGTAGTGAGGAGGAGATGTGTGTTTGATAATAGGGTTGAATTAATAGTTAAGTGAAATTTTTTTTATTTATTTAGATTTCTTCAATATGTTTGTGTGTTTGGATAGGCATTTCATTTTTAGGGAAATTAGATAACTATTTATGGAGAGATGAAACCGTAAATTTTTTTTTGTTTAAGTAATTGACGATAAAATTGGAATTAACGTTTGAAAAGTTCATTCACCTAACCTCAAAATTATCCATTAAATGGTGAGATAAATATTGTATAACAAAAAAATTATTAAATTATAAATTTATATAAATAAAAAAATTTATAAATTAAATACTGGTTATGTAATCAAATTTTTACTGAACGATGATGATAATAATAAAGTATTAATGAATTTTTTCGGAATTATTGTATATTAATATTTAATATAATTTTTTTTATATAAATTTTAGAGGATATAATTAAGAAAATGTGACGCATATTAAAAAAATCCAAGTACCAATTCTTGTTTTAGTATTACACTGTCAATAAATTTTTATTTTATTAATTCAACAAATAAGTTATAATGATGTTATAATAACTGTTACAGGGATCTACGCTTACCGATCTGAAATTAAAAAAACTGAAAAATAAAAATGAAGATGATAGAAATAAGTAAACAGCACTATGTAAATAAAAGATGGGCACACTGATGGTAAGTTAAAAATTTTACTCATTTTATAGAATTAGAGATCTATCGAAATTTACTAAATTAGTTTAAAACTTATAAAAGAATCCGGTGGAATGAAATTTTAAAATAAATTAATTTTTTTCTTAAAAATCGTTCCGTCGGTCGGTATTAAGCACTATCGGTATTAAAAAACTTATATGTAAATAATTTAGATAAAAATTTACATTGTAAAGCTACTGTTTATTAATATAACTATGCAAGAAATTAATCGAACTTTCTTTTAATAAAAAGTGTTTTATTACATTTTATTATTTTTTATTTAAATTAAATAAACGAAACATAGTCGGTAAATTTCTGATGGTAAGGGGACTGTGGGTAACTTATTTAAGTTAAAAAAAAGCAAACAATATTTAGGACGTATGAAGGATCTTTATAGACTTTAATTTATTTTGTAATAATAAGCGGATGAATAATTCATTATCAATACCTCTGTCGGTAAATTATTACTTGCACTGTCGGTATCCTAAATCTACATAGGAATTATTAATTAAGAAAAAAATCAAAGAAAATAAAAATACATGAAAGGGCCTAAGAAATCGAAATCCACATTTCAATAACAATAACATTAAAGGTATGTGACATCTGAATCGGCAAGACCTGCCTAAAAAATTCCAAAAATTGTAAAATCTACGTATGAAAAATCTGAAAAAAAATCACAGATACTATTCAAAACAGATAGAATACCGTAACAGAAAATTTTTTACGAAATAATTAATAATTAATTAATTCTATATAAATAACCACTTTAGATCGGTAACACACAGCTATAAAACTACAATGTATGGCTACCAAAATGTCACTAATTTAACAATAAAAAAATTAGAAAAGATCCACATATCAACTCTAAAGGAACTACAACACCCTTACATAGCCTCTTTATCAATAAATACAATAATCCTTGTTCAATAAAACTAAAATCTTTTTTCTTTACGTTTAACACCTCTTCGTCGGTAAATCCATCCAAAATTCCAAAGCTCATTATTCTCAAATATAAATCAATCGATAATCGCTTATCATTCCCACCGCGTGATCAATATATAAACAAAAAAGAACCCCCCCGTTCCTAAAGAAACGAAATCAGTACTAAAAAACCGAACAAAGAAATAAGAAAATTCGAGAACCTGCCCCCAAAAAAAAAAAATTCAAGGTAATCAAGCGCAGAGTAGGTGATCGGTAACAAACAAAAACGTCAGGGAAAATTGAAAAGGGTCCCACATATATACCCCCTTCCCCCCCCCCTGTCCCTGCCCCTATTTTGGAGTTCCATTCAAGCTTAAAACGAGCCGCGCACACACACACACACGTACCTACATACGAGGTATATAATTTCGAAGGTAACGCATTGGATTGAATTTTATAGTGATTCGAACCACCACCCGCTCTCCCCCCACTCTTTCGAAAGATAAGAGCATATTTCGTATACCATCCTCTACACATACCTATAGACATATACATATATATACATATATATACATACGTACCGACTATCAATAATAAAACGTGAGTTTATGACGTTGGGAAATAGCTGGTACGCTTCTCGCGAAAGTAAAACGCGGACACACCTGCGCGAGAATTGAATGCGTTAACGTATTAGGGTTCCCTCTTCTCTCGCTCTATCTATCTCTCTCTTTCTCTTTCTCTCTTTCTACGTGTGTCTCGACGTGTATTTGAGTATTCCATAGGTGTATATTCCAGGAGGAGGGGGAGAATATGAGTTTCTCGCTCTCTCTCTCCCTCTCTCTTTCTCTATATATATATGTACCTCTTCCGATCATCGGTATTCATCTTATATACACTTACGAATTATTATTTTTTTTTGATTTGTTATTTCTTTTTTTTTTTGTCTCCCGCTCGCTCGGTATCAGCGGAGTGAATCCATCAAAATTTCTCTATACGTGCATGCATGTGTATATATACATATATATATATATATATATACTATATATATATATGGATATTTTAACGAGCAGTTTATCGATCACGACGTCCGCGTGGATGTATGTATGTGTGTGTGTGTGGCCAACGCGACGTTATGGGTACTCTTTTGTAAAGGTACACGAATGCAAGAGAGAGAGAGAGAGAGAGAGAGAGGGAAAAATTGGAAAAGCAAGTTGTAAATCATTCGTTGATTGATTTTTTTTTGAAGGGGGTATTGTTAGTTGTCAGCTGGTTATTATTTTTTTTTGGGAAATGTTTGGTATAGGAGATGTTGAAAGTGTATAGGGATGTGCGTTTTATTTTTTTTTTTTATTAGGGTATGCTTTTTGTATTGACGTTGCCGTCTGAGATGTTAATATAGAGTAAGGTGTACGTGTAGTATTATTTAATTAACATTTTTTAATAAGTTTTATTACTAGGAGATCGAGATTTTTTTATTATTTTTATTTTATACCCAATATCGTTACCGATGATGAGTGATTGTTTATTGTGTATTAATTTAAAATCCTTTTATTGGATATATTCACTGCGTAAGCTTCTATATCGTTCGGGCATCGTGTATTAATTTTTTTTACCCTTGGACATGTTTTAAATAATATACCCACATTTTTCTAGATTTTACATCGAGAAATTCATCAGGTTGTTTAAATTAAAAGTGTTTTTTAACTAATGTTAACGACCAAACATTGTTTATTCATATTATTATTAAAAATTATTTTTAATTTCGACGTTAAGTCTTCGCATATGTTTTAAACAGAATACTCAGATGTTTAATTAAAAATTTCAGATATAATGTTTGGGTTGAAAGGTGTAGATCCCTGTAATATGGGTCTGATATCCCTAAGGAGGTGTGTTACCGACCGGGCAAAGAAAATAATTATTACATTTATTTAAAAAAATACACAATTTTATGCAAAACCCGAATACAAAAAAACACTAGATAATTAAATGATAAATCATTATACAAAGTTTCAGATCAATACAACAAAGACACCCTAAAAAATTTCTGCACCGAAAAATCACAGAAATTCGTATTTTTTCGGTGCAGAATCTTTCACTTGAAACTTTGTAGAATGACTTATTATGTAATTATCTAGTGCTTCTGTATTCGGGTTCTACAAAATATTGCTTTTTTTGCTCGATCGGTAACCCACCGGGTATGCCACCCCCTTAAGATGATGTCAAACTCGTTATTTTACCATCCGAGTTATTTATCAACAGAGCACGTATTGTCTTTGCCATACTTAATATTTAGTATTAGGAAGATGATTTGTCTGATGATTACCGTCCATGCAAAGTAATTTAACTTCCACATTTATTCAAGAAAATCTAATATGTTTTATGAAAAACCCCAAATACAGAAGAAATAGCTCATTTTATATTATATTATACTTTTACTTATCATCATATTTTTTAAAGAGATTGGTAACGGTAGATCACTGTAATTTACAACCTGCATAAATAGTTTGTCATTGTCTACTTTTAACTAAAAATTTAATAATTATTTCAGTAACTTACCAGAATCTTTTTAGATTCTTCAATTAATAAAGTATATTTAAAAAGTTATATAAAATTGTTATTGCTCATACTTACGAAATTTTAAAAATAAGAAATAAAATATAATAAATGAATTTATCAATACATCACATTTTTTAAGAAATATTGAATTAACAAATCAAGTTTTTTTTAATTTATTTATTTAATTTTATTTTGTACATAAAATATAATGTAGAACAGGGTTACATATTATTTATTTTGTATTCAGTAATCTTTACATTATTATTGTGATGACACGGTAAAATTCTGTCGATTCTACTATTAAATTGAATGTTCTTAAACAGCTGATGTCGACTGAGCTGTTTACTAAAAATTTCTCTCAAAAACCCTGTCATTACCAAAAAAAGTACATAATCATCACGTGACATAACCTAAAAAAAATTACAACAACCATCAATGTAAAGAATGTGCTTTTATTATAAATACTTGTCAATTATTCCAATGTCTTGTTCAAAAGTCTAATTATGTTTCGCCATCCAGTTCGAATTCAGTAATTTGATACGTGTCACAAAAGTAATCGATATTGCGTTTCGTATCACGCGAGTAAATGTACATTCTTTTCACTAAAAAAAATTTTTCGCGAGAATCAATTTTTGTTGGCTCTCATATTTTTATTATGAATGATAATTACTATGAAACGATAAAACCATAAGAAAAAATTACTTTTAAATCGGATTTTAATAATATTATCAAAAAATTTACAAAGTTAAAATTCCTAACCTCAAAATGATCGTTTTTCAGTAGGAAATATATATTAAATTAATGAAATTAAGTAAAAATGTTTTGACCTAACCTCAAAATGATCAATTTTTGCTAGGCTATTAAAACAAGAAGAATTTCCTAGAAAGAATGAAGAAATGATATTTTTTTGACAAAAATACTGGTGAATTTACAAAAAGTCTCAAAAAAACGGTTCCGAAAAATATTTCAATTATATCACTATCAATTATTAATAAAAAATTTTTATTAGCGGTCAACGAAACGTACTTATTGTAATTAATCTTCAAAAACGTCTTCTCACCGAACTTCAAAATACTCGAATTCCACTAGGTTATCAACAATCATTACCAAAATTCCTTATTCAAAATCAACAAAATGCATTTCCTTAACCAATTAATCCCTAAAAAATGGTTTAACCCAACCTCAAAATGTCCCTAGCTTACTATTTATTAACAGCATATCCTTATAAAAATACAAAAAGAAAAGTCACAGCCATACTTTAAAATTAGTATCCGTTAATAGTACTATCAAAAAGTTGTCAAACTAAGCACGAAGATGAAATTCCAGTATACACGTGGTGTTTAACAAGGCTTCACAGGAATTCTGGACTACTCCCTTTAAGATCGTATATCTTCCACCTCGAAAATTATTCGTCCCGCGTAATAAACACCGAGTACAAAATTTATTTCAACACCACAATTGTTACATTATAAAAATCCAAATTTTTTTTTTATAATATCGAATTAACTTATACAATATCGATAACTCTTGAATATCGAATCGATTATTTGAAAAAAAATCTCGACATTCTCGATCGTTGACGGAAAGTAAACAACAAATTTTAGATAGAAAAAAAACCAAGTTTTCAGGACGCGGGTCGACCGAGCCGAAAGAAAAATAATAAGGGTAACATTGATTTTATGATTATTAGGTTAATTTAAACAGACCATAAAACAACGTTACGTAGAACTTTAATAACAGATTTTCCAAAAGCTCATTTCACGCGTGTCAAAAGTTTTAGAATACCAAAGTTTCGAATGCGTTTGCGTTACCGCGATTCATGTAAATTCTATAATTTAAAATTTGTAAATGTTATAAATGAATGTGAAGACAAAAAAATGAGCGAGCGTAAAATCTTTATAATTGTTATGTATTTTGTTCTTTTTTAAAAAAAAATCGATTATTATTAACGAAATGAAGAAATGTTATTATTTTATTTCTAAATATTATAATTAACGATGACCCTAGTGGATATTGATCATTTTAAGGTTAGGTGAATCAGTTTTTGATGTAATGATCAATTTTTATCGAAAAGATTAGGTTTCATAAATGTTTAATTTATATTAGTCATTATCATTATAATTATTCTACATAATTTTTTACTTATTCTTTTATTAATTTACAGAAATATTAAATTTGACCTTAAAAAACAGAAGTTAATAATAATTTTTGTACAATAATTCTTAATAGGGAAACTTAAAGAATTTATAAAACTTTCTTTTTATCAAAATTGTCAATAATTCCATAATTATAGATTAAATATAAATGCTTTGTCTAACCTCAAAATGTTTGATTTCTACTATTTTTTTTATTAAATTTAAATAATTACCATATCGTTAGTGAAAATTGAATATGTTCCTAAATTTAAGAGTATACTGCACCTTCATTTTTTATAGACTCTTACCGACATTAACTGATTATTCAAATTTATCTTTCAATTTGCATATTTTTTCTAACCTACGAGTTGATGCACTTTCCATTATGTGCAAAAATTGTGCATGTTCTAAAAAACATTTAGAAAAAATGAAAATTAAAAATTATGTTTGAACAATCAGACACAGAAAACTGTAATCTATACAGGCCTATTTTTATTACAAATGTGTCCCAATAGTTTTAGATCATAAAGATGAAAAACTAAAAAAATTTTTTTTACTTGATTCTATCATTAAGATTAAAAGAACCTTTAATTTTTTTTGCACCCTAAGATAAAAAACGAAGTCCAGTCAACAATTGTAGCCTCCACTACAAATCTAAAAGACTCGTTAACACCTATAACCCCAACTTAATTTTTGTTTCAAAAAAGAAAACAAAAAATTTTCCAATCTTACGTATCCTAACCAAAAAAAATTTGATGAAAACCCACAACCCACAGTCAAAAATTAACTTAACAAAGAGGAAAAAAAAGGGGGGGAAAATGTTGTCAGGAACTCGTCAAGGGAGCAATAAGGCCGTCAACTAAGGTTCGCACCTTCCTTCCTTCCTCTCTCTCTCTTGTGCTTGCAAGCTCGACTAACTGTTTTCCATGACGGCGAACGACGAAAACACGTTTCTTACCCACACGGATAGATATGCGCTCTCGCACCCACACAGACTGGTTCGAACTTGTTCGAGTCTGTTGGGCGCCCGGAGGCACCGAGATATCGTCTCGAGGAACGTCTTACGTGCGTACACTCCATAATACGTTATATATTCGGGATGGTGTGTATAGTAGACACACCTCGGGGACACGCAAGAACGCGGGAGAGGGGCTGATGTGTATGTGTACGTATATATATATATATATAAGGTCTTGATGGGTACGCGCGACACATACCTAAGACCCGAAGTAGAGAGAGAGAGGGCGGAAAAATTTATGCATACGAATCGCGTACTTTGCATGAAGATTGAAATGCTTCAACTTCTCAGATTTTTGGCTAATCGAATTCCTGGATTAGGACGCGAGGAAGAAGTGAGGTTATGTCCTCGGTGGACATGACGTTTTACGTTACAGGAATCTCTACGTTTTTTTTCTCATAAGTGCATACAATTTTTGTTTAGATTCCTGAATGTCGTTCTTTTATTGAATGTCAACTTTTATGTTGATTTAAAGAAGCCCTGCAGAAGGAAAAATTATGATATTTTAAACAAAATTCTGCTTTTGATTAGCGACGTTTCGTTTTTTTAAATACTTGAGTTTTCCATCATTATATTGATTTCTTTTGATCGAGATATGGAAAGTAAGAATATGTCGTGGCTATTCACACCAACAATCCACGTAAATATATACAATCAGGGACATCGGTATCACCTGATTGTAAAATTAAGAAATGTAGCCGGTCTCTTATGTATAGCCTAGAGGATGTTACTTCACTTTGGGATTGAAATTTTACTAGTGACAGTTTCTCGAACTAACTAATACGTGGATTGTTGGAGCGAATAGTCGAAATGAAGTACGAAATCCACCGGGTATGTCATATGATTTTTACAAATAATAAAAAAAATTACACTGGACAAGTATTGTAACTAGATTCGAGCAATAGATTCATTTACTTAATTTTGCAAAATCTGGTATCTAGGTGCAAACTGCATGGAACCCAAGACATATTTATGACGGACTCTATTATTTAGGAATGTCATAGCTGTCATAATAACGGTCACAAAACCGATTCTAAAATTACGCGTTGTTTCTTATTACTTAATTCTTTGTCAGGTCGTTAACAAAGCGTAAGTATAAATTTTTCAATAAACTTTATAAAGATAGCAAATTTTCAAGTAGTTTGTAAGATTTTAATCCTAGAAAATGTCTACTGTAAAGAACTAAATCTTACCTGCGAAGATTATTAAGAGACTTTAAGATTAAAAGAAACTGTAAAATAGTCAAATTTATAAAATGAAAAAATTTACAAAATGACAATATTTTGAAAATTTAGTCTTTTAGCATAGGGCATAGGACATTTTCAGGACTGATAATTAGGATCTGCTAATAAGGAATCAGCTGAAATGTTATACCTACATCGGTAATAATTTTTGTTGAGATTTTCAAAATATTCATGTCTATTATCCTAGGGAAAATCACACATTGTTTATAAAATGTTTTTGAACTATGTGATCAATAATGCGAGATAAGGGTTACGAATCAAGTTTCATCTAACCTCAAAATATTTAATTTCCAGTAGGATTCACGATTATTACAAATAATTACGATGCATACCTCTCTTTTTTAAAAATTGATAGAAAATGACAAAATATAACCTATGAAATACCCATTTCTATCCGCAAAATATTAAAAATAATCTAATTTTAATTATAGCTCTTAGTCACATGTTTCAAATTAATGCTCCCTACTTTTTCCTCATTACGCCAACATAATTTGTCACCCACAACGAAAATTCATCACATAAATGAATTCGATCGCCACAAAGCAATAGCAATATTTATTCAATTAAAAATCATTCTGAAAGGTAGAACATAATTTTTAGAATCGTATCAAAATAATAATACCTCCTCCTTCATCTTCTTCTCTTGCTTCTTGTTCGAGAAAGAAATATGCAAAGTGAAGTTTAAGCAAAGTGTTTTCCAAAGGTGCCTCGTGACAAAAGGCCAACGGTAGCACGATTCTCGTAAACCGCTCTTCGACGTCGAATTTTTTCATTTTCACTTTGCGGAAAGCCGCTTTTCCTAACCTCTCTCTCTCTCTTCCTCCTCATCCTCATTCCCAGAGTTGCACGTGCAGCCTATATAAAGAGCGCGCGATGTGTCGTCACACCCTGCACCTGACGTCGTCGCTTCTTCTTCTTCTTCTTTTTTCTTCTCTAGTTCTTCTGAAAACGAATAAGAGATTCGACGCATCCTTCCCCCACCTAGATTCACAAACTTTTGTCGTTGGGGCACCCCATACACGACGAAAACTCGGATTGAATGAGGATGGGGTGTGGAGAGTTTGAGATCAACGAAACTAATGTGATATCCGAGCAGTTTATTTGATTACGTATTTTCGGGATGAGTTTTAATGAGACTAACTTGTATTTTTATGTTTCGAGGCATATTTTTCTTTTATTGTTAATTTGTTCGTCGGGGATTCGCCGAAAAATTTGGAAGATTTAGAGATGAGGAAGTAAGTAAAAAATGATTGCGTATAATTTTTTGAGTACTTTCAGTGTTGATTTCGAATTTTAAGTGATTTTATAGGAATTTTCTAAGGTTAAATGATTTCAAAGTAGATTTCAAAGACCAAATTATTCCAAAATAGATTTAAATAATTTAATTTTATTATAAACTGATTTCAAAATAAATTTCAAAGATTGTAAGTGATTTTATAGTATATTTAAATCGCAAATAATTCTAAAAAATATTTAAAAATAAAATGTTAATAAAATTACTAAATATTTAAAAATTGATTTTACATTTCAATAGATTTCAAAGTTGATCTAAAAGTCAAAACAATTACATAATGTATTATGAATTTTTCAAATGATTTAAAAGTGGATTTCATATTTTAAATGAATTTTCAAATGTCAATGTATGATTTTTGACAAATTTCAATGATTTCACGTAATGATTTCAGGCGTGGTTTTAAAACGATTTTGTGAATCATAAAAGTGATGTGAATTATTTAAAAATGACAATAATTTCAACATTAAATATTATATTATAATATATAATATAAAATTATATTTTCAATTATATTTTCGATTTTATACTTACATAATTCTAACAATTTAATAATTAATTTCAATGTTCAAATAATTGCAATACAGATTTCAAAATTTTTAAAAATTTATTTCAAATCTCGTGTACGTTTTACAATTTAACAGAATGTCAAATACGTTTTCTGATAACTTCAAATAATTCAATTATTAATTTCCAATTATAATTTCAAATTGATTACCCAAATATAAAGTATGGGATCGTGTTTTTGTATGTTTTTTACGTCTGCAATCACAATTCCAAACGTTCCCTTCGATTGCAATAATGATTCCGTACGAGATTACATATTTTCCAACAATTTAATAATTACGAATAACAAACTCGTTGGTAATAAAAACACTTGTAGATCAAGTAAAAGTAAAAGTTAAGGATCCATACCTTGCAAATAAGAAAAAAAAATCAGTGATAAAAGCAGAAGAAAAGGACACTAGTACAAGAGGGAGAGAGATGGAGGAAGTTGTCTCGTCACAAGTTTCCATTTAGCGGTGCGCTCTCGTCCCGTCGTCTCGGTGTTCCGAAGCTTTACGAGGGGGTTAAAACGAGGCCGAACCGATAAAACTTAGCTTACGCGCTTAATACGACATCCCATCGGCCTAATTCACTTCACCGTTCGTCTTCGATTTTTATTTCATTCCTTCCCTAACCTTTCTCTCTCTCTCTCTCTATAACGTTGTCATACGTAACGATAAAAGTCTCCTTTATATATGTAATTATTATTGCATAGAGGGTGATTTGAATATATCCTTTTTATGTAATCCCTACTTATTATTTATCCTACTTAGATTGCGATCTTCTTATTGGCATAACCTCCTTAGTGGAAATCAAAACGTTTATGAAACGAGATCTTTTTTTGGATGGCGGAATCTGGTTATTTGAAAATGAAAGATTGTTTCACCTAACCACAAAATGTTCAATTTTTTTTGTGGTAATAATAATTGTTAATAAGATTTTCGGTAGAAATTTGAATGTATTAGAAGGATATTATGATAAATTGTCGCTAGGGTAATTATATTGTTAATTATATTGTTTCGTAGAGATCAAAACATTTGTAAAATATGTTTGTGTTAAAAATAGACAGTGAGTCAGTTATTGGTTAAATAATGGTTAAAAATAGTTTTGCTACCTAACCTCAAAATACCTAATTCTTACTAGGGTAATGACAATTATTAATAATTTTCCACAATAGGAATCTAAGGATTTATGAAACATCTTTTGAACTGAAACCGTTTAGTTGATTAAAAATAAACAATAAGTATCGTTAATTAGGAACAGAAAAAAAGGTTGTATCTAACCTTTAAAATGTTCATGTTCATCTGGGAAATGTATGATGTCACAAATAAGAGTTCACAATGAATGCTAAAAATGTAATGCAACTTAACTAATGTTTACTTTCCACTAGGATATGTATCTACCAAAGAGTTCATAATTAAAGACCAACTTAAAAACCGTTTCCCTAACCTCAAACTGTCACTTTTGACTACTGAACATATAAAAGATACTACTAAATATCTACCAAAGAGTTTGAAATATATGCCCAAAATTATCTTTCACCTAACCTCAAAATCCTAAATTTTCTCCACAGCTTATTCATTTACAATTTCTTATAAAAAATAAATACCAATTTCATATTTGAACACATATTCCTGAAATATTTCATTTATCGTAAGGGGGTTGGATACCCGGTGGGTTACCGACAGAGCAAAAAAGATGATAAAAAATTTAATGTCACCGTATTCAAATTTTATTATATAAAATTGAATATTTTTTTAAATAAATGTAATAATCATCTTTTTTGCTCTGTCGGTAACCCAGCGGGCATGCCCCTTCCTTAACTAAAATACTTACGCACCCACACACACACCTGTTTTCTTCTTCACAGAGTATGTATATATATGTAAAGGAAAAGGCGATCTCACCGAATTGTACATTTCGTGTAAGACCACAGACCGTATAACATATTCTCCCTTCAGGTACATGTGTATATATATATATATATACATCCATCCGAATATATCCAACCTGGTATGATATTCGACTTACATTTGTGTGTGTATTCGAAACCGAATGCATATAAATGAGAAACTTTTCCTCTCTCTCCCTCGCTCACTCTCTCTCTCTCTCTTTTTCGTGCAAAACTACTCAAAGTGAGTGTGTAAGTCAAGAGGATACCTCTTTGAACATTATTTTTGAAAAATTCCGTACATGGATATGTTGCATATGTATATATATATATGTACGTACAAATAATAATTTTTTTTAAAAGATAAGATTGTTGTATACGAGAAACAAAATTCATTTAATAATATTATGTTGTTCAGTTGTATTTTGGAGGATTTAAGTTGAGACAGAAAATTCATTTATATATATTGTCTGATGGTTGTTATAGAGGAAAAGTGATTCGGCATTTTTTTCCGAACATCTAGGGATAAAAGGTCTTTACTCAAATTGAAATAGTTCAAGTTCTAATTAACCTAATGCTAATATCTTGAATCTAGAATAAAGCTCAACTCAAGAGGTTTAATTTGGATTTTGGTTTGTTCGAATGGATTAAACGGTTCGAAAGTTCTGTTTATTTGAAAAATTGTTACAAATTTACTTGAATTGTAACGTATTCCTAGTGATTTTTTTAATATAATTTATTAAATTTTTAAAACCGAATGCAACCTTTGAGTTATTCTAAGAAACTCAAAATAAAGTTAGTTTTGTTAATTCATCTATAACGTAAAATTCTTTTAAAACGTGACTCAAGAAGTACTACAAGAAAAAATTAAAATAAGTCTGATTCTAGTACATTTACATAATACTTTTTTAACGTATTTTTAAACATTTTTAAAATAGTTTTTAAAACCATAATTTTAAAAATATTATATCTAGTGATTTTTAAATCTATTTTTGCATTTTTAATAGTAATTTTTATTCTGGTTGAGCTTTTAGAACAAGCAAAATGAAGTTCAACAAAATTTCCTATTTATGGCACACATTTCCTTGTAAAAATTATAAGGTTAGGTTTCCTACCCAACCTGTGGGTATACATCATTCATTTTTGGTTGAAGAACCATTTGTTGGACAAAAAAACCGTTTGACAAACCCTTTAAATTTCCACTATAGATATTCAAAATTGTTGAGGTTACGAAAAAAATCCTAGAAAAACCCCATCAAAACAAAAATGTAAGGACAACCCCCTTGTTCAAAAAAAAAATGCAAACATACTCCCAAAAAAAGATGAATATCCCGTAGAAACTAAAAGGTAAGAGGTTATATACACATATAGGGTTCGAATTCGACAGAGAGGTTAGGGTTTGACAAGGGAACGCGCGATTCCTACGACAACTAGCACTCTCCTAGCCTGAGGATAGTAAACCGAGAGCGAGAGAGAGATAGATAAGGGGGTGGTATAGGTGGAAATTCTGTGGAAATTCCAGGAGACAGTTTCGCCAACTAATACGCTTGCATTTCGAGATCCCGAGGCTAGACGCCATCAGTGAACGAGAGGAGTTGAGAGTGCCTCCAACCCCCTTCTCTAAGCATTCTGATTCTGCTGACCACTGTCAGTTTCAACCCCCTCTTTGCCTTTCTCCATCTATACGTGGTTCGCCTTTAAACCGCTATCCTTTCCATGAGTATTTTCCGTCGACACCTTTTTCTTTTCTTTTTATTCTTTTTTTTTTAAACGTTGAGAAAATTCGAATTTTCACCCCCTTTTTCATTCGAATTGCATATCAATCAAGGGGGTTGATTTAACTACGTGAAAGTATGCAGGTTTTTTTATCCCATTACACGCGTTTCGCTGAATCGGCACGTGGTATGTGTGTGTATACGAGGGGCTGGAAAAGAAACACTTAGTTTTCCTTCGAATTTTCTTTAGGTGTCTCTGCTTGTATTCGAATTGTTTTTCATCTTCACTGGTTTATGCCGATCACGAGGTTCATCTTATTTTTTTTATACATGTGTGATAAGAAAGGGAGACGGATTTCGATTAAATGAAAAAAGTGAGGTTATGTCGCTTGCGGAATTTTTGAATACGAAATTTTTTAATGTGGTTGATTCGAAGATGTGGATCGTGTAATTAAATACGAACGAAAGAATACCCTTTAATAATAATAAATAAATCGAAGGAAAAATCGCAAATTTTTTATTCAAACTTGGAAGATCAATATTTTTAGAACTTTATGAATCTTTTTTCATATCAAATTAAATATTATAAAATATTCTTAAAGTATAAAATTGACCTATACACATGATATTGTAAAGAAGACATTTAATCAATAAATTATTAATATTATTAATATTAAGAATTATTAATACTCATTTATAATTAAATATTGAAAGCCCCTTTCCTTGTTAGAATAATTATTTTATAATATTCTAACCTATTAAACTGCATTACCACGTGAATTTGAAAACAAATATTTTTAATTAATAAATGTAACTTAATAATTCAAAATTTGAAAGAACGGTTGTTATAGTGAAAAAATTGTTTTATTCATACAATTAAATATTTCAAAATGTTCTAACCTACAAAATTACTTTTTACGTAATTTTTTAATTTAATTAATAAGTAATTAATAAATAATTCGAATTTACAAAATTGATTGTAATTCGGAGAAGTGAAAAAAATATTTCTCTTTGTTAGAATAATTGTTTTATAATATTCTAACCTAAAAAACTACATGCCATGTAATTGTCAGAACAATAAATGCAGTGAACAATTAAGAACGCTATCAATTTAAACTTTTATACAATCATCAATTATATTTATGTGCAAATCAATGTTATAATTATTTTTTTAAGGGATGTCGTACCTTAAAATAGCAATTTTCTTAATTTGTTTTAATGTAATGGGATCAATTTTTAAAGAACGAAGATCGTCAGGCCCATGGACTTGTTTTAAACAATATATGTGAAATTTTTTGATTGCAAATTACCGACAGACAACTCTAACTCAATTATAATTAATAAAAATTGTTTATTGTTAAAAATTGAACTATCAGGCTCTCCCAAATGTTGACAAATCTCTTGGTAAAATTTTCAGAATTTTAAATTACTTTTTTGAACAAAACTTTTGGGTTAGAAAGGGTAGATCCCCGTAATCCGGGACCGACATGTCCTTAAAACAACCATATCCTTAGTGGATATTGATAACTGAGGTTAGCTTATTTTGTCATTAATTTGTAACAATTCTTTATCATTTTTAATAACATGACTACTTTCCGTCCAAAAAAAAAAAAACGATCCGACAATTCTTTGTATTGAAATTGTCTTGAAATTGTAAAAACGCGGGAAATTTGAATTTTCGAATAGTTTCCAATTTAATTACGATTTAACCATAATAAATTCACGAATAAAAAACGTATTTAATAATATAAAATACACACCATCGAAATAATATAAAAAGCTACTATTATATTTTCCACATTTTCTTTTTAATTTATTATCACCCCCTCCTTAATGAATATACGAATCCGAAATAAAATTAAAACATCAATATACCGATAATTACTCTAAAATCAAACCAACGTTTAGTAATGATCGTGCAAATGATCCTCCCGCATCGTTCTCGCTCTTTATGTATAAATTAATTAATTAACAATAATAAATTAATGCCCTACATAAATATCCACATGTACGTAACCTTTTGAACTTCCTGTGTGTGTATATATATATTTAAGAGTAATATAATACACATTCACAACTACACAATATTACTCCAAATATCAATATTTGGGTTATATCGAAGATGACACCTATATATATATAACCAAATATAAATCAATCATCAATATGCATTTGTTGATATACAATTTTAGTTTAGATTGTCTAATGAGTTACCACGTGTTTCCAACTAATCAACGTTACACTTGTCCGTACACATACACACCCAGGCATACGTATATGTAAATGTATATCTGTGTGTGTGTGTGTGTGTATGTGTAACTAAAATTAATATCAAACAACTTGTTTTACGTTTAATGTTTACCTTTGAAAATTGGTCCTATTACTTATACTGATTGATAGTCAATCTGCG
Organism: Theocolax elegans; assembly: GCA_026168455.1. Lineage (NCBI taxonomy): Eukaryota > Metazoa > Arthropoda > Insecta > Hymenoptera > Cerocephalidae > Theocolax > Theocolax elegans. The sequence continues at coordinate 1,929,981 of CM047426.1, read as the reverse complement.
GTGCGTAAAAGGGGGTTGAATATATATCGTTTGGATTGACCAGAATCGTCAATGAACCACGACTCCGCGTGTATCTATATATATACCGTTTTCAGTATGCATAGAATTCGGCCTGAATATTACAGGGAAGGGGGGGGGGAGGGTGAGGGAAGAGAAATGATTTATTTGAATAATTCGTTTTTCGGATGAAAGGGATATTTTTTTTTGCCTTTTTATTTATGCGCTCTCGGTGCGCGGTGGGTATATGTATATGTATATATATATATATATATATATATCAACGTGATTGGATGTGTATTATTTCTTCTTTTTTTTTTGCTTGTTTGGGATGTATGTAAGTTGATGGGATTAATTTTTACGATTGGATTTGCGGAGGTGAATGGTAGTATGTTTTTAATTTTTCATTTGGGGGGGTTGATTTTAGATCAAAGCGAGCGAAAAGTTTTTTTCTATTTTTTGTGAAGAAATTTTCGGATTACCAATGGATTTATGATTTTTTCATTTTTAGGGGATGGATCTTGTTTTAATTAGGGGTTGAATTTTTATCAAAGTGAGCGAAAAGTCGTGTTTTGCGTATTTTTGTGACGTAATTTTTTGGATTATGAGTGGATTTCTGGTGGTATGGGGTTTTTTTTATTAAGAGGTTAATTTTCGAATAGTCGTATTTACAATCTCTTGTAGTTTGCAAAGTGTAAAACTTACGTTTAGAGTGTGTTCTTTTTTTTGGCTGCTCGAGACACTTACCTGAAACAAATAAAAAGCATGAAATTATTAAACGTATAAAATGTGAGTATGAGTAAAGGAGTGCAAATTTTGAGCGGGTATTTTTATATTTAATATTTTATTTTATTATGTGTTTGCTGGTTTATTTGTTAATGTAAATGAACATTTTTTTAATAAACAGCATTTTTCGAGGGATTTTTATTGATATACATGAATTTTATTTTGCATTCTTAAATTAATTATTTGAATGCAATCTTGTGTTACCGACACGCAGATCAGTTTTTATCGACAATCTGTTGTTTAATTAATTTCAATTTAAGCAATTATTTCATTTTGCAAAGAGAAGTGTATTGAACTGTTTTTCTGAATTTATTCAGGTTTTTAATTCGATATTTTAAACACAATCATTTCAATGGATTAAAAGTAGATCCCTGTAAAATTTACAAATAGGTTCGGAAATCAGAAAAATATAATAAATTATAAATAGATAAAAATTGAAGTTATATTAATTCAAGGGAATGCATATACATTTCTTTCGGATTTGCATATCGATAATTATTCTGTTACCAATAAAAATCAACTAGGTTATCGACAAAATATTGTTCATTCCAATGTTATACAGAAAATAGATGTTTCTTAAACATTTCATTTGTAAGAGGCGCTTCCGTGTATTTAAAATTTTCTTTGTTAATTTGTACAAATGTTTAATTACATCTTAGAACACATTTTTTTGGGTTGTTAAAAATAGTTGCCTATAATTTAGATATCGATATTCCCTCAACAAAACTTAAAAAAGTTTGTAATGATTTATTACAAATAAATTTATTACAAATACTTGATAATAATAATTACTGAATATATATATGAATAATTTAATTAATATTAGTTTTAACAATGTATGTAAATGTTTTTCAATTTTTAATTGCATGTTTTTTTTGCGTTACCGATAATACCCCTTACGGTTTACAAAGTTACCGTCGAAGTATTAAAAATATAATTTTTCTCGCCCAGGCAAAAGTTTTTAAATTAATATAGAAATTTTGTCGGTCTTACTGAGCTAACGTCTAACGACTCTGAGATCTCCAAATTGCTCGCTCGAAAAGACACGACAATTCGCCGCGTATCAATCCCGAGGACAACATTATACCATCCGCAATCAGATTTTCCACCTTATGTGTACTTATATAGGCTCCGTTCATTCGTTCTTACGATACCGAAATTTAAGTTTATCATTATTTTGATTCCATAATATTGTCTTGTGTGTCTGGGGCAGGGACTGTCTGCGCCTCACTGATGAGTTCTGTCGGACGGTCCCAAGACGAAACACAGACTTAAAAGTTCTTTCTTTCTTATTTAAAATATTTTCAATTTTATAACTTAGTATTTTAGTTGATTCTTCTTTCTCCTTTTGGTTTATGTCTGGCGGCTTGTGGCCTTCATAATGTTGTCCTCGGGATTGATACGCGGCGAATTGTCGTGCCTTTTCGAGCGAGCAACTTGGAGTTCTTAGAGTCGTTAGACGTTAGCTCAGCAAGACCGACAAAATTTCTATATTAATTTAAAAAATTACCGACGAAGTGTTGATTAATAAATAATTAATTTTTTTAGAGAAAGCGGGTATGCCATTATCAGATTTCTTCACAAGCAGATAATTTCTTACAATAAAACAATGAGTATAATTATTTAATTACCGAAAATTTGTTAATTATTTATATTTAATATAATAAAAAAAGTAAAATATTTTTCTTGAAAACTTACTAAACCCTGTTTTTTCACATGACTTATATTCCAAGATCCATTCCTTGCGATTTATTTCTAATTTTTAAATTTTATGTCACTTGTTTCGATCGGTAAAAATTCACGAGTTTAATATTTGTTAGTTTCCGACAATATAGTAAAATATTCTGCTTCATTCTTAAAAACAAACCAAATATTTACCTAGAAAACATGATTTTCATTATACATAAATTTTTAACTACATCAACTACGATTCTTTAATTACCGACAATATCTTCACCTCTTACCAACGACGAATCATTCATTCGATTTTAATGATAATAAAAACGTATAGTATTTAAAAATATCCTTCCACGCGTTTGTTTCATCTTCAATTTTAATAATTTCCCAACCGATAAAGGCAGTTTCCTACAATCCCCAACACCAACGTAAAACACGCTCAATTCATTGGACACCCATTCCACGTACTCATCGTGAAACATCCGTTTTACAATCTCCGTATCGAAGCGATCGACCCAATCGAAAAAAATCGACAGTTTCACGACGACTGGAAGCACCCCCTAAAAAAAGCAAGTACTAAAATCGTACTTTTTAACCTTGTTGTCCTCGGTTCTCTCCAGCCGCGCCTTATTTCGCAAAACTATCCAAACGCGCTCGTATAAACTTCGTCGGAAAGTATTAAAAAAAAAAAAAAAGAACAGGACGTAACTGCGCTCGCAACAGATCCGAAAAGTCGTGAAAACGTGGGGCGAGGGAGGGGGGTGGGGCTTTTGGTATATACACTGAGATACTACACATGTGTCTGTATCTGTGAGGACACACAAAAAAAAAGAGAAAGAAGTATAGTCGGTTCGTGTTTCCAATATATATCCAGTAGCGTCTTTGATGCATCGATCCTCGGATGGAAGTACCCCACTTGTACACACACACACACACACAACACACACATATATATATATATATATGTACCACGTCGTGAACGGAAAACAGAATGAATTTTCCTCTTTTCTTGCTTTTTCGGTTCGTTTCCCCCTTTGACGGTAAGGAGGTGGTGGTGGTACACATCCACCAAGTCAAATCGAGCTATTGATTCGAAGACCCGAAGAAGAGTAAAAAAAATGGAGGAGGAGGAGGTAGAATTATGTATACGAAGCCTTTACGATAGATGGATATCGAAAGGGGGTTACAGGAGGGGAGGGGGGGGGGGGAAGAGTTTCAATGTTTCGAGCTTGATTTCGCACATCTTCTCTCTATCACGTATGTGTATGTGTGTACGTCCCTTCTGTCTTGGGAATTGTATATTGGAGGGTTGAGTGGGATCCTATGAATTGAAACTATTGTTCTCTACTCTTCTACCTTTTTTTTTCTTTTTCCTCTTTCTGCTCGGCGTTTGACGTTTTACCGAGCGTGATAAAATCATGAGATTCTCTTTTTTTTAGGAATGCGAAGTGGCGCGGGTGAAGCGAATTTTATAAATTCGAATCGTGTGGGGGAATTGTTAACCGTGATATTATAGGGATCTACGTTTATCGACTCGAAAGTTAATTAGAGCAATATCAAAATTGTGGAGATACACTTTATGGATCAAGACATTGTTAAATCGGAATAAGGATTATTAATTGAGAAATCGTGAGGATCTACTTTTATCGACTCGAAAGTCAGTTAAATCAACGTAAACGATATTAATCAAGAAATCGTAAGAATCTACTTTTATCGACTGAAAGTCAATTGGATCATTGTTAACATTGTTAATAAAAAATTGTAGGGATCTACGTTTATCGATAGATAAAGAAAGTTTAGAAATTTTAGAAAGTTAAGTCAACTAATGTAAACATCAACAATCAAATAATTGTAGAAATGAGTACACAATAATTGTAGATCTATTATTATCCATTTAGAAGTTAAGCCGATTAATATAAACTTTATCAATAAAAAATTCAACAGATCTGTTATGTTTATCAATTGAATCACTAATTCGGTAAATCTAAATATTTTAATCAAACAATTATAGGTATTTATATATCTTTGTCAACTGAATAATCGATTCGATCGTAAGCACTGTCAATCGAGAAATCTACTTTTATCGGCTCAAAAAACAATGCGATTAATAAAAAAATTAACAATGAAAAAATCGTAGGGATATAAATTTTCAACTTAAAAGTTAAAATTTTGAATTATAACTTGGAACACATGGTAAATTTGTTAATAATAGTTGATTAATTACTGCTTTGTCAGTAACTTAATCGGTCGATAATGATCATAACTTAAAATCTAAATTCTAATTATTTGCAAAAGAATCACCTACACTGCTGAAAACAAGTAGAATGGCCTAACGTGCACGATTAAATAAAAAATGATTAATATAAACAAAAATTATGTGAAACAAATTCTACATAGTAAAATTGTTACCTATAATAAAACCAATGTAAAAAATGTTCCAATCAATATTTTTTAATTCAAAATATCCAAACTGAATGATTACACCGTCTACATTTCGTATTTTCAACTAAAATTTAATAAACACATTTCCCAATATTTTTTTCACCAAAATTCCACAATTAAAACATCAACTCTTAATTCCGATATTAAAGGATTAATAACAATTATCGCTCGATCAATTAGTAAAAAGCCCGTCGCCTAAAAAGAATTACATTAAAAATTAATTTACACATAAAATCAATTAAAACATTAAATTACAATCATTAATTCGTGGTAATTTTAATTTCGTTTTTGAAGTCATTGATTACAACACTGCTCGATCGGTAAAGTAAAATTTGAAATGATAAAATATTGCTATAATTTTTTTTTTAATTAATTCTAACGCAATCTCTCGTATTATTTTTACATCCTTGACGTCTCTCAGCGCGGTGATATTTTTTGTTAACAACATTTACATTATTTTAACGGGATAACGCGCGGGCACAGTAAAATAATGATAATTAAAAGCTTTGCAAACACGTTTTGATAATTAAAATTAATTATCAGCTTATACGGTGTGGGGAAGAGAAAAAAACGACGAGTGGTAATAATTAATGATTAATTTGTTCGTGAAATAAAAGTGTGTCGCGATATTAATCTGAAATTAAATGGATACTGTATTGAAAAAAATATCGATGTTCAAAGTGTCATATTTCTAGTTGAATTTAGAAAAATAATTTTGATTTTTAAATAATTTTGTTATTATTTAAGTAATAACTAAATAATTTTAAATAATTTGATAATAATTTGATATGCAATAGTTAAAGTGTTTCGAGATTTTTTTAAATAATTGTGTTGTTATTAGATTTATCGAAAATGTTTTAATTTGTTATTGTATAAATGACTTTTTTTAGGAAAATTCATTGAAGAGGTTGTAATTTTGATTAACATGTAAAAAAAGAATTATAAATCTAATCTAGTCGAGTGAAGCAGAATTATAAATGGTACTTCGTATGTTTGTTAAAAAAAATGGTTAAATTATTCTTTTACAATTTGAACCTATTCGTTAAAGTTTGTAATCGATAAATAAAACTGTATTTCATAGAATAGGCTAAAATTTGAATGGAAACAGTAAAACATGATTCTAGATCATTAAAAAAAATGTAAAGAATACTTAATATATTTATTTAAAAAAATTAATGCTGGTGATAACCATTTAAAAAATCGTGGTACAAAGTTTCAAATTGTGAACTAAAATTGTGTTTCATCGAACAGAAAGTTTAACACTAACAGTAAAACATGATTCATTCAACTGAAGAAAAAGTAGCAAAGAATAATAGTTAAAAGAATTATTTATCTGCTTTTTACATCATTTTTTAACTATTTGCAATAATTTTGTAAAATTTCTGCTTATTCGATAAAGTGCATTGGGCTAAAAAAATCTTGGTTCGAAGTCTCTTAATTACAAAATAAAATAAAGCTTCATCAAACAGGCTAAAATTTCAGTAGTAACTTGAGAACAAAAAAAGTAAAATTACAATTAAATTATCCATCTGTGTTTTATATAATTTGTACAACTACTTACAATAATCCAGCACAATTTCAGCCTGTTCGATAAGGTACACTAACCTCAAAAATAAGGATAACTGTAGTTATATTTCATCGAACAGGTACAAATTTCAACTCTAACAATAGAAACCTCATTCTAAAATGAAATGAAAATATAGTTAAAATACGTATTTAAAAAATTACTCACCTACATCTTCTACATAATTTTTAAACATTTTAAAGAGTCATTACAACCTGTTCGATGAAATCATAAAAATAATTCATCAGTCTCTGTGACACATATTTTAAACTTTCTTTAATAATTTCACCCTGTTCATTCCTAACTAATTCCATATTAAAGAAACCCACTAAAAATTTAGGATAAAAAACTAATTTTTTTCTTTCTAAACTCTGACCTCAAGTTCCCGTCTTATAGATAATCCCATTGTAAAATTATCATCCGTCCTATAGGAAAAAGTAATTTGACTAAGTGAATGTACATCATAATTTCCCTCTCTCTCTCTCTCTCTCTCTAAACACACACACACATACACATATATACGACTTATGTTGATTTACGCGTTAGACGAACATTTAAAATGTTAATGATCAATTAAGGTCCTCGTGTACACCGTAAGATCGATACCTCGTATTAAATATTTCATTACGTCAAACTGTATACCAAATGTACAAATTTTTTTATGTTACAAAAAAAGAGAAAGTGTAAACACACTTTTAAAATATTTATAGACTTGTAAATGAGATTCTTTTATAAACAACATAAGGACTTACTTCAATATTACAGAGCTGCTTAATATGGTCTGTATTGATATGATAGTATTAATATGGTTCAGGTATATAAAAGTTTAAAAAGAAGGAAAAAATTAAAATATTCAATTAGCAAAAAAAGATGTAAATTCTATATACTAAACGGTATTATTAGTTATGTTAGTTGAGTTGTAGGACTTTTACTAAAATTAAGAAGTAATATTTTTTTTTCATTTTAATAATCTTAAACTTTGTATGGCATCTTCGTAGTCAAAATATAAACATTTTTGGAAATTCTCAATTGAGTAGAATAATTTTAACCAAAGTTATGCAGAAAAATGTATTAAAATTAGTGTTTGGTGTCAAACACTCACTTCGCTACATCAATTTTCGGATTTATTTGCAAAATTTATGAATGTTCAGTGGTAGTAATTGCTACAAACTTTACATTACCTGTTTTTTTATTCAAACAGCTTTTCATTTACTACGTCGAAATAATCATTTAGAAAGTTAAAGTTGTTCAAGGAATTTAAATAAAATAAAAATTTATTTTCTAATCTGAACGAATAACATGTATAAATAAAAAAGGCAACACTTACTCTGAAGAATACTTATCAAAATTTCAAATAAAAGTCCACAAAATGTACACCTAACACTAATTCTTGACACATTTAGATGCATAATTATGGTTAAAATAATTATGTCTTGTTGAAAATCTCCAGAAATGTTTATATTTGCACTTCGAACATGTCGCAACAGTTTTAAATCATTCAGCTGAAAAAGGAAAATATTTTATTTTTTATTTTTTAATCTAATTCTGCCTTTAAAATCTCCGGCTCCTATGTACAGATGTATGTACTGCACCTCTATATGATACTTTATTGCGAAATAATTACAATATATATAGCAGTGTCTGAAATAAACAAGTAAAATAATATATATATAAATATAAATAAATAAATTTATAAATTAATAATCTAATAAATAAATGAACATATATAATACATAAATAAATATATAAATAAATAGTTAAATAATCAAAAAAATATATAAGTAAGCAAATCTATAAATAAACAAATATATAAATAAATAATTTACTGAATAAATAAATAAATAAAAATATACACAATACACGTGTACACACACACACACACGCGACGCACGCACACTCACAGACCACACACGGTAACCAGTCTCTCGTCCTGTTATATATCCTCATAAAATTCATCACAGGGTGACAAAGCATTTTCGCTTCTCCATACCCGAAAATCGTTGCCGACAAAGACCGTATATATATGCATATATATACACACCCTTCCAAAAAAAAAAGGAATCTCTACACACGTGCACACAGACACGGGAACACGTAACAGTTGAGATTTAATACCACCATCGTACGACAAGAGCCTCATTTTTCCATATATATATATATACATATATATGTGCAAACAAAAGTCTGTGTGTGTGTGGGTGCGCGCGTATGTTTGTGCATGTGTTCGCATGGGTTCGCATGTGTGTGAGTGTGTGCGTGTAGGTTAATGCATCAACATCAAAGTGGCCCGGTGGTACAATTATTGCACTCAACACTCTGAATACGCTTCGATGAATAGACCGGCAGACGCGCGCACACGCACGTGTCTCTATGTATGCGCGGGTGTACGTACGTATGTGGGTGTGCGTTTTAATGCGTCTGCTCTTGCGTTTACGAGAGGTTGGATTTTGCATGTGGTTAACTGCGACACGACTGTGTGTGAAAGAAAAAAAAAAGTGCGCACCTGTGTTTGTGTGCGTGTGTATAGACGAAAGTAAGCGACAAGAGCGGGGGTGGATACGTATTTTATGTATATATATATATACGATTCTTCTGTATTTCGGGTATGTATATCGCGTTATATTCCATTGATTTCTTTCTTTTGGGCTCTTTTTTTTTAGAGAGAGAAGAGAGGAATGGGAAATATATATATATATATGGATGGACGAACGGTTCAAAAGCGGGGGGTAGTTCCCGCGAAATTAAAGAGGATGCCTTATCGACAGAAAGGATTTTTTTTTACGCACAGAGAGAGAGGGTCAAAGACTTTCTCATTCGCCTAATGCGTTGGATGAAGATATATAGAATATTTATTATGAATGGTGTCTATTCATAGGAATATCTTTGTGGCAGTGCCTGTGTGAGTGTCTGTGTGTGTTACACCTTTACTTTTTGGTTAAATTCGATGGGTTATTGTTTATTATGTTTGTTTTAAAAAAATTTTTTTTTAGGTAAGAGAGTTGATTGATCCGTGTGGGTTACTTAGTGCATAGATCAGAATTTGTTTTCTGTGTTTTAGGAAGGTGAATTTTTTTTTTTTTGGAAAATATTAAATTGTTGGTAATGTTAGTTTTTTTTAATGGAATGGAAAAATTTTGTATATACGAACGATTTGCGGTCAAGTATATGTAATGGTTTAACGTTTTGTTGATAAGACTTTAAGGTTGAAGGATTCTGGATATTTTTGAACGAAAATTTGTTGTAATTAAATAAAACATAATTATTTCAGTGTTACAATTCATAAAAACTATAATTTTATTTATAAAAAATTATAGATAAAGAAATATTTAATAAAATTTGCAGGTTGCCGTATCGACCTTGTATACGAGATGATGATTTTTAAAGATATTTCTTAAAGGGAGACGAAGTGTTGAAAGATTAATAACCTGTTTTAGGAGAGTCATAATCAAAATACAGATCTCTACTTTTAACACCTGCAAAATTTTTTAATTTAATTTATTTATCGATCCATTTTATTTTTAAACTATTGAAGATAAAAGTTGAAAAAGATGACGAGATTAGTTTAGAATATATGTGTGAGTTGATGGACTAATTTTTTGAGAAAAGTTTTGTTTGATAATAAAAAAATTTAAGTAAAGAATCTACTGTTGGTAAAAGAAAGGTAAATTATCGGTAATTAAAAACTGAAACTTAATTTATCAATTTAAAAAATTTAAGAAATATAATTGTGAATACAGTTCACCTTTAATAAAAAGTTAAGTAAATAACAACTTATTCGTCGATAAACAAGTACTGTCAAAAATTTCAAAACATTTTCCAAACAACATATTCCTTTTATGAAAACTTTTTAAATCTCACACTTATCCCGGTCGATATTAAAAAGTTAGCCAAAAAATGTAAATCGAAATGACGAGAAAGTCGTCCCTTAGAATTAACCATTGAGTTCGGAGTAATTAGGAGGTATCGAAATAGCCCGTTGAAATTAGAATTCTACACCTGCGATTTACCATGAGTGAGCTGTCGATATAGTAGGAATCGAGAAAGCTATATAAGCTCTGGGGATCGTAGAGTCATATGTCTACTTGTTACTCTTGGGTTCGATATTGGACCCATTATACACGACGTCGACGTTTCATCGCACGGTCACAATCTAACCCCTCAAACTCTATTTCATACTGCTACACTTTCGTACATGTATGTGTGACAATCGTTTCGTGCTCCGATGATAATTTATGTGCAATTGTTTATTCGATGTGGATCATTTATTCGATTTTATTGTATGTTGATTAAAGGAAATGAAAAGTGAAAATTTATTTATTATACTGTTTTTATCTGGTACGTCAGGTTTATATTCGAGGAATCTTCAGTTATCGACTTAGAAATATTATTTAAATATTCGAATTGATAAGTTGAGTATGTTCATAATGAAATTTCAAATAAGAGAAATATATTATTTAAGAAATGATATTTTTTATGCAAATTAGTAACATTAGTATGTTGGTAAAAAAAACTGTCGGTAACTCAAATATTATAATTAAATTATTAAATTATGAATCTGAAAAAATCTCTAAGTATATATAGGTTAGATAACTTAAAAGAATCTGCAGAAGCGATCATTTTTTTAATAAAAATTAAACAAACGACTTTATGAAGCTAATATTTTCGGTTGGTAATGCACATGATCGTTAACATGATCCCTATATTCAAAATATAAATACAAGAATCGTAATATTTATAATAAGAATATAAATATAAAAAATTACAAGTAAAAAGAGTGTGGAAGAATTTGATGGAGCTGTATTTGTATAATTAGTATTAAATAACGTTAGTCGGTAATTTTTATGGTTAATAATGGGCATTATCGGTAATTCAAATATTACAGTATATTTATTAAGGTAAAAATCTAAAAAAAATTATAAACAAGGTTAAAACTATAAAGACAAATCTATTGAAAAAAACGGTTCAATAACAATTAGATAAACAACATCTTGACGGTAAAATTTTCGGTCGATAATAAACATTATCGGTAACTCAATCATTGCAGAGTATAATTATTCAAATAAATATCTAAAAAAATCAATAGACAAAATAAAAACCTATATAATTTCATTTTTATAACAATTACAATAAATAAATAATCTAACCGTAACGTTTTCAGTCGATAATAATTATTATTTAAGTTTAAAGACTCGTAAAGAATGTTAAGTTCATTAAAACCATTATATAACAACAATTAAATATACAGAAATATCGCCATCGGTACTAAACACCGTCGGTAACCCAAAACCAACATATTCAAATCATAAATTAAAAATCTAAAAAATATTTAACCACATCAATAAAATCGCGTATGAAAACATAACCTAAAAAAACACATTAACGCAAACTAAAAGAAAAACAACAAAATTCTTCATACAACCACGCAGAAAATTAAACCTATAAAATTCAATAAAACTAATCAACGTCAAAAATAATACCCCCAACAAAATTTTGAATATCATTCTCCATTCCAAGCTTCACACGTACGCACTAAAAAAAAACAATTAACAAAACCAATCCCCTTCACAAACCTTCCTGCATTATACGCACCAACCACACCGGTATAAAACCCCAAAACAATCGTCGCAAATACGCAAACAATGACGTATTTAACTAAAAAAAAACAACAACACACACATTTTTTTACCCACCCTCATCACGTATCCCCGTTATATACGTGACAATTTTTGCATTTCCCGGCGTAAACAGAAATATTAAACGCAAATTTAAATTTTCTCTCTCGTTCGAAAAAAAAAATTTAAAAGTAGGTTACAATTCCATTGCATTGAAAAAATTTTTCGAAAAAAAGAAAAGATATGTATATATATATATGGAAAAAAGTGAACATTCGAATTTGTCTGTCTGTGTGTGTGTATACGTGCGGTTGATTGACGCGCCGAGGGAGATTGGCAGTGTGCAAACATCGTCGATCCAAAGAGAGAGAGATAGAGAGAAGCTTCATAACGCGCACGATCGAATACGTATATACCTGTGTCTGTATACACTGCGTGGTCAAGAAGGACCTACAGGATATTAAGCGCTAGGTTAAAGAGGCACATCGATTTTTCTTTTTTTTCACTACTACTACTGGTTTATCGATCGTTTTGTTAAAAAAAATTTTTTTTTTCATTCGGAATAATTGAAGGGATTCGGTGTAGACAATGATTTAAAGAATTATAAAAGATAAGTGATTAGAAAATGGTAAAAAATAAATTATTAAAAAAAATTTTTTTAAATGAATGATAAAAATACACATAAATAATAATAAAGAAACTAATAGTATTGTTAAAATTTTTAAAATATTAAACAAATGAATAATTAAAGAAATTTAAGAAAATAAATGCCTATTTTTAAAATTAAATAAAAATAATAAAAAAATAATATAATACACGAGTTATAAAAAATAAATATAAACACAATAGTAAAAAATCACAAATTACTGTAAAGATTTCTAAAAATAAAAAAAAATATTAATTAAAAATATTAAACAATGACAAAAAAATAATAAACGCTATTTTAAAAATGTATTATTATTAAAATTCTTGAAAGTAATAAACAAAAAAAAATAATAGATAAACAATTAAGTGATTAATTAAAAAATATATATATTAAAAAATAAAAACAACTACAGTAAAAAGAATAAATGTTAATTAAATTTAATAAAAATAATAAAAATTATGAAACATTGTTAATAATATTAAAAAATGTATTAAAAAATAATATCAATAAACTTGACTATTTATTATAAAATTTATACTAAATAATAAAAAATGCACAATAAAAAAATTATTAATAATAATAAAAGATAGCTATAAGCTATCATAAAAAAAATTAATAATTGTTACATAAATTTGTTAAAAAAATAAATAAAATAAATTATTAAAAAAATAACGTTAAAAAAGCAGATATAAAGAAAAATAATTAAAAAAAAAGTGATTAACAAATAAATTAAATCTATGCAAATGGTACATGCGTGTTGCATTCAAAGAGAAAATATTTATTACAGAGGTATTGCAAATAATTATTTTATTGTTGCAGATGGATTTATATACCTGTATATTGATATATACACGCTTGTTAACTGCCGAAGAATCAATAAAACTGAGTTAATTAAATTATTATAACGTTATTTAAGAGATGCATCATTTTCCCGATAAATTTTAACTAAATTATTCTATTATTCAAGATTAAGAGACAGAGAGAGAGAGAGAAAACATCAATGGAACTGACCCTGACTTCATTATATATATGGTATTAAGGTAATTAACGAAATTAACTTTGATTATAATTATATTTGCATTATATAATATTGAATCGCAAATCAATTATCTAGATTGATACGATCAATATTTTATAATACGATACGCTAAACAAAGATGTGTCGTTTAATAACACTGATTTTCTTTTTCATCTCCTTCTTCTACTATAATAATTAACGCAATTATTGGGATAACGTGTCGGAGATAATTATAAATTTAAATATCCCGCGATCACGAAATTATTAAATTTTTTATCGGTATAAAATGATAATACGGGTGAACTTTCGTTGCAACAAGGAGAACGTAGAATTTTAACGAATTATGTTTATTTTATTGACTGGGTTAATTGGTTTGGAATATTCTAACCTGCACAATTTTTAAAACGGTTAATTTGATGAATCGTGGAACGATAGTCGTTTATACAAATTTAAAAGAAAGAATTTTAATTTAATTATGTTTTTCGTTATAGAGGATAAAATTATCAGTTTTTTAATGTTGAAAAATGATGTTAAAAGGATGTCAAACACAATGAATAATAATTCAAGTTTCCCGCGTTTGCAAATTATCGACCGAGAAGTTTTGTTTTACATAAACTAATATTGAATAATAAAATTTTAATAAGTACAGATTGTCGTTTGTTATGATGTTCAATTTTGCAAAGTTCCTAGGTGATTGACACATTAATTAAGGAAATTAATCGTTTTATTTAAATGTATAGCGCCCTCTACTGATATTTCTATAAATATCTAAAACAATTTTTTCGTTAAGCACTGCTCCAATCGTTATAAGAAAGAGAGAAATGTTTTTACTTTGTTACTTAAATATAGTACAAAATATTAATTTATATAAAAATAATATATTTTCAGTTGGTAAATGACTCGGATGGTAACATAATGAGATTGCTGTCACCCCTTAAACGTTTATACAAAGCGCATGCAAAGGTCAGAATTTTACGTTACTTAATATTTTTCGTAAATATTACCGTGATATTTAAGTACATTACTGTAATTAAAATGATTTTAAAAAAAGTTGAAAGAACGATGCATCACATTAACAAAAACAAATTGATATTAATTTTTACTCACGTGGAGAAAATATCGCGGAAAAATCATTTGAGTATTTTCTTGCTAATTTTGGTAAAATCGTGGCTAGTGTCCCGAAGCCACAATTTTGCTACGTTCCTACCATGATATGTATTTAAATAGTAATATAAAGAATTTGTTAATTTTTATTATAAATATTTAATATATTTTAAATTAAAAAAATTTATATTGCGAACTTCCGATCTTTTACTCCAAAGTTTTCGCTCTACGACCAACTGAGTAATTTTTGTCGTATATGTCAATATGTTAAATTAAGGTTTGATACAAAAAAACAGTTGTAGCAAATTCAATTTTCATTATGTAACAAGATTTCGACATATTGACGTAAACAATAAAAATGGCTAAGGTTGTAGAGCGAAAAAGACTTGGAAGATAGTGATGGAAGGTTCGATATACTCCAAAAAAATAAATTTTTGTTTACAGAATTATAATTATAAATTAAATTTCAGCAATGAAAATTAACAATAATTCTTTATTACAATGCATTTTTTATGTCAGAAACCCAGGAAAATCGTGACTTTTCCACTGGAATATTTACTATATCTGGAATAATAATATTTCAATTTTAGTTCTCAACACACTCACGCAACAAGAATCCTCACCCCCTTTACGTAAAAAACACCCTCCCCCTCCAAAAAGAACCCATTCGAACCCCACAAATCACAACCGCCAAGCATCCCAAAGTTAAACCAGTCGACAAACGACATAATGAAAACGTACAAAAGGATCGTCCCACCGCTTGCTATCGATCAAAATCGTAAAATTCACTTCCGAATGAAAAATATCCTCACTCTCGTAAGTCCATAAACACAATACCAATCATATTGATATCCGAAGGAAGGAAAGGAAAGAAAGGGAAAAAAGGTATATAAATGGTCTCCTCCGCAATATATACATATATATAGGAAAAAATCCCCGTACACGCGTGTGTTTGGATTTCGATTCACAAATCCGGAATGGAAAGCTCAACTCTCTCTCTCTCTCTCTCTGAGGTTGTATGTGACTACAACGTTCCCCTCTTCCTCCGTGTGTATGTGTATGTGTCACCCGACGCGTGCAACAAGTTGCCACCCTTGCGTCACCTCGATTCCCTTTCCCACCTCCTCCCCCGTTTCGGTATATAGTACGAAGGCGAGGTTTCTGCAGTTAGCATTAAATCATTTTAAAACCCACCGCACGACGCGACTATTTCATTCTCTCTATCTCTATCTCTGTTTGGACTTCCCTTCCACCCCGTCTACGCGGAAAATCACGAATCCCGGACAAATTTTGACGTATATACCGTCGTCGTCGAGTGACTCCGAGGAGTGAGTGGATCTAAGTGAATATATACGAGATAATTCGATGTTCAAAAAAAAAAAGAACATGGATTATTCGCGTTGATTGTCACGTGCTTATATATGTGAGAAACGTAGAGAGAGAAATAGAGAGAGAGAGAGGCAGAGAGATGTATCTTGTAATCAAGAAGAGTCGCGCATATTGACGTTGTGGATGTGTGTGTATCGTGTGCTGTACCGTGGATAATCCACGGTGGATTAAACAAAATTTTCGGTTACTCAATTACTATGTGAATGTGTTCCTGGGTGTGGGTGCCCGCTACGAATATTCCATTAGAGCTGATTAACTTCATCCCTTTTGCAACTGCCAGTGAAAAACTACTCTCTTCTTCCTCTTTTTTTTTTTCTCTCTCTCTCTCTATCTCGTCGTCGTCGTCGTTTGCGAAATTAGTTTGATGAGGATTCGCGTAAGTAAGGAATAATATTATCGAATTATATATATACATGTATGATATAAGATATAGTTTGATCTTTTAAGTAAATACACATCGATCCGGTATATACGTACGTAAAATTCGATTTTACGCATTATTCGTGAAAAAGATGTTTTGTTATACTGCGCGTGAACAATTTTTTATTACGTATTCGTGATAGTAGATTTTTCACCATTAAAAAAAGTAGTTTATACAATCGAATTTTACGCAGTGTGCGAAAATAATAGTTTTTGATACTAGAATGAAAAAAGTTCGGTTTTGCACACAGTGGCTAAAAAAAGTAATTCTAAAAAAAAGTAGTTTCTAAAATCGAATTTTTCTCACGCTCTGAAATAGTATATTTCATAACAAATGCGTAAAAAGTTACAAACGAGTATAGTAAGAAAGGACGAGATTCGGCGTAGCCGGACCAAGTGTTGTTTTACACACAAGTTTGGAACTTTTTAATGCACGTGTTGCGAACCATATTTTCCATTACAGTGAGTGAGAAATCACATTTTAAAAAACGTAAACAATGCGTAAAATGCGATTTTTACGCTCACATATACCGAAATAATAATAGTACTATTCAAGTAATGAGTGCAAAAATAGTTAGAACCGTGTGTAATAAAAAAACAATTGGTACGTTGAAATTCAAATTTTAACAAATGTAAAAAAATGTAAATATGCAATGTTGCGCACTCTCAAAAATGAGTAGTTTTCGATACTAATGTGAAAGTGTTGATTCTGGAACAAGTACGAGTTTAGGATACCCGCACGAGTTGAAAATCAAGGGGCGTAAATGTAATTTTTAATATCGGAATAGTACATAAAATCGTATTTTACGCACACTGCGCCAAAAATTTAAAACACTCGTCCATAAAATAGCATATAACGCACTGCTTACATAATACACTATAATTTCTATAATATGTGGAAAATACTATTTAAAATCTTACATCTAAATTCAAAATGCTAAATATGCTGTGAAAACGTTGTTGTTATTTTTATTATTATTATTATTATTATTATTATTATTATTATTAACAAAAACAAAAAGTAACTAAAGAGAATAAGTAAATGAGGTTTCATTATATGAACCACGTTCCACAATAATTAAACATTTTCTTTCCTATATTCATAATGATCCACTTTATAAAAGAAAAATTGTTAAATCGATTACTTTACGTACAAGTGCAATACAAAGCACATTTGAATTACCGCTATGTACAAATACACAGAGAGATAGAGAGAGAGAAGCAGAGGTATATCTATTATAGGCATACCATGGTATTTCATATACCAAAACAAACATTGAAACTATCAGAAATGCATACTCATGGTTTCACGCTTGATTGTTATAATTATTACTATATTTACATTCCATTATAGATTCACTCTGTATGATGTTTCAGTAATAAATCAAAACTGTTTCGCATTCCGATGGTTCCACCCCCTCCACCCCCTGAAGAGAGACAGAGAGGGAGAGAGAGAATTAAAAGTTTTCCTGATAATGCGATAAGAATGTTTTGTTAATGTTGCCGGATCAATTTATTTACTAGGTTATGTATACATTTATGTAACTTGGATCCACTTTTTATTTTTGTGCAATTATTGGAATTTGAGGCGTCTTTCATATTACATAACTTGTGGATATTGTAAAAATTTTGGATCATTGTATAAATTTGACCATTTTTCACATTTATGGAGAACCTTAATATTTAATGAACTGAATTTTCAATTGAAAATAATGAACACAGGGCGTTTATTTGAAATTACTTCTTTGAATGTATGTTTTTTTGGAGAAAGGTATTTTCAAAGAAAAATAATTGTATAAAGAATATTTTTTCCGAATAAAATAATATTAAGAAAGTATCAATAACCAAGAAAGGTATTTTCAAAGTAATAGAAATAGAAACTAAGAAAGTAAATAAAAAAAATCAAAAAAAGTATTATCCAAGAAATATAATTTTATAAAAAGGGTCTGTTTCATGAATAGTATTTTCGAAGTAAAATAATTTTAAAATAGTATCTGTTCCGAGAAAAGTATTTTCGAAGATATAGAATTAAAAAAATAAATTTTCCAAGAAAAGTATTTTCGAAGTAAAATAACTTTAAAATAGTGTATGTTCCGAGGATAGTATTTTCGAAGAAATATAATTTTAAAAAAAGTATCTGTTTCAAGAAAAATATTTTCGAAGTAAGAATTTTAAGTAAATGTCCTTTCAAGGAACTGAAAATTCTAACAAATTTTTTAACAACTACTCTATTTGAAGGAATCAAATAAAAAAAAATTGTCGGTTATTCAAAATATGAACAATCGGTGATAAAAAATATTAAAATAACGGTTTCATTCAAACTTTATATAACTTAACTTTTCAGTGCTACTAATAACCAAACCGTGTAGCGTTAAAAATTATCAAAACCAACACCCAGAAAAGGCAACTAAAATAACTTTGAAACATTCAAAAGAATAATCCAACGATCCAAATCTATTCCCAAACAAACCGTAACGCTTAATAACAATTCCAGACCGTGACAATTAAAGAAAAAAAAAAGAGAATACCATTTCTAAATCCCAAAACAACAACACTCACTACTATCCGTAAGAAGCTCGCAATTCCATCCAAGGAATGCAAGCAATCCTCAAGCTCCTCCCAATATAATACGCGCGTACACCAGTAAGTCCATTCATCTCGAAATATCTAAATTCCCAAGCATTAAACACCTTCCCCAGTAAAAAAACGAATCTTTCTTTTTTTCTAGGTACGAGACAGATAGAGAGTAAACCCAAGACACTGACTTCTTCTTGAAGATTCATTAAGTTCCGAATAGAGGTGTTAATATAGTGAACATCACCCTCTGGGAATACGGATTCCACTTCGTTCCTCGTTTAACGCTCTCGTGAGAAATAATGGGAGAGAGAAGGGAACGACGACAAAGGTGAATATATATATACATGGAGGATCTTGTAGATGAGGCTTGCAGAACTAAATTACGCTACATAGAGATAGAGAGTGAGATGAAACTATTAGCTTTAGTTAAGATTCAGGACTAGATGAACTTGGAAGGAGGAGGTTTAACCACCGTACCGACAGGTTGCAATCTTCGTGTCATACGGTAAAGAGAAGAGTGTGCTTTAATGATCCAAAGATCCGCGATCGAGATGGATGGATGAGGGGCTGTGTGTAGTTTGATAATAAACCCTTCTTGATCGAAACGATGGGGGGTTGTATCATTATAGACGCATTATCCTTCTTCTATTAATCGGGAGTATATGGAACCAGAAATTGGATAACTTTGACTTTGTAATGTTTTCATCGATGGGGAACAGGTTTTCGATGATATAGTTTTATCAATATGAAACGATGATTGCTAATTTTAATAATTTTAAATATGATTTCAATTTTGTATAAATGAATACCAGTATACCCAGTTGTTGATCAGTTAAGGCAAATCCGTAGAATAATTTTAAGAAAGTATATATATATTAAACTTCCTTTTATCGATCTTACAAAAATAAAACAACTGCTATTTTTAAAGTAAGCAACAATCTAAGAAAAAAAATCGAGAAGTACCAATTTCTGATCAGTAATTTTTCGGTACGTATACCAATTCTTATTTAAGCCTACTGAACAGTTATTGATTATTTAATCTTTAAATCGTATGTAGCAACGATTAGATTTATGTAAATCTTATCATTTTATTGAAATAATACACTGATCAGAAATTGTTTCATGATCAACAATTGGGTACTTTGCGGTATAGTTTGGGCCTGCATAATCGCTTTGATCTCGAATTAAAAGAGAGATTAATCTTTTGAGATTAGGAATAGCCATTTTAAACCCATTTTTTACAATGAACATAACCTCTAAATACTTTGTCGCGTATAAGGTGAAATTATTTTTTTATTTTCCTTACTACATATACAAATTGTTGATTCTTTACCACATAAAAATATAGATTATTGATAATTTAACTCATATCATTTTTTAGGCTAAAATATCAAAAGTATTCTTTTGGAAATTCAAATCTGTCCGTTGTTAGAGACGTTAGGATTCCCAATTTGAATACAAAAATATGAATAATTCTTATAAACAAAATTTTTTATACATTTTCAGCTCATTTTACTTTTTAAACACAAATGGATAAAATATCCTCAACGAACAACTATAATTTACACATAAGCGAACATTCTTGTGTTAATAACTAATAGTAAAAATAATAATAATAAAAAATAATAGTAGTTATAAAAGTATATAAATTAATTAATTTCTAGATTTTATTTAAATTTCTATTATTACTTCTCATTCTAAAAATCTTAAAGTTTCCAACAATCATACATTCCTTTATCCATCATTATTAAAAATTAAATGAATAATGAAACTTTTGCATAGGGAGTAAAATTTTTTATACTTTTCAAATATGTCAAATATTTATTACTGAAACAAATTGATCATTTTGAGGTTATATATAAAACACTACACATTAACGTTCAATTTCCAACTAAATCATCACAATCTACCAATCAATTTTTATTAAAAACGAAACAAAACACATATATCACATATGAATGTGTGTGTTCGATTAATAATTTTTCACCGTTAAACTAACCAACCCCCAAAATTCAAAAAATTCTAAACTGTAATACCCTTTCCTACAATTAGCATCGAAAGCTTGATAAACCAAACTCCGTATATTAGGATACCTCAAAGAGTTCAGATTCGTAAATTCGAAACGTAATCGTGGAGGGTTGAAAATCGTTGGGAAACAATAACGGAAAATTAAAGTGGGTTCAGCCCCCTCAGAATATCGAAATCCGAGGTAAAAGAAGAAGAAGAAGAAGAAGAAATATATAACCGTTTGAATATATTCGAACAAGAGGGAAAAGTAAAACATAACCTAAAACTCTTTCTCTCTATGCATACACACCATGAATTCTCACGAACCTATATCCTATATCTACGTCCACACACGTACGTACACATACGCACACACGTCGTAAGGGACAAATTATTTCTCCATTTTATGGCCTGCTAAAATATAAATCAAGTTCTAAATTAAATTCCTCGGGCCGCCAAGCTCCAAGCCAACTATAACGAGCATTTTATAACGTGTGCGTAGGGCTATGTGTCAGAGGAGCACCAGCAGCAGAAGCGCGACGTACATGTTTCACCCCACTCTCGAATTCTTGCCAAATTGCATGTGAGAGATAACGCGTGTGTATGTGTGTATATATATACTTTCTTTCTTCCTTTCTTCCTCTTTTAAAATTTCAACCCTTCTATTTTTGTTAAACGCGCGTAACCCTCTCCTAACCCCCCCCTTTTTTTGGTTTAATAACAATGCATCTTTGTCGTGAGATATATGAATTTTCATTGTGTTGGAAAAATCTTTCAAAAAACCAAGAGTGAAAGCGACACGTATTTATAATTACATTAAACCTCATTAAAAATTCCGTTTGTTTTAAGCGCGTGTTTCCCTCTCTCTCTCGGCCTCGGTGTGTTTATTTACGTTACTCACGTTCCGCCATGATGAATTATTCAAACTTTTCATAATAGGACACAATCTATTTCGAAATATCGAGTGCGCTTCGATGTGTGCATAGGGGGTTGACGATGGTTTAAATTCGTGGAGGAGGATGGGCTGTTTCGACCCCCTCGTCCCGAAAATAAGGGTGGAATCATTATTTTGTATTTCGGATTATTCGAAATTTATTTGAAATTTTGAGTTATGCACTATTTTGAAATGAATAGAGACTAATTTATAAATTTTTATATAAATTGAAGTATAATAGACTTTATTATGTTTCTCTAGTTTCGATTGGGATTTCATAATCGATTTCTAATTATACATACAAAGAAAATTTATTTCAAAATGTAAATCTTTCAGATCTTTTCTAAATTTCAATAATTGTAGAATATATCACAAATATTAAATCGATTCTAAATTTATTTCAAAAGATTGCTGACATATTTCATATAAATCAAAATTGATTTCATAGTTCATATCAAACCGCGATTGATTGCACTACCATAAGCTTAAATTTGATTTCATATGTTAAATATTTTTTATCCAGATTCAAATCATTACGAAATCATATTTAATACAATATTAACATTGATTTTACATGTCTATGAATATAGCAATTTTGTAAAGATAACAAGAAATAAAATATACGATTTGTATTGTTTTATCATGATTTCAATTTCTATCAATTTGATTTTGAAAAAACGATACCTAACGTTTTAAATACGATTTCATAATTTACTTAGTTTCCTTTTTTTCAAGTTTGCAAGATTTCAAAATTGTATTCAAATTTCAAATGATTTCATAATTGGTCTCAAATTTTATGTGAAATCAAAATTGATTGCATATTTTAAATCACTCTAATTTCTTTTTAACAAAGTTTATATGACTCCAAAATTGAAGTACAATTGAAATAAATATCGATTTCAATAGATTCTGTAATTGTATCCTAATGATTTCTAGTAGTGATTTCAAACATGCTTTTGATATATTACAAAGTATATATGAATTTTAAACGATATTTCCGAGCTAAATTACGTTATTCAATATCTTCTCAAATATTGCACAAAACCCTCATTTTAGAGTCAAAATTTAAAAATACTTTTGATATAGTTACGAAAAATAAAAATATGATTTGAATTAATTACAAATGATTTCTACTATTTTAAAATAAATTTGGAAATCTCACTTCAAACGTTTTAAAATTTATTACATAATTTACTTAATGTCAATTTCGTTTTTCAAATTACTTTAGTATCGCATTAATTACAATAATGAACATTATTCGTATAACATTATTGATATATCACATGATTTTAAAATCGATTGTAAATTCAAATGATTTCCAAATTGATTTCTAATTCAAATGATTCTAATAATACGAAGAATTATATCTGATTTCAAATGATTTCATATGATTTTACTCATTGATTCAATGATTCAATGATTCAATGATTGAAGTATGACCTAATTTCGAAAAATAAAAATTTGTTATTTTTCATTTTTAAAACGATTTTTATTTACTTAAAATCACTACATTCCAATATACTCCATCGATTTTACACTATGTACACTATTTAACGATTTCATTACAATAAAATCCCCGTATAACAAATCGTATATATCCGACATTTTCATCTTATACGCACATACACGCGCGCGAAAACGACGCGTTGATAAATTCTTTTTAGCGCGATAAAACGTTGACCCATTTCCACGTGTCACATTTAACCTAAAAAAAAAACATGAAATCTCATTGAACGACACGAAAGTTTCTCGCATTAATACGAAATCGTAACGACGTCTTCATAAAAAAAAAACAAATATTTATATTTATCGATAATGCAATATATATACATACATACATACACACAAATCTAATCCTGAACGCGTACACATCGTGCGTTCCGCGAGTACAGCATTATAATTTTATAAAGTTATTACGTATGTAATTTGCACACATGACTGCTAATATAAGCTTATATAGTTGTTTCGCATTCCCTCTCTGAATATTAAAGTTATGGCCGGTGTATTAGGTGAACTTGTGCGTGTGTGTGTGTCCATGTACACGTGAAATTTCCAGTTCTTCTCATTCGGATTCCGCGCTAGTTTTCAATTCCGACGATAACAAATACGTTTACTGCTTACGCGGAAAGATTACGAAACTATGAGAATGAGAATGAGAGAAAGAGAGAGAAAAGGAAGGAAGGAGAATTGTTTGTTTATTTTATTTAACGCGGTATCGTTGAGTTTTAAGGGGATTTTCTCTCGATGTGCGTACGCAGTAATAATCGGGATTGTAAATGGAAATTTATGTACTGGTGTATAGGTTATTTGGTTGGGTATGGATAGAAATTGGATGGATCTTACCTTTTTCTTTTTATATTGAGAATAAGTTGGCTTTATCTTCAATTTGTGAGTTTTAATATTTAAGTGATTTTGGTGATCGAACATAACCTAAAATTTGTGACTTGATTAGGACGTAATATTTGTATTTAAATAATTGTGGTGAAATGTACAATTTCAGATTATTTTTCCTTACTTTTCAAACTTTATATATTAATAATTTTTTGTACTTTTTCTTTTATATTTTTACATTTACTTATTACAGTCTTTCTTAAATTTAGAGTTTCATAATGTTCTCGAGGGACAAGTTTGAGTTACTCATAGTAGGACCATTTTCCAGAATTGAGAAGTCATGCCAGTTTTTAGAATGATTTTGCTCATCGAGATCCATAAATTCATTTTGATCTATATAACTTGTTGTTCTCGTTCAAAGTTATTTTATTACAATTTTATTATAGTTATTTTAATAAAATTGTAGTATTTAATACCTTGGAGAAATATGACCATAAATAATAATTGACGGTCATCGATGACGAGTATTTACGTTCCGAGACGGTAATTTTGATGGCATTGCCCTAGTAGAAATTTGAATCTAAGAACTAGGAATTAAACATAGGTATTAAATATCTTGTGATGAAACGCTTTTTCACCCATTTTTTTAAAATGACCATAATCTCAAGACATTCGAATAATGCTTCCAGCTTTCCGGTAACAGTAAACGTCAAAATTTCTATAGTTTCGGATGGATTTCTAATGTTTTCGTCTGATTTACAACTAATTTCTGTTATATTTCCAGTATTTACGAAAATAAATGTGATTTTATTATATTTTTCACTTGTCCATGTTTAATAGACATTTAATAGCGCATAACTAGACTCAAATTTGATCTATGTTTATAAGCTAAAAATTAGCTCAAAACAGAATATAAGTTATATTTTAGTCTATTTAATGGTTAAAAATTGGGAAAAAAAGCGTTTCACCGGGAGGATAAAAATGAGCACATTTTTCGCCTATTTTTCACCCATTTTTCGACATATGTGGAAAATGCTGTTATAGTTACTTCACTCCTCGTATAAGAAAAATAAAAAGTATGGAAATGTGATAACATTTTGATCGAACAAAATATGCCGTTCTTAATAGCGTCGTGTTAAAATTTTCAAAATTATTGACCAAATAAAAAAGACAGGATACTTTGCATCTGTATAGCTAGAAAAGGCCTTATACGACCCTTTTTTATAATACGTTGATAGTGACCGTCATTGTGAATAACAAACGTTCAAATCGTTCGGTGACCGTCACTTCTTTATTGCATGTAATGTCAAAATTTATAATCAAATAAATAGAGAATGGTTATGTATTTTTTCTTTTATTATTTTAACGTCGCTCTTTTTATGCTCCCAAATTGGTGCTAATCAGCGACGGAGGTCATGCGATGTCTTTGTTGAGAAAGCACTTGTTGAAAATACATTCCCCAGTGATGCTGGTATCAATCGGCTGGGGCCGAGAGTGTTACACTGATTAAAACAATGACCGTCATTCTTATTCTCATTTCTCTATTGTATCAAATACGCAGAAAAAGTTTGTGATTTAAAAAGTAAATGAGAATACCCTATATTGATTACCACCTAAACAAATCGACAAACATTCTGGTTCAACAAAGAAATCAGTAGTTAACTACTGAGACTCCTTTTTATTCACGCTAAAATATTCAATCGTAATCTAATAAAAAAAGATCACTGCTTTATAAAATTAGAAAGTAAAATTAGAAGAACGCATTATAATTCCTTTCGTTCTATAAATATAAAAACTATTTATAACCTCATTCCATCCTATTATTTAACAACAAAAAAATGACCCGTCACTAATCACCCAATGACGGTCAATACCGTGATTTTCTACTTTCCACACGCAAAAAACCACGTTATTCCAAAAAATGAAACTACTTTCAACACCTCGGTCACCCAAAATATACCCTCAATCACAAATTACTCAACCCCTTTCATTTTTTTATGTGAATTAATAAACACACGCAATAAAAACCACTCGCTCGTCATATAGTATTCCAGATTTATAATTTGCATCCTCTGTCTCTCTTTCTCTTTCTGAAAACCCTTTATTTTCCTTAAAAAAAAAGAAAAAGAGGGTTGAACAACCTCCTAAAATATTCTCACCGTGACGACGATATCGTCACCTCGATTCCCATTCTCTAATTTCTCGCGAGTATATACGCGGAAATTAGTATTTAATTTGTCCCTGGCAATAGAAAGTTATGAAATCAAGTTCCTCGGGGCCATTAGGTTTCGATATATATATATAGAGGGAGTCCTATACCGAGTTCACAGACTGTCTTTATAACCTCTCCTCTTTGCGAAAAGACGATGGCAACAACCCTTATACTATACATTCTCTCATTCTCTTCACTTTCGCTTCTCCCTCTCTCTCTCTTCCTTTGTCTTTATATGTGTATATATATAGAATTACCTAATTTTCTCTTTCTCTCACTCGAGATTCTGCGTCTGGGTTCATTTTGATCTCGTCGTCCTACTTTTAGTTGAGGAAAAATGAAAATAAAAATAAAAGGTTATCATCAGATTGTTATGGTTCGTTCAGCGCTCGGTGTGCTTGTCGATACGAATTTATGAAGTATGTGTATAGGTATATGTTGTTGTTAAAAACTTTTCGATAATTGGCGAGAGTGTCAATAATTTCCTTGGATAGTTTATCGGATTTTTTTTTATTTTATTCTTCTTTTTTCCGGATCTATTCCACGCTAGTGTGTAATTGTTGAAGTGGAAAGATTAACTTGGAAATGTATTTACTTTGTTTTTTTATAAGAGTAGTGGTTTATAATTTGAATAGTTTGGTTTTTGCGTTGAATGGTAGATTTTAGGATTGAGAGTGTACTTTTATAAGTACAACTTGTGGTCGTCTAAGTAATTGTTGATAATAACGATTATTGATCAAGTCAATAATTCGGTAAATAGATGCTGAATCTCCTGATTTGGATATAGGTTAATTAGATCGTGAATTTTTTTAGGACATACTGGGTAAATTCTAAACTATGTGTGATTATCTTTACCACATTTACAGCATATAATATTGAAAACATATTTTTCATCTTCTACATAAGCCGAACTCTCTAAATATTTTCTTTTTCTACACGGATATATCTGAGGAGTTTCTGGATTATTGAAATTTAGTTTAATTAGGCGGTTTTCTCAAAAAATAATTTATTTTTATTGTTAAGAACTGATAAGGCTGTATTTGTTGATAAAGTAAATATTTTTCTATTATTGGCTGTGTCAAAATCTGTATCTACAACTTATCTCAAAAAATATTAGTATTAGAATATACACAAGTGTTTTATCGTCTTTATTGTGAGTCTTATTTTGTATTTAAAGCTATTTTTACGTATAAAGCAGCAATTTACAACACGAGTTGCAAGTATTTTTTAGAATTTTTTTGTTTATGCATATGCTGTAAAAACTGGTATTTTAAAATCAGAGAGCGTAAAGAAATATTTTTACACATGAAATATAACATAAGGTTCGTAATTTACTATTTTATGATACAGTGTGCATAAAATGGAACTGTTTTCACTGTTTGGATATTAAAAAGCACATTCACACCTATATAAAAAATCTTCGGATATGCGGATAATAACAATATTCAGACTCGAGTTAAAAGTACTTCATAATTCAATGAAATAGAAAAGAATTTCTTAAAACATTAGTAAATAACTGTACTTTTTACAATGCACGTGTCAAATAGTACTGTTATAAAAATTAGTGTCAAAATGTACTATACTTAATAAATGTTGTCAAAAGGGCCAGTACTAAACACTCTCATAAAAAAGTACTACTTTTAATGTTTGCCTCCAAAAGTACTATTCTAAATATTGGAATCGAGGTGTATATTTTACTACTACTAACAAAAAGCACTATGTTAAACACAAGCAATCGAATAATGTAATTTAAAACTTAAATTAATATGTACTAGAAAAGTACTATTTAAATATTAGCATCACTATATACATTATAATACTAGTGTCAAAAAATACTATTTTAAACACTAGTGTCTTATTATACTAGTACATAAGTTAACATGAAAACTACCAATGCTTATAAATTCTATTTACGTTTACTTTAAAAGTACTTTTTGCACCCTGTTATCCAAAAAGTACTAGTTTACATAGTAATCGCAATCACTGTTATTTAATATATACTAGCATTAACCGTAAAATTTATACGTTGCGTAACTTTACACCCATTAACCATAAAAGTATTACTTTCTTTACTGTTCTCAAGGTCACCGGTTTTTTTACGCACACTAGTTACAAGAAAAAAGAAAATTGTAATAAAAACTATGTTAAAGTCACTCGAGTGAAAGTTCAACTCGATATAATTTTATTTACCTCGAAACTTTCGTTACGAAAAAAGAAAAAAATGTCAGTAAAAAAATAAGAGCGTAAGTGGAATGTTTTACGAAATTTGTGTAGTTTAAAAAAAAAAATAAAAAACTTTTCAACGAGACCAAGACAAGTTGGGAAGTTAATAATTTCTTAACCAAAGGAATGTGTACCGAAGACCTAATAAAGCACTCACCCCCCCTTTAAAACAAAGGGCGAACATTTTATTGACTTCCACAGCAATTGTTCTGTGTAATTTGCGTTTCGTTAAACGTATGTACGACTTTCGTTACGATTAGTGGTTAGTATACTGTTTGTGTTTTTCTTGTATCTTCGTTAAAATTTTCGAGGTTAGGAATTTGTATGAGTAACATTAAATAATGGTTAGTTGGTATTAAAAAAAGTTGTAATACTTTTATGAGGTTAGGAACACTGTATAAGTTATATTTTTATATGTTTTTTCCTTATTCTAAATGTTTTAAGGTTAGGAATATATATTTTGTTAGTAGGCATTTAAAATAAATACAGAAAAAACAATGTAATAAATGAGATTTTGATGCTTATATTTCTTCTATTTAATCTTAAATTGATTCTTAAATTTTTTGAGGTTATGAACGGTCATTTAATAGGTTACAGCAATTCCGATTTAAAGGTTTTAAAAAACTGGCTTTTTAATGTTGAAAAAAAAAAATTTCTTTTGTAATAGATTATAACGTACCTTTTTCAATATTTTCAGGTTAAGAATAAGCCTTTTTGTAGGTTATTAACTAACCGTTTTCACTTATTTTCAAAAATATCGGAAAATTCGTCTTCATTTAATCTAGGTTAAGAACGTTATATATAATAAATTACAACTTTGTATATTTTATATTTCCCATATTATTCTTACATCATTGTTCATTTTTAAAGGTTAAGGTAGCCATTTTCTAAACATTTAAGAAAGTTACTGAAAAATTTGTTTTAATTTTTCTAGGCTATTCAAATTCTACTAGTTTACGTCGCGACATAATAATAAATTACAATTTCGTACGTAAATATTCATTGTCCAAAATTTGTGAAAAACGTCACTTAAAACTGATTAAAATTCGGTGAGCGGTGAGTTGTTGGAAGTCAAACATCCACTGTCCACGGAGCCATCAAGTAAATCAAATTTCTCTCTCGGGACTGTCTATACGCATCCAAACGCATTAGAATAATTGTAAATATTTAAAAAAAAACGATTTTAAATCCGATCAGTGTTTCTAACCTAAAAAAAACGTTTGTACCGATTTGTTGATTGTTCGTCGATTTAAGTAAAACTCCGAAGTGTACAAGAACAAAAACGATCGTTTTTATATCCAATCAGTGTTCCTAATCTAAAAAAAAAATTACGCATGGATTTGAATTAAAACAAAACCAATAATTTTTAAATTTTTTCCGTGTTCTTAACTTTAAAAAAATTTCATACCAATTTGTTGATTTCGCATTTATCCGAGTAAAAAATCCGAGATTAAGTAAAATAAAAAAAAATAAAAATTTTTATATCAGTTCTGATGATTTGATAAATTTGATAAAGAAAATGTTCGTATTATAAAAGGATTGTTTTTCAATCGAACCAGTGTTCCTAATATAAAAAACAACATTCTTACCGATTTACTGATTGCTCGTCAGTCAAAGTAAAAAAATAAGGACGCGAATCGAAGTAAAACAATATACGTCCAACCTAACCTCACATTTTTTCCTCTTTTCCTACGAATATTGGTATTTTAATACCGTGAGGATCTCTTAAGAGGTACCATGCGAAATAGGAGTCAACGAACATACATATATATATAGAAAGAGGAGGAGGAGGAGGAGAGGGATGTAGAGAGATAGTAGGAACTCCTGGATAATTAAACGAAATTCATTTACATAGCTCGAGTAATACGGAGCCCGAGTCACGACGACGACGACGATGGTAAGGGTCGTTATACCATGGTACATTCCACCTTCCGTATGCAGAGCGAAAACTAAACTCGTGTCTACTCTATCTGCTTTTGATTTTCAGGTACTATCCAAAGGAATTCGTGGAATCTCGAGTGGTCTTTTACATTTCTTCTTTTTTTTCTCGCTTCTTTTTGGTGGAGGTGTAGATGTCGCTATTTCGTTGGAAATTTACCAGCCGAATTGTCGATTGGTGTGATATTGGAATTTGAAGTGGTTTTTTTGGGGGTAGGGACGCTGAGGAATGGGGAGTGAATATTTGTAGGTACGTTACCGACGGTGCGGTGACCGAAGGAAAAATTGTTCGTTTGATCGATGAGTTTGGAATTGTTGGTTAAAAAATGGCTTCGATTATTTTCAAACCAGGAGTTATTTTGGGGTTTCTTTTTGAATTTTTTCGGTTGATCGTTAAAGTTTGAGATGTGTGTAGAGGAATGCGGAACTGTTCAAAAGTAGGTACCGATATTTATTTTAAAAATTTGGAACTTTTTTCGAGTGCTCATGGTTAACCGTTGAAAGAAGAGTGGTACAATGCGAGTTTGATAAATAGAAAAAATCATCAGAACAAAATTTGAATGTTTTTTCGAATGTTTGAGGTTAACCGTTGAAGCATAAAATACAAAAGAAGTACTACACAATGCGGGTTTCGAAAATTATAAAAATTCTTAGAATTAAATTTTAGTAACTTTTAACGACACTTTTACTTTAAAAATTTTTACTTCTCTTGGAATGTTCTAGATAAACTGCTGAGGTTTATTAAGAATTTGAAAATTTTTAATATTCTCAGAACATGTCGATAACTTCATGTTGTTGTGTATGGAGAAGGTCGATGTTACATACGTAACAATGTATAAAAATAACGAATTATTTAACAAATTAATTTTGAAAAAAACAACAAATTTCAGAATAACATGGAAAACTGACCTCCAATTTAAAATTAAAAAAAGAAAATCATTTCAACGTTCCATAAAAAAAAAACACTTAAATAATTACTTCGACAATTTCACTATCGACTTACAATCCATCTTCAACACCTCCTAGCGGTCTTCCAATGAAATTCGATAATGATGTAAAAAAATCAAGACACCTATTCTCGGCAATTAAGGAAAATCCGTTCAATGTTCTCTCGATACGATATATAAAGAAAAAAGAAAAAGGAAAATATCTAAACTTTCCAATTCTATTTAATTTTCTTTGACGTGCGCACGCTCACACACACGAATTCTTCGTTAAAGCGACCCTTTTATACCTTTGGTTATTTTTCACACTCGGAAATATAATTTTCATTCGATATAAATGGATTTTCATCGATTTCACTTGATATATACATATATATTACATTTGTATCTAAAAATTTCTATAATTTTAATCGATTATACTGTATTATATTTTTATATTAAACTATTTCAAAATATTCATCGATTTCACGTTAATTTTTTTTAACATTTTTAGATAAAAATTTTCATCGTCTTTACTTTATTAAAAAAAAACATTTTAAGTTAAGAATTTTCATAAATTGAAAAAATTGCAATCCTATTTCCTAACAAACAATCGTTTACCGTTAATCATCTAAATTTAATTAACGATGTTCAACAAAAAAAAATATAAAAACGAAGTATATCTATACATGCACGCATCCCTTTAATTAAACCCGGACAAATCAAGAATAAGATAAAAAGAACGCGGGTGAAGCATCGATGCATCAATAAAACGCGAATTGAAAAAAAGGAAGGGAAAATTAAAAAATCGTCTCTATGAATCAATGAACTTCTTCGCGGCCGTATAGTGAATTGAAATAGTCAAAATATACAAATAATTTTCCAAAAAAGAGAAATTCAATTTTCTCAAAATTGAAATAAAAAGAAAAAAAATACGGTACGTATATAGTTGTTTATATATATACATGCATTGTGCGTTTTACGCGTTTATTTGTATATATATAGCATAACTGCTTGGATGGCAATTAATGTTAGTAAGGGAGCCGTGAAATTTATGTGTGTGTGTGTGTGTGTGTGCGAGTGTACGAGGAGCAAACGAGCTTCATTTTCATTCGCGAATGTATATGTATATAGGCGTACCGTGGCATACTTGGAAAATGAAGAAAATACGATTTTCCCTACCTCTCTAGCTTTTATTATATTATTACGTCTTTAAAATGTATTACCGTGTTTTCTATAACAATTTGTTTCACAGGGAATGGAACGTTATTCCTTGTTTACCATCTGACAAAGTTTTCTTTGTTTGTTAGTAATTGTGTCAGTGACGTTCTTTTGGTTTTTATTTTGAATGTAGGTGATCTTTTTGAGTTTTCGAGTGATTTCGTGCTTGATAACAAACGATTTAACGTTATTTAAAATCGTATTTATTAGTTTTAAGCGATTAGAGTGATTTTTATGGGGTTTAGTATGATATCACATGATTTTAAAATAATTACATACAGCTTTATATCATTATGTGTAGTATATAAAAAGGAATTTATGTAATGGCACATAACGTATGAGTGATTTTTTATGGTTTATTAGTGATTTTATATGATTTATCTGTGATTTCATATTGATGTATCAATGATTTCATATGATATATTGGTCATTTCATTGATTTAGTGATTACACTAATTTATTAATGATTTCATTGATTTAGTGATCACACTGATTTATTAGTGATTTCATTGATTTAGTGATTACACTGATTTATTAGTGATTTCCCTTTGTTTATTAGTGATTTCACATGATTTATTACTGATTTTACATAATTTATTAGCGATTTCATATGATTTATTAACGATCTCGTAGTGTGTTAAAAGAATTCTAAATGATTTGAAACAATTTAAAATAATTTTATGTAATGTTACATAAATTTAAACAATTTCTAATAATTTCTAATGATTTCAAAATACAATCAACGAATACGAAAAATAAAAATACGATCATGCTATAATTAAATTAATTTTATAATTCTAATAATTTAAAAATTAAATGCAATAGATTCGTAAGTAATTTCAAATGTGTCCAACGTTGATTTCCAGTGATTACAATATGTATTTTTAACGTTTCGATATAATCGTTAAACATTATTATTATACCGTTTTATATTTCAAATGAATTTATAAAAGTAGATTTTGTTTTGTTATTTTAAATGATTTTATTCAAGTACTACACGATTTCAACGTAATTTTTAAATGATACGAAAAATGTAAAACAAAATAAAAACGTTATTCATTCAGTTTAAAGTGCGTATTATTAGAAAATTGATTTTAAACTTTAAATGTTATTAAATTCGATTTTTTATTGCATATGATTTCATTATTATTTCGAAATTTCAGAAGATTTTGATATTGATTTCAAGCGTGATTTTTAATGTACATTCGTATATTAAAAATATAATTAAATTATTTTAAAATATGATTTCATTAGAGTAAGTAATCACTCGATTTTAATTAAACAAATAATAATGTGCGGAAACGTCAATTATTTTTTTATTGAAATTTTATGAATTGCCCTTTATAGAACTTGGTAAAACAATTTACAAAATTGAAAATAATTTACTTTAAAAAATTTTACTTAGTTGTCGGGAGAGTCCGGTGTGGCGTCCGCTTATATATTGCATAATGCATACTTTATTTGAAGCACAAAGAGGTACGTAGAAATCTACAATTTTTAATTTTTAAAACTGATAACTATTTTTCTAATGAATATTACGATAAACTACACTTACATCAGCTGTTCGTCAAAAATTAACCTAAAAATTCATAATGATTCGAAAAGAATTTTAATAGTGCCATAAAACGGTTATTTTTTAATTTCTCATTAAAAATTGCAATACATTAACCCAGCCGTCACGGTAATTTAAGAAAAAATTAATAATTAACCATCGTTCAATTTATAAAAAGTTGTACAATTAACTATTCTAGCAATATTCCGACATTCCGTTCCATTGTATATACATGCTGTCCAAAAATTACATCGAACATCGATTCTGATGAATAATTTTTAGGTTAAATTTGGAAAATCGTACAAAGTGAAAGGGAAAAGGCTCGTTTTATTTTATATTTTTTTCTATTTTTGTAAATTGAAGTGAACCGTGGATTTCTGTAGTGAAATATTAATTAACCTACTAGCTTCCACGTGAAATATTTATTGCGCTGATATATGTGTGAGCTTGGGAATGAAACTGGCGATGCGCTTACGTGAACCCACGGGATTAATTCAACCTTGTTGACTATTGCGTTTATGAAAAATTATATTATACAATTTTTTTTCTTGTTTTTAATATTTGTAATGCCTTTGTGCGTCGTCCGGTAATACGATTGTGAATTATAGTAGTAAAAATGTGGGAAATTACAGAAATATGATGGGAATCGTAGGGTCTTTTGGAATTAAATTTGATGAGGTTAGAGTAATGAAATTTTTTCAAAATTAATATTGATCTGATAGATATTTAACTACTAAATTTCATTTGGATGGAATTAGTTAGAGTAATGAAATTTTTTCAAAATTAATATTGATCTGATAGATATTTAACTACTAAATTTCATTTGGATGGAATTTAGTTTTTTTCGATAGCGCGAAAGGATCAAAAGTTACGTTTGATATTAACAAATAAAAAAGTTAGGTTAAAATATTACTAGAAGTATTAGATTCAAGAGTATGATTTCGATATAAATTTTATACCGTTGGAAGTAATTTTAACAAGTATCTTTTCAATTTCTAGTTTTAAATTATGTTACTAGGTTATTCTGGACTAGAATTATGTAATAGTGGGTTGAACGTTTTTCTCTAGATTTAAAAAAAAAGGAAAATATTATCACTATATTGACTAGTGGATTGTTATTGGATATTATAATAGCTATTGGACGAAATGTCCAGAATTTTCAGCTTTAAATGTACAATTTTAGAATCTTTTTTAAAAATGGGTTAAAAAATCACTAGAAATATGCTAATCTTTAACCAATTTTCGATTAAACGTAATTTTTGAATCATTAGAACTATTTGAACGAAGTCAAGTTCAAATGGAAGCTTTTAATTTCAGCTTTCTTTGCGCTATTAAATTATAATATTCTGTCGATTAGAAAGCCAGCTGCTTAAATAAGCGTAAAACGTCTTTTCTACTTCATTTTTTAAAAAAAGATTGTACGTTTTTGTTTCAAAAATTTATTGAGCAAAATGTCTATAGACACTAGTCAATCACAATTTTTAACTTCGAATGTTTAATAATAACAATTTCTTAAAATAGGTTAAAAAATCACTAAAGAGCGAGGGTCTATTCATTCTTCATTAAGGGTACAAATGATTGCTGATTTCAAATGATTGCAAAAACGATTGCAATTTCTTTCTGATTTCTTAGAAACATGATGACATACAGTAATTTTTCAATGACATGTAATTTTATAATTATTTGAACAAAAGTTCATACACAATCCCTTCAT
Organism: Theocolax elegans; assembly: GCA_026168455.1. NCBI lineage: Eukaryota > Metazoa > Arthropoda > Insecta > Hymenoptera > Cerocephalidae > Theocolax > Theocolax elegans. The sequence continues at coordinate 1,893,694 of CM047426.1, read as the reverse complement.
TCCACCTTTCCTCTTAATTCTAAATAAAATCACTAAATTCAACAAACCGTGAATTATTTAAATTTCAGTGAAGCATTTTTTCCCTATATTCGTCCACAACAGAAATTATAAACATATAATAAATTTATCAAACTGCTCCAATTTTACATTTGTTACAAAAAAAAAGAAAGGGAGTAACGCAAGGTGATACAATAATATAACCTCTCTATACGGGGATATATGTATGGAAAATCTCGTGAATTCGTTAACGTTATAGTAAAACACACCGGATATTCCCCCAATTACGCGTTGAGCTTTTCAGTCTCATCAGGAGGCCGATAATCCTCGGTACGGCAGTTCCTCCTGTAATTAAATAAGCCGGTAAAAGTGTAATCCCCAAACGACGAAGGCCGGTAATTCGTGTCAGTCTTTCCTTACCCCCATCCAGGTTTATTATACGCGGTGTGTGTATATATATGTGTGTGTATAGTATACGTGCAACGCTCGGAGAAAAATCGATAAGAGTAATCCATTCCATATAGTCCAAACAATTAGAATAATTGCGATTTAGAGGTATATTTTGTATTTTTTTTATTTTTTTTTATGGGAAATGTGGTACGTTTTTTTTGTTATGGTTTTGAGGTTAGGAATGTTTATTTTGGAGGTTACAATGATGTATTTTTTATAATTGTGGTTTTGGAATTATGTAAATGTGTATTATTTAAAAATTTGACAGTGTGTTAATGTTTTCAGGTTAGGAATTTTGAAGAAAATTTTGGCGGTGTGCTAATGTTTCGAATTTAGAAATGGTTATCTTACAATTCATATAATGAATTCAAATCTAACGACTTCTAGAAATTATGTTTTTCGTTAATATGTTGATGTTAGGAATGACTATTTTCTAACTGGTTATAAATTTTATTCTAATATTTTTCAAAAAATTTCTATTTTATACACCTAACAAAATCGCTTGCAATATTAATTATGTATTAGTTATAGATTTATTAAAAATTAATTGTTTGTTAAGATTTTGAGGTCAGGAATAGTTATTTTATAGCTAATAATGAACTCTTCTAAAGATTTTTAAGATTTTACTTAAAAAAATTGTTTACTTATGTATAAATTGTACTTTCTGAGTAATTTAGACATTTGTTAACGTTTTGAGGTATGGATTGGTTATATTATACCTCAGAATGAATTCTTTTCTAACAATTTTTAAATATTATGCTTTTTTTAAAATTCTATTAATATCAGTTATATTTGTTAATAGAATAAGATTGGGAATGGCTATTTTATAGGTTAGAATGAACAATGTTTAAAAAATAACGATTTAGCTATTAAGAATTGACTATTCCTTAAGATTTTGCGGTTACGAATATTCATTTTATAACTTATTTTAGAATGTACACCCTTCATGGTTATGATAAAATCCACAATTACGATTTTAAAGGGTTAAATCCAGGTTGTAATGAAATTAACAACCAATTTTATTTTAAAAAGTTGTACGACTTTTCGTCAGCCAGGCTTTGCAGACCTCTTTAAGTACTAATTTATTGAACAAACAAATATAAATAAATATACGAAAAAACTTTTTAAATAACAACAATTCACAAAAAAACACTATATATATAACAAAACAATCTTTACCAAATAAATGTCAAACAGTTAGCACTGATCTTCCATTACTCGTAGATGAGTAGAGTCAAGTGAAATTTCAAAAATTGTTATTGCTATATATAACGTGTACAAAAGATTGTCATATGTATAAGATTCGCAGAAGTACAAGGATCTGCTCGGTCTAACGATTTTACAAGTTCTAAGAATAATTTTCAACGGTTACAAGATGTTGTTGTAAATTCTACTCAACATAACAGTATCTTCTTTCTTATTAATAGTATTTTTAGTACTTTTAATATGAAGCATTTCCATGTAGCCAGTCAGGGTAGCTCCTCGGAGCGGCCATCGTAGGTGGAACATCGACAGGATGGACGTCAATAAGTTATCTCTGGCCCTAGAACGCGGTCAGCAAGCCCTGGTGGAGATACCGGAGGGAGTATCAGCTTCTGAACGGGCTGATCGGGTGACGAGCAATATCATGCACCTGATCCTGCGGGCCTGTAAGGAAGCGGTACCCCTCAAGAAGGCGGCGGGCAGAAAACGTCCTGCGTACTGGTGGACGGGAGAGATTGCGGACCTGCGGCGCCGGTGCTTACGGCTACGGCGTCTAGCTCAGAGAGCTAAGAAGCGGGACCGCGATTCGGCGCTTAAAATAATGGAGCATCAGACGGCGAAGAAAGCTCTCAGTCGGGCAATACAAGCAAGTAAGTACCGATGCATGGAGAAGCTGCGAGAGGATCTAAATAAGGATCCGTGGGGTTTGGGGTACAAGATCGTAATGCGCAAAGTCGGGGCCTTTGCGAAAAGTGCCCCGATGAGCGCTGAGGTCATGGACCAGATCGTCTGTACCCTTTTTCCCACTCATCCGAAGCGCGCGGATGATCTCGCAGTCCCAGATGGGCTCGAAGCTCCGCTCTTCACCCGGGCGGAGCTGGAGAAGGCAGTGCGCACCTTGAAGTGCAAGAAGGCGCCTGGACCAGACGGGGTACCATCTGAGGTACTGAAAGCTGTGGCGCAAAGTCATCCAGAGCTCTTGCTTTGCATGTTCAATACTTGTCTCCGGGCTGGAAAATTCTACGCTCCCTGGAAGGAGGCAAGGCTGGTTCTGATAAGCAAGGGCAAAGGACCGGCGGATGCGCCATCATCGTACAGACCGCTGTGTATGTTGGACACCGCGGGCAAACTCCTGGAGAAGCTGGTGCGATCGCGTCTGCAGACTGTGATTCAGGCTGCGGGCGACCTCTCCGAGAAACAATATGGTTTTCGGAGAGGAAGATCCACCATAGATGCTGTTCAGGAGGTAGTGAGGGCGGCCATGAGTACGGAGAGCGGAAACCACTTTTCCCGCCCAATCTGTCTCCTGGTGACGCTCGACGTCAAGAACGCCTTCAACTCGCTAAGGTGGTCCGACGTGCTACAGGCTCTGGAACGGGACTTTGATGTACCAAGGTATCTCTTGCGGATCCTTGGGGACTATCTGAGGGACCGGTACATCCTGTATGACACAGCGGATGGCCAGAGAAGACGAGAGCTCACGGCAGGCGCAGCCCAAGGTTCCATACTGGGTCCTGATCTGTGGAATATTTCCTACGACGGGTTACTCAGGATGGAAATGCCAGAGGGCTGCGCGCTGATCGGGTACGCGGATGACGTGGCCGTTACCATAATTGCTAGAAGCATGGAGATAGCACAGACGCGGCTCGATCAGATCATGGGCCGTGTTCGCCGTTGGATGGAGGAGCATGGGCTGGAACTGGCGATGGCAAAAACCGAGATCGTGCTTCTCACGAAGAAGCGCGTGCCAAAAATTGTGCCGTTGAACGTTGGTGGAGAAGCCGTTACCACTAAGTTGGTAGTCAGGTACCTGGGGGTGATGCTTGATTCAAAGCTCACCTTCTGGGACCTGATCAAAGAGGCGGCAGACAAGGCGGCTGCGGTAGTTACAAACCTGAGCAGGGTAATGGCCAACATTGGGGGCCCGCGCCCGAGCGTCAGGCGCCTGCTGCTGCGGACCGCCGAGTCGATAATGTTGTACGGAGCCGAAATATGGTCAGAGGCGCTGCGACACCAAAAGTACCGCAAGCGCCTCTTGGCAGTTCAACGGAGGTGCGCGCTTCGAGTGACGAGCTCGTATCGCACGGTGTCTGAGCCGGCAGTTCTGGTAGTGGCGGGGGTCATACCCATTGACCTCCTAGCCATAGAGCGCCGAAACGTCTACCAGTGGAAGGAGGAGCTTGGACCAGTAAGGGCTAAGGAAGCTGCCAGAGTGCAGACCTTGCTCTCCTGGCAGGAGCAATGGGAGCGGGAAACGCGCGGAAGATGGACGGCAAGGTTGATCAGCCAGCTGTCCCTATGGCACGGTAGGCAGTATGGGGAGGTGAATTTCTACCTCACCCAGCTGCTGACGGGCCATGGATACTTCCGCGCGTACCTGCACCGAATGGGTAAGGCGATGGACCCGCGGTGCTTGTACTGCGGGTCCGAAAAGGACGATGCCCACCACACGTTCTTCGTGTGTGAACGGTGGAGGGAAGATAGAGCCAGCATTGAGAGCGACGTGGGTAACTTAACACCCGACAACGTCGTTCCCTTGATGCTGGCTACGAAGGAGAATTGGAGGTCAATAGCCCGTTATGTCGAAGGCATTCTTCGACTAAAGCGGGCTGACCTCCAATAATATTCGGAGCCTGGAACGGAGGTGCCTTTGCGGCAGACGGCTGGCCCCACCCCGAAGTATTCCTGTAGGTTAGTGCCGGGGTGGAATAAGGCCAGATAAGAGGGGTCTCCCGGGTGGACTCCCGTCGGCCGCGATCGGTAGCAATAGCTGAAGAACACGGCTGGCGGGCATGCACTCGGGAGGTGGGTTTTAGTGGGTAGTCCTATGTTTGTAGGGAGTCCCACACGATGGCAATAAACTGCTTTCCCCCCCTCTATAAAAAAAAAAAAAAAAAAAAAAAAAATATGAAGCATTTCAGAAATCAAACGTTTTTTATAGCAGTTTTCAATGTCTAAAACTTTAACATTTTCAAAATCGAATTCATGATTTTTATTCTTCTTGTGTAAACTCACAACAGACTCCGGATCACGTGACTTATTATGTTCAGAAATGCGTTCTCTAAGTGCTCTCTTTGTTTCACCGACATATGATACAGAACAATTTTTACAATTAAATTTATAAACAGCACCACATATATCCATTTTTTTTAATTTATCTTTTCCTAAAATTTTTTTAACATGTATGAGCATTTTTTTAAAAAATTTGGATAAAAGGGTAGAGATAAAACTAAAATCAGTGCTAACTGTTTGACATTTATTTAGTAAAGATTGTTTTGTTATATATAGTGTTTTTTTGTGAATTGTTGTTATTTAAAAAGTTTTTTTGTATATTTATTCATATATTTTTTTGTTCAATAAATTAGTACTTGAAGATGTCTGCAAAACCTGGCAGACGAAACGTCGTACAACTTTTTAAAATAAAATTGGTTGTTAATTTCATTACAACCTGGATTTAACCCTTTAAAATCGTTATTGTGGATTTTATCATTTTATAACTCTTTAAAAGCGGCTATTTGTTATTTTTTTGAGGTTTAGAATACCTATTTTATATTTCATCATAAATTTGTTAATACTCAAATATTCTTTCTTTTTTAAGTAGAAATTTATTCATTCGTTAATTTTTTGAGATTAGAAATACCATATTCCATAAATCGTTACGAACACTATTTAAAGCATATACATTACGTCAGAATAAAAAAGGATTCAGCTCATTGTATTTCTTTTCTTTGTCTCTCGTGCACGTATATGTACGTTATTAAACAAAAAAAGAGAGAAACTGGAATAAAGTACGAAGTGAATTTAAATTTATTTAAATTTGGACGAACTGATTGATTTACAAGGGAAAAAAAATTTTTTTTTAGGTTAATTATTTTCGAGTTTATCATTTACGTGAATATCGGAAGTTTTCGATATAATTTTCCATCTGTTTAAAGCTTGCTTATTTTTTTTTTTCGGGGTACTCGGCTTTGTTGATATTTATTTCATTTGAAAGCGTAATTGAACGCGTTTTCCGCGTCGGCATTACAACCAATTATTTTATAAATTAACATTTCGAGTGCGATTGTTTTTAAAATTCAGGATTTCATACTTGTATAAAATATTTTTGGTATTTCCGTGTAATAAAAGAGTTAAAAGAAAAAATTTTGGTCAATAATGAACATTATACATTTTCAATTAATTACTGAAATTTCTGTATAAGTAATTGTAATAATGTTATAGTTTTTTAGAAAATTAATAATGGTTACTGATTGTTAATTATTTTTTTTTTCTATTTATTATTATTTAGCTATTTTGTTATATAATTTCGTTATTTTTTCGTTGATTTTTTTTGTTAATGTAATTCAGGTGGAGATAATAAAATAATATGAATATAGTTTTTAACGTAATAAATTTTAGGTAATATATGTACATAAATGTTAATATTTGGACAAGTTATACATTTTTCTCATTATAATTTTTTTCATAATCAATAGCCAAGCTGAATATATAAAAAATATAAAAAATAATTTTTAATAAAAATAACGATTCCCAGATTTGGGTCAACTTATACACTTTCCTGATTATGATTATAATCGCTATAATTTATGATAAAAATTAAAAAACTATGGTCAATAATTATTAATAAATATTGATTTAAAAGAATTATAGAATCAAAGAGCGTTTAATACAGATATTAAAATCCATTTTTGAATAATTCATGTTCTATATAGTTATCGTTATTATTTTTTAAATAATTAAAAATTTCTATATAAGAAGTATTATAAAAATAATTTTTAAAAAATTATAAATAATTCATAGACGTTCATAATACTTAACTGTTATTTTCTCATTATACATTCTATTGCACGCAGACAATTCTTTTTCTAAATTTAGTTACAAGACGTTAAACAGTTTTAGGTTAATTATTTTAGAAAAGCTGATATTTTAATCTTTTCGTAAAGACATGACCGTGTCATCACTCTAAACATAATAAATTTTTAGACAACTTTTGTTCAATGTTTGATACATTAATTTTTTGTTATAAAAATATTTTTCTGACAGCACGCTGAACAATCTTATGTAAATTTTCTTTCATATTTGATACAGTATATCTTACAGTTTATCTAATAAAAATTACCTTGCCATCATCTGAAAGTCATAAATTTTTAGGTAACTTTTCTTCAACATTTGATATGTTAATTAATTTTGCAAAAATTACCATGACATCACCTTAAAAATTATAAATTTTCAGGTTAACTTTTCTTGGATACTTGATACCGTGATACCTTTAAAAAGAAATTACCTTCTCATCACACTAAACTTATGAATTTTTAGGTTAATATCCCTCAACATTAGATGTTATTTTATTTTTAAAAATTTCCGTGACATCATGGTAAAAATTATAAATTAATTATAGGTTACTTTTTTTCGTAATTTCTCTCATAAAAAATTACTTTCCCATCACACTAAACTTATGAAATTGCTGACACAGAAATAATTACTAAAAAAAAATTTTCCATATGTATATTCCTAACCTATCCAATCCTCTATTAAATCATTTCATTATTTTACTCACACTAAAAAACTGCATACACATAATTTACCTCGCACACATAACCCTCAACTGTTACACCAATTACAAAAAAAAGAAGAAAATCATACGAATAATCAAATAGTAAAAAAAACTGCAATATAATATTTACTTCAAATTTGACAGTAGACACATGGCATACACACACACACACACAACGTCGAGAATTTTAAATGAAAAAACCTTCGATTCCAATTCTGTAAAACGTCGTCAACAAAATATATCGAATCCTCCAAAGTCACTCCTACATACACATATTCGTTTTATCAATAAACTTTTCACATATGTATATATATATAATATACGTTCCTTTCCTCCATATTGCGGGGGCACGGTATATATAAGTGGAAAAGGGAAACATGGACGAACAAGTGGTAATTAAATATTGATAAAAAAAATTTTATTCCGATAAGTCGTTGATTGATCGATCGATACATATATATATATTGATATAAAAGTTCCGTCTGTGATAATATTTTTCTTTTTTCTCTGGTATAATGAAAAAATATTACTGTGATGAGGTCGTGAAAAAAATGTATGTGTATATATGTGCGTGTGTTTATTCGTGTATGCGTGTGTATGTGCAAAGAGGGAGAGAGAGAGAGAGATGGAAAGAGAAGTTAAGGATATAAAACGAAAGTGCTTGAGATGAGCAGATAATTAAATGTATAGTACACTTTTCTTCTACTTCTTCGGTTGTTCATTTTGTTATTTTTTTTGGAGTTATAAGTGATCGTCAAGTGTTTTGTGTGTCTATATAGTGAATTCGCTTTTCTTCGAATTCGTTCAGGGTGTTTCTTGTATTTGACGAAATTTTTGTATTGATTTTGAGGTTACACGTGAGAGTGATGTTGAGTTTTTTAAAGCAAGGTGTTTTTAGGTTATGTGATTGTAAGCAATAATTGTGTCGTTTCCGTTTCGTATTTATGGATATTTTTTTAAGAGAATAGTTTTTGAGTTAAACGTGAGAAACCTTTGATGAACGTATTGTTTTTTTTAAGAAAATCGGGAGATTTATAGGTTATGTGATTTTAAGAGAAAAATTGTGTTTTTTTTAATAGTACGATTATTAGGTAATTTGATTGTAAAATAATTCAGTCTTCTTCAATTTTTATTCTCTTTATTTTTAAAAGAAATCGAACAGTTTTAAGGTTATCTGATTGTAAAAAATAATTAGACTTACTTAATTTCTTAACGTATTTATAGACAACATTTTTTAGGTTAATTACAAAATAATTTTTATTCCTATTGTTACATTTCATTTAAACAGAAAAGAATCGTAAGATTTCTAGGTTACTTAACTGTAGAAAAATAAAGTATGTCTTCTTCATTTTATGTCCTCTTATTATTGTTCTTAAAGAAAAATCGAACAATTTTAAGGTTATGCGATTGCAGAAAAAAAATTATATTTTCTTCATTCCGTATTATTTGGTGTCATTTATTAATTGACAAAATTTTTTGCACAAGAAGAGTTTTGAGGTTATGAGAGTATTTTTTATAACTATCGTACTTTTTATGTATAATAATATCGGTCTCTCCGAACCAAATGCTTTACTTTTAGAATAAAGCAGGCCTATCGTACTCTTTGTCCACTATGGTTGGTGGAATTTCCCAGAGCACGTACTTTTTTTTAAACCGTTCAATTTCTAGATTACATAATTATAGAAAAAATTGTAACAGAATATTCACAGCAATGGTTATGGTTTCTTTTTTTCATAAGGAAAAAAATCGTCAGATTTCTAGGTTATACAATTGCAGAAAGAAAGCAATATGCGCAAGTATATAAAAATTCGATCGATACAATATTGGGAATGAAAATAATGGTGAATTAAATATTCTGTATATCGAATAATCCGTATTTTATTTGAGATATAGTATACGCGATAACATGAACAAAAAAAATACAGGGAAATGTACGTTTTAAGAATGTTAATAATTTATTGAATTTCCCTTGTCGATGTTGTAACGATTTTTGAGTTTCCAAGTTTTGTATTTTTTTCAAATTAGCCATTTTTACATTCGAAATATCGTAATTTTGAGGTAATTTTAAGTGAAAGTATTTATTAGGTAAATATTTTAGACAAAGCTAAATAAAATTTAGATGATATCTTCTGTCCATATATAGAGAATTCACCAAAAAAACGTTTAATCACTTTTCCAAAGTATCAATTGAATCCATTTCCTGCTATGTTCCCCATCTTTCTTTCTAAAAGAAAAAAAAAATTTAGAGGTTACTTAAATTTAGAAACTAAATAAAATTTAGATACTTTACCTTTATTAAAAAAATCGATTATTTCTCGACTTTCCTCCCCTCTTTCAAACCGCCTTTATCTCCACCATTTTGTAATAAAAAAATATGGCTATTAAATAAATTTTAGAGATTAAATAATAGACTATCTAATATCAATATCCAGGAAATAAAAGATTTCATTAACTTCTCCACAATCCGTTCATTTTCTACTATCTTCGCCATCTTTCAAACCTCCTTCAACCTCCACCATTTTGTAATAATTAGAAATAAAAAAGAATCAAAGACTAATAACCAACCTTAATTTCTCAAGCATCTCCTTCATTCTCTATCAATACCATTCTAAAAAAAATCCCAAACTCTCCCCTTACGAGATATACCCTAACCTCAAAATCATCGTAAACGAAGGTATAGAGATCGAGTAAAGGGTTATATGTATATATCTTACAACGATATATAGCCAACCAACGTGTAATTATCGAAGCGAAAGCCACACGCGTGTGTACCCACAAGGATGATACAACCATGACTAAAACCACCCGCTCCCAAAGAACACCCTCACATACATAGAGACATATAGGTTAGGGTATAATTTTTTTTTTTTTTTCAAGAATCAAGAGTAGAGTCACCACACGAGAAGCACGCCTGATAGAATCCACAGTATAGGGAGGGTATGATAGTAGTAGTAACAGAACGTCGATGGCGGCGGCGGCAGCGGTGGCGTCAGTTTGACCGATGGATTCGCGACCACACAGTGGCCCATTCGACACTGTAATTTCGATGTGGCCTATAGGTCCTTCGTTTTCGTGGATATTCCCCTTCTCTCTTTCTCTCTGCCTCTATATATACCGTGTTATCTCTTCGTAAACGTGCGGTTCGTCGACAGAGAGAGAGAGAGAGAGAACGAAAGGGGTTTGTTGGTCCGATACACACACACGCACATAACCCCTTCGATGTAGAGGCAAATTCATCATCGGGACCTGGACTCTTTGAGAGAAAGTGAGTATATGGAATAATTTTTTTTTATTATTGTTATTGTTGGAATTCAACGATTCTTACACATTAGTTCACCATATAATTTCTTCCACTACCTTTTTTAGGATGAGTCAAGGGAAAACTGTCATGGAGTTTTTAAGATGTTTCTTCCTGGCCCTGCGAAACAGTTAAAAGCGGAAGGAAGAAAAGAAAAGAATGAACACCACCACGGTACAGTTTACCTTCTTAAAGTCAATTATTTACATTGTCTTTATACTTGTAATTATTTCACATACATCTTATCATACTATCTACTTTTATAAACATTGTGTGCTTCTGTATCAAATATATATTGTGTATTATATTTATAAATAAAGGATTCTTATAAATATATAATATATGAAACTATATATAATATATCAACTGATTCCATCAGTTATTGTTGGTGCGGAAGGTTCGATCTCTGTGATATTTTTTATTTTTTTATTTTAACGCCGCTCTTTTTATGCTCCCAAGTTGGTGCTAATCAGCGACGGAGATCATACGATGTCTTTATTAAGAAAGCACTTGTTGAAAATATATTCCCCAGTGGTTGTTGTATCAATTAGAGGCTTGCAATGTAAGTCATATAGAGGGGGTGGGGGGTGAATTTTTTTTGGAGTAAGCAGTGATTTATCTTGTTGAATTTAGGTTTTGTACTTGCGGTATAAGGAAAGATATAGGGATATATAGCTAGAAAAATGTTTACAATTACGGCAAAATTTTTTGTTTTTAACGTTTTTAAGGGGTATCAAAGTTTATACAGAACTATACGTACTTACCGACATTTTCTTACTTTTCGTTATTTATTTACAATTTTTGATACTCATTATTTATTTTTAATATTACGTATTTATCTGTATCATATTTTATCTATATCAGGTGTACGGCGATTGGAATAATTATGTAAAAATAAAAAAAAAACAAATTTAAGTATCGAAAAATGTAGGAATCTGTATTTACCTACGGCATTCCCTTAATGAGATGTGAACCTCAAAAAATAGAAAAATGATTCTTTTTTATTAAACGAGGAATTGAATTTATCGAGAAAAACGCTGTGTAACGATATTGTGTTTTCTTTGAAGATTATCTGTTAGTTTGTTCTGATTATTTTATTGGTAAATCAGCGAGATTTTTGGGCAGCCGTGAATCATTGTTTGATAGCTATATATTACCGACTTCAAATAATTATTTACGTATAATTAATTAATAATTATTTATTTCGTAAATATTTCTGTTACGGTAGTTTATTTATTTCAAAGTATCTGTGCTTTGTAGATTTCTAGTTATATTAGGGTTTAGAATTTTTGGGATTTCTTGGTAGGTCTCTGCAATTGGGAGAATTCACCTAATCTCAAAATGTATCTCTGAATAATCAGGAAAATTTATAATGTCAGACTTTTCCAAAAAGAATTAACGTTTATCGTGGTAAAAATTTCATTTAATTAATTTCTCAATTTTTATTAAATTGATGTACAAAAATTACATAACTCGTATGCTTAAATCTTGCATTATTTATTTACATTATTAATATCTTAAGTTAACCTTGGTAAATAATTGAATATTAATTAATATTTTGAGGTTAAAAATACTTATTTTATAGAATAACATAAACCTGTTTCTTTATGGCTAATTTATAACTTAAAAAATCCCTATTAGAAACTTGTTCATTTGTTAATGGTATGAGATTAAAAGTTGCTACTTAATAGTGTGTAATTAAGCACCCATTGTTTTAAAAAATGTCTTGCTTATATCTAAAAGATAGATTATATTCTAATAGGGATCTTTGAAATTTTTACTAGTTTAAACAACCCCTATATATTAATTATCGTTTATATTAAAATTTTACATAAACACGTTTTTCATGCGACACCTAGTGACAGTTTCTCGAATTAAATAATACGTGGATTGTTTGTGCGAATAGCCAAGTTATACGTATAATTTATAGGTTAGAACACATATAACCAAAAATACAAACTTTACCACTTCAGCAGAATCACCATCAATCTATCAAATTTGATCTAACAAAATTACATTGACTTCCTTTAAAATTCACCTCACAAACTTTTGTAGGTTAGGATATTCAATGTCCAACTATAAAGCTTTCAACAATTAAAAATTCTAATACTTATTAAAAGAAAAATTCTAATCAACTCACCGACACACATCGAATTGAACAAACTCAGAAAAATCAGCATCTATGAAAAAAAAAAATTCCACCCAAACACTAAGAATTCAATTTCGACAATGAGAAACACGAGGCCCGCACGGAAAACAAAAAAAAGAGGATATATTAAAATGAATCAGGGTATAGGTCTAAAAAAAGAGAGGGAAAAAGGCAAACAAACGAAAAACAGTTCTCTCATTCATTTATTCATGCGAGTTACCCTCTCTCTCACTCTTTTATTTGCCATTTCGTACTTTCTGTCCAAGTTCGCTTCTTTTCTCTCTCTCGCTGCGGGTGAGTTTATGGTTTCGCCTGGAACCCACTGGCCATCAGTCACTGTCGTTTGGTGGCGTGGCCTCTGCATATTTTTTTTACAACAAACGTACAGGTCGATATGTACGTGTGTGTGCATGTGTACAAACGAAGACGCGTAGAGAATCGCGAGATATATTTTTTTTATTTTACACAAAGATATGCGCGATAATCGTTTGACGAGCTGGTGTCCTTCTTCATCTTTTTTTTTATGTTGACGATGGAACGCAAGATGGACAAGTGTAATGGTTTTCGAATATTACGTATTTATCTGTATCATATTTTATCTATATCAGATGTACGGCGACTGGAATAATTATGTAAAAATAAAAAAAAAAAATTTAGAGGTTACTTAAATTTAGAAACTAAATAAAATTTAGATGATATCTTCTGTCCATATATAGAGAATTCACCAAAAAAACGTTTAATCACTTTTCCAAAGTATCAATTGAATCCATTTCCTGCTATGTTCCCCATCTTTCTTTCTAAAGAAAAAAAAATTTAGAGGTTACTTAAATTTAGAAACTAAATAAAATTTAGATACTTTACCTTTATTAAAAAAATCGATTATTCTCGACTTTCCTCCCCTCTTTCAAACCGCCTTTATCTCCACCATTTTGTAATAAAAAAATATGGCTATTAAATAAATTTTAGAGATTAAATAATAGACTATCTAATATCAATATCCAGGAAATAAAAGATTTCATTAACTTCCTCCACAATCCGTTCATTTTCTACTATCTTCGCCATCTTTCAAACCTCCTTCAACCTCCACCATTTTGTAATAATTAGAAATAAAAAAGAATCAAAGACTAATAACCAACCTTAATTTCTCAAGCATCTCCTTCATTCTCTATCAATACCATTCTAAAAAAATCCCAAACTCTCCCCTTACGAGATATACCCTAACCTCAAAATCATCGTAAACGAAGGTATAGAGATCGAGTAAAGGGTTATATGTATATATCTTACAACGATATATAGCCAACCAACGTGTAATTATCGAAGCGAAAGCCACACGCGTGTGTACCCACAAGGATGATACAACCATGACTAAAACCACCCGCTCCCAAAGAACACCCTCACATACATAGAGACATATAGGTTAGGGTATAATTTTTTTTTTTTTTTTCAAGAATCAAGAGTAGAGTCACCACACGAGAAGCACGCCTGATAGAATCCACAGTATAGGGAGGGTATGATAGTAGTAGTAACAGAACGTCGATGGCGGCGGCGGCAGCGGTGGCGTCAGTTTGACCGATGGATTCGCGACCACACAGTGGCCCATTCGACACTGTAATTTCGATGTGGCCTATAGGTCCTTCGTTTTCGTGGATATTCCCCTTCTCTCTTTCTCTCTGCCTCTATATATACCGTGTTATCTCTTCGTAAACGTGCGGTTCGTCGACAGAGAGAGAGAGAGAGAGAGAACGAAAGGGGTTTGTTGGTCCGATACACACACGCACATAACCCCTCCGATGTAGAGGCAAATTCATCATCGGGACCTGGACTCTTTGAGAGAAAGTGAGTATATGGAATAATTTTTTTTTATTATTGTTATTGTTGGAATTCAACGATTCTTACACATTAGTTCACCATATAATTTCTTCCACTACCTTTTTTAGGATGAGTCAAGGGAAAACTGTCATGGAGTTTTTAAGATGTTTCTTCCTGGCCCTGCGAAACAGTTAAAAGCGGAAGGAAGAAAAGAAAAGAATGAACACCACCACGGTACAGTTTACCTTCTTAAAGTCAATTATTTACATTGTCTTTATACTTGTAATTATTTCACATACATCTTATCATACTATCTACTTTTATAAACATTGTGTGCTTCTGTATCAAATATATATTGTGTATTATATTTATAAATAAAGGATTCTTATAAATATATAATATATGAAACTATATATAATATATCAACTGATATTCCATCAGTTATTGTTGGTGCGGAAGGTTAGATGACTGTAATATTTTTTATTTTTTTTATTTTAATATTGCTCTTTTTATGCTCCCAAGTTGGTGCTAATCAGCGACGGAGATCATACGATGTCTTTATTAAGAAAGCACTTGTTGAAAATATATTCCCAGTGGTTGTTGTATCAATTAGAGGCTTGCAATGTAAGTCATATAGATGGGGGTGGGGGGTGAATTTTTTTTGGAGTAAGCAGTGATTTATCTTGTTGAATTTAGGTTTTGTACTTGCGGTATAAGGAAAGATATAGGGATATATAGCTAGAAAAATGTTTACAATTACGGCAAATTTTTTGTTTTTAACGTTTTTAAGGGGTATCAAAGTTTATACAGAACTATACGTACTTACCGACATTTTCTTACTTTTCGTTATTTATTTACAATTTTTGATACTTATTATTTATTTTTAATATTACGTATTTATCTGTATCGTATTTTATCTATATCAGATGTACGGCGACTGGAATAATTATGTAAAAATAAAAAAAAACAAATTTAAGTATCGAAAAATGTAGGACTCTGTATTTACCTACGGCATTCCCTTAATGAGATGTAAACCTCAAAAAATAGAAAAATGATTCTTTTTTATTAAACGAGGAATTGAATTTATCGAGAAAAACGCTGTGTAACGATATTGTGTTTTCTTTGAAGATTACCTGTTAGTTTGTTCTGATTATTTTATTGGTAAATCAGCGAGGTTTTTGAGCAGCCGTGAATCATTGTTTGATAGCTATATATTACCGACTTAAAATAATTATTTACGTATAATTAATTAATAATTATTTATTTCGTAAATATTTCTGTTACGGTAGTTTATTTATTTCAAAGTATCTGTCCTTGCACAGATTTCTAGTTATATTAGGGTTTAGAATTTTTGGGATTTCTTGGTAGGTCTCTGCAATTTGGGAGAATTCACCTAATCTCAAAATGTATCTCTGAATAATCAGGAAAAATTATAATGTCAGACTTTTCCAAGAAAAATTAATGTTTATCGTGGTAAAAATTTCATTTAATTAATTTCTCCATTTTTATTAAATTGATGTACAAAAATGACATAACCTCGTATACTCGAGCATTCTGTGGGTATGCTTAAATCTTGCATTATTTATTTACATTATTAATATCTTAAGTTAACCTTGGTAAATAATTGAATATTAATTAATGTTTTGAGGTTAAAAATACTTATTTTATAGAATAACATAAACCTGTTTCTTTATGGCTAATTTATAACTTAAAAAATCCCTATTAGAAACTTGGCCATTTGTTAATGGTAAGAGGTTAAAAGTTGCATCTTAATAGTGTGTAATTAAGCACCCATTGTTTTAAAAAATGTCTAGCTTATACCTAAAAAATAGATTATATTCTACTAGGGATCTTTGGAATTTTTACTAGTTTAAACAACTCCTATATATTAATTATCGTTTATATTAAAATTTTACATAGACACGTTTTTCATGCGACACCTAGTGACAGTTTCTCGAATTACATAATACGTGGATTGTTTGTGCGAATAGCCAAGTTATACGTATAATTTATAGGTTAGAACACATATAACCAAAAATACAAACTTTACCACTTTAGCAGAATCACCATCGATCTATAAAATTTGATCTAATCAAAAGGCGCGATAGCGCCTGACGCAAGTATAGCGCGAGAGCCATTATAGACAGCTAATTTAACCCCTCAGATTTTTTAACAAAATTACATTGACTTCCTTTAAAATGCACAAACTTTTGTCGGTTAGGATATTCAATGTCCAACTACAATAGCTTTCAACAATTAAAAATTCTAATACTTATTAAAAACAAAAATTCTAATCAACTCACCGACACACATCGAATTGAACAAACTCTAAAAAATCAGCATCTAAAAAAAAAAAATTCCACCCAAACACTAAGAATTCAATTTCGACAATGAGAAACACGAGGCCCGCACGGAAAACAAAAAAAAGAGGATATATTAAAATGAATCAGGGTATAGGTCTAAAAAAAGAGAGGGAAAAAGGCAAACAAACGAAAAACAGTTCTCTCATTCATTTATTCATGCGAGTTACCCTCTCTCTCACTCTTTTATTTGCCATTTCGTACTTTCTGTCCAAGTTCGCTTCTTTCTCTCTCTCTCGCTGCGGGTGAGTTTATGGTTTCGCCTGGAACCCACTGGCCATCAGTCACTGTCGTTTGGTGGCGTGGCCTCTGCATATTTTTTTTTACAACAAACGTACAGGTCGATATGTACGTGTGTGTGCATGTGTACAAACGAAGACGCGTAGAGAATCGCGAGATATATATTTTTTTTATTTTACACAAAGATATTCACGATAATCGTTTTGACGAGCTGGTGTCCTTCTTCATCTTTTTTTTTATGATGACGATGGAACGCAAGATGGACAAGTGTAATGGTTTTCGAACATTTTGTTTGCTGAACGAAAATTAGAATTGATTTTTTTTTCTTCTTGGTCGGATGGTTTTTATAGGGTAAGTTTTATAAACAGCAATATATGGATGAATGTTTGAGATGGATGTTTTAGTGACAGGTTGAGTTGGGGTGGCAAATACGTGCTCGTAGAG
This sequence comes from Theocolax elegans, assembly GCA_026168455.1. Lineage (NCBI taxonomy): Eukaryota > Metazoa > Arthropoda > Insecta > Hymenoptera > Cerocephalidae > Theocolax > Theocolax elegans. The sequence continues at coordinate 1,876,190 of CM047426.1, read as the reverse complement.
TGTAGAAAGAGTAAAATATAACTTTAATTTTCTTTTTTTTCACTCTAATGAACGTAAGTATTTTGATCGAGGTAAACGTCAAACTTAACATTAATTTTATTTTTTCGAGTAAAATAGGTCTTTTAGAAACGAAGCTGAGTCAATAGACTTTGATTCTAATCGAGATAAGTATTAAATTAAAGAATTGTATAACATAACCTCAAATTTCTTCCGAGTGTAAAAATTACTTGTTTAAAGAAGAATTTTATTCTACTGAAGGTAAATGTCGCACTTTAATTTTCTCCTATTACGAATACAAAAAATTACTCTTTTACACAAATAGAAATTATAGCACTTTTATTATTTTCAGTTTAAATTTGTAAGTTACTGAACATTAAATTCCTTGAAGTGAAAAAAAGAAATTTTACTCTTATTCAGTGTGACTCAACTTTTATTCTAAAAGAATGATTTTTCTCTTTGTTTAAATGCAATGAATTTAGAAAGTACCGAAAAAATCCTTTCAGTTTCTACTTGGATAAAGCCAACTCTGTGTCTATCAATATTTTATTTAAATCAAAACAAAAGAGTGACTTAACCTCAATTTACTTTTTTTCGAGTATAATAAACATAATTCGAGTAAAAAATAATACTTTTACAGACAAAATTGAGTAAATTATAATAAGTAAATCTAAATCAAGCTAAAGATCGAACTAAACATAACCTCAATGTTCTTTCGAGGAGTGAACGATTAGTTCATTCGATTAAAACATTTATTTCCTTTAGTAACAAAACTACATCTAATTAGTGTTAAGAATTTCACTTTAATCAAGATAAACATCGAACTTAATAAGTGCACATCAGAATTGCAAACATAACCTTCATTTTGATTTCATTTCGAAAATAATTACTCAATTCGAATGAACTGTGTTTGAAGTTATTCCTTCAAACACATGCGCTTTCTAGTAAGAATTTTATTTTAATTCTAGAATGAAAAATTGAATTTAAAGAGTGTGAACACCATGATTATGAACTTAACCTCAACTTTCTTTTTCGCGTGAAAAATTCCTCATTTCTTATAAAAAATAATTCCTTTAAATACAAATAATACCAAAAATTACAAATCAAATACAAATAATAACGATTTTTATCATCAAGTTCAACTTCAAACTTGAAAAGTAAATTTTTACTCCACCGAATTTAAAAATTGTAAAAAAAAAGTTACCTAACTTCACACACTCACTACTAACATTAACCTCTGTAATTAGTATTCACTTTTTAACTTTACTTGCACAAAATACTTAACAAAAAAATCCTTTTATGACCGTGTAATTGTGAATATGAATACGATATATGCGATTGCGTAATTCCGAGTCTATTACAATCGACATATTACACATGTATATACTGTATATATAGAAAGTAATGTTATTTTACTCGTACATATATACATACTTAAGTTAAATTAATCCTATAGTGTAACTCGACGAAATTAAACATTACATCCTCGTACTCTTAGTAATTTCATGAAATCTGATTGAAGCACACACGAAGTTTCACGTCTATGTGTGTGAGTATACATATATAGTTTTCTCAACTCTATACGTCGATCTATATGTTAATTATTAATATGTTGTAATTTTTATTTAATTTTACAATGTATGCAAACAAGTTTGACGAAGAAAAATCGTAATATTTACATATAAAAGTTTAAAGTCCGTATAATACAGTTAAAATGTATGAAATTGAAAAATTTTTAAAGTAGCGTAAAATTTACTTTTAATAATAAGTGAAAAAATGTGACTTACACTAGTACAAAGTAGGAAATTTACATTTAGGAGGAAATGAGGTGGAGTGGGTGTATCGACAACTTTACACTTTTAAAACGAGTAAAATCCGAGTATTATACTTTTAAAATGTACAATCATTACTTTTGACAGTTTTTATAAATGTAATTCCAGCATTTTACTCTTTCAATAGTGTAAAGATACCGCTTGAAACATTTTAGCGTTAATTATTGCATCTATGAATTTGGTATGTTTACTTTTTATTACTGCAGAATCTAAAGTGTAAAAATTGACATTAGGATGGGTCAACCTTATAATTTAATAGTGAGTAACGCATGTTTGAAAAGAGCAACTAAAGTTGTCGGTTGACACATTCTAGCGTCAATTTTTACATTTTAGTTATGATTTTAGTTACAATTTTTCACTCTAAAATCTAAACGGTAGTAATTGACGTAATAATGTTTGAATTAGCAAATTTACACTTTAAGAGTACTTTAAGCACTTAACTTACACTATCAAATTACACTAAAAATCGCGTGTAAAAAAAATCTGGGGAACGTCTGGGAAAAGTCTGGCTTATAAAGTCTTGGCAAAGTCTAGCTGGTGAGACTATCCCATACTTTTTGACAGACTTAATATATTGTATTTTAAAAGTCTGGGAGAATTCAAACAGACTTTCTCCGAGACTTCCCTTTCGTCGAATCTTCGTCGCACTGCATCTTCCAAACATAAAATTTATATTGTATCTAATTAATAGAAACAATACATCCTCGACATGTTTTGAGCTATCGAACTCACAAAACCACCAGATACTTATCTATCACATAAGAAAAAAGTCACTAATGTATTTCGTGTATCTCGCGACAACAAACTGATGAAATGGTTATGGTAAAAAACGATATGAAAACCAACTTTAATTTGATGATTGTGTTTTTATAATTGTAACCAGAATTGAAAGATGCAAGACTTTATAAGCCAGACTTTTCCCAGACGTTCCCCAAAAATTTTTTTACACGGGATTTTAACTAAGGTAATATGACATAATTTAGTGAGAGTAAATTATGAAAATTACACTTTAAAATGTAAAATCAATTGAACTATAAGGTAAAAACACACTTTTAGCTTATACTTTTATCTTATATTACACTTTTCAAAAATGCATAATAAAGTTTTACTTTCCAAAAGTATACATGAATGAATAATTGTACATTATAGAGAAACATTACGAAGAATTATTAATTTTAGAAAGGTGTGAATGCTAAAATATGCGTTGTCAGAAAGTGTAAAATATGTAAATTACAGTTATCATATAAATTATGAATTAAAATCATTATTTATTTTTTAAGAAGTGATTAATAAGTTATACTTTGCCGTTCTAAACAAAGTGTAAATTCATTGAGTATAATTTCAAAAAGGTAAAGTAACAACAGCTATTTATTTTAGAAGTTAATTTGAAGAAAAAATCGAAAAGTTTTGGGCAATATAAATAATGCACTATATAGTTTTAATATTAAATAAAATAAAATTACTTTTTCATAAAGTATTATTTACATATTAATGAAGACTTTTAGTAAAAGGTAAAAATTTATCATACTTTCAAAATTAATGATAGGTAATTTATTACATTATACAGCGCATATTCACGAATTTCACAATTTTAAAGTATAAATGCTACTTTAAATCATAAACTTTTATTTCGCAGTTTTCCACTTTTACTCTTCTACATTATTATACTTTTACAAATTTATACTTTTACACGTTTGAACTCTTACACATGTACACTTTTACATATTTACACTTTTACATTTTTCGATCTTGCATTTTTCGCTTTTGCATTTTTTGCTTTTACACATTCATATATTTTATATATAATTACTTTCTTCATCTTTATTTAAAATGTAAAATTCACTAATCACCATTAATTTTTACATTTTTCAATAGTGCAACTTTTTTATTTCATGCTTTACTAAAAACACAATATACCTCCATCATACAAATTCAGAATACGTTATCATCATACACTACTCCCCTAAAACTACAACATTGTCTCGAACAATAAATTTACCAATTTATACAACCTGGTGTGAATAATCACACTCCAAAAATCAGTAAAACAATCGTGTTAAACACCGCGTTAATACCCCACCCTCCATCTCGAACTCAATTATAAATGAAGCGTGACTGATAGTCAACATTATTTTTACGAGATGACGAGGGGTTAAGCGATACAAGTCCCCTCGCTCCTAATACACCAAGGAAAAATCAAGGATAATCCCGGAAAAGCCCACTCTTCCATATTGATTTCATACTCGAACCCTCCCTAATATTTCTATTTCACTTCTTCCTCTCCTATCCAGTGTCACTTAAATACACCAACAATTAAAAAATATTTTTTTATTTAATTTAATTAACCTAAACGTATATACGTCCCGACTCCGGAAAACTTTATACACACACACACGCGCGTATAATTATAATAATAAAAGACGTGCACGAGTGTATATTTTCTTTTTCGTCCCGGGTAATTAAAACCATCTTGCTTTGTGTACAAAAGTACAGTGTGAATTGCCCGCGATGAATAAATAACCGTTTCACGTTTATCAAGTGACATAACCTTAAAATAATATTTTTTTTTTAATTAAACGCGAAATGCGAGAGATAGTTGTATTTATACTTGTATTTTAAATTTGAGATTTTTGTTGTTGTACGGGGAATTCTTCGGATTAGGATAATACGAATTAACGCGAGTGTGTGAATCTGAATTTAAAACCTTTGTAACAAGTAGTACAATGTTTGGAAAGTGATATTCTTTTACAGCGCGTTTAGTTCGTACGCTTTTTTTTTTGTTAAAGGAGGAGGTTGGGAAGAATAGAGGAAGAAAGGAAAAGAGTAAGGGATGAATTTTACGTTGTTAATTTATATCAAATAGTGTGCGTTTCGAGTTTTAAATTGTTAATGGATCTTTATCGATAGTGATAATTCGTGATAAATAGAGAGAAATTATGATGGTTCGAATATCGGTATGGTTTTACGAAAATGTGAATTTTTTTTGGTAGTTTGCTGACCATAAGATGGTTAAGAAATGGTTATGCATAAGCTTTAATGTTTATGGAGATTAATAATCGTGGTGGAGATAATGATAAGAAATGGATTATTTGTGATTGACGATGTTACTTTATCTTTGAAGAGTTTTCTGGAGCGAACATAACATAACCTATAAATTATAAATATTGTAAAGTAGAAGGCAGGTAGAGTATGGATAGCGAAGAAATGTACAATTATGACAATCAAATTTATGGACTATTTATAAATAGTTATATGAAGCATTTCTTGCAGCTTTTTTCGTAACTTACTTGTTAGAAAAGTTGAGTTTATTAAAAGCGGATGAAATTTTATTTTGGATATCAATACGGAATTTTGAGGAAGATAAACGTGATGTAGGGGAGACCCGGACAAGATGGACACAGATGGTTTTCCCTCAGCATAGACTATAGTAAAATTTGTGACACTTTGTACGTAAATTTATTACATTAGTATCAATAAAGTATCAGTGTATCATTGGTATTCGAACCGATAATATTAATAAATATTGCTTTTCGGATATCGGTTCATTATATCGCAAAGGTAAGAAAGTCTATCCTAGTTTTAGCTTATATCATTTAACTAACTCCAAAATATTTATAAAACTTTACACTTTATTGTTTAAATAAAAAAAAATGTTTTATTATTATAGTAAATTGTCGATAATTGAGGGTCAATAATAAATAAATCCGATATATTTATTTAAGTGCACAACGTATCGTCTGTCAGGTTTGCAGATCTCTTCAGGTGCCCAATTTATTGAACAAATTAGTATTTATATAATTTTTACAATAATTATGAATTTTTTAAATTAAAAACATGAAGTGGTCTGCAAACCTAGCAGACGAAACGTTGTGCAATTAAATAAATAAATTGTATTTCTTTATTCTAGAACATGAACTATCAACAATTTAATATAATTCAACAACGGAGAGTGAAAATTGCAAAAAAAATTTTTTATTATCTTATTACAGCAATGAAAGTTGTAAGCCTCTCATTGGGTTAAATTGTCACCCTTAAGGCTGTACTGATATAGAATCATACTTTATAAATAATTTATATTTTGAAAATCACTTTAAAAATTGACTACAAATCCAATTGGTCAGAAAAAATTTAAAACGTTCTATGGATTCCTGTAGAGAAAATAAAATCATATTTAAGTTTTTTAGTTTAGCCTTAATTATTTCCGAAAAAAACGGAAAAATAAAAATACTGATCCATCATAAATTACCAAAAAATTTATTTTTGAAAAATTGTAACGATCAATTCGAACTTTTCTGATCGTGACATCACATGTCGATGCAAAGCTAATAACTTCATGTAATAGGTTTAATTGCATTACTTAAAAAAGAAGTCAATGCGTAATTATTCCAAAGTTCTCTCCGTATACGTCCAAAAAGTAATTAAGGGGATGGCGGACTCAGAAAATGGTAATTTTTAATATTTTTTTTATATACAAAAGATTAAAAATTTATGAAAAAATCCTGAACACCGTGCTCTTAGGAACGTTTTAAACAGTATATTTCAATTTTTCAGATTTTTAAATCTGTAATTTAATTCTGATTTTTACGTTGAAAATTCATGATTTTTTAGATCAATTATTACCGACCGAAAATTATTTATTCAATTATTATAACAAGTTTATTTTTTATGAAAAAATGAAAACGTGATGTCCTCGATTTTGTTTTAAACTACCCATATGAATTTTTTCAGATTTTTAAGTTCGATATTTCCAACATAATCCTTATGTTGAAAGGTGTAGATTAATCCAAATCTTTTTTCGTACATCCAAAAATTACGAAGAAAAGTTAATAATCTACCTTAATTAAAATCCAACCTCTTTTCATTCCCTGCGCACCAAATACTCAACTCCCCCAATTAATCCAAATCACTCTGAGTACCGTCGATCCAAAATAAAAAAGAAATATCCAAAAGAAACCAAGTAATCGACCGTATTGAAAAGTATCCAGAATCGTCAAGTGTCGTAAACGTTTGCTTTGATGCCACCTCGGAGGAAGGGATGTATAGAACGTACACACATCCACCGATTCCTCCATCTGGACGTTAAACTTCCTCCCTTGGGAAATAATAGGGAAGAGAACCAAAGCGTCCTATCTATCTATATATACACACACACATATATACAGATCGAATGCCAGAGGCCGCTCGGCAATCTTGAGAACACGACAGTTCGACGGCAAATAATCGTCTTTCCCTTTTGTCCTGGCAAGTCAACTTCTTCGATACACCTCTTTGTTTCTTTATATACCTTTCTTTTTTTTCGTCCTTCCACGTTTATATATACTTTGCGGATTAGATGAGAATGGACGATACATGTAGTTGGAGAGGTAGAAGGGGGTGGATTATATAGGTGTCGCTTTCTCGTGTATAATACGCTCAAGAGGATGTAGAATAAGCTTTATTGTTACCCGTGACATGTATGATAACCCTTACTACTACTACTACTATTACTGTCGCAGTGGTGTTGATTCATTGTACATGTAACCTCATCTAATTTATATATGCTCTAATAATTCTATTTTCGTACGTTGCTGGATGGATGGTACAGAGTGACGTGGGTAATTGTTTCGTTGTTCAATGCAGGAGCTTTTTTTTTTAATGCGATGGGTAGGGAAAATGTCATGGTGACGTATCGATGTGGCCACGGTTTTGTTGGTTAGGACATTTTGGTGGATTTTAGAGATTTTATGGGAAGTAAGTTGTAGATTCATGTTTCAGTGAAAGGTTAACCATATGTGGATTATTTTATTTATTTTTTGGTGTTTTATTTTTGGTTAGAAATTTATAGCCTACATTAGTTTAATGGAGAGACTGATAAGATTTAAAAACTTCTGGTCAATTCTTTATTACTTTGATAATTTTGAGGTACATAAGAGAACTGAAAAATTAATTTACAATTGACGTAGAAAGTTTTAAATAAACGATAAAGTACGTCTGATTTTTTGTTAAAAAATAATTAAAATAATTTGGTGAAATCAAAAAGAAGCTTTCGAAGTATTTAAAAGAATTTAAAACGTAACTAAAAATAAACTTTACTGCTGTTTGTTTTAAAATATTTTGTTTTTTTGTGAATTATTGTACAGAAGGTTTTACAGTTTTTAAGACAATTGAAAAGATAAATTATATAGTTAGAAATGCTAGAAATTTTTAATCCAATGTTAACAATTTACCAATGATTTTATGATTTGTATATTCTTGATTCGATTATTGTGAAAGTGACTAAAAAAACTTTGAAAAAATTTGAACATAAAGTCAAAATTTCTGGTCATAAAATTTTAGAGTATTTTATAGAATTACGAACTACATGACGCATGTTTGTAGAATTATATACTTTTATAAAATTTACAAACATAGTACCAAACATTTCAGTAAAAAATTAACATGTTCAATTCTTTTTGGTGAATTATTAGACAAAAAAGAAAAGCACTTATATAGTAAAAATTACGTAAGCGAAACACCTATTCAAAGAAAATTGAAGACAAAAATTACATAATCTTGCAATTTTATTATCAACAATTAGCGAGCCTTGCTCGTCATATCCCCCCCTCCCCCCAAAAAAAAATATTTTTTTTGATAAATTATTAAAAAATGACCAAATATTTAATTAAAAATATAAATTTCGAAGGAGAAACTCATTTAACTCATTAAACCAATAACCCAATAACCTAATAACCCATGATATAATATAACAAATATGAAGTTTGTTAAATAAAATTAATTATTTTTTTTCAATAGATAAAGTAGGTCATTTTCAAGACAGAAATGTAATAATTTTTTTTATTTAAAAATTTTATAGTTTTCTACCTAAAGAAGAAGAAAAAGAACATTTTATTCGCCGATCTATACGTATACATGTGTAATATACATTTTTTTTAGAAAATTAATGTACATTTTTTTGTTTTATTCGCTTGAATCTATTCAACGTGACAATTAATTATCAAGAGAATGAATATTTTGTAAGTACGTAAAATACACGTCAATGATGTATATAAAAATTTTAGGTATATCAAAAAATATTCATTTTCGTAAAAGAAAAAAAAAATTTCTTCTAATTGTATTATACACGAAGTAGAGTTTACAGAACGATAAGGACGTGTCGGTATACATCAATCATACCGCCAGTCAAAACTTCTCGTTCGCGTAAAACGTAAGAAAATGAAAAAGTAGATAACTCAAGATGCCTATCTCTGTGTGTCACAAATATTTTTTTTAACCAGTGTTTTTTTTTTTTTTACATCATGGAAAAAAATTTCAGTACAAAAATTCGATGTTATGATTATATCAAATTGTGAAAAAGAGATAGGTAATATTTCTATAGATGAGGAATATAAATTTTATATTGACGAATGGTACGGAATAGTTTTGTCAATTTTTATAATTTTTTTCTATGTACACCGCACTAGATTACGGAAGTAAGATGATATTTAACATAAACGAAATGTTAAAAAATTTTGTTGAGAAATACGTTGTAAAAATTTATTAGAAAAAAATTCGATTTTTAGAGTAAGTTGTTAGATTAGAAGCTGAATAATAAATCTGTAGTTTATGGCCAAAAAATGGCTAGAATTAATATTTATCATGATTTGTAGATTAGCTTAATATAGTCATTTGACCCACAAATAATTATCCAAAAAATAGTTTCAACTAGCCTCAAAACGTTTGCTATCTATTAAAGTCAATATTTATCATTCATTTATAGATTATCATAAAGTTATCATTTGATCAAAAATTTTCCAATAAATCCCATAATACGTCAAAACTTAATTAATTTGCCTTACCTTAAAATGTCTAATTTCTACAACATTGAAAAGGGTAACTTCTTACTTGAATCGGAATTCTTCTTAACTTTTTCAGTCACGCTAAGCATCGCACCTAAAAATAATTTCCATAATCTAGCATTATTACATTTTATTCACAATTTCAAACCTTTTTTGGTGATTTTTCAAGAATTTAATTATCAATCTAAAATCAGATTTTTATTATGATAATGGCTTCATGTATGAAGAAAATTTTCGACATTTTCGAAAAATGTTGAAAAAAAAATCTCTTGAGTTTTTGGAGTCATTTTACCCTAGAAGGGTCAATTGTGGGATTTTAGGGTCGCTAATTACGAATGTGGGATCAGATATGCAATAGCAAACCTTGGTTAGATAGTTTTTCCGATTTTCAACAATGTTCAAAAAATATTCAAAGTTTGACCTCAGATTCGTGATCAGTGGACTGTAACCTCAAAAATCTCCGATTAATAACATTTAGGATGACATATTGAGTAGAAAAATGTGTAACTAAAAGGGTTAAATATGACTCAAGAAGAAAGCTGTTTGATATCAAATGAATCTTCTAGAATTTAGAACATACATTCCAACATTTGGTAATGGATCATTTATCTACATATTAGAATAACTTTTACAATTCTTAACGGATTTGGTCGAAACTTGGTATACAACTGTTACTGAGGTTGTTTAACCTAAATTTAACATAAGACATGCAAAATACAAAATGTCGGATTAAAAAGTATCGTCCATCAAATATAAAAAAATTACTTTTTCCGCGAATTTTTTTTAACATTTATTATTTGCGACTACTATTTTTATTATATACTTATACACTGTTTATATACTACTTTGGTGCGAAAAAGAATGTTAAAGTCACAATAGTTAAATCGTTACCTATACATTGACCGTTACCGGTCACATAACCGCTATTTGACACAAAAACAAAATCATTTCATCTACATCCTTCGATCTGAGACATAGATTACATCTAACTTTCTTAATATTTTTATACTCTCAACTAAACGTAAAATTCCCATTCAGTTTTCTTTTGCAGTGCAAAAACCACCGTTACAAAATGGTGACACTGTCAACATTAAAAAAAAAAAAATCTTCTCAATCGCCAACAGCGTTCATATGTATATATCGCTAATGTATATATTTATATGTATTAAACAGGGATTATTCTCTCTCTTTCTCTTTGGCTATCCTTCTCTCATCCGAGCGATGAATATGCATTGTTTAGCCTGGCAGTGTCGAGGTGTCGAGTGCAGACCCGTCGCTATCACTGCCTCATCAATCACACGCAGTCGTCCCACAGCAACCGCTTCCTCTCTCTCTCCTCTCTCTCTCTCTCTCTCTCTCTCTCTCTTTCGGACGACCCCTTCTCTAAAAGCCACGATTTTGCAGTCCGCCCATGTCATCCCTCACCGGTCGTTGCTTCACCTCCTCCTCCTCCTACTCCTCTGGGTATGGCCTTCCCCCTTGCGCAATTGACACTAATTTACGTAACCTCTTTTTTTTTTGTTTCTCGGGGTATATCTATATATATGTGCGAGCGATGTATCGGAGCACCCGTCTTCTTTATTTATCTTTTTTTTTTGACGGGGGAGGTTAGTTTAAAGTTTTTTTGAGGCAAGTGTCTTGGAGGTTAGGTGTGTTATTTTTTTTTGTTTGTTTGGTTCGTGGGAAAGATAAAATGTGATTTTTTTTGGATTAAATTAAATTTTTTTGGTAAGAAATACTGATGTGTATGTGTTTGATTAATTTAACCTTGAAATTATCAATTACTTGTTACTTATTCGCAGGTCGTTCTATTTTTTTTTATTTTTTAAATTTTAGAGAAAGAGAGCATTGGAAGTAGACTATTTTTTTTTTGAGAAAAGTTTTTGATAATTGAATTGAATGATTTGAAAATTAAAAGATTGATCGATAATTGAAATATTGTTTCATCTAATCTCAAAATAATAAATTTTTAGTTATTTATAGCAGGACTTTTATCTCTTTCGTTTTATTTTGAGGTTCTTTACATTGAACTTGCGTGTGATAGACGTCAGATGTTTTTTTTAATGAAAATGGCTAATAAGTCAGTGATTAATGATTCTAACCTTAAAATTATCCATTACCGGTTATTTATCGAGAAACATTTGTTGTTGTTTTTTTTTAATGTTTCTTTATATTAATCTTATATGTCAAATATTTTTTATTTTTATTTAAATAACTAATAAAAGACTAATAATTAACGATTCTAACCTTAAAATTATCAATTTCTACCAGGCTAGTTATGTTGAAAATGTTGAAAATTGTTTCAACCGAGTGGAATTGTTGTAGGTGTAACTTACTTTAATGAGTACGAATTACTAGATTTCGGAATTTTGGATTATTTCGATATATTTAAACTGTTAAATGTAACCTCAAATGTTTTGGAATGATTATGGAGTGGAAGGACGATATAGTCTAAGATACTTCGGCAACGATATGGTAACAATTTAATAAAGTTTTTTATATCATTGTTACGAAATGTTAACATTATTGAATTGAATTTTTCAAATAATTTTAATATTTTACGGTACACTATATTACGATCAATAAAATTAAAAAATATATCTAAGAATTACACAAAAATTGAAAGAAACTCTAAAAAAAAATTATAAAAGTTTAACCTTATTTCATTCAAAATTTGAAATAACTTAATAAAATGAAATAAAATTATTTCAAAGTTTATTTCAAATTATATAAATAATGATTTCAGATTTCGAGTGATTTCACTATGATAATTACAAATGTCATACAGTTGAATAATAATATAATGTAATTTAATAATATTTTTAAATTGATTGCAAAATAAGTTTCGAATTTCAAATGGTTTTAAGTATTCTTCTTTGATTTCATATTTTAAATTGTTTTTAATTTCAAGTGATTCAAAATTATTCTCCAATGATTTCGACATTTCAAATGATATCCAGTAATATCAAAATTGATTTCAATTTTCGAATAATTCAATAATCATTCCAAATAGACGATTTGAAATTTAGAATTGATGAAAAATTATCCTGATATTATTTCAATAATTATATCATATTTTGAATAATTTCAAATTTTAAATAATTTCATATATTTGATTTGATTTTTAAATATATTTCGAATATCAAATAATGTTTATTTTATTTAGGTTTAACTTTGTTTTCTAATGATTTCAAAATTGGTTTCAGATCAAAAATGATGTTCAATGATATCAAAATGGATTCTAAATTTTAAATGAATTCTAAAAGATTTCATATAATTTAATTCTTATAATAATGTTTAAAATTTAAATGAAAATAAAAAACAATGCACGGTTTGTGATGATTTCAAATGATTTCATCTAATACCTAGACGATTTCAAGGTGATTTTAAATTGATTTATAATAGCAAAAATTAAAGTACTTGAAATAAAAAATAATATAATGTAATCATGATTTAATACTCGTCTTATCATTACAATCTTGATTTCATATGTGTGTTAACGATTTCACTACAACAAAGTGCTATACTCAATGTACACAATCAATGTACTATGACAATCAATGAAAATTCAAGTAATTTAAAAAAAAACGTTTTGAAAGTATATTAAAAATGTAAAAATAGATCATTTGAAAAAAATTTTTAAACACTTAAAAGAATAAACAAATTTTTGAAAAAATGCCAATCACTATTAGTTACAATTACGGTACTACAACTATCAACATAGTTAAAAAAAATAGCTTGCAAGAAGAGTGTTTCAACTGCGGGAAATGAAACTTGTTGCCACTTTGAGAACTGTTTTCTGGTACCCAATAATATGTAAGAATTCATATGATATTCAATCTCATAGGGTGTTTTACGAAAGTTATATGCAGATAATGAAAAATTGTGAAAAAAATGCTTATGTTTAATTGCCAATTACTCGAAAACAATTAGAGGTAGGCAATCAAACTTAAATCTATCAAAACGCTGAGATCAAGCAGATAGTATTTGAAAAAAAGCTCAACTATCTCAATTTGGTCAAAAGTTATGCAAGAATTAAAAATTAAATCAAATTTTAACGAAAAGTTAGTATTAAATAAATTAAATAAGTTAGTTAAATAAATTAATTAAATATGTTAGTAAAAAATTAGTGTTAAAGTTTTTTACACTTTTTAGGCAAATATTTGGTTTAATTCTTGCATAACTTTCGACCAAATTGAGATAGTTGCGCTTTTTTTCAAATCATATCTGCTTGATCTCAGCGTTTCGATACACTTAAGTTTGATTACTTACCTCTAATTGTTCACGAGTTATTAGCGATTAAACATAAGCATCTTTTTTCACAATTTTTCATTAACTGCGTATAACTTTCGGAAAACACCCTTTGAGATTGAATTTCATATGAATTCTTTCATATTTGGGTACCAGAATTAGTTCTCAAAGTTGCAGTAAGATTCATTTCCCGCATTTGAAATACTCTCCTTGTTAAATACTAAAATGTGATTTTGGTAAAATTTTTACGAATCTTATCAAATGCTATAATCCTAATTTTCCATATCTTGGTCAGTTTATCACCAAATTTTAGTAAAACTTTTACTTGATCATCTTATCATAATCCAAAAATTACATATCATCATAAAATCACCATTTTTTTATCAGCAATTTTCTTATCAATAATTAAAAAATAAATTTTACTATAAAATCGCCAAGTTGTTATCAAATTTGAGTAAGATTTCTACTTAATCTTCTTATCATAAATCAAAAATTAAATTTCATCATAAAATTACTAAATTTTCTGCCAAACTCTAAAGAATAACATGTAAAAAAAGACAAGGATCTAAATAAATTTCAATTTGAAAAACAAAAAACCACTTATTTCACCAACAAATCCACAATTAACAATCAAATTCCCACAATCCAATCAAAAAGCGCAAAAATAAACGTAATAAACCCCTCAAACGTCACCAACTCAAGAAGCCGCCGATATTTTTATTACATCCGATATTTCAATGGCGCACAGCGTGTCGTGTACACAAATCGAGAGAAAGAGAGGAACAGAAAAGAAAAAAAAAGAAGGAACGATAACGCATATATACATGTACGATAATTCCACGTTATGTCCATCCAACTCTATCGTATCGTCGAGGTATTGTTTATCCACACACCCACCGTTTCGCGTACATACATGTGAGGATTTGTCTTTTGTAATGTTATTCTTTTTTTTCTACCTCCCCGTTGTTATTTATACACGCTCGGTATTGTTTGAACGGGGTAAATAATATTTCCCTCGTTTGCCAATGTATTCTCTTTTTTTTCCCCCGTCAGATATATGTATGCGTATTGGGTGCCATTTGTGTTTCAAACTATTTTATATGATAGATTTATTATTGATTTAATAACCGAGCGA
This sequence comes from Theocolax elegans, assembly GCA_026168455.1. Taxonomy (NCBI): domain Eukaryota; kingdom Metazoa; phylum Arthropoda; class Insecta; order Hymenoptera; family Cerocephalidae; genus Theocolax; species Theocolax elegans. Next base: position 1,861,161 of record CM047426.1, on the reverse strand, counting down.
TCATTTTTGTATTTGATTTATGAGGAACAGTAAGTTTTTATCTATGTGCGATATGTTTTTTTTGAGTTTCGACGAGATTTTCTAGTAGTAATAGGGGTGTTTAGTCGGACGGTACATGTTCTGAATTTTTAATGTTAATAGGATAGTGAAAAAATAGTTTTTTTCTAAAAGATTTTTTTTTCACATTTTTGAAGATTAATTCGTTGAAAAAGGATCTTTTTTTCTGAATGTGACTCGAACGAACATGTTTGGAACTTGAGAGTTAACGTGCAATATTAATAAATTAATAGTAATATAAAATAATCAAACGAATATTATTGTTTGTTAAAAATCCAATTGTGATGACATGAAAGTTCTGCGTTTTAAGATATAAACAAACGAATCTGTGTCAAATTTTTAACAAAAACATGCAATGGAAACAATTTTTTAATAAGATTATCAACTACCATGTTTCCATTTTTCGCAAAATCAAGAAGCGGTAAATGCGAGTTTTTTTTATTGAAATTAAAAACAATCGAACATGTTTGAAAATTTCAGAGTGCAATGAAATGTGTTATTCATTTTAATATTTAATGCGAAATTAGAATAAAAGATTATATTTCGTGTATGCAACTGTGCAAATCTTTTAATCATTCAAACTTTAGGAATTAATATTTTGTTACATTTTTAAAGATTAGATTGAGGCAAACATGTTTTAAATGTTAAAAAATGTATTACATTTTACGAATGAGGACAAAAATAAACAAAACATTATATAACTATACACCTCTGGTGGTAAAAATCAAAACATTTTAATTTAAAAAAAACACGGAATGAAACGCATATTGCAATTTGCAGCTCATCATAATACTGATTTAACATTTTAATCTGTAATTGCACAGAATACCAAAATCACTTCTTTATTCAATAATCAAATCAATTGAACATGTTTCAACATTTTAAAAGTGAATATAATATGAATCTTATATTATATCACAAGTAACTATAAAACTGGTCACAATACAGTTTCGCCACTAAAAAATAAAATAAAACAGTTCTTCTTATTCTGGAATTAAAAATGTTTAAAAATTTTTAACTGTACATGTCTGAAGATTTTAAAGTCAACGCGGTCCAAGTTTCCATTATATTTCCCATCAGACCATAAAACTGGAATCAAATCATTACAATTTGTAATTGCACTGAAAAACAAAATTACATCAATACTGAACGAGTAATTCAATTGAACGTGACTCAACTTTTGAAAGCCAATACTATATAAATCTTACATTACATCACATCTGGACATAAAAATAATCAAAACATTGCCATCTACACCTGCATAGGTTCATAAATAGTGAAATTCAAATTATCTTCCTCACTCAACAATCAAACATGTTTCAGTTATTCAACCAAACATGTCTGAGAATCTCAACCAAGCATGTTTCCACAATTCAAAACTTCATTCCATTTCACATCACCATGAACGAATCACGTCTATTAAGCTGGCACAGCCACTTTCAAACGCCACAATTTAACCAATTATTTAACAAATTAACAAAATTTAACAATTTAAACAAAATTTAAAGTAGGGTATAGGTTAAATTGTGGCGTTTGAAAGTGGCTGTGCCAGCTTAATAGACGTAAACGAATCAACCGAACATGTCTCCAAATATTAAAAAACAACCAACAGCTAAACCGCAAGGTAAATTACCACCTGAAGAAAAAAAGCAAATCCCCAAGTATACATCCCATCAAACCGCTCATAAAAAAGTATGCATACTTCATTACCAAAAATAACATCGGTACAAAGCCTTTAAGGTTATAACCGTAAACGTTGTACACGTCAGCGAAAGGTAGTAGCACGGGGCGACGGTGGAAGGAGGAAGGAGGGGATTGAGGAAAAGCTTACACACCGGAAGAGGAGTTCGCGTGGCTTCAGGTGCAAAATTACGAGAAGATCGCGTGCTAAACGATACACCTAACCCCCTTGAGTTTCGAGGATGTAAAACATCGAGAATCGCAAGCCCATTACGCGCCCTCCCCCTTCCTCTTTTTCGATATACATCTACAACAACGTTTTGGTACCTATATATACATATATACATATATATCGTGAATTGTTTTGCGCTTTGGGGTTAGGTTTAATGCGATGCATCCCACCGACAGATGGACGAAATCACATTGGTGCCCGGTTTTCTTATCAGACGATACATACACATATACGTGTATATATATACCATTTTGTCGATCATTCGTGTTGAAATCGCGTTTCACTCATATCTCTCTTTATCAAGTTTTCCACTTTACCTTTGGTGTTATCTCGATGGCCATTTAAATACAAAATAAAAATAATAATAAATAAATAAATAAATGTATACAATGGAGATGAAATAAAATCCGTTTGAACGGTCGGTTGGAGGCTATTGATGGGAGGGATGATTGAATTAGAGGTTGATTAATATTTTCGAATTTTATCGGGGGATGTATATACTGTAATACGGATGAAATATAAATTTAATCCGTCTGGGGCGTCTATCAATTAATTAATCGGTTGAACCTTGGTCGGTGTCGATGGTGTGTGTTTTTTTTTTTTTTTTTTTTTTGGAGGAATTGAAAGGTGCGGGGGAAAATATGGAAGGATAGATTTGTAATTTGAAATTATATGTGATTGGTTTTTTTTTTATAGATATGGAGGTAGATGATGGTAACTAAAAAAGAGGTTAGATTCTTTTAGGTTAGGTTTTTATTTTTAAGGATATTATTGTTTCTTTCTGGTGAATTTGGAGGTTACAGATAATGGTAATTAAACAAGAGGTTAGATATTTTAGGTTAGGTTTTTATTTTTATTTTGTTTGTAGGAATTGTGATTGGATCAAAAGTGCAAAGAATTTTTATACCAATAATTATTTGATTTAAAGTGTTGTGTATTAATATAATTATTTACGTTATCGGACTTAACCTTAAAAATGTGACAAGTGTTACAATATAAATAATTATTTTACGAATGATTAATCATGTTTGCAATTCAAAGTATGAATTTTAATATTTACCAAATTTTTAAAAAATGTGGTCCAACCTGACCTTACAAACTTGACTACTTATTTACAACATAAATAAATAAATTTATCTAAAGGAAATCATAGCGTTTTTTGTACTGGTGATTGTTTTGACAAAAAAATTTGAACATAACCATTTATTTTACTAAGTATTAATTATTTCTGCAACTCATTTTAGAACATATGAATTTAATTGCACCTAACCTATCAAAAAATTCACATACGATATTTCAAGGTTACGTCCTTATCCACAAAGTGTCTCATCTCCAAGCCAATACTCGATTTTGCGATAATAAATGATCTCACCTAACCTCAAAATCCACACTATCCACAAGCTTTAACGTCTGTATATATATATATATCTAATATTTCAAGATCTAACCCCAAAAACGACTTTATAACCTAACTTTACAGCGTAAGATTCAACATCTAATATTTTGAGGTTAAAAATTATCAGAAAATCATACCATATTCTAAAAATCTAATCAATTTTCCTTTGCTTCAAAGAAAATATTTCAAACATTAATTGGAAATTAAATATACATCCACCTGTCTCTCATCGGATACATAATAAATTTTACAATCTGTCGATGAAACAACGAACGTTTTTTTTTCTTTTCTTCTTACTTCCCGCCCACCCGTGTTAATAATAAATCATAAATTTCCATCGATCACGTAGATCCTCGATTTTCCATGCATATACAAACCATCTGAAGTAATTAAACGCGATAAGTGAAAAGAAAAATTAACTAATAATTCCGAACGACAGGGTTCGATCGATGTACTCCAAAATTAACATTGAACGGTTGTCCGTAATTAACGTCAATGAATTTTCCTTATTCAACAAATATATATATATATATATATATGGAGAACATTTTCTTGTATACGCAGGAGATTAAAAATCACTGTCAATGCGGTAAAAATATTCTAAAGATTTTATTAAAAACATGAACTTTTAGATTATGCTTTTCTTCTCACTTACACAATAATTCTCTTAGATAGTAAATAACATTTCGCCGATAATCATAAAAAAACAATTTTATCGTTGTAATGAAAAAAAAGAGATTAAGTGACAAATGGAAGCACTGTGTGTGTGAACAGTTGGTTATTGGTTTGCCAACCTCGCTTTTCTTATGCTAAAAAAAAAAGAAAGAGATAGAAGGACGAACGAACGAGCACCAAAATGAAATAAACAGGGTATCGTAGTGTAATACCTAACCTGAAAATCAGGAATGCGAAAGTGGATGGTAGTTTAAAACGATTTCTCTACCAGCCACATTCCGAAGAGCTTTTTCATTTTCCTTCTTCCTGGGTAGTCGTTTTCTTTCTCGTTTCTTTCTTTCTTTCATTCGTTCGATACGTATACACTTTTTTTTCTTTTTCTTTTTTTTTACTTAATGTTGAGTACAACCATTCTTAATCGTGGTGGTATTATAATTTTCCGAGAAGGGGATTAACAAATAATTAAGAAATACACACGGAAATATTCATGTGTATAAGTGATGAATACTTTACGTTCTATCATATTTTTTTTAGTTAAAAGTTTAGTGACAATTTTTTTAAGTTCAAACTAGCCGTTTTTTTAAAGTTACGATTTATACATGGATAATGACCGTGTCACAAATTTTCAAATGGTTAATTACCAGTCACTTGACGGTCAAAAACTCGATAATTAAATAAATGACAAGATTAAAAGTAATTTATGATCGAGTGTGATCAAAAGACGGGACATTTTAGATATTTAATTTACATGTGAATACGTAGTCCATTATTGATTATTTTACTATTTAAATTTAATTTACAATTTGCAAAATTTAATGACAAAATGTTGTGACCAAAAGAAAAAAGACAGTCATTGTGCGATTGTATAGTTGAAAGGAGCATAAATGTTTTTTTAGACCGTCACGTTTATTTACAGTTCTAAAAAATGACTATAATTTTACAATAAAATAAATGTATAATTTACATCGTGATGGTCATTTTTATTTCGGCACTAGGAGGACCAGAGGGTCATTTTTCATGACATTTTACGTAGAGACACAAAGATCGTATTTTCACATGTGTATAGTTATAACTTATAAAACAGCTAATTCTAAACTCAAGACATTAAAAAAGAATATATTACTACAATGAGTGATTAAATAAATAAATAAATTCTTTTCAAAAATCCAGGAATAAACAATAGCTGCTTATAACCTACAAAACAGTTATTCTTAACCTCAAAACCTTCAACATACAAAAAAACCATACTTCAAATCTAAATTACATTTTCGGAATTTAATTACCATTTTAAAAAATTCTTCAAAAAAAGGAAATTACACAAATAATTGTTATGTAAAAGTGCGCGCACTCGCTTTATATATGTACAGTGGAAGTAATTTAATAAAGTTTTATTTCGTAAATTTCAAAAGAAATGTTGTTTCCGTTTCGCATAGCCGAAAGCCTTGTGCCTTTCGCAACTTGGTAAACTATTTTAACTTGTTCGATTTAAAAGTTTTAATTACTATTTTAATTTTAACATTTTGCGCGACTAATTTACTTTTGTTACTTTGTGTGTATAGAGTAACAGAGAAAGAGAGAGGGGAACAGCTATACCTACCTATTATTTACTTACGAGATCTCGATTATTGGGCTGTTGAGACAAAAAAATATGTATTAAATATTAATATTTTTTTAAATTATTTTTTTTTAATTTTTTATTATTAATTTTTTTTTTCAATTAATAAAAATGTTTTGTCTTTATTTTTTATTAAATTTTATACCGATCTCGATTGTGTTGGGATCTGAGCAGCTGTGGAAAATATATTTATAAAGTAATAAATTAAGAATAAACTTTTTTATTTTTTTAATTTCATTATTTATTAATAAATTACACTAAATTTACGAATCACTTTCACTTACGAGGTCTTAATTATATTCGAACTAGGGCTGTTAAATCTATTTAAAATCTCGTTTACTGGGATTAGGCTGTTGTGAAAAAAATATAATATTTTTTTTTTAAATCATTCAATCGAGCTAAACAAAGAATCCAATTACAATTTATAAAATATTGCAGTACTTTTCCATGTACATTATCATATTTCGTAAATTATAATTGAATTAACTTTTAACTCGGTTGATAAGGTAGGGAAGATAAAAGTTGATTTTATAAACCCCCTTAGTAAATTTCTTTTATTTAAATCACGCAAGATAGAATAAATAAAAATGTTTTTTTAATTTATTTGAAAAATTTAATATTTGTATTAAAAATTGTTGGTACATTCATTTAACCATGTTTATTCATTTGAATGAAAAGAAAGTAGTTTTATTATTAAATTTAACATTAAAATTATACGTATATTTTACGTAATTTAATTAAATTAATATTTATTTCATTCAATTACATTTGTTTTCAGTTCATTAATAGAATAAATAATTATTAGAACATTAATTTATTAAACTTATGTACATATTAAAAATAAATATATAATTTAATTCACTGTTATTTAATCAAATATGTATATATATTATTTCAATTCGTAAAAAATGTATTATATGTTTTCATATAAAATTAACATCGTGTAAATCAAAAACCTATTAGTAATTAATTTAACACGAATATTTTAGATCATATGTAAATATGTAATTTTCATTGCATCTCGCTAAATATTATTTTGTATCTATTATTTATTACAAATCGTTAAAATTTTGATATTATTAATTTGATAGAATGCATCTTAATTAAAACAATATAAATAATAAATTTAACATATATACCTCACTGAATAGTATTTTCTTGATCTATTTTGATATAAATTTAATATTCAATGTCTAAGGTAGATTGCCAGTCCTTACTGACGAGACCAATTGGCAATTGTGGTTGAAACATTTATTACATTTATAATTTTGTCATACATTTTCTTTATCTTTGTATTTAAAGTTACCTTAATAATCTTTTTATTTCCACATTAATATTTTCAATTTAACTTACTTAGTCTCCAGAATTAAATTATTTATACTCATTCAGTTTGGCATAGGGGCTACGAATTGTAGCACACCATTGACTGATGATTAAGAATATTTATATATTTTGGCTCGTACAGACCGTTAAATTTAATACAAAATAAATTTAACAGTAAAATTACGTGTAATAGGTAATGTAAGCAAATATTTATTTAATTCATTTAGTTTATAGTATTCAATACAAATTTATTCCATAATGTATATTGAAATTTGCCGAATTTTTCTTACTTTTATCTCTTTTTCTTGCCTGTTTCTTTACTCTTATACATTTGTTTTTTAAATTTCCGAGGATATTGTCACTACATCTATTAGCATTGAAAACTATTGCTGAGAAACATGTCAAAAGCTTGTTGTTTAATAAAAACATTTCTTTTTGTTCATTTGATCAACTTAATGTAGTTTTATTACGGATCAAACACCTTTGAATAACGAAGATTCGAGTGAATCTGATCGCGAACGCGAATTTTCGTCAAACGATGAGGATGGACCACTGGCTTCCGAAAGGATCCATTTAGATAATGATGATCGGATAGAAGAAATGAGACAACAGATTAGTGCTTAGCTAACGTTGTTCTGTCACAAAGATCTGCAAATTCTACAGAAGAAACTGAAAATCCTGAACATTTTCTAAATAAACATTTAAAAAAATTAAAAAATTTGGATTTTATTATTAATTTATAACATTATGAAACTAATGATTGCAAAGAGGATATTTTTCTATTTTGAAGTCTTACGTATCCTCACCGGGCTTTATTGAATTAAAAGTAAACGAGAAACTTTGTAATTTTGATAAATGTATGAGATCTGGTTTGCTCTTACAGAACGTGCTTTAGCAAGCTTATCAACCGCAATTTTTGATCACAAAGATCTTTGGAAATTTAACTTACCAAAAATCGTAGATTGGTTATTTACAAATCTTGTAGAATTGAATCGTCAATCAATATTTGATAAGCTGGATTCTTCTTTTGATGTACATTCTCGAAAATAAAATAGAAGTCGATCTTTTTGCCTATGGGGTCAGCTATAATAGATTCATACAAATCTCTGGATGCAAGAAATTTGGTAATTCAAACTTGCATTGATCTTTCCACCACCAAATCTTGTACCAAGTATTCTATCCCATCTGAACAATTGTTAGGGACACTACATTCTAATTACTCCAAAGTGAAATCAAACATTTTGGATGCTCGATTTAACAAACAGGTTCAAAGTACCTTCATTGACGGTAACAGATCTAGACAAACACAAGCACTTAATCGATCTATCAACGAACCAGAAATCCTGTCAAGTAAACCATCTTATTCTCCAAGCGCGGACGATTGGATGTGGATAAACTTGATCAATGATTTGTCTCCAGAAAAAAATGGTTTTTACTAAAACAAAATTGGCGTCAGTTAACCTATAATGAAAATATATTAATCTTAGTTAACCTTTAGTAAATTAATAATACACACACGGCATTGTATGGGGGTATGTAATGTAATTCGATGCAGTTGTAAATCTCCTGGAAATTTTAACAAATGAAAAAAGCAAAGAAAAGAAATAAAAGTAAGAGAAATTCAAAGCATTGGATACCCATGATTGACTAAAAAAATATCAAGACACGTATAAAACTTCTTTCTTTATCAATAACCAAAAAATGGTTACAATTTCTATTAGGAGATTCATAGTTAACACCAAAATATCTATACTTAATTCAAGCGAATATTTCTGAATTGCATTTATCCTTTCAATACATCATTTTTTCACCACGAAATTGTACAGCCAAACCACATATTTATTCCTAACCAATATAAATTTCGTTTTCTTCTAAAGAATACAATCATTCACCATGAATAGACCAAACACGTGTCAGTCTCCGTTGTTGGTAAATATTTTAACTGCTTCCACCCTCTCCCTCCTCCCTCTTCTGAAGCGGTTAAATTCAATAGCCCCGACGGGGTAAACTAATAAACGTCAAGAAGATTAAAAGAAGAGTCGGGAAACCGATGAGAATCGAGAGGTTGAACGTGCTCCGACCAAAACAAAGATGCACACTTTCCAAAAACAGGTCTTAAAAGATATAAAAAAAAACATTTTCGTTACATACATTTTTCTTATACTCTCCAAAACCAAATCTTGAAAATTGTAAAAAAAAAAGTTTAATTCGCGTACTCCATGATTTTTACTACATAATATTTTCGCATACTATATATGCGCCAATTTCAAACACAACATATAATTTTTTTTCTACCGCAAAATATTTCAATTGGTGTAATAACGATAAATATTTAGGTACATACCGTACACATATTAAATTACTGATACTCCGCTCGTACATTATTTTTCCGCGATAAAAATAAAAGAATTATTTATAATCGTATATATATATATATATATATATATATATATATATAAATTAATTTTTATTCCTTGTTTTACTGGCCGGTTATACTGCAACGTGTCGGTCGATAAAACAAATTTAAATTTTATAAAAAAAAAAAGAAAAAAAATCAACTATTTTACATTTCAAAATAGAAAGTTTATAGCTGTTAATAAAAATAATAAAAATAAAAAAAAAATACATCTATATATAGACACATGTGTACATCGAAACGTGCAAAATTTAATATTGTCGTATATATTTAAGAGAGACCCGCTCTCAAAACTCCCGGAAATGTAATAATTTTATTAAAATGAAATAATAATAATAATAATAATAATAATAATAATAATAATAATAATAATAATAATAATAATAATAATCGCAAGAACAACAACATTACGCTCGAATTTGAAGTATATCAAATTCGAAAATAAACGGAGTTAACAACGCGCGGCTGGTTAAATTTATAACGCTCTTCCTCTCCATCTCTACCTCTCACTCGCTCCTCAGTCATTACCACCATTTATAATGGATACTAAATATTTAACTCGGTATGCGCATTCGTAAAACCGTTCTCCATCAATACTTAATCGTGAAAACGACTCCATTATAAATAATACGTAATTAAACTATAATATAACAATTTGTAAATAACGTGAGGAAATCAAAGGTGTGTGTTTGCGTGGACGCGTGTGCGTGCGTGAGAGTACTTTTATTTGTAATTGCGTAAAATATCGTTGGGAAGATATGGAAGTGAAAATGAGCGCGAAATTTTTATGTGTAAGTGGATTTAATAAAACGTTTTTAATGAAATGAAGAAAGGAATATTTTATTTTGTGTTTGTAAAAAAGATATAGAGTTTTTTTAAAAAGGGTAGTTTTATTAAGCGATAAATAGTATAAGTAAAGTAAGATGAAAGTGCTTTTTTATTTAAATAGGTACATTTTCAAAAAAAAAATTTTTTCTTGAGCAAACAATACTATTTTTTAGTAATTTTATTCAAAAGTATTTTTCAGCGATTTTATTCATAAACCCTTTCAAAATTACTTTCTTTAGTGATTTCCACCAAACAATGTTTTAAAATAAATTATTATTATAACATACGTTTCTCAATCATTTCAGTCTAAGAATATCAAATAAAATTTCATTATGCGACAAAAAGTACTTTGAACAAGTGCATAGAATATAATATTTATTTAATTAAATAGTACTTTTTTAACAATTTGATTATAAGGACGTCAATAAAGACTTTAAATATACAAAGTACCTTTCTTAGAAATTTAATTTTAGGAATATCAAAAATATTTGTAACATGAAAATATATGTATACATATTTATTTAAATATTATTGAAAATGATCAAAAATGGATATTTTAAATTGATAGTACTTTACTCATGTCAAAAAGTTTTTTTATCATTTGATTTTAAAAAATATAAACAAAAAATATTTCCTTATATATAATTTTCATTCAATATTCACAATAAGATAAGAAAAAATCATTTCCTTTAATGAAAAAGTTGCTTTTACTTAACCGGTGATTATAATAATTATAAATAACGTACTTTTTGAATCAAAAAGTTGAAAACATTAAAAAACTTAAAAAATAGATGTAAATTGATTCTTATAATAAAAAGTACTTTAACTTAGCTATATAATTAAAATATCAAGGGAAATAATATTTCTTTACCTTAAGAGTTCTAATTTATTGAATAAAAATGTACTTTTCTAAGTTAATAGCTAATCATTAATCAAAAATACGTATAATAAAATAAAAATACGTTTCCGTGAATCAAGAAGTATTCTTTTTTCTCATTAGTAATATACAAACAACTCATTATATTTTCTTAAATAAAAGAATTTTTAAATATCTTGATGATAAAAAAATCTAATACTTCGATACAAAAAAATATTGTTTATGATTTTGCGAGAAAAGACGATTTACAATCTACACAAAATTTTGAATAGATCCATCTCCAGATTTAATTTTTAATTTTGGAAGGATAACTAAATGTGTACTATTAATTCCAACAGCCTGGCCGAAATTTATTTATTTATTTACCAAAATTATACAATTATAAAATAGTTGTCCATATTTTTAATGATCTGTGGTTGGAAAATTGCTGCAATAAGCTCGTTTTTCAAAAATGTCTGGTTTATACCTAAGAAGAGATTTAATTTCTACTACGGTATATTGGTCACATTTTACACCGAAGTTTATAGAAACTCATCGTATATTATTCTTAAATAATACAAATGACATATTTTTTATAGTACGTAAACTGTGGTATTCTGTTGGATTTAATGAACAATTTTCATGCGGACTGCATAGAAAGTACAAATGAGTAAATCTTTTGTATTTTCAATAAAATGTCTCGTTATGTAAGCTCATAAAATTATTTCTCTTTCTGATGGTAATTTTTATGTCACGTTTTATGCACAATGCCAAATGTAATTATTATTGTTCAACAACATATAATTCATTTACTTTGTAAACATATGATACAAGTAAATAATAATGTGAGTGTATGTAATGCAATACGTTAAGTATTATTTTTGACATCAAACAAATAAAATCGATTTTTTTGTTGAAGAGTTTAAAACTTTGTAAGAACTTTTATGAAACTTTCATGGATATAATTTTTGATTATAATAATTAATATTTTCCTCAAATTTTCCTTAAAAAAAAATTATTGAACTTTTTTTAGTCCAACGATGGAAACTTCAGATACATTTAATAGAATTATTTAAATGAAGTCAAACGTACTGGTTAAAAATGGCTTAAATATTATTTTAACAAAAATGTATGGCAAATTTAATCATTTAATTTAAAGCATTATGATCTTGAGCTCAAATTAAGCAAACTTGTAATAATAAATAAAAGTTAAATAATTTATTCGTGCAAGTAAAAATTCTAATGAAATTTTCTTGATTCAGGAAATTTTCATGATGGACAACCTTACATCTGTACGAATACAGAATCATACTGTATATTTTTTAAAATCGCTCTAAAATTGGTGTATAAATAAGTACCTGTGCAAATCTAATCGAGCTAGTTGGTAAGAGGAAAATTTAAACCGCGCTAAGAATGGCATTGGGACGATACAAACAAAAATAATTCACTAATGTATATATATATTTTTATTATTTTTGGTTAAAATTGAATGAAATATCGATTTTTTGTTATATAATCGATTTTTATTTTATTTTTTCTGAACTATTCACCTTGCTCGTCGATTTAATCAATTTTCCTCACATACAAAAAATAATCGTTGTATCTGCTTAAAATTTTAATAATAAACTTTGTTTTTATTTAATATATATTTTATCGTATTTCCTTAATGTGTCCATCTTACCCGGCTATCCCCTATGCTTGAATATTTCATCGCTAAGAACAGTAGATTTTTTTAAATAAATTAAAATTATAAAAAGAAAATAGGAAAAATCTTTCTCTACATTTTGTAAAGAATATGTAAATTAACAAATATTTATTAAATCAAAGAAAAAATTTGATTATTAATAATTGATCAAAAGAAAAGTTTTTAAATATATTCTCTACTTTAAATTAAAGAATGTAATGAAAGAATCTTGATTACGAGTACAAAAATTGATTTATTAATCTAAAAATTTTTCTTGTAAATTGATTTGTTTTAGATATAGATATCGAATTAACTGTTTTATGAATAATAGTTTCTTACATCAAGATGATACTTTTATTTAGTGATTTACTTTAGAAGACGGTCAAGTAGAGTGATTTAAAAATATTCTTTGATTTAAAATATGTACACTGAGTTTGCAAGAGTAAGTAATAAGTGTTTTAAAAAATTCTTTGCTTGATTCCAACGAATTCTTTAAAATAGAAATTGATTTGTAAGGAATTTAAAAAAAGGTTTAAGTCAAATAAAAAAATTTCTCTTGAATCAAGAAAATAGTTTTTAAAAAATTATTTATTAATATATAGTTTAGATAAAATAATTCAAAAATATTCTTTCTTGAATTAAAAAAAATTCTTTTATTTAGTCATTCTTGTGTAATATAATGAAATAATTCTTTGATAAAATACCTGTTCTTTTAAATAGGATTATTTTAATCGTTTTCAAAAATTCTTTCGTAACGCATAATATTCTATTATTTATGTACAAAATTGAAAATTAATTAAATTGAGTAAATATCTTCTTGATTTAAGAAAAAATCTTTTTTAATACAATATTTTTAATCATTTTAAAAAATTCTTCTTTGATTTAAAAATATTTTTTTAAATCTTTTTAATCACTTTAAAAAGTTCATTATTGATTTAAGAATATCTTTTTCTATTTATTTAATCATTTTAAAAAATTTTTTCTCGAAAATCTTTTTGATTCAACAGAGTATTTGTAACGGCTCGTCGTAACAATAATTAATTATTTACTTAATTATTTATTTACCTATTTACTTAATTACTCGTTTGTATATTTATTTATTTAATTATTCACTTATTCATTTTTCGCCTATACGAACAAATCGACATAAAAAAATTAAATCATATAATAAAAAAAAACTCTTTTCCCACCCCACCTCCTCCCAAATATAAACAAATCTACTACTCAAGACAAAAAAAAAATTCTTTCTCAACTCCCAAACCTACTCTCTCCTCATCTTCATCCCTTCTCGTTTATTTACTTTTTCACCTCTGAAAAAAAGACAGGCGCGACCAAACCTTTTCGACGATGTTATCTCGTTAGATCTTCCTCCTCCCACCCCTCGCAAGTTCCTCTAGGGAAAAAGTTTCGTTGTTGGCCGAACCTATGTCATGATTACAATTACTCGGTCAGTCTCCGCACACATACCCATACATTCCTCTCTCTCTCTCTTTTAAAGCTTCCGCGCGTGCGAAAAGTTTGATTCTCCCGCCGCGCGTGCTTGGTTATGCACACTCTCTGTCTCTCTTACTTTTTTTTTATCCCACGTACAAATTCAATTAAAAGATAGCGCGATTTTAAAGGTTTATTCGTGCGTGTCGATTCGATTCGTTTGATTATTTAAAGCCTTCGCGGATTTAACCGTGAAAAAAGAGAGTGAGAGAGAGAGAGAGAGAGAGAGATTTTACGGTACGTGTGTGCGAGTGAAAATATATATAAATAACCGAGTAAACGTTAATTTTTAATATTCGGCTAATCGATTCCTTCACGCCTGTTTGTCACGCTCTTGTATATATAGATTTTTGTTTTTGTTTTTGTTTTGTGTGTATCGTACACCTTTTTTTATATACCGAAATTGATCGCAATTCTTTTTAATCGGGCGATATCGATCCTATTTTTTTTAACGTACGATATGGATCGAAAATTTTTTTTAATAAAATGATTGTATTTTTTTTAGTGGAAAATTAATTTTTTTTAAAGAACAAAATCGATCGGATTCTTTAATGAACGAAATTTCTCGTTTTTTTCTTTTACTAGGGAAAAAGATCGCATTCTTTTTTATAAGCGTATTTTTTCCAAATCAACAAAATCGATCGTATTATTTTTTAATGAACAAATTCAAACGCATTTTTTCTTCTTGTATACATATCATTTTCTTTGTTACAAACGAACGAAAAATAATAACATATTATAAACTACGACTAACCTCGCTATCAACACCTTATCGATTTACGATCCCACGTTGATCGACGATCGACGACAAAACACTTGCACCTATATATATATATCCGAACCGTCAGTTCGTCAATATATAGATATATTATACGTATATCGACACACAAAACCAAAAAAAAAAATATAAATACAACACTCCGTCGATCGAGAGGAAAAACAAAATCTACGATCGTTAAAAAGATAAATAAATAGAAATGCGATACGATATTCAAAAGAAATACTTATTTATATTTCACTATAATCGTACCGGCACGTCACGTGGATTCCGCGTGTCTTTCCGAGTAATACGTTCGATTCCCTCACTCGGCACACGTATACCCCTATATATATATATATATACACACACACCTAAACACATATGTATATATATGTATACCTACGTACGCGGTCGTCGCGTGGCGTCGCGAGCGACGTCCCGTCGGAAACTACCAAGCGTTTCGCCTAGCCCCACTACTCCGTATCGTTATCGTCCACCCTTAAACGTGTGTACGTGTATTCGTGTGGGTTTGTGTGTATATGCGTGTGGGGGGCGGGTGGGATTTTATACGGCGACGCGCGACGTCGCTCCGCCTTCGCGCGCCCGCGTACTTTCGTTCGACCAGCCCCTGTTCGAAGATGCACCGGTGACTATATGTGTGTGTGTGTGTGTGTGTGTGTGTGTTTATGTGTGTGTATTGTTGTAAGTGAACCCCCTCCCCCCATCCACTATCCTAAAATCCTCTTACAGGTGTATATATATATTCTTTTGGAAAGTATGTGTATGTGTGTGTGTGATGTATAAACGATTCTTCTAATTCAAAGTGGTGTCTGGAAAGTATCAGGAGAGTATGTGGGTATGTAAGTGCATATACGTACCTAATGAGTGTAATTGTTAAATTTTTTATCAAGGTTCACTTTTCTTTTTACTTTTGCCACGTGGTTTTGAATTTTTTGTACTTTTAGGTTAACTCTCATAGAGGAGCTGATGTGTGTTTGTGATTCTTTGTTTGTGATAGTGTCACGGCAATTTTTGCAAGAGAGGAAGTGATCAAATTGTAGGAGGAGTAAAGAACTGAATAAATTTAAATTGAACAATTTCATCAAAGTTGATATTTTTTTTCTTTAGTTTTGTGAAATTTTTGGATTTTAAGGTTAACTCTCGTAGAGGAGCTGATACGTTTTTGATGGTTTGTTATTTGAAATGGAAATATTAGAACGAGTAATTACTAAATTTGAATTTTCAAATTCAACGTATTATGAAAATGTATCCTAAGTAAACAAAAACTATTTTTTATAAAAACTCTATAAATTCTTTAAGATTAAAGAATTTTTTTAATAATGCGTGTGTTTGTACGACATTTTTTTCTTCCTGTTTCGTCACGTGGTGTATAAAATTTTTGTCATGGTAAGAATTAATCTTTTTTTCAAGGCAATCAATCAATTAGGGGATGTCGTACTAAAAAAAATGGTGAGTTTTTACATTTTTTATAAACAAATACATACATTTTAAAAAAAAATCCTGAACGTCAGGCTCTATAGGCATATTTTAAATAATATACCCAAATTTTTCCAGATTTTTAAATTCATAATTTGATTACGATGTTTGGGTTGAAAGTTTATGCCTTTCTTAACTAATAATTACCGACCAAAAATTGATAAATCAATTATTATTAAAAAAATAATTTTTTCTATATTTTTAATTCAATGTTTTAAAAATAACTTTCAAATTCAAAGGTGCAGATTTCCGTAATTTGGGTCTGATATCCCGTTAACTTTTGTCGAACAGCTGATATTGTATGTTGTCACGATAATTTTTATTACTGATGAAATGTCAAAAGGAAGGGAATATCGCTCCCATCATAAAGTATGACATAAACTGCATACCTGCAAAAGTTCTATGTAAGATATAATAAATTAACATTTGGAAGTTAAGGGGGTTCCATACTCAATTTTTGATGATTAATTAATAAATAAGTAGAACAGCTAGTATGTGAAAAAATAAGAGAAGAGGCGCCTTCGTTTATTGACAATCTAACTGTGTGTTGAGTTTTAGATTAAAATATTATTGCGTTTTCGAGAAAAGTCTTACCAAAAATATCAAATATTTGCACCTCGTTGAGGTTAGGTTCACATTTTTGGTAAGACTTTTCTCAAAAACGCAATATAATTTTAATCTGAAATTCAGCACACAGTTAGATTATTAATAAACGAAGGCGCCTCTTCTCTTATTTTTTCACATACTGTTTTATTTACAAATTTATTACAAATAATCACGATTGTCGATAAGGTATAGAGGATAAATATTGACTATGACACCCCGTTAAATAAAATTATAATTTAGCCATTAATTGATCATTTTCTAGCTTAAAAAACCGTTGCATTTATTATCAGATTTCTATACTAGATAGATATAGTATTTTTTAGGTTTATTAGGATTTCTTTAAATTTTTAGGTTATTAGAAATAACTCTAATATAAACAAAAGAGGCCTGCGGTAGCTCGGTCGGTTAGGGTGTCTGGTTCGATTCCCAGGTTCGATTCCCGGCGCCGGCCGATTGATACAAGCACTACCGGGGAATGTATTTTCAACACGTGTTATCTTGACAAAGACATCGTATGACCTCCGTCGCTGATTAGCACCGATTTGGGAGCATAAAAATAGTGACAATAAAATTAAAAAAAAATATAGACAAAAAAGAAACAATAATAATCCAGAAATTCCGATAGGTTTTTCTTTATTAAAAAAAATTAGTTCAAGAGCGAAAGGGTTGAACTAAATTAAAGTTCCTCACAGTACTTAAAGTAACTAATATTCTTTGTATAGAGGTTAGTAAAGTGGACTTTTCAGATGCTCAGGGTGAAAACTAAAAGCATTACCACTAAAGTTGTAAAACTCCATGTTATCTCCCAAGGGAGAGAAAATATCATATTACTCCCTACACGTGGTTAATAAACACTGATTTTTACGCTGTTAAAAATAGTAAGTATATGAAATGAAAAACTCTCTTTTATAAAAAATAAATAAAAAAAACTCAAAAATTAAGACAAAAAAAAATATTGTATTTAATTACCTTTAATTTCGTATATACACACACATATCACTGAGAAAAGAGATTCTTTGAGTCAAAGAATATTTCTTAATTGTTAAGAAATGTGGATTAGAATACGGCGAAAGGCACATGTCTTAACTATTAAGAATTCAGTGACTTGAATTTTTGGTTAAAAGCGATTATATAATTTTGTCTTAATTAAAACATTCTTTATTAATACGTAATAAATGAAATATTATTATTAATATAATGCATCATAAGGGTAATCTTTTCACGCTCCGCTAGAGGGAGTCAACGACTTTTTGAACTTCATAGTAAATATTATGCATTAATGATATAAGTATGTCTACCTAATTCTCGTATATTGGCGTAATTAAATATATTTACTAATTTGACTAAACGAATGTGTTCAGTATGATCTGAAAGTATATTCCTTACGTTAATAATAATCTTAACTTTATAAATAAGTTTAAAATTTATATCTATTAGTAAACAATATTAGGTTTCAAATGATTACTTTTTTATTAAGGAATATTTCTTAATAGTTAAGAAATTGACATTTGTCGCAAAGTAAACATTTTAAGACAATGGCAAATACACCATTTCTTTGAAGCAAAGAATTACTTTTCTCAGTGTACGCAACGTAAAAACGTCTGTATTGTCCATTGAAAATTCGGAGGTATATATATATGAATTGATCCTTAAATTTAAGCAAAGATACTAATTAAAAATAATATTTAATAAAACGGTGCGTTTATGCATTACACATCACACACACATACGCAGTATTATCCACAAACAATATAAATCTGATTGGATCCGAAACACGGTATAACCAACAAAATTCGATCTTATTTTTCACGGTGTACAATGGATATATTGTTTCCAATCCTGATGTGTATAATACTTCGGTGTAAAATTCAGTAAATTTTAATTGAAACGCCCGGTCGATCGTTTCGCGTTAATGTTTTTTTTTCTTTTTTGACAACAGAGATTTTTGTAATTAATTAATCAAAATTTTTTGCTACAAGGGTGCACGGAAGTCCTTTGTACTTTGCGCACAAACGCAAGGAGTCTTCTTTGTGTGTGTTTATATATATAAAAGAATCGTGATTCGTTCGGTATCTGTGTGTATAACACTGATTCGTTGAATTATTGAGTTGAATTTGAAGTTGTTACGCGTGACACGAAAGCGTTACTGTAATTGCGGATCCTCTCCTTTGAAGTGATTTTCCTCTTTTTAGCTGTCTACGCTTTTCTCCGTTGTACATGTAAGTGTATGTATATATATATTTTTTTCTTCTATTCTCGAGATTTCAAATTCGAGATAAAAAAAGGAATCTTGTACACGCGGTTTCGAGATGCCATGAATAAGTTATGTGTACGTATATATTGGTGTATTTGAGTTTCTTTGAAAATTATCTGAAATTTCTTTAGAGAATGTTTTTATTACGTTCATTTTCGTGAAAAGGAGCATTTTTTCATGTAGTAACAATATTTTGATGGATTGTGCAGATTTATTTAATTATTTCGTTTTCGAATAAAATTCAAATTTCCCGCGCTTGCGATTTTTGATGTGTTCAGTATGATCTGAAAGTATATTCCTTACGTTAATAATAATCTTAACTTTATAAATAAGTTTAAAATTTATATCTATTAGTAAACAATATTAGGTTTCAAATGATTACTTTTTTTTAAGGAATATTTCTTAATAGTTAAGAAATTGACATTTGTCGCAAAGTAAACATTTTAAGACAATGGCAAATACACCATTTCTTTGAAGCAAAGAATTACTTTTCTCAGTGTACGCAACGTAAAAACGTCTGTATTGTCCATTGAAAATTCGGAGGTATATATACGAATTGATCCTTAAATTTAAGCAAAGATACTAATTAAAAATAATATTTAATAAAACGGTGCGTTTATGCATTACACATCACACACACATACGCAGTATTATCCACAAACAATATAAATCTGATTGGATCCGAAACACGGTATAACCAACAAAATTCGATCTTATTTTTCACGGTGTACAATGGATATATTGTTTCCAATCCTGATGTGTATAATACTTCGGTGTAAAATTCAGTAAATTTTAATTGAAACGCCCGGTCGATCGTTTCGCGTTAATGTTTTTTTTTCTTTTTTGACAACAGAGATTTTTGTAATTAATTAATCAAAATTTTTTGCTACAAGGGTGCACGGAAGTCCTTTGTACTTTGCGCACAAACGCAAGGAGTCTTCTTTGTGTGTGTTTATATATATAAAAGAATCGTGATTCGTTCGGTATCTGTGTGTATAACACTGATTCGTTGAATTATTGAGTTGAATTTGAAGTTGTTACGCGTGACACGAAAGCGTTACTGTAATTGCGGATCCTCTCCTTTGAAGTGATTTTCCTCTTTTTGCTGTCTACGCTTTTCTCCGTTGTACATGTAAGTGTATGTATATATATTTTTTTCTTCTATTCTCGAGATTTCAAATTCGAGATAAAAAAAGGAATCTTGTACACGCGGTTTCGAGATGCCATGAATAAGTTATGTGTACGTATATATTGGTGTATTTGAGTTTCTTTGAAAATTATCTGAAATTTCTTTAGAGAATGTTTTTATTACGTTCATTTTCGTGAAAAGGAGCATTTTTTCATGTAGTAACAATATTTTGATGGATTGTGCAGATTTATTTAATTATTTCGTTTTCGAATAAAATTCAAATTTCCCGCGCTTGCGATTTTTGATTTATTAATTATGATCCTAAAGAGAGGTTGAGTAGTTTAATAAAAAATAATAGAAATATGTCGAGGTATTATTAGATTTTTTTAATTTTTTTTAATTTATGAATTATTATCTAAATATTAAAGTAAGTAAGTCAAATTTATATCACGTAGTTGTAATTTATGTTTTTTAAATGTTTTTGAAATTACAAAAGTAATTTATAACTTAGACTAGATAATTTATAACTTTTTTACTATAATACATTCAATATTTGTAAAATTTAAGAAAGGTTCTGTCGTTACAATTTTAAAAAAATCATTTTTTAAGATAATAATTAAGTTAACAAATTTTGGTTGGTAATTATTAGTAAAAAAAGGCATAGACTTTCAACCCAAATATCGTAATATAATTATGGATTTAACAATCCGGAAAAATGTGGGAATTTTTTGTAAAACATGACTAAGCCAGCCATTTTAAAAAATTTATAAAAATAGCCATTTTCTAAATTTGACATCCCTTTAAGCAAAAATATATTATATGTCGTGTTCATTAAGAAGACGTCGAAACAAGCGTTATGACCAACTCTATACGTTTGCCTATTTTCAGTTTGCTATCAATTATTGAAAAAAATTTTTGGAGATCATTTTTGGTATTAAATCCGTTGAGTAATAACAAAGCTCATTATGTGAAAACGTAATTTACAATCTCTATAAGGCTTTTTTCAGGTTATATTGCACAAGTATTACAATTTCACAATATATTCTAAGTAAATTATACTCAACGAAATTCATGCACGAAAATTTGACAAATTACTTGTAATACCGTATACGTAATGGCGCTCTGTTACCAAAAACTTCTTTGGCTATATCGATAAAAAGTAAAGCACAAAACGCTAGCTGACTTTATTCGTTCATTCATCAGTAAAGTCATCATAATAAACAAAAAATCGTTTCACCTAACCTCAAAATAATATATTTCACGCTACGAATTGTTGATCAGATCTCGACACGCACCTAAAAAAAAAGAAAATGGAAGATCCTGTAATTATATGAGACGATCATTTAAGTATTAAAAAATCACTGTTAACTCCATTAAGAACTGATTAAGAGAGAGATGAGGGTTCGATAAAGCTTTCCCCTCCAAGAATTTCGTAAATTCCTAAGTAAGAAAGTACCCACAAGAGAGATAGGTATTTCATCGATAATCGTCGATGACTTGTACGTCAGTTAGCGTTTACCGGTAAGCTTTGTTGCGGTGATACTTGGAAAGGGTGGGGGGGTTGGTAAGAGGTTGGAAATGAAAAGAGACACGATGTAAGATAGAGAAGAGAATGAGGAGGTTGAAAATAGAGAGGAACTTCGATCGTTCTCGACGGATAATATTTGAGATGTCGAAGAGAGAGAGAGAGAGAGGGAGAGAGGATGCTCGAGTAACGGTGTGACAGTGTAGCTACCGGAAGTTGAGGTTAGGTTAAGTAAGTGGTTAAGAGGTGGGCACCCGGTGTTCCTCCCTCTCCGGTAATGGAATAAAAACACTCGACCTCGATGTCTCAGGCTTTACCCCTCTCTCTCTCCTCTCCTGAAAACGATGGCGTTGCTTGAGGACCCTTTTCCACTTTCCTCTTTTCTATCTTCCCTTTTTTATCTTACACGCTGCTTCTTCTTCTTCTTCTTCATCTTCATCTTTTTTTTCTGTCTTAAAAAGATCCTTCTTTTTCTCTTTCTTACCGACACTCAAAAATAATGTTCTGAATTTTTCATGAGATTATGATCGACTTGGAGATGTTTTTCAAATTTTCTAATCGTATACCCTCTTTCTCTCTTATAAACTCGGTTCTATATAAATTTGGAACCACTCGATATTCAACGAGGTTCTATGTTTTACGTCACCTTTCTTTTTTTTCTTTTAGATGCTTCTTTCTTTGTAGATATATACAACGTGAAGAACGTAATATATTTATAGTTTTGGAGTGAATACTACATTTGTGTATGGCTGGCTTGAGATGTGGGCAACGGCAGTTTTTTGGGTACGAATCTAACCTCTAAAAATATGTTTGGTGCGTTCACGAAGAGATACTTCAGAGTTTAGATTATTCGATAACATTATAAAATTTTTGATAAGAATCTTATCACGATTATCAACATTTATTAGAAAATAAATTCCTTATAGAAATAGAAATCCTACTTTGAATTTAGCAGTTTATAGGTGGATTTAATAAATCGCCTCTCCATTTTGATCGATGGTGAAGGCCATTATCATATTATTACCTTAAATTTAGTTAGCATTCTTAACAAAAAATCAGTGAAATGTGACATTTTTTCGCTATATATTGACCTATCGTGGTGAAATTTCTACTATGAATTACATAATCAATTTACGTTAAAAGTACCACTGTGAAAAATATAATTTTAAATATCCAATTGAGCAAAAATATATTAATAACAATTTTATTATAAATAAACAATTTGTCAAATCGTTTAGATTAGTCATCATAACCTATTGCACGTTTTGCATAATGGAAGCATTATGACAAAAAAATGTTTATTTAACAAATTTTTCTTTGTAAATGCCGTTTTTCCAAAACATAATTTTTGGAAAAAGTTTTCCTTTGTAAAAGGATTTTTTTGAAATACTGTCCCTCGACAAGGTAGTTTTTGACAAAAAATTTTTGTTGAGAAGATTGTATTATATTAAGATAATTTGAAAAAATTTTCTTTGAAAAAATCATTTTTAGAAAAACATAATATAGTCCGATAAAAAAATTTTTTTGAAAAGATGACTTTTACAAGAAATAATTCATTATTAAAAAATTTCTTCAAAAACATGATTCTTTGAAAAAATAATTATTAGAAAAAAATTTTCTTCGTCTAAAGATTCTCCAAAGATATAATTGTTCTTTAAAAAGATGATTCTTATAGTTCTCTTCAAAAAATAAATTATTTAAACAGTAATATTTAGAAAAAATTTAAGTTTGTTACAAAACTTCTTCGAGATAATAATTCTCAAAAAAATATTTTCTTCATTACAAATATAGCGATTCTTGGAAAAAATATTTTCTATAAAAAAAAACTTGTACGAAGAGAGATTTCTTTAAAACAAATCTTTTCTTCAAAAAAGAAAGAAATTTTTTTTTATTATTCCTTTACAAAAATTTTTGTCCAAGTAACTTACTATCGAATTATTGCTTTCTAATGCCCCGTCAACATTTATCGAAGTCAACTCTAACTTATTAAATATTAACATTTATATAAATAGGTTCCAATTATTATTAGAAAAAAATTTTTATAATTTTTTAATCCCTATATCCTTTCTCTAAAGTAGCTACACTTTCTACTCGAAAAATCGTTACCGCGTCATCACAAACGGTATTAACAATAATTCATATCGTACTATTAAATTAATAAAATTGACATCCATTTATAATAACATGATAATCTATGAAATCTATAGCGTTTCTTAGTTTTTTTATTATCATTAAAATTGCATCGAATCGTTATTTTATTATTATTGAACTGCAATTATTCTCTCTCTCTCTTTCTCTCTCTTTCTCTCTATGTATATATATATATATATATAATCAAATGTTCCCGTGATTAGCGTCTGACCAATATCGGATATCATCTACTTCAATTCGATATTTCCTTCTTCTCTAATTTTTAACGTTGAGCAGGATATGTTCGAGTATAAATTAAAAAAATATGATTTTCGTAATTGGTTAAAACTAACCTAACAAATGTGACTAAAATTGATAATTTCAGTTAACGGGATGTCGGATCCAAGTTACAGGAATCTACACCTTTTAAGGGCAGTCCGTACTCATAGCTTCACAAATCCACCACCCGAATTTTGCGAGCAAAAGTGGCGCTGCCGTCAGATAAGCTGAGTTCATATTCGACAATAATTATGAACATTTATAGGAAATAGAGTTTCTACCACACAAAATCAAAGTTGAGCGCCATAGCTATTGATGTAATTAATCATTACATCAATAGCTATGGCGCTTAACTTTGATTTTGTGTAGTAAAAACTCTATTTTTTTTTAATTATCGAAAATTGTTGTCGAACATGAACTCAGTCTATCTGACGGCAGCGCCAATTCTGCTCGCAAATTTTCGGGTGGTGATATATTCAACTATACTCTACGGACTCCCCTTAACATAACAATTATGTTGGAAATATTGAATTAAAAATTTGGAAAAATTAATATCGGCAGTTTAAAACAAAAGCGAGGCCATGGCGTGTTGATTTTTTGAGAACAAATCATTTTCTTAATAATAATTGAATAAACAATTTTCGGTGGGTAATTATTAATCGAAAAAGGCATGAATTTTCAACGCAAAAATGAGAAATAAATAACAAATTTAAAAATCTGAAAAATTTGAGTATACTGTTCAGAATATGCCTAAGGGCACAGCGTTCAGAATTTTTCCAAAAATTTATTCATTTGTTTATAAAAAAATATTAAAAATGACCATTTCCTGAGTCTGACATCCCCTTAAATAATAAATATTTCGAAAAATGCTATTTCCAAGTTATGTCCATTTCAGAATATATATCATTTCCGTCCCCCAAGAACATCATTAAAATTGTTAATTACTGCCTTACGAACATTCTTAAAATAAAGTCTGTAAAAGAAGGTGTATCAAAAACAAAAAAAATACATTCGTAGATAAACGAATCAATATTACCCAACCTCATTGGAAATCAAAGAGATTTATCTCGTTATAAATCAGTCATACAATTCTCCAGCAGAATTCAAACCATTTGTTAGATATAAATTAGCAATTTTCTAAAAATCGGTGGAAAATGGCTTGTTGTTAGCTATAAAATACCTATATTTTTAGCTTCAATCCATTAAAAAGTGGTTCATGTTTCTTTTTTTTTTTTTTATAAATTCGTTGCGAAATATGCGTTTTCTAACCTATACAAAACCATTAAAAAAAAGAAATTATCGAATTCCTATATTACATCTAAAGAAAAACAAACTAAACGAGCATGATATAGGTTATATCCGATAGCTCCACCATACACGTACACCCACGCACACACCTTATAACCAAAATATACCGCTTAAGATCTCTCGATCGCTCCTGTCCTACCGATAAATGATAGAAAAACATATCGAAGCGTTAAAGGGTCGCACATAATAAATTCGTGTGCATACACCTCACACACATACACTCACGTAGTTGACCATTTTGGATAGAAAGTTCGATAGGAGGGTAAAGTCGATAACGCTATATATGTGTGTGTGTGTGTGGACGAATAAAGAGAATATGCGGTATCGCTTTCGACCGATACCTCTTCCTTGTTATATATATATATACACATATGTGCGTACGTCTGTGTATGTATGTATGTATATATATATCGCGCGTTTTTGATGCGCCCGAGTGGCCCGCACGCGTGTTTATGTTAATGCAATTTTGTGCACACCCTCGCCCTCCCCCCCTCCACGGAGTATGCTGCCTGAAATAACGACTATGCCAGAGATAAATCGTTTCCGTAGTCTCATGCGTCTGTGTGTGTGCATTCACCGACACGTTTCGGTGGTGTATACGCGGTTGACGACGAAAATAATAAAAAAAAAAAATTTTCCCCTTTTTTTATTGTTGACGGAAAATTTTTATAAATATATATTTTTTTTTTTTTTCGTCGTTGTGGTTGTTGCGTATTAATTATCGGCAGCCGTGTGTGCGCGAATTTATATACGTCTCTCTTCTCTCGTAAAGCGCACGTTTGACAATTTTGATTATTAACCGGCGCTGTGTATTAAGTATACGAATTGATCAAGTGTATATTGTTGTCGTTGCGAGTTTTTGTGTATTAATTTTTTTATTTCAGGGGGTGATTTGGTAGTATTTGGAGGTTAGGAATTAGTGGTTTAGTTGTGGAGTTTAGAAGATTTTGTGTTTTATAATTTGAAGATTTGATGTGCATTTTATATTTTTTATGTGATTCGTAGCTCATAGGGTTTGATTTTAAACTAGAGTGTTTTTAAGACTTTTGTCATAAAGTGTTGATTTCATAATTCATATCTCATAAAGTGTCAAGCTAAAAATTTCGCACCGTATTGGTAAATTGAAAATTCGTACCTCGTAAAGTGTAACTATCATAATTCGTACCTACCTCGTAAACGGTTTATTCCGTAATGCAATACCTCATAATGTGTAAATTTCAAAATTCTTATACCTCATATAATGTAACTTTTATAATTCGTACATCATAAAGTATTGATTTCATAATTCATAT
Source organism: Theocolax elegans (assembly GCA_026168455.1). NCBI lineage: Eukaryota > Metazoa > Arthropoda > Insecta > Hymenoptera > Cerocephalidae > Theocolax > Theocolax elegans. The sequence goes on along the minus strand of CM047426.1, from coordinate 1,834,128 downwards.
CTCATAAAGTATCTAGTTCAAAATTTCGCACCTCATAAAAAGTAACTGTCATTATTCCTACCTACCTCGTAAAATGTAGTTTTCGTAATGAACAAATCAAAAATCGTAAGGTGTGAATTTCAAAATTTTACACCTACTTTGCAATTTCAAAATTCATACCTCTTAAAATGTACATTTTATAAATCTGTATTATAAATTGACAATTCAAACGTCGTAGAGTATTGTTTCTATAATATATACCTCATAAGGTGTAAATTTACAAATTTCATATTCATATTATATTTAGACAATTAAATACTGAATAAGATTCCTATAAAAATACACATCTCATAAGTTAGAAATTTCAAAATTCACACCTCATAAGGTAATTTTTGAAAATTTTGTATTCACACTGTAAATTTTACAAGCTGTAATTTAAAAATTTAGTTAAGTTCATACTTTATGAACTGTAAACTTAAAAAAAACTCACCTTCCACACCAACTACGAATTTCAAAATTTACACCACATGAATTATAAATATCTAACTTCCACCTCGTAAGATAAACTTTCAAATTTTAAAATTCATACTTTAAAAGTATGAACTGTAACGTAAATTTTACTAGCTATAAATTTAGAAAAGATAAGTTCATATGGCTGATATGGATCTTTATGGACTGAGAACTTAAAAAATATCACACCTTCTATACCAACTACGAATTTCAAGATGCACATTTCACACACTGCGAATTTCAAAATGCACACCTTAGAAAACCATATGAATGTTGACTTCAGACTTCGCTACATATTTTTACACATCATTTTTATCTTTGAAACATTATACATGCAATATACCATTTCGATTCGGAGTTAACTTCAAAATCTGTAAGCCATATAACCTTACTTTACTTAAATCGAATAAACATTATCAAAACATCCTCTTGCAAAATCCGTTATTATTCCACAATTCCCAAAATAGTGTTGCGGTAAACGCATGACATTCATAGACTATTAAACCGGTCGATATTACTCTATACACCCCCTCTTCGAAATGTCAAATTTACCAAACAGACCGACGAAAATTTACTGTTAACCTAAAGTCAAACAAATTGCATTGTATTATATATATGGAGCATTCCACGCCAAGTGAAATATATAATTTAAAGATTTGCAAAATTTTTTTTAGAAATTTAAATGGAAATTATCATGTTAATTTTTTAAATTTTTTGTACTTCTTACAGACAAGCTCTAGACCGTTATAAAAGTATTGCTTCAAGCTTTTTTCAGACTTTCGAATGAAAAAAATCAATTGTGGCGAAGTTACAATTTTTTCAAGTTCAATATTGGCATACAATTTATGGGACATTGACCTAGAGATTAGAAATTCTAACAGAAGGATAATTTCTAGAGACAAGTAGCAACCAATGTTACGTGTAATGATTTATATGAGTTGATAGATTTTGTGATAAATAATTGTAAAGACAGCAGATAAAAATTTAACGTTTTGAGGTTCGAATAACTTTTGAATAAACAGACTCCAATAACTAAAAACTTTTCTATTTTCTGAAAAAAAAAAACATTTCCAGTCTGTACCTAAAATGTGGTGCATTTTAAAATTTTGATCGGACCCACTTGACGTGGAATTCTCCATATATGTATACACACCTATATATATATACACACACACATATAGACACACATCCTATTATCCATTTTTCCTTCTCTCTTCCACGTAATAAAAATTTACACAACTCCGATTAATCGATATATTTGTTTTCAGTTTAAACAGTTATACGCGTGATCGGGAATAACGGTAAATTACACGAATTGGTATTAACTCTTTTACACTCGTGGGAAATCTACCACAGCTACAATATATGGAAGTTTACATTGTTATTAGATTTTTTTTTTAATTCGGTATATATATCTGAAATTGATATAACAAAAATAATGTTTTCTATTATTTACGTAAAAAAAAATGAACGACCGTTGGAACATGAAGGCAATTAGGAGAATGTCGATACGTATATGTAACGGAGTAACTACAAAAAAAAGGAAAATTTTTTACTTTCGGAAATATTTGATCTTTTTACTTTTAAAAATGTATGGAGTTCAAAGTTTATAGTTTACGAAGAGATAGATGTTTTGTATTTTTTTTCCTTGTTTTTAATCTTTTTTTTATAATTTGGAGGTTAGGGTGGCGTATACTGATTGTTATATGGAGGTAGTAACTGTATTGATTTTTTTTTAGAGTTATGATTTCATTGAAGATATATCGAATCGAGTTTAATGGAATAGACGATTAATTGTATTTATAAGGTGATTAGATCGATTGAAATATTATAACCTATAAAATTATAGGAGGTTGGTTACGAAACGTTTCGATCAATGAGTAAATATCTGGAAGAATTTTCAAATATAGTAATAGATAATAAAAATTATTTGTAATTAAATGATTTTTTAAGATATTTAGTGATATTAACGTAACCTCAAAAATATCAGAATTATTTATCTAGCCTTACCATACTTAATAATTCCTAAAACTATATGGTTTATGTATACGACTGTATCTTATTATATTTCAAGATAAATATGATTTTATTACTTTTTTTAGCTAAATATAACGTTCCTCACCAGAAAATGGCTAAATCACAGTGAGATGTCAAACATAATCGCAAAGTAATATATCTGATGATACAACTGTCTTAATTAATAATTGACAAAATATGTTTTTTTTTTTAATTTAAGTTTTTTGAAATTAAACAACTTTTACACCAAATATGTTTTTTAACAGAAATTACATTGAAACTTTATGTAATAGTTCGTTTCCTAATGTGTTCGTAAACATGCATAAGATAAATCTCATCATGCACATTTGCAGTATTTTCTAAGGCACTATCAGGTAAGAATCAGATCATTTGTTAATATTTTGAAGTTAACAATATCTATTTTACAGGTTATAATTTAAAAAAATGTAGAATTTTCTTACTTTGTTCAAAATCTTACCATTTTCTAAAATTAAGCATGGAGTACACTTGTAAAAATCTGATAATCCGTTAAAATTTTGAGGTTAAAACCATTCATTTGCAAAAAATAAATCACTCCAATTTCAACCAAATATTTACATACACCCTATTTTTCGTGAATCGTAAAACAACAATTAATAACCACACCACACATCTATAAATACATTTTCTCACCGAAAACTTTTCAAACGAAAATACAGAGGAAAAAAGACACATAACCTAGCAATCGGATCATATATACAGTCTCAAGTGAAAAAAAGGTAAGAGGGAAAAAAAAATCAACGAAACAAAAAAAAAGGTTAAGAAGGAAACGTGCTCTAAGAAAGAAACAAAAAAAATAAAGTTGTACACACACACACACACATATCCCCACGTAAACAATAAAAGAAAATAGAAAATAGAAAAGATTCTCAGCTAGGAAAGGAAAAATCGTGTGAAATTCGGTCGAAAATTTTGGAGTTGAGTGGGGGAAAATGGAAAATCTCATGGGAAGGTTCGCGGACGCGACTCCCTTCCATACATATATAGATATATAGATATTCAACCCTATACACCCGACTCAAATATTCCTCCTCGTAATCGAAATGCATATATACATGAGGTTGAGTGGTGTTGATATGCAACGACTGTGTGTGTGAACTTGAAAGACGGTTTTAGGTGGAAAGACCACCGAATCATATATACGAAGTATATATATATATACATACCGTTGGTCAACAAATTTACATTAAGCGTACTGAGATATAAATTTTTGCCTAACTATAGACATAACCCCACTTTACTGTTTTATTTTTTATTCTGATCGTTTAGCGATCACTCTCGTGGATTTTTTATCTATATTTTTTTTAGTTTGTATAATTTTAATCTTTTAATCGACTATTTTGTATGTACATTCGGGTTGTACAATATAAATTTTACAATTTTTTATTTAATTTTTTATTTAAACAGCTGACGTTGACGTTCCATTATCAATATTCAATGACGAAAAAAGAAAATATTGCAGTCAACATTTATTAGATTAGAAGTTAAAAAATTTACTTGGTTAATAATTTTGAATAACTTTGTTAAATTTTTTTCATTTACGAACATTGTTAATTTGCAATAATTCTAAACTTATAAGATATTTAATTATTAGAAAAATGTGTATTTAGTTTGAAATAAAATGTTACAAAAAAAAAGAATATACTTATAATTTTTCTTTTTTATTTCATATTTTTTCTTTTTTTTAAATTTTTTTCTTTTTCTTTTCACTTTTTCTATTTTTTCTCTACACTAATACTAGTAAAGACCGATATTCATTTTTATCTTACATAAAAGAAAAAAAAACCACTAAATATGATAATATCATTAAAAAATATGAAGTATAACATACATCAATTTTTTAATTAATAATTTTTTTATTATATATTTTTATATACTCTACATATATACATTTTCGATTTAGAACTTTATATATTTCAAAGACGATTAACGTGTAAATTTTTTAGATTTAAAAGAAAAAAAGAAATATAGCAATCGGATCATATACAGTCTCAAGTGAAAAAAAGGTAAGAGGGAAAAAAAAATCAACGAAACAAAAAAAAGGTTAAGAAGGAAACGTGCTCTAAGAAAGAAACAAAAAAAATAAAGTTGTACACACACATACACATATCCCCACGTAAACAATAAAAGAAAATAGAAAATAGAAAAGATTCTCAGCTAGGAAAGGAAAAATCGTGTGAAATTCGGTCGAAAATTTTGGAGTTGAGTGGGGGAAAATGGAAAATCTCATGGGAAGGTTCGCGGACGCGACTCCCTTCCATACATATATAGATATATAGATATTCAACCCTATACACCCGACTCAAATATTCCTCCTCGTAATCGAAATGCATATATACATGAGGTTGAGTGGTGTTGATATGCAACGCTGTGTGTGTGAACTTGAAAGACGGTTTTAGGTGGAAAGACCACCGAATCATATATACGAAGTATATATATACATAGTGTTGCACGCTCTCGGTACCGAGAGAAAAGAAATATATATATATATATAAGAAGTTTAAATATAAACATGTAGTATATAAAGTTAAAAAAAGTATCATGAATATTCTATAAGTTAGGAATTATTCATTGAAAATTCAGAATTATGCATTTTTTAACGCAGCTTTAAATAGAGACATCGAGTTTATACTTGTTATACACTAATTTTTATATTTATAATTGTATTGGGTGACGTTGATGTTACTATTTTACTTTCCCTCAAATATCAAAAGAAAATTCAATAGTGAGGAGTCGCGTGGCGATGCTCCATTTTTTGTTGATTGTAGAAATTTAAACGCTTTTTGGAATAGTTGGCTAATTTGGAAAAAGAAGAAAATTTTGCAGATATTGATGAAAACTGGTTTTTATTTACTGAAAATTGGCTATTTGTATATATTATATTCCTGAAAATGACTGTCTAATTTAAGAAAAATAAAATGGATTTAACGTATACAGTTTTCTTTTTAATAAGAATTGACATTGAACAGTTTTATATTGAAACTATAAATTAGCGCTTGAACCGACAGATTTGACCTTGAAAAAATGCGTATTAAATATTTTTATTCGAAACTATTTTTTTGAATATACATTTAAACGAGGAAAATTTTTACAAAGAAACTAATTTTTTAGGAAATACTCCTTTCCGAAGTAAAATAATTTACTAAAACTATCTTTCTTGAGAAAAGTATTTACAAAAAAAATAATTTTGAAGTAATCTTTCTTCGAAAAAATATTTTTTCGAAGAAAGATATTTTCAAAGAAAAATAATTTATATAAGGTATCGTTAACGATAATTTTTAAAAAGTTTCTCGTCCAAGATATGAATTTTTGAAAAAATTTTATTTTACTTTAAAGAAATTTCTTTTGGAAGAAAGGTACTTCCAAAGAAAGGTATTCACGAAGAAAAATAATTTCAAAAAATATCTCCGAGTAGATTTTTTTCGAACAAATATAATTTTAAAAAAATTTCTCTTGAATGAAACGTCTTTTTTGAAAAAACAATAATTCATGTGTGCCCTCAAAGAAATTATTATTCAAAGAAAAGAAGTTTGACATCCATCGAAGATAATTTCCAAGAAAAGTTTTCGTACCACTGTATTATTCGAACAAATGAATACGAAAAAATTATACACAACTATGGTTTATACGATCATGTAATATATAACAAAAATATTTTTGCTTAGTTTTTGCTATAAAATTATTGAAAATATTTCTCGTCAGTTTTTCGATATATTTACATTCTATAACAAATTGTTTTTAACCATTTTTTTTTGTACACTGACCAAAAAAAAAAATGGTTTATGTCAATCTTTGTGTAATTCCTACCATCGAACATTACCTACTCATTTTCAATGAATAATTCAACCTCGAGAAGATCGATTAAGAATACTAATCCTAAAATAATTAGTCGTTCTTCTCATCACTACTGTCACATATATTTAAAACCATCAACACCTACGAAATTGTATTCTAATTCGTTCATTCAATATTTAGTTTAATAAAATGTTTTCCCGTATAAATTACTTATTGCAAAGAGGAAAAAAAATATGTTCTAACAACAATATTCCAGCTGTTGGTATGAAACTCGGAATTTGGTGAGCTACCGAAACTAGCGGTTTTGTTATAGTAGCAATGCGTATTTGAATACAACTCATTTCGGTATATTATCGATACTGTATTATTACTGCGAGTGACATCGATGCTGACGTCGTAACAAAGTCACAATAACAAGCAATTTCCCCATTTACCGATTCGTCGTGTACGTATAGAGAAAGACAAATCATATTTAATATAGCGGGATGTTGATTATCTAACACAATATACTTTTAATTAGTGACGTTTCGATGGAACTATTCACGATTTATTATAGTAATTATTAATGAACAAACATCGTTCCGTACACAGAGTAACCATTTAGGCTTTTTCTGTCCTTTACTATCTAATGTAAATGAAGTCATACTGTGGGAGTGTAATAACGAAAAAGATACATTTATGTCTAAATACAAATATTATTATTATACTTACCAATATCGTCGCTCTGTAACTAATCAAAAGAAAAAAGAAAATTATTCATATTCACCTTAAGTCATAGAAGACACGTATCGGTAATATTTATTTACATTATTTCGGTCACACATCGGAATATTCGGGTAACGTAACCATTCGCAGTGCTACAATAACAATCCAGAATTATCATTCAATTATATTGGCACTATCCAACTTTGAGGATCTTTCTTTACCGAAAATGTGATAATTACGAAAAATGTCGAACTTGAACGACTGAAAACGAACGTCAATAGGATCGTAATCCCTACAAAAAGAGGTTCACGCACATTCAGCCCACAAGAAAATACAATCGAAAATTGTGTAGGTCCAAACTAAACCATGTACTCGAAAAGAGAGAAATAATAACTTGCCATATCGAGGGACAGAGAGTAAGAGAGAGAGAGAGAGAAAGGAAACGAGGAGGTGAGGGGGTTTTCACGAATAGAACGGAAACGATATTAAAATCGATGTAGGCAACAGATGTGCAACGATAGCTTTATGGCAGAAGCACGAGCCAATAACGAAAAATCATTAAATTAACGTATATGTATATATATACATATATACACACATACACACACACATATATATATATATATGTATATACATATACGTATAAAACTATACGAGAAACGAAACATTCTCGTATATATATATACATAGTGTTGCACGCTCTCGGTACCGAGGCGTATTAACGAGGCGATAATTTCATTATGAGACCAGAGGGGGTGGAGCGCCGCTTATGCAAAAACCCCAGGGCGACAAAGCCCGTGACTCGACTGCAGATGCGCCAAGGAAACCCAATGCTATACTATACCCCTCTCGAGACTTACTCATATATATACATATATAGAGTGAGAGAGAGAGAGAGAGAGAGAGAGAGAGAGGGAGGGAAGCGTTCAGAAGGGGTGTCTTATCTTACGCGCGCCGATTGCCACGCTTCTCGCTTTCGCGGCTTTAAAGGATATAGTCTCTTGCACCTCTTCACGGTTTATTGTATCTTCTACTCGATGTTTCGCCAGAGAGAGAGAGAGAGCGAGAGAGCTGTTTAAATTGTCGGCTCCGACGTCGAGGACTTTAACCGTTTTATGATTCTCGTGACTTGTCTACTCTATGTACCAATGAATAGGTAATAAGTCTGCATTACTGAAAAAGTTCACATTTCACGTTTTTTTCTTTTTCTTTTCCCTCTTTTTCGTTAAGTTGGAATAGGTGCTGCGGGTTAGTGTTATTTAATTACGTTGAAGGTACGACATTCTAGGTTCTTTTTTTCTTTTTTAGAAGCGTGCGAAGAGACGGTGAATTATTGATACATCCAGTTAGTACGGGATGAATAGTAGAAGATCATACTATGGTAATGAGGTGGCATGGGATGTCTGGTTAAGGAAGATTCGTTTTACGGTCCTGAATTGGTAAACGTATACCGAGTTAGAATATGTTGTATCATTCATTTTAATGAAATAACTCAAGATGTAGAAATTGATTTATGGTAATAATGTGGTGCACTTTTCGTGCGAAAGATCGTACTGGATCTAAATACGCTATGAATCTTTTAATAAAATAATCCGAGCGAACCGCAGTTTCTGGACATTATTTACGTATGTATTAATTTTAGTTATACGCAAAGGTTACAACTAATGATTAAAGCAATTTGTGTTGTTTATTTGATTACAGGAGAGATTGATGAATGTAACTAGAAATCGAACCTGAGATCCTTTGATTCGGAAGCAACAGTAGTTACTGACTGCTTTGAAAAACTTTATAAACACTATTCTCTAATTCAAAGAGTAATAATTACTTAATAAGAGTAAACAATCACTTTCAAAGAGTGAAAACTGAGTCAATCTTAAGTGGAGTGACTCGAATTTCACTCGTTAAAGGAGATTTTTTACTACCCCTACTTTACAGAGTACTAAAAATGAAAATTTGATATCATTTGTATTTATTGGGACTTAACCCTGAGTCATAAATTACACATATCACATACGTAACCCGTCACCGTAATTTAATCTTACATTACTGTAGATCCAGACAGAAAAACCAACTCTGACTAGTCAAATATTGGATTTCTACTCGAGCAACAGCATCGTACACAAATAGTATCAGCGTGTAAATATAATTACAATAGAACCATCGAAAAAATATAATCATTGTAAGCTACTATTCCTCAGTATCATTCATCATTCATCATTTCGTTTTATTATTTAAATGCCTTACTATATTTCGGCAAAATGCGACCTCTAGTCAAATTGTGATGAATTTTCTACGAGGATAAGTTATTAACGATATTAACGATAAATCATCCACCACACTCAATCGAATAATCATCCATCAATCCTAAGACATTCTCAAGTCTCTACGTCTAAGGGTAAAAAAGAAGGAAGTGTTAATTACTCCTAAATTAGGATGAGAACTTGGTTAAGTTTTACGATCTTCCAAGTATTGACTTTTCAATAAACCAAGTAATTCTCCTTCAAAAATTGTAGGTAGTGCAGTTTAAAACGACACTCGCTCATCAGTTCGCCGGTATTAGGTTCATTCTGTGAAATAAATTCTGCAAGAACGTGTCACTAAACTTAATTAAAAGGCATAAATCCCAAGACACTTTAGAAACAAATTAAATTGTCCGCGGCTTAACGCTTTCTCTCTTTCTCTCTCCCTATCGCGTGTTCTCTTAATAAAAGCACCACTTCTAGGTTAAGAATTAAAATGATATCGAAGAGAAATTTGGATGGTACGATCGCGTCAAATCATATTCTGCTAATTCCACGATGTGTCAGGGTTGAATATGGGTAGATTTGTAGAGATGGATATATTGTAATGTAATATAATGATTATTTAAAAATTGTGATTAAATTAAAGAAGATTTTACGTAAAATAAAGAAACATGGAAATTAGAATTTTTCGAGCGAAATTATAACTTTCTTAGAAAAAAATCGTGAACATGTCTGTTAAATGAGTCTGATAGAAAATTATTGAGTTTTGTCTAATTCACTGATACTTTTCTACCAACCGGATGATCATACGATAATCGTATTAAACCATCCAATTGTGTAATCTATTGAATTAGTATAAATAGCTGAAGTAAAACTATCAATTTGACAATTACCAGTAATAGAATGAAAAATATATTTGACCTCTGTACATGATTATCTAACAAGTAGATACTGAGTCAAATGTGACATTCATCGGATCAATATGATTAAACTTTTCTTGTGTAACAGCTATTTCTGAGAATAAGAATGATAGTGCCTATTTTAAGAAAGAATAATCTTAAATTATTTTCCATGAATATTTTTTATCATCTTGATCAAATTGTACTGGTTAGTGAATTAATAATAAGATTCATGGAAACACTTGCAAAGATATTTTTTGTTTCTGTAATTGAACATTAAGAAAGGAATTCACTTCCGGAAGTTATAAACTAAAATTATTTCATGAATCTTCTTCATCTCCATGCTTTTAAATGAAAAGTTCACCATATCAGTCTGATGAGAATGATGAAGGATATCCATCGAAAAATTCACCAAAATAATTAAAGATCATCGCTTTGGCTATCAAAAATTTACAATTAATTTATATTTTCATGTACCATTACGTGGATGAAAAATATAATTGGTATAATAATAAAAAATGAATATCTTCTTTTAGAAACGTTTATTAAGTCAGTTTTCTCAAAATTGACAACTTAATTCTCGATGAACCGGCTAAAAAGCATAGTGTGATAGTACTCGAAAATCATTAAAACAGCAATAGCTTTATTTATGGAAATGACGAATCGACTAAATTTTTACACACAATATTAATATTACATAAAAGAATAAGTTTAAAGATATTTATAAAATTTCATTATGAGACCAGAGGGGGTGGAGCGCCGCTTATGCAAAAACCCCAGGGCGACAAAGCCCGTGACTCGACTGCAGATGCGCCAAGGAAACCCAATGCTATACTATACCCCTCTCGAGACTTACTCATATATACATATATAAAGTGAGAGAGAGAGACAGAGAGACAGAGAGACAGAGAGAGAGAGGAGAGAGAGAGAAAGGAAACGAGGAGGTGACGGGGGTTTTTCCGAATTAGAACGGAAACGATATTAAACATCGCTGTCGGCACCAGCATGTGCACCGATCGCTTTTATGGAGCCAGAAGCACGAGCCCATAACCCGGAAAAATCCTTACAATTAAGTCTCTGTTTATATATACATAATTATAACACATACACACACACATATATATATAATATATATATGTAATACATATACGTATAAACTATACCGAGAACGAACACATTCTCGTATATACTATATATACATCGTGTTGCACGCTCTCGGTACCGAGGGTAATTAACGAGGGCGGATAATTTCATTATGAGAACCAGAGGGTGTATGGAGCGCCGCTTATGCCAAACACCACCAGGGCGGACAAAGCCCGTGACTCGACTGCAGATGCGCCAAGGAACCCAATGCTATACTATACCCCTCTCCGAGACTTACTCATATATACTATATAAAGTGCGGAGAGAGAGGACAGAGCGACAGAGAGAGAGAGAGAGAGAGAGAGAGGGAGGGAAGCGTTCAGAAGGGGTGTCTTATCTTACGCGCGCCGATTGCCACGCTTCTCGCTTTCGCGGCTTTAAAGGATATAGTCTCTTGCACCTCTTCACGGTTTATTGTATCTTCTACTCGATGTTTCGCCAGAGAGAGAGAGAGAGCGAGAGAGCTGTTTAAATTGTCGGCTCCGACGTCGAGGACTTTAACCGTTTTATGATTCTCGTGACTTGTCTACTCTATGTACCAATGAATAGGTAATAAGTCTGCATTACTGAAAAAGTTCACATTTCACGTTTTTTTTCTTTTCTTTTCCCTCTTTTTCGTTAAGTTGGAATAGGTGCTGCGGGTTAGTGTTATTTAATTACGTTGAAGGTACGACATTCTAGGTTCTTTTTTTCTTTTTTAGAAGCGTGCGAAGAGACGGTGAATTATTGATACATCCAGTTAGTACGGGATGAATAGTAGAAGATCATACTATGGTAATGAGGTGGCATGGGATGTCTGGTTAAGGAAGATTCGTTTTACGGTCCTGAATTGGTAAACGTATACCGAGTTAGAATATGTTGTATCATTCATTTTAATGAAATAACTCAAGATGTAGAAATTGATTTATGGTAATAATGTGGTGCACTTTTCGTGCGAAAGATCGTACTGGATCTAAATACGCTATGAATCTTTTAATAAAATAATCCGAGCGAACCGCAGTTTCTGGACATTATTTACGTATGTATTAATTTTAGTTATACGCAAAGGTTACAACTAATGATTAAAGCAATTTGTGTTGTTTATTTGATTACAGGAGAGATTGATGAATGTAACTAGAAATCGAACCTGAGATCCTTTGATTCGGAAGCAACAGTAGTTACTGACTGCTTTGAAAAACTTTATAAACACTATTCTCTAATCCAAAGAGTGATAAGTACTTAATAAGAGTAAACAATCACTTTCAAAGAGTGAAAACTGAGTCAATCTTAAGTGGAGTGACTCGAATTTCACTCGTTAAAGGAGATTTTTTACTACCCCTACTTTACAGAGTACTAAAAATGAAAATTTGATATCATTTGTATTTATTGGGACTTAACCCTGAGTCATAAATTACACATATCACATACGTAACCCGTCACCGTAATTTAATCTTACATTACTGTAGATCCAGACAGAAAAACCAACTCTGACTAGTCAAATATTGGATTTCTACTCGAGCAACAGCATCGTACACAAATAGTATCAGCGTGTAAATATAATTACAATAGAACCATCGAAAAAATATAATCATTGTAAGCTACTATTCCTCAGTATCATTCATCATTCATCATTTCGTTTTATTATTTAAATGCCTTACTATATTTCGGCAAAATGCGACCTCTAGTCAAATTGTGATGAATTTTCTACGAGGATAAGTTATTAACGATATTAACGATAAATCATCCACCACACTCAATCGAATAATCATCCATCAATCCTAAGACATTCTCAAGTCTCTACGTCTAAGGGTAAAAAAGAAGGAAGTGTTAATTACTCCTAAATTAGGATGAGAACTTGGTTAAGTTTTACGATCTTCCAAGTATTGACTTTTCAATAAACCAAGTAATTCTCCTTCAAAAATTGTAGGTAGTGCAGTTTAAAACGACACTCGCTCATCAGTTCGCCGGTATTAGGTTCATTCTGTGAAATAAATTCTGCAAGAACGTGTCACTAAACTTAATTAAAAGGCATAAATCCCAAGACACTTTAGAAACAAATTAAATTGTCCGCGGCTTAACGCTTTCTCTCTTTCTCTCTCTCCCTATCGCGTGTTCTCTTAATAAAAGCACCACTTCTAGGTTAAGAATTAAAATGATATCGAAGAGAAATTTGGATGGTACGATCGCGTCAAATCATATTCTGCTAATTCCACGATGTGTCAGGGTTGAATATGAGGTAGATTTGTAGAGATGGATATATTGTAATGTAATATAATGATTATTTAAAAATTGTGATTAAATTAAAGAAGATTTTACGTAAAATAAAGAAACATGGAAATTAGAATTTTTCGAGCGAAATTATAACTTTCTTAGAAAAGAATCGTGAAGATGTCTGTTAAATGAGTCTGATAGAAAATTATTGAGTTTTGTCTAATTCACTGATACTTTTCTACCAACCGGATGATCATACGATAATCGTATTAAACCATCCAATTGTGTAATCTATTGAATTAGTATAAATAGCTGAAGTAAAACTATCAATTTGACAATTACCAGTAATAGAATGAAAAATATATTTGACCTCTGTACATGATTATCTAACAAGTAGATACTGAGTCAAATGTGACATTCATCGGATATCAATATGATTAAACTTTTCTTGTGTAACAGCTATTTCTGAGAATAAGAATGATAGTGCCTATTTTAAGAAAGAATAATCTTAAATTATTTTCGATGAATATTTTTTATCATCTTGATCAAATTGTACTGGTTAGTGAATTAATAATAAGATTCATGGAAACACTTGCAAAGATATTTTTTGTTTCTGTAATTGAACATTAAGAAAGGAATTCACTTCCGGAAGTTATAAACTAAAATTATTTATGAATCTTCTTCATCTCCATGCTTTTAAATGAAAAGTTCACCATATCAGTCTGATGAGAATGATGAAGGATATCCATCGAAAAATTCACCAAAATAATTAAAGATCATCGCTTTGGCTATCAAAAATTTACAATTAATTTATATTTTCATGTACCATTACGTGGATGAAAAATATAATTGGTATAATAATAAAAAATGAATATCTTCTTTTAGAAACGTTTATTAAGTCAGTTTTCTCAAAATTGACAACTTAATTCTCGATGAACCGGCTAAAAAGCATAGTGTGATAGTACTCGAAAATCATTAAAACAGCAATAGCTTTATTTATGGAAATGACGAATCGACTAAATTTTTACACACAATATTAATATTACATAAAAGAATAAGTTTAAAGATATTTATAAAATCAATACTATATCATGGACTTTCAGAGGTTGATTTTGAGATAAGGATCTCTTGGATACATAATTTTTTAATCTGAACAGAAAATCCAACACATCAATTAAGAGAGCACTATTGTATATGTTTTGGACAATAAGAATTTTACTTTTCAAATGCAATTGAAAACCGATTTGAAATAATTAAAAATGAATCATGTTTAATTTATCATGATAGCAACGTTGTAATTTTAGATGAAAGAAATCAATATTACCACAAATCAATAAATCATCGTTTCTTAATTTAATAAGCATTGACTACCTTGAAGGTAAGTCTAAAGATGACCAAACCAATAAAAGGAGATAATTTTCTCATAAAAATTTACGATGAAAATACGATATATCTGGAATGATCTGATCAGCAATTAAAAATTGGTTTTTAATAGAAAATGTTCTCCGTGTACTCAGAAAAAAGTTTTGCTTGGTAAATTTTAAGTACTGACATCTTAAATCTTGATTAATATTGCAGTTTGTGTTTATGTCAATATTGCACTTATATTTAGCTAATGTGCGCTACCGTATTAAAGAATCTTATATGAGGTCCCATCGGAAATCTCATGCCAAACTCTCCTGTGAAATCTCATGTTAAAATCTCATGTGAAGTTTCATGTCAAAATCTCATGTGAAGTATCAAGCCAAAGTCTCATGTAAAATTTTTGCGAAAATTTCATGTGAGATCTCTAGCCCAAATCACTTGAAACCTTACATGAGAATTTTATGTCAAAACTTATGTTTTTGAACTTATCTCGGATTGGTGATGGTATAACATAAAAAGCGACTCAATTCTAAAAAATTTATTTTTTATTAATTAAGAGTATTAAGTACCAAAATATCATCATATAATTTGATATGATAAAACTCACGTGAGATGTTTCAATAAAACAACATCAAGTAAAGTTAAACTAGCAAACAAGGAATTCGTAAGTCTGCATCATTTTTCTATAATATAATATATACAGCGTAATTACCATACAACGTCAAGTTGACAACGTTGTTAAACTAACTTGCCCGTAACTTTGAATGAAGTTCAGACAACATTTCTATTTAATACTTTTTGAATATCATATTAAAGTTTCTGAAACGTTGTATCTACGTAAGAAAAACGTTTCTTAATTATTCAAAATATTTATGATTATTAGATCAATCTTCACAAAAAGAATTAGACGGACATTAGCAACATTGTCTGAACATTATCAAAACTTATGGTCCACTTAATTTAGCAACATTCTCAAGTTGCCAAATCATCGTTGCAACAACATCCAGAAAAGGTTGTGTGCTAGTAGGGTAATTTAGTTCCTTTTGGATCAAATTTTTCAAAAGAAACTGTTGAGCAGTTTTATTTATTAATCAGAGTAACACATATACATTGCATAACATTCTACAATAAATGTACGCAATTGTACGCCATATAAAAGAATTTTCTGCTCGCAAGGCCGAACTAAAGTAAATTAAATTAAATTAAAGTGTTAATCAATGTTTATTTTGTTACGCGGTACCTCCAATGCTTTAGGTATTATTATCCAAATTGGCTATTACAATTAAACTGTATACACGTATGGCTTGACGGTAACAATTAAACCTCAAAAGTTTAATTGCATTATATAAATCGTTATTTAATTACTCTTGGGAAACGTTATAATAACAAAAAAGTAATAATCCAAAGACGAACATAACCTATACACACATATACCGAATCTTCAACACTATAATAACAAATGATAATACTTTAAAGATGAACATAACCTATACACATATACCGAATCTTAATGGAAAACACTACAGTAACAAAAATTAATAATTTAAAGACGAACATAACCTATGCATACATATACCGGATCTTATTTACCTTGAACACGATATACCTAGGAAAAAAAGAATAATCCAGCGTGAAAAAAAACACAGTGTAAACACACCGACCAAAACAATGGTGAGTCACCGGATTGAAAGTTCAGTATTAAGTGAAGCGAGGGAAAGGCATATATAACCAAAAAAAAGTGTGTGTAAGGACAAAGGTTTCGATCGCACGCGTTCTCAACCGGTTTTGTATATAAAATTGTTTGTTTTACATCCTAAAAGAATATCGAACTGTAGCTATGCGTACAACACATGTACACATGTACATATACATACATGTCACCTCTGGGGGGTTTTGTCGATGCTTACGTGTTATATGTATAATTAATTAATTATATATGCATATATATATATATATATATATGTATATATATGTATACACACATTCGACATTCTTTCAAGATACTTTTATCATGACGGGATATTAATTAACGATTGTCTTTTTTTTAATAATTATTGTTATCGACGATAAACACTTTATATGTGGATGTGTGTGAGTGTATGTATTTATATAAAACGTTTCATTGGCGAGGAAGACAACGATAATCGTGAAACAATTTAATAAAAAATTTGAAAAATGTCGATAGAGTTCAATATGAGTTCTTTGATGTGCATAAATTAAAAAAAGAAGATGAGATCTTTGTGTACGTGCAACGCGGCTTTTAACAGAGATGGTTCCTTTTATTTGTTGTTTAATATGTGTAGGGACGAGTGGAAGGTAAAAAATTAATATTTTACTTGCAGTAGCGGAGAGTGTATGTTTCTATTTAGTAAAAAAAATATTTGTAAATATTGATATGAATTTTTATACAGAAAAACTTACCTTTTTTTAACGATATAAAACATTGTATATTTGATATATAAAAAATCAAGAATTAAAAGCGCGGGAAATTTCAAATTCAAATTATTTTTACATCGTGGCTATTTGCGCCTACAATCCACGTAAATGTATTCAGTCAGGAATACCGATATACCCTAACTGTACTTTTGTATTATAATTGTACCATCCAGCCTCGTCGTCATAGCCTAGAGGTTGTTATTTATTTTGGGATTGACATTTTACATAGTAAAGTTTTCATGCGACACCTAGTGATAGTTTCTTGAACTAAATATTACGTAGATAGTTGGTGCGAATAGCTTTATTTTTAACGATTATATATAATAATTATATATTGCAGTATATTTTCTAAACTATTATAAAATGTGATTTAATAAAATCAAAAATTTTAAAATCAAACGCCGGGAATTTAAATATCGTCGCCTCCGAATAAAACATTCTAACTGAGTTGACGTGTTCTCCAAGCGAATTCTGAGTTAACGTATTTTCCAAGCGATTTTTGAGTTGACGTGTTCTCCAAGCGAATTCTGAGTTAACGTGTTCTCCAAGCGAATTCTGAGTTAACGTATTTTCCAAGCGATTTCTGAGTTAACATGTTCTCCAAGCGATTTCTGAGTTAACATGTTCTCCAAGCGATTTCTGAGTTAACGTGTTTTCCAAGCGATTTCTGAGTTAACGTGTTTTCCAAGCGATTTCTGAGTTAACGTGTTCTCCAAGCGAATTCTGAGTTAACGTATTTTCCAAGCGATTTCTGAGTTAACATGTTCTCCAAGCGATTTCTGAGTTAACATGTTCTCCAAGCGATTTCTGAGTTAACATGTTCTCCAAGCGATTTCTGAGTTAACGTGTTTTCCAAGCGATTTCTGAGTTAACATGTTCTCCAAGCGATTTCTGAGTTAACATGTTCTCCAAGCGATTTCTGAGTTAACGTGTTTTCCAAGCGATTTTTGAGTTGACGTGTTCTCCAAGCGAATTCTGAGTTAACGTGTTCTCCAAGCGAATTCTGAGTTAACGTATTTTCCAAGCGATTTCTGAGTTAACATGTTCTCCAAGCGATTTCTGAGTTAACATGTTCTCCAAGCGATTTCTGAGTTAACGTGTTCTCCAAGCGAATTCTGAGTTAACGTATTTTCCAAGCGATTTTTGAGTTGACGTGTTCTCCAAGCGAATTCTGAGTTAACGTATTTTCCAAGCGATTTCTGAGTTAACGTGTTTTCCAAGCGATTTCTGAGTTAACATGTTCTCCAAGCGATTTCTGAGTTAACGTGTTCTCCAAGCGAATTCTGAGTTAACGTATTTTCCAAGCGATTTCTGAGTTAACGTGTTTTCCAAGCGATTTCTGAGTTAACGTGTTCTCCAAGCGAATTCTGAGTTAACGTATTTTCCAAGCGATTTTTGAGTTGACGTGTTCTCCAAGCGAATTCTGAGTTAACGTATTTTCCAAGCGATTTCTGAGTTAACATGTTCTCCAAGCGATTTCTGAGTTAACGTGTTCTCCAAGCGAATTCTGAGTTAACGTGTTCTCCAAGCGAATTCTGAGTTAACGTATTTTCCAAGCGATTTTTGAGTTGACGTGTTCTCCAAGCGAATTCTGAGTTAACGTGTTCTCCAAGCGAATTCTGAGTTAACGTATTTTCCAAGCGATTTTTGAGTTGACGTGTTCTCCAAGCGAATTCTGAGTTAACGTGTTCTCCAAGCGAATTCTGAGTTAACGTATTTTCCAAGCGATTTTTGAGTTGACGTGTTCTCCAAGCGAATTCTGAGTTAACGTGTTTTCCAAGCGATTTCTGAGTTAACGTGTTCTCCAAGCGAATTCTGAGTTAACGTATTTTCCAAGCGATTTTTGAGTTGACGTGTTCTCCAAGCGAATTCTGAGTTAACGTATTTTCCAAGCGATTTCTGAGTTAACGTGTTCTCCAAGCGAATTCTGAGTTAACGTATTTTCCAAGCGATTTCTGAGTTAACATGTTCTCCAAGCGATTTCTGAGTTAACGTGTTCTCCAAGCGAATTCTGAGTTAACGTGTTCTCCAAGCGAATTCTGAGTTAACGTATTTTCCAAGCGATTTCTGAGTTAACATGTTCTCCAAGCGATTTCTGAGTTAACGTGTTCTCCAAGCGAATTCTGAGTTAACGTATTTTCCAAGCGATTTCTGAGTTAACATGTTCTCCAAGCGATTTCTGAGTTAACATGTTCTCCAAGCGATTTCTGAGTTAACATGTTCTCCAAGCGATTTCTGAGTTAACATGTTCTCCAAGCGATTTCTGAGTTAACATGTTCTCCAAGCGATTTCTGAGTTAACATGTTCTCCAAGCGATTTCTGAGTTAACATGTTCTCCAAGCGATTTCTGAGTTAACATGTTCTCCAAGCGATTTCTGAGTTAACATGTTCTCCAAGCGATTTCTGAGTTAACGTGTTTTCCAAGCGATTTTTGAGTTGACGTGTTCTCCAAGCGAATTCTGAGTTAACGTGTTCTCCAAGCGAATTCTGAGTTAACGTGTTCTCCAAGCGAATTCTGAGTTAACGTATTTTCCAAGCGATTTCTGAGTTAACATGTTCTCCAAGCGATTTCTGAGTTAACGTGTTCTCCAAGCGAATTCTGAGTTAACGTGTTCTCCAAGCGAATTCTGAGTTAACGTGTTCTCCAAGCGAATTCTGAGTTAACGTATTTTCCAAGCGATTTCTGAGTTAACGTGTTTTCCAAGCGATTTCTGAGTTAACGTGTTTTCCAAGCGATTTCTGAGTTAACGTGTTCTCCAAGCGAATTCTGAGTTAACGTATTTTCCAAGCGATTTCTGAGTTAACGTGTTTTCCAAGCGATTTTTGAGTTGACGTGTTCTCCAAGCGAATTCTGAGTTAACGTATTTTCCAAGCGATTTTTGAGTTGACGTGTTCTCCAAGCGAATTCTGAGTTAACGTATTTTCCAAGCGATTTCTGAGTTAACATGTTCTCCAAGCGATTTCTGAGTTAACGTGTTTTCCAAGCGATTTCTGAGTTAACATGTTCTCCAAGCGATTTCTGAGTTAACGTGTTTTCCAAGCGATTTCTGAGTTAACGTGTTTTCCAAGCGATTTCTGAGTTAACATGTTCTCCAAGCGATTTCTGAGTTAACATGTTCTCCAAGCGATTTCTGAGTTAACATGTTCTCCAAGCGATTTCTGAGTTAACATGTTCTCCAAGCGATTTCTGAGTTAACATGTTCTCCAAGCGATTTCTGAGTTAACATGTTCTCCAAGCGATTTCTGAGTTAACATGTTCTCCAAGCGATTTCTGAGTTAACATGTTCTCCAAGCGATTTCTGAGTTAACATGTTCTCCAAGCGATTTCTGAGTTAACATGTTCTCCAAGCGATTTCTGAGTTAACGTGTTCTCCAAGCGAATTCTGAGTTAACGTATTTTCCAAGCGATTTCTGAGTTAACGTGTTCTCCAAGCGAATTCTGAGTTAACGTATTTTCCAAGCGATTTCTGAGTTAACGTGTTCTCCAAGCGAATTCTGAGTTAACGTATTTTCCAAGCGATTTCTGAGTTAACGTGTTCTCCAAGCGAATTCTGAGTTAACGTATTTTCCAAGCGATTTCTGAGTTAACGTGTTCTCCAAGCGAATTCTGAGTTAACGTGTTCTCCAAGCGAATTCTGAGTTAACGTATTTTCCAAGCGATTTCTGAGTTAACGTGTTCTCCAAGCGAATTCTGAGTTAACGTATTTTCCAAGCGATTTCTGAGTTAACATGTTCTCCAAGCGATTTCTGAGTTAACGTGTTTTCCAAGCGATTTCTGAGTTAACGTGTTTTCCAAGCGATTTCTGAGTTAACGTGTTCTCCAAGCGAATTCTGAGTTAACGTATTTTCCAAGCGATTTCTGAGTTAACATGTTCTCCAAGCGATTTCTGAGTTAACGTGTTTTCCAAGCGATTTTTGAGTTGACGTGTTCTCCAAGCGAATTCTGAGTTAACGTATTTTCCAAGCGATTTCTGAGTTAACGTGTTCTCCAAGCGAATTCTGAGTTAACGTGTTTTCCAAGCGATTTCTGAGTTAACGTGTTTTCCAAGCGATTTCTGAGTTAACGTGTTCTCCAAGCGAATTCTGAGTTAACGTATTTTCCAAGCGATTTTTGAGTTGACGTGTTCTCCAAGCGAATTCTGAGTTAACGTGTTCTCCAAGCGAATTCTGAGTTAACGTGTTTTCCAAGCGATTTTTGAGTTAACGTGTTGTCCAAGCGAATTTTGAGTTAACGTGTCAAGCGAATTTTGAGTTAACGTGTTTTCCAAGCGATTTCTGAGTTAACATGTTCTCCAAGCGATTTCTGAGTTACGTGTTCTCCAAGCGAATTCTGAGTTAACGTGTTTTCCAAGCGATTTTTGAGTTGACGTGTTCTCCAAGCGAATTCTGAGTTAACGTGTTCTCCAAGCGAATCTGAGTTAACGTATTTTCCAAGCGATTTCTGAGTTAGAATGTTTTTATTCGGAGGCGACGATATAATGGGTAAGTTTTATTATCCTTTTTTAAAAAAAACGTTGATTATTCCGTCTTCCTCTTCAAAATATTAAAATTCAAAGAAATAAAAAAATCTAACCCTAAATTATACTGTATATACAAAGATCAGTGTAAAAAATAGATAAATGTAGTATTTATGAAACAAAAATTAAAAAACCTTTTCCCAAAGATATAGAATGATCCCTGTCGCTAATTAGCACCAAGTTGAAAGCGTAAAAAACGAGCGATATAAAAATAATAAAAAAATATTAAATAAATAAGAAAAACGAAAATTTTGAGTTATTAATTTCTAAAATAAAAATTAAAAATTAACTTACATCGACCAAAAAACAACAAACATATATCGTTCATGAAAATGAAAAAATAAAAAACGCGGGAAATTTAATTAATTATATTCTTATATAAAAAAGTGATTGCCGGATATTGTGAAGCCAAATGAAACGGCTATGTGACTGGTTTACGTTTTGCGTATGCGTCCAAAACATTGTTGGTTAGATTTAGCAGCGCGGGAAAAAAGTAATGTTTGAATTTTCTTGACAAAATCTGAGTATAATAAATCATGCATAAATATATTATTAAAAAAAATTTGTTTTAAGGAGATGTGACACTAAAAAAATTGGAATCCTTATTTATTTTTTAATTATAACAATGGGTTGTTTTTTTCAAATATCTCTATGTACCGCTCTTCTACTTGCTTTGAAGAATACGTCTGATTATTCTATATTACTCAAGTGTCACGTATGAATTTTTCAGATTCTTAGTACGATAATTGTAAAAATTTTAGAGTCTTTAAAAGTAGATCCCTGTAATTTAGCAAATGAGACATCGTAATATTTCAAACAATGACTGTTAACAAACGCAAGAGCGCACGAAGCGCGCATGTTTAATTTTAGTAATATTATATTTTCTATATAAGTATCAAAACAAAATGACAATCAGAAAAATTTAAACTTCCGTATCACACACCTCGTACACAACAAATACACACGCAACACAATAACGCACCCACTCAAATTCACGAAACACTCGTAAACTATCCATCCCCTAATTTTCAGCAATTCCCTCCGTTCTCAAAAAAAAAAGAAGAAAAGAAGAAGAACAGTATAGCTCTCGCATATACATAAGAATTCAAGGGAGAATAAAGAAATGGTAAAGAGGCAATTCGCTCGTTCTCAAAAAAAAAAAAGACGAGTCGTACAAGCCTCCTTTATTTATCGGTTAAATTTCCTTCTCCCGCGTTATACTTAACGGCTTGCTCAATTTCCCGAGCGCGCGTGCGTATATATCCTTCAAAAAGTTCGAGCCGTAAAAAGAGCGAGAGAGAGAGAGTGAGAGATAGAGACAAAAATCCCCATAGAGACCTCATACTTTTTCTCCCGATGCGCGAACGTGAATCGCTTTGAAGGGTGAGATGTGTGTATGTGTGTGTGTGGGGGAGGGGGGGGGGGGTATAGAGTGATTTAAGCGACTCAGAATATCAAATTGAAAGAACTGTGCAACTTGGACCATTCATAAGGACAGGCTCGACTTCCTTTTACTTACTACCTTTTTATCTATATCTTCAACGTTTTATCTTTATTCTCTCTTTCTCTCTGATCTCTTTTACTACTTTTCTTCTATATACTTCTTTTTTTTTTATCCTCCCTGTTCGAGGTATTCATCACAACAATTTGTAATTACCGTAAATGCACTATTTTTTTTTTCTTCGTTTAATTAATCAACGCTTCAAATATTTCCAACGCGTACGCGCGTATTTTTTGAAATAATTTTATATTTTTTTAAACATTTTTTTTGTTACGCGGGCGTCGAATTTATTCGTTGTAATTAACACACATACTTTTTACGTCGAGTAGGACAAATTGTTATTATTTTTTTTTATAATATATTATTTTATAATATTTTATTCGATTAATAATTTTAACGAGTGGGTATACACGGTCGATTATGCAGATTCATCTGGATTATTATACATATATGCTGCTTTGGTGTGATAGATTTACACTCGCATAATTTCACTAATGCTTCTATTCGATATAATTTCCAACGTTAATGTGTGAACGATTGTTAAATAAATAAAAAATATAGAGGAGGACTGGAAGACTGGAATTTAAAATAATTTAAGATATACCGTTTTTTTTAATTCATAAAAAAAATTATTTAATGGAGTGTATAAGACTGAAGTATAATTATGTTTTAATTTATATTATATTGGACAGTCGACATGAGAAATGATTCTTAAATATCATTTAAAATGGTATAATGTAATTTTTGTGACGCGGGTAAGGACACTTTTTTTTATAACGGAAATAAAGTTAATAACAATGAACTGTCATTCTTAAATAGTGAAGATATTGTTTAATAAAAATTTATCTATATATAATATATTTTATTTATTATCTTAATTTTTTAAAAGTTTGTATTACGTGAGAAATTCTTGTAAGAGAAAAATGTAAACGAAATTTTAAATAATCATTAGAAAATAATAAAAATTAATTTTAAAAAACTATATTACTATTATCAATAAAACTAATTTCTATTAATTTCAATTTTGTACGAGAAATATAAAAATAAACAATATAAAATTAAAATTTACATAATAATTCATAACAATATACATAAATAATATAGTAGTAAAATATAAAAATTGTACCAAAAATAATTCAATAGGTAATAACTTTAATTTTGTGCTTGCAAAATTAATTAATAAAAGTATTTAAATATATTAATTAAAATTATTTAAATTTCAGTAATAAAATGAGTCATAAAATAAAAAATGCGTATATAATGATAAATGAAAATTAATCAATTAAAAATATATACTGCTATCAACAATTTAGTTTCTAATAATTTTAATTCTTTTTAAGATAATTTTAATTGTAAACTTATTAAAATAATAAATAAAAGCAAGAAATACTAAAAATTTTATAATTGTATAATTAATAATAGCATAACTTTATGAACTATATTTAATATTGTACTCTTCATTATGAACTGATCTATCGAATATTTTGCACACGAATGTACACTATTATTTTTCATGTGTTTTGAAAATAAAGCACTATTATTATTATTATTATGAATAATTTTTTATAAATTTACGTTAATATTGTACGCAACATTATTTATATTAAACTATATCGATCTTTCGTCCCCGATGTAATCGAGATTCGTTATAAATAACTTTTTATGTAGAAAAATCTAATAATTTAACCAATTATTTTCTGCAACTCAAGCAATTTTCTTCATAATAAGTAAATATTGAAAGTAAAAGTTAATTTTAAACTCTTAATTTTTGAAATCTATTTTATAATTAAAGTATAAATCACTATCGAAAAAAAAGTCATTGCAAGTAAAAAACAGTAAAACCCTATAATAAAAATTATTGTAAGTAAAAAATTAAATTACTACGAATCAAAATAAATTTGTAAAATTTATAGTAGCAAGTACAAAATAATAAATCGTTATGAAAAAAATATTATTACTAGTAAAAAATTAAAATACTCTTTAAACTTATTATTACTATTAAAAAATAAAAACACTCTTCGAAAATATTATTGTACGTTAAAAATAAAATCACAATGTAAACAAAATTATAAATTCAAGTAAAATATTAAAACACTATGAAAAAATTTGTTTTTAATATCACTATTCACACGCACACGCACACACAGGCAACAGAAGGTAAATGAGACACATTGATTACGTATCGTGTGGTAATTTTTTTTTTTAGAAAAAATGATCATTTATTTGAAAAAAATGAAAAATTCACTTAAAGATGAGAGAGAGAGATAGGTGTCGAGAGACGTAGGAAAAAAAAACAAGAAATTTCGGACGATGAAACGATCTCTCGTAGAGTGTACAATAAATTTTCCATGGCAGCCGACGATGAACGATGAACGAAGATGTTACATGTAGGAGCGATGTCAGTAGTAATTACCAGTAGCAGCAGCAGTAGTTAAAAAATTGAGAATGTGTGTGTGAGTGAGAGAGAGAGAGAAAAAAAAGAGAGACAGAGGATTCACTGGTCGTTGTTGTTTTAATTCTCTTTCTTTCGGAAAAATCAAGGTAATTATAGATAGTATCTCGGATATCCAAATCCATAACCAGCATATCCGTAGTTGGAACTGTAGGCCAACGGAGCGGCGGCACCGTAGCCGTATGCGGTGCTGTAGGCGAGTGGTGCGCCAGCGATGTAACCGGATGCGATGTAACCAGGTTGAGCGCAAACGAACGCCACGAGGGCGGCAGCGATGAGTAGCTTGAACAGCATCTTCGTTGAGTGTTTGTAAATGGGTGTGTGTTCGATAACTAGATTTGAAATCGACTGGTGATCTTCGGTTTGAAACTTGGCTCTTATATACCCCCTTCGAGACCAGTCGTTCCTTCCTTCGTTTCGTCCCCGATGTAATCGAGATTCGTTATAAATAACTTTTTATGTAGAAAAATCTAATAATTTAACCAATTATTTTCTGCAACTCAAGCAATTTTCTTCATAATAAGTAAATATTGAAAGTAAAAGTTAATTTTAAACTCTTAATTTTTGAAATCTATTTTATAATTAAAGTATAAATCACTATCGAAAAAAAGTCATTGCAAGTAAAAAACAGTAAAACCCTAAGGTAAAGTACCCAATCGTGGGACAAACTCAAAACTGGACCTTAATGTTGGGACAGACGTAGCTATTCCATAAATTAAGAAATGTGATAGAAATAACAGTTGATACTAATAATTCATACTTAAATAAGTTGAATTAAACATTAAGTGCCTCAATATAGTTATAAATACCGAAAAATTAATGTTTAAATTTGGAGGTTAGGCTCGGGCGAGCAAGGGTCGTCCATCTTTACCTGCACCTTCACTTCTCATTACGCTAATGTTGGACACGTAAGTTTTTATCTGTCCAACATTACGTGCATTTTTCTGTCCCGCGAAAGGGTCCACCTTCGCTTATGGCTGTCCAACTTTACCTCCCGTGCACTATTTTTCGAACTTAGATATTTTTAATAAAAAACTTAATAAATGCCATTTTATCTGCATAATTAAGTAAATTTAATACCGAACTCGCGTTTCGACGGGACATGCGTCTGTATTTTGCAGTAATGGCTTTAAAACTCTGTTTCAACCGAGGCCCATTTAAATTTTGTCCCGCATTTGGGTACTTTACCTTATAATAAAAATTATTGTAAGTAAAAAATTAAATTACTACGAATCAAATAAATTTGTAAAATTTTATAGTAGCAAGTACAAAATAATAAATCGTTATGAAAAAAATATTATTACTAGTAAAAAATTAAAATACTCTTTAAACTTATTATTACTATTAAAAAATAAAAACACTCTTCGAAAATATTATTGTACGTTAAAAATAAATCACAATGTAAACAAAATTATAAATTCAAGTAAAATATTAAAACACTATGAAAAAATTTGTTTTTAATATCACTATTCACACGCACACACGCACACACAGGCAATCAGAAGGTAAATGAGACACATTGATTACGTATCGTGTGGTAATTTTTTTTTTTAGAAAAAATGATCATTTATTTGAAAAAAATGAAAAATTCACTTAAAGATGAGAGAGAGAGATAGGTGTCGAGAGACGTAGGAAAAAAAACAAGAAATTTCGGACGATGAAACGATCTCTCGTAGAGTGTACAATAAATTTTCCATGGCAGCCGACGATGAACGATGAACGAAGATGTTACATGTAGGAGCGATGTCAGTAGTAATTACCAGTAGCAGCAGCAGTAGTTAAAAATTGAGAATGTGTGTGTGAGTGAGAGAGAGAGAGAAAAAAAAGAGAGACAGAGGATTCACTGGTCGTTGTTGTTTTAATTCTCTTTCTTTCGGAAAAATCAAGGTAATTATAGATAGTATCTCGGATATCCAAATCCATAACCAGCATATCCGTAGTTGGAACTGTAGGCCAACGGAGCGGCGGCACCGTAGCCGTATGCGGTGCTGTAGGCGAGTGGTGCGCCAGCGATGTAACCGGATGCGATGTAACCAGGTTGAGCGCAAACGAACGCCACGAGGGCGGCAGCGATGAGTAGCTTGAACAGCATCTTCGTTGAGTGTTTGTAAATGGGTGTGTGTTCGATAACTAGATTTGAAATCGACTGGTGATCTTCGGTTTGAAACTTGGCTCTTATATACCCCCCTTCGAGACCAGTCGTTCCTTCCTTCGTTTGGTCAAGGTTACGCATTTTATATGCATGTATACATATATATACCTACGATAATGTGAGACGCGTATCTTCGCGGATCTTCATCAAGGGCAACGTACAGGTTCATGGTCGGTGAAGGTGTATATATATATATATATATACCTTGTGATGCGTTTATTACGATCGCTTCGTGGGGTTTTTCTTTTACATACCTCTGTGTGTACGTGCACCTGCGAGATTTCTTCTTCTTTTTTTTTGGTTTTCTTCTGGTTGCGGAGAGCCGAATGGAAATTATACACCATCGAGGATCTTGTTTCTTGTCTTATGCGAATGAATCTTTACTTGTTTATTGCTTTGGATACACCCGAGCGAGAAAGGCATTACTGAAAAAATTATTTTTTTTCCCCCGTTAGAAAATACAATAATTGTTAGAATTGTAATGAATCATTAGAATTGTTTAAAATATTTTTTCAAGTCGATGTAGATATTCTTACTAAATTTAAATTTGCTACGTTTTTAGTTTTTTTTTTAAATAATATGGAAAATGTATGTAAAAATGTATAATCGTAACTTCTCTATTAAAAAAATATTAATGTTGTAATAAATACGTAAAATAATATAAAAAAAAAGAATTTGGATGTTTTTAACATCAGTTAATTCTAAATTCAAATTTGCCGCTCTTTTAGTTTTTTTTGTATTTGACGTGTTTGTCAATTTTGAAGCTTGTACCAACATAATCTTCCTTTTAGATCTTTTAAAAATATATAACGATCTTACAATGTTACGTAAAATAACATAAAAATAGGTAATTTCGATATTAACTAATTATTTTAACATCAACTAAATCTAAATTCAAATTTCCCGCGTTATCAATTTTTTTATTAACACATTTTTATTAAACAATTAATCATTTTAGTCGTTTTAAAAAATAATAATATTTTATATTATACAAAAAGAAATATATAATAATTAACGTAAATATTTTAATATATTGTGTTTATAATTTTAAATTAAAATCTTTCGCACTTTGAGTTTTTTTACTTTTTTATTTGAATAAAAAAT
Source organism: Theocolax elegans (assembly GCA_026168455.1). NCBI lineage: Eukaryota > Metazoa > Arthropoda > Insecta > Hymenoptera > Cerocephalidae > Theocolax > Theocolax elegans. The sequence goes on along the minus strand of CM047426.1, from coordinate 1,805,082 downwards.
ATAAATTTGACCTTATACTATTAAGTTTTTTTTTATTAGATGTGTTACATTATTTTACTCAAATATATATACTCATGTAATTTATGATAGAAAGCCCAATCGAAAATTTTAACCTATAATACTACGACACATTCGTTTTATAACGATTAATCAAATTTATAATAGGTTGAACATAATAAATTTAAACTTGAAATAAAAATTAGATTATACTTTTCTATTAGTTTTGGTAAAAAATAATCTTAATTTCACTAATTTAAAAAAAATTCGAATTTTAGATTGCCAATTTTATGTTACCAAAGCAAAAAAGGGAATACATCATAGCTAAACATTGCGTACCTAATGTTTTTGGGTCTCCTTGTTCGATTTATAAGGTCAAAATTACGTTACCGTGCACTGGAAAACCCATATGGCACATTTTTAAAAAAATACCAAAAATATGAAAAAAAAATTTATTTTTGTTTTTTTTTTTTTTATATATAGTTCTACTTTATGAAAAAAAATTTTTGTTTCAGCTATAAATGTTTGTCTTTTCCAAAATGTCATAAAACTTAGGGAATTTTGAAAAAAGTGCTAGTAAATAACTTTGTGACAAAAAAATGTTATTACCATTCAATAAGCAGAACTTCAAAGAATTAAATCTATTTTTCTAATTTTTACTTAAAATATACCTTATATATATTCATTCAGTTTGCTTTTTAAAGTGCCCTTGGAATTGATGTTTGATTGTACCTTAACAAGTTTAGTAGAACTTTCGAAGGTCAGAACACATAATCTACGTTTACAGGCTGAAAACTGGTTTAAAACACTACAAAAATTCTAATTTTTAATTCAATGAATATTGATCGGTTATATTCATGCAACGGTCGATATTGATGTGTACAGCAAAATATTGCAATAAAAATGTAAGTACAGGAAATTTTAATTTTTCTTATTTTCCAAAGCATTTCTTTGAATTTTATTTTAATATCGTATATATAAAGATACTTACTATAATATTTTTTACATTAAATATTCATAAATTTTAATTTATAATATTTTCTTTTAAAATTTATCATGTCAGTACGATAAACTTGTAATATTCGATTATTTGCATAAAAATTAATATTTTAACAATTTTTCTTTAGAAATTTCATGATTTATTTAAGTAAGTTTTACCACTGTCTCGGTATATTTGATATTTTTTATTAATTATATGTAATATATATAATTAATATGTTTATATATAATAAATAGTTTTTAATTTATACTATTGTCCTTTTTAATGTAGAATAATCCATATAATTATTGACTTATCAAGAATATTTTGAGATTAGGTGCTTAGTAAATTTACTAACGTTCTCTAAAAACAGTCTCAAAAAATTACCAGAACTTGGTTAAATTCCATGTCAACGAAATATGCAAAACAAACATAGTAAAATTTAGAGGTTAGGTTGTAAATGCTTAATAATTTTATTAGCATTTTTATTTACTTATTTTTTTTTCAAATGAGCGTCAGCAACTTACCAGATTTTACCAAAATCAATGACATAATAGTCAAACTATGATTAATAATTTTTTTGCATTTAAAGAGGAAATAGCAATTAATTTCTTACACTTATACAACATATTAAAAATAAACAATTAATACTTTCTTTTTGTATAATTTCAGAATCTCATATAGATACGTAAGCAATATATTTTAAATGTGAATAATCCCATTTAAGTTGTATCCATCCTGTCACATTACGTCACAATAATTCACCACCTCGTCAAAAATTACCATAGTTAACCCCCTACTAACGAGAATAAAGTAAAAATTATAGCCATATCAAACAAAAAAATCGGTAATTATAACCTATAAAACAATGATCATTCCTAAACATCATAAAATCTTCAAATATTAATTTTGTCCATATCGATACATAACCTCCAAAAAAAATATTATTAAAAATATCTACAGTAATATTAATTCAAAGCTAATTTGATAGATGAAATTATAAGCGGACGAAAAATTGTCAAGTCATATAGTTTCAACGAGTCAATTAACTTGCATTCGATATTCGAATGGCCATTTCACCTTGACGTAACGTCTATACTATATACACATATTACGATTGTATTACGAAGACCGTGAAATTTTATCAGCTGATCTTGGTATTTCAAAGGTAGGAGAATACAATTCACGATAAAAATAGACTACTCCTAAAAAAAATATGTAGAGATACATACATATAATTAATATTGTACATTTGAGCGTCCAAAGTGTAAAGATTTATGATTTCAAATTCGTATGTGAAATATTGAGGCGGACATCGATAATGGAATAGGACTGATATTTTAGATTAAATAAATAGGTAATTTATCTATATAAAAAGCGGTAAAAATGGATTTTTTGAACCTGTAAAATAAATTCATATAACTTCAAAATTTTCATTATAAATTTCTAGTAGGAAATATTTTTTTGTATTAGTATTGTATAAATTGATATGATTGATAGTTTTGAAATAAATATTACGTAATAGTGTGACAAAAATGCGTTAATTGGCATCAAAGTAAACTATTCGTCAAAAATTTTACGAGGTCAAATTTAACTAAAGAAATTGTTTTGTCGAAATGGTATGAGTTACTTTTGATAAAAGGAACTTGGTAAATGTTAAAAAATTTATTTTGAAAATTTTTGAATTAATACGTACGTGATTGGTAAAATAGTCCAGTATGAGCTTCAGTGTTGTGAATTTTAATATTACCTCCGGGACAGAAAAAAAATGTATAGGTTATATAAATATGAAAAATTTAATTTAAAATATATTAATTTAAATACGATTGAGACTTGACTGTCTCTTTTGAAAATTGAACAAATAAGGTTATGTTACGAAAATTCTTAAATTTATAAAACTCTATAATATACTCTCTAAGCTGCAAATAGTGAATAATCAGTTTGCTATAGTGAAAATTCCGTCACTGTGAAAAAGTGATTTTTAACTAGTAAAAAAGTTTATACGTACTTTTAAAAAGAGAATTTTTCCTTTTTCCAATGGAAATTATACACTTTCTCAAAAAGCAGATGTTTGACAAAAGCGAACATCTACTTTGCAAAAGCGTATGTTCGCTTTTGAAGAAAAGTGCCCCTCTTTACACTGTTAAGAAAGTGATTCTGGACTATTTGCGATTTACAGTGTATATGTCTCTGTTTAGAATATCAATCTCAGAAGCGCATTGTTACTAAACTGACTGTTACGAGCATAAGGATGAGGAACGAACATAACCTCAAATATTAAATCGTTCATTTCGTTGCGAGTGATTTTTTCGCTCATAACAAAGAATCATTTACCAAATAAATCGTTTTTGAATTAAAATTTGTAATTTTTACTTTTTTTGAGTAAAGTAAATTACTCGTTTTTTTCGAGTAATAAAGTAACTTGTATAAAATGTCAACATTGCAGTGACGAATTGACCACAATAACGACGACTTCGGAGAGCTCCTTAAATTAAATAAAAGTTGAAAGATAAATAAGTAAATGACATGAAAACCTTTACCTGAGGTGAGTACAGTCTTTTTTGTCAATCATTTTTATAAATATACACAGTTCTTACAAGTAATTGTGTGGACAACATAACCTCACTTAGCGCACATATGGCATTAGAATAGAGGTTAGGTCGATAATGATTACAAAGATATTAAAAATTATCGTTTTTTACGCAATTAAAATTGTATTAATATATGACATATATTTGTATTTTTTTACAGGAAATATTAATAAATAAATATTAGTTGACTGTCATGCGCTCAGTGAATTTTTATTAGGCCAAAAAATTTACTCTCAGACAGTAAAAGTTTTGAGATAGTATAAAATATATAAAATTAAAATAAAAATAAAAATAAATCATGAAAATAATAAAAATATAATGTATTAACAAAATATTTGTAAACAATTATTTCGTATATTACAGGTTTTTAACAACCTTTATTCGACGCTTCTTTATATACAACTTTCAAATGACATGTAAGTTTTACGTCCTTATTAAATAGATAATTTAATTGATCGAAAATTAAGACATACATTTGATTTTTCATTAACCCGATAAAAGAAAATTTATAATAATATATTGGATATGTAGTTTTGTATAGTTCCTCTCCTCTTATCACTGTCCTTCTCTTTTATTAAAGTTACATATTTCACTTCAGATAATCACTCGATTAGGGTCATTAATTCACTTCTTTAACGGGATGCCGGAGTCAGTAAATGGTCATTTGTTAAATTTTTTATATATTATATATCGAGCTTTTGAAAAGATTCTGTCCTTCATGCCCTCAGGCATGTTTTAAACAATATACCTGAATTTTTCCAGATTTTGAAATCGATAATTTACATTCGATGTTGGGGGTTAAAAGATTGTGCTTTTTTAATTAAAATTACCGATCTTAAAATATTTAATAAATTATTTTTCACAAAAATTATTTTTAGTTAAAAATCAATCCTTTTACTCCCTTATGTTTTAAGCTATTCGTATGAGTTTTCTTTAGATTTTTAATTCAGATTTTAGATACAAGTGTTAGGTTGAAAGGTGTACAGATACCTGCAATTTGTCTCCGGCATCTCCTTTAAACGAGTAAATTAAAAATTCAAATAAAATAACATTTACTTTTAATTAATTTAATTAAAATTAAAAGTTTAAAATTTCAAACGTCTTTGATTAGCACCAAGTTCGGAGCATAAAAAGAGCTACATTAAAATAATAAAAGAAAACGAATGAAAATGGAAAAATCGAAGGAATGAAGGATAAGTCATCGGTAAGGTGATAATAAAGTGAACAAAAAAAGAAACAACGATAACTAAAAATGAATGATATGATTTATTAAAATTTGCATAGGCGAACAAATCCACATGACATCGTCATGATACAATGTTTTTCGTAATGACATTGTCACGATACTCCTTTAGCGTTGGAGAGACCACTGCAGGATCAATCCAAACGCAAAAAGGAAAAAACAGCATCGAGACGTCAAAGAATCAGGAACGTGTACGTTGACAAAAGTTTGCGATGATTGACGTGAAGATAAAAATTAATCTTGGTCGCGTATCGTTGGAAGTTACAGGTAGTAATACGGCGAACCATAACCGTATGCGTAACGATAATTGAGCGGTGCAGCACCGTAAATCGGATAGGTCAGAGGTGCGGTTGCGATGTAGCTACTTGGTATCGGTGCTGTGAGGTATCCAGGTTTCGGTGACGGTGACGCCGTCGCAAAAGCGCACGCCAAAATGGCCGCGAACACGAAGAGTTTGAAGAACATGGTTGCGATGTATTAGATGTGTATGTCCAGACTGATCAGACGTTCGGAAGATGCGCTACCTTTATATAGCTCTTGACTATGGGTGCATCTTTACGTAGGGAGAAAAAAAATATGGAATGTTAACGATGAACAGAGATAGAGATAGAGAGAGAAAGAGAGAGAGAGAGAGAGGGTATAAAAGGGTTGCTCGTTTCATCTTCAAGGATAACTTGCGATAACATTTTTATTTTCAACTATTATGGACACGGTGGGTGTTTCAAGGGCATCGAGTGTGTATATACTTTCTTGAATTCCTGGCGGTTAGGGACGGGTTTTTTTTTCTTTTAATCTTTTTTGCGGGTATGTGCAACGACGTATATACGCATCTTTTGTGGTGCGCACGTGTGTGTGTGTGTGTGTGTGTGTGTAAGATGTTTTATTGATTTTCGATCGTTTCGTTGGATGGCAGTCGGTGCGGTTTTTTCATTGTTCTTAGATCGACGATTTTTTTCTTTATCGGTGCTTGGTTGTTTGATATGAGGTTAGAATTGAAATGATTGTTGTCGATAAGGGAATTTAATGGCGTTTTTTTTTTGTTTTTTTTTTGACGAAATCGTAATGCTGAATTATTTTAATGTATTCGTGTAATGTAATTTGACTTTTATTATCCCCAACTCGACGAAAAAAATTGCTATAGCTCAATTACGACGTGAAATCGTCTGATCTTTCAATCTGTGCAGATAGAATTTGAAAAAATGTATATTAAAAAAGTTACTATTATTTACTCAACAACAAAACTGAAATTTTCGAAAACTGTCGGGGTTTGAGACTTTTATATCGAAATCGCTGTGGATATCTGAGATTAGGAAAATATAAATCCTAATCTTCAAAATGTATATTATTTTCAAAATGTTATATTTTATATTTAAAATGTTTTTTTAATTCATATGTTTCATATTTGTGTCGCAGACTACAAATATCTTGCATTAAATTTAATACATTCAAAACGTCGAACGAAATATATTCGGTGAATTTTCAGAAAAAAATTATTTACTTTTATTATAAAATTCGATAGATAAAAGCATGTTATTAAATATTTTTTATCAATCTCATTACAACTTTGAATCGTTCATTTTATAAACAAAATTACAATATTAATATTTTTAACAATTTGATGAAATGAAAACTATAATTTTTTGATTTTATGGACAAAATCCACATGTCACATTTAGTATAAAAACCACAATTTTTCGTTTGATGAACAAAATTATAATCTTCTATTTCTCGGACAAAATTCATAACATTTTGTTATACTTTTAATAAAGAAATCTGTGATTTGAAATTACTTTAATTATAGTTAAAGGACAAAATTACAATCTAAAATTTTTAACCAATATTCTATAAACTACATGAAAATCTTCTATTAATGGACAAGTCTAAAATTTAAATCATTTTATCCGATCTGATGGAAACAGTTAAATTTTCTCATTTTATCAATAAAATTGTAATCTAAAATTATTCTGATCACTTCAACTTTCGATCTGAAACATATTACACACAAATAAGTGTCTCAAAATCTTTCAAAATTTACATAAAATTCCTTACCTAATCTACACAAATAAAAATAAAAAGTATAAGTAAAATAAAGTGCAATAAAAAAAATATTATTTTCTTTAAAATTAAATATTACTCGAAAATTCATTAATTTTTGAATAACCAGAAATTGCAATAGTTTCTTCGATATAAATAAACCTTTTTTTTAAAAATATAAGTAATAAAAGAGCTGTCGTAGTTTATAAAAATATATTTTCCATCAGCTGGTATGAAATTCATTTTTAGTAATGTTAATTATAAATGATAATTTATTATTGTTACTTTTCCCATAATATATAAGATACTACTTATAATATTAATTTTATTAATTAATATAATTAATTTTTAAATTATTTATGATTATGCATAACTCGTATTCATTATTTCACTGTTTATTATTTTAGTAATTTAAAGTAAAAAATAATAATAATAACAACAAAAATAAAATACCAAAACATAAAAAAAATGACCATAAAATTTTGATGGATTACAATAATAAATTTAAAAACAAAATAATTATAATTATATAAAACGAGATTGGCTTCAGACAGAGCGTTAATAAATACCTAATTAATAATAACAATAACAAAATTCGTGTCGTTCTCTTGATTTTATCAATCGGTGATTTTTTCTTTCAAGATTGATTGATCAGTCAATGTTAATAATAAACATAAATAAATATTAATAATAATAGCAATTGCGAAGAAAAAGTGACAAAAAAATAATTGATTATAAAAATCTCGGTTTGGTCTAAAAAATGTTTTAATCAAAGAAGTGCAATATCAACGATAAATTATTAACATCAAGATACACGAGCAGTTAATCATCAACATACATGCCCCCCCGGCCACACATATTAAATAAGGGTTCATTAAAAATCGGTTCTCTTTGTGCGCCTCCTTACCGGATGGGCACGTCGTTAACCACCGAAGACCACCACTACCATCATCATCATCATCGTCGTCGACCTCGATCTTCCATATATAAAAGCCCGAAGAAACGTAAAAGAAGCATCAGTCTCGATTCTCGAATCAACGACAACCACAGCACCATGTTCTTCAAACTCTTCGTCTTCGCCGCCGTCTTGGCCTTCGCTGCCGCCGAAGCCAAACCAGGATTCCTGGCTGCCGCTCCCATCGCTGCTGCCCCCATCGCCACAACCTATACCGCACCAGCTTTGTCGTACAGTGGTTACTACAACAGTTTGGGATTAGGCTATGGATATGGATATGGATATCGTAGCTATGGTTACGCACCCTACGCTTACGGATATGGACGTGGATTTTACTACTAGATGTTGAAGATTATTCTTCTTCTTTTTTTCTGGATGTACATGTACATATGAGGTTGACCAAAATATTTCCCTTTTTTGGAAAAGAGAAAAGTGAGATTCTGTTATTTGGAGATGTGACATTTTCGAGGTGGACGACGAAGCGCAGGAAATTTTTGAGGATTAATTGATTTGGTTGTATTGGGTGTACCCAGTACTTTTCATTCTGGATAATAAAGGAGTATTATAAATCTTTTTTTTGTACATTGGATACTGTGTGTGCTTTTTTTATTTCGATATCATATATCCTTACAATACCTGTATCCTTCTGATTGTCGTGATTATATAATTAAGTCTTTATTTAAAAATATATATCTTTGACTTTTTTGTAAGCAATCTGAAAATTAATATTTAAATAAAAAAACATTAAGTAGACATTTAATACTATTGTAACGTCTTTATAATTTTTAAAGACTTCCGTTTTTCTTATACATTTATACAGTATAAATTAAGCGAAATGTTTTTTTATTTTTTTACTAATTTTTATTTTATTTTTTTTTTGTATTTTTCTAGTATACTAACTACGATATTAAGAACAATATATTTGTATATTAGTGCTTTTTGTTTAATCATTTCTCTTTATTTTTTATCTAATTTTATTTTAATTTCTTTTTTTTTAATAATTTTGATTATTTAATTTTTAATACATTATATTTTTTATTTTTAAGAATTTTTAGTTTCCTGCATTTTTTCTAGCTTTTATGATCAAAGTGGTCGTGCTTGTAAATAAAGTGATTGTTGAACATAAAATAAGAATATGTAAGTGTTAAATATATTCATTATGTATTTTAATTTTAAAATAAGAATTATAGAAATTACTATTTAAATGAAATGTTTATAAATAATAAATAATAATCTAATGTTACATAAATTTTCAATACCAATAATTTTACTAGCCCAACTTAATAAAAATTGTTCCAATTTTTTCAGTATAATATATAATAAATTAATTACTCATATCGCTATATATTTTTCAAAATCGATGAAATAAACATTAAAAATAGTTGAGTTTATTGTTTTATTTTATTAAACACGTAAATAAAAAGTATTATGATATAAAAGCCAAACATTTAGCAAAAAAAAATTGGAAAATAGTTCGAAAATTTCTGAAACGTTCTTCAACGTATTTCTGCTTATACTGCGACTGCAATCTATATACTAAATAAATTTTATATATTTATATACAATTTTCAAAATTATATGAATTTTTATATCAATGAATACAGAGAACTTTATTATTCATAAATAAATATGTTCACATACACATATATACAAAATTTATGTATATTAGTTATTACTAACTCTACACAGATAAAAAATTTAGATTAATATTACAATGACGTCAAGTAAATAAATCACAGACTGAAAAATTAGGAAAATTACTATGATTTTTAGTAAAAATTATTACACAGGTTAGAATAAAATTTACTATAAAGTATTATTATGTTCTAGTATACTACTACGATCTTAAGTAATCATTAGGTTTTTGTTAATCATTTCTCTTTATTTTTGATCTAATTTTATTTTAATTTCTTTTTTTATATAATTTAATTTTTAAAATTTTGATTATTTACGCCACCGTGTCGGTTCGAGTTATTTTTATTTTATTATATCACTGAGATCGAACGATCAATTTTGTAACTTATTTTGTTAATTTGTTCCTGGTTAAGTGAAAAGTTGTTACTACGTGCGTTTATTCTGTTTACCAGAGCCCTGAAGATGACCGTAATAAGGAGTTAATCGGTCGAACCGTTGACAATAAAAAAAAGATCATTTCTTGATATTAGCGATTGATTTAACGAGTCAATTATAATTTTTTGCACAACGTTTCGGAAACATTTTTGTTTCCCTCTTCAGGTGCATTCCTGTTCTTAAAATATGTCATATTATCCATAAACAGATTTGTCAAATAAAATGTAGCTATAATAGAAACCAGAATTTTATTGTCAAAACAGTATCTGCACTTATTTCATCATCATTTCTTCATCATTTCTTTTTATTTATTAACCATACAAAAAACGAGCATAAATCATTTACAATAACTGTAATTCCTAATTTACTATAATGTAGACACAATATCGAATACTCTCACGTGACTTTAGATCTCAAAAATAATTTTAATGAGTGAAAAAACAAAACTGGTTATATTTTGAGGTACTCAAAAATCACTGGGGAAGAAGATCGTTTTAATCCTTAGAGCATTTATGCGTCATGCTCCGACTCGCAAACATTTAGTCTTAGTTTGGGTTAAAATTGGGGACCTATCATCACTTTTTCATACAAACAATATGCATTGAAAATTTCTAAAATCCCGGTACTCTAAGCGGTTATGGAAAATAAAATGAAATCTATATTTATTTTCAAATTAGTAAATAGAAGCACTTGTCATTCAATTATAAAGAAAAATCAAATTAATAAGATATTTTTACCTTTATCTTCTCAAAATCATCAATATAGCACGTTTAATATTTTCCTCTGACCACAAGTTTCGCATGTACTTTATACAGACCATTTTTAGAACGATTTTAAAAAATATAAATCAGTTATAAAGTATGATTCTATAATCAGCACAGCTGCAGGGTTGTCCATCTTGCCCGATCCGAGAATTGTGTTGCTGTAAAAATATAAAAGTGAGATAAAATACTACATATGTAACGCGTGACGAAAGTAGAAGATTTTTCCTTGTATTACTATCATCGCTTCCCTCAATCAGTAAACGCACCATCATGAAAAACCTTTTTGATCGATCATTAATCCACCCGTGAGAAAAATCTTCTACTTTCCCGTCACGTTATATAATGTACTGTATTATTCGTAATAAATAAAATTATTAAACCCTTTTAGTAGAAATTTAAAATATGATAAGATATAATACCAGGATCGTATTGTTAATATATTTAATTATAGATATTTAATTATACATTTTAAAAAATTATTTAAATATCTTAAAAAATATATGTAAAAATAATTTATATATAAATTAGTCCTAGTAAATAATTCCGATCGGTACGACAAATTACCATTCAATATTCATATCTTGATATTTAATCGATCTTCAATCAATTTGCTTAAATGAATCTGTCTAGATGTCTTTGAAAATTATTTTAATAAGTGATTTCCTTACTAATTACTTGTAAATAAATCCAATGAGCAACAACAATCAGTTAATCAATATTTAAATTTTAATATTTAAGCGTATTATAAATGAATATTTTATAAAATTTGCTCGGGAGAATTAAAAAAAATTATAAAAAATAGTTTTTCTGACTATCAATTGATTTTGGGTTACTTCAATATTTAAATTTTTATATTCAGTCGATCTATATTCAATTTTATGATTAAAAATCTTTAAAAAAATAGTTTCTTCATCAACTAGACGTAAAAATTCCGATTAATATACCACACCACTATTCTAAATTACTCAATATTTAATTATTTAATAGATACCCCTAGCGTACTTAAAAAAAACTGTAATCGAATTTTGATATTTAATCCGCTTATAAGATACTGTAAATAACCTGCATGGGTACCTTAAAATATTTTTTAAATAGTAGTTTTATTAAATCAATATATGAACGATTTATATCGATTAATCATTGTTTAAATTAAATTACTAATCTTACTAAAAAATTGGTCAGATTCCTTTAAAAATGTAATTAATATTACTTTTCTTACTAAACTCATCATTTACAATCAATTTCAATCAATACATCCCACTAACCATTTTCAATTGATTAATATTCATATTTTTATATTCAATCGATCTTTAATAGATCTATTTAAAAACTGTGCTCAGAATATTTTTTTAATATCTAAAAAAATAGTTTCTCTACCAATCAGTTATTAATATTTCGAATCGATACATCACACTACTATTTAATATTCAAATATTATTATCCAATCGATCTCTAAAAACAAATCAATATTCAAGTATTCAATATTCAATTGATCTTAAAAAAATGTGTCTAGAAACCTTTCAAAACCATATAGTCTCCACAGTCCCACTAGCACCGTAAACAACAAAATTCTCAATAAATCAAAAAAACAACAACACCTCAGTAGATCCTGTTGAAAGTACAGACACGCACAAACACACACTCACGTGAATTCCAATGATATACCTGTTTTCTTTTAGGGGCTGCCGGATGTACCTACCCAACGTGACCTCCAAACGTACCTCCTTCCGCGTTCGTTCGAACGAGTATAAAAGCTCGACAGAAGTACGATCGAACCATCAGTCTCGATTCTCGAATCAACGACAACCACACAAAACTCATCACCATGTTCTTCAAACTCTTCGTCTTCGCCGCCGTTTTGGCGTTCGCTGCTGCTGCCGCGAAACCAGGTTTCCTGGCTGCACCAATCGCCGCTCCCATCGCCACGACCTACACCGCACCGTTGGCCTACAGCGGTTACTACAACACTTTGGGATTAGGCTATGGATACGCTGGACTACGCAGCTACGCCTATCCCTACAACTACTACTACTAAGACACGCTCTCGTTTATAATATTTAAGGATACAGTTACATTTTCGACAAAAATTTTTTAACTTTGAAAAGCCTATTACCTTGGATCGATCAGTTTTTCTGCGGATGGGATGGATCGTTGGTCGTGACGATCGATGGGACCGACTTTTTCTTTTGTACCACGAGTCGACGTAGTACTACGAGGATGTCCATCTTTCTTCGTCAACTTTTTATCATCTATTTTTTATTTTGTGATAATTAACAACTCTGTCTTTGGTTCGGATGAGAGATTGAAAAATAAAACTGATATTTTTTCATAGTTAATTGGTGGTGTTTTTTTGTTGTAGTTCATTTGTTTCTTGTTACCAACTTACGATCCTTAACCCGTGTTCTTTTTTGTAGGATGAGAAATTTTTTTTTTTTGGATGAGATAAGATAAGATTTTTTGGATGAAATTTTTATTTGATTTATACGAATGTACCTAGATTATACTTTTACGACTTTTACGAAAAAAATTTAATACTTACTTTTTTTATAGGGAGGTCGGATTCTGATAAGATAAATGATTTTTTTAAATTTTTAAAATGTTAATGTCAATATAATTTTTGTGTTGGAACAATAGTGCTTATTAAATTACCGACCAAATCCTGTTTACTTAAAATGAATTGAAAAAATTATTTGTTTCAAAAAGGTCGCAACGCCATGATTTTGTTATGTTGCAAAGTATCTTTATGAATTTTTTCAGTTTTTTTATTTAATATTTCAAACACAATTCTTATGTTGGAAAAGGTAGATGCCTGTAATTTGGGTACAATATGTCATTGTATATAAAAGTTTTAATCAATATTTGTATAACATCGCATTGTTTTTCAATAAAAGACAAAATTCTTAACAAGAACAATTCGATATTTATATATTATGTTATATAAAATTATCTTTATATAGTTTAACGAATACGTATATATAGGTTATAACATGATCAACCGTTTTAATTTTGTAAAACACGATTAAAAATTCACCTGCTCGTGTAAAATTTGAATTGGTCGCGTCAGAAACGATAGGATACAAATGTACATAAATAGAAAATTTATTCACTTTGATAAATATTTATAACCTATAAATATGTGCATTTCATTCGTATAAACAATATTATGAGAAAATAAATATGGAAAAATTATTCTTATTAATAATGTAAATATCGATGGGTCTGTTTTTAGATTTGATGATAAACTCCAAAATGGTTTGTGATTTATTTAAAGAAATATTCATATTACACACATAAATATAAACATTAATTAAATGTCAATCGATTTTGGAGTTGTTGATAGATTTTGTTAAATGCATTTTTTAAATAAATTAAATAAATTACAGAAAAAAATAAAATAAATTATAGATCTTTTTTTGTAGAGAATTTTTTTTAATAATATTTATCCCGTTGTCACGATAATTTTCTAAACAACTTTCTTAATCGAGACTTAATTAATTGTTTTTTATTTTGCATAATCATTTATTTTGTCTATGTGAAAGAGTTTGACGAGTTTTTACTTTCTACTTTTTTTAATTGAAAACCTGTTGAAATTGATAAATTATCCTTTACTTTTTAAACAAGCAATGGAGGATGGAAAATTAATTAAAATTATCTATATTACCACTGGGATGAAAACGTTCAACCATTTGCTTGCCTATTAAAAATCGTTTAATTCCAACTATTCATTTTAAAAAATTAATTAAATCTGATAAATAAAAAAATAAGCTTTGAAAACTTAATTTTTATACTAATAACAGTGTGGATATATAAAAGTGTAAATAAAATTAAAAAATGTATTTAAAGTTTGTATTAAATAACTTTAAATGTTAATGATAATAAATCTTATCTTCTACTCCTTGTTGTTTAATTTAGAAATTTAAAAGGATAATTTATTTATTACTTGAGGGCCATTATTCAAATTGAAATACCTATAACTTGACCCCCAATAAATTGATAAATTACCCTTCTAAATTTTTAAACACTAAACTTCCCTACTAAAAAAACCACTAAAAAATATTTTTAATAGAAATTCAAATCGTTTTTAGGTATAAACGAGCAATTTTTGAAAAATCGGTAGAAAATGACCTATTTTCAGTCACAATCCACTAAAAACTGGCCAATATTTCTACCAGAACATTAGTTCAGTTCACTAATTGTTGTTATATATTTATTTTGATTTGATCTTTAAGTTTTAATTTAATTTTTAATCTAAATTATTTAGTGCTTTTAATTCATTTCATAGTCGATTAAAAATTCTGTCTAGGATGAAAAAAACGCAACTCAAAATTTTCAACGTTATTTCAAATTTTAAATTCTATAAGCATCCAATGCATTAATGTTATGTGTAGATAACATTCTAACATTAATTTTATTATTTACTTTTCTTATGGAGCAATGCAAGGATAAGGTACATCCCCCAACACACACACACACACACACACACAAAGACAATAAAAATAGACGTAAATAATCATAAAAATGTAATGAAATATTTATTTTAGTATGATAAAAATTTAACGAAATATGGCAGAGCATATTACAGAACCAAAAAAAAAGATGAAAAACGTGAAACATCACTGATAGAATCCACAGAGGCTCGAAGAATAAGATGCACAACAATCATCATTGCGTCAGGACACACGTGTAACTCATGATCCTATATATGTAGATGACCACCACGAATCCTCTCTCTCTCTCTCTCTCTTTTTTTCCATTTTTTCAATCCATAATCAGAAGATTAGATATACATGTATATGCATGATATATACACACGTGCAGATGATGAAAACTGATAAAAGCTAATCCTATACGTTTTGCGGGATGATCCTTAATAAGGATGGACACTACGTCCGTACGCGTAGGCGTATGGAGCGTATCCGTAACCTAATCCCAAATTGTTGTAGGCGTATCCACTGTATGCCAAAGCTGGTGCGGTGTAGGTGGTGGCGATTGGTGCAGCCAGTGGAGCGGCAGCCAGGAAACCTGGTTTGGCTTCAGCAGCAGCGAACGCCAAAACGGCAGCGAAGACGAAGAGTTTGAAGAACATGGTGATATGGGTTTTGTGTGGTTGTCGTTGATTCGAGAATCGAGACTGATGGTTCGATCGTACTTCTGTCGAGCTTTTATACTCGTTCGAACGAACGCGGAAGGAGGTACGTTTGGAGGTCGATTTCGGTATAGCAGGATCTAGCGTCGATATTACTGCCTTTTGTATTTACGTCACACATGTGGGATCTTTCTTCTTCTTGTTTTTTTTCTTTTGGTAAACTGGTTTAGGGTAACGCGATAGAAAATGTGCAATGGGTATATATAACGTTGCGATGAAGATCTTTCGAAATGTCAGGTGTGTGTGTATCGTGTATGTGTATATGTATAAAATCGAACTGTCCGTTTGAATGAGGATGATGATTAATTTTATCGTTCGGTTTTTAAGATATACTACGCTATGCTTTATTTTTTTTTGTTTTCGTGAAGGCGGATGTTGATTTATTTTTTATATAGATATACTTTTTTCGTTCTATGAAAATAAGATGTATATATGGAGTATTTGATTCAAGATTTTTTTTATTCGTTACGTCAGTAATGTGTAACACATGGGTTTTCTTTGTGAATATGGTAAAGAACCGAGGAAATACGCATTGCTTAATACAGAAAGTGTATTTATTTCACGGAGAAAAAGATTATAGTAAAAATCAGAATATATGAGTAATCGACAGACAGAAGTTGACAAATTATAAAATTATAAAGCCTAATACATAAAATAATATAGAATTAATATAAATTTATAATCTCTAATATAAAATTGGGTACATACAAATTTATACGCATCATCGAACAATTAATTTTTATTTTACAAAAAAAATAATGTGCTAAATTTTTGAATAAAAAATAGTAATTTTTATAATTTATCAACTCTGTCTATCAAATTCATATAATAATATAATCATTTTTAATCAGACTTTTTTCTCTCCGTGTACAGCAATTTAATTCTAATGATAAAAATTTTACATCCTCTATTGTTAAAAAACTAAGGTTATGATAATGGTAATTAATTTATAAAAATTAATCTATTTGTACCGTTCAATTATTTACAAAATTATGAGGTGTAGATCTGTATGGAAGAATTCAATTAACAAATGAATAAATATATATAGGAATTTTAAGTCAGTATGTTTAAAAAATTTAATTAAGCTCAAATTTTGCGTAATACTTTTTTAATCACAATAAAATACGATTTTTAATTAACAATTTGAATTATATGTCTAATTGAATTTATTCTTCGGTTACTCAAATTTTTAGTTTATTATAGCACTTTATCGACCACGGTTAACACAGTCTTTTAATGCTGAAGATACAAAAAATAAATAATTAATGATCAAGAATATGTTAATATAATTTCGTTAATTAATTACGTAATTAACGTAATTAAAAGTAATGTACGTTAATTACACTGAGAGAAAAAGGCTAAATTTACTGTAAAATTACCAGAAAATATAGTGCAATAACTATACTGCAATAATTTATGGTAAAATTATTTATGAAAATTGCAAGTATCATTTACAAAAAAAAAATTGTAATGTAACTATATATTCAAAAATATTTATAAAAGTTTATTATATTATATTTTTATTAAATAATACTAAAAGTTGTATTGGAAATTAATAGAAAAATAATACTACAAATACATCATAATTTTTAGATTTACTATAATTTACAATAAGTTAGACTTTAAGATAGGGTAGTATGAAATAAAAAGATAGTTAAAATTTTATTTGTCATACTTTATTTTGTTATAAAACAAGTTATATCTAGTTTATTATATGTACATAGCAACATTTTTACACATATGTATGTAATAATACAATTTTATTTCTTGTTATTATTTTCCTCCATATCTATACACCCATCTGTAAATAAAAATTATCATAATGTTGTTAAACGTTTATTATGTTATCTTTATTCTATAATAACTACTTTAAATGAATGAATTTACTTTGAAAAAGCAGTACGTAATGGGACAATTCCCACTTAGTAATAGTAGACCCTTTACACTTTGGTCTGCGTTCATTTCGATGAACTTGTTTTAAAATACGTATAAAGGAATTTAGTTATTGTATACTTAGGTAAGTATCTTATTTGGAAATTTACCCCCAAATCATGTTTTTTAAGCCAATCCATTAAAAAATCCATAAAATACGTTTCTAATTACTTTTTATAGTGAAAAAATGTGTTTCCGATCGAATACAAAAAAATTTGTATTCTACAATTTGTTTCACGATTACACAACATAATTTCAACTTGATTTTGTACAGCGCAATAACCCAACCATACATAAACCTCTTTATCGAACTAAACTTGCTTTTGGGTTAAACGATTATTAAAAAATTGACAACTTCAAATCGTCATTCACGGCCGGAGTCCGTTATTATAGAAGGCCCAGCCCTGAATAACGATTTGAAGTTGTCAATTCTTTAATAATCCTTTAGCCTAAAAGTTTAATTGATGACCACAGTGTCCGCATATGTGTTTTATTTAAATAGTGGAATAAAAATAATATTTTTGGTTAAAAAACGGTCGGAAACACATTTCTCCACTAAAAAAGTAATTAGAAACTTGTTCGGTGTGAGTTAAAAAAAAAAGATTTTTTGAAAGTAAAATTCCAAACAAATATCAGAGGGGAAAATATTTGTGGAAATATAGTATCTATATTTATTATTGAATCTGGCAATACTCTTTCAATGTACAGTTAATAATTGTAAGTTCATTGTACTACATATTAATTATAATAATAAAAAATTTCACTTAAACATAATTTAAAAAATAGTATAATTACCAATACTGTATAGTGAATAATGATACTGCAATAATATATTGCAACAGTAACAAAATTTTAATTGTAAATATTTTTAAAAAATTATGGTGATATATTAAATATTTCTAAATAGTAAGTTTAACTAAGCGAATTATAGTAAAAAATACAGTCGAATATCAATAAATCAACTGGACCCATTGTACTAAAAAAGTTGGTTGATTTAAGTATGTTTTTAATCTAAGCAAATTCTTCTTAAGTAAGAATCTTAAAAATAAAATCTGGTTGCTCCAATGGGATTCTTCTATAATCATGCAAATATTTATTTTTTTTAAAGAATAAGTAAACTTAAAAAGATCAATATTCTAGAATTAAATGGAAATTAATTGTTGAAGATTCACAGATTTTCTTTTTGAGTCAAATTTAAGAAGACTTCTGCTTATAGATCAAAGATCTATTTTTTTTAGTCGATCAATACAGCATTTCCCCCTTCGTTTCAATATTATGTAACATTGTTTTAAACAAAAATATTTATGCAAAGAAATGTGTCGAATTTTTATTCACAGATTTCAGAAAAATCAAATTCTCTTTCAATTTAATGCTTTAAGCTACTGATCTTTTTGTACGATATTTAGTGCAATGATAAATAATATTAAAACTAAGGCGTGTGATGTCTTGATTTTACTTAACTAACATTATATTTAATTAATTAAAATAGTTTTTCCGCCTTAATTGACTCGAATAATAACATAGCACTTACAAAAATAAAATCTTATCATAAACAAAAAGCTTTCCCTATATATGTTCCAAAAAGAGAATCTGCAAGATATTAGATGAATCTTCTATAATTTAAAAGAATATGTATGAATTATTCTATTCATCTGCTGAAGTTAAAATTTCTAATTCTTCTAGTTACAGAAGATGAATCATTTAATATCAACCAGATTTTCTTTTTGGAACATATTGCAGGAGAATTCCCGCTTGAGGAAAAATTCTATACTTCTGAGTGAAGTTTGCAAGATTTCCAAAAATTTTCATACAACAAGAAATATTAGGAATATATGGTTGTATACACACTGTGGAAATGAAAACAAAATATTTAGTAGAAAATTAATAACTTTTATTTGACAATAAAAATATTCTGTATGACAGAACATGGCGTTCTCCGGATGTTTTCCTCGAACGCAAAACAAAACGTACGAAATAACATTATTCGTTAAAACAGTAATTTCTATACCAAAACATCGAGTACAACAAAATAAAATTACATGTTATTTAAATTTTGAATATCTTCGGGTGTTCAATTCGTTCTAATCTCGATCGATGAGAATGTGAGTGTCTAGTAGAAGAAGCTGCGTCCGTAACCGTAACCGTAAGGTCCGTAGCCGTAGCTGCGGAGTCCGGCGTATCCATAACCAAGACCCAAGGTGTTGTATCCGTACGCGTTGTAAGCCAGTGCTGGGGCGGCGTAGGTCGTGGCGATGGGGGCGGCGATGGGGGCAGCAGCGATGGGAGCGGCAGCCAGGAATCCTGGTTTGGCTTCGGCGGCAGCGAAGGCCAAGACGGCGGCGAAGACGAAGAGTTTGAAGAACATGGTGCTGTGGTTGTCGTTGATTCGAGAATCGAGACTGATGCCGTTGCGAAATTGTATCACCTTTTTATACTATTGAAAAAGTGAACGACCATGCGGAAGTGCGAGCGAGGTCAAATTTGGAGATCACGCGAGGCAAGGTATTATTGTATAGGCGCCATACCGTTCTCTCGGTATAACAGCTGATCGTGTATCAGCAAACCAGGATGTGTAGAATTGTTCCGGTACATTTTTTTTTCTTTCGATATGTACGAAAGCCAGTGCGTAAGTCGAATTCTTTTATAATTATGTAGGTATATTTAAATTCAAGTTTGTGTAATTGAGAATTTTTAATTTATACTTTTAGTTGTTTAATATATTATTATTAATATTATTTTTGTCGAGTAATTTATATTAATTTAGAATTTGAATTTGATTGAAAGGGCGTAAATTAGAAAAATATAAAGAAGTACATAAATTCAAGGTCGTTAGGTATTTGGATCGGTAAATGGTTAGTTTTAAAAAAATGAGCTAATGCACACAGGTCCATTTATCAAGAATCGACCTTTTTTAATTTCAAACCATAAATTACTACTTAGGAAGCTATATTCAGCCGTGAAAAAATATTTACCGGACATTGATTCCGAACCCATTTCTTCGAATATACCTTTATTTAAAAAAAATTTTTTTAGAAACGTCGCTTCGTAGAAAAGTATTTGCGACGTAAAAAGTATTTATTTAATAAAAGCCCTTTAAAGAAAAGTCTTCAAAGAAATTCCATCATTCCAAGAAATAAGTTCGAAAAACGCACATTTCAAGATATTTGTTTCAAAGAAAATGCTGCATGAAGATTTATTTCTTCGAAGAAGGGTATTTTCAAAGAAATTTTTATAAAACACTCTTTTTAAGAAGTATTTCTGCGAAGAAAAATATTTTTAAAAATGAACTTTTCTAAGAAACGCCTCTTCGAAAAAAAAATTTTACGATGAAAAAACGTTTTTTAAAAATATTCCTTCAAAGTAAATTATTTTCAAAAAAATAATTTTTGATAAATTTTTTTAAAGTAACAACTTTTTTTAAAGAAACATCCTTTAAAGGAAAGGTTTTTCAAAAAGAAAATTCAACAGTTGTACCTTTCAAGAAATTAGTCAAAAATAGCCCTTTATTCGGTTATGAATAAACAATCCAAACTTTATAATAAATAATTACATTTTTGAAAATTATTTAAATCACGACTCTAAACGTTAAATCCGAAAAATACAAGTTCCTATATCATCACTCATAATTGTTTCTAAAATCTGTATTACTTTAAATATTGGTTCCTAAATAAATTCATAGTTCATGACGCAATTTTCGAAGTATCTCTAAAATAAAACATATGCAAGTTGATTTGAAAAAAAATAATATAAAAAGTGATCTACAAAATGAGTTATTACGACATTGTTGTTTACCAACGTGATGTTGTGACTCTGTCAAAGGGATATGTATATCTTAATGAATATCAAATCAAATGACGTAAATACCTGCCTCCTTTCCAATTGAAAATTATATATAACGACTCGAATAACACTATATTATATTCATAAAATTCCTGTTCCTCGATACAGTTTAAATGAACGATAGTATTTGGTTATTCCACCGAACATTTTTTTTATTTTATTAGTTTTAATTTTATTACTAACAGAAAATCTCTGTATTTTAGTTTGTAATAGGTAATTTGCGTCCTAAATTTTTTAGAGATTTAATTACAAAACAATATGCGTCCTCGATCACGCAAACTTAAAAAATTATTCGAAAATTATAGTTTTGATACGTGTTTACTTATTTTTTTTATAACGATCTGTATAATTGCGTATATGTGGACCATTCGTTTTTTTTCTTCAGATTTTTAGACTACGAGGTTTAGATGTCGGTAAAAAGAAAATGTTACGAATATGTAGAAAAAAGGTCCACGTGGAATTTCGTATGAAAATAGATATACGGTGATAACGATTGGATGGGAATATAATAAAATTTATAATTTTTTTTTATTTATTCTACATTAGATAAGTAATGTACACACAATTTATAAATCAAATTTAGATTACATTAGACTCGTTCACTTGAAGAATTTTAAGATCATATAATTGTTTTCTATACGGTCAGGTTTCCTATCACTGGCAAATATTGGCTTATTTTCCATTTATATATGTATCCCGCGTAGAAAAAATTTCATGTGAAAATCATGACAAAAAATGTACTTGCATAATCTTGGCAATATCATGTAAAAATCGTGATTAATGAGCAGAATGCGTTGTTTTGTTAAGTTTTAACTATAAAAATGATATAAATTTTATTAAAAAATTGTTGATTTTCATTGCAAATTTGTGGCATTTAATTTATTTAAAATTAAAAAGAAAATAATTGTTTATGTGGGAATCAAAGCATTTATCAAACTTTTTTTTTGGACCACAAGCTGGTCGATTAATTAAAAATGGTAATAAGTCTGCAATTAATGTTCAAAAGTTGCTTTAAACTAACCTCAAAATGATTCGATTTCTATTAAGAAAGGGAGTAAAACATTTGAAAGATATTTTTATTAAAATACAATATTTAGCTCCTAAAGTAGAACCGGGCTATTTATATATGAATTTTCACTTAACGCTTCGAAGAGTTATGTGTATTTAAAATTAAAAATTGTTACAGCTTACATAACACTCAGTTCCATATAAATGTTTACGGTATCACCTGTAATATTCTGTGCCGCTTAGACCTTAATTTTTTAATCATCTTTCAAATGAGTCTAACTAAACCTCAATCCAACGAAAATTCATTGGGTTAGAGTGCGACAACCAGGAAAACCTAATTGACAACGATCTATACGTTCAACAAATTATTGATTTTTGAGAATACTTATTTGACTGGTAATATCTAAAATAATAATTTTATTTTAACAATTACTCAAAAAATTGTTTCTTTTTTTTTAGTTTTAATACTGCAGGTTGATCACATCAAAGGGATATCGGAATCTGCAATTTTGATACATTTACTAATTATTTTTATCATCCACTATTTTCTGATTCTCACAAAATTCCGATCAAAAATACGAATTTAAATAACGAAAAATATGCAATATACGAATCAGTTGTACCTATCTGAAGTCCATTTAATTTTTGTAATAATGTATAGATGCAATGTCTAAAGAGGCTAATCAATTACGTAATCGAAACACCGCAATAAAATTTGTTATTAAAATAAAAAACCATTGGCTTTCACCATCGATACATTGTCATATCCATACGTTAAGAGGATACTCAATATTTACCGATCGAGTCCCTAGTAGAAAATGAAAACTTTTTAATAGCATTTCTTGGCCATTTTAACTTACTAAAACCTAAAGCCATTTCGATAACCAAAATGAAACGTTTTTTCTAACTATTAAAATGGCGAAATCAAGTTAATAAAAGTATGGCATTTTTTGACCATAAACTGCTAACCTTTTTAAATGAAATAGCTTTTATAATATTTTTACTACAATATGGCGAATACAAGCAATTCATTAGGCCATGAGATGGGGATTTAATGGGATAGATAAAATTCGCGAACATTTCAGCATCTTTTAGCCAAATATTTAGCATCTTAGTACATCAATTTTATTATATACATATTCACTATTAAATACTGAATATATTATACTTTATTTCTGTTGCACTTATAAAAATATAATATTATTGCACTTCTAAAACTTGACTAACTAACAAATTTTTTCAATCTTCTGGTGTAAGACACATAATTCAGTTGATTAGGTTATCTTCTACCAAATTATTTTACCTTCGAGTTAGGAAACAGTTACGAACCCACAACAACATAACACTTGCGTTAAAGAACACGTCCTTATTTCTCTCGCAACAATGAATTCTACTACGAAAATATGCTTCACATGCACAAGTTAGAGAATATTGAACGCGTGATCAAAACAAAATCTTGAAGATGTATGAATACACCACGTGTTACTTTAAAATTAAAGTTCCATTCCTCTATATAATGTTAATTTTTTGGGCATTTCAATTACAGAATAGTTGGCATTTATTTGTCAATATATTTGACCATGCAATGCTTTGAATAATGTAGAAATAAGTATCTTTTTTTAATTTAGCATAAAATAACTAATAATTCGGCATTGTTTGTAATCCTAAATATTACCATTAATAATGGCCATAAGTTATTGTCTTCAGCATATTTTATGTTCAAACTCGATAGAGATGAAAAAAATATTCTGATTAAATAAACAAAGCAAATTGTGCAAAATAAAGATAGCATTGCCCGTCCATTGACTATTATCTATCACAATGTGAAATTTCAAACAAAAATAATGTTGCGTTAGAAAATGGCATTGGAAGGAAATATGACTCTTTGTCTGAAATTTCTTTTTAATGCCACTTTTTCACGCATTATTTTTGTTTGAAATTTCACACAGTGATAGATAATAGTCAAAAGACTTTTTGCACAATTTGCTTATTTATTTAACCAGAATAATTTTTTCATCTCTATTGATTTGATCGGTAAATATTGAGTATCCTATCCCCTTAAGGGAATGTCGGACCTAAATTACAGGAATCTACACCTTTTAATTCAGAAATTATATCTAAAATATTGAATTAAAAATCTGAAAAAATTCATACAGATAGCTCAAAACATAAGGAAGTGCTTAACGTTTCGATTTTTAAATAAAATATCATTTTGTTAATAATAATTGAAAAACCAAATTTTTGGTTAGCAATTATTAGTCAAAAAAGGCATAAACTTTCAACCCAAATATCGCAATCAAATTAAGGATTTATAAATCTGGAAAAATTTGGGTATATTATTTAATACATGCCTATAAGGACTTGACGATCTGGGCTTCTTGAACAATTTATTCATTTGTTTATGAAAAAAGTAAAAAATCACCATTTCCTGAGTCCTACATACCCAATGGCGCATATGAAGTAACTGGAAGGAGACAGGTGTATCAGGACGTATACTGGCAAAGGAAGAAAAAAAGAAGTCACCATATATATTTACAAAATAAAATAGACGTATATTTATTTACTTCAAGGAAAACAATAGTCGTTTGCGTTATAACAAGATTTGTTTTGTTGTTTTTTTGTTTAACTAACAAAAACCGAAAACCACGCACACATGACAAGCTTTAAACACATTTCGGTGTAAAAGAAAAAAGGAAAAGACGATTAAGAAAGTAATAATATACTACATATATAGCACGGACAAACAACAGGCGTAGGCGACATGTACCGTGCTATAATGCATATACATAATTTCCTTGTTTTATGTACACACATATACATATATATATATTTATATTTATATATATTGAGACCAATGTTACTTCATATCCTTCAGATATATATATGGATAAACAATCAAGATCTAGTAGAAGAAGCTGCGTCCGTAACCGTAACCGTAAGGTCCGTAGCCGTAGCTGCGGAGTCCGGCGTATCCATAACCAAGACCCAAGGTGTTGTATCCGTACGCGTTGTAAGCCAGTGCTGGAGCGGCGTAGGTCGTGGCGATGGGGGCGGCGATGGGGGCAGCAGCGATGGGAGCGGCAGCCAGGAATCCTGGTTTGGCTTCGGCGGCAGCGAAGGCCAAGACGGCGGCGAAGACGAAGAGTTTGAAGAACATGGTGCTGTGGTTGTCGTTGATTCGAGAATCGAGACTGATGCCGTTGCGAAATTGTATCACCTTTTTATACTCATTATAGGTCCCCAAACGAAAATACGCATGATCCGAGGAAGGTCAACGATTTCCCGTTCGACAAGGTCGAAATCGAACAACGACATTTGAATTCCTCGTTACTAAATTTCGTGAACGAGTTTATATCGGTATACGTTGTGTGTTTATTTTCGTGTACCACGCGCCTTTCTCTTTTTTGATCCGGTGATATAATTAGACCTGAATATGTATGTATATATATATATTTATGTGGGCTTACACAATTGCGTGTGTGTGTGTGTATTGTGTCAACGTTATAGCAACGTTTTGTTTGTCAAAAATCTAACTCTGTTATAGAAGTTGATGAAATGTTAGGGAAAATGTTGCTGCAACGAGGAAAATGTCCTCTAACAGGTTTGTAAATTGCCGTTGTGGGTGGAAGTGAACATTATAAAAATATCGTCATCGTTCATTATCAACCCTAGTAGAAATATGGCGATTTTAAATGGTTTCAGGTTAGATTAGGTCATAACTAGCCATGTTCTATCGATCTTTTAGAAATGCCTTGTTTCTACTTTAAAAATCGTTTCCATTTCTACTAGGGAATAGCTGAATTTTTTTAAAAAATTGCATCATTTTTCCTTCTGTTGGCCTCCTTCAGATCGACATATAGAAGTTAAGAATAAATGTATGGCATCGTCAACAATCATAGTGCAACAATGTCAAAACATTTGAACCAAATTTAAAATGATGTGTTTTCATAATATAAAAAATACAATAAATATCTTAGAAAAGTTTAAACATACTTCTTTTGTACATGCAAAATTTTTATTAATCGAACAAAAAAGTATGGGTACTTCCGGGAACGCACAGATCATGCATCGTCGTGTACTTTTAATTATAATATTCAATTTTAAAAAAGAACGTCCAAATGGGCATATCACTGAAAAATGAGGAAACATTTCTTTATCCCGTTTTGAAGAATCACATTTATATGTAGATGTAAATATACCATATCATCAATAACAACTAAATATTTATATGTAAGTGGTTTTTTTATTTATTTATTTTATATATTTAAGTAGTCTTATTTATATCATTTATTATAATTTATTTTATTTATTTTATTTATTATATTTCTTTTATTTATTTTATTTATTTTACTTATCTTTTTTATATATTCATTCTGTTGACTGTGATAGCTCTTGTAACCGAAAACTTTTAATTATTTATACAACTTTAACTCTGTAAAACTTTGGGCAATCTTATTTTGATATTGTTTACACGACATATATGCACATTTTCGGCACGATTCTAAATAAAGAGATATTATATATTTTTTAAGATTAAAATAACGGAAATTTTCAGTTTTTCCCGGAATAATTGAACTATACAAATTTTTCTTAAACCATTTCTCGGGAAAGCATCCCTTAAAAATTCGTATCGAGTGGGTCAAAATACATAAATAAAAAACTTTGGTCCTCTTGGCGCTGGAATACAAGAAATTTCGTAGGCTGCGTTCAATTTCATAACGTGGCATTTCGTCATATTGTATAAGTCATGTAGTATTATTTATGTGCATTGAGAGCGAAGAGAAAAATTTGATGGTAACTTTTGTTAATTTGCACGAATTTGGTTAATTAATCCCTGATAGAGAACTAGTCTTTTGTTAATGATTTGAGGTTATAAAAATAGCAATTGTATAGCTAATAACAAGTAATTTTTTAAGGATCTTATAAAAAACGTTAAATTTATACCTAATAAACTATAGGATACATTTTTTATTGTAAAATATTGTAATGTCTGGAGTTAATAAATAAAATAAAAAATAAACGGTTTTGGATTTCTACAAGGGACAGGGGAAATGTAACCTATAAAAAGTTTATAACAATTTTTTACATATTTAATACACCGAACGCAATCGACTACACGTCGAACTTATATCTGTAAAAAACGTTTTGGGGTAGGAGAAACAGCCTGTAACAATCTCGAAACACTTATGACGTCTAAGTAATAAATATTTATCGATACCAGACGAAAGATTCTTAATTCTAAAAAAATAAGTGAAAGGTACGAAAAGAAATCGTTCGATGAACTTCCATAAGATACATACATCGACCTTCCCACACACGGGGTAAATTGCGGAAGTGCTTTAGGTACCGGAGCCCGAACAACCTTGGACACAAAAGAGATGTCTATACCATATAGGATCTCCGTTTAAATGTGTTTTTGAAATCGAGGGGTATAAAAAGGTTTGACATCGAGCATACAACCATCAGTCTCGATTCTCGAATCAACGACAACCAAGACCCAAGGTGTTGTATCCGTACGCGTTGTAAGCCAGTGCTGGGCGGCGTAGGTCGTGGCGATGGGGGCGGCGATGGGGGCAGCAGCGATGGGAGCGGCAGCCAGGAATCCTGGTTTGGCTTCGGCGGCAGCGAAGGCCAAGACGGCGGCGAAGACGAAGAGTTTGAAGAACATGGTGCTGTGGTTGTCGTTGATTCGAGAATCGAGACTGATGCCGTTGCGAAATTGTATCACCTTTTTATACTCATTATAGGTCCCCAAACGAAAATACGCATGATCCGAGGAAGGTCAACGATTTCCCGTTCGACAAGGTCGAAATCGAACAACGACATTTGAATTCCTCGTTACTAAATTTCGTGAACGAGTTTATATCGGTATACGTTGTGTGTTTATTTCGTGTACCACGCGCCTTTCTCTTTTTTGATCCGGTGATATAATTAGACCTGAATTTGTATGTATGTATATATATTTATGTGGGCTTACACAATTGCGTGTGTGTGTGTATTGTGTCAACGTTATAGCAACGTTTTTTTGTCAAAAATCTAACGCTATTATAGAAGTTGATGAAATGTTAGGGAAAATGTTGCTGCAACGAGAAATATCCTCTAACAGGTTTGTAAATTGCCGTTGTGGGTGGAAGTGAACATTATAAAAATATCGTCATCGTTCATTATCAACCCTAGTAGAAATATGACGATTTTAAATGGTTTCAGGTTAGATTAGGTCATAACTAGCCATTTTCTATCGAACTTTTAGAAATGCCTTGTTTCTACTTTAAAAATCGTTTCCATTTCTACTAGGGAATAACTGAATTTAAAAAAAAAAATACATTATTTTTCCTTCTATTGGCCTCCTTCAGATCGACATATAGAAGTTAAGAATAAATGTATATGGAGAGGGCATCGTCAACAATCATAGTGCAACAATGTCAAAACATTTGAACCAAATTTAAATGATGTGTTTTCATAATATAAAAAATACAATAAATATCTTAGAAAAGTTTAAACATACTTCTTTTGTACATGCAAAATTTTTATTAATCGAACAAAAAAGTATGGGTACTTCCGGGAACGCACAGATCATGCATCGTCGTGTACTTTTAATTATAATATTCAATTTTAAAAAGAACGTCCAAATGGGCATATCACTGAAAAATGAGGAAACATTTCTTTATCCCGTTTTGAAGAATCACATTATACTGTAGATGTAAATATACCATATCATCAATAACAACTAAATATTTATATGTAAGTGGTTTTTTTATTTATTTATTTTATATATTTAAGTAGTCTTATTTATATCATTTATTATAATTTATTTTATTTATTTTATTTATTATATTTCTTTATTATTTTATTTATTTTATATATATTCATTCTGTTGACTGTGATAGCTCTTGTAACCGATAACTTTTAATTATTTATACAACTTTAACTCTGTAAACTTTGGGCAATCTTATTTTGATATTGTTTACACGACATATATGCACACTTTCGGCTCGATTCTAAATAAAGAGATATTATATATTTTTTTAAGATTAAAATAACGGAAATTTTCAGTTTTTTCCCGGAATAATTGAACTATACAAATTTTTCTTAAACCATTTCTCGGGAAAGCATCCCTTAAAAATTCGTATCGAGTGGGTCAAAATACATAAATAAAAAACTTTGGTCCTCTTGGCGCTGGAATACAAGAAATTTCGTAGGCTGCGTTCAATTTCATAACGTGGCATTTCGTCATATTGTATAAGTCATGTAGTATTATTTATGTGCATTGAGAGCGAAGAGAAAAATTTGATGGTAACTTTTGTTAATTTGCACGAATTCGGTTAATTAATCCCTGATAGAGAACTAGTCTTTTGTTAATGATTTGAGGTTATAAAAATAGCAATTGTATAGCTAATAACAAGTAATTTTTTAAGGATCTTATAAAAAACGTTAAATTTATACCTAATAAACTATAGGATACATTTTTTATTGTAAAATATTGTAATGTCTGGAGTTAATAAATAAAATAAAAAATAAACGGTTTTGGATTTCTACAAGGGACAGGGGAAATGTAACCTATAAAAAGTTTATAACAATTTTTTACATATTTAATACACCGAACGCAATCGACTACACGTCGAACTTATATCTGTAAAAAACGTTTTGGGGTAGGAGAAACAGCCTGTAACAATCTCGAAACACTTATGACGTCTAAGTAATAAATATTTATCGATACCAGACGAAAGATTCTTAATTCTAAAAAAATAAGTGAAAGGTACGAAAAGAAATCGTTCGATGAACTTCCATAAGATACATACATCGACCTTCCCACACACGGGGTAGATTGCGGAAGTGCTTTAGGTACCGGAGCCCGAACAACCTTGGACACAAAAGAGATGTCTATACCATATAGGATCTCCGTTCAAATATGTTTTTGAAATCGAGGGGTATAAAAAGGTTTGACATCGAGCATACAACCATCAGTCTCGATTCTCGAATCAACGACAACCACAGCACCATGTTCTTCAAACTCTTCGTCTTCGCCGCCGTCTTGGCCTTCGCTGCCGCCGAAGCCAAACCAGGATTCCTGGCTGCTGCTCCCATCGCTGCTGCCCCCATCGCCGCCCCCATCGCCACGACCTACGCCGCCCCAGCACTGGCTTACAACGCGTACGGATACAACACCTTGGGTCTTGGTTATGGATACGCCGGACTCCGCAGCTACGGCTACGGACCTTACGGTTACGGTTACGGACGCAGCTTCTTCTACTAGACACTCACATTCTCATCGATCGAGAATAGAACGAATTGAACACCCGAAGATATTTGAATCGCAGTAATTTTATTATTTTATTGTACTGGATGTTCTCGTGTAATCACTGGATTTCACAACAATTTCACACAATATACCACATCGTTGCTGGATGATTTGCTGAATTTTGATTTTTCGAACGATAAACTATATGAATGGAAAAGTGCCTGGTCTACTGGAATTACATCAAGAGAGTGTAGAGGCCGCAACTGTATTTAAAATATAAATAATGGTTGTTACGAAATAAAGATTATTACATTTTTTTATACAAAATTAATTTGATCGTTCTTTTTATTTTTCAACCCTGATATGGTACAAACATTTTTTAACGATTTTTAATTATTTTTTTGGGTTATATTTTTATGATTTTTATATCGATATTTTTCGGGCAGCCGCTTTGGACTTTTTCTTATATAAATTTTTTTTATTATATTAAACGTTTTTTAAAAATATATTATTCAAATCTTATTAATCACTGTGTCGACAAATAGCGAATTTTGAATTTTTTAAAGATTATTTTTTCAAGATTCTTATGTCGAGTTTAGTGGACTTCAAATCTAATTAATCTCTACATCGACAAATACTAATTAAACATATTTATGACTGTCTAAAATCAGACGTTTTTAAATTTTTTAAGATTTTTTTTAAATGTTTTTAAACGTTTTTAAAATGTCTTTATCTCTTTTAATTTATTTTAACCTTTTTTAAACAGCTATGGGTGTTAATTTTTTTCTACATTACCGTCTGAGTATTTCACACATAACGTATTTTATAGCTACTTCTGCTAGCTTGTTACCACTGTTAAATGAAACGCTTTTTCCTCTTTAATTCGCCCATTTCTTAGATGGAAGAACAGCTAATCATTACGATATGTTCATTTAAGTCCTTGTTTCAACCCATAAAAGATCGGATTATTTGATAAAATGGACACCGAAACTATACCTATTTCCTAACTATTTAAATAACACTTTAAATAGATTTGGAAAATAAATTGGAAATATTGTAAATCTGAATGATACTTTAAAATGACTGGTTTAAATGCAGAATTGAGAGTAAATTACTATTAGTATTCGAGTAAACGATCCAATTTGATTAAAAATTTGGAGTTTTAAGTACATGTATGGCCAGAAGGTGAAGTCAAAATATTTGGAGGTTACGGCAATCTATTAAATGGACGAACGCAGTGGGAAAAAGCGTTTCATTTAACCTATTAACTGACTACTTTTAATTCCTAATTTTTAGTTCACATTTCCAGCAGGGGTAAAAACAAAAGTAAACGATTAATGTTATTTAATTACTTTTTTAAATGATATGTAATTCTTTTTAATTTGTTGCACAAATTTTCAAGTAATAAGTAACATTTACTTTTCTTCTATTAAACGATGCCATATAGACAATTAAGAATTAAAAAGATCTCTCTCTTATAAAAAAATAAACTGTTACGAAAAAGTATTATATCACGATTAGGGACACAATTTTAAGAAAAAGAATTCAAAGTAAACTCTCTATTTTTAACCGGGTATATCTCAAAGCGTAAAAATTCAAATTCATTAAAAAAATTTTTTTATGTTTACTGAACAATTAATATACGTGCCTCATTTAATTACGGTTTATTATAAAAAATAGTTTAATTAATAATATTTGATAATTAATTAAAATTTTATATTATACATAATAGATTACGAAACATAATTATAAGTATAAAAACTTATGGATTAGGAAAAGCATATATTTTAATAATACTTTGCTACCAATTTTTGCATGTAACCTTCAAATCTTAATTTTGTATCAGATTCTTAGGTTCTAATGCTACATAAAATATTGTATGAAACTGTTGTGGGAAGTGCTCTTTTTATCTTTCTCGATGTCCTCAGTGTCGTAATATACTTTAAAAATAATACTAAGCGTTAAAAAATATTAAAAAATGTTTGGTAAGTCGTTGTGTTAACTTTTAAGGTTACGAAGTCTTTTACTATACTGATTTTTATAGAAGGAACACTGAAAGAAAGGAATATTTGAGTCAACTGACGTTTCTTAACAGTTAAGATCTGATGACTTAAATAGGAACAAATGAATATTTCTTTGCAGTTAAGTATTATTTGAGGCAGTTCTTAACAGTTATACTTTCATTCATTCCTATTTTGTGTTCAAAATTACGAAAGTCAAGTATTAACTGTTAATGCCTGATACGTAATTATTAATACACATTATTTCGTTACTTAATAATATTTATTTAATCTGATATAATTTTATTTATGTACATAATATGCACATTGAGTTAACGGGTTGCCATAGTCAATATTTATCCTCCCTACCTTATCGGCAATCGCGATTATTAGTATTATGTGAAATATTATGATTATGTGAAATGATTATGTGAAAAAATAAGAGAAGAGGCGCCTTCGTTTATTGATAATAAGTAACTGTGTGCCGAAATTCAGATTAAAATTATATTGCGTTTTTGAGAAAAGTCTTACCAAAAATGTAAACCTAACCTCAACGAAAAAATTTGATATTTTTGGTAAGACTTTTCTCGAAAACGCAATAATATTTAAATCTAAAATTCAGCACACAGTTAGATTGTCAATAAACGAAGGCGCTTCTTCTTTTATTTTTTCACATACGGTTCTACTCTTTTATTAATTAATCATCAAAAATTGAGTATGGAACCCCCTTAATATTAAATATTATCGTAACGTTTTATATACAAGATTGCATTCATTAACTGTTAAGAATTATTTCTTTACAAAAACGCAGTTCTAAAATTATCTAAAATCTTAATAGTTAAGAACTTCGTGTTAATATCAAAGAAATATATGTTTTATTACAAGTCAATGTAAATTTTTAGTAACAAATGCATAATTTTGTTCTCACAAATATTCCTTTCTCTCAGTGTAGCTAATTTATACTGAAAAAAACGTTCATATTTTTATCTTAAAATTTTGAAGTTAAGATCAGGTATTTATAACATTTCAAAGTATCATTTAAGACTACTTTCGGTTATTTATTGTTTAGAAATAATCATTTTTTGAAAAAATTGTTTATATTTGTATTTAAATTTTTAAATATGATATTAATTAGCTATTTACAACATTTTATTATTTATACTAACATTTCGAGGTTAGGTTTAACTACTTTGTAACATCCTTCGGTAACTTTTTAAGTTCAGCTTTAGTTACTTGCAGGTCAAAAATACCTATTTTCTAACGAGTTTGAACAATGGATGATTAATCTATACCGAAAAAAATCTTTTATATTGCTACTTATAGTTTTGTGGTTAGGAATCACAATTTATAGGTTAGAAATATTCATTTCCTACCAATTTAAAATAAAAAAGGTTAATTTATACCAAAAAACCGTTTAAATTTCTACTTGTTATTTCGAGGTTAGAAAATATTTAAATAATTATCATAAAAAAATCTGATTATTAATTAAAATATCATAACTACAATGTCAGTTGGTAAAATAAAGAAAACACATCAACAATCATTATATTTTCATAAAAAAATAATTTTCATTTATTGTATTACAAAAATCATATGTAAAATTCCACATCGCGATGGATAACATCATCACGTATCAAAAAGATCAATCGTCACAGACTAGAAATTGAACAGAACGAATCTTTTCAGTAGTATCCACCATATCCATAAGCACCAGCCAATCTGCCGTATCCCAAACCATATCCACCATATCCTAGACCAGCACCATATCCAACACCAGCACCATAAGCGAGTGCAGGAGCAGCGTATCCAAGACCATAACCAGCACCATATCCATATCCAAGACCAGCACCATAAGCTAATCCAGCACCATATCCATATCCAAGACCAGCACCATAAGCGAATCCAGGAGCAGCAATGGGTGCACCAATCAGATTGCCAGGTTTAGCAGCTGCCGATGCAAAAGCCACCAGAGCGCAGATAACCAAGAATTTGAACAACATGGTGATTAGATATGTGTATATTTGAGTTTGGATACGACTCTTTACGTTGTTCCTTTCGAATGTCGACTGATGAAGTTTCTGGGTGTACCCTCAGTTTTTATACTCGCCGTGTCGTGTGTGTGTGAATAAAAAATAATATGGAATTATGTTTGGACTTGGAAGGTCGAATTGTTAAATTAACTTGTTTATTGACTCGGCGTGGCGCTTGGTTGTTCTTTATGGTTATGGGTCAGAATATTGGGTTGGTTTATCAATCAACTGACTTTCTCTCTCGCTCTCTTACTTTTGGGAAGGGAATGTATACAGAGCGGTTTCGTCTCTTTGATTATAATATCGAACGTTCATCGTTATTTTTTATCGTGCATATACGTAAGTGATAAATTAATGGTTTAACATGTATTTAAAGGTCTTATCGAGCGTGATGGATGGAGTATTAAATTAATAAATTAATATTTGTAATAGGCGTGAGAAAAGTGTGTGATTGATTGAAGGTGATTATTGTCGGTAGTAAGGAGTTAAAAATATTTTACATAAGTAAGTGATTGCATGATGATCGAGATGACTAGTGTGTGTACTAGTCAAAATATGGTTTGACATAATCTTAATTTTTAGTTGGGTTATTAGGTTATGAATTAAATTGTTAATTATCTTTATGCGTATATCTCGCAAAAAAATACGCGAGGAATGGAAATGATTTAGATGCTTATAGTAGGTATTTATCATCGTAGTGTGCAATTGGTGATCTATGACATATCGATGATTATTATCTAATCCACCATTTGAATAATAACCACTTTAGTAGAAATTAAATAATTTATTAAATGTTTTCATATTAGAAATTAACTATGTAATAAATGAAATATTTAATTAATGGTTTAACTTAACCTCAATTTCTAGTAGGGTTATTGGGGTAGGTATCATTGATAATTGAAAAGTTACTTCCTTAAATAGAAAAATCAATCTTTATCAAATGTTTCTCTTTTGCTCTATAATTGCCATAGTAGAAATTGAATTTATTTCTTAAGTATAAATAGGAAATTTAAAAAAAAATAGGTGAAAAATAAATATTTACAAATGATTAAGTAGCCATTTTAACCCCAAACCATTAAAAGTGAACATATTTCTACTAGGATGTCGATTTGACAAAAAAATGGTTTTACTTAACCTCTATGTAATAGCGCTATATTGGGTTATATTAAGTATCATTGAATATTTTCCAACTAAATTCAATATTTATTATCAACAAACTGACCATTTGGAACCAAAAATTAATGTACATAACCTCAACTTCGAGTTGACTTCTTGAATTATCGCACTACAATATAATTTCATGTCATAAAAATGAATATTTACTTTCATAAATGAACTCGATTAAGAAATATTATAATAATAAGAACATAACCAAAATATCTGATCGTGTGACTATAAAAATAGCAAAAGAACCGTGTTTAATAGACCTTAATATTTTTAGTAGGATTATTGAGTTTCATTAATCATTTTTTTACTATAGATATAATATTTAATAATTAATTCCATAAATCAAAGGATTTAATAACATTTTATTTCTCAAGAAAGTCTCTGTAGTTGACAATAAATATCCAAAAAATAATCTCACCTAACCTCAATTTTTAGTAGCTAGAGATTCAAAAAATATTTTTCATATACATATTACAATCAATATAAAATTGATTTTCTTAATTATTTATTACGTTCGTCAACCGCTCTCTTTCTCATATTACTCCAATTTCCACTTAAAGTACGATATAAACAAACATCTCCTTCCTATCATCGTATAACATCATCGATAAGAATGGCGAAATTCTCTTTTTTATAATACATTTACGCAAAAAAAGAAAATTATATCGAGTAGAGTATACATGTGGTTAATTATAACTATATATAGATATATATATATATATATATATATATCGTAAATTAATATTGAGGTTCCTTTCTCTTTTTTTCCTCTCGACGGTGCGCTAATATTTGACCTTCGATGCGCCTTTTTGAAAACGAGAGCTGACAATCGTCGTAAAGTGCATAATTGAATATATGGACCGCACTAGGTAAATTATAATATTTCGTGTAAATAAATAACGCTACGATTGTTGCGACTTGTATAATTATCGTAAATATATAAATGCATATGATTTCCCGTATTTCCGATTGAAGAAAATTTGAGTAGCGTTTTTTTTGGATGGTGCTTCTGACGTATGTAGATACATATGGATGTGGAATATTGGTAGTGTTTTATTGTTTATTGCAATAATTATTGATAATATAAGGTATTTTATAGGTCGTATAAATAATATCATTTTCTACTTATTTTTTCTTTTGATCTGGCTATTTCCTACCTTAAAAATTGTTTATTTTTCTACTTAAGTCTATTTATTATGTGTTTTGTTTTTATACGTTTTATAGGTCGCTTTGATGTACATCGTATTTATGAATCTTTTCGCCGTTTTTTCAAGTTCAGCTGTATATAGATTATATAATATTCGAGATAATATTACTACGATGTTTTCCATTTGTATTTTAGTGTTAATTACGATTCGTAAAGAATAAATAGAAAAAATAAAAAATACAAAAAATAAGAGTAACAGAAAATAAAAAATATGTATAGGAGAAAATAATGTAGTAGGATTATTGAGTTTCATTAATCATTTTTTTACTATAGATATAATATTTAATAATTAATTCCATAAATCAAAGGATTTAATAACATTTTATTTCTCAAGAAAGTCTCTGTAGTTGACAATAAATATCCAAAAAATTTTTCATATACATATTACAATCAATAAAATTGATTTTCTTAATTATTTATTACGTTCGTTAACCGCTCTCTTTCTCATATTACTCCAATTTCCACTTAAAGTACGATATAAACAAACATCTCGTTCCTATCATCGTATAACATCATCGATAAGAATGGCGAAATTCTCTTTTTTATAATACATTTACGCAAAAAAAGAAAATTATATCGAGTAGAGTATACATGTGGTTAATTATAACTATATATATATATATATCGTAAATTAATATTGAGGTTCCTTTCTCTTTTTTTCCTCTCGACGGTGCGCTAATATTTGACCTTCGATGCGCCTTTTTGAAAACGAGAGCTGACAATCGTCGTAAAGTGCATAATTGAATATATGGACCGCACTAGGTAAATTATAATATTTCGTGTAAATAAATAACGCTACGATTGTTGCGACTTGTATAATTATCGTAAATATATAAATGCATATGATTTCCCGTATTTCCGATTAAAGAAAATTTGAGTAGCGTTTTTTTTGGATGGTGCTTCTGACGTATGTGGAATATTGGTAGTGTTTTATTGTTTATTGTAATAATTATTGATAATATAAGGTATTTTATAGGTCGTATAAATAATATCATTTTCTACTTATTTTTTCTTTTGACCTGGCTATTTCCTACCTTAAAAATTGTTTATTTTTCTACTTAAGTCTATTTATTATGTGTTTTGTTTTTATACGTTTTATTGGTCGCTTTGATGTATATCGTATTTATGAATCTTTTCGCCGTTTTTTCAAGTTCAGCTATGTATAGATTATATAATATTTGAGATAATATTACTACGGTGTTTTCCATTTGTATTTTAGTGTAATTACGATTCGTAAAGAATAATTAGAAAAAATACAAAAAATAAGAGTAATAGAAAATAAATTATGTATAGGAGAAATAAAAATAAAAATAAAATTAATAGAATAGATAAAATTACCTTGTAGTAGGAATTGGGAAATTTTAGGTACGGTATAAATTTTATGTTTTTGGGTTATAACTTGTAGGGACACTTGGATAGAAATATACTTCGATGTACAATACCGTAAATGTTATTTTATATATACTTTATTACAGTAAGAAAATAATTATTTATGCACCAAGGGAGTAAAATTGGTGTTTGTTTACTTATCAGAGAAGATTTCGTAACCGTCGATGTTTCCAAATTAATTTTATTTTTCTTTAAAATTCAATTTACCTTTGCATAATGAGTCTAAGATAAGTTTGCTGGTTTTAAAAAAATTGAGGGAATTAAAAGTGATTTTACTCTTTTTTATAGAGGACGATAAAGCCGATTTTTCGAATATGATCAGGGTACAAAGTAGTTGTTTATGCAGTTAGGGAGTAAAATAGGCATTTACTCCCGGGATGAAAGTTGCTGATCGAGGTTTAGATTTTGGCAGTAATTCATTTAAGGGAATAATTGCCTTTTACTCCCGAAGAGCATGTAAAATTTTCACCCTGATTATTTCAAAAGTCACTTCTAGCAATAACAATTTATTTTGTTTTAGTTTCTTAAAAGTTTATCAATATTGTAAAATTTTTTAATATATTTAATTTAATGTAAGAAATTTAATTTTATATTTGTAGAAAAAGTCTAAACTAACCAGGAGATTGTCACATGTTGCACATGCTGTCAAAAGTTATGAAAGAAAAACGAATTTAACGATATTTTAACGACTATTTTGAAGTAAAAGATTTGCTAATATTTTGACCAAATTGTCTTCTTTTTTTATTTTTTCCATAACTTACGATAAATTAAAATATTTGAGCATTCTTTTAATCCACCTTAATTGATCTCAGCTTACTTCTGGATTTGAGTTTGGTAGCCTATATTTATTTGTTTCCGATTTATAAGCGATCAAAGTCAAGGGTTTTTTTGGCAAAATTTTTTGTTATTTGCTTATGTTCATCGTAAAAAAGAGCGTTGGAGTCTAAAACTCTGGGTTTCTTTATATTTTTATAGTAGTAAAAATATCCTAGAGTTTGGTAAAGATCCGTTTCCGGAGATGTGACACTCTCCTTGTAAGTGTTGTAAACAAAAAAGGAAGTCTACGATGAATAAAATAGGTCTACGGGGTATAAAGTGATCGAAGGAATAAAATGCAATTTTACTCCACTCATAGAGGTTAATAAAATAGACTTTTTAGATAATCAGGGTGAAATAGTTATTTTCGTCACGAGAACGTAAAATGTGACTTTTCTCTTCTTA
Organism: Theocolax elegans; assembly: GCA_026168455.1. Taxonomy (NCBI): domain Eukaryota; kingdom Metazoa; phylum Arthropoda; class Insecta; order Hymenoptera; family Cerocephalidae; genus Theocolax; species Theocolax elegans. Next base: position 1,765,270 of record CM047426.1, on the reverse strand, counting down.
TTGCTGTAATGATGCAAAAGATTAGTTACCTCATCAAAAACTATGAAAATGGTAATATTTAGAGGAAAATGAACAAATTTTCACAAGAAAGACAATGAACAATTACAAAGTAGTTAGTAAAAATTATAATTTTTAATTTTATTTTTACCTTATACACGGTATTGCCATATTTACAAAAAAAATCGAAAGTGGTAGAAAAATTTAATAATATATTTTACTAAATACTTCAAAAAAAATTATCGTTTCATACTAAAATATACTATGTAAATCCATTACTATTGAATTAAAATTTTGTTCATCCATTACTTATTCATTACAGTTTGGTTCATTCTTTGTAAATCTTTCTTAGTTTCTAGCAAATATTTTTATAATTGTTTGATGAATAATTTGATTAAATTCGACATATTCTCTTTGAATACTAGTTATTTTTTGTTGATTACATGATCATTGTTGAACATCACCAATAAATATCGTTTTGATTATTTTGTCATCTCGCAAGTGCCTAAATCAGGATGTTTGATAATTCGTAAAAAAATTAGTATATTTTTTCTAACAATTATGAGCCGTACTTATAATATGATAAATTAGACTACAAATGCATAAATTTAACTTATAAAAATTAATGTTGGATTAATTTACATATAAATAATATGTAATTCTTAATCTGTATGATCAATAATACAGTAATTTTAAATATCTAAAATTTTAGCTATATAAGGTAAAAAACCTAATGTTCCGATAGATTATAGCCTAATTTTAAGTGTATGAACAATTATTTTTAGGACCAGAGGACAAAAATTAAAAAAATTGTAAAATTTTGAAACATAATTTCGAAAATAGTTTATGTTAATTACAACGAATTCAATCCTAAATTAACATTATTTTGATATACAATTTGAAAGTTTATATCGTAAAAAATTGTAATGTATTAGTATCATTATCCTATTTTATATAAATAGCAGTGATTACTGCTGTCCAAGTATCGGACACAATTTTTATTTCTGTCCAAATGTTAGGTACGTTATCATAGTATAACAGGATAATGTTATAACTCTCTGTATAAAATTACACTATACTAACAAAATCCCAGACTGACATAAGCATTTCTAAAATGTATATTTAATTATTTTAAAACTTTCTGCTTATAAAACAGTACAAACAAAAAAATTAGAAAGTTACATTAGAAAATATTGAACTAAAAATTGTTAATTAGGATAGTAAAATTTACAAGTGCATAGACACTTCACGACACCATAATTGATACATTTCAGCAAAATTTACAAAAATGTATTGTAATTTTTTTCCAAGGTTCCTTCTCTCTGTATACTGTATATAAGTATTAAATGTATTTTTGAAATATGCATTTCGGTTGGCAATGAAACTTATCCCAAATTCTCATTATAATCCCTTTCTCGCGTATGTACTGCACACAGTATCCTTACGATGTATCATTACGAAATTGTATTTTTGGATAATGCAAGAACGAAACTTTTTTAAAACGAAAATAAAAAATCAGGTACAACAAGGCGTTGACCTTAAGGATCCCCGAAAACCGCAGGAGCAGCGTGGCGCAGGGTTACCTCTCACTCGCGTATAAAAAAGGTGGTCGTCAGGACAGGAGCATCAGTCAATCGACAACCAGTCGAAGCACCAACCAACCAGCCAGCCAGCCAGCCAGCCCACCTCACACCACTTCACCATGCTGTTCAAACTCTTCGCACTCTGCGCCCTGGTGGCCTGCGCCTCGGCCTCCGCCAAACCCGGTGGCGTGGCCATCGCCGCCCCCATCGCCACCGCCGCCTACGCCGCCCCAGCCCTGGCCTACGGAGCAGGCATCGCTGCCCCGATCGCAGCCCCCATCGCCGCCCCCATCGCTGCACCCATCGCCTACGGTGGCTACGGATACGGAGCCGGGCTTGGATACCGGGCTGGACTTGGATACGGATCTGCCATCGCCGCCCCCATCGCCGCCTACGGTGGCTACGGATACGGAGGCTACGGATACGGTGGCATCACCCGGGGCGTCGGCTTGGTCGGCGGCTACGGCAGACTCGCCGGAGGATACGCCGGCTACGGCTACGGCGGCTACTACTAAGCCCCTCGCACCGTCCTCCAATTCTCCATGTACATACTTGTAAATTTGACTACGCGCACCCGACCTCTGGACCAACTGTACGAGCACTCGTCCACCTCGATCGAGTCCTCTCGCCACCACTTACCTCTGTGATTTTTACTCGAATAAACATACACCTTTTTTACACACGTAATATTTGTCTTGATATTTTTGATAACCCTACCCACGTGTATACACGAAGATAAATTTTTAAATGTATTTTCAAATTTTTGGTAACTTTAATAGTAACTATAGTTATTTGGTCGAAAATCTGCACACTAATCATTTATTATAGATTGTAGTAATTTTTATCAAATCTCATTTTTAACTATAGTTTATAGTAAATCTTTAAATTATCTTAAATATTATTGTACATTTATAAATATAAGTATCTTTTAAGAAATTTTATAGTTTAAAAACATTAGAATTCTTATGTAAATTTCTTTTTTTTTTTAAATTAATATTTACGGAGCCGGAAGTATATGATTTACTAGAGGAGATAGGCCTGAGTTAAAATTGAAAAGTTACTATTCAATATTAACATTTTTATTATAATGATTAAACACATTTTTTTATTTTTAAACAAACTATATAATTAATTACTTTTATTTAAATTTTTAGCAAATTTATGTGTAACATATCTATTTTAATTAATTGTGAGACTTCGTACTCTCATTTTTTTCCATAATGGACTGACCGCAGAATATTTTAGGATCCGTTTCATCGAATAGACTGAAATTTTAACAATAATAGCAAAACATAATTTAAACAGAATTTCAATAAAAATCTCAATGTTTATATAAAAAAATTATTTAGCTGTTTTTTATATAATTTTTCAATTTTTTCAATTAATTTGGTAATAATAATTTTTTATTACCATGTTAAAAAAGTCTGTTTCATTGAAATATTTTGCGGTAAGTTTATTCTAAAAAAAACAGAGTATGGAATCTCATATTAAATTAAAATACCGTAGTGGAAATCAAATTCATTTTGGAAATGATCGAAAAATAATGTACATTTTTCTACCAATAATGAACCGTTTTTTCTCACCCTTTTAACCCTTTTATCTAGGACACATCGACTGAATCTATCAGTCTTGGTATTTAACTAGCTATTTAATAGGTCGGAAAAATGCGTTACTTGATTTGTTCAAACATGAAAAAATTTGTCGTTTGATGCCAGGAAAGAGGTACATTAAAACTATTTTTGACAAGCCCTAGTAGAAATTTGAATCTAAGAACTAGGAATTAAACACTAGTATTAAATTTGTGATGAAACGCTTTTTCACCCATTTTATTAGCACTTAATAGAATGACCATAACCTCAAAACATTCGAATAATCTTTCCAGCTTTCCACGCGAGCAGTAAACTTCAACACTCCTGTAGTTTCGGATGGGTTTTTAAAGTTTTCGTCTGATTTACAGCTAATTTCTGTAATATTACCAATATTTACGAAGATAAATACGATTTTATTATATTTTTAAATTGTCCATTTTTAATAGACATTTAATAGCACATAATTAAACTCAAATTTGTTCTATGTTTATAAGCTAAAAATTAGCTCAAAACAGAATATAAATTATATTTTAGTCTATTTAATGGTTAAAAATTAGGAGAAAAAGTGTTTCACCGGGATGATAAAAATAGGCACATTTTTCACCTATTTTTCACCCATTTTTCGACCATTCCATTTAGAATATCTATTTATTACTTATTTAATGGAATAAGATTCTACTAGTGAGTTTGAGTAGAAATTAATATTAGTCAATATATCTGTGAAATGATGATTTTTATGGCGTTAATAATTAACTAAACCTATAAAAGTAGTCTAATTTTACAAGACTAGTCATCAGTGGATTACCTTTTCAACCATATTTCAGACGACTCTCCGCTAATGACAACAATACATTTTTGTGAGACCAAAGACCGTGTCCTCTCTTTTTGAGTTCTTATTTATAATTTGTAACAAAATAAGCGCCACTTCTTATATAATTATACATAACTAACTGTTGCTACGCACTGTCGTTTTTAACTAAAATGATGCATTTTAATATAATTTCCACAATTAAAAATTTATGAATGCAATGAGTTTCTAATGGAGGTAGACAGCTAGACACTGAAGAAAATAGATTGTTGACCTAAACGGAATTCTTCTTAAATATATGCATCAAGAAGAAAATCTGTTTACTCCAATGCGATTCTTCCAAAAGTAAAATTTCTTATTGAAAAAAATCAGATAATACAACTCGAAAGGTTCACTATTCTAAAATCAATCAGATATTTTTTGATTCTAAAGGAATCACATTGGACTAACCGGATTTTCTTTTTGAAGCATATTTAACGAAAATTCCGCTTAGATCAAAAAAAATTTTTTTTCAGTGTTGAAGAGGAGAGATTCCTGATCAGTATCCAATTATTGATCATTTAGTTGATAAAAATAATACTAATTAATAATTTTATATATAAAAAGTTTTTTTTTTATTTTAACGTCGCTCTTTTTATGCTCCCAAATTGGTGCTAATCAGCGACGGAGGTCATACGATAACTTTTTTAAGAAAGCACTTGTTGAAAATACATTCCCTAGTAGAGTTTAACAATATTAAAATAATATACCCAAAATTTTCCAGATTTTTAAATCCATAATTTGATTAAGATGTTTGGATTAATAGTTTATGCTTTTTGTGACTAATAATTACCTACCAAAATTGTTTACTCAATTGTTGTTTAAAAAATTATTTTTTCTTAATAAAAGTATGAATTTTTTTAGATTATTAATTCAGTATTTTAGATATCATTTTTGGGGTGATAGGTACAGATACAGATACTGTAATTTAGGTCTGACATCCCGTTAATAATTTATTTGTACGTATAAGTATGATCAGAAGTTATAGGCATATTTAAGGATAGAAAATGAAAACCCTCTATAAAATTTAAGTGTCCCCTAAGGAACTGATAGAGAACTGTGAGTAAAGGTGAGGTTATCAAAAATATCAAGACAAATATTACGTGTGTAAAAAAGGTGTATGTTTATTCGAGTAAAAATCACAGAGGTAAGTGGTGGCGAGAGGACTCGATCGAGGTGGACGAGTGCTCGTACAGTTGGTCCAGAGGTCGGGTGCGCGTAGTCAAATTTACAAGTATGTACATGGAGAACTGGAGGACGGTGCGAGGGGCCTAGTAGTAGCCGCCGTAACCGTAGCCGGCGTATCCTCCGGCGAGTCTGCCGTAGCCGCCGACCAAGCCGACGCCCCGGGTGATGCCACCGTATCCGTAGCCTCCGTATCCGTAGCCACCGTAGGCGGCGATGGGAGCGGCGATGGCAGATCCGTATCCAAGTCCAGCCCGGTATCCAAGCCCGGCTCCGTATCCGTAGCCACCGTAGGCGATGGGTGCAGCGATGGGGGCGGCGATGGGGGCTGCGATCGGGGCAGCGATGCCTGCTCCGTAGGCCAGGGCTGGGGCGGCGTAGGCGGCGGTGGCGATGGGGGCGGCGATGGCCACGCCACCGGGTTTGGCGGAGGCCGAGGCGCAGGCCACTAGGGCGCAGAGTGCGAAGAGTTTGAACAGCATGGTGAAGTGGTGTGAGGTGGGCTGGCTGGCTGGCTGGCTGGTTGGTGCTTCGACTGGTTGTCGATTGACTGATGCTCCTGCCCTGACGACCACCTTTTTTATACGCGAGTGAGAGGTAACCCTGCGCCACGCTGCTCCTGCGGTTTTCGGGGATCCTTAAGGTCAATCACTTTTGCGATCCAGTTTGGCGAATGTAACGTTGTGCTGTACCACGCGGTTTTTCATCATTGTGCAATCAAATGCGATCGGCCGTGATCAAAACAATTGCATAATGCTTGTAGTAAAATAAAGCTTGATTGCCTATATGTATATATATCTTTAATCTTTAATTTTAATTGCAAAACCATTTTAACTTAACTACACGGATGATAATCTGTAGTCTGTCATCCATGGGAAAAGTGGAACACACTACTTATGCAGCTGATTTCGAATAAAAGAATATTCCCTATCAGAAGCATACTTTGGGCATTTTTCATGAACGGATCCGAATCCACAAAATAATTACTAGGTTCTAACATGTTTTCCTAGCAGGTCCCCATATAGTATGGCGTGTGGCGGTGCGCTAACGAGACCCTGAGAATATACTTACAAATTGAATTGCCAATGCCGCGGTCCTTTTATGGCAAAATGAAAATATATAATGTGATATTTGGGTCTTATTAAGCCCTGAAGTTTTTAATTATACCTAACTTTAATTTATTTAATAAATAATATACAAATGCTAATAAGTGAAAGTATAATTATTTTATTAGTTAGTAAAACTGGACAACGTTAATATTTTGTTGTTGTTAACATGTAAATGGTAGTTTTTTAATAAAAAATAAAAAAATTTTATCTTCACATTTAAATTACCTATGTATAAAGTTATATGTTCTTCATCTCTTTTGTTGTTGACATCCACCCCGAAATAATCATGACAATTATGTATAACACTGCCAATACAAGCTTTTATGGAAAATTAAAGTTAACAACAAACTTATATTCTATTTTATTTATTTACAATTCAGTTATAATTTAGATACACAAGTTTAAATTTAATAGTTTAATTATTTTATTATTATTATTTAATTTTCGAGATTTAATGACCAAATCGTACTGTTTTGTCTTTAATTTTCTCAAATCAGGATATAAAATTATACGCCATATTAAGAATAGATGAGACTAAAAAAATTGGAATCCTTACTTATTTTTTAATTAACAATAGGCTGACTTTTTCCAACAAATCTCTCTGTAACGCTCTACTATTTGCTTTGAATAGTATGTACAATTTTTTTCAAAATTTTTGATCACTAAATGATCCAGATTTTTGTGCAGTCGCAAAGATCAAATTTTGCACCTAATCATTACCGACGAAAAGTGGTTATTAATTTTTACATAATTTAAAATTATTTATTTAAAAAAATCTCTCTGTCTGATTCTTCTATATTTCTCAAGTATTACGCATGAATTTTTCGAGATTTTTAGTTCGATAGTTGCAGAAAATTTTTGGGTTTTTAAAAATAAAAGGATCTCTTGAAGGATCTATCAGATTTTCACATGAAAGTTGAACAAGCCCAGATTAATTTTCCATCAACATGATGAAGGAGCCTGCACAGAACTAATATAAACATCTTTTTGTGAAAATTTTAGAATTAGGTAATTTTCGTCATTTTGAAAAAAAATATCATGGGTTTTAAAGAAAATAATAGATAGTTTTTAATAGCAAAGTTGAAACATTTGTTTAGTTATTTAACTACAAATCTATATCTCATTTTCTGCTTCGAATCTTTTTCAGAATGCCGCGATAATCATCTAATTCCAAATGATTCTGTCTAAAATGCTTTTTCCATTATTCTTGTACTATTTAATACTAAATAACTGACTAGAAGAGTGTCACATATCCGTAAAACGGATCTTTACCAAACTCTAGGATATGTTCACTTCTATAAAAATATTAAGAAAACCGGAGTTTGAGACTATAACGCTCTTTTTTACGATAAATACAAGCAAATAACGAAAAATCGCGTCAAAAAAACCCATGACTTTGATCGCTTATAAATCGGAAACAAATAAATATAGGCTTTCAAACTTAAATCCAGAAGAAAGCTGAGATCAAGTTAATTTGATTTAAACAAAAAAAAGCTCAATTATTTTAAAATGGTCAAAAGTTATGAAAGAAAAACGAATTTAACGGTATTTTGACGACTACTACATTCTAAAAGATTTGCTAACATTTTAGGCCAAATTGTCTTCTTTTTTTTATTTTTTCCATAACTTACGACCAAATCAAGAAAAGTAAGTTCTTTTTTAAATCCAATTTACTTGATCTCACCTTTCTTCTGGATTTGAGTTTGGAAGCCTATATGTACTTGTTTCCGAGTTATAAGCGATTGGTTTTTTCGACGAGAATTTTCGTTATTTGATTGTATCATCTGTATTGTATCTAACATATCCTAGAGTTTGGTAAAGACTCGTTTCCCGGAGATATGAAACACTCTCCATGTGAGTAAAATTTATTAAAAAAGTAATTTTTTCCTCGGTATATATAATTAGATGATGAATAAACTGCATAAAACAGGATCAGACTAGAGAAATGTGTACATTGATCTACATCTAACTATATAGACATCCACCTTAATATTGAATTCGTAGATCGTTAAAGTTGCAGGTTATTAAAGCTGCATTTAGGTCATGTTAAAGATTTTAACTGCGCACATTAAACAGTAAGGTTGTTTTTTTAGAAAAATACCAATTTCATATTAATAGTAAATGGTTCAGTTTTGATGTTGTTAAATGTAAGAAAGTATACGCATTTACACGGATAATTCTATAATTTTTCAATTTTTCAAATAGTATAAAGTTTTTGTTTGGTAAGTTGTTCAAAAAAAATTTTATTTATTATTTTAACGTTGTTCTTTTATTGCTCTCAAGTCGGTGTGTTGTGATTAACGATATCTTTGTGTTGAATAAAACAAAATTAAATATCTTATATTCCCCATTAGAAATTTCAAAGCATTTACGAAACACAATTATATTAAAAAATAAAAGTTATTTGAATAAAAGTCGACAGAAATTACGTGATCAATAACTAAAAAGTATTTTATTTAACTCCAAATCTATATCTCATTTTTCTGCTACGAATCTTTTTCAGAATGCCACGATAATCATCTAATTCCAAATGATTCTGTCTAAAATGCTTTTTCCATTATTCTTGTACTATTTAATACTAAATAACTGACTAGAAGAGTGTCACATATCCGTAAAACGGATCTTTACCAAACTCTAGGATATATTCACTTCTATAAAAATATTAAGAAAACCGGAGTTTGAGACTATAACGCTCTTTTTTACGATAAATACAAGCAAATAACGAAAAATCGCGTCAAAAAAACCCATGACTTTGATCGCTTATAAATCGGAAACAAATAAATATAGGCTTTCAAACTTAAATCCAGAAGAAAGCTGAGATCAAGTTAATTTGATTTAAACAAAAAAAAGCTCAATTATTTTAAAATGGTCAAAAGTTATGAAAGAAAAACGAATTTAACGGTATTTTGACGACTACTACATTCTAAAAGATTTGCTAACATTTTAGGCCAAATTGTCTTCTTTTTTTTTATTTTTTCCATAACTTACGACCAAATCAAGAAAAGTAAGTTCTTTTTTAAATCCAATTTACTTGATCTCACCTTTCTTCTGGATTTGAGTTTGGAAGCCTATATGTACTTGTTTCCGAGTTATAAGCGATTGGTTTTTTCGACGAGAATTTTCGTTATTTGATTGTATCATCTGTATTGTATCTAACATATCCTAGAGTTTGGTAAAGACTCGTTTCCCGGAGATATGAAACACTCTCCATGTGAGTAAAATTTATTAAAAAAGTAATTTTTTCCTCGGTATATATAATTAGATGATAATAAACTGCATAAAACAGGATCAGACTAGAGAAATGTGTACATTGATCTACATCTAACTATATAGACATCCACCTTAATATTGAATTCGTAGATCGTTAAAGTTGCAGGTTATTAAAGCTGCATTTAGGTCATGTTAAAGATTTTAACTGCGCACATTAAACAGTAAGGTTGTTTTTTTAGAAAAATACCAATTTCATATTAAATAGTAAATGGTTCAGTTTTGATGTTGTTAAATGTAAGAAAGTATACGCATTTACACGGATAATTCTATAATTTTTCAATTTTTCAAATAGTATAAAGTTTTTGTTTGGTAAGTTGTTCAAAAAAAATTTTATTTTATTATTTTAACGTTGTTCTTTTATTGCTCTCAAGTCGGTGTGTTGTGATTAACGATATCTTTGTGTTGAATAAAACAAAATTAAATATCTTATATTCCCCATTAGAAATTTCAAAGCATTTACGAAACACAATTATATTAAAAAATAAAAGTTATTTGAATAAAAGTCGACAGAAATTACGTGATCAATAACTAAAAAAGTATTTTAATTAACTTTAAAATTCTTCGTTATTTCAACTGAAAACTATACTGAATTCGTACATATTTACGATACGAATGTTCTACCAGGTTATCGATACAATTTTTATCGTCTACTTTTTTTATTCTAACCGTACGTCTGTATTTTTTTACATTTGTAACAGTTACACCAAACTTAAACTAAAATATATTATTTACGAAGGTTCAATAAAAAGAGCGTAACGGTCTTTTTCTCTCCCGCGTGTACTTGTTTACGTTCCTATATATATACTTCGTTCACGGAATCGGCGTTCTATTTCAATTTCAAAAACATCTGTTATAATTTTTTAATATACATCAATTTTTGTTAAAAGATCGAGATTGATTTTAGATATTTTTATTAAACCTTATACAGAGAGACTCGTTTTTTACTGAAAAGTCCAAATCAGAGATCGATGTCTGTTTTAAGGGGATGTCGTACCCAAAAATTTGTCACTCTTAATATTTTTTTATAAACAAAATTAAATTTATGATAAAATCCTAAACGCCATGCCCTTAGACATGCTTTAAACAGTATATTCAAATTTTTTTAGCTTCTTAAATCTGTAATTTAATTCTGATTTTTGCGTTAAAAATTCATGCCTTTTTAGACCAATAATTACCGACCGAAAATTGTATACTCAATTATTATTAATAAATTAATTTTTTCTTTAAAAAACAAAACGTCATGTCCTCGCTTTTTTTTATTATAACGTCGCTCTTTTTATGCTCCCAAACCGGTGCTAATCAGCGACGGAGGTCATACGATGTCTTGGTGAAGAAAGCACTTGATGAAAATACATTCGACAGTGGTGCTTGTATCAATCGGCCGGGGCGGGGAATCGAACCTGGGACCTCCAGATTACGAGCCCGACGCCCTACCGACCAAGCCGTCGCAGACCTCAATCCTCGCTTTTGTCTTAAACTACCTATGTGAATTTTTCAATTTTTTCTAAAACATCTGTTATAATTTTTTAATATACATCAATTTTTGTTAAAAGATCGAGATTGATTTTAGATATTTTTATTAAACCTTATACAGAGAGACTCGTTTTTTTAATGAAAAGTCCAAATCAGAGATCGATGTCTGTTTTAAGGGGATGTCGGACCCAAAAATTTGTCACTCTTAATATTTTTTTATAAACAAAATTAAATTTATGATAAAATCCTAAACGCCATGCCCTTAGACATGCTTTAAACAGTATATTCAAATTTTTTTAGCTTCTTAAATCTGTAATTTAATTCTGATTTTTGCGTTGAAAATTCATGCCTTTTTAGACCAATAATTACCGACCGAAAATTGTATACTCAATTATTATTAATAAATTAATTTTTTCTTTAAAAAACAAAACGTCATGTCCTCGCTTTTTTGTTATTATAACGTCGCTCTTTTTATGCTCCCAAACCTGTGCTAATCAGCGACGGAGGTCATACGATGTCTTGGTGAAGAAAGCACTTGGTGAAAATACATTCGCCAGTGGTGCTTGTATCAATCGGCCGGGGCCGGGAATCGAACCTGGGACCAGATTACGAGCCCGACGCCCTACCGACCAAGCCATCGCAGACCTCAATCCTCGCTTTTGTCTTAAACTACCTATGTGAATTTTTTCAAATTTTTAATTGGATATTTCCAAGATAATTCTTATGTTGAAAGATGTAGATCCCTGTAACTTGGGTCCGACATCCCGTTAATTTAAAAAATTAATATTTGATCGGATTATTATTTATTTAACTCTTTTTGAACTCTTTTATCATTAATTTATTTCGCAGTTATTAGGATACTGTTCATTTTAAATAATATTGAAATATTCTTTTAATACTTTCTCTTAATTTTTCGTTATGAAAAATACTTTATATTTATGTATAATATATAATATTAGTCTCTCTGAACTAAATGCTTTAGTTTTGAATAAAAATTAAATGCTTATTTTAAAATGTACACACTTCATGGTCATGATAAATTCAAAAATAACGATTTTTAAGGGTAAACCCAGGTTGTAAATGAAATTAACAACCAATTTTGATGTTAAAAGTTGTAGAAGTTTCGTCTGCCAGCTTTTGCAGACATCCTCAAGTTCACATAATTGTCAAACAGTTAACACTGATATTCCATTACTTGTAGATGAGTAGAGTCAAGTGAATTTGAGGAGGTCTGCAAAACCTGGCAGACGAAACGTCTACAACTTTTAACATCAAAATTGGTTGTTAATTTCATTTACAACCTGGGGACTTATTCAGTAATTTTAACGCAAGCGCTAAGTACGATTTAACGCCAAAATTTGTTCGTTAAGTGACTTTTATCGACAAATTTTGGCGTTAAATCGTACTTAGCGCTTGCGTTAAAATTACTGAATAAGGCCCCTGGGTTTACCCTTAAAAATCGTTATTTTTGAATTTAACGAATTAAATGCGTTTCGTCCTAAAACTGGGGATCCACAACGACACGCCTTTAATTTTTTGAAAAGTCTGTACTCGGGGAAATTCTACAAACCATGTAGTGGACAAAGATAAATTCATTTTTATTTCACATACTTTTATATTTATTCACCTGTCTGATTCTTTATTAAGGTAAAATTAAATATTGTTATAATTCATATTAAAATAAAAGAACATAAATTGGATACACTAAGTTATATATACGAATGACACTTGTGGACATTCTAGCAATAAAAAATCATATTCAGAAGTACATATGAAAGATATAAAAATTATTTTTATTTAAAAATACTTAAAAAAGAGATTTTAAAAAACTGAATAAAAATTTATTTACTCAAGTTGCTTAGGTATTAAGAAATAAATTAGTAAAATTTAAAAACAAATCTTCCAATGGCTCACATTTACTACTCATCAGAATAATTTTTATGTACAAAATATAATTTAATTATTTTTTTTTTAATACTAAATAATAATAATTATTATTATTAATATTCCAGAATATTTTTATAAATATTTTATTGAGATTGCCATGATATACGTCCACCCATCTGGCAATTTCAAAGAGTATTATACAATTTAGTTGAGGAGTTTAAAACTTCCACTTAATGCAAATTAATTTAAATAAAAACATTTACTCGATAAATTTATATTAAAATAAAATAATATTACAGGAATATTACACGTGTTCTCGGGAGTGTCCGACGCATTTGACAATCCGACCTACACCCAGTGATACATTCAATTAACACAAGTCCGTCTGGTTTCAAGTATCATCCAGGTTTCGGATAATGATGCAAATAACAATTAATCCTGCATTTATTTCCGTCTACGTTAAAAAAAGAAAAAAATTTATGAGTATTGAGACTAATTTTTAAATTACATTTTTGAAGCGGTTTGATAATAATTTTCATATTTAGTGAGTGGAGTATGGCTCAAATTATATTTTATTGTATATCAATCTATAGAAAGAATGGAATATTTTTCTCATCCTCAGTAAAAGTGGTCCTATGGAGATATAACCAAATAACGAAAAATCTCACCAAAAAACCCTTGACATTGATTGCTTATAACTCGGAAACAATTAAAGATGTACATTCAAACCAAATTTTAAAAGAAAGCTGAGATTAACTAGATACGTTTTGAAAAGAAATAATATCAAATATCTTAATATGGTTGAATGTTATGGAAGAAATAAAAATTAAACCAACTTTTATCGAAAATTTAGCATTACAATTTGATGATTTCTTTACGCCAAAATTTCGTCTAATTCTTATTTCTTTCATAACTTTTGACCAAATCATGATATTTGAGTTTTTTTCAAAAAGTATCTACTCGATTTCAGCTTTCTTTTAAAATTTGGTTTGAATGTACATCTTTAATTGTTTCCGAGTTATAAGCAATCAAAGTTAAGGGTTTTTTTTGAGGAGGTTTTTCGTTATTTGCTTATATCTATCGTAAGAAAGGGCAGTGAACACTAAATCTCCGGCTTTCTTCATATCTTTATAATAGAAATCATATCCTAGAGTTTGGTAAGGATCCGTTTTCCAGAGAGTGTGACCTCTCCTTGTTAGTCGAAATCATTTTTTGTACATTAATTTAACGTTTGATTTATTTCCTTGGAAATTAATTTTGATGAAATATAACTCATAATTATTTTCAACAAGTGCTTTCTTAACAAAGATATCGTACGACCTTCGTCACTGAGTATAGCACCGATTTGGAAGCATAAAAAGAGCGATGTTAAAATAAAAAAAAATATATTTTTTTGGAATATAACTTAATTATCTAAAGATGATGTAAAATGAATCTTCTAATCAATATAAATATCAAATTTAAAGCAATTAGCAGCATGTCCATAAACATAATTATAATTTACTTATTTAAGTATAAAATTGCTCAATTCCCTCCATCTCAAATGTAACCTCAATTTTCTTATTAATAAAAAATTTTAGACAAATGTTTTTATTAACAATTTTTACTCTAACGAATTTTGAGAATATTATTTAAAATAGCATTGCGTCCTCTTATATATCCAATGATTAATTCGCCATTAGTAGACATCAAACATTTTCTCGACCAAAAACTGATTATTTGATAAATAATGTTCGTTAAATCCATAATTAACAATTTCAACCTCAAAATCTTCCATTTGACACTACGGTACAATTCCACGAGCTTTGTCAAGTAAATAAATAAATCTCAAAACTCTCGAACCCTCAATCCAAAAAAGCGAAAAAAAATAAGCTACAACACTTAACAGCAAATGACAGATATAAAGGATCTCTCATATTTACTCTCGAAAAAAAAGAAAACCACTCGACTCAAGCAGCTACTTTATCTCGCGACCGTTTTCAATATAACCAACCATTAATTGTAACAGCTTATAAAACAATTACTATATACATACATATAAAAATGCACAACCGGTCTTTGTTACCATGAATTACAGCACACTCGTATACATCTAGATCCAGGAAATCCTGATGCGTATAACGTGAAACAAGGTCACACGTGAACACACATCCCATTTTTGTTGTGTTTCTTTTTTCATTTTCAACAAATTGCTCGTCGTCACGTGTGATATAAAAAGCCATCGAAATAAACAGAATCCACAGTCGATCCTCGAAACAGTCCGAGCATCATTAATCGCACCATGTTCTTCAAACTTTGCATCTTGGTGATCGCCTTAGTGGCAGTGGTCTGCGCTAATCCAGAACCCGAACCTGGTTACGCTGGTTACGGAGCTCGTTCCTTTGGTTACGGTGGCATTGGTTATGGTGCCAGGAGCTTTGGATATGGTGGTTATGGATACGGTGCACGCAGCTTTGGATATGGTGGTTACGCTGGTGGTCTTGGATACGGACGTGCTTTCTATGGATAAATAGATACTTATTTGCTTCGTATTGTAACAATCTGATACGATGAATAAATAATTTACTTTTTTTTTACTTACGTCGTTGTGTTTTTACTTTGCGTTACCCCATAAACGTGATTATATAGAAAAGTTTAAGGAAACGGATACCTCGAAGAAAAGCGTGTAATAAATGGAGTTTAGAAATGAAAAATATAATCAGGTAAAATTTTTTTTATAAAGTGGATATCGAAACGTATTAGTGCGTATACAATTATAACAATAAATTTTTAATTAAACGTATAATAAATAATTGTTGAAATTTTGAGATTTTTACAAATTATCGTGAAAAAAGGAAAGACAATAAAAATTTATTGAATAGGTAAGTTTGATCATATTCAGATACTTCCTCATTCCTGCGTTATCACGAAAGTAGTCATAACATTAATTCAAAATATATTTAAAGGCATCTCGGACCCTAAAAAGGTTATGTGTTAATGTTAAATGGGTTATTATTTTGAAAATTTTGAGATAGTAAGACTTTTGCATTTGCTTTGAACATCATTTTTCTACAGAAAATAAAGCTTTTTAAATTACCGACCGAATTTTGTTTACTTGAAATTAATTACAAAAATTATTTTTTTCAAAAAAAGTCGCAGTCAGTCTGTTATGTTTTAAAGTATCTTTATGAAGATTTTCAGATTTTTTTTTTAATATTTTAAACATAATTCTTGAGTTGGTAAAGTTAGATCTCTGTAATTTTGATGCGACATGTTCTTGAAACTAGAATCTAACGACGATACACATGGAGATGTAGATCGACAAAATCTACTGAAGTCAAAATAGTAACGACGTATAACATCCACGGATGCGGATGAAACGTCAACTGCAACAGCAGTTAGAATGTAAACGTCTATCATAGTGTTACGTAACACTGGATCACTACACCATTCCAATCATTTATATTTTGTTTACATATTGCTTAATATCAATTACATTTTTCGTATATTTAATTAATAATTAATAAAAGTATATTAATTTTTAATTTATATGTCATTAAAACGATAATCACTATTATTAGTATTATTCTATAAGTAGTAATTATACAAATTTTAATCCTTAATAAAAATTGAATCGTTTTTTAGGTATAAAATACTGTAATACCTATTTACAATCTACGAAATATCAATTTTTAACCTTAAACCACTAAAAATAGATAAATTTCTGTTAGGGATGAGACATCTACTTTTGCACACATTGCATTGAATCCGATCTTCAGTGAGAGGCTCTTCATATGATGACCGTCTTATGAATGATCCCAAATTGATATAAATTTTAATAGGATTTTTTGCTAAAATATCTATAAACACAATAATTCAAACATCCGTGTAAAAAAAAAGTTTACTTCCATTGAACTTAGTAACCTTGAAAGGTTACAGACTAAAATCAACGTTTGATTTCTAAACGATATTATTAAACTGTACTGATATACTTACTAGAAGAGTGACACAATTTCGGGTAACGTATTTTATAACTAAATTTTAGGTTGTTTTCTTATATAGACATATGAAGAATTCTAGATTTTTAGACCCTAACGCTCTAAGTGATCAAAGTTATTAGAGGTCATTAAAGCGAATTTTGAGAAAAAATTAATGTCACTATAATTGCTTATAACTCGTAAACAAATAGAGGTACATACTCAAACCCAAAACTATGAGAAATCTGAGATAAAAAAATATTGATTTGGAACAAAGTTATAGAAAAAACTATTGATAAAATTTTAACTGAAATTTTAACTAAATGAATCAATATTTTTATGCGTATTTTTTTTTTTGGTAATTTGAGTTTTTGAGCACACGCCTCTATTTGTTTCCGAGTTACAAGCAAATAAAGTGAAAATAAATTTTTTTTAAAACTTGCTTTTCTGGCCTATTATTTTATTAAATTTGATCTTTGAGGTCTAAAACGAATCCTTACCAAACTGAAGAAAGTCGTAGTTTTAGACTCCAATACCCTCTTTTATGATAGATATAACCAAATAACGAAAAATCTCACCAAAAAAACCCTTGACATTGATTGCCTATAACTCAGAAACAATTAAAGATGTACATTCAAACCAATTTTTGAAAAAAAGCTGAGATCAAGCAAATGCGTTTTGAAAAAAAAGGTCAAATATCCTAATTTGGTCAAAAGTTATGGAAGAAATAAGAATTAGACGAAATTTTGGCTAAACAAAATCATCAAATTGTAATGCTAAATTTTCGATAAAAGTTCGTACTGATAAAAATATCTCAGATTTTATCAAAATATATCGTTTCTTCACAATAAATTCGCTAAACAATCGAAAAAATTCCTACAATTACATAACTCGAGAAAAATGGTCCTACAACCAAAATAAAGATTCGCCAATCATCTGTAAATTCTTGTTCACCGCACGAGTAAATTAATAATTTAGATTATCGATAATCGTGTTCAAACCACTCGTCGATATTTTTTTTTTTTTTTCGTAAATCATTTATAACCTCCTCGAGCGAAATCATTCATTATAACATGAACAATATATCAAACATTTACCTCTCGACAATCGTTCGTTCTGCAATGTGTGTACACGAACTAAAAAATAACCATTTAAAAATTTGAACGTCTTTCGAAAAAATATATTGCAAAAAAATTTGGGATAATAAAAATTGTAATTGTATCGCAGTCAAGGTCGATAACAATCTCTTCGTTGCCCTTCGAAAAATGGATGTATATATACAGTTTACCTCCCCGTGTTAACGTAAATACATATATACACCTTTTACGTAACATGTATACAATCCGTTGACCTTCAATCGTCAATCTGTAACAATTTTTTTTAAGCAAACGTTTACGTATTATAACCTCGAGATATTATTTTTTAATTAATGAAAGTCTACAGTTGTTGTAAAATTATAATTGTTTATAAAGTCTATAATACGTAGATTTTGATGGTTTTATTTTTAGGTTATGAGTTCGGTGTTATCTTTTATTTATTTCTTGTTATACTATTTTGTCAAGGATTTAAGATCATTTAATTTTATAAATAAATAATAAGTAAATAAATGAATAAATAAACAAATCAAAAATAGATAAATAGGTAATAATGAACAAAACAAATATATAAATACGCATAAAATCTTCTTTATTCATCTTTCGAACCTATTTTGTCAATTATAAACATTTGATATTGTTTATATTGTTACTATAAAAATTTATAACAATTTAAAAAATAGAAACAGACGCTATATATTGTCAAAGAAAAAAATATCATAAATGCCACTGTGGATTGACACTTCTTAAAATGTGATTACAGGATTACGAATTAAGTACAGGGCTGTTTCTTTAAAAACCCAAAAATTTTCAACAATTATGAAACTAAAAATCTGAAAAAATTGAAACGTTATAGTCATTTTGTACAGCTGACAGAACGATTTTTCGTAAATAATTAATGTAAAATTAATTAAAAATTAATCATCACTTTCTGTAGGTAATGCTTACGTGTAAAATTTACATTTAGAGATACAAAATTTTATCATTTTAATTTGGTTCTAACTTAATGATTTCAGATCACATATCAGTACAACTTGAGCTTTCAAGCAATTGTGCGTATGCTTAAAAAATTTAGAAAAAATAAAATTTAAAAACCGTATTTGAAAAATCCAATACAGAAATCTGTATTCTATATATATTGAATCTTAAAGGGAGTCCGTAAAGATTACAGATTCATACAAATCAATACACATCAATATATATATATATATATATATATAGACGATTAAAGAAAATTTATTTATTTCCGTTTTGTTATTCAATTTGACAATGTCAAATGTAATTTGGGATTTCGCAATTGATCAGACAAATTGCATATAAATTATTTCACGTGTGTGTGTGTGTGTGTATGTTTACTTGGACTACTTTAAATTTTGATTGAAACAATTACGTTTCATCATCATGTCGATCAGATAGAATATATTGCCTATTCGTACACACTATGCATTCTCTACTCTGTCTCTCTGTTTATCTCGGTAATATTAACTTATAGATAGATAGATAAATGCGGAGAATAGATAGAATTGAATGCGGTTAACAAACCTATTTGTCCGTAATCCATTGCATTTGTAATTATCAATTGCGAATGCTCCAGTCCTTTTTTTGTTTTTATTTTTTATTTTTTTTTTAACCCTTAAATTATATGTGTCGAAATATTAATTTTCTGGTAAAAAGATAAAGTACACTTACGGAAACTTAACTGCTATAATAACTGTTTTAAGAATTATAAACGAAATATTTAAAAATTCTGTAATCTAATAGTTAATTATTTGTTTTTTTTTATTGTTTTTTTTTATTAAAAACATAAATTATTTTATTAGAAACAGCATTGGCAAATCCTATAAATAATGTTTTTTTAGTAATTTCAAAATGAAATAACTATAATTTGGCAATTAAGGAGGAGTTATAAGGGTTTGACTAATGAAAATATGACATTATTTTAAAAAATCGTTTTTCTTCTTTTTTCAAACACCGGATCCTCTAAATCATTGAAAAAATGTTTCACTTTAAACAATATTAATTAAGTTTTTCTACATTTTTTGAATTTTTATTACTTCAAATTCTTGATATTTCTACGAATTTTTGATATCACATCAAAGTTTTAATATTTCTTCGGATTCTTAATTCTACTTTGAATTTCTGTATGTTCCTTCAAATTCATAGTATTTCTTCGAATATTTATAATATAATTCTTCACAATCTTGATATTTTTCTTCAAATGCTTAATATTTCTTTATTGAATATTTAATATTTTTCAGAATTCTCTTTAAAATTTTATATTTTTTCGAATATAAGTAAAATTCTTTTTCGCAAAACACTGTTTCAAACTAAATTTTCAGAAAACTCAACACTCGAAGAATTGCGTATTTATAAATGTTTACAATCTACATCTATATTTGAAAATAACTTGTTAAATGTTAAAAATCGAAAATGGTGAAAGTTCGTCGATTTTTCACAACATGTAGTATACTGATTTTTTAAATTAATATAGAAATTTTGTCGGTCTTGCTCAGCTAGCGTCTAACGACTCTAAGAACTCCAAGTTGCTCGCTCGAAAAGGCACGACAATTCGCCACGTATGAATCCCGAGGACAACATTATGAAGGCCACAAGCCAACAGACATAAACCAAAAGGAGAAAGAAGAAGCAACTAAAATACTAAGTTATAAAATTGAAAATATTTTAAATAAGAAAGAAAGAAATTTTAAATCTATGTGTTTCGTCTTGGGACCGTCCGACAGAACTCATCAGTGAGGCGCAGACAGTCCCTGCCCCAGACACACAAGACAATATTATGGAATCAAAATAATGATAAACATAAATTTCGGTATCGTAAGAACGAATGAACGGAGCCTATATAAGTAGTACACATAAGGTGGAAAATCTGATTGTGGATGGAATAGCGCCCCCTAACAGCAGAGTATTTTTTTTTTTAGTAGTATACTGATGTTTTTATGATCTTCGAAATCTTGCCATCTTCGACATCTAAAATATCTTTCACCAAAATGTCAAATGATCAGTCGAATGATGATAAAATTTTTTATTTTACCAATTATTAATATCACTTTTGTAAGACAGAGGTACGTTCAAGTACCCGAAAAGAAATTTTAAATACAAAATTTGGAAAAAACTATAATTTATAAAAAAAAAAGTCGCAATTCAACTAAAAAATTCTTAATTTTGTCCGACATAGGATGACTGCATCATTATAGGTTACTAAACAGTTGCAGAAATGTGGTTCAATCTCCTAATCTTCAAGTCAAAAATATACTCCTATTTAATAATTGAATATTCACATAAGCAAAAGAAAATATCATGCAACCAGTTCATTATCTGGTCTTTTTCCTTCATTCAATGATAGAGTCACTTTGTCAAAAGTATTAATGCGAATTTTTAAATTTTTAGAAAACCACACATTTCACCCACACCATTAAAACAATCCATTCGCGACTTATCAACCGCAAACCCATTTCTGCAAGTGACAATCGATTGGATCTAAAAATTTTTTAAAAATCACTCTTCGTAATAACAACTTATCGAAATATCCCTAACAACTGTACCCACACCTACAAAAAAATTATAAAAAAATTCACGAAATTACAAAGTTCTATATTGTTAATAAGAAGTTAACTAAATGAAGCACCGTACTGGTTCATATTACCTCGTATATATATCGTAAATTGGTACGAAATCTCATTTAGCTCATTCCGTGATTAACTGAGCGCTTCTATGCAAATTTCGCGGTTAAACATACCTGAAAGTCTTGCGTGAATACATATTCCCATAGTCACGGTAATGCACTGGAAATACACTTCCCTCAGCTCCTGATCGGCAATTCGTCGTTAATATCGAACTTTACACGTCTGAAATAAAAAAAAAGGAAAGGACAATGATGAACTTTATGTACCCGTCATTTATCTCTTTTTATGAAAAATTTAAAATATATATGTATATATATATCACAATGAGTTTTCGAGTGATGACAACTTTTCGGTTAATGACAAACCAAAGTGAAAGCTGATATTAAAATCGAAGTCGTCGTCGTCGTCGTCGTCGTTGGGGAGGGTTTTTAAGAAGTTTCATCGAAGAGTTAAGTGTCGTGGCCTGTAAACTCGTCGCTCAGTTACGCTAATTAAATTTCTTTCGTCCATCTTTGACTGCTCCTCCTATCTCCTTTCTCGTTCGTCTGACATTCCCTCTTTTTTTACCTTCTTCTTTTTCCACCTATATCGTCAAGTTGGAAAATTCGAGTTTGGTAACGACATCACTTATCTTTTTGATTTCCACCGTGTCCTCGGGCTTACGTTCCTTTTTTTTCAAACGAAAACTTCAACCCGTATAACCTTGACGTTATCAATTATTTTTAAAACTACTTTGTGGATCTCAATCTTAATTAACACGAATGTAACGAGGGATTATTGATTTTGGTTTAATCAAATTTATGGATAGACAGTTACGTTTCCTATTTTTTTTTATCAAAGGATGTTCGGACTATCAGAAATTAAAACTCAAAATATATGGTTTTAGATAACTTCAACATGCTGAATTTATTCTCGGTAGAAACGGATTGCTTTTGTTGACTATTAGACATCAAAATATTTCGTGCCACTTACAATTTACAGACTTTTTTTACCTTCAGAAAATGGAGACTTTTTCATCAAGTATGTGACAGCTAATGAAATAACAGTGAACGCGTTTCGAAAATCAGAATTGGATTATCAAATATATGTATAAACGAAGTGATTTACATTAGTAATCGAATTATTGAATTTTTCAGGTTATGTTCATTTACAACTAGCTATTAATAAATCTTTATAGATCCGGGATGACGTCTTAAAACGCCATAGTCTGGTTAGCCAACAATTGATTTTTGTTTGATTCTAATTTAATGAATTTAAATCACTTCTCAGTAAAAATTGAACTTTAAAATTTTTGAAATCTCAAAACTCGAAGGATTTAACTAATTGATTTCTATGATCTTGATAATCCAACAATCTCTTATTGGCAAATTGGCAAAATTTTACCTGTCATCATGTAAATTTCTTTATAATTTTTGGAATTCTTGTTAAATATACCTGAAGAAGAAAATCCGGTTGGTTCAATGCGATTCTTTTAGAATCAAGAGAAATCTGATTGATTTTAGAATATTGATCTTTTTTAGTTGCAATATCTCATTTTTTACAAAATAAATTCCGCTCGATTTAAGAAGAATCCGTTTGATCATAGATTAATCACATTGAAGCAAACAGATTTTCTTCTTGAGACATATTTAAGAAGAATTCCGCCTAAGTCAAAAATCTATTTTTTCCATATTATGTCCAAAAATTGGCGAAATTTGACCTGTCATCATGTATTTTTCAGCAGTATTATTTGTTCGATAAAAATCAACATTAATTTTCGTTCTCAACTTCGTTGAAGTATAAATTCCTAATCTAAAAAAAAGAAGGGAATCGAAATAAATAAACAAGACACCATCCCCGTAGAATCATAACAATATATCTTTAAATTCCTTACGTAACAAGAAGTAAGAAAAGGGTCAGGAGTTAATTTAAACTAACCCAAAAAATTTACACTCGAGAAAGTTCGGAGATGAGGAAGAAGAAAAAAAAAGAGTCAGAAAAAGAAGAGCGGTGGGAGGAGAAGGAGGACAAAAATGGGAAAAGCGACGTTTAAAGAAACGTGCAAGCGCGTTCGGTAGACACGGCGAAAAAAAGAATAAGAAGGAGGAGGACTCGGGGTATAGGAACAAGATAAAAAGGCAAAGCAACGTAAGAGAAGGGAAAAAAAAGAAGAAAAGAAAAAGAAGGTGGAGAGGAAAATAGGGAGTATTTGTATTGGAAGGGTGAAATCGAGCCCAGCATTCCTGGTGCCGACAGAACCAGAGAAGAAGAGGAAGGAGGAGGATGAGAAGAAGAAGGATAAGAGAAGACAGAAGGTAAGAGACTGATGTTCTTTCCTCTTCTTCCCTTCATTCGGTGCGTTTTCAGCAAAGAGGCTGTCGCGACTTGGTTGCTTGCTATCCCGGAATGGATTACGGAATCAGATCGAATCCAGAGATAGGAAGGAACCGGGTTTGCGACACGCGTTTACATATATTCGAGAGACGCCGACACCTCATCATTTCGATCTTCTTCTTCTTCTTCTTACCCTTTTTTTCCCTTCCTTCGGAAAAATTCAAAGATGAGATCCAGACCGCGTCGTTATATATATTTTATGCCTTTCCCACGGAAAAGGGAGAAGGAGGGGAAGGATATCGTTCGTGAAGGAGCATCCACTGAGGGGGTCTATATACTCAAGCGACTGAATACGATAGAAGGATATAGACGACGACGACGACGGCAGATGGATATCTTCGATGCTGAATGAATGAATGAGCCTCGAGGAACATCGACGCTTCGATGTGATTGCACTTTGGGTTTACAACCGTCCGGAGGAAGAGACAGAGGAGCTATTGTATTATATGCATGGATGGGGGACTATATGCCGATGGATAAAGGAATTTAACATCTTTATTCATTTAAGTCATCTTACGATTAAAAGTGATTAGTAATCTTAATATTTCAAGAAATATTAATAAAATAATTATAATATACCTTTTTTCTATTGAATCGTCAATTCGTTGTTTACATATATCACGAGAATTGAGGAAATGCCAAAGTTGAGAAGACAATTTCATATATTTTCCTAGGTTGTAATTTTTGGATTCTAATTTAGAATTCCACTCTATTTGTTAGTGGGATATTTGAATAGAGGTTTGTTTCTGGTTTGTAATAAAATGTAATTATTAGCAGCATTTTAATAATATTATCTTTAAATATTGGAGAGCACAAACACCTAAAATTGTTTTTGAAAATTAAATTATTAAATTCGATAATAAAATTGGTCTAAAATCGTTACTTTAAACAATATTAATTTAATTTTTCTACGATTTTTCGAACTCGAAATATTGATATTCCTTTGAATATTTTATATATTTTTTAATTCTTTTATATTTCATCGATTTTTTTATAAGTTGTAACTGTAACAAAATATTACTTATGTCGACTGTGGTATAACTAAATTAATTAATATTTTTATCGGTCTTACAGTCAATTATATGGGCAGTCAGATTGTCCCTACTTATAATCACCCTTTTAACCATTTAGAACAATAATCTTTCACTATCCTCCCATATTTTAATTCACATTAATTATAAGTATAATAGGTGATTATAAGTAGGGGCAATCTGACTGCCCATATAATTGACTGTAAGACCGATAAAAATATTAATTAATTTTGTAACTGTAACTTTTATATTGAACAACAATCTGTTTTAAGAAAATTATAATCATCTGCAAGTGTCTCTTAATTTAGTCACGCGCGTATCTTTGAAATATAAGCATCCATTAAAAATATTTTAGTTAACTATTAATTATACATTTTTTATTTTGTCTTCTCTTATTTTTATCTTTAAGTAATAACTATAAGATAAAATAGTTTGTATTTTTCATATTAAAAATATACTATTTTTATTAACTAAATATTATTTTATGTAACAAACAATATTTATGTGGGCCATTTCACGTCATCTGGTTGGATCAAAATTTAAAAATGCACCACATTTTATGTACAGACTGGAAATGTAATCCAAAAACAGAAACAAAAAACTTTAGGTGCTAAAAATAATTTCATTTAAAAGTTATTCTAACCTCAAAAAGTGAGTTAATTCACGTTTTATTCAACAATAGCTGACTTTACACCTATTTATCTTAAAATCTATCAACTTTTACTATACAATATTGTATGTAACATTAATTCCTGGTTTTTTCTAGAATTTATCTTTTCGAGTTAAAATAATTAATCTCAAGGTCGATATCTTATAAAGTACTAGTCAACATTGATAAGGCGACCATGCCACAATTGATTTTTTTATCCAAAAGTCTAAAAAAAATAGCTTGTAATTGCCCTGTAAACATGTCAAAAGTATTTTATCGAAAATTTAAAGGGAATTCAACATGTAATTCAACATCCAAACCTAAAACTAGTTTCTTAAATATAAGCATTTAAAATTTAAATACAAAAATATAAAATTATTTATTAAAAAAGAAAAATTGTTTACACTATCATCTTATATTTTATTTCCCCTCTAAACTCTCAAACATTTCCACAAAAGATAATGAAAACACTGAAATGAACATAATTTATTCGACCGCATGAAATTAACCAAAAAATATATCCAGAGATATTCGTTATTAATAATTAAAACGCACTGTATAAATTCAAAATTATATCAGTGACACATCTAACCTCTTCTCATTCTCTCTCCTAATTATCCGTCAACTAAAAATTATCCACGTTAATCCAATGTACGCTGTGTGTGGGTATATACTCGCGGGTGTTTATCACTTTATGAAAGGAGATTGCAAAGGTGAAAGAGGATGGAAGAATGGGAAAGCAGCCGTCGTCGTTCCCGAGACAAGGCGAGCCGGTCGTCGTGGATTAAAACTTTGATACACTGCACCTTTCCCCCAAACTGCGAAAGAGAAAGGATAGAGAGGGAGATGAAACCAAGTTATACGAGAAAACGCAAAGTGAGTCAGTTGGAAGCAAGAGTCCAAACATTCTATAGAGTAGTAACCATGGGATTACATTGAAATGCGAGATGCCAAGGGCTTTTCCACTCTCTCTCTCTCTCTATCACTATATATATATATATACACACCAGAGGATTGAAACAAGTCGCGCTTGCTCGCTCGCGTATTCGAAATAATTATACGGGTGCGAACTCGAATCCTTCTCTCAAATCTTGTCGGGTGGGTGAGAACCGCAAAATACCCTACAAGTGAGAAAGCTTTGACGTACCTCTCGCGGTAATCTCGACGACTAATACACGTGAAAATATTCGTGAAAATTATGATAAACGATTCATCGCGGATCAACATTTTCACTATGGATTTTACTCGTCTTCCTTCTTCCTTTTTTTCTCATCTTTTGCGATATACAGTTTATTAATCCAGAGACATTATTTTTACATTTCTCTTTCCCTCCGGCACTTTTATGCACACACGGGAAGACGAGGAGGTGGGAAAGAAGAAAAATAAAATGTGTAGGGTTTGAAAATTATGCCAATTAAAAGTTTCTCTATATTACTGAAAAAAACTTTTCCGACTTATTATTACTTTGGATATTTCTATAACTGCGGATTTTATACCCTCTAACAATCCTGAAAGATCATATTTTCAACTTTTATTTTTTTTTTCTCTTTTTTTTCGTTACGCGTATAGTACCAATTCTCATGGTGTATTAATTGTTTCGCTTTTATACTTGCCTTACCTTTTTAACGATACTTTTCCTTTTTCTATTTGTAAAGAATTATTTTGGGTAAGTATGAAAATGTATTATTTAATTCATTGATCGATAAAGGATCATAATCTTACCGATAGAAAACGAAATATAATTTAATTCATTTAGTGACAGTAGATCATAATCATAACACATAATCCAAATATAAATCGATTAAGTGTTATTGGATTATAATCATATCCCAATAAATAATTTAATCCATTGAAAGGATAGACGATCGTCATCTTAACCCAATAACCTAAAATATACTTGATTTTATTAAATATGATAATGGACAATATATACCGCATCAAAACATGCAATTGTTGATCATTTTTTAGTATAATTCATAACGAAACTAATTGTTTAAAATTAAAATATTTTGACAACAATATATACTATAATGGATTAAGTTGAAATTTCATATATTACAGTATAATATGGAACGTAATGTCAAGTTTTATATGCGCTAAAGTGTGATGAAGAATTGGCATTACGAAGATGTGTTAACCAAATTACAGGGATCTACTTTTAAAAATGCAAAAATTTTCTGCAGTTATCGAACTAAAAATCTGGAAAAATTCATTCGTGACACTTAAGTAGTATATAGAAAAAGCTGACTGAGAGATTTTTTTTAAATAATTGATTTAAATTAGTTAAAAATTAATAATCACTTTTCGTCGATAACGATTAGGTGAAAATTGATCCTTCCTACACGGAAATGTCGATCATTTAAAAAATTTTGAAAAAAATCATACGTACTATTCAAACCCAATAGAAGAGCGTTACAGAGAGATTATTTAAAAAAAATCAATCCATATTGATAATTAAAAACTAAATAAGGAACTCAATTTTTTAAGTCTCACATCTCCTTAACTGATCAGAATTTGGTTATGTTACGGTATGTATGCACGTAAACCAATTAGAATAACTTTGGTGATTCTCCATGGATTTTAACCAAACTTTGTATTTAATTGTTCTCGTGATCTCTGGAGTCCAATTCACAATGGCGCTCTTTGCATACGAAAATTATAAAAAAATTTTGTTACAAACCCACAACAATATCCTATTGGAATAAAATTACCTGTTCAATTATTTACTATATAAATATAAATTTAGTAAATTAAAAAAAAATGTATTCACGTAAGAAAGATAGAAAATTACCCACTGATCATAGCCTGAATCACAATCAATCATTCCTAGCGCCCTCTATGAAAATATACTAATCTTACGTAGTACAAATAAAACCAATGTAAACTTTACCGATTGAAAATCTAAGATAAAAAGGAAAAGATATTGAGCAATGTTACTCAAAAAAAAAAAACAAAGAGAGAAAGAGCTGTATAGGCGATAACTTGCCTCCGAAAGATACAACCATTAACAGTCGGAGAGAGCACAGCTTGTACAGATGATCGGTAAAGTGCGAAAAAAGGGGTATACCGAGATGACGATTTTTCCGAGAGATCTATATATATATATATATAGTATCTCTCACGTGGCAGTTTCGATATTGGTTTACACACACACACACACACACCGCACGCGGTAGAATCGACAGCTGGGGGGATGCGAGAAGTGTGCCGTGGGGAAAAACCAAAAAGTGGCGAAGCTCGGAATCTGCAAAAAAAAAAAGAGACTTTCGGTTATCTCCTTTTCCCCAAGCTAGAAAGAGCGAGAGAGGAAAAAAAGTGTGTGTGTGTGTGTGTGTGAGTGCGTGTGCGGGGAAAACTCGTTCGCTTCATCTGTCTGGCTAAATTCCGTACGATCCTTACCGCTGTTTTAATTAAATTTTTGGTACGATTTGTTATTTAAAATATTTCCGACAGCTACGAAATTTTCACTCGGGGATTAGTTCGTCTTCCGGGAATTCATTTTACTTCCTTTTTTTCAACTAGGTTTTGTATTAATTTTTTTCCTTTTTTTTTGATACGCGAGTACTCGCCGGGTTTCTTTTTTTTTCTGTCTTTTGACAGCGCCAGTGGAGGGAAGATTTTTCTTTTTTTCGATCCTGTCGAAACACACTTATCAAATTTTACGGTGCGGGTTGTCATTTTTCGTTTCGAGGGATCGTTAATGATGCGACTAAGTGTTTCTTTCAATTTAATTATTTGGAAGGGTTGCTGTAATTTCTATTGGATTGTGGAAAAGAGGAATAATAAAAATTATTCTTGTAAGAACATTTTTTTTATTAAATTTAAGGTTGTGTGTGGCTATTTCATAGGTTGCAATTAACAAATTTATCTTAGTAAAAAATAAGTAACCTATGTATAAAATAAAAAAATTATTAAGTTGTACTTTAATTGTTGACGCTCTTCGTGCTTTTATTCAATTTTAAATTTTATGTCGATCTAAAGGAAACTGACAGAACGAAAAATGATGAAATTTTTCAAAATATTCTGCTTTTAATAAACGTCGTTTTCTTGGTACGCCAACCTCATCAGTTTGTTAAATGGTTTGTAAATTGTCTTGTGATTTAATAAATTAGCTTAAACGGGTTGGCGTATCAAGCCAACAAAACGCCGCTTATCAAAAGCAGAATATTTTGGAAAAATTCATCATTTTTCCTTGTATTGGCCTCCTTTAGATCGACATAAAAATTAATATTCAAAAAAATTATTAAACTGTCTTTAATCCGGTTGTAACTAGGTATGAAAAATCAACATAATTAAATCAATTGAAAATTAATTTAAATTTAGTTTTGTGCGAGAAAATAGATTATGCTGCTCCGATCAAATAATAAAAAATGTTGTCATTATGAACTGACAAAAATTAAGTAACTTAATTAGTAAACCAAAGGAAACCGATTTTAATATATAATAAATGTACATAATTTGTACAATTCGTCGAGAAGCCATTTCGTGAAATTGAACGTGGCCTACAAAATTCCTAGAAATCAATTCTTAGGCACTATTCTTAGACACGTTACAGCAATTTTGGTAAAAATCTTAAAATCTTTCAATCTAAGAAATGCGAGAAAAACTGTATTTAAATACATAACATTTTCCGGTACCGAATCCGGGCCATAAATTATTGCGACAAATTTATCTTAAGCAAGTTAAAGTAAGGTAACGTATCCCTGTTAGAAAATAAAGCATCAGTTATGGTCGGTTCGTCATCTATTGACCATTTCAGGGTGGTCAGAAGATTAGACCAGAGTTTGACCATAGGTTGACCAGAATACGGACTACGCTCTTTAAATTTATAACCTCAAAGGTTGCCTTAATATTTCGTCATTAAACTAAATTTTAGCATATTTGACTTTCTACGCGTTTACAGCAATAAAAATTAAACTATTTAAACTAACAAGGAAACTATTTGCTGATAATCCTCAAATCTCTTATATTAGAGTTCGTATGCAAAAATATCAGTTCATTACCATATGCAGCTATTCAGTGATGAAGCTCAAATCTCTTATATTAGTGTTCGTATGCATAAATATCAGTTCATTACTACTTATATGCTGTTCATCGATGAAGCTTAAATGACTTTTACTGTTGTTCGCATGCAAAATTTCATTTTTAGGGAAACTGTACTTTGAACATGAGCATACACTTAAATTTATTCGATAAAGTTCAAATGATTTATTCTGGTATTCATACACAAGAACAGGATTTCTGAAAAAAAATTTTTTTCAATTGTGAAACTTTATTTCTACAATTTTTCGTTGAAAAATTATCTAAACAAAATGGTTTATTTCATCTATTTTTTTAACAAACTGTAAATATTAAAAAAAATTTATTTGACAAAGTTGTTTTTTTAATTGAAAAAAGTGCTTTTTAGATCAATTTAAGATTTAATTACTACATCCATATATGTTTCATATATACTTAAATACCTTCATATTTTGTTTATTTAGTTACAAGCAATGTATTTGGAAGTAAATATAAGATATGCTAGACAACTAATTATTATAGTATTTAAATTTTAACTTTAATGACTTTTTTGTAATCTTTCATTGTAAAATAAATGTGAAACGCTATTTTTAAAAAGAATAACATTTTTTCTTATTTTGAACAATTAATCAGACAAAACTAAGTATAACTTATTTAAATGTCTAACCTCAAAATCATTCATTATACGCGTACGGTAAACTTATGGTGAAATTCCGTCGGGTGTAAGCGGGGTTTTCCACCAGAAACTTCTCTATTTTCTGACCACCGACCATAAAATTGACAGACATTATGGTCATCGTATGCTCAAATTTCTACCAGGGTAAACATGATATAAAAATCGTCACCATGAAATTTAAAATTTTAGGTTACTTTACGTCTGACAGCTGATTGTCCTATAAACTTAAGGGGATGTCGGACCCAGAAAATGGTCATTTTGTACTTTTCCTTATAAATAAATGAATAAAGTTTTTAAAAAACGCTGAACGCCAAGCCTTTAGGTATGTTTTAAATAATATACCCAAATTTTTCCAGATTTTTAAATCCATATTTTGATCACGATGTTTGGGTTGAAAGATTATGCTTTTTTGGACTAATAATTACCGACCAAACATTGATTACTCAATTATTATTTAAAAAATGCTTTTACGTTAAAAAATCAAAACGTCAAGCCCTTTCTTATGTTTGTAGCTGTCCGTATGAATTTTTTCAGATTTTTAATGCAATATTTTAGATATAATTTTTGGGTTGAAAGGTGCAGATTCCTGTAATTTAGGTCCGACATCCCGTTAACCAGAATGTTTTAAGATATAAAACTTAAATATAAATATTTTAATTCTAAAAAGGTTATTCATTTTTATTTTTTATTTTATTGTTTATATTACACGCAGAGAATATTTGTTTATTTATTTATTAGTTTATGATATTTTTACTATTAAATAATTACTTTGTACGTTCTTTAAGGAGTAGCTAAACTTAAAGTTTTCTAAATTAGCGACATAAACTAGGGGCACTGCAGGCAGATAAGATGTCTCTGTCCGCAGAAAATGTAAGAAAACTAAATTATCAGCTATTTGAAACTTAAATTATTAATTGACCGTCATAGCTATTGTTATCGTAAACAATTTAATTATGTCTGGTATAAAAAATATTTTGTATTTCCAACGCTACATTTGAAATACGGAACGTTGCCACCTATGAATGCCATGCTAGCAATATTTAATCGATCAATTTCTAAGTGTCTAAACGCTTACTTTAAAAACTAAGACAATATTGATGTAGTTTAGGAAGTGTTTCAACAATATTTTACGCAAGTCAGTTCAGTTCTCTCGTAGGTTCATCAAATATCTTTAAACGGAACAGATATCATGCGCCTCAGTCGCGCCATCTGTGCAGATACATGATGCCTGATGTCTTGATGTATTTGGAGATATTTGACGTATCTACGAATCTACTGTCTGACACAAAATATTGCTAATTCAATCCAATTGTTTAGAAATCGATTGTTAAAGTGACATGAAGAACCATTTTTACTAAATTTACGAGTAAAATCTGTTCGTATTCCAACTGTAGCGTTGAAAATACGAAATATTTTTATGATTAAATTGTTTATTGTAACAATGACTATGGCGGTCAATTAATGATTTGACTATCCAATAGCCAATTGTTTAGTTTTTTATACATTATCTGTATTGGACAAGCTCGAATCTCACCTGAGCCAGTCTATGCGGCTAATTTAGGAAACTTTTGGTTTACCCTCCCATCTTCAGTTGATCGTCCTATAAAATGAACCACGACGCGTAACATTAAACATTGCAAATTCATTGCCTCAAATTCACCACCCAATCGCAACAATATCCTCTCCGTAGAAATATACATAATTATCAATAGAAAGGAATAAAAAAGAAGAGAAAGAGAAAAGTGTATAAAAAAGAGATTCCCATCTAATCGATGAGCGGAACTATAAAAATCAAGACTTTCCTTTTGGATTTAAACGAAAGTTTCTCTCGCGTGTACAGTGCACACCTCTCGCTTTATACGGTAAGAAGAAGAAGAAGAAGAAGAAGAGGAACCCATAAAGATTTGGATAGCTCTTAGCTAAAAGAGAAAAGAACCCCTCTCTCTCTCTCTATCTCTATCTTCGTTCATTCTCGAATATATATACATACGTACATACATACCAACTATTCCCCCCCTCCCCCTTTCGGTCACGAAGATCGCACGCGAAAAGTCGTTCGGTCTCTTTCTTGCTTTATTTCGAGGGAGTGTGGAGAGAGTAGAAAAAACTACCAGACGGATCCGGATCATCCGGAATCCTTGGAATCCCCTTCCCCTCCCTCTTTCCGATTTCAACTCGCGAGCACCCTGGTGAATATAACCTATACGTATCTATGTGTATATATATATACATGTTCTCGTTTCTCGATATTCCCGAGGAGGTAATGATCGTAGCAGAGGTGGCGGATCCCCCGCGAGAGACGAAGCGCGCGCGACACGCCGATCGAGTTCTCGAGGGCAGCCGTGGGATGTTCGAAGGAAGAAAACGTGCGCGACGAGAAAATTAAATTAGAGTTACTATTTTTTTCTTTCTTTCTTTCGTCTTCTTTCTTTTTCATCTCGGTTTTCGATGGAAAAAATGGAATTTGTTTGTAGTTATAATTTGACATGTCGTGGTGGATCTTTCGTCCTGGGATTCAACAACTTTTGGTGAAAAAAGACGCGAGACCAGCTAAATATTATATAAGATAAACTTGTTCTTATTATTCTTAAGTCTAATGGTATCTGTTTCTGAATTTGAGCTCAGATTTGAAATTTTTTTCATCGATAATTAAATGTGATCGTTTTAACATGTTTAAAATTCAAGCATTAACCGACTAATACTTAATTTTTGGTGGAAGATTCTACAAATCTGACGACAGATTACGAAACAGCAGGTTTTTTTTGTTAAGAATATGTTTTTCTTTTTCTATAATATACAATTATTCGTTTAACGTCTTTTACAGATGATTAATCAATCGACTGTGAAATGTCCGGTTTATCATTGTAAGAGTAATTTAAACCATGTTTTGATCATTAATTACGGATTTATTGTAAATTTTTAATGGTTTAAAACCAACAGTTTTTAACCAAAAATCGATTCACTAATTCCTTAATTTCTGCTAGAGCAAACGTCGTGAAATATTTATCAGTTTCCTTGTATCATCTGATATCTAATACTCCTTCATCTTAAATCAAATAATAATATTAAAATAACGTTGATGCAATTGTTTACTCAGTTATTTAGAGATAAAGGGAGTAAAATAGACGTTCATTCCTGCGGGTAAAGGTTGCAGTAATTCTCCCAATGGAATAAACGTCTATTTTACTCCCGCGGGTTAGTATAAAACTTTCCACTTTTGTAATAAATAAAATAATTTTTAATAAATTTGAACACCTGAAGAAGCAGACAAATTGCATCCGAAACGTTAAGCAATTAATTACCTACATAGATTCGTTAAAACAATTGAAAATCCTTTCAAAATATAACTTTTCACCCCCTGATCATTTTGAAAAAATAATATTTTTTATGTTAATCATCTAACAACTCCACATTATTGACTTCAAATAAGGAAATAAAATAATATTTTATATACAATAAATAAAAAATATGAATAAAAAATCTAAATAAATAATAAAATTTTATATTATATTTTATATTTTATATACTTATATAATTTTATTTCCTAAGGCGTAAAAGTAATTTTTACTCCCGACACTAACTTTTCCGAATTACACTTACATTTATTGTCCTCACATTCACGTTGTTGTCTATATAAAAACATTAACCAACACATTTCTAGTTAAGATTTGAAGTTTTTTGATTATACAGAAGCACAAATATAATAAAACGGGAGGAAACGCCTATTTTAGTCTTTTGGTGCATAAATTACTATTTCACCCTGATCTTCTAAAAAGTTCATTTTGGCTCTTACGGAGGGAGTAAAAACATATTTCATGCCCTGTACATTAACTTTATTCCCCGCAAGCTCGCGTTACTCTTTCTGTATTTGTAGATTTACTTAATAACATGTACTTACTTCAGCCTGATTATTATTAAAGCATCAAGTCAAATAAAATATAGTTGTTGGATAAACTGGTTTTTGTTTAAATTGATTTTTGTTTTTTTTTATAATAATTCGTTCATACATGCCAATAAAAATATTCATTAATTCTCGAGAACCATTCCCTTATCAAAATTTACGATCTTTTCGCACATTTTGAGGTTATGTTCAAATTTACGTTAAATTTTTAGGTATAAGGAATAATAAATATTTCTGATTAAAATTTATAGCAGACAGATGGATGATTAATAAACTAAGAGCAATCATTTCTTATAATTTCCTTTAATAACGCTGTCTTTCAATAAAGTTAATTTTATATCTGATGCCTTACGTCGATAAAGTAGAAAGGATACAAATTTAATATGACACCTTTTTTGCATATATATGTATATCGACTTAAATCCAACGACGTAAATAAACCTTTTTTTGGAAAAAGTTCCTTTACTTTTTTTACAAGATCTATATATTGCATAGATCACTAAATTGACAAAAGTCTAAATCGACAAAATCGTCCAAACGATTCTTAGTTTTTTAAACGCATCTGAGGTCACTTCGATGAACACGCAACGTTTGTAATTGACATATCCTTTGAAATTAATATAACACGTACCCTAGAATTGTAAATAATGAAATTATACCAATTAATAATTTTTAATGTATTATTTAGTATTATTTTCATAAAAATTCCGAATTACTGTTTCAGATATTTTTCTATTAGCGTTGAATTTATCAGAATGTTTCGCGAATGGGGGAGTGCCGAATTGGCATACATAATGCAAAAATGACTGTGCTTCGTAGATATCGATTAAACTCTTATATTTCTAATATTTAGTAACTTTACAGTGTGAAGCATTTTAAATTTAACACTTAGTTGTTCAGCGAATAGCAAAAGATGGTTTTTTGCATGTAATTAAGCTAGGTATACAAGTATAAAGATAAACATTTATTTAGATCCAATTTTGGGTTTTTTGGATACTTTTTTTCTGAATTTGGAAAAGGTTTTACAATAAGAATTTAAAAAATCTTATTTTCATTTGTGACTTTTTTAGTTCTCATTTTCTCAAAACGATGATTTCGTACCATAAGGACAATAAATAAATAACGATCTTTTTAATTCGAAATAATATCAATGAATTAGTTAAGAAATGAGTATTATAACTTTTCGGATCACACTTCGTGTTTTTCCAAATTATTTTCAAATCTTAAATTTGAACTTTCGAAATATTTTCTGATATTTTTTCCGTTACTGTTGAACGTACTAAAATGTTTTCCTAAAAGGGGATATACCGGTTTGTCATACCCAAAAATGATCACAAACATAATTTGTTATATTCTTGAAAGAATTTTTCGATTGATTTAACGAGTTAATATATTTTTTTAACGTTTCAGAGACAATTTGTCTCCTTCTTCAGGTACTGATAGTTATTTAAAATTATTTACTTATTACAATGACCACATATGCCAATTTGTTAAATGTTCTTGAAGCGATTGTCAGCAAGCAATAATAGATATCCCAAGTTCTTTTATTCAAAGAAAGACGCCGTATGACCTCCATCGCCGATAGGCTCGACAGTTAAAAGCAGAAAAAGAACAACATTCAAATAATAAAAAAAAATTAATATATATCCAAAACATTGAACAAACCCAAAATAATTTGTCAGAAAAACGTATATTTCCGATAATATGATCACACATACACAAACAACCTCAAACTAAACATTCCTCTCTTCTTACAATTCCAAGGCATAAACAAATTCCCATCCTCCAATTACTATTCCATTAAAAAAAAAGTTCATTCCATATACAAACGCACACAAACACACATATACTAACCTGTACAATCCACTCCAATAATATACATACCCTGGTGTAAAACGAAAAGCAAAAAAAGAAAATATCCATATATATCCAGAAATGATAGTTATTTACTTGGTGCAGGCGTATATACATACACACATATGTGCTAAATCTGATAATAACCGAATAGGTGGTGTACACATATAAGGCACGGAAGCTCGGGTAATTAAACCCGTAATTCGCAAACCGAATGAAAATGAGAAAGAAGGGGAGTTACACACCTTTTGGTAAAGTTTGATCCCTTGGGGTAAGAGAGAAAAAAAGAGACCGGTATAGAGAGAAAGAGAGAATCCACATGTGTGTCTGTGTGTGTGTGTGTGTGTATACCTATATATACGTGGGCAATTTGTGCTCTCGTGGACGAAAAATTATGCGCTCGAGAGACTCGTCGGACTTTATCATAAAAAGAAAAAAGGAAGAGGAAATTTCACCACCACATATATATACACACACACGTTTACGTATATATATATTCGCAATGGGTGAGAAGAATATACGTGTATCTATGTATGTATATGGTATAGAATTACGTCAATGTAATTTTAGGTACTTAACGCTATACGTTCGTGGAAGATGAACAGAATTGCGTTTCCCTCGGATTTTGACGTACACACATATACCCACACACACATACGTAGTGATGGGAACTTGACTGAAAGTGGTTCCGTATGTTTGGTTCGAGCAAACACAGACGTTTCCCTACATATACCCGCGTGTATGTGTGGGTTTGTCATTTTGAATTGGTCTATTCTGACGATTAATTTGGTTGATCATCCCCTCTCCCTACCTATCGTTCAATATGTATCGAAGAAAGTTGTTATTCAATTTGGACGGTGAAACAAAAGTTCGACTTGGACTCTATCATCGATTGTCGTCACTCGAACAAAAATAAAAGAAGAAGGGTGTGTGCAGTCAAAAGCACTGGAGTCATGCAAATGTGATCGTTCCACCAAATTTATATATGTGGAACAGGATGAAGGTCCAGTGAGATCCCTCACTCTTGATCTATTCGTCCCCCTTTTGCAGTCGTTCCTGCTACTTTCGTAAAAACGATACCCAGCTGGTTCTTTCATAATGGACATTCTTATGATTACTTTTCGTTCGCTTCTTTATTTTTTTTTTCCTTCCTTCTTTTCAACCACGTGGATGTACGATGTTACATTTGTGGAATTATATCTGTTTAATGTAGTAATTATTATATACTAATTAATTAGTAATTTAATTAACGTTGTATATATATGTATGTGAACCTAGATTGAGAAAGGACGTTGATGGACAAAACCATAATAATTTAATTAACGATATTATGCATCCATGTATTTCGTCAATTAGTGTTAAAATTGTCAGGGTAAACAATTTTTGTTTTAGATTTTAAGTATTTCTGGATATAATGTTGATGATTTCGATGTTGATGAACAAAGTTGTAATGATTTAATTAGGATATAATAAGGATGAGCGTATAGATTATATAAAATTTTTGTTTTTATCCATGTATTTTTAAAAAACTGTTAGTATCTATTAGATGATGTTAATAAATTTATTTCATCATTTTTTCTCAAATAAGGATAAAAATGTTCATTCTACAAAAATTTGTTTTTAAAAGGATGTCAGATTCAATTAGATGAAAACATCGTAATTTAATCAAGGACGTTTCGATGAACTTATTTTATCTTCATAGATTGTTTAATAAAGATTCAAAATCTCATTGAAAAAAAATTTTTTTTTATCTAAATCATTTTAAGAAGATGTTAGTAACAATTAGATATAAAAATAATAATTTAATTAAGGACGTTTCGATGGACTTCTTTATCCTCATTTTTTTATTACATAAAGATAACAATATTTATTTTCCATCCAATTACTTTTGAAAGGTTCAGCATCAATTAGATGAATCTTAATTATTGACATTTGAATGGTTATTTCCCTTTTCATTTCAAAAAACCTTAATAATTGAATTACGGACATGTCGATAAATATCATCAACTTACATAACAAAAAATATTGTTTGCATCAACAGTGTAAAAATTGGAAATGGCTGTCAATTAAAAATTATTTTACTCATAATTAGTGAAATAGTTCATATGTAACATAATCCAAATCTCGCCAAAAATAATGAAATATTATAGTTTATATAATCAAAATATCATAAAAAAATCAAACATTAAATTCGTTTCCTCTCAACATACAATTAAACATAAACAAAAAAATTAAAAAATATCACCATAAATTTGTACCCCATTAATTGACGAAATAGTACATACAAACCTAATTCCAATGACAAAGGAATATTCCACAATTTAAAATTACAACCCTACCCATCAAAAATCAATTTTACATCTTTCAGCCTATGTTCAATTACCTCAACGAAAAAAAAACTAATTTCTTTTACTTCATCATCGGATCGTTCCACATTTCAACGTCTCATTCGTAAAAAAAAGGAAGAAGAATCCCGTTTCCACACCATTTACTCGTTCGCGCGATACCGAAAATAACGAACGTCAATCCTTAAAATGGAAAACATCCAAAATTATAAATGACAACGTTAAATATTCAAAATCTGGAGAACGATGTATAAAGTTATAATTAAATCGCATTAATACAGTTTGCACAAGGAAGTTTACCAACAGTTACATGCCCATTACGCAAGATAACAGGAAAACATTCTAAATATAAATATATATATTCAAACATTCGGAACTATAAATACAGGTGGAAATCTTTGAAAATTCCGTCAGATTAATTAATATGCAATTCTTAAATAATATATAGGAAGAGAGACGACAGTACAACTTGACGATAATGCGACAGTTGGAAAATTAATATATATTTTCGGGGTAACAATTAAAAGGAGGTTAATGAAATTACACGAAAATTTTCCGGGGATAGCAGATTTTGCAATTTCCGTGATCCTCCATGACGTTTATTTACGTTACGATACGGTAAATTGACACGAGAGAAAATCGTGACTTTTTTCTTTTATCGTCGTGGTTGTAAAATGTGTCGATGTGTGTGTATAATACATACTCGAAATTATTTTCCAAATTGTATATACGTGGAACTATGGTTGTCGAAACGTATTAACGTTGATATATTCTGGATGTGTAGGTCGTCATGTGGAATTCGAATTTTTATTTCGAATTTATCAATCGTTTTTTAGTAATTGATATACTAAACTCACAAATTTTGTTACTTTGTATATGGATATGTCGTTACGGGATTCGTAAAGATTTTTAAAGCGATGTGTATATGTGATGTACAAGGGAAAATAAATACTATGAATTGATTGACAGACGTTATGAAATATTTTTAAGAATCAAGACACTGATCTAAGAAATTTTTGACAAGTTTTAGGATATAGAATTATAACTATAAATGATTTTCGTCAGCCTACTATACTAATGTACCAAACTTTCTAGAAGTATTCTACATTAAAAACGCACACTATTTCTCTTTAGCATTTTTTTCTAAATCAAAAAATGACAGAAATATTTTAGTTCGAAACTAATGATCAATTTTTTACGAATTTGTTTATAACTAAAAAAAATCGTAGGTAGATAAACCCAACGGCATTCGAAAAAGAGACAAAGTACCTTTATTTCTACAGGTTTACATTACCAGAAAAACCACTTTAGGACGACACATTAAAAATATGTTTAAGAAGTTAGAGATTCAGCTTGATGAAGATAGAAGAAATAATCCATCGAAACATCGCCGTTTAATAAAATTATTTGGTTTGTTCGTCAAAATTGAATACAACACCCCACATTTGAAATTCATTTGCATGGACGATTAATGTCTCCGTTTCGATAACGAATAAAGGTGTAAGTGGATACCTAATAGCCTTTCATAACCCTATCAATATTTCATAATCGCATCGACATCCACAAAAAATAACTTCTCAAAAAACCATCTCCTCACCAATCCATCTATACCATCCATTCCAAAATTCCAACAAGGATAATAACACCGACAAAAGAATATCATCATCAAAGTCACACGCGCAAACTGGTTAACAATACGACAATAAAAAGATAAGAAAGCAGGAAAAAAAAGAAGAACCACCCAAGTACTGAAAAACACCGTTGAAATTTAAAAGAGGTGAAGAAAGCTTGAGCTTTTAACGTTACGGCGTTGAATAAGAGAGGACCATATCAGAAAAATGTCTCGAGTGTTCTGTATAAATGAAAAAAAAGAAGAAGAAGAATAAGAAGAAGAGAGAGAATTGAAAGGAAGAGAAACAAAATATACATATATACATATATATATATACATATACATCGAGAAAGCACAAACAGAGAGAAAGAGGGGCTGACTCGCATTCCAAGCAGACTCGGTGAACCGGGTTCATTATTTTCTCGTTATAAGTTTCTACAACTCGGGCTTGTTGTCGTAACGTTGTTAACGCGGACGCGCCGCGAATTGTTAAATGCGGGAAACGGAGAGAAAGAGAGAGAGAGAGAGAGAGTGCTATACGCTCACACCAGTGTTAACCATTGAGTGTGTCACGTGCGAATTCTCTCTCTCTCTCTCTCTCTCTTGCTTCTTTTAGGCGGTTTACCTTTGTTTCTCTCTTTCACCCTCCTCCCTTTTTTTCTATAAATATATATATATATATATAAACAACACAACACCACGCTGCTTCCGTAGTCCTGACGCGGATTTTCGTAACGAACGAGCTTCGCGCAACTAGTTGCAACAAGAGAGAGAGAGAGAGAGAGAGAGAGAGAGAGAGAGAGAGGGAATAAGATAGAGGGATACAATGTGCTAGAGTGGTGGGAAGGGGGTGCACCCCCCCCCCTTATTTCCTTGATTCAAGAGGTCTATGCACTGTATATACGACTGTTATTCTATTCCGCTTCGGGGATATATTTTACTTTTCTTTTTTTTTTGTTATAATTGTTTATGTCTTATTCTACGGAGAGGATATTGTTCGTTGTGTATTATACTTTGTGTGCCTCTTTTTTTTCGAGGCTCCTTTTTGGAATAGCGATGAGGGTGCCTCGACTATTTTATTCGGAAGTTTTTCTTTGCTTTTATTTTTAGGTGGTTAGGAGGCGCTCCGAGAAGATAATGTTCATTTTATTAATTGAAAGAGGAATTGTTTTTTTTTTATTTATTTTTTTTTTTTCGTGAGTGAATAAAGAGGTACGTGTTTAATTTTTCTATGATTGATGGGAGGTGGGAAAGGTTTTTATTGTCAGGTCCTGATTTATACCCTAATATCTGTAGTGTGATTTACGGGATGTATTGGTTAAATTTTTATTATTTATTTTTTAATCAACAAAAATTTGACATGTTTAAAAAAATATCTGTAAGACTCTTCCATTTGATTTAAAGGGATGTCAGTACATGAAAATTTTATATGTTAATGAGTTATTATTTTGAAAAATGTGAAAACGTCAAGCTCTTGTATTTGCTCTAAGCAATATAAATTAATTTTTTTAACTTTTTAAATTGTCTATATTAATATAATTTTTCTGTTGGAAACACAAAACTTCATTACTTGATATTAGTTAAATTTTTTTTTTAAAGACGATTTTATTTCAGATACCGATAAATTGTAATTTTATAATATACGCATCAACAAATTTATCAATAAATAAAAAATCCAAATTTATTTTAATCATTTATTTAACCGTTTTCAACATTGAAAACACTTTACTAACTTATAAATAATAATTTTTCATAATTTAAAAATATTAAAAGAAATATAATTACAGTCTTGATCCGATTCCTATTATCTTTTATCAGAAATATCTCTCTATAAATTCGTTAGAGTGAAAAATTACTTCAAAAACTGAGTGACTACATTTTTGAGTAAAAATTTCACTTGTATTCAGTAACTTTTTTATACGAAAAATGAAATTTATATTATTAATTAAAATGTTAATTTAATATTTGACTAATTGTTGTAAATTCTGATTTTATAGTAATTTTACAATACAATATTCTACGTTAGTTGGCTCTTTTTCATATGTGTCCAGAGCTACTATTTACTATTACATTCAGAAGGGATTTTTCCCAGTAAGTTG
Organism: Theocolax elegans; assembly: GCA_026168455.1. Classification (NCBI taxonomy): domain Eukaryota; kingdom Metazoa; phylum Arthropoda; class Insecta; order Hymenoptera; family Cerocephalidae; genus Theocolax; species Theocolax elegans. Next base: position 1,722,080 of record CM047426.1, on the reverse strand, counting down.
ATAAAATATACTTCTACTGTTTCTAGGCTGAGAAAACATAAGTTACCAATATATTCCAGTATTCAATTATAGAAAAATAATAATCTGATTTATGGAACTGTAGTTGCACGTTCCCCTATTCATCCAAATAGGCTGGAAAAGTTTTAATTCTCTTAGAAAATGAATGAAATGGTATGAGCTTCTAAATATTAGATAAACTAGATTATAATTGAATTTATTACAATTAAATTGCTGTGCCTAACAGCAAGTAAGCGAAGCAAGTAACAAAAAAATTATTAACTTTCATAGATTCGGCATTTTAAATTTGTATTTGTTGTAAAAAAATGATCAGAAATGGTATCAACTGATGTCACCAATTGATTATGGGATGAAGGTCGATCATGAGTCGAGCTACTATAGTGGCTTTCCGGTCTCATAAAGGTTAAAATATTTTTATTCTGAATTGCCGATATCTGATCACATATATTCCGTGGCTACATTTGCTCACATTTCGACATCCACACATTTCTTCGATATAACTTGCCAATCAGGACCAAAGTACATAATTACCATCCTCTGTTCTGAACAATATCTGAACTTACTACAATTTTATTGCTAAAGACAATTCGTCAATATCAACTACATGCACATACTAAAAGACTCTCCTTCATTCTTATCGATATATGCCAAAAAAAAGAAGAGGGTCCACATCCACGTAGCCGTAAACGACATGTACATAGATATATATATATGCATATACTTTGCAGAAAGTACGAAGTGTATTCAGGCAATGAGTAAAGGGAGAGATGATAGTAGTGTGTTGGGTTTTCGCGAATGTCCGCGATATTCTGTAACTGACGTGTTCGAGTTGGTCACGAGGCTGTGAGGGGGGCAGGTACTATACAACCGAGGTAGCACACCGGGTTCAACGGTTTGCGAATATTATTGTACGTGGTTATGGCAATGTACAGATGCTCCCACCTCTCTCACTCCCACTGCGTAATTTCGCGGACTGCCGGAGAGATAATTGCTCTTTGCTCCTGACGTTCGGACCGGGTCCCTCTCACACTCTCTCTCACTCTCTGGATGCAAGTGGGCGTAAGCTAAAAGAGGGGGCGGAGGGGGTTTGGTAAATGCATCGGATTCAGAAAGGCCGAGAGAGAGAGAGAGAGAGAGAGAGAGAGAACGATGGTATAACGATCAAGTGAGAGAAACTTTGTTATGAGAGACAGAGACAGAGAGAGAAGAGTTTGAATAACATCGATTGACAATTGACATTCAATAGCTACAATCTCGGATGGTATAGGTACAATACCGATGCTCTGCCAATTAACCATCAGTGCTTAACCATAAACTATGTGTAATCCTTTATGATTATTCGCTTCTTGCTTTCTACTTCAATCTTCCGTGTCAATTTTCCATTTATATACACATTTTATATCGCTGTGTGTTTTGTTGTACAGCAATAGTTAAATATTATACATTTTATTACAATTAATTATTAGTTTGTTATATAATTATCACACCAGTTTTTGGTCAAATAAGCAGATATTAAGTAATGTGCTGTGGTAATGGACTGAAAATGTGTATACCGTACCATACTTATAAACATATAATAATTACAATATAGTAAATTAAATATCCATAAATAATACATCGACTTTTTACTTGATATATTGCTGCATAAGGTTATGTCAAAATTTTCTTATATCCAAAATTATTCATTGTTATATCTAAAAAAAAGTACAATAATTAGGTATTGGTCAGAAATTGGCTGTGATACCGTATCATATATTTTTTTTACTAAGAATTCACAATGCTTATGCTTAAATTATGAATCTTAGCGTTTAACTAGATATGTTCTTTTGAAAAGGAATATCGAACATTTATTTCAATCCACTTATTTATTAAAAGTACGTTTACTCGAAGAAAAGATTTTTTTTTAATTATTCAAAGTACTACACAACTTACTCAGAATTAGTTTTTCGAGACACGGTAATTACAAAGATATATTTTTACAAAAACAAAACTGGTTAAGAAAAATCTCTACGAAAAACGTTTTTGATGAAATTTGTTTGCAACACTGCAGTCTCCGGGAAATTATTTCGGAAGAAAAAAAATTTCCTAAGAATTATTTTTTCGAAATATTTTTACGAAAACAATAATTTTTGAGATACATCTTTTCAAAGAACAGTACTTTTAAAGAAATTTGTACAAAACACTGCTCATTCCGAGAAATTTGTTTAGAAAAAAAATTTTTTTTATCATTTCATTGAATGACAACATGTTTTACTAAATCATTTTTTTAAGAAACATATCTTCTAATAACGGTCTTTTCTAAAAGAAAAAGATGTTACTAAGTAAAAATTGATTTGAAAATATTTCTTCAAACAATGATATTTATGAAGAAATTTGTTTAAAACACTGTATATTCCAAAAAATATTTTTAGAAAGAAAAAATTTTTAAACGATATTTCTTTGAATAACAGTCATATTAAAAAATGTTATTATCGAGAAAAGATTGTTCAAAATACATCATTTCGAAAAACGATATCTTCGAAGAAATGAAAAAGCACGTTCGGTTATATGTTTCATTAATTTAAAAATCTAACCTACAAGAATTGGATCAATTCTTAAGAGTGTTCTATACCCCGCCAGCGCCCTCTAGTTTGAGAAAAAGTTTCTTTGTAATTTTTAGATTATTTAAGACAGTCAAATTAAAGGAAATTAAGTATTCCCACGTATAAAATGGTATAAAGATTTATCTAACAATTACTTTGATTGGTATTGTAGAGAAAAATTGATATCGCGGTGGACAATTGTCTGCTATTGAATTTCGCCACAGTCAAGTTAGATTTTCTCTATAAAAACGTACCTTCAATTTTTAAAATTATTATCCAAAAACATATTTAAATAACTCTTTTTATCATTTTACACGTGGGAAAACTCAGTTTTCTTGGATCTAACTCTAGTAAATTAGCTAAATACAAACAAAATTTTTCTCAGACTAGAGGTCGCTGACGGGGTATAGAGCACTCTTAAATACAAATTTCGTATACAAAATGTTTATCGCCAATAAATCTTTAACATCCAAAAAATAATGATTTAATGAAAATTTAAAATTCGGATTTAACAATTTAATTTTACAAAACCTATCTATATTCAATATTTAGATGTTACGTTCATCTCCAGAAAACGCAAAATTAATGCAAGAAAAAATATTAGCATTACATTACAATAAAACGCATATATATACACTACGTTAAATTCAATGAGACACAACAAAAAAGAAAATAATCCATATCGATCCGGAGCATTACAAAATTAATTACCATATACTCGAAAAAAAAATAATCTACATTCAATCATCCGATTAATAATTTAGTAGTATCAACCAACGGCAACACAATATGTATATATGATTAAAGGTGTATAATGTAAAACCATTAATCATCATTATTTATAAGGATTAAAATTTCCCCCGTTAAAATTACCTAGTCAAACGTTTTCTCGTACACGAATATATACAGTGAAATTCAACGAACAAACCGAAAAGCAAGACAGTTAATTCCACTTCTATATATACTCACATACACACACATATATATATATATATATATATATACATCCATTCCCTCTCCCCCAGTGTATCTCGATTAATGCGGTTCTCTCGGGGTAAACAAAGAAGATAGAAAGGCAATCCGTCCAATAAAGAGTTCCTCTCAATAAAACGTTAATTTTCACGGTCAACCAAATGTCCGCATCGTTTTTTCTCTCTTCCTTTTTCTTTTTCTTTTTATTCCTCTCTTCTCCCTCGGACCGGCTATTCTTCTTTTCTTTTTCTGTTAGAATACACGATGGAAGGACGTTTGCTCGACATTCAACGTTCCTTCGCTTTAGTCGTTTCATGCAAACCGGAAGAGAGAGAGAGAGAGAGAGAGGAGAGAGGCGGAGCAATAAGCTCGCCGTCAGGGACAACCGGCAGTCCCGCAGCGATCTATTACAGGTACTGTAGAAAGAGAGAGAGGAGAGTTTCCCAGGCAATGAGGTTGACGTCTTGGCCAGACTGTATACACAACTCTCTCTCTCTCTATGTGTATGTGTGTGTGTTTAAAGGGAAAAATACTTCGATTTTCGCGAGCTCTCGAATGACATTTTGTCTTGGCCTTTGTCTCGAACGATTTCTCTCTCCAAGTTTTATCTTATACATATATATATATGTACGGATGAATTTACGTGAAGTTTTTTTCAGTTTTTTTCTTTGATTTTTAACGAGATCCTGTGAGACTCGCCTTCTTTTTTTGTTGTTGTTTCATATTCGAAGGTTATATATTTACTTGGCTTGGTGCGAGAGCGAGTTAATGCGGTTTATGACTTTCAAGGTTAAATCGAAAGTGATCGTAATGTTCGTTTATAATACTACGTTGGCGTACACGTATATGCTGGTATAATTTCGTTAATTATAAAAATCTCGTTCATCTTGCGGTGAAGTTGTAAGGTGTTTTAACTGGATAAATCAGGTTACATTTTTTTACTTCAAATATATTATTTTAAATAAATATATTTATCTTATTCGGTATAAAATATTATTTCTTCAAATTTGCAATTTGTAGAATTGAATGAAGTATATTATTACTTCAAATTTTTATTTTCAATAAAATATTATCTCATCGAATTTGCAATTCTTAGAACGTAATGAAATAGTATTTCCTCGAATTTGCAATTCTTAAAATATAATAAAATAGTATTGTAGTTCGTAATTCTTAAAATTTAATGAAGCTAATTTCTTCAAATTTGCCATTCTTGGGATTCAATGAAATATTATTTCTTCAAATTTGCAAAATTCTTAACATTCAACAAAATATTGTTTCTTATAATTTTTATTTCTTAAAATACGATTCCAAATTACCCCAAAATTGAAAATTCTTTGAAGACTATAAAATGTTATTTCTTCAAGTATTTTTTTTCACATCTTTTTTATTTACGTTCCCGGTTTGCATTATATTCTGAGATGTACTAATCAAAATTAATAAATTTTACTAAAATCTGCGTATCATAAAAATATTAAATATTATATCGAATTGAAAGATATATATGCGGATTAAAAGAAAAAAATATATTACTGAATTTTGAGAATTGTAAATTTGACAAATAATACTTGAAGACATGTTGAAATTTTGATTTTATCACTTGGTGTTTTTTAATATTAGTATGATTAGAATTATCGATCTTTCCAAGTCAGAGGCGAAGGTAAAAAAAGAAAATTTTAACACATTTTTCTTTTTTTGTAACGTTTCGGTAGACAATGAGAGACAATGAGAGTTACCCTCTTCAGACTGTGTAAAATATTTTTTCTTTAAGCTTTTTATTCAATTAATTTTTCTTTTGAATAAATTTATTACAACAAAAATTATAAATTATTTGCAGCTCTTTAAAAAATCGAGAACTCCGAGATACTTAAATAAAAAAAAAAAGAAAACAAATGAGAATCGCCAATACTTATATTCGAATTTTCAATTATAACCATTACCCCAGAACCATCAGGAACAACTGACAAATCGTACAAGTCATGTCAGGGAGTTAGTATATCGACCAAAAAATGAAACAAAAAAAAAGAAAAAAAAACGCTAAGAGAGAAAAGAAACACACCGACGGAAAAAGGCAAAAGACAAGTTAGTACAAATACCGTTGGCCAAGGCGTTTAGCAAATTAAAAGTTAATGTAGTATAAGCGATCCCGTCGCAAAATTAATTCATGAGCGAAACTTGGTAGCTGCTGCTGCTGCTGCAACGTTAGTAACTTGGCCCTCTATACCTCGAGCCGTAAGGCAAACCGCGGTCAATTCTCATCTTCTACCCCCTCCCCCTTCAACCTATATATATATACATACACCCTCTCGAAACCCTCAAGCTGTCTTTGCGACGCTCGTTGCGAAACTTAAATTGCTCTACATCGAAAGTTAACTTGTTCATTCTTCGAAGCGGTACGAATTCTTTAGCCCCCTCCCCCCCTCTTCTTTTTATCTTAACGGAGGCAAACCCCGGAAACACGCGGTTCTTCGGATTGTTTTATTATTACCTTCAAGGGGAGGAGAAGGAAAAAAATGAGGTTAGGAACCACTGTTTACGGGGTATCGTCAAGTGTAATAAATGATTTTTCCCAAAAATTGGTCATGGCATGTGTAACTTCGCGCGTGTGTGTGAAAAACTTTTACAACTGGATAATGGAATTTTAAAGTTGTTACGATAAACTGTTTATAAATAATTAAATATTTGGGTATAGAATGGTTATTTTATGTATATTCAACTTGGTACTATATTTGTTCATATAAATTAATCGTTTGGTGATGCGTATGTAAGAAAATTAATTTTCATGGAAAGAAATATTAAGTAAACAGAATATGAACACTTCAAATAATATCTAGTAGTTTAAATCATTCCCAAAATTTAAAAGATGTTTCCGAAAATCGTTAAACTTACTGATTCTTTGATCCCGGACTCGACAACGGAAGTGTGATTCATATATCGGTAATAAAGAATGTCGCGTTTTGTTCGAAGGTCATGACTCTCGTTGAAAACATTTCGTTGATAACATTTCAATTCGAGTATTATGAACTCATTCAGAAGACAAAATAATATTTGACCCATTAACAAGTAAGACATTGTACTAACAATAATTTTTTAAAGCTTCTTTTCAGACAAGAAAGAACGTAGAAAAATTTTAGCAAAGGTCGTATCTGACGTTTCTTTTTAATCAGCTCTTATAAATGGCAAAGTCCAAATATGGCCAATTTCTCGAAAAATAGATAATAAATTTAGAGATTTCTAATTTTATAAATTGTTTATTACTGTTTTTCGTGAAAACCGCGTCATAATATACAATAATACGTTGGATATGGCTTTTGCTAAATTTTTTTAACCTCATTTCTCGTTAAAAAAAGCCTTTAAAAAGTTGTTATAAGTTTGGCGTCACGGTCGTTAATAGGATAATGAATATATTCGTCTGGGAATACAGGAAAATTCAATATACTTTGAAAGTTTCTGTTTCTAATATATTTCTTTGCGTATATGGGTCATTTTAAACAAAAGTTTAATTTTATATTAAAGAAGGCTTCTTTATTCTGCATTCACTTCTGTTGGATAGTATCGCAGTTCATCTTGCGACAGGCGTCCAAGGTAAGATCTTCACTTCCTTAATGAGGTGTCCTAAATTAAAATTACAACCATAGTGAACGAAGAGTGCAAGGAGTATTTTTCAACTTATAATTAGATTTAATTCGGATAAATCGATAATATATTATTTTATTATTTGCACAACATCACCGTATGATAAATTTTGTTACATCGCACTATGGCTAGTGGTTGTTCCTACCGCTAGAGGGAGATGAGCATCTCTCTACACTCGATAAAAATATTGTCTTTTTTTTTTAATATATAAAATATATATAGCCGTAGAAGATCTTGCGTCTAGAATTAAGGATGAAACAACTATAATTTTTTGAAAAAGCTATACTCTGGGAAAATGTGTCAAAGACAGAGAATGAAGAGTGAAAATAAATTAGATATTTGTTTGAAAAGACTACAATAAATAATTTTTCTTATATTATATTTGTAGTTAAGTAAATTGATATATTAATTTAATAATAAAGGTGCGACATCCTGATGAGGATAATGTCTTAACAAATACCAACATCCTTGACATATATAATATAACCTTTGGGGTGTTCATCGTATTAAATATTTGAGTATAAAATATCGAAATTTCAACTTTACGTATAAAAACATATCGTTCCGTGATACCATATACCAAGAAGGAAGAATTTACGGTAGAGGAATGACTGTTTTTTTAGCACCCTGCGCTTTATGTGTGAGAGATAGAGAGAGGAAGAAACATCGGTAAGTTTTCGGATGTTAGTGACAAGGAAACCCTATATAAATCGTCGAGTATTTGCACGCGTGTTTTCTACATTCCCTTCCTCTCTCTACTATATAGGAGTGTGAATATTCTCGGGAAGTTGCTCTTATACTAGCATTCCCAAGAGAATCGTCGATATCGCTTGGAGCGCGCACGAGACAAGACTACTCGACGCTTGGAGAAAGCTCACGACGACAGCCATACCGGCAATAAAATCACTTGTTGGATTTCCGAGTCCAGAGAGCGAGGCGCCAACTACTTTCTGGACCTGATTTACGTCCCTTCTTCTTATCTTTCTTTCTATTTTTTTTTCTTCTACTTCTACTACGTCCATTCTTTTCTTCCTCGTTTTTTGAGTAATTCCTGTCGCTGGAATATTCGGGATAAGTTATTGTTAAAGTATTTCGAACGGAGGAAGATTTTGAGGCACCTTTCAACTATATTTAATGGTGGTATATTTCGTTTTGCGAGGAATCGCCCATTCGTGACGTTCGTTGAATTGTTACAGCGAATTTTTTAATTAAGATCGTTTCAATGCGATTGGTGGTTCGTGAAGAATTTTTGGTTTATTGGAATATTGTACTTTGAATTTCTTGATTTTACGGTAAGTTTCACATGCGGATTTTTTTATCCATCAGTTGAGTTATTCACTATTTTCATACTATTTTTAGATGTACGTGCAAACTGATCTAAATTATAGGGATCTACGGTTTTTGACTTTAAAAGGACATCGGTATATAGAAATCGATATATTGATAGAAATGGCAGTTTTTAATTTTTATCGGTAAATAAAAAGGTTTTTCGTTTTTGTTGGTAATTTTATCAGTAACTAACATTGACAATAATATTGATAGTAACTTATATGTATAAAATATACTTATCGGTCTTTCTGAACCAAAACTTGACTTTAAATTAAAGGAACCTTATTTTAACAATTTGTCCACTATGTTTAGTAGAATTCCCTAAAGTATGGCATTCTAAAAAATTATAGGCGTTTCGTCCTTGATCTCCAGTTTGACATTTCAGTAAGGTAAAATTTGTCAGTACCTTTGTTAGTAGCATTGCATGAGCTTGGTTGATAATGTTGTCAGCACCATTGTCAGTAGCTTTGTTATCAAAATTGTTTGTAGCTTTGACAATAATTTTGACAGTACCTTTGTCAATAGCTTTGATAGTAGCTTTATGATTAACATTGTCCACAACGTTGTCGGTAACATTGCCCATAGCTTTGTTGGTAATGTATTCAATCAGTTTATCAGTAACTTTGCCTATAACATTGTCGATCACTTTTTTCACCAATTTCATCAGTACATCTTTACGAGTAATCTCATTATCAACATCGTCGCTAAAATCTACCACCTGAACAACAAGAAATTATCCACTTACAATAACTCCAAAATCCCACTCAAACAACCAACTTAAAAGTCTAAAAAAAAGTCTCACCACAACCTAACTTGAAAAATTCTCCGAAAAACTTATTCCACATAAAAGAAAACACCAACATCTCGATCCATCAACTCGTCTCCACGTAACAACAAATAAATTCACTACATAAATTTCATCACACCCTAAACTTTAATTTTTGATTCTCATTTTAATTCAATCAATACCTGTACACACACACACACAGAAACACCGATTAAATATATATATAAGCGCACCGAGTAACGGCGATAAAATTAAATAGAAGAGATTAAACATCCTATACCATCTTAATTAAAATCGTCGAGAGTAAACTCGGTGCGATAAATCTTTAAAGTGTATATATAGACGGTTGCGCGCACAAATAAACAAACAAATGTCAAAGATATCCAAGTGTGTATACACGGGAAAGTCGATTAATAATAAACGCATGAAAAAACGGGAATAAAAGCACGTGTATGGGTGTATAACGAAACCTACTTACAATTACGTCCAATATATAGAGGAGAAAGAGAAAGAACGAGGGAGAGAGAGAGAGTATCGAATTTCGCGTGACTTTCAAAGATAGCCAGGGCATGCCTCGGGGCGCGAGGAATGAAATTCCCCAAGTTCCCTGTTCTCACCGTAAACGTTAGCCCGATCGCAAATCACTCCCTCGTCCAAATCGCTCGGAATCGATTAAGAGAACCGAGCTTACACTTGTATACATATACACGTACATCCACATGTACATACATACATGGACAAAGTGCAGTATAGGTTATGTATATATCTATCTATCTATCTATCTATCTATTTATGTATCTATACGTATCTCTTTAGATATATCCGTTGAAGAGGATGGAAGAACACATGGTGGCGTCTGTCTGTGTATGTGTGTGTATAGGTACAAAGCGGCCCGGTTCCATATGTATGTATCTATATATATATACAGACGAGAAGGAAGGAAGGAAACGCCTCGGGGGCCCACACCCAACGGCGGCGTACACGGCGCATTATTCAGTTTTAACGGAATTACTACAAATTGTACAGATATATCATGGTTATGCTATTGCGGGGCTTGGCTATATTGCGTGCTAAGCGACCCTCCGGAGCAATTTGCGCGCGAGGCTTTCGCGATATACCTCTCCTTCCTCCACCCCTCCTGTTCGACCTATCTCTCTTGTATTCTCTCTCCCTCTCTCTTTCGCTCCTTTGGTTGCCGGCGAGTAGTCGAGACCCGCGAATAGTCAGACGTATACGAGATGGTTCTAGTTTACTTTTTTCTTTTCGTTCATCTCGTTCGAGAGATCGTCCGCCAAAGTTGCTTGGGAATCGTTATGATTTTCGGAGTGTTGCTCGATGTATAATGTTACTTTGAGATGATTGACCAAAATTGCAAGTGAATAATAATTAACGAACGTGAAACGGTATTTGCATGCGTTGGGAAAAGATGCTTTTTGTTTAATATGTGTTACAATTTTTGTGTGCATTTTATAGTTTTTGTTGCTTGTTAATTTTTTATTTGTATGCTTAGTTATTCGTTTGATTTTTTAATCACTTTTTAGTAATTCGTTTATTAATTTATTTGGCTATTTATCTAGTTATTCATTTATTTAGTTATTACATCATGTATTGACTTATTTACTCATTTACTTGGTTATTTTCTTCATTACTTATTTATTTATTTAGTTATGTATTTATTCGTTTATCTATTTATACAATGAAATGTCGATTATGGATAATAAAAGGAAGAAAGGTAAAAATTCCAACCTTAATTTTAGCAATGACAATTTTTTTTAATTTATGTTGTCTTCTCACTCTAGTTTTCTAATCGATTCTATTGATTTTTCGGAGTCGAGGTGTGAAAAAATATAATAGCCAATTGTTATTAATTAAATGTAACGTATTAAAATGTACATTAATGTTTTAATTAATTAACAATATTTATACGTTGTTCACTGCAAGTCAAATAATTTCCGCACATATTCTTTTCTCGTTATATCTTGAATATACGTCAATATCAGCTGTTCACACGTATTTCGCGTACTCCAGCGTTTGAGTAATTTTTATTCGTTTATTTTCTCTCCGTGATAGATAATAACTTCATCAGAGTACGAACGAATAAGACCAATTTGATAAAGAGGTCACGTGATATTCGTCATTTTCCTCGGTTAAATATATTTTTATGTAATTGATTATTCTTTGATCGTTGAGTATATCGAAAGGAAAAGTCACTGGGGAAGCCAAATCCAAAGAGAAGCAAGTAAAAAAGCGAAAAGAATCATAGTATTTGCAAAATATTCTTTTATTCAAATACTAGCCATTTGATTAGATTGTTCGATAGAAAAAATATGGTTTTAGATTACTTCAAAATGCTCAATTTCCATCAGAAACAAATTCAACTGGTGGCGATTTGGTTGAACGATTAGAGGTGCTGACTTGCGAATTTTAGTGGTTCTGTATCGAGACTCGGATCCGGCGCTTTTCGATTATTGAAATCGTAAGACAGGCAGCAAATTACAATTTGCAAACTAAAATTTGGATTAGTTTTAGCATACTAATAAATTATATTAAATTTGGTAAACAATTCGGAGGTACAATAAGGAATTTCAAAAAATTATTTATAAGTTTTGTTTTATTCTACCAATAATATTTATATAGAGTATTTAGAGGTTCTGTTACAGTCTAGGAAATGGTAGTTTTTCTGTGAAAAATAATTCCTAATTGAAAAAGGTATAATAATTGATGGATTATCATATAAAAAAAATCTCATAATAATTTGATCTATTTCTGACGATGAATGTCACATTTCACCAAAAAATGAATGTGATTACTATCAGGAGTGTTATATCACTGATCACAATCTATCTCTTTTATTCGATCATTCTCCACTTTCCACAGCATATTTCCATTCATCCATAATCTCTACACAATCTATAAATCCAACAATCCGTAAAACTCTGATATCTGGAAATTCTCACAAAACAATCACATTTTCCGTGTAGGTATACAGGTTGTCCATCATCTTTCAAAATGGCTCTAACATTCTTTCTAATTCTATTACCAGCTTGAATGAAATGTATATTTAATGCCATGCAAATTCCTACGTTATATAGCACCATTGTGTCGTATGTTCCCAGTGAATATTAATCTACGTTGTGTGGGATCGTAACGATTAATTACTATAATTCATAACCGCTTATTCGGAAATCACTTGGCACAAATATGAATACAACGATGATGATAATGACGATGATGAAGTAAACTCCGCAACGTCGATGATTCAACAATAGACCAACCTACAATATATAGGTTAGAAAATTTTTCTTCAAAGTTTAAGATCGCTATCCTTAATATAATTGAATACGACGTGATCATCGATCAATATATCCGTAAATTCAGAAATCCTCTGTAATTCAAAATCCCGAGCAATTGAGAGTGACGAAGGGAAGATAAAAGAGAAAAAAAAATTATAAGGATGGTGAATATTGCGAAGCGTCTTCGGTAATTTCCGTTCCGGCGCGCACCTTGGTGTGGCATGGAATATCTTGCCGTCAAGAAACTGATTAGTGGCCGTGTTTATGCTCGTTACACCTCGGCGTTCGCATTATTCACTGGCTCTCGCATTTTCCGTTACACCCCCCATCTCTCGCTCTCTCGCTCCGTTCAGAGCGAGCGCGTTCCTTCGTGCCACGCGCCAACGTTTTCCGCCTCTGCGAGAGACGCTCTATTAATAACGTGGAATCCCATACCTCAATTCTCCCCTTCTCCTTCCTCTCTACTCGCTCGTTCTCTCTTGAGCTTTTTTATAGTTTCTAATATCATATAATATTTTTTTTTTCACCTCGTCTTTTACCACCATTTTATCGCGAGTGATAATTCATTTAGGACACTGGTGTGCAGTGTGTAGGGATAATAAATGGGCAATGATCGTTGGTGAATAATTGGTGGTGAATATTGGCCGTAAACTGTTGGCGTGGTTTAACGTATGAGTTTGGGAATTTTTCTTTTTGTTTTGTTGTTGGTGGGTCGGTATTTACCCTGGTAGAATTACAAGTGGTTGATCGGAATGATGATAATTAGTAGAGTATTAACTGAACGCTGTCGAATAGTTTGGCGTAACGATAAACTTATGATCGTTTCGCTTTTACTATTGATTAATCGTTCACCCTGAGATAATTATAAATTACCAGTATTATCGGTGGAATATTAGCGAAAAACTGCCCAGAAACTATTGTTGGATTCATCTTAACAAAACGTGTATGATATTATATAATTTGCTTACAATTCCTAATCTTATAATTAATTTACCATGGAAAACATTGACGAGATGTCGGCTAAAAAGTGTTGTTTAATTTAGTGTGACAAAATACGTATCCGTCGTCATATAACATTTGGACTATTTTAACACATAAACGCCTAAACGGAGAAACTTTTTTCGATAAAAAGAATAATAAATAAAAAATACAGAGTCAAAGTATCATTATTTTGTGCATCAACAGTCACTATCCAAATGATTCATATGCATTTTTTTTATATATAAAATTAATTAAAAAACAGAAAGTATTAAATTTTCTGCAGCTTTTTACATTTGAAAAATCATAACTTTTTTTGAAAGTTAGGTAGCTGACTGTTCCCGACGGCATTTGAAAGAATATATCTAAAAATATATATTAAAAAATCAGCATTATGATATGCTACAATTTCATGCAAAAATTTTGTCCGCTTGGGGGTTAATGACTTTGTTAACGATCAAATATTAAATACAGAAAAGAGAATAAAAAGTAAATAAAACACTTTTTTGATATCATAGAATTCATGTTTATTCTTGCACAAATAAATTCAAATCGATTAGCAATAATAATTTCGTGACGACTACTCGGATGCGCTCAAAAACTGAATCTTTTTCTTAGTTACTTAGCAACCATCTCAATCGTTTTTCTTTCAATTTACATTACAATACGCACTTATATTATAAATCCATTCGTAACAGACTTAAATCAAAATTAATTTATTATCAATTACGAATATTTTTATTTAGAAAATTAATTTACCTTACTGTAATGTCTGGCAAAAGAATAGTATTGGTGAAAAATCTGTTAAGAATTGTTAAATGATTTGGTTAATGAAATACGTAACCTTCGTTATATAACTTTGTAACTTACTTGAATAATAATTTAAATTTACCTAGGTAGAGTAATAAAACATGGCTATAAATTATTATCGAAAATTTTTTTATACGATTTAGAATAACAAAACAAAGTTACCTCCAATCGTGATTAATTTTCTGTATGTTTTGGAATATTGGCGAAAAAATTAGGTAAAAACCTTAGTAGAAATTTCATCATAATTTAGTTAAAAAGTGGTAAGATTTTTACAGAGAAAGTGTTATTCAATTTATCACACAACAAAATGTAATCTTACTCATTTATAATACTATAAATAATTTCTTGCGCTCAATCTATTATATTTCACCCTTTATTTCTAAAATACCATAGTATAATCTAAAATGATTTTGTTACGTGTATAAACCTATTTTATTTCAAGGTAAATAGAACATAATTACAAGCTGTAGAATAGCTGTTTTTAATTTAAAAGCATTAAAAATGATGTGATTTCTACCAGGGTAAGCGGAAAAAAATTTCTATAAAATTTATTTTGAAGAAGAGGGAATACAATGATATTCTGGGAAATTTTAGAAAGTTTTTGGTTACAAATTGCGCAGATATTGAGGCTAAATTTTATTTAGAAGCAGAATCAGATTTATTAGAAAAGGAAGACGTTTCACTGAGCACCATAATTACTGCGGATTAAATAGTTTAAGAAAATTGTGTAGTATACATCGAATAGGTAAACAATTTTCCAAAAACAATTAATATTTTTCTACCTGGGTTTTATTTTCATACCATATAAGAAGTAAAATTTGCTTAGCATCTTTGGAATTGTTCCAAGGAAAAAGTTAATAATTTTTCAAAAATAACTACATTTTTTCTACATGGCTATTTTTTCAAAAATGTTGGAAGGCAAAATTCGTATAATACATCTCAATTCATTTCAACTACCAACATTTTTCCAAAATAAACTACATTTTTTCTACCAGGTTATCTTTTTCAAAATCTCGGTAGGTAAAATTCATACAGATTCACATCCAACAATTTTCCAAAATCATTTATATTTTTTCTACCAAGATCTCCTTTCAAAAATATCAGTAAGTAAAAAACCAAAAATCTAGTTCAACGTAAATTTTTTTAGTTCCCCAAATACAAAAATCCATACCACAGTTGAATAATTCCACTAGTATTCCTCGATACTCGTAACAACGTATACAAACGAATTCAATTTAAAATATTCATTTAACGAAATCTCCAAGTCCCCTAAGAATATCTAATACTCTTTCGTATTCTCTCGCGCTCTCCTTCTTATATTTACCAGGCTGCTCCCCCCATGTATATATATATACACACATACACATAGAAAGCCGACAGTTGATCGATGAGAGAGAAACGCAGGGGACTATGAGCGACGACATTGTCGAGATAAGTTGGGAAAGAAAACAGATTAACCTTCTACGCTTGAACTCGTCTCTTACGATGAGTGTAAACGACGAGTAACTTACAAATCATCCCTCACCTATTCCGATCGAACGGTAGCACAGGGTGAAGAAAAGACGAAGAAGAACAGGATGGACGAGCTAAGATTCTTACTATAATGCAACCGAGAACTTTGCGGATCGTTTGGGAATGCAGAATGAAAAGTATATGAACCCTCCAGGGTGATTGAATTTTTGAGTTTATCTCGTAAGGAATTACGCATAGTTATACCTAGTTTTCTTTTTTTTTAGAGAGGTTTGGTATGTAGCTTATTAAAATTTTTTTACCGTTGGTATAATAGATTGGGTTATGTCGAGATCATCAGAAATATGGATATTTACTTTTAGATATTTTGTAGAAATTTCAGTATCGATGAGGAACGTGATATAGAAACATTCAGTCATTCGGGTTCGGTCTATGTAATTTTTAATTTATTCGCAAAATATTTTGGCTTTAGGAAGATTGGATGAAGACGAACATAACCTCAAGATATTTTCTAAGTTCGGTCTTTAAGTTATGTGACTGCGACTTTTTGTCATATTTGTGAAATGTAGGAATTTTAGAGTCAGAAATTAATTGTAACAATTACTGAAAATAAAAATGAACACAACCTCAATATATTCTTTCAATTCAAGATTCATTCGATTTCAATCCTATATAATTTTTATTACACTTGCAAAAATTTTTTATTTTCTATTTTAGTATAAACGGCAAAAAAACCATGACAAAAAAAAATCTCAAAATTTTCATTCAATACGATTTTTATATTTTTACTATACTCTCGTGAAACCTATGGTTTTAAATTTATTTCAAACATTAGTTCAATTCAGTTTCTATAATTTACATAAATAATTTTTTTAATTATAGTTGCAAAATTCTTTTTATTCTTTATTATTAGATAACATATAAGACATTTTATTTTAAAAAATAGATAAAAACAATTATCAATCATGACAATGGAAGTACCTTTTAAAAACAGATTTAATTCTCAAAAATAGATAAATACAGTTACTAATAATAAAACTTACCATAACCTTCAAACATTCGTTCACTTCAATTCTTGTAATTTTTACTTGATTTTTCACCAAACTTACAAAATTTTCAATATTTTTTATTCTAAAAATAACAGGGTAGCGTATTAAAAGACACATCAATCTCAAAAATACATACTAACAATTTCCGGTAATAAAACTGGACATAACCTCAAAACATTCATTCAATTCGGTTCCTGTAATTTATAGCTGATTTTTTATCATATACTTGAGATTTTACGAACATTGTCATATTTTTCGGTTTTAAAATTGATAACCTACTTTGAAACATTTTACTGGATCATTGTACCTTCTATATAGTCCATAAAAGATCCTTGGTGCTAAATCCGATCGTTCTTTTTTTTTTAAATCCTTGTTTACGATAATCTGTACTCGAAACGGTAATTCCATACAAAACGGAGCAAGCGCAAAAATTAATGCGAAATTCATTAATACATACGCTGAAAGTATTTTCCAGTAAAAATGACCGTTACGTATCAGCTGTTCGATAAAACATTAACCTAAAAATTCATAATAATTCTAAGGATCTCATCATAATTTTTACCTTGTTGTCTCGATAATTTTTATAAAGCAAATTCTTTTATCGAAATCGAAAATTACCGTGACGTCACACGCACCAACTGTTCGACGAAACATAACCTAAAAAGCCATAATAATAATCTTTAAAAATTCACGAATTTTCATACTAATGATCAAAAAGAAAATTTTCTCCGTGTACAAATATCGATCGAGACATTAATATATACATTATATTTAATGCTGTGATATTTCAAAAAAAAAAAAAAATACGGATAGTACTGTATTTTCAAGGAAAACTTCTTAATTAAACTTTTCACCATCATACCTTTTCCTCTTTGGAAAGAATTTCTCTTTTATGAGAACAATATCTACTTTTCGCGGAAAAGCAGTGTTACTTTGTAATCTCAACTTCATAAAGACGCTAATCGTAACAAAGTACGTTTAATATTCTCAGAAGGAGGTACCGGAAAAAGAGGGGGAGGGGGGCGGGCGGGGGTGCAACAAGATTTCTCTATACCCTTGAAAAATATTTTCACGATTTTATATAGCGAATGTTCTTTTTACCTCGTTTTTCTTTTCATTCAGTTGCCCGTTTAAATCGGTCGCTCGTAATTTTTAATTCGTTGGAAATAATAAAGAAGAACGATCGTTACGATGAAATCGTATTGAATGAGAGATGGAAAGCATTGATTCGAATTTTAATTAACACGCGTGTACGTAAGAAAAAAACGAAAAATGAAGATCATTTCCATGAAATCGGTGGTATATAAAATGCCTCGTAGAAATTTCAATCTATGTAATAGATAGCACAAAATTACCTGTGATGAAGGTATAACCTTAAAAAGTATATTTTAATTAATTTTCGAGCTTTACGTCGACCGGTACATATAAAGTCAATGGTAGGATTTCTTCAACCGGTAGTTGATGATACTATGCTAAAATTTTTATAAAGGTATTGTAACAATTTATTTAACCATTACGATTAAATTTCGGTTGCATTAACGTGGATCTTAGATTGTTGTAGTAGTCAGACGAATTCGATCTTAAATCCAAAAATCATGAAGATTACTTCAAGACACAAGTATAAATAATTATAATCAAGGATTGAAAATGTTGTTAGTGTTCTTAACAATTTATATAGGTCAGAATTAGATTCAAATTCAATCCGTTTTTGGAAAATAGTATAGAAATCTGCTGATCAAATAAAATAATCAACGACAGAGGTAGAAGTTAACGTTTGTACTTTTAACAATTTCAAAAGATCAAAATCAAATTCAAGCTTAATCCGTTTATAAAAATAGCTGTATTTAAAAATCAAATAACATTGTTGATTTTATTCTTATGTCACAAATATGAAATAATTACCACAATAATTACCATTAACCATATGTCAGAATTAAATTCAAATTAAATATATGTTTGTGAAAAATAGCAGAATCTAAACAAATCTGATGATCAGGTAAAATAATCAGCATCAGAGCTAGAAGGTGACTTTACCGTACTCAACAATTTTTATGAAGAATTTTATATATTAGAATGAAATTTAGAAAAAAATCAATACAGAAATTAAGAATACTTGATGTTAAAATAATCAAGATCAAAGATAGAAGTTGATGTTAGTGTGTTTAACAACGTTTGGGAGGATATATAGGTATATCAAAATCAAATTTAAACTCATTCTATTGAGAATTTAAAAAATATCGAACAAATTCGGAGGTCTAGTAAACTGATGAACCCAGAACTAGAAAACAAATCTGACATTCTGATAAACTGATCAACTCCAGAACTAGAAGCCAATGGACTGTGTTGTACTTAACAATTTTTATAGTCCATAATATGATTCTAACTAAATCTGCATTGAAACTCAACTAGCTCCATTCGTGAATCAAAGAAATCCGACGATCTCACTTGCGGGTTAACTACCCGAATTAAGATACAATGATAAAATAATCAACGTCAGAGAGTTAGAAGTTGACTTTGGTGTAACACGAGTGAGCGTCGCGCGTGTATACGCCTTTGGATGGAATCTTTGAAGGAGGTGGGAGGTAAAAGAAGGATAGATAGGGTAGGTACTCCCTCTCTCTCTCTTCTTGCATACACATACCGTTATATATACCCATGGTTCTTGGGAGGGCTCGCAGTGGCACGTTGTAATAATACGTAATATCTTTACTGTTTTAGGCAGCCGCTCGCGCATTATTCGGATGCCGAGCGTGCCTTGGAAGTTTAATTTCGAATCGTATTATATCCCAAGAGCAGCCGAGCAGCCCTCTCTCTCTCTCTCTCTCTCTCTCTCTCTCTCTCTAGCCGAGAGTGAGAAAGACGGATGGTAAAGACAGAGAGAGAGTTTCGGACTAGCCGAGAGTAAAGGCGGACACACCACGCTAGTGAGGCAAACCCGAGGTGGAGGAAAAGCCAAGTAAAGCATCCTGGATAGGTAGGATACGGAAGTACGAGGATATGAGGCCGCAACTATACGCCTCGAGTCGACGATGGGATGGGGATCCCTACGCGAAACCCCTCTGAGCGATATAGACGAGAATTTACAAAACAAACAAGACAATCGTATACGATGTATTACCTTCTTACGAGACAATATAATGCACGATTTTTGTTTCCTCTTTGTGCTTAATGGATTATTTGTTTATATAGGTTGGAGAACGATATTTTTTACATTCGATTATTTATGAACCGTTTTGTAATGTGGTTGGAATTTATTTTGTCATCAATGTTTTCTTATTCGTTTGGCTGTTGGGAGTTATTTAGCGAACAAGTGTGACGGTAAATTATGTCAAGATGTTGGATATCTATATCGATAATTTGATGACATTATATGTTACTGTAAAAACATACCATTTAATTCGAACGTGAAAAAATGGTTTCCTAACCTAAAAAGTGTATTTGAAAAAAACATTTCTTAGCAAGATGCCGAAAATTCCCAAAAATTTGATCAATAATTAATCAAAATCGAACAAAAAGACACTAGAATTGATGTTCTCTTAACCCTTAACTGTCACACCTCCGAAGTGAATATTTTGAACTCCATCGTCTTAAAGTTTACTAATCAATATTTTTTGTTTCAAATTTTTTTACATATTCTTTAAGGTCTCTTCTAAACAACCAAATGATATTTTAACCCAAATATCATCAATGACACGTCAAAATGAACCACGCAGAAAACGAAGCTTTTCCCCTTGGTGCAAAAAAACTATACATGATCCAATCGATATTGCTCATTCTACAATTCGGATATCGCAAAGATATTCGGCCATTTACACCACATCAAAATTAAATTTATGCCTGTAATATTTAGGAACTCTACGTCAGTATTTTTACATTAATTTTAGATAACAAGATTAACAAATCAATGTATACCCCTTAATGCATTAACCCCCAACTATTTTCTGTAAAAAAAGGTTGTAAAAAATTCTTCAATAAGCAAATCAGACGTAAAATTAACTAAACTTTCAAAAATTGTCAAAAGATTATTGAAAAAATGCAACAGCAAAGAGCTGTATACATTTTAAAAAATACAACATTTATACATGTTGCATAATTTTGTATTTAAAATTAATAATTAAATTGTATTCAATTTTTTTTAGTAATATTTGATAATAACTAGATTTTTTAGTACAAAAAACTTTAATTTTAAGGTTATGCCAGAGTGAATTGTTACCGTTAAAAAATGAAAATATAATGGTAAATTATAGAGAAACCCAAATATCATTGCACTTCATATGAGTATTCTCCATTACTATGCTGAATATCATACAAAAATACGGATTCGCCAAAAAAATGGCATAACCTTACAATCATAGATTTAAGAATGCAATTTCTAATTCCAATTATATTTTGAATGAACCAACGTATTTGTGTTGAAATGTATTACAGTGATAGATAATAATTAAACAAACTTATTTTTACGTCTCAGTTCCCAAATTGACTTACCCGGAAAATACCAAAAATTGTAAAACTGGACTGTATGAAAAATCTGAAAAAAATCGCAGATACTGTTCGAAATAAAATGCAATGTTACTCCCTTCGTAGAGGTTGATAAAGTAGACACTTTTTAGATAATTAGAATAAAAAGATAATTATAACACACGTACATCACCCGATGGTAATTAACAATTAAAAACAAAAAAAATCGTTTTAATATTAAACCTCGCTACACACAATAAAATTAATTTCCCTAAGTCGCATACATATATACGTATACATATATACATACATAGATACGTACATCGATATATATTTCCTCTTGAAATAAATTGATATCAAAGAATCGTCGGACCAAAGTGGTACACACACACACACATAGATTGATGAAACCACATGGGTCATACATATACCTATACCTATCCAAAGTCGAAATATCAATCTCTTATTCGCAATCACAATATATATTGACGACATATACATTCGGTACTTGTTGAAATATATTCCCATCATACCGCGAGGGCGACTGGATGCACTCCTGTTTTTTTTTCATCACCAGAAAGAAGAGAAATTAAATAGAAACCATAAATATATAAGAGGCACGGCTTGGGATATTACGCAAAAGTATAACAGAAGATAGAGAGTGATATTGCGAGGGGGAAAAAAAAGAAAAAAAAGGTTGAACGACCACCAGGAAACCGGACGTACACTTTATTTTCAATTTTCACGTTGACGGCTCGATTGGCTATCACAAGAGGAATCCCTCTCTCTCTCTCTCTCTCTCCTGTGTACGCATGAATGTGTATATACGTATATATAGATATGAAAACGCGAGTAAAGATACATATACATGTGCACATATACATCCAAGCGGATTATCATCCAACAAGAGTGACAGGTTATTTTTTTGGATTAACCAACAGCGCGCAACATTTTCAGTTTCAGTTTACCCCTGTATATATATATGTGCGTGTGCGTGCTGCTTTTAATTGTTGCTAATACCACTGACAATCATTCGATGCGCTTCGAAAGCACGTTGTGGGTGTGTGTGTGTGTGTGTTACGTGTGTCTATATATGTACATACAGTGAGAGACGTGGAGGATCGATTCTCTCTCGAATGAACGTGAATATACATCGAGTTTGATCCAATTGCTAGTAATAGGACATGCCTGTGCATTTCACGGTGTATATTCTATATACATATATCTATTGCATCATCGTGTTTCCAAAATATTTTCACGTATTTGTAGTTTCTTCTTCTTTCTTTTCGTGAGGCTATATCGTTTCGGTAGAATGGCAAACGTTTGGCTATAAACGATTTGTTGATCTGTGGACGGTTTTTAGGTTAGGTCTAACTAGCTTTTGGGTTAAATCATATGTTTCTTGGATGTGAACAATGTGTCCTTTTATTATTGTTTTTTTTAACCGAGTGAATGAATGAACATTCTTTTTTTTAATCATTGGATGATATCTGTATTATTGTTAAGTGAACGAATAATGTCCAGTTAATGATTAGTATAGGTCACGTGATAGTTTATTTTGCTTAAAAATAATTGATTATTAACTAGGAGTATTTTTTGGGTTTTAAGATCGGAGGATTAAGTAAACATATTTTCATATATCTAAAAATATGTAGAGTGTATTGTATCGAATACTTTTTACTATATAATATTCATTCGTCTGTCTACATACTGTCCCATAGTTATGCAATTAAGAATTAAGGAAGACTTATTATGTGTTTTTTTATCGACACTGCTGAACGTTTCTCTAAACGTTTGGTTATACTAGTAGAAATTGAATATACTGAGGTTAGGTCAAATTATTTAATGGTTATTTTACCTTAAATTATTTAGATAATATATGTATGTTATACGAATTATATTTTATATCGGACATTAAAATTATTTAATTTTTCTAATTGTACTCTTCTCATATTCTTTTTATTTTGTTGACACTGCTTAAACGCCCTATTAACCAATAAATAATCAATATTTAGAGGTTAGGTCAAACCATTATTTTTCATCACATACCACGAATTTTTTATTAAAGAAAAACTTTTCAACAATTCTTTAATTTCTACTAGGATTTAACAATTGTTCTTTCTTTTTTTTCTTCTTGTTGGTCATGAGAGAATAGTTTTAGAATAGATATCGAATTGCGGTTGATGTTTCGATAACTACCGTAGCAAGTGACTGGTTTATAGATATTCGCCTATATCTAGGAAATGTAATCGAGAATTTAGAAAAATAGATGGAAATGTTATTTTGATACGGAAAACAAAAAATTTGTTGAATGGATTCTTGATGGATATCTTAACATTTTTATTTCAGAGAAAAGCGAGTATATATGAATTGTATTATATTTGATAAATAATACATGGATTAGAATATAAATTTTGTTTGAAATTATTTTTTTAATTATAAAATATATATATTAAGTTTGATACATATAACTACATCATTTAGAAAATTTGTATTGGAGATAATTAGGGAAAAAATCTGATGAAATCACGTAAGTATAGCAACTGTAATTGAAAGAATGAATTTAAAAAATCACTTGAATAATTAGGAATTTTTTTTTAATTTACTGATAGAAACATTATTTGAATGTTTTGAAATTATGATCATTAAATGTTATGAAAATGGATAAAAAGTACTGAGATTGCAATATCTATTAAAGCTGCCCAAATAATATATATCGTGATATTTTTAAATTAATCACTAAATTATTAACAAGAAAAATAATGGTAATTATTTAAGTAATTTTGTACATTTGTAGTACTTAGTAATTTTGAGTACAAAAGTGCTAAGAAATTTTTTTTACAAGTAGTGTCAACTTTGGGAGCGTGTATTTTAAGTATTTTTTAAGGATACACTTTAAAATATGATCATGGTTATTATCATCATGATTAAAATATTTTTACATATTTTGTAATAGTGAATATATAGCTTCTTGAGGAATCATTTAAGTTACTTTAGTATTAGATTTTGCAGAATTTCATAAATCTATTAGAGTCTCAGGGTACTTCATTAGAAATCACTAGTCAATGAGAATTCATCGGTTACTCTTTCGAATCCACCGTAAGTTCATTAATATTCCCATTAATTTATGACATTCTTTTGAAATTAAATTTTTTTTAAGGAATACTCTTATGATTAGCATTTTGAGAATTTTTAGTATGATTGTATAAAAATTGATCGTTTATGAATCCATCATTCACGATTTTCATCTAATAAACAATTAAAAGTAAAAAAATGTTTCATAAAATAGGAAAATGTGCAATATAATTAGGAATGTACGTTACTTAGGTGTATAAATAATTATATTAATTTTATTAAAATACATTCTTTTTTTATTTTACAGACATGTTTTACCTTTTTCTGCTTGCGAACGAAATGAAAAGTATTGATTATTCATAATTGTATTTATATTTATGTAAAAATATAAATCATGAATTTGAGTATTGAAAATAGTATAATATTAAAAGGTATTAGTTAATTTAATAGAACAGCTTGTCGGAATACATTTTCAAACTAAATGTTATATGGTATTTTTAATAGTCATTATCCGACAGGACCTTCTGACAGGATGTCAATGTCGTCGTCAGTATCATAGCATCAACGTCATCGTTATCGTTATCGCCCTTGTGATGTCGTCATCATTGACATTGAACTCAGAATTTTCATTTTTAATCATCATCTTCATCATCATCTACATCTTCATCGCTATTATCATCAATATCTACATCTTCATCATCTTATGTATATTATTTTCAATATGTCCATTTTCGTCTTCGTCTATCATCTATGTCTACATCTTCATCGATATTGTCATTCTCATATCCATCATCATCGTTGTCATTGTCTTCTACATCTACATCTTCATCGTCATTGTCACCATAATCTTTATCTTAATCATCCATATTATTTGCAACTTCGTCTGCATCGTCATCCTTATCATTGTAATCAAGATCTTCATAATGGTCCTCAATAATTATTGTCGTCATTGTCATCATCGGCGTCCATCATCGATGTCAAAACATCTAATCAACATCTTCCTCACTCATCAGAACATCATCACTGTCATCGCATCAACGTCATCGTCATCTATAAAAGTTGTAAACTTTATAGCATTAGCTAAACTCTACCTTACCTGGTAAATCCCCAATCTCCATCCAAATAATCGCAATTAGCATTCAATAAAAATCCAATAGTCTTGAAAATATGAACTACCCCAGGAAAAAGGTATGCATAAAATAAGATAAACTACGACGAAACTCTTCTTTCCTACATACGTTCAATATCGACTGACATATCGGAATGTTTGTGGCTTACATATTAGTCCCTCCTCCCCGCCCCTCACCCTTCTTCGATGCTATTCCGTAATTACTTTTCTGCAAACAGAATCGAACGGCAGTCTAGCAGTAAATTAAATTGAAATCCATCTCTCTATATATCTCGATCCTTCTCTAGCGGTCACACTCCCTCTCTCTCTCTCTCTCTCTTCTTCTGTTGGGAAACAACGTGGTGGTAGTATTATTCAAGAGGTAGGTATATAGAGGAGAACCCATCGTCGCCGTAGCAAACGATTTAGGGCTAATTGTAATCATTAACCCACCACCGTGGAACTGACCAACCGACCTGTGGTGTATCGACACACAAAGCGTTCCGCGCGTGGCTACCACAATTAACGCCCATCCTACACATATATATATAACACACAACCCCCCCGCTCTGGTATTTCCTTCAATGGTGTACACATATACCTATACGAAGTCGAAGCAAGTGTTTAACAAAAGTTGGATCTATCGCGTTGACTCAATTCTTCTTTGAAGTAATAATTGTTATTCATTATACAATAGGGAGGTAATAAATACCATAAACATTGATTTTTACTGAACATCGAACTGTAAAAAAACTGTACAAAATACAAAAAACATGTATTTTGTATTGTTGAATAATTGAATGATGACTGCAAAAATAATGAGAAATATACTGATTAGAAAGAGAAACACAATTTAAAGGAGAGAACCAAAAAGAAACTAAAGAATTGGATTAAAAATAATTATATGAATTATTAAATATTTCAGAATATCGCAGAGTGTCTTTACCGTTTCAGCTTCAAGTTTAGTTAATTAGTTTTAGTTTAGTTATATTTCCACCAGACTTGTGTGCAGGCAATTAATGTATTGTCTCTGTAGAAATTAAGATATGATGCAAATGACTATTGTAATTTTGCTGGTTTACTAAATAAACAATTAAAATAAATAAATAAATAAATATATATGAAAATCACTTATGATTATAATAATTAACAATTAATAATAATAATCATAATAAATTAACACTAAAAAATTTTAATTTTTTTTTTAATTATTAATAAAATTATTTATTAATACTTACTTCGATCTTAGCAAGGAATATTTAGCTATAGTTAAATAATTATTCACTTTCAAAGTTGTATTCTATACATCTAAAATAAAAAAAACGCAATTTTTATGTATAAGTTTAAAATGTTCTTACATTTACGAAAAGAAGTACTCTCAATAACAAAAGTATAAAATTCGAATACTTTACTTTTCAAAGGTATATGTAGAAATGCCAAAGTTTCAGCTTTTATGCGCCGATTAGAGGTATATGTAATAGTCTTGATATTTTTAAGAAAATTCGATTTTGAAAATATATTGTTTGTAAAAATTTGATGGGTGAATCTGTATACGAATAAGAAATATTATATACTGAATTGAAGAATAGACGTTGATATCGAAAACAGAGTGAAAACATGTATAAATATACATGATATCTTGACGGTCACCCAAGGAGAAAGAGAGAGAATAGAATAAAACCGTTACTCGATCATTCAAAATTTAAGCACGGCGCGAATCTAACAATATAAATAAAAATATTCGTACTTGTAAGACAAAAATTGCCCTAGCAATAGGGTGAGAATTTTTACTTTATTGATGCATAGTAAAAATTATATGTAAAAAAGAATGCTCATAAATGCATTGGAACTAAATCTATGTATAAATATGAAATTTTAATGGTTGATTGTACTTTTTCCCCCACACTTTCTTATTTTACGTGAATTATTTAGAAAGTTTATTTATGAAGAAGTTTTTGTCGACCTAATCTGATACCTTAACAATTTTAGAAAATAATTAGATTAATGTAATTAAACTGTTAACGCGATTTATGAATATGCTACAGTGATACTTAAATATTTTTCTAGAGAAAATTTATAACTGAATTTCCCAAAATTTTTGACTAGAAAAATTTTTAATTGGACTAGTAATATAGTTCGAGTTTGAGGTGACACCGATGACCATCATCCTAGCTAGTAGTTACAACGAAATACCAAACCTCACGCAGAATCTCTCTCATAAATAAGAAATCGAACTGGTGAATTATAATATAAGCTACAATATTCAAAATTAAATTTTTTATACTTTCTTTATTTTATAAAGCACACTGAGAGTAAGGTATAATTCAAACAATCGATGTTTCTTAACTATTAACATATGATGACTTAAATATGAGCAAATGAGTGTATATATTTACAGTGAAGTTTCATTTCTATTTTCCTAACATTTTAATAGTTCATTACTAAGTATTAATATCGAAGAAATATAATTTTACGATAAGTCAATATCAATTTTTAATAACAAATATGCACCATTTCTTTGTCATAAATAGTTCTTTCTTTCAGTACAGGAATGAAGAACACATCTGGACACGCGTCTTGAACACATAGTTTTCAAGATTAATATTAATTTTTCTTCTTTTCTTTTATAGATGTTCGTACATGCATCACCATTTTTGTCATCATCTTCTATAAATTCTGGTAATTAAAAATACGCAGGGATAATTTTATTTACAAAAATTACCATAGCATATCGCGATACATTGGCGGCTTACAATAGCTGCTCGATAAGAAGTAACCTAAAAACTCATAATATTTGTAAAGAAAAAGAAATGTGACTTTGATTGCTTTCTAACGTTTACAAGAAATTACACTCCAAAATACTTGATAAGTTCATAAACTTTATGTGATAATCATAAGTTTAGCACCTGAAGATGGAAACAAATATGTCTACGAAACGTTGTGCATTTAGATAATCAAATTGACTCGTTAAAGCAATCGTTAATTATACCCAAAAATTAAAATATTTTGACAACAATATATAATAACCGATTGAGTTTAAAATGCATATATATCATAATGTCAAGTTTTATATGCGCGAAGGTATGATCAAGTATTGGCCTTAACTGATCAGAAATTGGTTATGCTACGGTATATATCCCTGATTTCCTAAAACAAGAAGATAATAACCGCGTGGGAGAAAAATGATAACGCGGCACACAAGACCAAAGAAGAAGAAGAAGAAGAATAATAATAATAAGAATAGCGATTCTCACCACGCAATCGTAATCAAAGTAAATCCTCTCGCGTTAAAGACCCACCATTCGAAAAATCAACTCCCATTCTCAAAGTGTTCGAGCTGCACTCATCCCTCCTCCCAAAAAAAAACGAAGATCTCACGCCGACAAGTTTTTTCGTTAAAGCGCACGAAAAAAAAAGAAGGAAAGGAAGAAAGAGAAAATGGGCGGATCGATTAAAAACTCTGATGAAGGAGAGAGGTAAAGGTACTAAACCGTTATCCATCGTACTTCAGTATAAGGAAGAAAGTGTCTGTACGTGTGTGTGAATGTGTGCTAGACCAACGGAAAAAACGACGTCACGTCGACGACTATATCGTTTTCTTCGATACTTCCTTCCTTCTCTCTCTCTCTCTCTCTCTTTCTCTTAAGAATGAGAGAGGATTCATGAACATCGGATACAGGGAGAAGAGCAAATGGCCGTTGCCCGAGTAAAAAGCCCGTGTAGCCTCGGCACAAAGTCGATAAGAAGAGCGAGAAAGAAAAGAGGAAGGGGCTACATGCAGACGAGAGAGAAAGAAAGAGAAAGGTGTGCGCTTAGAAAAGCTCAAAGCGCCGGAACTCGAGGTAAGTGTAGTTTCCGGTGCCATTACCAAGAGGAGCAAGCTCCGTTACCCTCGTCTGCACATTGCCTCTTCTCTTCGTATATATGCCTATATACCTCGACCTTTTCCTTTCTCTCTCTCGTTTTCCACGACATCTCGCTTTTTTCTATTCTCCTGTCTCTTTCTCCTTTTCCAACCGAGTTTTGCACCAGTCAAGATTGGGGGGAGTGAAACGGGGAGCAGGGGGGGTTAGCTAAGGGTAAAGGCGAATTGTAGCCATTACTAGATCCGACCCCTCGAGACTTTGGATTTTGCGGCTTCAACTCTTTTCCTCCCCCGTCTCTTGGCTATATCACATATGTTCATTTCAACGAACCCTTTCTGGACTGTTAAACATACTTAACGTTAAAGAAAAAAAAGACGCAAAAGAGAGAGAGAGAGAAGGGAAAAAGAGAAAATCAATTGCACTCGAAATTTCGTTGGAGTTGACGAGGGAAGGTGAAAGAGGAAATCACTCCAACGAATTTAACGAGTAGTTGGATATATTTTAACGAGTCGAACAATTTTCACTTGGAATTAATTAGATCCTAAGTGTAATTGAGCGAAAATTTATATTTAGTTTTTAATCTTCCCTATACGCTTTCTCTCTTTTTCTTCTGATTTCCTTTGTTAAATCAATTTGGAATTGAGCCATTACTTTGAGTTGAATTCTATATATATATATATATATAAGAAACGAGTGGGTTTCGGATGCAGAAGTGAACGATCGACCCTCGTTCTCTTTAGTTCCTCCTTCTTTTTTTTCTACTTTCCTACAACCGATATTATTCAAGATTCTGGATAAGTGAAAGAGAATTGAAAAGGTAAGAACTAGATGTGTGGAGATGCAAATGTGAAAGTAGTACCTAACAACGAGATGACCAACGAGTGTGGATTTACACCGGACTTTACGACTACACACGTAACCTCAATCTTTGTTTGTTGATTACAGATTTCTGTTATTAATTATTATTAATTTCTACATTTTTTCATCACACGCACATTTATTGCACGTTATAGAATGTGCCTTAATCCGTACATTTGAAAAAATATTCTAATTAAAATTTGAAAAATCAGTAAGTGTGCACATTGAATTAAAGTACAGCGAAATTTTACCTAAGACAAAATAGTAAGTTTGATATAATTATAATACTGCGTCTGTGAAAGAAAATACGTATTATCCTTTAGGGTGTCAAAAATCCGATATTTTTAAACATACTTTTTGGTCAAGTAATTTTTCCCGTCTATTGAAGGTTAATTAATTAATTTCAAATAAATGTATATAATCTGATGATGATAAACATCATCGAATAAATAATTACTGGTTAGTTCATCAAAAATCGGAAATAAAACTGCATTCCGAATAAAAAGACAATTCTTCTCTCCCTGCATTATCCATTTAGTAATTAAATAATTCGTTGAATTTATATATTTGAGATGTATTGCAAATTAATCATTTTACATCATTGAAAACATCCTCTGGAATTTAATCAGATTTATTAAATCTTACCTGAAATTAGAGATGTTAACCTTTAAACATTCGGATAAAATTAATCGAAAAGTTATGTTATTTTGTTGCAATTTAAAACTAAGAATTGGATTTTTTTTGTATTTTGAAATATATAACTTCTTTGTTTACTACGTTGCATACCTCAAGTTACAGAGTGTGCTTTGTAGAGTAATTTACTGTAGTTTTGTGACATAAACACAATAATTAGGGATTAGTAAAAGAAAATAAAAGGACGCCCATTTTAAATTCCCATGTAAAGCTGATTCAGTAAAATGGCGGTAATGATATAATAAAAATGTTTAAGCTTCGGTGTTTTTTTTTTTAAGATAATAGAAAGCAAAGGATGACATACCGTGATTTCAACGTATCCTCCGCTGAAAACGAGTATACAATTACAAACATTATGTAAATAAACTGCAACTCCTGTATTAACTAAATGTTTCAAAACTATCACTATAAACCTTGAAAAACAAATTTACACTTATCAAAAGTTTAAAAGGTAAAGATTGCACTTTTCAAAAGTGTAAAATGTAAAAATACCACTTTTCAAAAGTGTAAAATGTAGAAAATGCATCTTTCAAAAGTGTAAAATGTAAAAAATGCACTTTTTAAAAGCGTAAATAATAATCGCATTTCACTCGTTTTCCAAGTGTAAAATTGACGATTTACACATTTTACAATTAATTTTTACACTTTAGGATTTAGAATGATATAAATGAAACATAATATAATATAAAGAACCAAAATAATACGATGCATTATTAGTCCGGGCGCTGAGGGAGGTTTCGTGGCCACTTTTCGTCCCCTCGGGAACTTTCCATGTTTTTTGGGTCGTAGAAACCGAATTTCGAGGGTACCAGGCCCAAATATGGTCCATTTTGAGATATGGCCCATATTTGGTGAAAATATTAAGTTTTTTGGGAAAATGCCCTTACATATTACAAAAATAAAGTTTTACATTAAATACAATTTTATTTCTTTATACGCAAAGATTCCGAGGGGACAAAAAGTGGTCACGAAATCCCCCTCAGCGCCCGGACTATATTTTCGCTTTCACATATTTGCATATATTGTATTCGATTTTACACACGGATACTAGAAATGTACATTGTAGTCACCTAGCTGATGAAACGGATACTTAATTTAAATTTTAATTTAATAAATTAGGACTTATAAAAATAATTGGACTCAAATGAACAGTTTACCAAATAGTCCGAACCACCAATTTTAAACAAACCTTGAGGATGATATTCTTCTAATTTATGAAGCATGTTTATCACTAGTATCAACGTATTCAAAACTACTAAATAATTTCTTGCTGTAAAACATTATTATTATTTTTCGAAAATTAACATGCATTAATTTAATCCTTGGAATTTCATGTTCCAATTAGTTCAAAGTAATATTATTTAAATATTGGTAGATCATAGAGTTTTCTTACTAATACTTTTGCAATATTTGTATCTTACTGCTATATGAGTTTGTATTATAAATATTTTGTGAATGTATCTACAATTTTGAAATATCGTGTACTGAAATTCAATATTTTGTAAATATTACTTTAATACAGCAACTAAACTGGTTTTATACCTTGGACCGTAAGAAAAAATTTGTTCGTACCGACTCTTCTAAGTTTCTCCCTCTCAAGATAACGCGCGCGCATGTGACTTAGAATGCAGAGGTTAAATGTATACGCCGAACCGATCGCCGGCCGGTGTACGTATACAGTGTCTATTCGATGCGGTTATATTCAACGAAATCCAGTTCTGTGTAAAACCTTGCTGCATATTTCTAACAACTTTTTACAGATATGTAAGTATTTTATATTCATGAGAAAATTGAAGTAATGTACAGTAAGGAGTAAGTAATGTACACTTCAGTTAAACTTTCTATTCAAAAGTTACATTGATATAAATAAATTATACACAAATCAATATGGTGAGAAAATACGTTTTACAAAGAGCTGCAACATTAATACGTAAAACTTTAATTTTATAGGAAAGGAGAGCTTGGCCGATCGGTCATTAAAATGTAAGTGTCGAATATTTCTACAGCGATACATTTCTAACCTATAATTTGTACCATTTCAATGCTGCATTGTTTATGTTCAGGATATTTACAATTTGTTGATGCAAAGTGCGGATGGCAAATCAATTTTGAAGCAGTATATAAATATATATATTCAATAAATAATACTTCATCAATGTGAATTATTTCTACACCCATTTACTATTTTAAAATAAATCTATAATTTTTAATAAATCTATTCATTATAAATTTGATTAATTAAAATTTTTTATTGCCTCAAAGTATTTGTTATTAATATATATGTACGTAATGAAACAATATAAATATTTATTATATCTATACTTGTTTATTAATTTGAAGTAAATATTATAACTCTTAACGCTATTGATGTAGATTATGTTTCGCTTTAATTTTTTCGGTTAGGTAATTTTTACCAGGAAGTTCCTGGTAAAAATTACTGAAACGTCAAGACGTCCCACGTTTACAAGACTTCATGGTAAAATTTCCCCTGAAATTACTTACAATTTTATGAGATATTTCTCTCCGTGTACATGTTCCGATCATATTGAAATAATATGACGTAAATATTGATAGGTCATAGAGTATTTACTGATATTTCTGCAATATTGGTAAGTCATAGAATTTTTTTACCAATATTTTCGCAATATTGGTAGATCGTAGAGTTCTTTACCGATATTTCCGCAATGTTGGTAGATCGTAGAGTTGTTTACCGATATTTCCGCAATATTGGTAGGTCATAGAGTTTTTTTTACCAATGTTTCTGCAATATTTGTGCCATAGTGCTGTATAAATTTAAATTATAAATATTTTATCAATGCATTTTTAAATTAATAAATTGTGCATATCAAAATTCAATATTACAGTCATTCTTTAGAAATTCTGCGTAACCAGATATGATTATGTAATGCTGACGCAATATTGTTCCAATGATAGGTTGAGAATATTGAAGTAATGTGTTCAAAATATTTGTAGTATTGGACAGTATAATACCAATATGTAAATATTGCAACAGAATTGCTACAATATGAAGTGCTGTCTGGGATTAACCATGCGTGTAATATTTGGAATTTCGATCCTTATCGCTCCAAGATTTAGACTCTCGCCAGGTCTTTATCAAATTATAATGATATTTTCTAGGATAACATATTTTTTTTCCAACGATGGAAAATAAATTGATTAATCCACCAATTATAGGGTCAATATCGTAACACTCAACTAATATATAACCTAATGACGAATCGTAGAAAGAGAGAGAGAGAGAGAGAGAGAGAGAGAAAAGAAACATGATGTAAGAGAAAACCATCCAGTAGATACAGATACATATATATATATCAAGGAAAGAAGTAAATAAATAAGTCCTAGTCTATCATGCAGAAAGGCGCAGTTGTGTGTACTAGAGAGAAATCTATAAACGAAACGACTGGTTAGCCCAGGGGTTTCTACCCGATAAGAAAAAGAGAAAGACGTTACTATACGAGGGTAGTAGTAAGAGGAATTTGAGAACCTTCTTCGTCTTCTTCTTCCTCTTCTGTACTCCATGACATTCCCATTTCGTGGCACGTAGCTCATTTTTATTTCGAGTCCCTCTAATAAAAGCCGAGGCTCGCTCTAATTTCGTTCTCTCTTTCTCTTCCAGGTGGAGGGGTGAGGTACGACGACGTGTACCCTCGCGCGCAAATCACGTTTCCTCGTTGCAATCGCGCGCACACCGGAGCATATCCTGACGGGATGCGCGCAAACCGTTCGAAACGTGCGTCGATTCGCACGGCCAATCATGTCAATCGAATTTATCAACGACCGACCACTATTGGAGAATAGACCACGGAGTACTACTGACGTCGTTTTTCTTTCTTTCTTTCTTTCTTTCTTCCTCTCTTTCTTCTTGTCTCTTTTTTTTATCGCTACCGCGTGAGGAAAGATTCTTCTTTTGACGAGCGGGTGGTATTTCTCAAAACGTCCTTACCCTGACGAAGCGGTTATAAAACCGAATTAATAACCCGTCGTTCGTTCGTGCGCTTTGTTTGGATAGTAAGAACGTGTAGTACGCGTGATGTATTATATACTGCCTCGATTTTATTTTGCATAATGTGGGAAACAACGAGAGGACTCGAATTTATTGCGATGAGTTTGTATGTATGGAGTGTTTTCCAGTTTTCGTGGAGTTTTGTTTTTTTATAATAAACATTTGAAATGCTAGGGTGTAATTAAGGTAAAGTGAAATTTTTACGTAATTTAAAATTTAATTATAAATACGTTTGGTGGAATTGTAAGAGTTCTTAGTGGAAATTGAGCGTTTTAAGGTTATGCAGACCCTTTTTTTTGGTTGTTAATCACGGACACTTTTGGTCAAATGCTTAGCTGTTAGCAAATATAAAATGTTTCATAAATTCTTTGGTTTCTGCTAGGATCAGCATTTACTTTATGATTTATTATCAAAAATTTGTATCTATTAACAAAGGCGCTTTAACTTTCTAGCACATAAACATGATGTTTGATGATATTTAAAACGTGAGATGTTACTCTTAAATTTCTGCAACGTAAATTAATAGCAATGTTAACGGCTATCTTAATATTAGTTGATTGGTCAAAAATTTCTAAAATAATCACTATAGGTGACGCATCCGATAAAATCAAAATTCACAAATGAAATAACTATATGAGTGTGTCACAAGGACGATGGATAAAAAGTGTGTTGAATAATAATTTTTATAAATTACCTAAGAAAAGATATAATACAGATTCAATTTCTATCCCTAGTAGAAATTTTATAAGAAATCGACCAGAATTTCTGGCGGAAAATGTCATATTTCATTAGGCTTAAGTCGGGAAATGGCCAGAAGTTTGTCAGGATATTTTGAATTATTACATTTTTGTTTTAGACTTCAAATACAAACATACATCTTGCGTATTAGGTATTCAACATCTGAAACCATTGTGCAATGTTACGTAAACGATTAAAAAAATATAATGAAAATAGTACATACGAGTACCCAACGATACTACCTTGCTAGCACAGTGTATATTTCTAACGTATTTAAAAACCGTATATTCCAAAAAAAATTGTGCAACGTTGCAAAAACTTTTTCAAAAAGACTAGATGAAAATTGAATAACGTTGGACATAAATTATCATACAAAATCATTTAATATTTCACAGATGACTTGCAACGTTTCTAAAACGTTACACCTACGCGCGTTAAATGCTCGAAAAAGTCTTTCCACAGCGTATCATCGACTATCGTATCAGCATTGCGAAAATCACAAAAAAACATACATCAATTAAAATCCACAACAACGCTCTTGACGCCCATCTTCAATTAAACGTATATGTATATCAAACGTCCACTTGTCTCAACTCACTGCGCGAGACTAATACAAAGGAATCTCGGGAATAAAAAAAGAGAACAAAAAAAAAGAAGAATAAAAGAACATACACTTTTGTAAAGAGAAACCGCAGTTAGGAAAACATTATCTCCAACACCCACAACAATAGCAAAACGCTTCTTTTTCCTCTGTTTTTTTTCACTCTCTCTCTCTCTGTTTCTCTACTCCGTGGTAATTGCAACGAAGTGAATTAACCAACCTCAACATAATGAGCCGAGCGACATGCATGCAAAAAAAAGAAGAAGAGGAAAGAGCACACACATACAGTAGTCCTCTATACATATATACGTATATAGGGGAAATTTTACATATATATATACGAGAGAGAGTGGAAGTTAAAAAAAAATCATGAGTGCGAGGTAAGCTTATGCGGCCCGCGAAAATTTAAATTCAACCTGACACGTAAAACGAATAGTACTTGCTAATCCACCGGTTGGCGACTATACGCGCATGAGAGAGAGAGAGAGAGAGAGATATGCAAAGAGACGACGACCCTTATATATGTATATATATATATATATATGTGTGTGAAGAGATAGAGAGATAGAGGAAGAGAAAGGGAGAGATGATATACCTAATTCGCTTCTAGGTTATTTTGCGTTCGTAGCTACGGTCATAACGAGGAAATTCTTGTTGGGGATGGTTTCATATAGGTCAGAATTCACTTGACAACCACTACTGCATTAAGTGTTTATTTATTTCATGTTCTTCTTCTTTTTTAAATTTTTAAAATGAGTTGTTGATTTGAATGGGTTATTATTTCCGTGTAGGATGAAAAGTACTTGACTTATCTCTAATTATATGAGTAATGTAAAGTTTTGTTTCGTCTAGTTACATAAGGTATAAGATTGTTTCTGTTACTCTTGGCTATTTTTTAATTTTGTTATATTTGTGAAACTTATCTGCATTTATTTTAAGGGTAGAGTATGATCGAAAATTTAAGAAAAAATCAATTTATTTTTATTTTATAAACAAGTTCTAAATGTTACGTAGCATGTGCGTAGATAATGTTTAATATTATAAAACTTATTCGTCTACCTAATTTCAGCATTAGATAATCTTCAGTTAATGCATTAAGTCATGTATTTTTATCTTTAAGGTAAATAATTCGAAAACTATTTTTTTATACCTTTAAAACATGCCTTGCAGGACAATTTTTGTCGTAGCCACCTGAAATTTTGCACACATCTTGAGGTATGTATGAATTATAAAGTTACACAGTCTTTTTTGCTTAAAATTAAATGTGACATTTTTATTACTACTTTTTTAATGAAAAATCTGATATTTTTAAGGCAATTATATAAACAAATTAGGTTTATTGAGCCAGAAATTACATTGTCATAGATAAACCTTATTCGCTGTGTAAAGTTAAAGCTCTTATATGTATAAGTTCGAAATTTTTTTATCGGAGTTCTTTGATAACTTTTATCCTGCAAGGAGTTTTTTGAATTTGTAACTGTTTTAGGCCTATTTTGTTAAATATTTTAATATTTTACGTAATTTGGGTTTTAGTAATCATCAATAAAGAATATTTTTTATAATACATTTGATAAAGATGACATTTCACATATTTTATAAAAATTACAAAAATATTTTTCTAACCATACTCTACGCTTAATAATTTTTAGTACCTGAAGAGGTCTGCAAAACCTGGCAGACGAAACGTCGTTTTGTATAAAACTGGTTTGCGTAAAAAAATTAATTTTTACCTACCAGGATTCTCTCCAAAAAATCGTTAACAAATTATAGATATATAAAAATCATGAAGGACGAATATTTTCATATATATTTAAATTACTTGTCAATTGGACTAATTAGATATTGTGACGGTCATTTTTTTTTAAATTCATTGAAAACTACCCGATAATGTACATACAAGGTCATTGTAACAAAGAACAAAAATTAAATGCATCCATTGTGAACGTAAATTGCCACGGATATTTAAAACAAAATAAATCTATTTTTAGGTTACGTTCATTACATATATTTTATAAAAGAAACATCGAAGATTATCAAATTTTAGTGAGAAAAATATCATGATAAGAATTCTAACATCATGATGTATTGCTCGAGACGATCCACCAAAATTGACGGACTGGACGTCGAGTGACTTATAACTCTAACAAAGAGTAAAATTTCACTCGTTTTAAAAGAGTCAATCAATGACTAATCAAGTATTACATT
Organism: Theocolax elegans; assembly: GCA_026168455.1. NCBI lineage: Eukaryota > Metazoa > Arthropoda > Insecta > Hymenoptera > Cerocephalidae > Theocolax > Theocolax elegans. The sequence continues at coordinate 1,683,533 of CM047426.1, read as the reverse complement.
TAATAACAAAGAAACGTATTTTTAAATAAAACATATTATTCCATATTTTCCTATTATATATTGTTAAATATTTTCCCAAGGTGAATTTTTTAGCCTACTAAAAATTCATTGAGTTCATCACAGTCGTCTAAAGATCCATGTAAAAAACAATATAAATGTAAATAAATAAATTAATTCAATTCTGATTACCTAAGATAATGATAATGTTTAATATCTCTATATTAGGTTCACCTCTGAACTCATTATCGATCTAACCTCTAGTCCACTGATCACAACGTTTTTCAAAATAACAAACTAAAAAATACACTTTGAGGTTACGTCAATTCCATTTAATTAAAAATCATCCTAATCACCTCTCACGTTATACGTTCAAAACGTTTCACACATCTAATTTACATCACCCAACATTCAGACATCCATGCATTTAACGAATAACCTAACCTAAAAAGAAACGAACGACTACCTCGAAAATAAACGACAACACCGATCTCCCCGAGATAATAAAAAACATCATGTGATGAATAATCTCGAAGCTCTCCCTCCGAAGTGACAAAATTACCACCGACTGTAGAACAAATAACACCGAGCTAATTTCCTTTTTTCTCGAAAGTTGATGCGCCGTTCCGACTGACACTACAAACACACACATACATGTAGACACAGAGAGAGAGAGAGAGAGAGAGAGAAGTCTACTCGGTTATGTGACTTTAGACAGCCAGACGGTGCGGTTAATTGCTTCAGTAATCACTGCATAACGCATGCGATCTGCCACTTTAACGTCGTAATTTATTGGATTATTACGGTTATATATATACACGCCAAGAGATCCTCGAGCGACATGACAACCTAACCTGTAAAAGTTAAAAATGGTCTATTTTAAGGGACGAGTTTATTTGGAGAGGTTATAATTGTAATAATAATTTAATGTAATGTATATCTTAAAATGTTACTTCAGTCTACAAGATGGCGGAGTTGTCAAAAATGGTGACATCTATAGGGTGGATGAAGAGTTTATTGAATTTTAAATTGTCATGCTTGGATTTTGAGTTGTTCTGTATAGTACTTCAGAATTTTACTTATTAAAGTCGGAAATGATTAAGGTTTCGGTATATATAGTGGTAGGAAATGAATTTTTTTTTCTTTTTTTGGTAATTGAAAATTTTAGAGATTTGCAAATAGTTCGATGATGAGTTTATCTTAATTTGAAATATCCGTCCATTTTGAACATTCCATAGCCAATGATCCTAACAAAATTTTCATTACTCGTTGCACGAGTTGTTTCTTACACATCGACGGATCGGTTCGGAAATACCATTTCTGATGTACAATTTTTCACTGTTTTGATATTCGGTATTAGATTTATAATATATGTGACACAGTGAATTAAATAAAAAATTAACCTTTTTTTACGAATAATCGTATATTTTAGCGTGATTCCGCTGAAACTCTTGTTCTCGTAGCGTACGGGCTTATACAAAAATGTAGGATGATTAATTTAGCGAAAGTTAAAATGATAGCAACCGAACTAGCCGTTTTTGTGTATAAAAATCTACAATGTAGTTTCAGAAATATGCCCATATTAAGGGTAAACTTTACAACAAAATATTGTACAACAAAAAGTGTTTAAATATAATAAGTTTTCATGACTGAATAACCCAAATTATAAATTATACAAACTGACAACTCAATAGCCATAATGACCCGAGCCTTAATCTACCTTAGTCCTAATTTAATAACCCAATAACCCAATAACCCAATAACTTTAATTTATTCTATCCCTAATTTAAAAAAAAACCCATTAACACAAAGACCTATTATATCCTTGATATATCTTCATATTCTTATAACCCCAATAACTCAAATTAAGCATTACAACCCAATAACTTCAATAACCGTAACTTTTTCTTATTTACATACACTTACTGATAGTTCTAACCCAATACCCCAATAACTACAAATTAAATTTTTTTTTTTTTCAAATCCTCCAATAAACTAATTTTGATCTCATCAACATTGGAATCAGCGTAATACATGTGATAACCTAATAACCTAATAATCCTAATTTCGATATATACCGACATTAGATAACCTAGTAACATGATAATCCTAATTCCGATTATAACTCAATATCTCTAATCTATTTCTTTTACCTACGAAAAACTTTCATTTCGTATTAATATCAATAAAATCTGAAATCAATCAATCAAAAGCTCATAAATATCCTAATAGTTATATATTTGTGGCCCAATAATACAATGACCCTAACAATTTAATATTTAATCAATTTTAATTTATAATTGGTACAAAATTAATTTTCTAACAATTAGATACTTATAAATATATCCTACAACATAATCAATATCACATAACTCAAGTAACCCAATAACCCAATAACCCCAACCTATCTTTTTCCACATAAAATCGATTCTATAAAATTCGAACGCAACCAATCGAATTCTCATAAGTATCTTAAATATTATTATCTCTTAAGCTTATCATCGTCATTATAATTCGTATATGCATACATACAGCTACGAACACACACTCACAAACACACAGAGACACGTGATACCATACTTTCGGAACTTGCGGTCAGGTGCACCTGTTTTTCTTGGCTCCTCGTGAATTTACGCGTCGGTCGCACATGATCAAAGTTCCGCATCGGATGAAAACGATAAGGGCACCCCTCTCTCTATATATACATACATAAGGCGGAAGTGGGACATCGACGTACACATGCATATATATATAGGAAACGGTCTACACCATCAAAAAAAAATGTATATACATACATATACGATATACGTGCATGTGTGCGAAAGATATAGGTCTCTCTCTCTCTCTCTGGCGTGGGTACAAATAGATGGGTGGGTATGATTTTCCCGGAATCGGGTTTGCGGCCGCGCGGTCGAAATATATCACCGCTTTTGTAGCTTTGATTCCGGAGAGGACCCGGGAGTAGTTGCTGGCCATCGAACTCCCAATGGAAAATAGAGGTCACCGTGTGCTTCGCTTTTTTCTTTTTTTTTTTCTTTTTTTTAAATCTCCCTTCTCTCGTTTCATTCAGTTCACAGCCCTCTCTCTCTTTTTTTTTTTTGTTTTTGTTCCTTTTCTTCCTTTTCATCGCTTAACCATCCGTATGTATGTATATGGTTTTCCGAATTTTCTATATATACCGTCCGAACATTTTCCCACCGACGGTGATGCTTTTCAAAAGTCGAATTTTTTTTTTTTTTTTAGTTTCTAATGCTTTTTTACGGAAACGCGTATTTATATATGTGTGGAAAAGAGACACTTGGTTCCGGATCGTCAAACGATTTTATTGTTCGCGAAAGTGATTAGTTTTTCGGAGTTATGTGTGTGTGTGTGTGTGTAGAATTTTTGGGTTATGAGTTTCTCTCCAATGCGAATTAATACATCTTTGATTCTTCCTTTATACCGATTGATGGTACGTTTTGATGATTAATTTTTTCTTTTCGTATTGACATTTTATATTTCCATTTTAATGTGTATACCATTAAAATAACGAGTGATAAGGTATTCGATCAGTAACGGTTTCTTTTATCATACCTGCTTTACCGATCGACGAAGAATTATACAAAATTCAACATAATATGAAGAAGGAAACAGTATCTCATACTGAGTAAAAATATGAAAATTTTGTAAATCTTTTTTTACAAAAACTAGTTATTTGAAAATAGTGTCACCTAACCTCAAAATGATCAATTTCCACTTAGGAAATATTTATAACTCTTAGATTTCTGAAATGTTAAACAGAAATATCGATAAAATTCTTATATTTTATGCTATTAATTACTCACTGAAAAATCTTTACCTTGTCAAATGTTTTACAATAAACGAACCTAAACTCAAATTGTATTAAAATTGTCGGATAGGATTATTAAATATTACTACCTAAAATTTAGCACACTTATACGTGTCATATTATTAATAATAAAAAATCTGATGAATCCTTTATACCACACTAATCAACGAATACTCCAAATTCAATTGGTTACAAGTCGGTAAAGTAGAAAATGTAATAATTAAAATTTAATATATTCCACTCAATCATCACGTTTTTAAAAAAAAAGTTTGAATTTAACTACATCCCCATCGATTACTCGAATCACAAATTAATTAATTAACGAACATACCTAATTTTATCCCGTCGGTAAATCAGTTCTGGTAAAAATTGAGTTTTATACGATCTCGAATTTACAAAACAAAAAATTCGAACATTTTGCTATATTTACATCTATATATTTCGATAAATTTACAAAAATTATTAATAAAATAAATATATACCAACAGTTGGAAAAATAGTATCGAATCGAATAAATACCAATAATACTAGACATTTAAATTCTTAATATTACGTATGCGCGCACGTCATTTTTGCAGAAAACGTTATCCATATTGATATCGTCGATAAATTATGAATATACCTTAAATTACAATATTCGATACAGTGTATTGAATCATGAATATTTTTCGCTTCGTACGTATACATATATATTCGTGTATACAGGGTAAATTTAAATTTAAATGTTTATCGAACTTATTTCAACGGTAAGGGGTGGGACATATATGTAAAGGACAATTAAAAATTCAAATTTCCCGCGTAAATGTGGATGGTTTTTAATTGGAATAAAAAGAATAATTTTTTTTTTAATGAAGGAGATAAATTGCTCTTTGTTTGGAAATAATTTATTATTTTTATTCTTTATAAAGTATTTGTTGATCAGGGTTTTGAAGGAGTCTAACCTGAAAATATGGTATTACGCAATTTTTAAGGCGTAAAATGAACGTAAATGTTTGGAAATTTATAAATTGATTGTAATTGCTATTAGAATGGAAAATTCTCTTCCTCTTTGTTAAATCAACTGTTTTATAATATTAATAACCAGTAAAAGGATCAAACCTATAAATCTAATAAATGAATTACCCATAAGAACTTTATCAATTTTAACATAATATTGTAACAAAGATTACTAAGATTCTTCATTTATGAGAAAATGTTGATATTTTTGTTATTATATTTTGTCTAGAAGTGTTCTAATCTATAAAAATATCTAACTTAGAAATTTAATGAATATATATGATCCAGATCAATTCAAACGTAAAATAAGTGCAAAGAGTAATATACAAAATGATAAATTAATCACTAATAGAGATTATTATTCTTATCATTATCGAAAACCTGTCTATATATTTGTGTCTTGTTTAAAAATATTTTAACTAATAAAAAAATCTAACTTACAATTTAATTTAATCTTGATTAATTCAAGCTTAATTTAAATTTAAACATGTAGGAATATCAATATTCTCTACATTTAAAAAAAATTACAATATTCCTACTACTATATTATTTTAAAATTTTCAACGAACAAAATAATCTGGTTTCAAAATATTTTAAGCTATTTTTTAAAATCGTCTATACTAAATATCTATAAGCAAAAAATACGAATTTAATTAATTTTTAGCATTACAATTAAAAATCCAAAAAATAGAAGCGCGGAAAACTAGAATTTCTAATTATAAAAAAAATCAGTGTTATTAAAGGACAATTAATTAATTTCTTTTATAAGGTGACATACATTGAATAGATTATATTTAATTAGAGTCGCTATAAATTATTATGAAAATGTATAGTTTATAATATTTCAAATCGATTAATCAAACGACTTTAAAAATAAACTCAATAAATTCAACTGTAGAAAAAGTAAACAAAATATACTATATTTTTCTTCTTTATCAGAAATACGATTATTACTCATTTCCATTATTCCCATCAAATAACGTTACGCAAACGCGGGAAATTTGAATTTCTATATACCGCTCCCAAAAAAAATTCCTCTTAAACAAACCCAATCCATAAAAATAAAATCATCATTCCCATCGATTGTCAAAATAGTATAAAACCAAAAAAAAGTAAAAGTAAAAACATCTTACTTGATTAAATTTAAAAAAAAAGGACATAGAAGAAAAAGAAGAAACGAAATGTTTTCCTTGCGTGTCCATTTTCAAATCTTCTGGAGAATTTTATCCGAGGAGCGTCTCGGAGTATACGATTTCTCTATCAGAGGATATATGTTTTCGCTTTTTATTTTTCTTGAAAGAGGAAAACCAGTTCCCTTTTCCTCATATATAGGTTTCACTACGAAAAAACGAGGCTTCGCGCAAAAATTGTCACGGTTATATATATATGAAGACAGACGGAGAGAAAAAAAGGGAGGTAAGTCAAGTGTGTTGCGAAACGATAACATTTATATTTATTTTTATTTTTCTTCTTACGTACTGTCGGGACGACAGGGTCCGCCAAAAAATGAAGTTATTTAACGCGAGATATTTGTTGACTTTGAAAAATGATCTTTTATTCTTGTTTCTTATAGGTTAAACAGCGGTTTGACAGTCGTGAAATTAATTTTTGGTATGAATGTTCTTAATCGTTTGTTTATTAATTTTTTTTAATTACTGGCATTTTTTAATTGCAATGACGTGAAATTTAATATTTTGTAATATCTAAATTCATGATATTTTGTATTAATTTTTTTATTTAATATATTTCAACTTTTTTTATAGTATAGAAATTAAAGGATTAATGCAATTTTATTTTGGTAGAAAAATGGCCAATAAGTTGGTAATTAATGACCAAAAACTCGTAACCTCGATATATCCACAATTACTTTATATTAAATTATATTTATAATAAATTAATTTTATTTATTATATATAAAATTATTTTCAATTATTTATTCCAGCATCAATTATTAAAAAAGAATTAACTGATAATTTACTAATTTAATCAATTTTATTATTTAATTAATAATAATAAGTTAAAACTCAATTATTTTGGTCTTACAGTACATTAACTATAAAAAGTCAAATATTAATTGTAATTTAGAAAGTAAAAATAATAAAAAATAAATAATATTATTTATTATTTTAAATATATTATTATATAAATACAATCAAAAAATTAAATAACATCATTAGTCAGGTCGAGTGCCCTAATGCCTTAATTAATTAATTTTTTATTATTATTAATTTCTTATAATTATTATTATATTTTCTCTATTTAATGGGCTGTAAAACCGAAATAATTAAGTTTTAATTTATTATTATATATTTTCAATTTTTCTTAAATTCATTATAATTTCCTATGTGGAAATCGAAGGAATTAATGCAAAAAATCACCAATAAATCGATCTTTAATCCCTAAAAATTATGATTTCTTATGGTATTCTCAATTGCTATCAGAAAAATTTATATTAATCATTCATTTGCAACAAAACGTGAAATTTATGAATTTTTTCTATTTACCTATATTTTTATCAATGAAATTTTAAAAAATCGTAATATCTTTATTTTTTTTCAATAAAATTAATCGATTATTTACTAATTATGATTAATTTATCAATTCAAAAGATTTCAATATTAATTTTATTAAATTTCAAAATATATAGTTAATTATTAAAAACAGGTAAATTTTTATTAATTGCCTTTTCATTTTTATTATAAATTTATTAATATATTTTAAAATTACTTTAAGAATATAATTAGTTTTAAAAAAAAAATTTCGTTCTTTATTATTTTTTAATACAATCAATCGAAAATTTCGTCCATCTTAATTAATTATTCAATTTGTTAGAGACTTTCCTTAAATTTCTATTTAACTTTTTTTATTAAAAATTTATGCAAAACATATATCTGTCTCTTAAACATATGTCTGATATACAATAATAATTTAGAAAAAATTTTATTTTCAATACCTACACTCAATCATACACGCTGTCAAGCGTGATTTAACAATAAAGTATACAATACTAAAATTTATTTATTTATCAATATCGGCTTTAATAAACTAATACAGTAAAATTTTTTATTTAGAATCGCGATACTCTAATTCTATAGTGTTATTTATTTAAAAAATAATAATTTTTTTTTCAAAAGTAAATATGTAAATTAATCGCTGCTATTCATTGAAAGTTATAGTAACAATTTTTAATTCACTGGATATTGTATAGGTTTAATAAAAAAATTATATAAATAATGATTATGTTATGTAATTTTTAATAATTATTTAAAATATAATATATCGATATTTGTTAAACAAATATTTTTATTTATACTAATTAATATTCCATATTTTAAGGGTAGTAAAATTCGTCATAAAAATTTTTGTAAAAATGCTTTTTTTAATTTGATGACAAAGAACAAATTAGAGGTTTATTCTTATAAAAAAACTTTTAATTAATTATTTGTGTAAGTGCTGCCATAGATAGGATGCAAATAAAATTATATTCAAATATCCTTTTATCCTAGTGTGATAAGATGCGTTGGAATCCTATAACGTTAAATTCTACTTTACCTACTGTAGGAAAATTAGTGTCAAATCAACGATAATAAGTTTGTATAATTTTGAATTATTTATTTTTGATATTATTTTTTATTATGAAATATTATTGTAAATTAAACACAATAGTACATTATACTGTGAATAAAAATTTTTTTAATTTGAAAGAAATCTCTATTATCAATTAATTTTAATAAAATTCTGTAATTATAGCAGTAATTGAATAAAAGCTTTTTTGTGTTTTATTTTAGTTTTTCCATTTTTCATTAATTCACTTTTCTCTTAACGAATGATCAATAAAATCAGTTTTGAAATTTTAAATTTAGATTTTACACAAAACTTTTATAATTGGCTATTTTTGTTTTATAATTTAATGAAATATTTGAGTAACAATAAATATTCTATGAAATCTTGATTCACTATTAATTTGCTTATTAATATTAGCACTTCAAAAAATAATTAATTAATAGTTTTTTTGTAAGCATATTATAGTACTTGTGACCAAGATCACTGAGAAACATTGATATTAAATTTCATCTATTTTAAACAGGTATGTACATTGTAAAATAATAATGCGACACATTATAATTATTTTACAATAATTTTTATTTTAATAACAAATAATCATCAATTGTTAAATTTATATGTAATGCCATGTAAACTAATGGTAATTGTATTAGGTATTTCACTACAATTATCGATTATAACAAGAATTTAAATTATAATATTATTTCTATTTTACATTAACTGTAAATTGTTCGAATAAACTTTGTTTAAATTAACCAAAACGTCATTTTGCATTTAATTGCATATCCATACCAGTTCCAATAAATTTACATTATTCATAATCTCTTATTATGAAAAAAAAAAATAATAAGCAATTAGGTTTTGATGCTTATATGTAAATGAAACATAATTTAATAATTAATTACATATGTGTTTAATTTATATATAAAATCACATTTTAATTTTCAATGGTATTGCTGAAGATGCATACCGTGTGTTATAAGATAAATGTTAAATCAATGTAAGTGTATTTATAAATATTATAGAATATTGATTAGCTTATTATTCAAAGTAATAGAGATAAATGTTGGTATGATTGGATTATTATTGTTTGATTTATATAGCATTGTAGAATTTCATTCTATTAATATTTATATTACATACATAGTAAGTTTATTGCCCTAGTCAAGTGAAAATAAATTTTTTAACTTTGTAATAACATCGCTTTTCTCTGGAATTTATCAAATGTAAATGAAATAAAAGTTAATAAAAATAATCATAGATTTTTCGTATAAAACTAACTGTTTATAATGTACAAAGGGCAAACTGTTAAAATTATAAATGATAAAACTTATTTTTCTTTCTTTGATTAAAATGGCTATATAACTGTCACTCAACCATTTGGAACAAACGACAAGGACAAAAATCATTATGAATAAAGTAATAATTATTATAGAGTATACCATCTTACTTTTGGTAATATATGACTCGATATTCTTTTAACTACCAAAAAGTATATTTGCATCATATATATATGACTAACTTTCACCTATATCTAATAAAAAAAAAGAAGGAAAATGATTTTATATGATAAGTATATAGAGTTTACTTTCGCAATAACTCTCTCAGTCTTATGCTCATGTAGTACGGTCTTTCCTGTGAATCATCGTTACGTTCAGTATCCTCAAGGAAACATAAGAAAAGCGTATCTACAGCTGATTTGTGTACCGCAAAGAAGACTGAAGTTATGAAGCACGATCCAATAAATGCCAATATTAGTGGAACTTCGATGTTGTTGACTTCTGGTACCTTGTTGCTGTAAAATGCTGCGGTGAAACCAACAGTCACAAGAATAATGAAGTACTTTGCTATTTTCAAAAGCCAATCAGTGATCTGTAAAATTATTAGAAAACATTAATAAGACCATTTTACGTTAAGTAGTTATAATAAAATAAATAATAATTATGCTTACGTTAGTTATAACGACGACGTTAAGTATATTTCTCATTATTAGGTTGAAAGCATCTTTGGCAGATCTACAGAAACCACGACCATGAATGGCACACATTGTGTACGCATTGCGATTTATGTATTGTAAGAAACTCATTAAATAATCAACCAAAGATCTAATACAGCCAACAGGTTGAACGCTCATTGGACCATTGTTACTTGATCCAGCAACTGGTTTCAATATAATTCGAACAATGTCACAGAACCATGTAATCAACGCTCCGAAAGCTAATGTACCCACATGATATCTAAAATTAAAAAGAAAAATTATATTTTATTATCATTAAAATAAATTAGTAATAGTGTGATACATTGAGAAAAGTACAAACCTTGATGTAATCCATAAACTTTTTGCGACAGTGAAATTTGGAACGTCTCTTTTGTTGTATGTCCAATACCAAGTGGCGAATCCAGTAGCAAGTACCATTTGCCCAAAAGCTGATACAAAGAATGTAAGCCATAAAAAGGCTACAGCGTTGATTATATGATAAACATATACTTGTCCTGGTACAGTTGTTGATGATATGTAGCAACCAGCTGATACACATGGGCCACCATTAATATCTTTACATTCTGCCTTAAATGTGACAGGATCACATGTAGCGTTGGTTATGTAATTCAATTGTTGCGGACAGCTACAGGTATTGGCTACTAACTCTTGAACTTTGAATTGATAATTTGGTATGACTATCGATCGCAAATAAAGGAACACACCAACTGCTAATGTTAATACAAGAACGTGTAGTATCCAAGGTAGTACAGGGAATAATAAACTTGACCAAAGACAAGTAACGGCTCTGTAAAAAAGAATACATTTTTGAGAAAATATAATTTTACAATAAGTTAGATAAAAGTAACAAAATATCTTACTTGCTGGATTCCTTAATAATTTGACAAGCTAAAGCAATTTTTCGATGAAGGAAAATTGTGGATAGTATAACCACCAAGAGGGAAACTATGCACGCAACAAGAAAGTATATCCAAGTTGCATTGTTGGTTATAGAATATTGCACCGATGATGCATAAACAAAGTATACCAAGAGAGCACAAATAATTAAAATGGAAGCATAGACGAAAGGTTTAGCAAACCATCTTAGCAAAATTATGTAGAAGAAAGCGGCTACCCCGCTAAGTAGAATAAATCCAAGAATTGGATACCTGAAAAATTAAATTTAATATTAAACAAACTGACAGACAGTAAATAATGTTTAATTTTACAAAAATATATTCACCCTGTTTTAACTATATCATTGTAAACTTCCTCCAAGTATTTCTCAAATTCAGCCAATTGTAAAATTGTTTGTCTAGCAGCAGTTAGTTGTTCATTAGAAATTGTCGAATTAAATTCTTTTGGTACAGGAACCTTAGGAATGCAACGTTTTACTATAGACTCACTGATAAGATACCATGTCGCACATTTCTTTTGAGTAACATACTGATCCACCTGTTCCCAGGTCGTTATTAAATTTGGATTGATGTCAATTGTGCAAATTAAATTCTGCTTAACTGAATCCAAGGAACCGATTCTACTTTGATAAAAGAAATTTTCAGTAGGACATTGCGATCTACAAACTTGCGTTGTATTGCAACTACCATTGGCACATTTAGTTAAATCAAAGAACAGCAAGTAAGGTTTGTCTTGAACATCTAAATCTATACCGCATTTACGTCCTTGGCTATCCGTTGGAACAACCAATTTCTGTACATCTCCATTAGTGAATGCTGGACAAAAGTAAAATTATTAAAATAGAGAGTGTAATATACATGATTATTTATTTATTATCTAAAATAGACAAATCAAACTAATGTTTGATTATATAATTATATCAATAAAGATAAACACATAAAATTTCATTACCATTATAAAAACAAAAAATTTATACAAAGCTTAATAAACAAATACAAATCTACTCATGCTTATAAACTTGTTTTTAAACAACTTATTAAATACTGATACATTATTAAAGAATTAATCAATATTCACATTCAATTCATTAGCTAGATTGCATTATTAAATAAACAATCAATATATGTTTATTACCATCATATATGGATTATAATAATAATACAAATTATATTATAAATAGATAGTAATTATTACAACATACCATGAGTCGCTACAATCGCCCAAATAACAATAAACGCAGAGAATGCAATGAGCCAAAAACGATTAGTACACCGTCTATCTTTTTTCAGAGGACCCTGCCACAACGGATCATAAGGAATTTTAGACTCGGCAAAAAATGTACCTATAAAAAAGATATACATTAAAAATCATTACAACCAATTAAACAAAAACAAGTATTCACACATACCATATGAATCATTAGCCATCTTGTGGCTCCTAACGATAAGGGTTCAATCTGCAAGAAAAGAAAATAAATGCGTTACAATAAAGTATCAAGAGTAGGATAGCACTTCTTCTCCGACACTATAAATATAAAAAAAAAGGAAATGTAGATAAATCTTTATAACAATTATAATATATATGCGTGTATATCAAAGGAAAATGCATATACATATATAAAGTTACAACTGTTGGATGACTCATGTATACGTATCAAATTTATAGTTGATAAGGAATTGATTTCATTCAGTGTCGCAATGAATGTTACTGTAATTAAAAAAAATGGAAATTACCTGTATACTATAGACAATTTATGCAACGGTAATTCAATTTAATAATACAAATTTTTAACAACGAAATATATATCACGTTTTTACGCAGTTAGAACGAACTGAGCTTCTTTTGTTTATGTATATATATATATATATATATTGTTTTACGTGTAAATGTATTACACGTACTAAGGAAATTATTATTTCTTCTTTTTTTCTTTCGTTAAATTAAGAGTATGTATAGATAAAAGATACTTATCGTTTACGATATATTATACTCACACAAGTTATTTTTCCTTGTCTCCAATCGAACTGATTGTATTAATACTTGTATTCACGAGGTTCGTCGCAACATAATAGACACCGCGGTCTGCATGTGTGCGTATGATAGGTTGTACTTGTGCTGCATTTTCTCTGTCACGGAGTTTACTTCGATGCACGGCAGATGACGTGCAAGATGCGTTTTCGGTGCATCTTTTATAACACGGTTTTTGTGAATTTTTCTTTTTTTGTTACCGACGATGTATATATATATACATGTTGTTCGATCAAAATTTTTTTTGAAGAAGGGATTTTTTGAAGTGTAAAATTATTATTTTATAAATGTTGAATTTAATAATTCTGTTGTGGGTCTATTGGATTACCGGCAATTTATCTTATCGACCGACAAAGTAAAAATGTTCTTTTCTTGTTTTTATAAACAGATCTTAAAAAAATCGATTTACATTTTTGTTTACATATATTATAATATGTATTTTTGAGTACTTTCAATTTTTTTAATAATATTTAATTGATTATAGGTGTTTTTTGGTTTACCGACATTTTGTTACTTATCGACCAACAGTGAAATGTTTTTTAAAATAAATATTTCAAGAATTATTGTTTCCTCACAATTCGTTTTTTTACATCATTTTCCATATTCCAAGTTATACTTATAAATACATTTAGATTTTTTAATATAATAATTTCAATATTTAAATTTTGAGGATAATAATACTATAATAGATTCCTGTAACTAAAGTCTAGGGGATTATTAAGTCAATAAAAAATTCACATTTCGAATTTCTTAAAGTTTAATTTGTAACAAAAGAAACTTCACGTTATTTTCCTTGAAATATTAAAAAATTAACGTTCTTATTTAATATTACATGTAAAATTTTATACGATTTTATCTGTTGGTAAAGAAAAGAGCTTAAAAAATGTCTTACTATTTATTTATTTATTTATTTAACCAATTTATTTATCTTATCAATTATTTATAAAATAATTAATTTAATTGTTCATTTATAATTTAATTCGTTCATTTATTTTTTATTAATCCTTTCATTATTTCCTTCTTTCCATAAAATAATTATTTATTTATTCATTAGACAATCAGTCGGTCGTTAACGAGATGTCGGACCCAAGAACAGGGATCTACACCTTTCAACATACGAATTACCTTGGAAATATATTGATTAAAAATCTGAAGAAATTCATTTGAGTAGTTTAAAATCAAAGCGAGGGCATGGCGTTTTGATTTTTTAACGGGATGTCGAAGCCGAATTACAGGGATCTACCCTTTCCAACCCAAAAATTATAACGAAAAAAGTAAAATAAAAATTTGAAAAAATTTGTAATCGTTATTCAAAACTTTTTTGAGATTCTGGAGCTCCGATTTTTCAACATTATTTCGTTTTTCATGAATTATACAGAAAAATACGAAACGTCGGTAACGTAAATTTCGAAAAATAGGTACATTTTCCAACCCAAAAAAGTTGTTTCTATTATTAATAGAAAAATGGTAAAAAAATCACGAATAATCCTGAAAGCAAACTGAAGGACCTGGAGCTCTGCTTTTTTCGATAAATTAAATTCCTAACCATTAAAACTAATTAATAAACTTGCTATTTTTAGGGTCCGACATCCCCTAAACAATTTTAGGTCGGTAATTATTAATCTAAAAAAGCATCAATTTTCAACGCAAAAATTAGAATTAAATTGCAAATTTAAAAATCTCAATAAATTTAAGTATACTATTTAAATCATGCCTATAAGGACACGGCGTTCACGATTTTTTAAAATATTTATTCTTTTGTTTATAAAAAAATATTACAAAATTACCATATTCTGAGTCCGAAATCCCCTCAATACCGTTCCTTAAATTTTTAAACAATATTATTTTTAACACTCACTTTATTATCTTTCGTTCAAAATTTGCAAACAACGATTAACCTGGCAAATAAGCAAATAGAAAAATTAAACAAAATAAACACCACCAATCAAAACGCGGGAAATTTAAATATTCCGCAATATTTAAAATTTAAAAAAAAAAAACCATTCACAATATCGCCCATACTATAACTTCACCTCTGCGTTACCGACGTATAAAGAAGATACGCTGAGAGTGAGAGAGAGAGGAAGGGAAAAAAAACGAAGCGACCGAAGCGCCCTCGATCGCGAGAACATAAGTACTAAATGACTACGCCGCGATATACATAGCGAGTAGTACTCGCGAGAGAGAGCCGATGGGACAGTTCGCAGACGACCAGCCGTACTAGCGGTCGTGGATATATACACGTACATAGACACCTACATATACATAGGTGTACGTACACCTCGTGTAACTACGTCCACATCGATACACAACTCTCTCTCTCTGTGTCGTTCCATCAGGACGAAGTTAGAGAGTTCGCGCGACAATAAGATTAACGTTACAATTATACCTGTGTACTCACACACACACACACACACACGCGCGCGCAAAATCCTAAGAGAAGGAAAAAAAAGGGAACGAGATATTTCTTACTAAAGTGATATATTACACATACATATATACATATAGTGCGCGAGTGTTGTTTATCAGTGTGTCTGTGTCTCTCTTCTTATTCCTCTCTGTGTAATATATATATGTATACCTGTGTCTAACACACTCACGCACACGCATATGTATATATAATCTTTGTGCGCGAGTTTGTGTCGATGTGTGCGTGCGGGAGAAAGAGAGGAAAGGAAAATAAATAACCCGGAGATCGTATACTCGTGAGAGAAGAGAAAAATCACGTAAGTATTTTATTTTTTGTTCTTAACAACACGTAAACGTCGTTCAATTTTTATAACCTCACAGACACACACACACGTACACGACGGTCCATGTATATATATATATATATATATTTTTTTTTTCTCTCGACTCGTCGCATGTGTATGTGTATTATATATATACAATATATATATTCTCTTCCGCGTATGCATCTGTCGATGTGTACGTGTGTGTGCGCGTGTGATATATAAACCAATCCGAGCGAGTACACATCGTAGCGTCCAAACTTCTCTCTCCATCTCCATCTCTTTCGGTTTCAGAGGTTATGAATATATATATATATACTCGACATCTTTTACTTTTCTCAACATCTCCTCCTCGTATACACATATATATTTCTTCCCGTGAAATTATCGACGTATACGTTTTTCTCCTTCGTTCCGATCGGATACCACTGTGTAGGTTAGATTTTATTGTTCCCTTCGATGTGTCGGTTTCTGCATGTGTGTGTATGTGTACGGAGGGATGGTACAGGGGAGGGGGTTCATCCCTTGGATTCGATATGCCGCTCCCCTTTTACAGCGCTCCGTACGTAATACCCGCTGACGCTTGTATATATATACGATGGTATATACCTCCTTATTCTTCACTTTTTTTTTACCTTTCGAAAAAAAATGTATATCGAGATACTTATACCTCTCCGTTTCTTCCAGCTCTTGATTAATTAACTTTCTGGTTTTTAATTCGATGTCTCTCGTATTTTTTTTTGCGACTTTTCGCGGTCAATTTTGATGGAATTTCGATGGTACAATATCGAGGACAGGTGCAGGGAACGATAAGAATAGTAAAAAAAATGATGATGATAAAAATTAGAAGAAAATAATAAGAACAATGATAAAAATAATGATGATGATGATGATGATGATGATAATGATGAGATGGCAAATAACAACAAATAGGATACGTGGACGTAGAAAAATGGAAAATAAAATTACACTAAACTATTTATAGTAAAAGAAGGACAAATCATCATGATTGAGAAAAATCACTATATATACTGTAAAGTTTTTTTTAAACTTTTTTTCTACACAATTTTTCCATTAGGTGTACAGTAATTTTTCTTATTCGTGAAATTTTTTACTGTATGTAGTTTAGTAAAATTTTATCTTACATTTTTCACCGTGGATGTACAATTATATATATATATATATAAAATTAATTAGTGTAATGAACATTTTATATATTAAAATTTATATATCTAACGATAGATATGAAAAGTATCTAAATAAAATGTAAACAATCCAATTAACTTTTTTGTATTCCCATTACGGTTCATCGTCGAGATTTATGGATCATTCAAATTCCTCGAAACACTACGATAAGAAATGAATGAAACAGTGAGAGAGAGAGAGAGAGACGTTACTGCATCCCGTTTGTTTTGCTCGGTGCCGTTAATTTTTAATTCCAACAGTTAGAGCAAAGACAGAGAAAAGAAAGTGTGTGTGTATATATATATACTCTCCAATTCTCGAGTATTGTAACCTAAAAGTGAAAATTTACTTCAAGAGAGTGAAAAATGATTTATTTATTAAGAGTGATTTTGCATTTATTTAAAGAGCGTATGCTTGAAGATATAGAGAGTTGTAGCATGATATTAAAAAATCACTCTAAAAAAGTAAATCATTTTCAACTCATTCAGAAAATATATATTTAAAATATAAAATATATAAAGTTATTGTAACTTAAACATTAAACTCCAAGAGTGACTTTTCATTCGTTTAAAGAGTGTAACTTGAAGATATAGGCAGTTACAGTTACTTCAGAGTGAAAGTTCACTCCAAAAAAGTAAGTTTTCCTTTCATTATGATTGAATCTTTGCTCATTTAGAGATGAGTATATATTTAAAATATAAAAAGTTACGTTGATCTAAGATTGAACATTCACTCTTAATAGAGTGACAAACGTTTTACTCAATAGTAATGATTATTACTTATACGTATTACTGAGTACTCCTTTCCTTAGAGTGAAAAAGGAAAAAAGTCACTCTTTTAAAGTGAAAACGGTGCCACTCTTTGGAATACATTTTTAATAATATTCAAAATTACAGTAACCCAAGAATGAAAAGTCACTCTAACATAGAGAAAAATTATTTAATCATGAATTGTGACTTTTCACCCATTTAGAAAATATATAAAAAGTTAATTTTGTGTAAACAAAAATTATTATCGTTATCAAATTTCTAATCTGTATAGAAAAAAAAAATTAATTTTTATATATCGTACAATATGAGAAAAAAATTCATTTTTTTTGGTGATTAAAGGAAGCTCCCCAATTTTAATTGGGAAATTGAAATTCCGTTTGAGAGAGAGAGAGGAAATTTGATTTGGTTGACACGCGAGGGGGAATGTTTTAGGAGTCAACGTTGATTAAGATTCGTTTTTACTATTTTGTTTTTTTTTTGTAGCAAAGCCAAGATTAGTACGAACAAAAATAATATATTGTATAAAATAAATGCAACATTTTAAAGATACGTATATAGCAGTAATTTTCATCTATTCACAATATAACAGAATCATATACAATTTCGATTAATCATCTCTTTCTGTATTTTAGCAATAATAAAAATATATTTTCTTCCAATTAGCATCCTAGTGAAAAAAATCTTCCAAACACTATACGTGCCCTCTATGTATGTATGTGTGTACTTTCTCTCACGTGCGTCATGTAGGATCGACCTCATAAATTTAGAAAGATTCGGTTATTCTAAGGAGGCAATCTTACATTTTTACACACACACACCGTGTAAAAAAAATATGGGTGTGTTATTAACGGGATGAAATAGTCGAATTTTACCGATTGAGGGGTGAGAAAACTTTTTTAATTAGATAAATATATTATTATCTCTATGACTGTCCTAAATTTTAACCCCAAAAAAATTGAATATTTTAACATAGTATTTGATTAAAGATTACATTTTTTAGAAAATTACATGTTTCCAGTTTCATAAAGTGTAATGAGATAGTGCTTTTATTTAAAACGATTAATTTCATAAACTATTTACATTTTTAATAAAAATTAAAATTTGCATTTTCTATGATTTATATTTACACTTTTACACTTTGTAATTAAACTCGTAATTTTCGTTTTTACACAAATTATCTCATGTGGATTTGAAATTTCCATAGTTGACAAAATTTTGGTTCTTAGAAAATGAATAAAAAGTTTTAAGCAGCTATTATTATAAAGGAAACTTTTTAAAAAATATTAAATAACTTCGATTCTTATTTTAAAATTCTGTTATTGATAATTTTCCAATTGGCGGTGATGTATACAACGACAGAAACTTCACACCCATCTTAGAAATTATAAAATTAAGCTCATTAAAGTTCTTTTTAACTTAAAATTAAATCAAGTTAATTAAATAATTAGTTTGATAATTTATATTCTATCCCTTTAAAAGTGTGAATTCTGAATATAACGTGAAGAAATAATCAATGTATATACAATGTACGAAAAATTATTAGTATACTTCCAAATTTTACCGTTTTTACATTTAGAGTATAATGACAGACCAAACTTATATTATTTTTTTATTAACGGGTATTATCATTAATTTTCTTATTTTAATATGGTATTAAACTAAAAAAATTAAATAAAAAAATAAAGCCTTAATTCTTGAAAAATATCTACCTGACTATTAACTTTATTATATCATCGACGGAAAAAATGACTACAGATGTCTTAAAATAAAATAATCGCAAACGATATATTTAAATATTGACTCTAAATCGCCCGTGCATATATGATTATTATATATATATATGAATTTAATCAGTCTTTCCGTGCTAACTTACGTCTATTCAATATTTTTCAATATTGCGCAAACCCTCATTTTTAGCAACTTACTTGTATATCGCTAAGTTTTAAATGTTTATTTATTTTTTTTTATTTATTTATTCATCCAGAGTAATATATACATTATATAATTGTATACAATGAACTGTACGCAATTATCCAGCAGAGAAAAGATATGTTTTTCTGTACGCTGATCCGGACTTAAAACTAAAGTAACTAAAACTAAGTTAGAGTTGGTCAATGAGACAATCAAAAATCAACTCTTTATAAACTAACTTAACCTAAATTATGAAAATAAATAACCATTTATAGAATTTAAATTTAAATTTTACAACTGTAATACAATAACGTATATAAATTCAGTCTGTTACTAAAGTAACAGGATTAAGTCCTTAATTTACTAAATTTATTTAAAATATGAATTGTATAACTTTAAAATTTCTACCAATATCTAACAAGTTGCATATAAAAGAATAAATTTTTTTTCTACATACACTCGCTCAAAAGTCTACACGTAATATAATAAAAACAAAAGTGACCTTATCAACTATATAAATTTTTTTTTAAATCGATTAATGACAAAAAAACTAAAATGATTATAACTCGTATAAGTAACAGTAAATCATTATTTAACAAGTACACTCACTCACTCACACATATACACAAACTATTAAAATAATCGACTCGTACTTTTTATTATCGAAAATTATTCAAATCGTTTTTACGATATTACAAAGCATTAGTAGTATAGCTCCTCGAAACAATAGTAAAATTATCGATTTTACGTAGAATCGTCAATTAATAAAACCTCTTTTTACCCACACGTATTGCTTCAATCCATTCTGTTGGTTCATTTAAGCGCGTCTTAAAATCTCTTCAATAATTTTTTTATCTTATTAGGGTTGTAAATAAATAAATAATGACAATTACTGGCTACATAATACATCAATATAAATTCTCTGAATGCGTTAGGGAGAAATAAATCAGTCTAAGCTGCACGAAGAGAAATATTTTGTACTCGGAGAGAAATTTTGAGTAAATTTTTGTAAACATTCACTGACTGTCAAACTTACTGAATTTTAGTAAAATTTAGTAGATTTTCATTAAAAATTCATAGAAAGTTCAGTAAAAATTATCACAATATTCAGCAATTTTTTACATTTCGGCAATCTGTTACCGCGTTTGTGAAAGTTTAATAAAATTCACAGAAATTTTCGTAAATTTTACTGAAACTTTTCTCTCCGTGTATTAAAAATTACAAAATCTTTTGTAAGAATTAGAATATGAGTTCATAGTATCGCAGAATAGAAATCAGCAGGGTACCAAACTGAGGAAAATCACTATATTTATATTAAAATATACAAAATTTATAGTAGATACAAGAATTATAGTAAATTTTATTGAAAACTGTAGTATTTTCCTAGTTTGTCAGTCTGTGATTTCTTTACTAGAAATTATTGTCATATTTAATGTACATTTTTTCTCAGTATACCATCATAATTAAATCGCTATACTTTTGAGTCAATTTCGTAAATTTTGACTTCTCGTATACGAAGAGAAAAGTTTGAGTGAATTTTACCAAACATTCTGTATATTTAACTAAACTTTCATTAACATGATAATAGATTGCACTAACCCAAAAATTTACTGAACTTTTTTTCAATTTTTACTAAACTTTCTATTAATTTTTAACAACAGTCTAAGAAATTTTACTAAAACTGTAGAAATTTTTATTAAATATTCCGTAATTTTTTGCGGTTCGACAGTCTGTCACCAGGTTTAGCGAAAGTTTACTAAAAATTTTCTGTCTATGTACGAAAACTGAGGTTATAATTGAAGTAATAATTTGACTCGTTTACAATTACTCGATTGCAATTATTAAATTTCGACTAATCGAGTCAGCAATAAAAAGAAATAATTACCATCCTCCTTTTCTCGTGCAACAATAATTTCGATATAAAAAAAAAGGAAAAAAATCTTATACGAAAAAACGTAAAACTATCCTTCAAATTATTATTATTATCGCTACTGTTACCCACACACAAACGCGAAAAAACACGTGACGTTTTCTTTTTTTTTTTTACATAACACGCGCTAACACGACTATCCACGCACACATATACACATATCCCTCTTTTATAACATTATTAAACCACTCATCTATATACACTGATCTATTTATGCACACAAACGATGACGACGACACCAGGGTAAAATGCGAATGAACTTTTCCTTTCTATACCCACTACTTTGTGTATATATATACATATATATACACTACTTTACAACATATCTTATAGACAGTGTCGATTAAAAAATAAGGAAAAAAAGGAATAGAGCGAGAAAAAAATATATTACTTAAAAATAGCTCAATACAATGTATATATATATATGGAGATATATATACGATGAAAGTTTGTTTTTGTTGTTTCAACTATTCGTATATAACTAGACGATGTTTCCGTCTGTAATTACTATCGGAACGATCACAACCCAATTAGTCAGAGTCTAAGTAAATAAAAAATATATGTATACGCGTGTGTGTGTGTGTGTGTGTGTCTATGTAAAGTCGATCGCATAGTATTACGAAATCGTCTGACGAGCTTGGACATCATCGATGTAGACGAGGATGGTACACTCATACACACAAACTTTAACTCCGATTAAATAACGAAAAATAATTAAAAGTAAATTATAGAAAAAAATTAGAAAAATGCTTAAATATGTATTAAAGGAAAAATAATATGAATGTATTAAAGGAAAAATAATATGAAAATTTATTAAAAGAGACACTGAAACCTATCAGTTGTTTCTTAAATATATAAATTTCTATTTTAGTTATTAACTATTAACTATTCTGGATATTTATTTAAAAAATATTGCAAAAAATAAAATTAAGAAGTAGTAGATAAAAATACGCATTTTATGATAAATATATGAATAATACATTAAAATATTAATATAAAAAATAAATTTATTTTAATACCAAAATTTATGTATGTACCGGATATGAGTGCAAGTAAAATATAGATAACTATATCTACACTGATTTTTATGTGATTATTGCATAAATACTGCAGTTTAATAAAAATTAATTAATAATTTACGACTAGAAATTGTATTTAGATATTTGTACAAACCAGAATAATTCGATTTATTGAATTTTAATATGCAGAATTAAGAATAATTTGTAATAGCTACAAAATTTTTACCACGCGCCAAATTTCGTGTATTTTTAGGTTATATTGGTATTAATAAATAAGAATTTTAATACTGTTCGGTTATTAATAACGAAAATAATTTTTCTTTTTTCGTTTTTTTATTAATATTTCACGTTAATGATTTAGGAGGTGAAAAATTTGCTAAAAATAAACTAAAACATTATCTATTCTAACTAGATAAATATTATTTAATATGTATTAGAACATTTTTTAATCAGGATAGTAGAAATTGGAATGATTTTTTCACTATGAAATAATCGATTTTCAAAAATATTAAAAAATGTCGATTTAAAACCAATCAAATAAAACAGTTCATAACCTCGAAACATTAAAAACGATTTAATTTCTACCACGAACGTTAATTTATCAAATAATCTAATTTAAAAAGTTTATTTAATTTTCCATCAGGATGTATGATAAATTATATATAATTAATATGCCGGCAAATAAATAAATAAAATCTGCGATACAAATAGTCAGATTTCGAGCTGTTCTTTAAAAAAAATATATATGTTACGCGAGTATATATAAAAAAAATACGTTAAATTACGAAAGAACGCGGTGCGAAAGCAGAAGAAGGGGCCCAAGGTGAGGCGGTTTACCTGCCGTTAACGAGGATACGCCTAATCGAATCGGCCAAGGAAGTGGAGCATTGCTTTGATTAACAACGCACCGACGCGTCAGCTGATTTTATATATATATATACACACACACACACGCGCATCTTGCGGTATACATTTTTTCTATTTATTGCTTATTTTATCAGTTGTGCATACTTGTCTACAATGTGTATAATATTATTTTTTATATATTACATTTTATTGTCAATATTAGAGTTTTTTTATTCTTTTTTACCAGAAACTAAAATTTTATAATAAAAAGCATAAATCTTATCTTATAGTCCCTCCCTTGATAAATTAAAACTTAATTGGTCTTGAGTTACCATCGTACGACTCCAAATTTTTGATTGTTAAATAAAAAAAAACAGTGAATATTTGTTTACATCATTAATCATCCTATTATTCAACAAAAAATTTTCAAATGCAAATTTTCGTTTGATAATTTTCTAATATCGTTGGACTATGATGATAGAATCTATACAAATTCTGTAGAAGAATGTACGTGTTTCAAGGTAGCTCAACTGTCTTAATATAAGAAAATATCAAGATAGTTAAAAAAAATAAGAGAATGCAAGTAAAATCATTTTAATTTTTAACGGCTTTATAAGAACAATGTAAGTTATCGACTAAACGACCAAAAAAAATTTCAAGAATAACATGCTTTTATATAGGGATTTAACTGAGACAGACAAACAGCTATCGTTTCGTTGTAAGAAAAAATAATTTTTAGTATTTTAGTAAATTAGTAATATATAAACAGAATTAGTTTTAGTTTTTTATTATTTAAGTAGTTTATGAAAAAACTTTTAAGTACAAAAAAATACATTGCTGTTGAATCATTTTCTTCTTTGAATATTCACGTGATTTTCAAAAACAATAAATGAATCGTGAATTTTATACAATATTTATAGATTTAATTGTTTAATTAACAAAAAGAATGTTTTGAAAACTGTACGTGCTTGAGCTACTTTAAGGTTAAGTTTCTTTATTTAACCTACCTGTTCTGCAAAATAATTATAAATTATCATTTATTGTTTATAGATCCTGTTTTTTGATCGATAAAAGTTTGTTTTCTTTGTATATAAACAAAACAACAATCATAAAAACCTTACGTGTTTCTCAAAAAATTGATACATTTTTTCTTAATTTTGAAAATTCTTATTGTTTGATCGATAAAAGATGCGTACTTTATATATAAAAATATCATTTGTCTATATACAAAAATATCAATTATCTTTGTAAATCAACAATGCATAGTGAAAAACAACAATTATCATCATTAAAAAAATATCAAAACGAAACATTGTTAAGACGGTAAAGAATTGTCTCTTTTTTTGCCTCTTTCCTCCTTCGGCCTCCGTCAGATGGAATAAAAATTCAACTTTTTGATTTAAAATATTAATTTTTGTCTATAAATACAAAAATATCATATTTTTTGTGTATATACAAAAATAAATGTTTTTTTTAAATAATTGCTTCTTTACAACACATTAACTATATGCGTAAATGTTCAAGGTTACGGACAACGTTCTTGAGGAGATATTTGAACTTTACCTAGTTCTTTGGTTACGTCTTGAGAACGCGCGCAATATGTGTTTTATCTATCTCGTTACGAGAGAAAGAGACCATTAAATTTGATTCATTACTACACTACTAATTTCACCACCATAACCTATACATGTACACCTTTAAGATATTTTCTTTTTTATTATAAAAATTTTTTTTTCAATATGTCGACTCTCGATTCGCGTTTTAATTGAATCGAGCAACCATATCATTATTAACAGCTGGTATATTAAAGATATATACATACACAACACACACAGGTTTGAAAATCTATTAATACACTTGAACTTAGTTCACTCGGTGAGTCATATAACTGCGTGTGTTAGAAAGAAAGAGACAACCTGTTATCCGTTACGAGTACACGTTGTGTTTACATAAAAAATGAGGTAAAAACTTCTCGAATTCTTTAAGTTTGAAAGGAGGAGGTATTAGAGAAGCTTCTTCTTCGTCTTCTTTTGGGTGTACGATCTGGAAATTTTTAAGTGAACATTTCGTAGTTTTCGAGTATGTTGGAGGAGAGTTCGTAAGTTTAAGGAAAAAAACGGAAGATATTTCATTTTTTAATATTAGATTTGAAAATTTTTGAAATAGGTTATAATTTTTATTGTCTTAAAGTAAGTTATAATTATTTTTTTTATGAGTTTCAAGTAATGATTAGTTTGTACCTTAAAGAAAATTGTAATATTTAATTTCTGCTTGGGTACTACACGTGTTGCAGTAAAATTCTTTAATTATCGCTTGCTCGTAGAAAATAGCGTGATTACTCAAAATTGATTACACTTTTACAAGCCAACGTGACAGTCGAATTAGACGGATTTACCTCTGAAAACTCGAAAATTAAAACTAGAAATCTGAACGTAATTTGCATGAGATGTTTAATTTAAACGAGATTTACAAAATAATTAATTTTAAATATTACTTGTTATTTCAAAAATAATAAAATGTTTTGTTTGTCACATTATTATAGATATAAAATAATTCAAACAATTTTTTTTTGTGTTTATAAAATTTAATTAGATTTTAGATTTATATATGTTAGAATCTCTGTTAGATATAATATTAGACATTCTCATTGTTACTGCATAATATAATATATTTCTGATAAATAAATAAATTAATTAATTGTAATTAAATTGTCACTTGTCGTTGTACAATCAACCTAAAAATCATTAGTATCGGTATACAAATTTTTTAGATAATATTTATAGGAAGTGAAAGAATGTTACAGATCCATTTTTCGAATATAGTGATCCTATCGTTAATTATAAAATAAATTGCGATACCTTTAAAAACCTGCAAACTTTAACTAAAATATAAAACTGAAAATCATAAACAATCATGCTTAATGCGTGAATGATATAGAAGAATAAGGTACACAGAATAAATTTTTTGAGATAATTAATTTTAAATTAATTAACGATAAATAATACACATTTTACTGATCACAATTGGATACATGAAATAAAAATTTACCTTAAAAAATTTCAATAATGTAGAGTTAAAAAATTATTTTTCATTTCTATAGATATAATGTAGAGCAATTAAAAGAGCATTATATTAATTAAAAAAATTGGGTATATTAAGCTGGAATTGCCACATGAGCATAATTAAAAAAAAACTATACAGTAATTTTGAACTACTTATTTGCTAATTTATTGCCAACTCCAATAATTTATAGCCATGTCCCATGTCATTTTAACACCTAGCTATGCCAGCTTAAATATTAAGCTAGCAAAATCTTTTATAGCTGGGGATCTAATTGAGCTACAAAACCGTGTTACTGCTCAAAATTTTTAGCTCGAGGAGTACTTCAAGCTTATCCAAAGAGGATTATCTGAAATTCAAAATTAACCCCGCTATAACCCTTAAAGTGTTAAAAATACGTGAAAAGCGCACTATGTCGTAAAAATTCCGTAAATTATCTGAGATACTGCTAACAGACGGTAAAATACAATTTATTACCAAGGCAGATTATTTTTAACACCTACCTATTCCCACTTTACACTTACATCGTGCCTGCTTAAATCTTAAGCTAGCAAAATCTTTTATAGCTGGGGATCTAATCGAGTTACAAAACCGTGTTACGGCTCAATATTTTTAGCTCGAGGAGTACTTCAAGCTTATCCAAAGAGGATTATCTGAAATTTAAAATTAACCCCGCTATAACCCTTAAAGTGTTAAAAATACGTGAAAAGCGCACTATGTCGTAAAAATTCCGTAAATTAACTGAGATATTGTTAACAGATGGTAAAATACAATTTATTACCGAGTCAGATTATTTTTAACCCCTACCATCCCCAATTTACACTAACATCGTGCCTGCTTAAATATTAAGCTAGCAAAATCTTTTATAGCTGGGGATCTAATTGAGCTACAAAACCGTGTTACTGCTCAAAATTTTTAGCTCGAGGAGTACTTCAAGCTTATCCAACAATGATTATCTGAAATTCAAAATTAACCCCGCTATAACCCTTAAAGTTTTAAAAATACGTGAAAAGCGCACTATATCGTAAAAATTCCGTAAATTAACTGAGATACTGCTAAAAGACGGTAAAATACAATTTATTACCGAGTCAGATTATTTTTAACACCTACCTATTCCCACTTTACACTTACATCGTGCCTGCTTAAATCTTAAGCTAGCAAAATCTTTTATAGCTGGAGAAATAATTGAGCTACAAAACCGTGTTACGGCTCAAAATTTTTAGCTCGAGGAGTACTTCAAGCTTATCCAAAGAGGATTATCTGAAATTCAAAATTAACCCCGCTATAACCCTTAAAGTGTTAAAAATAAGTGAAAAGCGCACTATATCACAAAAATTCCGTACATTAACTGAGATACTGTTAACAGATGGTAAAATACAATTTATTACCGAGTCAGATTATTTTTAACACCTACCTATTCCCACTTTACACTTACATCGTGCCTGCTTAAATCTTAAGCTAGCAAAATCTTTTATAGCTGGAGAAATAATTGAGCTACAAAACCGTGTTACGGCTCAAAATTTTTAGCTCGAGGAGTACTTCAAGCTTATCCAAAGAGGATTATCTGAAATTCAAAATTAACCCCGCTATAACCCTTAAAGTGTTAAAAATAAGTGAAAAGCGCACTATATCACAAAAATTCCGTACATTAACTGAGATACTGTTAACAGATGGTAAAATACAATTTATTACCGAGTCAGATTATTTTTAACCCCTACCTATCCCCAATTAATCAAATCTGTTCATTACACTTTTTTCTGCAGTATTTTTGTGAAATTTATTTAAGGAAAGTTACTTTATGCGGAATTCGACGCCACGATTTTAAGTCATAATAGCGCCTTAGGCAAGGCAGATACGAAAAAATCAGGTAGGGTCATGAGAGTTCATTTTTCAAGACGAACATATTGCAGTTTAGTTTATTCAAATCGGTTAATGACACTGTTTTCTGCAGTCTTTTTGTGAATTTCATTTTAGGAAAGTTCCTTTATGCGGAAATTGACGCCCCGACTTTAAGTCATAATAGCGCCTTAGGCAAGGCAGATACGAAAAAATCAGGTAGGGTCATGAGCCGATAAGGTAGGGAGGATAAATATTAACTACGGCACCCCGTTAAAGTATAATTTCCGTATGTATTACTTTATAACTTTGTAAATTTGCATTTCAGAGAAAAAATCATTGCTATCGAATTTGTTGCTTATAAAATTATCTATAATTCGGAGTTGGTGCTTACGTATAATTATCATCTATAATCTCTAAAACGTTGAAAAAAAATTATTGTATTTCCGTAACTTAATTCTTAGGTAACAATATGACTAAATTTACTGCAAATTTAAGTTTAGTTTTTATTCTGTCACATACTTTGCCAGGTCATGTATAATATGGAATCATTTTATTATCCGTTGCAATGAAGCAGTTATAGCCGAATCTAGTATTTGAAGAAATTTTAACGAAAATTGGGCACTACAATGTTTATTGTTATTTTAAGTTAAATTTCTTCCAATTCTTAATTCGGCTGTAACTTTGCACCATTCCAAGAGGTTAAATCGTATATTTTATAAATCATATTTATTTTATCTTTGCTTTTCATTAAACATTGGTTTATATATTAATATTTGATTGTTTAGAATTACAAGCGTTTAAAGTGAATGAAGCCTCTTTTTTGGAAAATGTTCACCCAGACGATGTGATACCCATTAAAACAAAATCAGTATTTATATTTTCTCAAGCAAACAGTATACTTTATCGAAAAAAACGCTATGTAACGGTGTTGTATTTACATTAAAGATAGTCTATGAATTTTTTCAAATTTTTTTATCAATAAATCAACGAGATTTTTGAGCAGCCGTGCAGCTTTGTTTTTAGCTATATATTACCGACCAAAAAATGGTTATTTCGATATAATTCATTTTAAATTAATTATTTTGAAAAAATCGCTATGTAACGGTATTCTATTTGCTTTCAAGATTACCTGTAAATTTTTTCAGATTTTTAATTCCATTAGTTTTTTAAATTTTTGGGATTTTAGATGTAGGTTCCTGTAATTTGGGTAACACATCGCCTTAACGTATAACTATCGAAAAAACGTTAGAATTGCTCTCTTAAAAAGAAAAAACAACTAAAATTATACTTTAAAAGTGTAAATATAAAATTTTCTACTTTACCAAAGAGTAAATATTGCAAGTTATACTTTAGCTAAAGTATAAAACCCATTATTTCCTCTATTAAAAAGTATAAAATTTCGTATATTTATTTCAGAAGAGTAAACAAAAATAGTAGTAGTAAACATTACTAGTAAATAGTAGATTTTATGGTAAAGTTTAGGTGGCGTACACTATATATTTTTTGGGTCATAAAAAAGTCATGAACGATGTGCCCTATATAAAATGTATATGAAAACTGATAACTTGTGTTATTATTAGGAATACTTGGAGGTTGCAAATAATCTGACTCGGTAATAAATTGTATTTTACCGTCTCTTAGCAGTATCTCATATAACGTACGGAACTTTAGCGATATAGTGCGCTTCTCACGTATTTTTAACACTTTAAGGGTTATAGCGGGGTTAATTTTGAATTTCAGATAATCCTCGTTGGATAAGCTTAAAGTACTCCTCGAGATAAAAATTTTGAGCCGTAACACGGTTTTGTAGCTCAATTATTTCTTCAGCTATAAAAGATTTTCCTAGCTTAAGATTTAAGCAGGCACGATGTAAGTGTTAATTGGGGATAGTTAGGGGTTAAAAATAATCTGGCTCGGTAATAAATTGTATTTTACCGTCTTTTAGCAGTATCTCAGTTAATTTACGGAATTTTTACGATATAGTGCGCTTTTCACGTATTTTTAACACTTTAAGGGTTATAACGGGGTTAATTTTAAATTTCAGATAATCCTCTTTGGATAAGCTTGAAGTACTCCTCAAGCTAAAAATTTTGAGCCTCAACACGGTTTTGTACCTTAATTAGATCCCCAGCTATAAAAGATTTTGCTAGCTTAATATTTAAGCAGGCACGATGTTAGTGTAAATGGGGGATAGGTAGGGGTTAAAAATAATCTGCCTTGGTAATAAATTTTATTTTACCGTCTGTTAGCAGTATCTCAGTTAATTTACGGAATTTTTACGATATAGTGCGCTTTTCACGTATTTTTAACACTTTAAGGGTTATAGCGGGGTTAACTTTAAATTTCACATAATCCTCTTTGGATAAGCTTGAAGTACTCCTCGAGCTAAAAATTTTGAGCCGTAACACGGTTTTGTAGCTCAATTATTTCTTTAGCTATAAAAGATTTTGCTAGCTTAAAATTTACGCTGGCACGCTATACGTGTTAATTGGGGATAGGTAGGGGTTAAAAATAATCTGACTCGGTAATAAATTGTAATTTACCGTCTTTTAGCAGTACCTCAGGTAATGTACGGATTTTTTACGATATAGTGCGTTTTCCACGTATTTTTAACACTTTAAGGGTTATAGCGGGGTTAATTTTGAATTTCAGACGATCCTCGGTGGTTAAGCTTAAAGTACTCCTCGAGCTAAAAATTTTGAGCCTCAACACGGTTTTGTACCTTAATTAGATCCCCAGCTATAAAAGATTTTGCTAGCTTAAGATTTAAGCAGGCACGATGTATGTGTAAATTGGGGATAGGTAGGGGTTAAAAATAATCTAACTCGGTAATAAATTGTAATTTACCGTCTGTTAGCAGTATCTCAGTTAATGTACGGATTTTTTACGATATAGTGCGCTTTTCACTTATTTTAACACTCTAAGGGTTATAGTGGGGTTAATTTTGAATTTCAGATAATCCTCGTTGGATAAGCTTAAAGTACTCCTTGAGCTAAAAATTTTGAGCCGTAACACGGTTTTGTAGCTCAATTATTTCTTCAGCTATAAAAGATTTTGCTAGCTTAATATTTAAGCTGGCATAGCTAGGTGTTAAAATGACATGGGACACGGCTATAAATTATTGGTGTTGGCAATAAATTAGCAAAAAAGTAGTTCAAAATTACTGTATAGTTTTTTTTTAATTATGCTCATATGGCAATTCCAGCTTAATATACCCAAAAAAATTCGAATCAAATTTTTACATTCATATTTTATTACATTTCGGATATATTTTAACATCGTCCGTTTTCGAGACAAATGATAGAAAATTAGTATTTGAAGAATTTTGAAAATTACAATTTGCATATTAACAATAAATTCTTCTTAAAGAATAAATTTTTTTAAACCTAATCAAAATTCTCGCACACGTGATCTATGAATAAAAGTAATTTAAATAATGCTATTAAAATTAGCTTGTAAAGGAAAAAATATTTTAGGTACGTTTTGTTTAATATTTAATTTACATATGTTAAATTAGAAGATTAAATAGAACATAATAATAAAAATTTAGTTATTTAACATTGTCTGACTGATGTGATATGGCTACTAATTTCATTTTCAAATTTAACTAATAAAATAATTAATGAATTTTTTTAATCATTTCTTTATTAAATAATAATTAATTTTATAATTAATAATAAAAATAAAATAAAAAAAGTTTTGTATAAAAATAAAATTTTTTAAAATTAAATAATTTCATCAATTTTATCGAATATATAAGTCTATTAATAGTTAATAATTTTTATTTTTAATTTAAAAAATTTTCGTTCAATCTTTATAATATTTATGTTAAACATCAATGTCAATCGCTTCATGTTTAATCAACGTTATTAATGATGATCATCATCATCATCGAAGTCCTACGCGATGTTTAAAAATAATTATTAAAAAAAACATATTGCTACAACTTTATCCGAAACTAGGTGCGCTTTTCATTGTGCACAGTAAAGTTTCGAACAGCGCGTTCACTTTTTTCCCGATAATTTAGTCGTAACTTTATTAACGCGTGCACGCCATCGCGAATTAATTTTCATGATCGCAAAAATATAATAATAAGGATAAAATTTATGCGGGAATTTGAGGAAAATTTTTTTTTAAAATAACAAATGTTTGAGTAAACATTGATTAACATAATTGAACGTCGTATGTTTTTTTAAACACCGTGAAAATTTGTAACTCCTATAAAGAGAGGATCGTGTGTACAGATATATATATATGAATGTCGAACGATAGTTCAAAAGAGTCAATGACACTATCTCTTCCCTTTCCTATACTCTCCTGCATTCGCTTTTGTAACGACTGTCGTCATTCGCTCGACAGTTTAATACTCTGCATGAAAGACGTTGTATACGAGACCTTTTTTATACATATATATATATGCACAACTTTTTTTTTTGTTAAATGAAAGTGACCTACAATTTATATATCGAACGTTATGAAATTTAAAGTCTTTCTTTCTCTCTTGGGTGAATCGTCCTTGACGTAATTTTCTTTTTTTTTTTTAAATTGCATGGCGAATTAACAGTTTTATTATTATATGGCATTCTCGAAAGAAAGAGAGAGAGAGAGAGAGAGAGAGAGAGAGAGAGAGAGTGTGTATGTGTTTGTACCTCATGAATAAATTCAAGGAGTTGATGTTTATATATTGGTCGACGTTGGTTGGTCGATAATAACGTTCGGCTGTAAATTTATTTGTAATCGCTGGAATTTCTTTTTGTTAATTAACTTTATCGTCCTCGTTGAATATATTATTTTTTTATTTTAATAATTATACAACGTTCATTAATTCACTTTCGACGGGGTGGGGGTAGTTGATAGGTAGAGTTGGTGGAGGGAGGTGTCAAACTGTCGAAGCATTTTGGTCATTCAAATTTCCCGCCTACACGAGGTTTGGTTATTTAATAGTAAATAGTACGGTAATAATAATAATGGTAATAATAATAAAAGTAGTAATGATGGTAATGATGATTATGATGATAAATTTTGATAATAATGATAAAACGACAATGATAATGATAAATGACAATAATTTTTTCAAATGTAATACGACGATTCGTAAAGGTCAAATTAATTATTGAGATTCATTTGTAAGATTGAGTGTTTTACAAATTATACGTTAGATCATTTTAATACAATTACTAATACACATATAATTGATTCAAACTTCAAAGAGAAACTCATTAATTCTGATTTTTTTTTCAACCAATATTTTTTACATTTTTAGTAAAAACAAATAAAAATTGGATGTAAGCTCGGGAAATTTGAATTTTTGATTCGAAGTTGAAAAAAATTTATAATAATAATTAATTATTAAAGTAACTTTTTAAGCGTACATATCTATCTATCGAAGATGTAAAAAATGGTGCAGATAGCATTATTTAAGAATTTTTAAATGCTTTTTGTAAAATGTTAGTAACTCTATTTGCGTAAAAATTACAAGTAATAATTGAACAAAATGTAAAAAACTGAAAATTTTATTTTTGTTATTAAAATTAACAAAAAGTATTAAAAAAATCACAAAGAATGTTCTTAGAGAGTACTTTAAAATAATTTTTTTTATTTCTGCACGAGCAAAATTCGCCAAGATTACACGTGTTTAAAATTGGGCTAAAAATCTATTTACCCATTTAAAATTTTTGCACGGTACTATCAATCCTACGTATACAGATATTAGTTTATTTTATCTCTATACTAAAAAACTAGAAACTTACCTCAAGCGGAATTATTCTGACTATGCATTGAAATCAGAAATCGAGTTACCAAATTAAAATCCCTAATTCATTGCATAAGAAAACTCAGCTTAATTGCAATAGAATCATTTGAGAATAATTCTGCTTAAGCTAAGATTCTAGTATGAGATAAATGCAATCTTATATATATATATATATATATATATATCTCTCTATAATATATAAATATTTCGCCGCCGCCGCCGCCGCCGCCGCCGCCGCCGCCGCCGCCGCCGTGTCTAAGAATTCAGAATTCAACATATATATATATGTTTTATATATATATATATGTCATATATATATGTCATATATATGTTATATATATATGTCATATATATGTCATATATATATGTTATATATATGTTATATATATATGTCATATATATATGTTATATATATATGTCATGTATATGATATATATATATGTCATATATATATAAGTGTGTGTGTGTGCATGTGTGTGTATGTGCGTGTGTGTGCGTGTGTGTGTGTGTGTGTGTGTGTGTGTGTGTGTGTGTGTGTGTGTGTGTGTGTGCGTGTGTGTGTGTGTGTGAACATACACTTTTCCAAATATCCATATGTGATATATACAATGGGTTAAAAATTAAATACATTAATTATTACATTTTTAAGATAATTCTATTATAAACAGTAATGGCAAAAGAAAATTCAAATTTTAACAGTGGCAATATAAAATACGAATTACATTTCAAAAGTTTTTCGAAAATTATTATTTTAGTAGTTTTTAATTTAAATATTATTGAAATCAAATTTAAAAATTGTTTGGAGATTACGTATATTTATATAAAACAATATTTTAAATAAACAAGTATGTATTATTAGATACAAAAGGTTATTTAAGAAATGCCTTTGTTTATAATAATTAAAATAAATATATGGGCTCTGTAACTAAAGGGAAAAATAAATTGGATATAATTATGGATTAAAACGCAAATTTTGAAAGAGGGTGCAAATTACGAATTACGGGAGAAATGGAAGAAACAGGTTTTTATTTATATACCGCTAAAATGTTATAAATAATTCTTTAAAACTAATACAAAAATTAATTTAATTAAGAAGAAAGTTTAATTACTCTAAAAGTACAAAATATTAATGACATATAGAACTCTTGGCGATGACTTAAATAAATTAATTTTAGGAGGTAAAGTTCTGTTTAGATCCGTTTAAAACAATCTAAAATTTTAATAGGTTTTTACTAAATACTACAATTAAGTATATGCACTTTACTATTTTTGGTAAGTTAATTGTTCATTACCACATATATATATATATATTATATATATTACACCTTTGGTGTAAGTTATGTCCTAAAATACGTGAAAATTAGTGATTTTATGAGGTTTATGAGGCATAACTTACAACAGCGGTCTTGGCCAATAAGCTACCCCAAGCCATTCGAAAGCTCGCGAGAAATGTGAACTTTTGAGAGGTGTTAGATTAAAATCGATTATGGTGTGGTAGCCTTTTTTTGATATTCAATATGTCCGGGTGTTCTATCTCTTCGAGATTTCAAAATTAAGAAATGTAACCAGGGTAGATAAGTTCTAAAGATTAATTTAAACAAAAGTTGTTTGGAATGTTTTTTCAAAAAAATCAACATATTTTGAGATAAATGGCTTTAAAAATAGAAGTTGTTCTAAAAAATTGAAAAATTTCCACTTTTAATGGTCGAATAACTCTTAAGCAAATTATTTTTAACACTTAAATTTTTTTTATATGTTCTGGAAGATGTTTCCAGCCTGTTCTCGATTTTGGAGTGATTTAAAATTTTCATCGTACCACTTG
This sequence comes from Theocolax elegans, assembly GCA_026168455.1. NCBI lineage: Eukaryota > Metazoa > Arthropoda > Insecta > Hymenoptera > Cerocephalidae > Theocolax > Theocolax elegans. The sequence continues at coordinate 1,647,357 of CM047426.1, read as the reverse complement.
ACGTGAAATAGCCCATATATATGTATATATATGTATGTAAGTATGTGGGTGTGTGTGCGTGCGGCGGAATATTTATATAATATATATATATATATTTTAAAATTGTTTTTTCAAGAATACATAATATATGTATTTTTTCCGTGCGCAAAAAAAAGTTGTGAACATAACTTGAAAGAATGTGTATTTGTTTACTCAAAAAATTTTGATAAAACTCATAAAATTTTTAAACGTATACTCAATAATAATAACGGATCTAAAATTGAATGTAATGCTTTAAATACAAATGCAAAATTGTTTGAAGATGAAATAAATATTAATCAAGTATAACATACACTTTTCCAAATATCCATATGATATATACAATGGGTTAAAAATTAAATATATTAATTATTGCATTTTTAAGATAATTTTATTATAAACAGTATAGGCAAAAGAAAATTCAAATTTTAACAGTGGCAATATAAAATACGAATTACATTTGAATAGATTTTTAAAAACTATTAATTTAGGAGCATTTAATTTAAATATTTTTTAAATTAATATTTCAAAATTGTATGGATATATAAATGTGTAGATAATTTATATTTATATAACACAATATTTTAAATAAACAAGTATGTATTTATTAGAAACAGAAGGATATTTAAGAAATGAATTTGTTTATAATAATCAAAATAAATATTTGGGCTCTGCATAGTAAAAATAAATTGGATATAATTATGGATTAAAATGCAAATTTTGAAAGAGGGTGCAAATTACGATTCACGAGAGAAATGGAAGAAACAGGTTTTTATTTATATAGCGCTAAAATTTTATAAATAATTCTTTAAAACTAATACAAAAATTAATTTAATTAAGAAGAAAATTTTATTACTCTAAAAATACAAAATATTAATGACATAGAACTTTTGGCGATGATCGTTCGTCATTAAATAAATTAATTTTAGGAGGTGAAGTTCTATTTATAACCGTTTCAAATAATCCAAAATTTTAATAAATTGTTAACTAAAATACTACAATTTAGTAAGTATATGTACTTTACTATTTTTGGTAAGTTAATTTTTCATTATTAATAGTTAATAATTATTAAAATATAAATTTAAGCTTTATAAGAATTCATATAGTTTAATATTTACAGTTAACATTTAATATGTCTCTATTTTTTTATTATTTTTATTCTGATTTCATTACTCTAAATTTTGGTAAACTTTTATTTATAAATAATAATAACTATAGCAATACCTTCAAGGTGTTGTGTGAATCTGTTTAATTTTTAAGGTGTCCATGGTAGTGAAAAAATAATACAATTTAAAACATTATTTTAAATAAATTAATTACGAAAAACCTTTTTCGAATTAAAAATAGGGGGTTGGCGCGCGAAGCGCGCAGGGGGGCGAAGCCCCCCTAGTATATATATATATATCTTGCTGGTAATTTTATACTGATAATAAATAAATAAATAAACACCTATCGGCTGCTAAATTTTGAATAACTCAAAAGACTTACGAAAGAAGAATTCAGCAGATATTTTGTTAAAAAATAAAATATATCCTCGAGGTGTTCAGCATAACCTCAACCAAATCACTCACATATATATCGAAATATATCAATGATTCTCGGAAACGATAATTCGTAAACAATACATATACACACTCACACACATATGTCCTTTCGTAATCTACACAATCCTATCAAATTAGAAAGTAACATTTTCGGTGATATATATATATATATATATATAAGCTCTAATTCTATATGTATATATATATATAGTTGCGCGTGCGCGATTCCTTAGATAAGCCGTCCCCGGTCTTTCGACATTGGAAGATAAGGAGGACGGTTGCCGTCATCGGGTGAACACCGTCGACCTTGGCTATTCGTTTGGCAACTCACGAAAATTACACTCAACGCGCGTGTATCTCTCTCACATATATATATATATATATATATACATACATGTAGCCATTGTCGCGGACGACTCTGCAGATCGATATATTCGCGAATATATGTATATACATACTGGAGGACCTTCAAAACTGCTCTCTCTCTCTCTCTCTCTCTCTCTCCTTTTTATGGTTATTCCATTCTGTACCTGAAAAATATTTTACTTTATCAATGAAATTTTCTTTTTTCTTTCGTCTGCATGAAGTTTGGAAAATATTATACTTGACAGTTTACATTTTCCTTTCGTTATCGGTCAACCTTGCGTCGTTTAGATCCTTACAACTTTGAATGTGCGTACGCACACAATTATGCACGATAAATTTGAAAAAACCTTCGTAGTTTACGTATATACTCTGAGAGAACGATGAGATGAACAACACTGTTTGCTCATTCATGTTGTTTCAATGAAAAGTTTTTCAACAATATGTTGCAGCTAAGTTATTTTTTCTTTTTTTGTTTTTTGGTAATTCTAGGTTTTTTTCTCGTTTTACACATTATCCGAAAAAGAAAATTGCAAGTTTTCGTAAGCAATCGATAAAGAATTATGTAATAGTTGATTAATAATCAAAATTTAAATATCAAAAAAGGCAGTTTGTTAATTTTAAGAATTTTTTTTTATATGATAGATTTTTTTGCTAAAGAAATAGTATACTGATTTGCACAGCAATGTTAACAAAATTTATATTAAAAGAATACATTTTGTGTAAAAAATATAATAATTGTTCTTATTGTTTTTTTTATTAATTACATAGCGATGCATCATTATCCCAGTTAAATGCAAATAATCTAATTTTTAGAACAAAATTTTTAAGAAATTTAGCCAATTTTAATGGTTTGCGTCTTAATAGCTACCTTCTAGTAATATTACAGTTTAGTATTAGTCATTTCGACTAATTTTTGAAACATGTCGAACTTTTACCTAAAAAATGATTTTGATATTAATTATAAATTACGTACTAAATTATTTTGTTATAAATATTTGGTTAATAATAAAAAAGACATATTACGATGAGGATAGAGAAGAACCAAAATAAAATTCCTTGATTTGTTTATCAATGTCGAACTAATTAAATCATTTGTATAGACGAAAAATACCTCATCTCTTATCCCAAAAAAAATTTTCATTGGGTTATTGTTGGATGGCGAATAACGAAAAAGTGGAACCAATTTTGTCATGTCAGTTATATTCTCATATACTTTTTTTTTTAATTTAACATTATTTTTCCTTTTTAGTTGATTTGTGTGTACGTTCGTAGTGTGTTACACGAACTTTATTTTTATCTTCATTACACACATGCAAGTCCAATTATTTCGTATCCACACACTGTATTTTTCTCTTTTTCTAAACTCCGCAAAAATATCATATTCATGCGTTATCACGTGTACAGTGCGATACTTTAAGTTTTTTTTATTTATGCAAATGTAGGAATTTTTATTTTTTTATGTAAAGATTTAGGTGATTTTGTTACGAATAAATTAGATATCTTTTTACAGTTGCAGATGTAGAAATAGATATTTTTAACCTGATACGATTGAGAAATTGTTAAATTTTGGAATGATTGTTTTAAGGGGGTGGCTTACCCGATGGATTACCGACCAAAAACTGTAATTATTTCATTTATTTTAAAAAATACGCAATTGTATGCAAAATCCGAATACGGAAGAACTAGATCATTTAATAATAAGTCATTCTACAAAGTTCCAGGTCAATACAACAAAGACACCCTAAAAATTTTCTGCGCCAAAGAATTACGGACAATCGTATATTTTCGGTGCAGAAATTTTTTAGGGTGTCTTTGTTGTATTGATTTGAAGCATTGTAGAATGTCTTATTATTGAATGATCTAGTGCTTCTGTATTTGAATTTTACATAAAATTGCGCATTTTTTTAAATAAATGGAATAATTATCTTTTTTTGCTCATTTGGTAACCTACCGGGTATGCCACCTCCTTAACGAACTGAAATCTTTTACTACCAAAGTAGTAGAAATTAAAGGATTTATGGAACTTTTTTTTTTACCAAAAATGGTCAATAAGTTCTAATAATGGTCAACAAATAGTTTTAATTAATCTCAAAACGCTCACTAGATAATCCTTAATAAAAATACTTCGTGATAATAATAGAAATAGAATAAAAAATATATTATAGAAATAAAAAATAAGAATAAAGTATTTGTATGGGTGTAACCTTTTTTTTAAACAATAAAATGGTGAATTAGCTAAATTATATATTTTCGTTTAATCTAAAAATTCTTAAATTTCTACCAAAGATATAATGTTACCATTAGAGAATTTCAAATTGTTATCCGTCATTTATCGATAAATGATCATTGATAAAAAAAACTACATTTTTGCATTATCACACTTAAAAAAAGTTGATAAAAATCTAAAGAATATAAGATATTGCAATATCAAGTTTAGGTTAAGAAAAATTATTGTATTAAGTAGATAAACATTTTTTGTCGAAACTACCCGAATAAAAATTGGGTCTTTTATTAATGTTTTGAGATTAGGAATAGCTATTTCTCTACTAATTTTAAAAACCCTTAACCGTCACACCTCCAAATAGTGACATAAGTGTCATGGGTGAATTTTGAACCCCAATAAATTTAAATTACTGCATATAGTTTCCTATTGAATATCTTAGTTTTAAATTTTTTACATATACCTTCAAGTCTCTTCCTCACAACCACATGATATTTTAATCCAAATTTAATTAGAGGCACATTAAAAAATACAATGACCAGGTATAAACGAAATTGTTTTTTAAAATTAATTTAAAATTAATCAAAAATCAAAATATATTTATCATCAAAATAATCTTGACAAATATACAACGAATATAATGACGATATTGTATAATATATATGTGAACGAAGTATACTTTCAAATTTCAGGATAACCCTCGAGGATGTGGAAAACCAAGAGGATCGCGTATCGGAATGAATTTCAATAGAGATTGTGGGTGAAGTGAGGAAAACAAACGAATAAAAAGAAACGATGTCGAGAAAATCGGACGGCCGCGAGGGGGCGTCAGTGGCGGTTTAGCCTTTTCGTAAAATATCGACAACGAAGTGGCCAAATTATTGCTACGTGAAGGAAGAAAAGGGAGGTCACACTCCCTTTTAATGTTCATAAAAGCTGAGCTCCAATAATATGGCTTTTATGATGAAGAAAAAGAAGTATAAATTTTCGGTTGAAATTGGCCTCGAGGAATTAACCGCGGTGCCTTTTGTCAGCGCCGTGTTGTTCGCCAAACTCAGACTGTTGGATGGTGGATCGTTCGTCGATCATTCTTCGAGGTGAGTTGGTCTTTTACATTACGACTTTTACATAAATATTTAGTTATTTTGATTCTACATAATTTAACGAGGAGTGCGCATTATTTAAGGTTAAAAAACCAATTATAGGATGAAGATTATTTTTGTCTAAGTTGGTGTGGACTTTGCGTAGTTGAGATTTATATTTTACTACCTTGATTGGGGAAGTTGTAATAGTATTACTTTTTTGTCCAATAATTTATTAACTTTTCGTCATTTGCGATTAAAAATGTTTGCTCAACCTTGTCTAGGTGGCCTACTTAATAACCTTTTGATCGACCCATATAATAATATAGGGTCTGCTGAAAAACTTTCATAAGGAAAAAATCCCTAGTGTATCACTGACACATTCTCGACATACCTGAAGATTAAATCCTAAAGTGTAAAAATTGACGATAGAACGTAAAGATCGACGACTTTAAATGAAATGTGTAAAATTATCGATTTACACGTTTTACATCAATTTATACACTTTAGGTTTTAGAGCATGGAGATCCGTTCTGGATTTAGTAAACATTATTTAATAATAATAAATATACAATTTCTCTCACAATTAGTTTTTAATTATATTGATAAATGATAATTGAGTTCATTGTGTTGTTTTATTTAAAATTTGCAATCATTACAGATTTCTGTATTTGATTTTTCTAATTTATTTTTTAATTTCCATAGTATCAAAATTATTTTACGAGACATACAATCATGATGCTTCAATTCGCAAATTAAGAAAAATATGTAAATTGAGAAATATATTTGCAAAATAAGTAAATGTGTAGAAGGTATGAAGGTGCAATGTTACGTGATAATCAAATTACAAGGATCTACCTTCATAAACCAAAAAATTTTAACCAAAATATGAAACTAAAAATTGCCTTAATGATGCAGAAGACGTCTACAAAATACATTTTTCGGAATAATTAATAACTAATTACTTTTTGTTGGTAAAATCTGAGTCGTATGGATATAAACGTGAAATAGAGATTTTTTGACAAAAAACCAAACAATTGTTAATAAAAAATTATTAACGAGATTAACTTTTGTATATCGCATCCCCAGAGTCAGTTGATCTTCAAATTATAAAGATCTATATTTACCAATTCAAAAATTATGTTTAAAATATTGAATTAAAAAGTTAATAGGGTATCATAATAGTTTTTGAAAAAACAATTTTTTAATTATAATTAAGTGAACGCGTATGTTTATACTGATACTTACCTTGTTATAGTTTTCTAAATGAATTTTTAGGGATAACAAATCATCACATTTTAATCAAAAATAATAATTTTCTTTTTAAAATTAAACTGTGTAAAAATCGATCGATAACGTAGAAATTTATATTAAAATTATTAATTTATAAATCTGAAAAAATTCACGTAATGTTTATAAGTATCTACAAAATTTTTTTTGAAACAGTGCATTTTCTTTTATTAGTAAAAGGATTACCACCTCACCAAGGTTAGTAGAAATTTCACTATTTTCTTAACGGCTCGAGGCTAAAAGTAATTATTTTGCAGGTTACAACTAGTCCTTCCCTACTGATTTTAAAAAACTTTCTTAAATCTTAAATAATAATATCAATAAGCAAGATATAAAATATATCCAATTGAAAAATTTTATTTATAATAAGAAAACCAAAAGAATAGAACATTCTTCATCAAGCAAAATTAAAAAATATCGTATTTGAGACACCCTTGAAAGGAAACATCTAAATCAATTGTGTACTCATCAATTACAAACACGAAACCTCTTCTTATGTGTATATATACACACATATATATAAACAAATGAAAGCTAACCTTTTTATACACGATCGCTTCATCCATATGCGATTTCGTTTAATTTTACGATCCTGTACACACGTACATATACAAAACTGTTCTCCATTAATATTATTCAGAAACGAGAAATTTATTTATATGGCAATGAAAGCAAATCAACTTTCGAACTATGTTTTATTCAAACTTTCTTGTTTAGTGTTTACTCGATCATCAGTTTATAAAATTGTTTGAAATTATTATCCTCGCTTCTTTTCGCGTTGAATAATCGGTTGCGTTATAATTTATTTATATTATTAATTTTTTTATTAACTATTATTTATTTTTATTTATTTTATTGATCTTATTTATTCAATTGGCTATAACTTTTGAAACCGAAATTTTTTTAATGTAATTAATTATTTAACTTTTTCTATGCAATACTTTTGGCACTCTTATTGTGATATTGTTTATGCGTATATTTTTTGTATGATTCCAAACAAAGCTTTTTACTTTTTACTTTTTTCCGATCGATTATAACTTTTTCCCCCTCTACTTTATAATACGAGCAAATTCTAATTATAAGAAATATATATATACAAGTATCATAAAATTAATAGATGAGTCATGATTATTCGACAATGTATAATGAAAATGAGTTTCTTTAATTTATTATTGCAAAAAGGAAAATTACTCATTGTGTCATCTTTTAATATGTTGTTGTATAAGCGTATGACACGTTTATTTTTTATTGACATATTCTATTAATAAAAAAGTTTGTGATTTGTTTTCGGGCGTATAAAAATTAAAAGGTACGAATGGCAAATTTTTAGATCTAATCTGGTAAGATTTGAAAAATTTAAAAATTAAAAAGTATGGAAATAAAAGTCCTAGTAGAAATCTTGTCAAGTTTTCTAGCCAGTACATAACGTAAAATTATTTATATTGTACTTAATATATCTTAATTTAAAGAATTCATTTCACGTGTATATTTGTAACGTAATTTTTATTAATTATTAAAATTATTTAGACATTGTTTTTGATAAATTTAAAAATAATTATGAGCTAAAAATATTTCTGTTTGATTAACACGTTAAAAAGTGAAAATGGACAATTTTCTACTATATATAATTTTCGAAATATATTACATTTTTCGATGAAAATCTTAATCTTACAAAGCAATTTAAATACTATTTTCGAAATGACTTTCGAATAGCAATTTTTTTACAACAATTTAGAATTGACGTGAATGCTGGAGGAGAATAAAAATACTGTGTGATCGTGAGTGAATCGATTAAAATTCAATTTTTAATAAACAATGCACTGAAACTCTTGACAAAATAATTTTCAGTCGCCATAATATAGTTTTACAGTTGCAAATGAATTGATAAATAACTTAATTGAAAAAAAAAAATATTTATTCTAATTTTAAATTATTTATGTGTAAATCATGTATATTGTAGCTAATTGTTTATTAATAAATTGTTAGTAATATTTTATTAAATCTAACAATTATTTAGAATAAAGACTAAAAACTTGCATAATTTTTTTAAATTTAGTTTTTATGGCTATTGCTATATAATATTAATTTTTACAACTCGTATCATCATTCATCAGTTTTAAATAGAGAAATATTTCGACAATTAGTACACATTAAATTTAAATCGATGATATGTTTTATACACAGAAACAAAAAATAAATAAAAATTACTTCAATTTGAAGGTTATGTAAGTTTTGTCCAAAATTTGTCATATAAAATGTATATGAAAATCAGGTTGGATAATAATTTTTCCCTGACGCTTCGAGGGCACATGTTTTGTTTCAGAATTTTTATCCAAAACATTTAAATACTTTTTATACTATCCTCTATACCGTGTATAAAATAAAATTCTATAAATTTATCGATCTTTCCAAACGAGATATTTAACATATCACTATCAGCTGGTAAAGATATCAACAAATTTTTTTTTTCCGAAGCTTAATTTTTTAGCAAATACAACTAAGAAAAATAAATATATTCGAACGACCATATCTTTTAAATGCTTCTTTTTCTACCATGGTGTAGCTCTTATATACTGGGTGAGCATCCAGTAACGCTGTTTAAAATTTATTTTACGAAAAAGAAAGAAAAAAAACACAAGATGAATGCGAGTAAATTGAATAGGTTTAATGAATAAAGGAAGATGGCCAAGGAAGTGAGGTTAGGTATAGAAATTGGGTATACAGAAAAAAACTAAGATATATATATACACGTATATACTAGGTCAGGCGTATAAAAGGTCACGCCCGGATTTTTCCGCGTACAAAATCCCCGGACGTGTTCGGCATCGATTTTCGACTGAATGGGATGTATCTCTCTCTCTTTCTCTCTCTCTCTATCGCACTACTGGACATTTTTTTTAAATGGTTGTTAGTCGACCATTTTAAATTTTTTAACTGAGCGTGTATATCGCGGTACGAAAAAGAATTATTTATTGAAATGATATGTACTACAGTGAAATAGATCTTGATATTTGAACATTGAGGTTTGTGTGGTTAGCTTGGACATAATCTATTTGCAATTTGTGAACAAAAAATTTCTTATTTGATTTTGAACATTTAAATTCCTTCATCAAAAAGAAAAGATTCACGTTTTAGGTTTTCTTTTAAAACAAAGAGTAATAATAATTTAAATATGATATTTTGAGTAACAAATTTTGGTACAGATCTTGTAACGTGTAGTTAATGATCTCAATGCCGATCGATTGGTTTAGATTTCCAATAAATGGAATAATAAATGATAAGTTATTTTGTTACCAATACCCTAGTAGAAATTTAAACTATTTTTTTGGTATAATAGAGCCATCATTTTAAAAATCATACAAACAGCAGTTACGTACATAACCTCAAAACATTGAAAAATTATCTAATTTCTACAGTGATACGAATTTTACTCTATAAGATATTTGACAATCTTATTTTGATATTGTCTACATTTACATGTACATTTTTGTGCGTAATTCCAAAAAACGAGATATTTATTATTATTATTTTTATTATTCTAAATTTCTTTCATATTATATATAACATCCTTACTAATTATTAATATAAATTGTAATAAGCAAAATAAATAAAAAATGTATATTGTTAATTAGTATCTTGCCAGTTCCACCAACAGATATTTGTATTATATCTCTTTGGGTAATTCTATGTAATTCTAAGGAATTCTATGTATTTCTGATACTGGTTAATAAATAAATAAATCGATCTATTCCAGAGTACACACCGTATTTTTCTCATAGCGCCTTACACACGTCAAGAAATTAATCTTAATTAATTCTTGATTTATGCAACGCGTCGAGGCACCATACAACACATACCGTCTAAATAAAAAAAATAGTCAATAATCAACACTGAACGATAGGAATTGATCGTCTCGAAATGAAAATTTAATTCCAGTAAAAAAATCTTATTGGCATCCAAGTCGCGTATCTCAGCGTCATTCAAATCGAATTTTCTTCTTCATCGTGAGCGTCTCTCGAGACACTTTTGACTCGATGTATCATGACCGCACTGAGATAAAGAAAAAAAATAATAATTATGTAATAAAGGGTAATTAAATTTTAATAAATTTTCCATCGCGAATTAATTGTAAAAGGGAGCGGAAAGTCAAGTAATATACGCACGCTGTAGATATTTTATACTCGAGAAGAAGGTTCAAGGTTTCCCGGTCCCTTTTGTGTTCGGTATTATACGCACTGTTCGTTAAGACATGGGGGAGGTTCCCTATATGATGATTATTTTTTTTTTCTTTTTGCAACATACATACCTTCTCTCTCACTCTCTCACTCACGCGTGATGGAAATAAGATTCGTGATATATATTATACGTAGGTTTCGTTAAGCAAATAATTTTTTATATTTCAAATTTCATTTTTGTCGGATTTTATTATTATTTATACAGAATTATCTTGTGTACGAAACGTTCGTGTTGCGTGGGACGGAAAAAAATCAATTTTTTTATTTTTAAAAATAATTATTGTACAATCGTCGTTCTATTTTGGTGAGGCGAACTAAAATTATTTTTTCCTACTCAAACATTTGAGGAACGCGTTTTCCTTTAAAAAAAATCAATTATCTTGATATATTCCAGTGATAATTTAGAGGAAATGTCGTTTGAAGTGTCCTCTAAAAATCTCGACAGTAAGTGTGGAATTAAAAAAAAATATTCGTATGTTTTATGGAGATATATCTTAGAAAAATGGATAGTTCAAAACATAAAGAACTTGACGATTGAATTTTTAGAAAAAAAAACTCATTTTTCTATAGTAATAGTGATTGAGTGAATAAATATTTGGTCGGTAATTTTAGTAAAAAAGGTATATGAAATTGAAATTCAATATATAGCGATTGAAAAATTTGAAAAAATTTGGATACATTGTTTAACGTACACATAAAAACTTGACGTAAAAGATTTTTCCAAAAAATTAATTTTTTCGTTCATAAAAAATATAAAGAAATAACCAACAATAAAAATTTGTTGAATTCTTTTCTTAATTATATATTTATTATTGGTTTCGTTTTAATAGAAGCTTAAGTTTAACTTAAGTTTTTGTTATATTTTTGTAGTTTTTAATTTATTTAAGTTTATCTTTAAATGGTTTTAAGTTATGACACACCTACTATTTCTTGATAATATTTTGGATTGATTTAACGAGTCAAATTAAACAATTAGAAAAAAAAATTAAATTTGACTCGTTAAATCAATCCACAATATAATCCAGGAACATGAAAGATATGATTTGTCTGCTAATTTGGAATTCGAAAAATCGAAATAAATTCATAAAATTAGAGAAATTATTACTCTCGAAATAATCCTCATTTTATATTTCTTTTTCGTAAAAATGAAACATGCTAATCTAATTTTTGAAATTCGAAAATTCTAATAAAATTCGAAGGAGTATTCGACAAATCGGACCCTCTGTGATACATTACCATCGAATATCACCTAATATAACTGATCTTCTTCGATTTAAGTCAACAATTTCACTCAATTTCGACTAGATATTAATTGTTACCGTAAACTATGGTAAGACTTATTTTTTTGTAAATGGATTGTGAAGCCCGTGAAGTTGAACAACTAAACAATTAAGTAAATAAATGAATACAAGGACCCAAAAGTAAACGATAATTTAAAAAATGAAACAAACCACAAATCATTCATAGAATTCGTCATCTTCTAAATATCTAAAATCAAATACAGTAAATATTACGCTCTCGTTCCACACGTCATAAATCCTAAAAATACAAATTCCGTTACAACTACACAACGAACTAATTAGCGTTGGTTTAACTAATTGTCCTCCCTCCTCGATTAAATTCAAAACGAACGTTCCGATGTACGATACATTTGAAAGAGAGCGCGATATACGTACAGAACGTTCGAACGTCGTCTAAGAATTACAATCTGGTAAACAGATGTCCAAAAGTAGCGCTCGGTCGTCCTTGATCTGAAATATTCTAAAATACGATGCGCAATGGTACAATTCGTCCAAAAAGCTCGAATTCCCAGGGACACTTGTTGTAATTTTTGACACGTATGTGTATATATATTACATAAAAGACCAGTGTGTGTGTATAGATAATCGAGGTCGTATAGAGAAGAAAAAGAACCTATTTGTAAATTTTTTTTAACGATCGTTGTGGCGTAAGTTAATGAACGGGACTGATTGAAACGCTAAGAGAGAAAAGAAAGAACAATAAAAGGTCCATTTTTCTAGAGTATGATTATTTTTTTCAAAAATTGCTGGGTGATGCGTTTGGCTGAAATCCAAGTATATATATATATATATATATATATATATATATATATATATATATATATATATATATATATATATATATATATAACGCACGACCTTGTCAAATTACCATTTTTGGGTATTGAATTATTTCCATTCGCAGAAAAATGTGGGTTTCACCAATTAGATCATCGTAAGTTGTAATTTGTAAATATAATCTGAATTGTTAAGTGAAAGCAAATAACTTCATGTAAGAAGTTTAATTGTATTGATAAAGAATAATATAGAATAAATTGTAAAAAAATGTGATGAGGCTTTTTATCACTCTGCATCTATAAAGTGTAATAATTGAGGTTAGAATGTGTAAATCGGCAAATTCACACATTTGTGAAGTGTCAAAGTTGATAATGTTATCCCTTTTTGAATACAATAAGATATGCTAGAAGTATAAATAACGATTAAATACACTTTATTAAAAAAATTAAAGTTTAAAAATTTGGGTTAGATTATGTAAATCAGCAACTTTATGTATTAAAAAAGTTATACATTTACATTTTACACTTTTTAAAAGTGTAACGTTGGCAATTCTAAAAAGTGCGATTCTGACATTTTACTCTTTTCAAAAGCGTCAAGATGTCAAATTACATATTGTGGTTTTAATTTTTGACCTTTAACGTTTAGCCGAACAAAAACAAATTATTCACTTTAATATTGTTAAATATTGTGTAATAATTGTTCACTTTAATATATTTAAGAAATTGATATAACAATTTTTAAATGTATGTAAAGTACATTTCCATACAAATTCGAATTCCTATTTATTACATAGATGTATTTTAATCGAGCTCTTTCACGTTTTCAAATTTATTGGTAAAATGTAATTTCTTCTAGAAAAAGTCGAATTCATTGCATATATATATTTTATTGAAGCTACTGCCTAAAATTCTATATATATTTTTCGAAAGTGCAATTTTCACGTTTTACGTTTCCGAAAGTGCAATCCTTACATTTTATAATTCCGGAAAGTGCTTTACGCTTCCGAAAAGCGCGATCCTCATATTTTACTCTTCACAAAAGTGCAAACTTATCGATTCACACATTCTAACCTCAATTTCCACACCTTAGGATTTACAATGTACATGTCGATCTAACACCACGGGTACAGTAGTACATAATATACCCTTCTAATTCTTTTTCTTCTTCTTCTTGTTCTTCTTTCAAAAAGAGGTTATACAAGGAAAATGAAAACAGTAGTAGGCGTTAGATAAGGTACAAAAGTAAATACGACAAGTTGCATTATCTTTGAAAGTCAAGTGTCTCGGAATCAGCTGACGTCCTGTGTCTATGTGTATGCGCACATGTGATAGGATAAAAACTTTACGTCTCTCTCTCTCTCTCTCTCTCTCTCTCTTTCTCGAGCTTATCCGGATTGTCTGTTTCATGTCCGTGACCGACAGATTAGAGCTACGTCAATTCTCTTTCCATATATATATATGGGGTATTCCACGTGAAGTGGTCCGATCAAAATTTTAAAATGCCCCAAATTTTGGGTACACATTGCAAATGTTTTTCAGAATACAGAAAAAAATTTTTAGGTACTGGAATTTATTAGTTCAAAAGTTATTCTAACCTCAAAAAGTAAACTTTTTCCAGTTTTTTTCAACACCAGCTGGGTTCATCGCTATTTAACTCAAAATCTATCAACTTTTACTATAGAACATTATATGTAACATTCGTTGCTAATTATGTCTAGAATTTATCCTTCTGGGTTAGAATTTCTAATTTCAAGGTAAATGTTAGATAAACTACATGTCAATATTCAACTTGAAAAAAAACTAACTTCGCCACAATTGATTTTTTTATCCAAAAGTCCAAAAGAAAGCTTGGAGCAATACCTTTCAAATGGTCTGTAGCATTTTTATGGCCTTCAATTCTGCAAAAAGTTATGATAATTTAAAGAAAGACAAAAATTTCACAAAAATTAACATGGTATTTCCCATTTAAATTTTTAAAAAAATTTCGTGTTTCTTTAAATTATCATAACTTTTTACAGAATTGAAGGCCATAAAAATGCTACAGACCATTTGAAAGGTATTGCTCCAAGCTTTCTTTTGGACTTCTGGATAAAAAAATCAATTGTGGCGAAGTTAGATTTTTTTCAAGTTAAATATTGACATGTAGTTTATCTAACATTTACCTTGAAATTAGAAATTCTAACCCAGAAGGATAAATTCTAGACATAATTAGCAACGAATGTTACATATAATGTTCTATAGTAAAAGTTGATAGATTTTGAGTTAAATAGCGATGAACCCAGCTGGTGTTGAAAAAAACTGGAAAAAGTTCACTTTTTGAGGTTAGAATAACTTTTGAACTAATAAATTCCAGTACCTAAAAATTTTTTTCTGTATTCTGAAAAACATTTGCAATGTGTACCCAAAATTTGGGGCATTTTAAAATTTTGATCGGACCACTTCACGTGGAATACCCCATATATATACAGTTCTGATAACGGTGTGTGCGAGTTTATCAGCTGTTGCTATTCACTGCTTCTGCTCTTTTTTTCTCTCCTGAACATATGGTGTTTTGGGTATTTTGGCAATTATGTGTTTATATAGTTATTGATATTTATATACGTGTATGATTGCGCTTGTGGTTCAGTATGAGACCATTATGCAATCCGTTCGAATTGTTTCAGGGCAATTCGTCATACGTTTTACGATAGACTTGTGAAATGGCTTTGAAATTGTAATGATCAAAAATCTCGCTGCTTTATCGATAGAAAAATTTGAGAAAAAATTCAGAGATTATCTTCAAAGGAGAGTGAGACTAAAAAGATGTAGATGTATACGTCTTCATACAGGGTTAAATCAACCTTATAGTAAATAAAATATTATTATTATTAACATCATCATTATTAAATGTATACTATTTGAATACTTAATTCTCGTTTAAGAAATGTTTATAGATGCGTAACCATATAAATATAATCTAATTTAATTCTTTTATAAAAAAAAACTTATAAAATTTTGTAGTATTATATTTTGGATAAGCAAAAATAATGTGTAAAAATCGTAAGCGCAAACGTAGCATTATGCATAGAAGCGAAAAGAAAGAGAACTTGTAAAAAGTGTAAAAGCTATACATAAAAATACTTAAATCTCGTATCATCCACAACACGACGCATTTTCTTTTTATTTATTTATTTTTTTTTCGTTATGTTAATATACCATCCACAAATGAAATTTACAACTTTAAATCAGTAATAAGGGTAATCAACCGAAAAAAAACCCGCGGGGGGTTACATACTACCCGTTCATAATTTTCATTTTCATTTCACACGATATACGTACAGACACACGCGTACACGTGATGAAGTATACATTATAGAATTCAGTGAATAGTCAATGTCTCTCTCTCTGATATATTCACGATATTTTGCATTATTCAAGCACACACGCACACACACACACACACACAGACGAATATATACTACGGGCGTATATAATGGACAATGTCCTGTTCCTGAACTCTACGTCTGTGAAACCTGCGCTTTAGAGTTCGGAGATCCGTTCTGTAGAAGAGACAGAGAGAGAAACAGAGAGAAGCAGCAGAGAGATGAATTTCATACTCCATGATGAGGAAACGCCCGATTACAAGCGAGCCGACTCTGCAGCGCGAAATGCATATGTGTGTGCGTTTAAGACTTTAATATTCGCGTCGTCGTTCAAAATGCGAAATGGATCGTTTTATGAAATATATATATATATGTAGAGGTGTGATGATGTGGTAAATAAGTTTAACGCGGTTTTAAAAATCAAATTCGAGTTTTGGTATTCGGGATGGGAAATGTTTGTATTGATTAGGGGTACAACCCTGGGTTAAAATTGAAAAATAACTATTTATTTATTTATTTATTTATTTATTCATTTATTTTTTTATTTATTTATCCCAGAGTTACATATTATAACATTTGTAGAAATGATACAGATAAAAATATTATAAAATAACTGACTATAACGCCTCAAATCCTGCAGAGGAAGTGTAAAAATCTCGTGCGCAGGTCCAGATAACAAGAACCTTAAAACTAAGTTAAAAATAATTAAAAATATACTTATAGCTAATGCAGTATACTTCATACTAAAAAATTAGCAAAAAATTCATAAGAATTTTTAGCTTGGCCTTATGATTTGGATACGCTAGCTTAATAAACGTTCATACTCACTGTGAAAACATAAAACTCTTTACTGTTTAACAATTCCTATAATTATTCTTTATTCCAATTTTTTAGTTTATTTTTTGATAGATAATTTCGTGACGTTTAATTTCAACAATCAATAATTTTCTTCATAGTGATTGAAAACATTTCTTGAGGGTTCGAACCGACTGTATTATTGTTAAATTTTGTTTAAAATTTTTCAGCTAATTTATTCACAACATAATATTGTGTTAATTAAAATATAAATAATTTTTACGGTCTCAAACAACGTCACGATTATGCAAATATTTTTTCCAATGATCGCAATCCCATATGAAATTAAAGACAAAAAAAAAGAACAAAAAAACAATATAAATATAAAATACGACAACGACGATAAATTAACTCGTGCCGCTTCGAATTTTTGAGGGTTATATATATATATAGAAAACGGGTATATACAATTACGCAAGTAAGGTACACAGAGCCGATTAAACATTTCGTCTTTCGTAACAAGGGCATATAAACTCTTTGCAAATTTATTGACGACGGAAATTTTACCTGTTACTTAACAAAAAAATAATTTTTTTTTAGGTTGTAAATTTTAATATCATTTCGATGATAATAATAATAATAATAATTAAGTAACGAAAATTTGTTATGCACGTATATACACATGTATGTGCGTATATTACGAGGAGTCATTAATATTCAACGTTTCTTGCGTGCATATTATATATACGCGCACGTCGTTGCTTCTTGAACCGAGATTAGGAAATGTCCAATGGTGTATATATATGCAAATGTCTTATACACACGCGCGATTCATTCGCAATTAATCTGTTATCCTTAGAGGATGAATTGAGATTTCGCGTTCGTTAGTAACGGAAGTCGTGTGTATTATTACCATATGCGTTTGTATGAATGTGAAGGTGAATACGTTTTTATCAATGGTGGATGGGAGTTGTATTGATTAGGGGTACAACCCTGGGTTAAAATTGAAAAATAACTATTTATTTATTATTTATTTATTTATTATTTATTTATTTATTCATTTATTTTTTTATTTATTTATCCCAGAGTTACATATTATAACATTTGTAGAAATGATACAGATAAAAATATTATAAAATAACTGACTATAACGCCTCAAATCCTGCAGAGGAAGTGTAAAAATCTCGTGCGCAGGTCCAGATAACAAGAACCTTAAAACTAAGTTAAAAATAATTAAAAATATACTTATAGCTAATGCAGTATACTTCATACTAAAAATTAGCAAAAAATTCATAAGAATTTTTAGCTTGGCCTTATGATTTGGATACGCTAGCTTAATAAACGTTCATACTCACTGTGAAAACATAAAACTCTTTACTATTTAACAATTCCTATAATTATTCTTTATTCCAATTTTTTAGTTTATTTTTTGATAGATAATTTCGTGACGTTTAATTTCAACAATCAATAATTTTCTTCATAGTGATTGAAAACATTTCTTGAGGGTTCAAACCGACTGTATTATTGTTAACTTTTGTTTAAAATTTTTCAGCTAATTTATTCACAACATAATATTGTGTTAATTAAAATATAAATAATTTTGACGGTCTCAAAAAACGTCACGATTATGCAAATACTTTTCCAATGATAGCAGTCCCATATGAAATTAAAGACAAAAAAAAGAACAAAAAAACAATATAAATATAAAATACGACAACGACGATAAATTAACTCGTGCCGCTTCGAATTTTTGAGGGTTATATATATATATATAGAAAACGGGTATATACAATTACGCAAGTAAGGTACACAGAGCCGATTAAACATTTCGTCTTTCGTAACAAGGGCATATAAACTCTTTGCAAATTTATTGACGACGGAAATTTTACCTGTTACTTAACAAAAAAATAATTTTTTTTTTAGGTTGTAAATTTTAATATCATTTCGATGATAATAATAATAATAATAATTAAGTAACGAAAATTTGTTATGCACGTATATACACATGTATGTGCGTATATTACGAGGAGTCATTAATATTCAACGTTTCTTGCGTGCATATTATATATACGCGCACGTCGTTGCTTCTTGAACCGAGATTAGGAAATGTCCAATGGTGTATATATATGCAAATGTCTTATACACACGCGCGATTCATTCGCAATTAATCTGTTATCCTTAGAGGATGAATTGAGATTTCGCGTTCGTTAGTAACGGAAGTCGTGTGTATTATTACCATATGCGTTTGTATGAATGTGAAGGTGAATGCGTTTTTATCAATGGTGGATGGGAGTTGTATTTTTTACGCGAGGTCGTGTCGTGTACGGAATTTACGTGATAAAATGTAACATACGCGTTGTAAATGTTTTAAGTGTATGTGGTATGAAAATCATGTGATATTTGGAGAATTTGAATGATTTACGGTTATCGTAATGGGATATTGAGCTCGGATAGTCGAATCAGTAATTTGTATTTTTTGCGCAAGGAATATGTGTGAAATGTGAAAATCAGCTGAGTTGTTGGGATTAATTAAAAACGGGTAATAGATAATAAATCGTTGATAATACGTTAATCTATCTTACGGAATTCTAACCTCTATACAGCAAATATTGGTGATGCTTTTTTACACACAAAAAACGACACGTTGATTTTTAACATTGAAAATAAAAACTATAAAGGAACTTTATCACTTTGTTCATATAGTTTTTCTTGTTTATACGATTTCTAGAGACATATATGACAGATAATTATACGATACATTTACGACGCGTCATTTATTACGTTTCGTACATGTGTAAAATACCGTAAAGAAATATCAAATTTTGTAGAAAGTATCGATATTTGTGAATCGATAATTTTTAAAGAAAAAACTCACCAAAGTGTCAAAATATATAAGAAATGATTTCTATTTTTGTTATGGAAAAAAAACATCGTTATAATTATGTTAACCTAGTTCTTTTTTACAACTATTAAAACAAATATTAATGTAATAGTCTTGGTTATTTTAAATATGAAATTATCCATATTATCTAAAATTATTAGAAAAGAATTCATTATAAACTCTATTATACCTTAACTATTTTCAATCGCAAAAAATATTAACAAATCACCAAAATTCTATTATTAATAAAAAAAAGTAAAATTTCTATGGTTATACGATTAAATATGATGTCAGGTTTAAAAAATATACATTATATACATATATGTAGTATATATCTCGTGAATTTGATTTAATTGATGATAAAAAACGTTCAACAATATTTACCTGTTGTCTGGGCTAACAGAAACTATATTATCAATCGATTAGCGGTAACTCGATAAAAAATAACTAATATCATTTACCGGGCTGACAGTCTCAGGTACGCGGCAGTGAATTTTTTTTTTACTCTGATCTATAAAAAAGATGGATATATTTTTCGTTTTGTTTTTTTTTTGGGAGGGGGAGGGCAATGAATAGTGCGGTCAAGCACAATCATCCATGAATATCCTGGTGAAAAAGGAAGGAGCCGCAATCCGGAAGTTTTCTTTAGGTCGATAAAGGTTAACGGCAATCGGAGATTTATTTTTTATCTTTCTCAAATGTAAAACCTTAAAAAATTAGTCATTTTTATTATATTTTTTTATAATCGAAGGGAAATTTTTTTTAATATTATCAGAAATTTTATACAGTAATTTTTTTTTCATAATTTAAAATGTTATTTTTGGGTTATTGAGATTAATTTGTTACCGATAAATTGTGGTTTATTAAAAAAATTTTATATTGTAAAACGATTTTTTTTTACAAAGTAGTGTTGTAAATTTACTTTGTAGTTTATTCTATAAAATTTTTAATTGATTTTTTTTAACAAATTTTTTTGATTTTATAAAAGTAGATTGATTTATTTTAAATGTAAGAACCATTTGAAAATATCTATCGAACCTTGATTTTTTTTTTGTAGAGAATTGTAGGCAGGTCCTTGCATTTGCTTTAGGTGACACATTTAAATTTTGTCAGATTATAAAATAAATATTATTTAGGTCCTTTGTTTAATATAAATAAAAAAAGAAATTTTTTCACTTAATATAGCTTTATTTGTTTTTTTGTACATTTGATAACCCCAGTAGAAATTTTAACTAATTGCTTAGGTATAAATTACCATATATTTTAAAAGTTACATCAATAATAATACAGTCATTCCTAATCTCATAACATGAAAGAACAAAGTTCCTAAACATATTTAAGTATAAATTAGCCATATTTAAAAAAAGTTACACTATTAAGACGCCCATTTTTAACCTCGAAGCATGAATATAAAAATTTCTCAATCGCATATTGTTGGGTATAAATCAGCTATATATGTTAAAAAGTTATAACCTACAAAACAATCATTCCTAATCTCAAAATATAAATAGTGAATTTTCCATATATTTTTAAGTATAATAAATCACCCATATTTAAGTAAGTTACAATAAAAAACATTTATTCCTAAACTCGAAACATATATAAAAAAAAATTGCAATCACTCAACATTCTAACCACACGATTTGAGTACACAATCTCATATAGATATATCCCTAGTAATTCGAGTCCGATAACATCCCCTTAACACACTTGCACTTTCTATCCTAATCCTATTATCAAATTTACATTCCAGTATAACCCACCAAAAATATGAGATTAAAAAAATTGATTAAACACAAACATGTACTCGTAAAGTAACAAGTTACGTAGCCGAATGATCGAAAAAAAATTTACTATCAAATTTAGGACGCGTCCGGTGTGTTGTCGGTCAATCAATGTATCAATGTTAATATATATATACATATAATACGGAGACTCTCTCATATTGATAGGCTTACACGTGGTGTCTATTTGTGTGTGTATTAGACAGACTCCCTCGAGCGGATATCGAATATCGAGGGCGTGTGGGGTGGATAAATCATTAATGTTCTAATAATTCATAAAATAAGCACCAGACGCAACTTTATAACCTATAACTTCCTCTGACCCTCATTTTTTTTACCAATCTCAAATAGTTAGGATTCTTTTTTCAAGGATATGCTGTTGTTGGTGGATGTATACTTTATCAGTGTATGTGTAGGAATTATGATAAATACGATGAGAGAGGAAAAAAAATGTAATATATGCGGAATCGTCTCGGTGAAAGAGGATAGGGAGGGTGGTGTTACTGCGGTTGTGATAAGAAATTTTAAAAAGGTAGTTTTTATAAGTAGGTTTATTTATCTTAATGGTTTAATACAGTATTTAATTTATTTTTTTATAAAAATATAAATTTTATTATGTTTACTATACGTCGCAGTAATAGCAACAAAATCAATAATATCTATACATTTATCCTGTATCATAGTATCTACAAATTATCTTAAAGATATTCCTTTTTTACAAGCAAATTTAATCATTTATCTTTGTGCTTAAAAAATTGTGTAGTTACTTTAATAGAGAATGAAAATTTTATTATATTTATTACACATCGCAGCAATGCCTACATCTGCACCCAACACCATAGAAAACCCATATCATCAAGTATTCCGGGTTAGATTAACCTACATATAAGATAAAATCAAGTCAAACGAAAGAAAATCAGCTATCGAGTTTCCACAAGCTAGTTTTAAAATTAGCCATGGCTTTGTCTTTGGAAAAAAGGGGGTTATGTACGTATATAAGAGGAAAACGAAGCATCATCATCATCATCATCTATCTCTCTTCAAAAATAATCTTCCTCTGTTTCTCTCTCGTTGTAGCGAGGTCGTTGTCGTCACCCCTATCCATCGTCTCTCTAGATATCTCTAGAGATGAGTATTTTTTTAACCTCCAGCTATATCCACGTCGACACTTGGTTTAATGCGTACAAAGGATCCGCTGGCGAGATGTATAATACTCATTTTTCATCGTCATTTTCAGTTGTTCAGGGGGTCTGGAATTCAAATTTTAGTTATTCCTACGTTACCGACCGAGAAGTGGTACGTAGAATTGAATGTAAACGAGGAAGAGTTCGTCATGAAACGGTTTTTTTTGTTAAATAATCGTTATTCAGTAGAAAATTGTCAATTAGTGTATGATTAATATAGAAAAATGGTTCGACCTAACCTCAAAATTCTTAATTTTTAGTAGGAATATTAAAATCAGCACGTGTACAAAATTTCGATAGAAAATATTTAGTAGTTTTCAAGAACCACTGCTTGAAAAAATGTACTGTTAGATTGCAGTAGAAATTAAAATAATTTGTAAGGTTAACCAAAAATACAATGTTGCTAGAATGTAATTATATTATAACAACTCGCCATTTTATTGTTTGAAAAAAGCGAAAGCATGACGTTTTGATTTTTCAAGAAAAAATAAATTTATTAATAATAATTGAAAAAACAATTTTCGGTCGGTAATTATTGGTATAAAAAGGCATGAATTTTCAACCCAAAAATCAGAATTAAATTACAGATTTAAAAATCTGAAAAAATTGAGTATACTGTTTAAAACATGCCTAAGGACATGGCGTTTAGGATTTTAAAAAAAATGTATTCTTTTGTTTATAAAAAGTATATTAAAAATATTGAAAAAGCAATGAACTTTTTTATAAATTTTATAAATTTTAAGATCATTCATATAAGAAGCATACAAATTGGACACTCTTAAACAATATCTTTGTTTTCATAAAAAAAACATGGAATATTTTCCCTAAAATTCATGTAACTAATAAACCATGACTTAAAATTTTTTTTTTAATTTTCAATGGGTAATGTAGGGAGCATAAATTAAAAATCACTAAAAGAAATATGACACCCAAATGCAGATACCTACGTACAAAACACCAAAAATTTTAAAACCTAATTATACAAAAAATCTGAAAAAATCATAAATACCGTTTAAAACAAATAGAATACCGCGACAAAAGGATTTTTACGGAATAATTAATTTTTAATGAATTATCTATTAATATCCATTTTTAGTCGGTAATATGCATTGCTAAAATAATAATACTGCATATTGCCACAAAAATCTCGGAGATTAGTCAATAAAAAAATTGAAAATTTTCCCATATTATCTTTAAAAGAATCACGTTAAAACGATTTTTTTCAAAAAATGGAATTCCTTCTTTTATAAAAAATAAAAATCATATTTTTCTCTCCATTTTTTAGTGTTTACTTGCCGATAAACATTACCTTTCTTCCTGCGTAAAATCAAATTCGTAAAACCAATTCCTCTTCGATCAACGTACAACACCTCAGCCGAAATAAATTCCCGCATTCTTCGTAAAAAAAAAAACAAAGAGCGAAAGATCTCGCACTAATCGTCCGTGGCATAAAGACTAAGGAGAAAGACCTCGACCTCGTTCAAGGCTTTGGCACAAGGAAGTCCCACACGCAAAAGAATTTTATCACTACATTATATATATATACCGCTACACACTATACGAAATGTCATATTTTACTAAAGTGTTATTACGTTAAACGTTTGTGTTTAAACATTGTAATTGACTGTCGGTATTTCAGTGAAAAGGATCGATAAATCGTGCATGTGGTACCGAGGTTGTTTGAATGAAAAAATGTAAAATACTTTTCACACTTTAGACCGGACGAGAAATAGAGGGGTTTTTAAGTTTATTATATCCGGTAAGTGTTAGATTGATTGGTTTTAAGTTAACGATGATCGTTCAATTTAATCGTTAGCTTGTATGCATATGTACATCTGTATATTATCGATTTTAGTTTCATGTTCATGTATCGTCGTTTTTCAATCCAAAATTTATAAATTTATTATATTTATTTATTTATCATTTTTCCATTAATTATTCATATAATTATGTCAATTAATAAAGGTCGTTTTTAAATAAGTAGGAAATGTAATAATAATAATAAATGTAATAATTAATTAAGTTCGTTATTGTTATTCTCCATTGTAGATTACATTAAGGTATCGATATTGAGGATGATAATAAATAAATAAAAACTTATTTACATAGTTGTGCAAGTTGTTAATTAACTTTGCTCGATCGGTAACAATGATATATGCCATCCCTTATAAGAAAATGTCCGGATATAAATTTTATAAAATAATTGTTACTCTTATTTTTTCTTATATAAAAAAGTGATTGCCGGATGTTGTGAAGCCAAGTGAAACGGCTATATCATTGGTTTACGTTTTGCGCATGCGTTTAAAACATTGCAGGTTAGATTTGGCAGCGCGGGAAAAATGTAATGTTTGATTTTTTTTTTACTAAATCGGATTATAATAAATCATGAATAAAAATATTATTAATAATTGTCGTTTTAAGTAAATAAGACAGCGTAATATTTCAAACAATGACTGTTAAAAACGCAAGAGCGCGCGGAGCGCGCATGGTTAATTCTAGTATTCATAAATATTCAGTCACCGGGATGAATAAAAACAATTTATATATCGATTACAATAAAAAAAAACTAGCAACGTCATCAAATATAATTTTAACAATTAATGTATTTAATAATTATTTAATTAATTTTATCTATTATTTTCTCTTATATATTTTTTTCCTAATTATATCACACATCGAATGATGTATACCAATTGAGATAAAAGAAAGCTGACAAATTCATCCAATTCCATGGCGGCTCGTTGCCAATTCTGTATACACGTTGCTTGGCAAAACTGTTCGACCTTGACCCGTATTAATTTTTTTTTGGCTCGCGAATTTTGGATCTCCGTATTTTTTTTCTACTTCCGTTGTTTGGATTTCATTAAGAACCCTCTTCTTGTGTATATCCACTATTCTTTCACGATGCACCGGGTTCAAAAGCCGTTTGTTCTCTTCTTTTCTTTTAATCTTTTGTTGTACACGATTATCTGGAAGTTATGTACTTCATTCTTTGATAAGTGTTGCTTCTTCAACTTTCTTTCTTTTTTTTTATTCTCTTTATTTAGATTGTTTAGTCGTTAATGGATTAGAATTTTCGGGGTATACGAGGGTTTGATATTCTTTATTGATCGATAATTTGTTTGAGATTGATGAATTCAGGAAATTACTTATATGTAATATTTTTTCAATCTGAATTTTAGAAACTATAATAAGTATGAACAAACTTTAATTGATAGAAACGTGTCATATCCTTAAGGGGACGCCAAAGCCACTTTAGAAATTCAAATTTAGCGCCAAAAATGAAATCGATTATTCCGTGTTTATTGTAAAACTAATTATTTTAAACAAAAAAAAGAGTTGTCCCCCCTAGTTATAATAAAAAGCAACATTTCTGCCGAATGAGAGTATAAATAATATTGTTTCTTTTTTCTGAAAACTTTAACCTACTAAAAAATGGTAAAACATAACCTCTTCGTTTAGTAGGTTAAAGTTTTCAGAAAAACGCAACAATATTATTTACTCTCACTTGGCAGAAATGTTGCTTTTTATGATAAGTAGGGGGGACAACTCTTTTTTTTTATTTAAAATAATTAGTTTTACAATAAACACGGAATAATCGATTACATTGTTGGCGCGAAATTTTAATTTCTAAAGTGGTTTTGGCGCCCCCTTAATGAAGATGAAAGCATTCATTAATTGTTGTTTTTCGTTTATCAAAAACTAAACATTTAATAAAAACAATGTCCAAAAACTAATCTACATCTAACCTTAAAATTCTTTAATTTCTATTAAATATTTGAAACAAACAACAAATTTTTCATTCCCTTGTAAGATTTCAGTAATTTGTTAATGCTTTAAGGTTAGGAATGTAGATGTAGTAAAAAAATTATTGTTCGAAACTTATAAATATTTGAATATTTTATTAATTGCGCAAGAAAGATAGCGGTATTTGAAACTACATAATATTTTACATTCCCTTGTAAGGATTTCAGTCATTTGTGAATGTTTTGAGGTTAGGAATGCAGCTACTTCATTTTTAATTATCCACACCTTTTTCCGTAATTTTTGTAAACATGTTTTAGAAATACTAATTGCTACCGTTTAAAAAAACGATTTTTGTATCTCGCAATTTACCGAATTGAAACTTTGTGTAAAAAAAAGAACGTAAAAAAAAACGTTTCCTCTCGCATTTACACAAAAGATACACACACAGATTGTTCAACAAAAAAGTTCGCGTTTACTGTCTTGTCACGCATCAAAATATTCGCTCTTTCTTTCTAAAATACTCCAACGGCAGTACTGATTTTTAAAGTAAATGCTCGCATCCGTATAAAAAATATAAAATACAATGAAAACTGCTTTCAGTTTACTTGAATCTGGTGAAAGACCGTTTCACAAAAAAGGAATGCAATATTAGTGTGAAGTGAGTGGAAAGAAGGAAAGCACATTGACTTATTGATTGCTCGTATATGTGTGTGTATATATTCATTTACGATATACATACGCATTGAACAAACAGTACAAGGAAATATACGTCCTTTCGAACCTGAAAATTGAAATTCGCAGACTAAAATTTTTTAGCTTTGTTTGTCTCCTATGTATTAAAGTTTGGAATCTGACGTTATTTTACTTATATATATCAATCTTATATGCATTGTTATTTTTCCTGTTGATTTCATATCGAGGGTTTCTTTTTTTTACGCGATGGCGGAAAAAGGTTTAGACGTGAAATTTTGGAAACGGTATATTCTTTTTAGTTAGTACAGGTTGTTACGTTTGAAAATAATTAACGTGATATATATATTTTTAATTTATTTTTCCCCTAAATTTTAGAACTCACATTTGGTAGAAACTTTTGTTTTTTACATTAATAATTATTTTCATTTCTAATAGGGTAATCATTTTCTTGATTTACGAAATAAAAAAAAACTATCTATATAGTTTTCAATGTCTTTTACCAACCTAAACAAAATTTAATATAAAAAATTCATAATTTATACTATTTACTAATTATAAAATCATTTTTTAATTAAGATTGAATAAAAAAGACGATTTATATGTGAATACGATATTTATATACGGATTCATTTTAAATTTTTTGTGAGTATTCTTTTAAATAATTGCTACAACTCTACATTACCTTTTTTTTACTCTAACAGTTTTTTGTTTATCAAAAAAATAAGCATATTACGCAAAAATAAGAATGTTTCAAACCCTTTTCTAATAAATAAAAAAAACTGTATAATTTAAAGAAAATGGTTAATGTACAGTTATAAAGTGAAGGAATATTGACAGAAAATGTTAAATAATTCCAAAAATTGACGTATGGAGTATTTGGCATCGAATACTAATTTTTACACGTTTAACTGCATAACTGTGATTAAAATAATTATCTCCCGTAGAAAATTTGTATTTATCACTACAAATATGCCACAAACTTAAGTTAAATAACCAGAAAAAAATTCTTCCTACCTACACCCATATAAAAACCTGAAAAAATCTCAAAAATACAGAAATAACATTCTAAAAGTATCAAAAAAAATATAATATTTCCTTTCACACACACACACACACACACACACACCAAAAAAAGGAAAACCAAAAATAGAAGAAAATGACAATTTATCGACTAATCGATCAATTTCCACCAATGAACCCTTCAATCGCATTAATTAAAAATATATACATCTACACACACACACATACAACACTCATCGACTGCTTCGTGCAGTATATAACACCAGATCAAATTTTCCGCATCCGAAAATTTATCATTGTTACACACGCACACATACATTACAGGCAAAAAGCACGTCAAGTCATCATCAGCGAGTGAGACGGAAAGAAAAAAGGTAAATCCACGAAATCCCAAGAGTGACATTTTGTGTGGAGCGGGTAAAACGCATACACACATCGACTGGATGGTTAATAACTCTGTGTATGTGTGTGTGTGTGTGACTACGTGTACGTGTGAGTTCTCGCACGAGAGGGAGACAATTAGCCGCTCGATCGAACGGCCAGACGCGCTTTTGCTTTTCCGCGTTCGATGACCTTTTCTTCGTATGTGTGTGTGTGTGTGTATTTGCGTATACACATACATGTACAATTGATTAGATCACGCGAAAGTTTCCTATTTTTTTTTTACTTTTCCAAAATTATATTTGAATAGTATAGGAAAAATTGTAAAATTATAGTACGTTATATGTATATGTGTAAATTATAGTATATATGTGTGCAATGAAAAATTTTCTAAAAGATACGGTGTACATATATACACAAAAGTGCGTAACGAGATCTGTCTCATTTTTCGCTCTCTCTCTCTCTCTCTCTCTCGCGTTACATATTGTTACGCAACACACTCCATTCCGCATAATCGTTGTATTTAACGACGATTCAGTTTAACTATTATTTCTTTTTTTTTTAAATAGTTGATGAAAAGTGAAAATATTCGTTATGTAAAACTTTTTAAAATATACTTTTAGGTAGAAGGTGTATGTATGTGTGAGAATGTGTATAGCGAAAGAAAATGTCGAGCGTTTTGGAGAGATAGAAGAGAGGAGCTTTTGGTTTACACATGTTTGGACACATGTTTTCTCCCCCCCTATAGTTTATACTTGAGTTTTTTTTTTTTTTTTACTTTTGACCCATTTCCGCCGAAACGTTCATTGACGATTATACTGAGACAGAATCTTGGAGAATATCATCTCGAATGAATTGAATTTTTTTATTTATAGTCGTTTCACGCAGTTTATTTAATTAGGAAGGATTGATAATCAATGTTAGTGAACAATCCGTATTAAATTTTATTCGTCGACAGGTCAGGCTTATAAATTTATTATTCAAAAAATTTTTTTATTTTACATTATTTTACACGTGGTACTTAAAACTACTTTAAAATTACTTTCTGTAACTTTCAACAATTTTTTCACCAACATGATTGTCCGTCGTCCTGACGAGGATCGATAATATCCATCGAAACGTCGACGAATAGAATTTTAAATTGTTTGTTCACTAACATCGATTATCATCCTTCCCAATTGAATTGAATTTTTGTTCATTTCATGCTAACGTAGTAAAAAAATTAACAAATAGATAAAAAAATTAGATTAAAATTCGAGAATAGCGTCTAGTACATATTACACAAAAGTGCGTAACGAGATCTGTTTCATTTTTCGCTCTCTCTCTCTCTCGCGTTACATATTGTTACGCAACACACTCCATTCCGCATAATCGTTGTATTTAAAACGATGATTCAGTTTAACTATTATTTCTTTTTTTTTAAATAGTTGATGAAAAGTGAAAATATTCGTTATGTAAAACTTTTTAAAATATACTTTTAGGTAGAAGGTGTATGTATGTGTGAGAATGTGTATAGCGAAAGAAAATGTCGAGCGTTTTGGAGAGATAGAAGAGAGGAGCTTTTGGTTTACACATGTTTGGACACATGTTTTCTCCCCCCCTATAGTTTATACTTGAGTTTTTTTTTTTTTTTACTTTTGACCCATTTCCGCCGAAACGTTCATTGACGATTATACTGAGACAGAATCTTGGAGAATATCATCTCGAATGAATTGAATTTTTTTATTTATAGTCGTTTCACGCAGTTTATTTAATTAGGAAGGATTGATAATCATGTTAGTGAACAAACCGTATTAAATTTTATTCGTCGACAGGTCAGGCTTATAAATTTATTATTCAAAAAATTTTTTTTATTTATAGTCGTTTCACGCAGTTTATTTAATTAGGAAGGATTGATAATCGATGTTAGTGAACAAACCGTATTAAATTTTATTCGTCGACAGGTCAGGCTTATAAATTTATTATTCAAAAAATTTTTTTTATTTATAGTCGTTTCACGCAGTTTATTTAATTAGGAAGGATTGATAATCATGTTAGTGAACAATCCGTATTAAATTTTATTCGTCGACAGGTCAGGCTATAAATTTATTATTCAAAAAATTTTTTTTATTTACATTGTTTTACACGTGGTACTTAAAACTACTTTAAAATTACTTTACTGTAACTTTCAACAATTTTTTTCACCAACATGATTGTCCGTCGTCCTGACGAGGATCGATAATATCCATCGAAACGTCGACGAATAGAATTTTAAATGTTTGTTCACTAACATCGATTATCATCCTTCCCAATTGGAATTGAATTTTTGTTCATTTCATGCTAACGTAGTAAAAAAATTAACAAATAGATAAAAAAATTAGATTAAAATTCGAGAATAGCGTCTAGTAAATATACACAGATAGACAAACTAAGAAAAATGAATATAATTTCCTTGTAAAAGATATACGATTACAGTTTATAATATAATTTACTATTATTAATTCTTTTAGTATTTACTATGATTTTCGTAAATTTTAATATATAAACCATCGTCATTTTATTCTCAGTATGTCAGTTTGTGATTTATTTACTAGAAACTATTGTCATTTTTTTACAAATTATATTGTAATTTTCAGTGTACGAATGTATTATTAGGATGAGCGTTAGTGGGGCTTGATATTTTCTTGTTATTAAGAGAAAGAGTAATGTTCTTTTAATTGATTTTGTCTTTAATTATTAATGCATAATTAATGGTATGTATGATACGTCGAATATAATAAACTCCAGATAGAAATTTATATAACAATTATATCCAATACATTATTCTTTTTCGTTTCAATAATGACTATTATAACTCGAGTATTATAAATTCTTTAATTCGAGTGAAATTTTCACTCCTCGACATTTATCAATTCGCGTTTGGGGATACGCTTCCAGTGATTTCCTCGTCCCAACAAAATTTCGAGAATAAATAACATAAAAATAATCAATTAAAAAATCTAAATAAAACCTGATAAAAGAAAATATTATTCGAAGCAAAATCAAGTATCTGATGGAAATATATTTTTCTGAAAAAATAAAATACCTAATTTCGTTATTTATAAAAATAAAATTACATTCTCGTTTATAAGTTTCGACATCATCTTCATGCTCATATATAGAACATGGATGTATATATGAAATGCGCATTGTTAAAACAGTATGTAAATATATCATCGGATTAAAAATAATAAATGAATATTTAATATAAATAAAAAATTAAATAAACAATTCGTCTTTATTTGTATGGATCTTCAAGATATATAATTATACTTTTAACAATAATAAAACATTACGAATTTAGCCTTTTTTAGCCTTTTCCTCATCGAAACTTTTTAGCTCTAACAGTTTTTTGTTTATCAAAAAATAAGCATATTACGCAAAAATAAGAATGTTTCAAAACCCTTTTCTAATAAATAAAAAAAACTGTATAATTTAAAGAAAATGGTTAATGTACAGTTATAAAGTGAAGGAATATTGACAGAAAATGTTAAATAATTCCAAAAATTGACGTATGGAGTATTTGGCATCGAATACTAATTTTTACACGTTTAACTGCATAACTGTGATTAAAATAATTATCTCCCGTAGAAAATTTGTATTTATCACTACAAATATGCCACAAACTTAAGTTAAATAACCAGAAAAAAATTCTTCCTACCTACACCCATATAAAAACCTGAAAAAATCTCAAAAATACAGAAATAACATTCTAAAAGTATCAAAAGAAATATAATATTTCCTTTCACACACACACACACACACACACACCAAAAAAAGGAAAACCAAAAATAGAAGAAAATGACAATTTATCGACTTATCGATCAATTTCCACCAATGAACCCTTCAATCGCATTAATTAAAACTATATACATCTACACACACACACATACAACACTCATCGACTGCTTCGTGCAGTATATAACACCAGATCAAATTTTCCGCATCCGAAAATTTATCATTGTTACACACGCACACATACATCACAGGCAAAAAGCACGTCAAGTCATCATCAGCGAGTGAGACGGAAAGAAAAAAGGTAAATCCACGAAATCCCAAGAGTGACATTTTGTGTGGAGCGGGTAAAACGCATACACACATCGACTGGATGGTTAATAACTCTGTGTATGTATGTGTGTGTGTGACTACGTGTACGTGTGAGTTCTCGCACGAGAGGGAGACAATTAGCCGCTCGATCGAACGGCCAGACGCGCTTTTGCTTTTCCGCGTTCGATGACCTTTTCTTCGTATGTATGTGTGTGTGTGTGTATTTGCGTATACACATACATGTACAATTGATTAGATCACGCGAAAGTTTCCTATTTTTTTTTTTACTTTTCCAAAATTATATTTGAATAGTATAGGAAAAATTGTAAAATTATAGTACGTTATATGTATATGTGTAAATTATAGTATATATGTGTGCAATGAAAAATTTTCTAAAAGATACGGTGTACATATATACACAAAAGTGCGTAACGAGATCTGTCTCATTTTTCGCTCTCTCTCTCTCTCTCTCTCTCTCTCTCTCGCGTTACATATTGTTACGCAACACACTCCATTCCGCATAATCGTTGTATTTAAACGACTGATTCAGTTTAACTATTATTTCTTTTTTTTTTAAATAGTTGATGAAAAGTGAAAATATTCGTTATGTAAAACTTTTTAAATATAATTTTAGGTAGAAGGTGTATGTATGTGTGAGAATGTGTATAGCGAAAGAAAATGTCGAGCGTTTTGGAGAGATAGAAGAGAGGAGCTTTTGGTTTACACATGTTTGGACACATGTTTTCTCCCCCCCTATAGTTTATACTTGAGTTTTTTTTTTTTTTTTTACTTTTGACCCATTTCCGCCGAAACGTTCATTGACGATTATACTGAGACAGAATCTTGGAGAATATCATCTCGAATGAATTGAATTTTTTTATTTATAGTCGTTTCACGCAGTTTATTTAATTAGGAAGGATTGATAATCGATGTTAGTGAACAAACCGTATTAAATTTTATTCGTCGACAGGTCAGGCTTATAAATTTATTATTCAAAAAATTTTTTTTATTTTACATTGTTTTACACGTGGTACTTAAAACTACTTTAAAATTACTTTCTGTAACTTTCAACAATTTTTTTCACCAACATGATTGTCCGTCGTCCTGACGAGGATCGATAATATCCATCGAAACGTCGACGAATAGAATTTTAAATTGTTTGTTCACTAACATCGATTATCATCCTTCCCAATTGAATTGAATTTTTGTTCATTTCATGCTAACGTAGTAAAAAAATTAACAAATAGATAAAAAAATTAGATTAAAATTCGAGAATAGCGTCTAGTAAATATTACACAGATAGACAAACTAAGAAAAAATGAATATAATTTCCTTGTAAAAGATATACGATTACAGTTTATAATATAATTTACTATTATTAATTCTTTTAGTATTTACTATGATTTTCGTAAATTTTAATATATAAACCATCGTCATTTTATTCTCAGTATGTCAGTTTGTGATTTATTTACTAGAAACTATTGTCATTTTTTTTACAAATTATATTGTAATTTTCAGTGTACGAATGTATTATTAGGATGAGCGTTAGTGGGGCTTGATATTTTCTTGTTATTAAGAGAAAGAGTAATGTTCTTTTAATTGATTTTGTCTTTAATTATTAATGCATAATTAATGGTATGTATGATACGTCGAATATAATAAACTCCAGATAGAAATTTATATAACAATTATATCCAATACATTATTCTTTTTCGTTTCAATAATGACTATTATAACTCGAGTATTATAAATTCTTTAATTCGAGTGAAATTTTCACTCCTCGACATTTATCAATTCGCGTTTGGGGATACGCTTCCAGTGATTTCCTCGTCCCAACAAAATTTCGAGAATAAATAACATAAAAATAATCAATTAAAAAATCTAAATAAAACTTGATAAAAGAAAATATTATTCGAAGCAAAATCAAGTATCTGATGGAAATATATTTTTCTGAAAAAATAAAATACCTAATTTCGTTATTTATAAAAATAAAATTACATTCTCGTTTATAAGTTTCGACATCATCTTCATGCTCATATATAGAACATGGATGTATATAGGCTTCTCTCAGTGTATATGAACTGCGCATTGTTAAAACAGTATGTAAATATATCATCGGATTAAAAATAATAAATGAATATTTAATATAAATAAAAAATTAAATAAACAATTCGTCTTTATTTGTATGGATCTTCAAGATATATAATTATACTTTTAACAATAATAAAACATTACGAATTTAGCCTTTTTTAGCCTTTTCCTCATCGAAACGTTAATAACAACGTAAATAATCCAATATAAAGAAAAAATAAGCGTAAAAGTACGTTTAATTTAGTTTTCTGAATAAATAAAAAAAAATATAATATACAGGGTGTCAAAAACGTAACGGAACATTATCTTTCCTATGAAATGTACATACCCGTTACGTTACTTTTTTGACACCCTGTCTATATATATATATTGAATGATAATAACAAATATATATGTATACTATATAAAAAAGAGAGAAGAAACCTATAAAATAATAAAGAAGACTTGTTGGAACGCTTTGTTTATGCCAAGAGAAACGTCGATAGCAACACTTTTCACTCCGACATCTCTCAAGGGACTTTCAATTACATTCGGTTTTTTTCCTCAAACGCACACGTGTTACTCTTTATGTCATCCCTAGAGAATTTCCTATACGCTGTTAACTGTCTATCCGTCTATGTGTGTATATATATATATTTTTAATATTAAAAAATAATTGTTTAAAGATGTTTTTCTCTCTTACTCTCTCTCTCTCTCTCTCCTAGCAATCTTAAAACTATCGATGATTCATAAAAAAATAGGAGGATGAGAAGAAGGAAGAGCTATAAAATTTAAGTGGATGTACAATAAAGTTGAATATATATTTTTTTTCTTTTACGACACGCGCACAATATTGGATATAAGACACAATTTTATACATGCGATCGATCGATCGTTTCTTCTCTCAAATCGTTGGAGAATATTGTTACGAACTGCAAGAGAAAAAGGGTTTTATAGTGTTACGTTTCGTGAGTATGGGTTTTATATATGTATATACACACAAAAGCTTCACATTTACATTTTCTTAGGGTGGTGTGAATGTTCATATATATTTTTTCGTGTATGAAAATCACTGTGATAGTGTATATGCGGTCGAAAAATTGTGACTGATTTGTTTAAGATTATATATTTTATGGATTTTTTAGGTTGAGCTTTGCTCGAAAACAGCTGTTTAATATTTTTTAGGAATTGTATTTCTCTATTCAGATTTTAATAGGTAAAAATTTGTTTAAAATTATTACGATTTTTTTTAGATTAAATTATAATAATCTGTCGTAGGTAATTTTTATTAAAAGATTTGTTTCTTTATCCTTGATAAAAAAAATATACAATTCCGAATTTAAAAAAAATATACTGTTACACGATAAATATGATCGGACACTTGGAAATTACCGTGACAACGCTTTACCCGTGCGGTCTTCGTAATTTTTATTAGAAAATCCTCAATACCGTAAATTTCAGACGTTTGATCAGCAACTTGGAAAATTACCGTGACAACACGCTAAAAATTTTAACAATTTCCTTAAAAAAATCTCAATTTCAAGTTAACAATTGTCGATCAGCTGATACAAATCTCAGCTTATCGCGCGTATTCGGTCATTTTTATTAAAAAATTTTCAACGCTGCGAAAATTCCAGACGTTTAATACCGCGATAAACCACTAAAAATTTAGAATTTAAAATTAAAATTTAAAATTTAGAAGTTTCCTTAGAACAATCACCAATTTTAATCATTGTCGATCAGCTGATTCGATTCGTCATCGTAATTTACATTAAAAAAATTACGTCGACTTAATACTAGAAAATTATTACAATAATTTGATTATAATAAAAATGTATTTTAATACCACGTAATTTCTCTAAACTTGAATGTAATCAATTGATAGCAGTCGCGAAGGATATATATCGGTCTGAAGCATACAATCATTTAATATACGAAGTTACTATGTATCGATAAAGTGCTTGAAAGCACACAACCTCTTCATTGTTGTTCAATTTCAATCGTATATATATAGGATAGAAAGAAACTCATTTATACACCGTTTCAAGGTTCATCGATAGAATCTTCTTTTTTTCTTTTTTTTTAATATCGTAATACAATCTTGAGGTATATATATATATATATATTGTCGTTGGTTGTACAAAAAGTAAAAAAGAGAAACGTTGAAATACACTGAGGTTTTATTAATAATTCGTGAAATTTTTTTTTAAGAAATTTTGACGAACGATTAATATATAGAAGAGGAGGTTATTCTTTGTTGAAAGAGAAGAGAAAAAAGTCGCTTTTTTACGAGTCTCGACGGGCTCTTATTTTTTGTATCGAGCGCGTTGATTATAGTTTTTCTCGATATCCGTCAAATATATGGTCATTATTAAAGAGTATGTTTTTACACTTTACGACCTTTATATCTTTTGAGTTTTGTGTATACGCGAGGTCGCCGTGATTGAATTGAAATAATGGTTGTTGAGATCTTTTTAATGTGTATGCACTTATACGTGTGTGTGTTTAAAATTTTATCGATTTTTAATAGTTGATGTAGGAAATCGTTTGGTTATGTTTTTGTTGCTGGTAATATTGTTTTATTGTTTGAGCGTTGACTGTATGTATCGGAAAATCTACTCGAATATTTTGTGTGATTGAATGGTTTTAAATTTGATATCAAATTTTTTACCGATCATTACCGACGATGATTCATTTATTTATTTATTATTATCGATTTTTATCTTTACCGACGAAATGTGATGTATTACTAACGATTTAATTATTGACATTGAGTAACTTATTTTACGGATTAAATCATTATCAACGGGTATTCGTTTATATACCAATGAAATTATTATAACGACGAAAGGTGGTTGATCTTTAACGTTTTAATCGTTACCGAAAAGAAAATGATTCTTATCGATTTGATCATTACCAATGAATAAATTATATTTTTACCGTTTAGTCATTACAACTGATTATTTTAACCGATTACCGAGGAAATTTGATAAATACGATTTTTTTTATTTTTTAAGGTTTTATTATGTTTACCTTCTTATATTTAATATTTTATGTTGCATAGTTTAGAGCATGCAAAACCGAAATAATTTTCTTTTATTTTTAAATTAATAAACAGTCGGCGTAAGAATTAATTATTAATTAAATACGTTTATTCATTAATAAATTATTTAAAATTGTTTGTTTGTAAGGTGAAGGACCCAGTACTCGGACAACGTGAAAACTGGCAGTAGTATTCGGACAAGCATATAAATACCTAATATTAATAGAAATTGAAAACGGACTTAGGGTATTGATATTGATGTATGTATATTACTCGGGCATGCAAAATAACAC
This sequence comes from Theocolax elegans, assembly GCA_026168455.1. Lineage (NCBI taxonomy): Eukaryota > Metazoa > Arthropoda > Insecta > Hymenoptera > Cerocephalidae > Theocolax > Theocolax elegans. Next base: position 1,609,206 of record CM047426.1, on the reverse strand, counting down.
GTAATTTCCTATGTCCGAGTAATGGGTCCAAGTGTTTAAGTACTATAGGTCCACTTATGGTGTCCGAGTATACAAAACTTTAAAATACTTATTCGATCTAATATATTTTAATTATTTTAGCAATTATATGCACCTTTATATGCATTAATTCATACATTGTATGACGAATAATTAGGTTCGTTCAAAAACTTTTAAATGTATTCTTATCGGTACGATAGATCTACAGTTGTTTATAAAAGGAGATGTGATACCCAAATTACAGGAACCTACCTCTAAAATCCCAAAAATTTAAGAAACTAAAAATTAAAATCTGAAAAAATTTTCAGATAATGTTGAAAGCAAATAAAATACCGTTACAGAGCGATTGTTTCAAAATAATTCATTTAAAATGAATTATATCGAAATAACCATTATTTGGTCGGTAATATATAGCTAAAAACAAAGCTGCACAGCTGCTTAAAAATCTCGTTGATTTATTGATAAAAAAATTTGAAAAAATTCATAGATTATCATTAATGTAAATACAACACCGTTATAGAGCGTTTTTTTCGATAAAGTATACTGTTCGCTTAAGAAAAATAAATAGTGATTTTGTTTTAATGGATTTACATCTCCTTAATCCTCGATCTGTAAACTTCTGCATTGTTTACTAATTTTGTTCAGATTTATCGTTTCATATTTTATTCATATTACTAGCCAAAAACGCTTGCTTTGCTCGCGATTCCCGAAATTTGTTTACGTATGTTTTTTAATATTATACAATTATTACGATAAATAATTCTACCTATTTACATAAAAGAGTAGTGATAAAATAAACTATACAAACATTTTATTATCTTATATTTATTATTTAAAATAAATTATACAAAAATTTTGACAAACATAATATTATAATAAACTATGCTTTAGAAAAAAATTATGATAAAAAAAAATATAATAAATTAAATTGCTTCTAATTTATATAATTTTCATTATTGATATTATTAAAGGGATGCTTTAAGGAAAGCAGAAGAAGGGGAAATTCACAGAAAAGTGCTCATTTTAGATATAAAATTTTAATATAATGTGGATTTCGATATACGAAGGTAATTATGTTAGACAAAAAAATTTTATTAAATTTCCCTTTTTTCATTTCCTTATAAATATAATAAATATAATATAAATATAAATATAATAAATATAATATAAATAATCCTTATAAATCTTTATTTTAACTACTTATAGGTGTATCATCTTATTAAAAAAATTCGTAACTTCAAATATCTATACATTATTTTTTTCTCTTATCTCCACATATACACACCTGTCTTATAATATAAATTAATACTTATATAAATTCGTGAAAATAAAAAAAAAAGTATATATAATATACGTACAACAATATCAGTAATACGCAATTACTCATTACGAAAAAAAAAATAAAAATAACAATCTGTATACGACATAAATCTATAACTGATATACAACAATCACCCACTTGATTCTTAACTATAAATTGCGTCAACTCTTAAAAAAGAAAAATTTGCACATTCCTCTTCGTAGTTACACACGTGACGAGTGAACGATGATAATAATTCGATTTATTACTTTGAGATAAAAAAAAAAGATATTCGTAAATTACGTACTAGAAAACATTTTCTTCGATTTTCACGAGGGATATGTGATGCACACAAAGTGAGATTAATTTTATCGAAAAGAAGATGATGTGTATAATTTGGCAATACGATAATATACATCTTGTATAAATTCACATCGTTTTTCATAGGTCGAGGTTACGTATATAATACGCGTCTCTCAATGAATATCCGACCTCGTTTCTCTCTCTCTCTCTCTCTCTCGTTCGGTTTATTTTTCTTTTTTTTCTGAAAGAAGAATTTCGAGTCCAGCCAAATTTGAAATTTTGGAGGTGACTTTAACGCGCATAATATCGGATTGGACACTTTCACTTTTCTGGCAACGTTTTATACACTTCTCGATCGACGTGCAATATTATACATTTTTTTACGTAAGCGGGGAAAAAAAGGATGTTTAATGTAAAAAAAAGGGGCTCGGTATGAAAAATCTGAGTTGCCTCGTTGTCGAGAGAGTTTGATCGTCGTGAATTGTAACACTCGTCGTGGTGTGTTTCTCTTTCTCTCGATTGAGAGCAACTCGATATAAATGAGGATCGTTTAAAGCGAATCACCAAAGCGTTTATCCTACGAGATGTACCTGAAGAAAGCGACGATGCTAATATCCTAAGTCTCTTTGTGTTCGCGCGACTGTTGTTACGCTATATATCTCGATAGGGTCACTTTTTTTTTTTAAATTGTATGCACTTAGAGTGGGTGTCAAATGTCGTGAGGTATGTTAAATGGCTTTTAAGTGCAAGTGTATTGTTGAACTTTTGGAGGTATTTGGGTTAATCGAGTGTGTGTGCGCGTGGTTAGGGTTTTGATTTATTACGTAATTGTTGGTTTAATTTTCTTTTTTTAAGGTTAGATTTTTTGTATTATTTTTTTTTAGGTTAGGTTGAACTTTGCGGATAGGGTATAGGGTCTTTTTTATGGAGGAAGAGAAGATGATGGTTAGGAAAATTTCGGGTGTTAAATTTTTTAATTCGTCGATGTGAAATTACTGATCGATTTATTTATTTATTTACTTATTTATAGGTTTATTATTTCTTTATTTATTTACTTAATTATACGTTTATTATTAATTTATTTATCTATTTTATTTATACCTAGATTTATAGGTCGATAAATTTTAAAAAAAAATTTTTTATATATTCTTATATATTTTATATCTTTATTCTTTTTATATAAAAAAGTGATTGCCGGATGTTGTGAAGCCAAGTGAAACGGCTATTTGATTGGTTTAGGTTTTGCGCATGCGTCTAAAACATTGTAGGTTAGATTTGACAGCGCGGGAAAAACGTAACGTTTAGATTTTCTTGACAAAATCGAAATATAACATAAATCATGAATAAATATATTATTAAAAATTGTTGTTTTTAGTAAATAAGACAGCGTAATATTTCAAATAATGACTTAAAAAACGCAAGAGCGCGCGGGGCGCGCATGGTTAATTCTAGTATTTTAAAAATCTATTGATTTCTTCTACCAGTTCTTAAATAGTCAATGTATTTTTTGTATTCAAACAATTTGTCTTATTTCATCCATATTGTAAAGATAATTACGTGTACATTTCTTCTATATATTTGCTATTTTAAACTGATCAAATTTTTTTTATGCAAATGATTTCTTTTATTTAATCAATATTTAATCATAATTGTAGATTATTCTGAAATTCAAGTTCTTCAATATTTAGGCTTTGAAACATTGAGAAGTGATTTTTTTAACGAAGTAGAAGATGAATATGTGGAAATATATTATTTTATGACGTAATTACATTTTTACAGATATTTACGTTTGCTACTTATCGGCCTGAATGTACCGACGAACTTATCAGCCATTAAATTTGTATACTACAAATATTCAAACTTAAAAAAAATTTTTATACACGTTATAATCTATTTTAAGGATTTTTTTTCAGATAGTTTAAATTATATTTTAAACATAATAATCTTTGGATCGATAAATGTATAGTCCTGTTCTGTTACCTAAGTTTTTCGATATTTAACTTTTAAACGTTGAATAAATTGAAGCATTGATTTTATTTTTTTATGATCAAAAAATATTATTTTTTGAATAAATTATCAAGTCTGGTTCTCTTACATCCTTTTACGATTATCGACCATTAAATGTTTATTATAAAAGAAAATTTCCACACCAAATTCTCAATAATTTTATCAGATTTTTAATTACATATTCTAAGTATCACTTTCTAATTGATAATTCCAAATTCCTGCAATTGAGAATCGACGTTTATATATCATCGACATAATTTATCATAACAAACACTTTAAATGGGATCAATCGTTACATCAAGTATATTTATTAATACAATTCAACAATTATCAATCAATTACTATACAAGTGAAATATTCAAATTCAATTCACTACGATTGCGCAACCTAATTAGATTGAATAATGAGTAGTAAAATAACACTACACCCTCCAGTTGTTACATACATTATAATAGATATTTATCGATAAATGTTCGAAAAGTTAATTTGCGTATTATACAAAAAAATAATAATAATCACGACTTTTATTTATACCTCTCTTTTACATCACGGTAATTTTTATAATTTTCTATGCAGAAGGTAAAAAAAAGAAGAAATTTTCATTTTACTGAAATATATAGGACAATCGAGTGTTTTACGTATCACCTATAAACTATTGTCCACTTTGCCTATTTCCAAATGCATCTCCGTACGGTCAATAATTGTCCGTTTCGAAAGTTTACATTATTCTAAGTTCAGCGAAACTTTGTTTACGAATCGAACGTATGGAGAGAAAGAGAGAATATTGTTCGTTTACTACACGCGACTCGGCTTGACGTAAATTACAATTTAAAAAAATTTTTTTTTAATACTCAACTTGTTTTTCTTTTTTTACATATAAGTATATATCTCTCGTAAAAAATAATGTTTGTAAGTATGTTCCCTAACGATTTTTTAATAAAATAATACATATATATATTTTTTTCTTTTACGATCGGACATTAATTTGACTTACTGCTTTGGACGTCGAAAAATATACAGGTTTATCGCGTTGAATTTAATTTAATATTTTTTTCTTATATATTATTGTCGTCATTGTACAAACCGAAATATCGTTTATACACAATTTCTCGTAATTAACATAAAATTCGGTAATTAACGTATTATTTACATACAGCTTACCAATTTCTTCGTAATTAAAATACATATAGTTAGTATTTTAAACTTTTCGAAGCGAATCGTGTGCAAACAAAAAGATTTCGTGAGACACACACACACACACAGGCACTGGTACCAATTACGATTTAATTAACAAATCTTATTCGCCTCTTAGGTTCTTCTATATACCGCCTGGAAAAAAAGTTTAGCTTCAACTGGGTCGAGTGCTCGTTGCGAATTGGGTCATTTTTCTCTCTCTCTCTCTCTTTTTAACCCTCCCGGAAGTAAATAAGAGTTTAATACGTTCGAAACTTTCGTTTATAAATTTTATAAACTATAAAAGTATTTTATTTACTTGCAAACGCACACATTCGCGCACAAACATGCGTATACTTGCAAACACACGGTTAATTTATATACAGTGCAAATTTTTAAATGTAGACATTTAATTTGTGTGTTAAACAAAAATATAGATAAAATAATTTGTGTGTATATGTGTACGTGTATGTGTGCGTGTGCGTGCGTGTGCGTAAATAAAACGTATAACACCTGTACTCGTGCATATATGTGCACGTGGAATTGCGCGTGACGTAATCGGAAAAAATTTGTCGAACGACAGGATAAGAAAATAATATCATTGCACTTTCTCGAGATATATATGAAGGAAAGAGTCCATACATACTTGACATACGAGATTATGGTTTGATCGAGTCAGCGTTATTTATGGTATTCTCTTTTCTTTTGGTTTCAATTTCTTTCTCGTTAAACCGAGCGATGCGAACGATTGCATTAATTTTTCTCTTTTTATTTTGTTATTGTTCCAGTGCGTATATCACTCAATTTTTACAAACTATCTTTAACGATCACGTGTATGGTTAATTAAATTTCTCTTTAAAAATATATAATAATTAAATTAGTTTAAATTTAAAATAAATTGTTGCATTTCATTGTTTTTTTTTGTTAATTATTATTTATTTGTACCTTTTTTTTTAATTAAATTTTCAACTGTGCGTGAACGGAGAAGAAAGGAAAATATTGATGTTGCTGTAGTGATATGTAGAGACAAAAGCGTAAATTTTGTGCTGAATAAAGAGGACGCGTTTTTCTCTGTCGCGAAGTAAAAATACGAGCTTTGCGAATTTAATTATTGAACGAGTGTCTTACAAGACGTTTCTGCACGAATGGCTGGTGCTTTTTTTTGTTCGTTTTTTTCTAGTTGTAAATTTGTTACTTTTGAACTATGAGACGATTTGTAGTTAGACATGACATTTTTTAATAAATCATCGAATTGATAACGATATCGAAAATTTTTTAATTTATATAGACTATTGGAAATGGGCAATGAAATAAAATAGAGTTTTATAAAATGCAACTTATAATCTTTATTTAAAACCTAAGGAAGGCTGAGAGGTCTTTCTCATCAGACTGGTTGACTCGAACTAACTAAGCTAGTGCATACGGGCTGAACGGCTATCGCCTTAGAAGTAAACAGAAAATAGTATTTCGGTATGTAACAAAGATCCTTTTTAGAATGTAAGTCTATATAATGATTTATTACTTTACTTCGTATTCTATCAATGTGTTTTTGTATATAGAGTATATATTTAATTCACATATTCCAATATAGACGATGGGTATTTATTTTAAATCTGGTTTTAAGTATAAAGAATAATTTTCAATCGGTAAAAATTACGTTTCGCCGATGTTTTATCACTTTCTTCTGACACATTTTTTAATAGATAATTGTAATAGAAATTATTTAACGAAAAGCTTATATGAAAAGCAGATTTTCTCAAATATTGTAACTAATATATGAAACTACAAATGTGAAAAAATATTCGTGAACGAAGTTTTTAAAAGTATATGTAATAAAGTGAAAACTTATATAAAAATTAGATGTGAGATTTGTCGTTGCATAAATAGATAGTATAATTTTAAATTTACGAAAATATAAAAAATCTGAGGGGTTAGTTAGCTGTATAATAAGGGCTTACGCGCCTGCATACTTGCGTCCAGGCGCTATCGCGCCTTTTGATTATTGTTAAAGTTTACGAAGCGAGGATATTCAAATAATAAAAATTAATTAATTTTATTAGCACTTATCACTTGTAGTCGGTAACGATTAAATCGGTAAAAATAAACATTTGTCGGTAAAGATTAAATCAATAAAAATCGTTCTTATTCCGTAATAATTTATATTGTTGACGATTTCATCAATATCAAAAATCTTAATCAATTTTTCAATAATAAAATATTAAAAAGAAAATTCAATTTTTGGTTTAATCATATCCTTATAACTCAGCAATTAATTGGAAAAAATTACTAAAAAATATGTAAAAAATAAAAATTTTCCGTACAATTGAATAAATCTAATTCGATCGTTAAAATTATATGAATTGTTGATCCAAAAAAAGAAAAAATGAAAAGAAAGAAGTAAACTCTTATTCAAGTATAACTATCTATTAAACTGTCACTTTATTATAACGCTTAGTGACACTTTTACAAGATGATTAGATAAAACAATTTTTTTTTTTCGTGACTCGATTTAATGACGTATCTATACATTTTTTTGCTTGTTACGTAACAATGCATTCTACAATAAATTTTCATTTGAATGATGACAATACTCGTGATATCTTTCACTCTTCATTCTTGATTTAAAAGGATAATTTTTTAGATTTTTTAAAGTTTAGGTAAGGTTTTGTTTAAATTTAAACAAAAAGACACATTTTTTACGTTATAAGCATCATTTAATAAGTTGCACGAAATTTCATTATAACTTTTCACGATCGTTTTCAATGGGGATATATATAAGGGTTTTAAGGTTCACATCGATAGTACAAAGTGTGATCCAATAATAAAAAAAAAGGCGCGTGTTCTTCCTGTCGCCCTCTAAACCAATTAGGTAGGATTCAATGACAAGCTTGGAGTAATCGAGTGGTTTTACACGACAGCTTCGAGTCTCGGTTTCTTGCCAGACGCGCTGGGAAAAGTGAGAGTGAAATGAGACACGATCTAATTATGTTGACTTGTAAATCTTTCTTTTTTTGCGCGCGTGTATGAAATATATTAATTTTGATTATCTAGGGGTGGTGCGCCTTGGTTATTATTTTATTATAGGTTGGTTTAAATAATTTTAATGTGGTATGATATTGTACGTGCTTTGAATAAGGATTAACGGATTTTATGTTAATAATTGCTAAAGTTAAGTTTTTACCAACTGATGGTAAAGATTGAGACCATTACCGATTCATTCATTACCGATCAAAAAATGATTATTATATAAAAAGAATAAATTGACCAAATTTGGATGAACTTCCTACCGATGAAAATTAATTATTTATGTATAATTAGTTATATAGTTATACAACCTAAAATTAGAACCGGTCTAATTTCTATATTATCATTCTTCCTTAATTTATCGTTTTTATCTAATGAAATTTGATAATTATCAGTATATCACGATTTTTATAAATAAAATTTTGAAAAAAAAATTATTAAGTATATTTTTGTTTAAAAAAAAGTATTTCTTAACTTTTTATATAATTTTTTTATTAATTCAAAACCAAAATTTTGGATTCCAAAAATGGAAAAACTATTTTTGAATGTATGTATACATTTTTTTCACAACTCTCTTTTTTCAATTATTTGCCCACCCATATCCAGTAAACGTAATAATTCACCCTCATAAATTCGACGTTGAAACCATCGCGACGTTAAGCCGTGCTTGTATATAATTTCCTACGAATTGTAAAACACACGAGAGAGAATTTACATTCGAAACGAACTCGACTCGCTTCGCAATTTATTTATCTTTCAACGTGTAATCGCGTGAATTTCAGAACTACGTACTCACTGACCTACAACTTCGTCAAACGTTTTCCACGAAAATTCTGCAGGAGGGGGGAGGGAGGGGGACACGTTTCGCAAATTTAATCTCGGGAAATAATTATTGAATCCCGAAGTTAATTGAAATGTATATGGGAATTTTAAAAAAATTACGATAGTCTGTCGTTTATGAAATTTATATATGCATGAAAGGTTATGAAATTTTGGGCAGAAGGAAATTATTAATAAATAAGACGAGTATAGTAATTAAAAAATGATAGTTTATTTCAAAATTTGTGGATGAGAAGTATGACGATGAGTAGAGATATAAAATTATTTATTTAATGAAAAATTGTAATGAATAGGAGCTAAACTGTAATGGTAATTTAAAAAGATTGTAGGGCAATATTCTTCCAAACAATCAAAAAAATTTTATCAATTGAGTATTGAAATCGTAAAATAATTTTTGTTTCAAACTTCAAGTACGATTGACAATAAAAATTAAAATTATAAATGTAGAAGATAATTCACATATAATTAAAAGATATAATTATTACAATACAAATTAATCTATATAAGATACATTTCTAAACCACCAGAAAATTTTTTACATAATTATAATGTCAAAAAACAAGATCAAAATTTATAACTCGAAGTGATATCAAATAAACCATATACAAAACTTTTTTTGTTTATAAAATAAAAAATAAAACGCTTACTTATACATATAAATTCATTATGTTTTCAACAAAAATATATTGAAAAATATTTGACAATTCAGAATTTCATTAAATTTACGTCTATAAATCCAATATATTTTAGGTACAAATTAAAACGTAATTATTTCGGCTTATACAGTTAATTACCTGTAAAAAATTAAATATTAATTAATTAATTCAAAAACTAGCAAATAAAATATCCTTTAATTTTTCATATTTTGATTTTCTCATAATTTTCTTATTTTTTATAGTTTATATATGACATAAGAATTAGTTATTAATTTTTTAAAGTTATAAGCTACTAATATATCTATAATTCCTAACCTCCAAATAAAAAAAATCGTTCCTTATTAAAAAATACTAATAAATCCACAAATCAAGTAAAATAGTACCAATTAAAAGAAAAAAGAACCTCTAAAAAAAATATTTTGCATAATAACAACTTCGTAAAATTCGAGCGAGTTGTTATCCAATAATCAACTTTCTTCTATACATATATAAAGGAAATCGAATGGTATCGCATAGGAGATTACGTAAGAAAGTTCTCTTTTTTTACGAATAACGCAGGTGCGGTCGTATTATATCCAAGCAATTAACTAGAAGAATTTCACTTCGACAGCCTTGAGACAGCCTTGCGACTTTCTATGTATCCTCAAAACACCTTTCTTTCCTCCTCCTTCTCCTTATTGCGTTATTACAGGGCAAGTATATCAATCTTTGCCTTTCTTTGGAGGTTATATTTTTCTTTTAAGGGGAAGTTGACAATGATATTATATTTTTTTAGGGAGGATTGGTTTTGTAATTATAAATAAGTAATTATAATTAATAACGTACATCATTATAAAAAAAATTGTACGAAGATAAGAAAATATATTTTTTTTATTATTTATCTAACTGTTGGTATAATAATTATTTTAATTAAAGTGACTAATATGAAAATACATCTGAAAAGTTTGAGTCATATACGAAGTTACATACATCGATAAGGATTTATCAATATTGATGAATCTTTAGTGGTCTGATATTCAATTTGCAAATCTTGTCATGTTTCGATAAGTGATGAAGGATATTTAAAAGAACATAAATAATTTAATATTTTACAAATAAAAATATCGGGGAATTCAATCAAATATTTTATATACGTTGAAAAATATTTGTTCCTGAAACTAATAATTATTTTGTAGGTTTTTTTTCTATTTATTTCAATTTAAAAGTTTTTCATTTCTAACAAACATGTATTAATTTCTGTCATATGTATTCGATAACATATATATTTTAATAAATTTATATTTCAGTTGAAGTAGAAGGTATTTATTAATTTTTAATGTAATATATATATAGGTATTTTATCAAATATTTAATTAAATGTTTTATTGAATATTAATAAAATAATGTTAATAAAGTAATGTTAATAAAATATTGTTAATTAAAACGAATTTAAATTATAATGAACATTTAACTAACTCTATAACAATGTTTGTTAATTATTTAAATTGATCATTAAACTAAGATGATGACGAATATTGAAAAAATGCGTTTATTGTAAATAAAGGAAACAAATTTTAGGAAAAATCATATAGGTACCAGTGTCTTGAATTTCTTCAGATTTTGAAATTAATTATTTTGAAGGTTAGTGGTAGATCTTTTCAGACAATGCGAAATATTAATTTTAAAATTTTTTTATTTTTATTACTTTTTTTTATATTTATATTAATATTAAAAAAGTATAATTTTCAATATATTCATTTTATTATTTAACCTATCGCAGTTGTTGTTGTTAATAATTACGATTAAAAAATATTTATGAATTTTATTCTCTCCAGTGTTTTTCAATTAATTTGTTTTTTACTTTACTAGTACATGCTTGTACATTAATTTTTTTTACTACAATAGTTTTTTTACTATAAATTGTTTATTTATTTTGTTCTACTATATTTTTTTAAATAATAATTTTATGTAATTATTTGTGTTCGTAATTTTATGATAAATGATGATTTTATATACCTTGTAATCTTATTATATATATTTTATTCAGATTTTTAATTCATGATTTTACAACACGATTTTAGTGGTATATATCTCCCTAATTTAATCAATAATTGGAATAATTTTTTTGTTTCATTTTACAACGCAATGTACTTAACGACCATCTCTTAAGGTCAAACACATTCATAGACACGTACAGAAACGGATAGCGTGTACAGTTGCAATAGATATATCGACTCGAATGAATCAGCCCTTCTAGAGTCAACCCGCATATACCAGAGACACATGTAAAATATTCAGTGTCAAATTGTTTATCTCAATAATATAACCCTCCTGAACAAAAGACAATTGAAAAAAAGAAAGGTAAAAAAGGGTGTGAAAGTCAAACCGATCGTTGTTATCTCGAATCTCTTTTGTCTTATACACCCTCCGCCCTTAATATATTATCACTTTCTCTTATGAGTCAGACCTTTTGATAAATACATCACTACGAAAAATTAATTCACTTTTCCTTTCTTTTCCTTCGGATCGATTGCTATATTATATACGTACGAACTATGCGTATATGCATTTAATTTAAAAAGAAAATATATAAAAAAAATTAATCATTTACTCGTTTTAAATTGTAGAATTTCAATTTGTAATGGAAAGTGATCCCGGGTATTATCGTTTAAGCTCGTTTTTTTTAGCGGATGTAATAACCGAGACTATACAAATCGGCCACTTGGTAAACGAAAGTAAAATTGGAGGAATGTGTGTATATATATATAGGAGAAAAAAATTTGCTCGAATCACGCGATATATATCGTAGATTTCTTTAAGTGTGTGTTTCTATTCGTATCACTTAAATTAAATTTTTTTTTTAGAAAGATCTAGGAGAAAATATCAATAAGGGCCCGTGATTTACTATTTTTTCGTGAGACTATTTTTTTTACTTATATGTTAAACTATAGTATGAAAATACGACACTAAATAAAAAATTATACATTTTGAGGTAGTTTATAAAATATTCATTTGTTTGTTTATTTAACCAATATAAAATTAGATTAACGAATTAAAAATTATTTATTGATATTTTTTCGTTATACACCACTCAAAAATTTTTACTTATTTTTGCTCTGTATGATCCATTGAACATTTGTATCTTGGAAATGATGTTTAATAATATTTCTTTTATTAAAAAAAGTATTTATTTATTAAATTTATCTATCAATATTTATGTTTTATTTTATTACTACTAAATTATTTTTTTTTAATTTTTTTTACTTTTTTTTTAGGTTACAATTCGACTTTAAATAACCAATTTATACCTAAAAAATCGTGGAAATTATACATAAATTTAAAAATAAAATTGTAAATTACGTTTTTGAAAACATTTTATTACGTAGATTTTATCAATAAAACGAATAAAAGCTACTATCCATCAGTCCATCGTACAAATCCCAACCTTCAAACCGTTTCGCGACAGATCCATAAAACATCGATAACAAATCCCTGGATCATCCTGATAAATTTTCTCAATATTTCCCTCGACATAATACATGCGCCAATCTAAAGTTAAAACTAATACATCATAAACTTATCAAATAAAAAAAACTTTGCTTTATACAAAAAAAATGAATCAACACCGTACATCACTCTATACAAACCTCATTACGACTTATAATAACTTTATATTATACAACGACAGAAAAAAAGAAGGCGCGATACAGAATAAAAAGGAAAAAAAAAGTATTCTCAGGTTGATCGAGAAAGACACCCCACACAGATACACGCATACCCTTAACTTGCTTAACCGGTATACGTATATATAATTAGCTTCGGAATCCCCTGGTGCACGTGGCCTTTTTCTTTTTATCGATTCGTGAACAAGGGGTCTATGCGCGTCGACAAAATTTTTTTTTCCATTGTCTTGCAGTGTTTGTGGTTATTTTTTTTTATCACGAAAAATTTGTCACCTGTGATAGGAAAAACAAATATTGTTAACTTCCGAGGGTGAATATAGTTGTTGATTAATCATCTCTTTTTAACCTATAACGCGTAGGACGCGATCGTGACGTCACACTTGTAAATCGTAGATTCGTAGACCGTGACGTATGCCTGATTCTAGGATAATCGATATATGGATGTATATATATTTTGGGTTCGTTATTCTTTCTTTTTTTATATTGTGACGTGAGCGACTGGGAAAAGAAAAAATAAATATAATTCACGTAGAATTAATTTTACGTTAGACTAGGAAGTGTGACGTAGAAATCATTTTTAATTGATAAATTAATTATTATTCTAGTGATTTACGCATCGATATTAGTTACATACATTTATATTTATCATTAATGAATGGTTTTCAGTATTTATTATTAATTATTTTTATATTTTTTATTATTAAGAAAGAACTCAGTCAAGATCTTTTATGATTGATTTTAAGAATGATAGGTGATGGAGAAATTATTTTAATTCATAAATTAATTAGTTATTCTAATTATTTCAATTATTCATGTTATATGGACTCGGCATATAAATGATAATACGGAAATAACTTAAAATTGTAATAAAGTAATAAATTCCTACAATAAATCCGATATATATCTTTACGCTTCGACAGTATAAAAGAAATAATAAAAACCATGTCACTGTAAATTAATATTAAGAAACGAGCTGAATTTATGATTTACCGGTACACATCGTATATATATTTTTACAGGATATCGAAATTTTTCCAATAAAAGAGAAAATAAATGAATATGTATTAAAAATTTTCGCGATAATATCGTGAGTGACGAAGATGGGAGATAAATAACGCATATCGTTAAAACACATCGTGAATGATAAATATATTTTCTGCGGTCTACTTTCTTTAATGCCAAGGGCACCTTTTACCTCCTTTCGTGCAGCCAAGTGACGAAACTAAATTTTGCGCGACGTCATGTTGTCGTTGTTGTTGTTGTCACCTTCTTCCTCTTCTTTGTGTACTGCATTAGATAAAAGGGATATATAGTCGCAGTATACTTTATCTTGACAGGTGGTGAGTGGCGTGAAAGAATTTATATTTTTATATATATGGTTTTTTTTAAGGGAAAGACAGGTTTTAACTGCAGGGTACTACATTTTTAACCCGAAAATTGTGTTTAAACTTTTGAATTAAAAATTTGAAAAAATTTATGTACGAATAGTTTGAAAGATAAAAGAGACCGCGACGAATGACATTTTTGAAAAAATAATTTTTTTTAATAATAATTAAATAAACAATGTTTGATCAGTAATTGTTCATTAAAAGACGTAAAAATCTGTGATGTAAAAATCTAGACAATTTTAGATTTGTTATTTAAGATATGCCTAAGAGGGTTTGACGGTCTTTGTTTGTATTAAAATTAATTCTTTTGTTTATAAAAAAAATATTAAAAATTACCATTTTTTTAGTCTGTCATGACCTTAAGTTGTGGTTCATAGGAATTTATAGATAGTAAAAATTTGTTTGTATGACAAGTTTATATTTTATTTTTTCAATATGATATTAATATGTTATTAATTTCAAGATAAACTATTTTTTTCCTTTGAAAATAAAAAATTTTTTTTCGTGTATTTTATTATGTTTTTATTTTTTATTTAATAAGTTAATATTAATTTTTATAATAAAAAATTCATACAAAAATTTTAAGACACATTGAAAAGTCTGTTATATTAGTTTAATGAAAGTAAATTATAATTAAACAGAACGTGAATAATTTTAGGTCAACAACAACACCTCAAATATTTTATACAAATTAAAATAATTAAAAATCTGAAAAAATTAGTACATCGCTAAACATTTTCTTTTTTTAGTATACATCCAATTTGATTCCATCGTGTCTATTAAAAAAAGGAAAATGACACATTGTTTCAATAAAAAAATTACGTTTCGTCCTTACTGCATATTTTCTCACATTATAATACTCGTGCACTTAAAAGGAAATAGAATATCATGAATTCGATGCACCTATATTTTATTATTTCAGTTTACATTGTAATAAAGAAAATATATTTATTCATTCGAAACGAATAATCATTTAGGATAAACGGGGAAAAGCTATATTAATTGTTTTTATTTGATCCTTCATTTTCCAAAGAATATTTACCTATAATAACACATACTCATCGCATACACAATACACTCCAATATTTCCAAACACAAAAAAAAATCTATTCAGTTTGAATCAAAATTCAAAAAAAAAATCGATACACCTTTTAGAAGCCAAAGAATATAATAATCGCAACCACGTGGTCTTGACACAGGACCAAGTTTTACCAAGGATTCGGCCCGTCCTCTCTCTCTCTCTCTCTCGCATGACGTCATACTCTTATGTGGGATGATGCGCACGCAGGTTGGATCGTGCAACCATTGAATATCACCAAGAATTTCCGTCAACCCACCCCTCCTACAGATAGATTTTTCTTTGCACACGCGAGATTATCGTAATCCTAAGCACAAACATATATTTCTTCGTCCCCTATACAATATAAACATACTTATAGGGTAAAATTCGATGTGTTAACTTTTAACATTTCGGTGGGACGATATCGTTACCTTTTCATGTCTACCCAGGGTAATTAATTTAAAGAGAGAACATTGCTTTTTTTTTATTTATCTATTTTGTGTAATGAGGAAAAAAATAAATATATATATCTCGTGTATCTTGTGACACGTAATTCTCTTCTTTTTTTTATGCAACTCTTCGTCGTGTCTGGTATTTATGCAATTATTTCTCAATTTGTCGTTCTCTTTAGATAACTGAGAAATATTTCATTTAATTATATTTGTTTTTACGAAAGGAACGATGAAGTGCGGTTTATTAGCGTTTCTATTATAGATTTACTTAAATAGATTGAATTGCTGGGGTGTATAGGATTGACGATTCGAAAATAATTAAAATATATATTTAATGAGTTTGTAAGCTGAAAAGATTTATACGATATTTTAACTTTTTTTAGAAAAAAAAATTGTTAAGAAAAATTAAAAAAAGTATTTGCTTTAATTGACATTTAGTGAACAATATACGCGTATACGTGGTTGATAATTTTGAATTGGAAAAAAAATTATTATAATTTATATTAATTAATGTAAAATAATACATACATAAATTTACATAAATTATATAAATCTTTTTTACATTTTGATCCCGATACAGTTCGATACTCTTTATTCTATAAAGATACATCCCTAACGCAAATTATAATATTATATTATTTAATATAAGAACAATTATTTTAATTTATATTAATGTGAATATGAAATTAATTATTATAATTTAGAATTATACGAAAGAGGTATTCCAATAAATCAAAAATGGACTGGACCTTACCCTAGTAGAAATCAAAGCATTTATGTAACGTTTTTTTGACCAAAAATTGGCCATATGGTCAAAAATGGCCAATAATTCTACAATTAATGGCCAAAAAATATTTTGAACTAACCTTAAAATGCTCAATTTCCACTAGGGTTACCTTAAGATGTTAAGTTTTCTGCTGTTGTAAGCCTAATAATCTTAAAAATAAAAGTTATGGCTATAATAAATAAATTTCACCACCCCCGAAATTTTTCAAAAGAAAATTTTACAACTCTTCCAAACTTTGATCTGCTACAACTTGGATTTAATTAAGATATTCAATCTAACCATAAATATGATTTTAAATGTAGCTTACCTAAAGAGGGTGCTCATGCGTAGAAAAAAATTATAAAATTTTTTACCAAATATTGATTCGGTACTAAAAAAATTTTACAAAACTTATAGAAAAATGTTATTAATAATTGTTTTTATATTTTATAATTCTATAAAAAAATATATTATTGTTGAATATTTTTTTGTTGTGGATAGATAAATTGGAAGAAATGCTCACAATGAATCACGTAATCAAAATCTAGATAATTTTCTAAAAAAAACTACAATTGTCCTCCACGCGAGTTAAAACTTACTGTATCAAAAAACTTCAAACATTGTTATCCACGAATTTTTTTTATAAAAGTAACAAATTTACAAACTCCAAAAACTGCAGTATATAAGTCAAAAAAAAGCTTACTCCCTTCGTTCATAAAAAAATTCAACAGATGCACATTTTTAATATTCAATCAGAACAAGATATCACGGTTGATGTAAAAAAAAACTTTTCGTTCACATAGTCACATTCGTCATAAACATTGACACAAAACCTATATATTGTTCGATACTAAAGAATTCACGAGCGTTTTAATGATTTTTCTATAAAAGATTTTTTAATACGATGTAACACCTTTCCTCTCTACCTCTCGCACGCAAAAAAGAAAATCTTCCTTTTCAGGAACAACAACAACAAAAAAGTGCTGTATCAACAAGAAAAATACATTTTACTCTTGAAGAATCGCATTAGGAAATGACGTCAATCTGTGTAACGGTGAACCTCTCTCTCTATCTCTCTGAGTTTTTTTTTATTCGTTAATAAAATGCACATACCGGTACAAATTGAAGTGAAAGTGCCTAATTATTTAAAGGCATAATTAATTTATTAACGTCACTTTTTGCGGGCAATACAAGGAGTTAAAAGGACAAACTTGAGTAAATCGATCATTTTTGATAGTTATTATTGTTATTGTTATTATTATTATTATTATTAGTCTCATTATGATTATCGATAATAATTTTTTTTTCCTGAAAAATCTATGTATGTAATACCTCGCGAGATAATATTTTTAACGATGATCGGCGCTGGGAATATATAAAGAAGATTCAAAAACTTTTATGGAAGCGAGATAAAAAAAATGTGAATCATAGGATGCTACTAAAAAAATAATATTCTCTTGATTGCCTTGATGAATTTAGAAACGCTAATTATGCACCTACTGCGTTTTTTTTTCTTCATTTTTGTTACGCGATTAATATATTTTACACTGCGTAGAAAAAAAAATTTGCTAAAATTTAACGTGTACATTTTCATAGTTAATAAATAAAAATTAAGAAAAAAGTTATGGTAATGATTATAGTCAATTTTAATATTTTTACACCGATAATAAATTTACTATATTTCATTGTTTAGTAAGATTATGGGAATTCCGTTAAAAAAATACTACAATTTATTTTAACATAATAAATTATAGTAATTTCATTAAAAAAATTACTATACATATTTTTAGTTACTACTATATAATTTAATAAAAAAATTATGGTAAATAATATTAGTAATGTTTGATAAATTACACTATAAGAAAAAATAGATTACTATATGCATTTTAATAGTTATCATATAACCTAAAAATAAATCAATTTTTAATATAGCCATTTATCTCAGTGTATCAGCGTCATAAACGTTAAAAATTGTTAAATTTTTGTTGTTATATTGTTGAAAATACATGACAAATCAAAAATGAAAATGACGCGCTTAATAAAGTTGCATTTGTAATTTTCACTTTTTGTTTAGTTCGTATAGTGTTATTAGAGAATTGTCGTGTACTATACGGAGACACTACTGCATCGCGCGTTTCTATTTTTACGTTACGACGGCTAAAGCCGTAATTAATATCGAAGTCTCGTCATTTCCGTAATTTAGATATGCACATCCTCATATCTCTCTGACTATATATTTTTTTGTCCCGTGTACGAAATATACGTACAGTGTATTTCACATTTTTTTTGTAATTATTCTTGAATTTTGAGTGTAAATTGGCGATTTTACATTTTTAAAGTGTGAAAATATAGCACTTACCGAAAGTGTGAGGTATATGGTCTATGTAAGAGTAAACGATGAATTTAATATGATAATTATAATAATTTTACATTTTTGTGACGATTAAAAAGTAAAGTAATAATTTTTAAAAGTGTAAGTGAGGATAAAAATTTGTTTACACTATTATAATTTACTTTTCGTAGCTTTACACATTGTTTAATGTGTAATATTTACATTTTACACTTTTTAAATGTTCAAAATCTAAGGATTAAAATTAATTCCCGTGTTTTACACTTTTCAAAAGTGTAACGTTCGTATTTAAACGTGTAATATTACACATTCAAAATATATAGTATTCACGTTTTACAATTTTGATCTGCGTTATACTTACATTTTATACTTTTCACTTGTATAACATTCACTCTTTATATACTTATCGTAAAGTGTAAATTACTAAAAAGTAAAATAGTCATTTACACTTTTTTAAAAAGTACTATGCAAATTTCACCCTCTTGTAAAATGTAATATTATACAATTTCTACATTGAGAAAAATGGAATAATAAAAATTACTATATTTTATAATAATGGTAGGACATACTTCGATTATCGTACTTTTTATTATGTTTTATAGCAATTTTTCCTATGTACATAGTAATTTTTATAAAAATTATAACAAAAATTACTACAAAATGTAGCAAAAATTACGATAGTCGAAGTATGTCCCACCATTACTATAAAATATAGTAATTTTTATTATTTCATTTTTCTCAGTGTACACAATTTTAAAAAGTGTAATATTCACGTACGTAAATTTACCAATTTACACATTCTGATGTCAATTTCGACACTTTATCATTTAAACGACTAACTTGCAAGGTAATAATAAAAAAAATCATATATACACTTGCATGACATGTAACTTAAAAAAAGGAAAAATAGAGACACTTTGAAATTTATCAAATTATGCAATTTTTATACAAACGTCGATGACGATTAGCATGTAACGTACAACGTAACACTTGTACACAATGACACATAGCGCCTTCCATATATATAAATAATTTTTAATTTATTCAATCACCTTAACGGAATAAAATCAATTTCCGGATAAATTAAAATGTTATCAGAGAAAATAAAATAAAAAAAAATACGTATAGAAGGGAAGGGGGAGATTTGATCGAACCTCGTTAAGGCACTAAGTCGTGAACGCAAATCTAACCCTCGAACGAGATTACCTCTGGGGTTGAGACGGTGATCTCGTTAGTCGGGAAAACTCGATATATATATAGGCACACGTATTTTACGTGCGTCGTTTCATCACTTTCGTTTACATTGGTTATTTCTACTCTTTTTTTATATGTAAAAAAAATGTTTTTTTTTTAATTGGAAAATCTTTGTTTTTTGTTACAGGGTGGAAGTGCAAGACCATACGGTCAGGTGGAACGCGTCTTTCAAGTTTCTTTGTAAAATGAGTGCCAATGCATCGACGGGTGTACTCGATCCTTGTATATTAAGAATTTCAGTGAGGAAGGTGAGTTTATATTTTTCGTCTAGGTGTTGTGCATGTACAAAGTGACTGAGTACGTGATAAAAATTTTTTATAATTTTATTAATACATTTTTTTTTAATTATTTGTCACTGGGTATACGTAATTTAAAAATTTATCGTACGCTGAGAGATTTTTACATTATGAAACAAAAATTACTATACATAATATTTATTATTTAAAGAAAAAAATTGTTGTTGCAATTAGCATTTGCCAACTGTGTAAGCTAGAAATTTTTTTAAATAGTATCTTATTGTTCTACACTAAAATAATGAAACGGAAATTATACTATCTAATATTTTTCTATTTAAAACAATATGTTATTGGATTACCAAGTACGTACTGAAAAATTGTTTAAAAAGCATCTAAATGTTCTGGACATATATTATGTAACAAAAATTATATATTGTATCTAAATAATTTATTATTTAAAAAGAAATTGTTTCAATACCAATGACATACAATAAAAAATAATTTAAAAGGTATCCAAATGGTCTCTTAATTAAATAATTAAATTACACAACCAGCATTACACTCAAAACATTTGAATAATTCTTATTAATTTTTTTGATACTCTTTCAATCTGAATTTAATCCAGAGGTTTAGATAAATACAAAGTTCCAATTTTTTAATTTATTGAATAACATTTAAAAAAAATGTATTAATTACTATTTTAATCTAAGAGTTAAACGTATACCTTTTTTAATTCATAATTAAGTTTGATTAGGAATAACGACCGTAAATGTACTTTAAAATTTTATTAATTATTTCTCTGTCCTGTGTGTGCTAATGAAAAAATCTACCTTTCGCCACTTTTTTTTATGAATTACCATCATTATTATCCGAAAAACGTAACGAAACGATCTATTTATTTCCCAGGAATCAAAGGGAGGCAGGTCCTTTCAGAAACTTGGATTCATCGATTTAAATCTCACCGAATTCGCTGGAGCTGGTCTCTGTCGAAGGAGGTGTTTACTCGAAGGTTACGACGCGAGGCATCGACAAGACAATTCGATGCTTCGAATGACCATCAAGTTGAACATGGTGTCCGGTGACGTACTATTCAAAGTGTGAGTCTTAATTACAGTGGAAAAAAAACAAAAATTTATTTTAAATAGAGCGATTGATACGCTTAAGAAGAATTATCATATTCAATTGTTACCTACCGAGAAAATTGATGAAAAAGTACTATTTAATTATATATATATATATATATATATATATATATATATTGTATCTAAATAATTTATTATTTAAAAAGAAATTGTTTCAATACCAATGACATACAATAAAAAATAATTTAAAAGGTATCCAAATGGTCTCTTAATTAAATAATTAAATTACACAACCAGCATTACACTCAAAACATTTGAATAATTCTTATTAATTTTTTTGATACTCTTTCAATCTGAATTTAATCCAGAGGTTTAGATAAATACAAAGTTCCAATTTTTTAATTTATTGAATAACATTTAAAAAAAATGTATTAATTACTATTTTAATCTAAGAGTTAAACGTATACCTTTTTTAATTTATAATTAAGTTTGATGAGGAATAACGACCGTAAATGTACTTTAAAATTTTATTAATTATTTCTCTGTCCTGTGTGCGCTAATGAAAAAATCTACCTTTCGCCACTTTTTTTTATGAATTACCATCATTATTATCCGAAAAACGTAACGAAACGATCTATTTATTTCCCAGGAATCAAAGGGAGGCAGGTCCTTTCAGAAACTTGGATTCATCGATTTAAATCTCACCGAATTCGCTGGAGCTGGTCTCTGTCGAAGGAGGTGTTTACTCGAAGGTTACGACGCGAGGCATCGACAAGACAATTCGATGCTTCGAATGACCATCAAGTTGAACATGGTGTCCGGTGACGTACTATTCAAAGTGTGAGTCTTAATTACAGTGGAAAAAAAACAAAAATTTATTTTTAAATAGAGCGATTGATACGCTTAAGAGGAATTATCATATTCAATTGTTACCTACCGAGAAAATTGATGAAAAAGTACTATTTTAATTATATATATATATATATATATATATATATATATATATATATATATATATATATATATTATAGAAAAACTCGTAAAATTACTTATATTTTTTAATCCTTTCAAACTTAATGTACAGTATAACGTACATAGATGAAAAATTTTAATTAAAAAATTATAACGTAATTTATTGAAAGTATAGTATAAAATTATTCTTAAGTATTCTTACTCTTACTCGATCGGTAAAAATAATTCTATAATTATGTATACAAATAATCCAACAAATTTTCTTAATATTTAATCCCGTTGTTTTATACGTACTTAAAATTAAAAAAAAAATGATTTCCACCTGTCAAAAAAAATTGTAGACCATCACCATCACTGAAGCAGACACAGTTGGCGGTCCCCGGTGTTCCAGGAGTCGCGCCCGCCGAGACGGTCGACGAGGTCACTTCCGATCGAGGGGCTAATCGCGAGGATTACGTATCGACTGGTTCTTTAGCTGGTAGTATAGCTAGCACGAGCAGTGGTTTTGGCAGTCTTCCTAAAAAGAGGCCGGGACTCTTCACTTCCGGTGAGTTTTTTTTTATTTAATTTACTCCGCTGATCGGAATGTCAATGGCATGTATGAACATTTAAAGATTTAATTAAGAATATGTAAACAAATTGTCAATAAAAAATGGAATAATATATATCACGTATTTTTTTATTTAAAAGGATTTTATACCAAGGTTTTGAAGAATACATCGAATTGATAAATAATCCTTTTAAATCCATTATCACTAATGTATTTCAAATGTTTTAAACAACGTTTAATAATCTATAAGCATAAAGATGTAAAATAATGTATGTTGCATTGTTAAAAAGAAAATTGATAATTGACATGGTTTACTTTGAGTGTTACGTATAAATTACTACATAAAGTCAATGTAATTCATATTTGTAATTAATTACATTTTGTAACTTTTAAAAATGAGTTTTTGAATTTATATCTGGAAATTTTATACGTTAAATAAATAAACCTTGGTAAAATCTATCACAAAAAATGAGATAAACAAAAATTATCTTTTTCTTAATATGGAATTGATTATCTTATTGACAAGTGAGAATTTTGAGTTTAAGTGAAACCATTTTTTGGACATTATTGGTAGAATTACACGTTTTTGATTAAAAAACATTTGTAGTAGTTTAATATTTTTAAAATATTCTAGCTAAATTTTCAAAACAATTAATTTATGACTTAAAAAGATAAGCCTGTTTATAGGTTAAAATTTAGAAAAAAAATTAATTACATGAAATTAAAAGTATTTATTAATTTAATAAAAACAATGTTGTTATTGCTAACTTTAATCAAAACTTTTA
Source organism: Theocolax elegans (assembly GCA_026168455.1). NCBI lineage: Eukaryota > Metazoa > Arthropoda > Insecta > Hymenoptera > Cerocephalidae > Theocolax > Theocolax elegans. Next base: position 1,585,328 of record CM047426.1, on the reverse strand, counting down.
ATCAGACTAAAATTGTATTAGTGACTATTAAATATTATTTGTATATCCATCCAACTGACACATAATTTAAAAAAGTCTTTACAATGTTTATTTAAAACAATTTTTTAACTTTTTCTAAATGAATTATTTATTGCAATACTTTTAAAATCTTTTTCATTTAACTACAATAAAAACATCTTTCAATATGTCTGTTAATATTTCAGCTTGTTCGATGAAGTGGTTCTTAAAATATCCTACAGTTAAAGCATTATGATAAAAAAAATCTTGGTACAGAGTGACATGATTGATTAGAACATTTATGTTGTAAATAAATTTTTGAATACTATAGTATATAATAATACATTATATATTAAAAACTTAAGAAATATATTTTAATTAATTGCATTATATTATAATAAATAGTATTATCATTATTTTTTTCTAAACTTCAATCCAAGTTTGTCGCTCTCCTTAATAAACAAATAATTGTTTCAAATTTAATATCGCAATAAAATTAAATATTCTTCTTATTTTGACAAAAATTCACGCTACACAATTCAAAAAAATGTAAAAATATCAAACTCGGAATATTTGAATGTTTTATCCTCCCCCGCAAGCGATAACATAAACGTGTATCTAAATCGAGGTCATCCTTTATAGCTTATTTAACTTTTGTAGAAGAAATCCAAATTTTAGTTTTCTCAGTGACTCTTAAAAAAAATACGACAATTATTTTCCTAGCCTCTGAGCTCGAAACTTCAAAAGACTTTTTTTTAGAATACGTTTAGTCTTTACGATCTTTCAGCTAAATCTTTCCTATATAAATATTTCTTTTTTTGTAATCAATTCCAACCATTGAAGTAAAAGAGCGTTTTGAAATATCAGATTAATTTAGTATATACAATAAATTTTCAAATTAAATGAATGATTTGTTAAAAAATTCGATTGGATATACATTCATTAGAAAAACCTGACAATTTCCTAACAATTATTAATCCGAATAGAGGTATTAATAAAAAAAATGTTCGACACGTTGTCAGTCCACTAAAACAATAAATTTGTAATGCGTGTAAATTTATTAAAAACATCATTAATTTTCAAAAGAGATTTTCGATTTAATTATAAATTAATTAAAAAGAGAATTAATAAATTTTCGAAAAATGTTCAATCCAAGTTATATATTTATTAATTAAAAACTCAATAAATTTCAGATAAATTTTCGTTAAATATTCACAAAAACTTGTATATTTTGTTTATTACATTTATTTGTCGCGATACTACATTTATTAATCTTTTTTACTGTTTGAATATTACCCCGTAAAGATAATGTAAAAAAGAAATTTATTTATCCGCAATTAACGACAATATACTTATACTGAAATTCTTGAGGTTATGTGGAGATGGTGTATTTTCCCTATGTACCAATTTTATTATTGACATGACAAATTTTATTATTTTTAATAAGAAATTTTACTACATTACATAGTAAAAACGTATTCAGATATTGTTTATTATGTAATAATTATCATTTACACAAAAATATATCATATTACTATGAAAGTCACAAATTTTGCTATATTGCGTAATAAAATTTACTATGTTACCTAGTAAATTTCGTTCACTAAATTATAATTTTTATATTTCATGATTTTTGCTATATTACATAGTAATTTTTATAAAACTCAATTGATAAATTTTGCTTCATCTTTTGGTACTTTTTATTATGCTAAATAATATTATAATAATATTAATATTATTTCCGAAATTTTTTCGCGATAACAGTCTAGTAGATAATTGAATCCATTTTTGGTTCATTAATTACGGAATTAATTCCTGGTAGATTTAGGCTTAAAAGGCGTTTCATAAATGAAGTAATTTCTATTAGGATGACGATAAATTCATTTAAAAAAAAAATCAAAAATTTGCGATTTGACTACATATTTGTTAATAGTAAATAGTATAGAACAAATAATTTATGCTAGAAACATAAATGCGGTAACTGTAATATATAATAAAGCATTGGTAGCGAAACTTTTACAGTTTCCTGTATTCTGATATGTGCAACTAAAAAATTGATATCTCAATATATTTTTTAATTGACAATGGGTTGACTTTTTCCAAATAATCTCTCTGTAAGATTCTTTTACTTATTTTGAATAGTACGTATGATTTTTTTCAAAATTTTGTATTAAATCATCGAAATTTCCGTGCAACCGCAAGGATCAATTTGTCACCTAATCATTACCGACGAAAAGTGGTTATTAATTTTTAATTCATTTAAACCAATTATTTAAAAAAAATCTCTTTATCAGATGAAGTGTCGTGTATGAATTTTTCCAGATTTGTGGTTCGATGATTACAGAACATTTTTAAGTTTTTAAAAGTAGACAGCTATAATTTTGGCTATATCGGACGTAAATTACCGGAATCTGTAACTTTCAATCCAAAAATTATATCTAAAATATTGAAAATCTGAACAAAATTCATACGGATAGCTTAAAACATAAGGGAGGGGTTGACATTTTCATTTTTTAAATAATAATAGAGTAAACAATTTTTGGTCGTTAATTATTATTAAAAAAAAGGCATACGATTTCAACCCAAACATCATGATCAAATTATGTGTTACAAAATTTTAACGTTCGGTAATATGTATATGTATAATAATATCGGTCTCTCCGAACCAAATGCTTTACTTTTAGAATAAAGCAGGCCTAGTTCCTTACTGAGGAGTCCAAGCTGAAGATCGAGGACGAAACGCCTTTAATTATTTTAAAAGGCCGTGCTCTGGGAAATTCCACCAACCATAGTGGACAAAGAGTACGATAGGCCTGCTTTATTCTAAAAGTAAAGCATTTGGTTCGGAGAGACCGATATTATTATACATATCATGATCAAATTATGGATTTAAAAATCTGAAAAAATTTGGGTATATTATTTGAAACATGCCTAAGGGCTTGACGTTGGGCGTTTTTTTAAACATTTATTCATTTGTTTATAAAAAAAAGTAAAAAAATGACCATTTTCTGAGTTCGACAACCCCTTAATTTTAAGTTTTAGTAATTATATTATATATTTATTTATTTATTTCCATGTATAGATAACATACAGTTTTCTTTTTACATTTAATTCCCGACAATTCTTCGTTGTCTTATATCTAAGCTTACATAACTAATTAAAAAGTTTTACAATACTATTTTTATTTACAATCGCTTTTCCTTATCTAATTATAATACATTTTGTTTTTACATTCTTTTTGCGTTTTTATTATACATGTTTTACACTATTATTTGTCTAGATCTACTCAACTTTCCCTTCCTTACCCTCCAACCTAGCTTTCTTTTCAAATTCTTTGCTATATTTACAAACTTCTTCTATCGGTCTACTATTAAATATTTCTTTTAATTTTTCTTGATACTTTCCTACTTCCTTTGATAACCCTAATTTATCTATTTCTTCTATCCAGTCTCTTTTTATTCTACTCCTAGCTACTCTGCATTTCCAAATATGCTCAATTGTTTCTGTCTCCCTTTCGCATAACCTGCATTTAGTGTCCTTATACCCTTTATTTCCTGCTATTCCAATATTGCCACAACGTATTCTCGCCCACTGTTCCTTTATTTTCCCTTCTATCGTTTCATCGTCCCAATATTTTTCCCTGCCTATTTCAGTCTTCCAGTTTTTGTATTTTTCCCAGTATTTTGAATCATCTATTTTATTCCAGTTTTTTTGTAGTTCTTGTTCTAGCTTTGTTTCAACTGCTTTTTCGCCTTTTTTCTTTATTTTGTTTTATCGTTTTCTCCTATTATACCTTTTATACCTTCCCCATCTCCTATATTATAGAAAGATCTTTCAACTTTTCTTCCCCACTCTGTTGGATACCCATTCGCGATCCCTCTAATTTCTTCTTTCAGGCAAATTTTTGGTAACCTCTCATCTCCCATCTCATTTATTGTTACTAAGTATTCAAAAGCCCTTTTCCAGTTACCTATTTCAAAACTGTGCCTTCCCGCTTCCATTTTCCATATATATGCCGGCGTATTCGCGTTCAGACCCATTGCCATTTTTACATACCTATTTTGAATTGTTTCAATTTCCTCCCACCTTTCCCATCCCCAAATTTCTACTCCATAACAGCAACCCGCCTTTATTATTGTATCTAATAAATAAAGTCTGTCCTTTAGTTTATTTATTTTACCTCTTTTCCAAATGCCCCATATCGTATTAATTGCCCTTCTTACTTTGTTTGCCATTCTTTTAATGTGTGTTGAGTCCCTATTTTTTGTCGTGAACCAGTATCCTAAGTACTTATACTCTTTAACTATCCCTATCTCTTCTCCCATGAATTTCCATTCCGCATTTTTTACCCTCTTTCCTCCTCTACTGAAAATCATTATTTTCGTTTTCTTTGTGTTTACCTCTAATCTATTCTTTCTACTGTATTTTTCCAAATCTTTTATCATATTGTCTAGCCCCTCTTTACTATCAGCCAATGCCACAACATCATCCGCAAATTTTAGACAGAAAATTTTTTCCCTACCTAGGACCGTTCCTCCTTCATTCTTTCTTACCCAGTCCTCCTCCAAATCCTCTATGTAAATATTGAAGATTAAAGGACTTAGTGGGCATCCTTGTTTTACACCTTTTACAGTAACAAATCTTTCCGAGATCCCTTCCCCCGTTATGATTTCATTTTCCGTTTTAGAGTATATACTTTTTACTATTTTCAAGAATTTCCCCTTTACTCCTATTCTTTCTAGCTTCTCTACCATAATTTCCCTATCAATCGAATCAAAAGCAGTTTTAAAATCAATAAAGCATGCATATACCTTCCCCCCCTTTTCCTTCAGTTTGTTATTTATAATACTTTTTAATGTAAAGATATGATCCCTCGTGCTTCTACCTTTTCTAAATCCTCCTTGACTTTCTTTTAACTTTTTCCCTTTTTCTAGCCAATCTCTCAATCTATTTGTTAAAATATTAGTTAGTAGTTTATATCCCGTGTTTAGTAAAGAAACCCCTCTATAATTAGCTGTTAAATTTTCATCTTGTGCTTTATATATCGGGAATATTCTAGCCACCTCCCATCCCTCTATTAATTTTCCTTTCTCTAGAATTTGGTTTAATATTACTATTATTTCTCCCATCCATTTACTAGGTAACCATTTAATAAATTCGATTACTATTCCGTCCTCCCCTGCCGCCTTATTGTTTTTCATATTTTTTAACGCTTTTTAACTTCTATGTAAGTTATTTCCTGATCTAAGTTTTAGTAATTATATAATTTAAATAGCCAGTCCTATATATTATACATGCAGATAAATTTAATTTATCTCTACAGGAATTTACTCTCATATTTCTATTACGATGTTTGTATTTTTGTCTGGTTGATTAAATAAACATATAATTAAATAATTATAGATCTCCTAAGCGGTACGGAGTACGAGCCAATGACGTTAAGCGAGATAGTTCCATCGATTTTACCGGTGGACGCGCTTAACGAGGCACACACCGAATCCGGTCATTCTCGCAATAGCAGCAACACCAGTCAGCTGAGCAAGGGTTCGGGATACGGTTCCCTCAACTCTCACAGTCAGCACAGTCGGCAAAGTAGCAGCGGTGACAGTGGCCACATAAGGTAAACGCAAACTCGATATTTCAATTTCTCCTTTTTTTTCTATTTCACTATTTCGCGTTGGCAAATATATACATATAGAGTCTGGGTACGAGCATCTAGTATGGGTTTACACAACTTTTTCTTTTGCCTTTTTTTTTCTCACTTAAATTTCTCGTTCTTCTAAACGACGTTTAAAATGAATCGTGCGTGTTAAATATTACTTAAAAGAAAGGAACGATTAGTATGCAAAATACCCGGTAGTATTTGGGAATTTTATAATCCATTAAAAGAGCGTTTAATAAAAGAAAAAAATATATTCTATATAGCTCAAGACGGCAGTTTTCTCTTCTAATGCGATCACTTTATCTTTCCTCCTATATATATCCTTAGTGGAAATTGAGCAATTTCGAGATAATCAAAACCATATTTTTTGGGTCGTTAATCACAAATTTATGACCAAAGGGACAAAAAAATAAAATTTAGTAAATTCAATCAGATATTTCGTTGATTGGCTTTCAAAAAATATTTATTAAGTTTGAATATAAATTTTTATGTAAAAGGGATTCGCTGCATTTGAAAATAGATTATTTTTGTTTAGTTTTAAAAGTATATTCAACAAAATATTTCATTGAACTTTTTTTTTCAGCGCATCTGCTTCGATTTCTATTAAGGAGGCCAAACACTGTTTTGCCAGTAATAATTCATTAAAATTAAAAATTTTAATTAAATGTTTAATTTATTGGAATACATAATATATATTGTGACGTGCATACATTTAAGATATTGATTCGGAAATTTTGGTTAGAAAATTTGACAAATTAGATTTAGTTCAGCGAAGGATCCAATATCAGTGTTTGTACTCAATTGACATACATCAATATAATGTTATTAAACAGCAAAAAATTTGTTTTTTATACAATTTTTTTTCATAGCAAAATTTCTGCTAATATATTGTTTTAAACAAAGTTGCGAAGTTTATTATTATTTTTGTTTCGCTTACTTTCTAACAATTCATTTAAAGAAGCCTTCCTCAAGATTTCAGGCCAATCCAATAAAAAGTAAAAAATAAACCTTGCAGCAACTGAGATGCAAACACTGACTTTGAGTCCTTTGCTGAATCAAGTCCATTTTGTTCATTGTTCTAACCGAAATTTTAATAGGTTCTTAATAATAATAATATTATAACTAATGTAAATTAGCATATATTCTTGTATTACAATCGCTTTTCCTTATCTAATTATAATACATTTTGTTTTTACATTCTTTTTGCGTTTTTATTATACATGTTTTACTATTATTTGTCTAGATCTACTCAACTTTCCCTTCCTTACCCTCCAACCTAGCTTTCTTTTCAAATTCTTTGCTATATTTACAAACTTCTTCTATCGGTCTACTATTAAATATTTCTTTTAATTTTTCTTGATACTTTCCTACTTCCTTTGATAACCCTAATTTATCTATTTCTTCTATCCAGTCTCTTTTTATTCTACTCCTAGCTACTCTGCATTTCCAAATATGCTCAATTGTTTCTGTCTCCCTTTCGCATAACCTGCATTTAGTGTCCTTATACCCTTTATTTCCTGCTATTCCAATATTGCCACAACGTATTCTCGCCCACTGTTCCTTTATTTTCCCTTCTATCGTTTCATCGTCCCAATATTTTTCCCTGCCTATTTCAGTCTTCCAGTTTTTGTATTTTTCCCAGTATTTTGAATCATCTATTTTATTCCAGTTTTTTTGTAGTTCTTGTTCTAGCTTTGTTTCAACTGCTTTTTCGCCTTTTTTCTTTATTTTTGTTTTATCGTTTTCTCCTATTATACCTTTTATACCTTCCCCATCTCCTATATTATAGAAAGATCTTTCAACTTTTCTTCCCCACTCTGTTGGATACCCATTCGCGATCCCTCTAATTTCTTCTTTCAGGCAAATTTTTGGTAACCTCTCATCTCCCATCTCATTTATTGTTACTAAGTATTCAAAAGCCCTTTTCCAGTTACCTATTTCAAAACTGTGCCTTCCCGCTTCCATTTTCCATATATATGCCGGCGTATTCGCGTTCAGACCCATTGCCATTTTTACATACCTATTTTGAATTGTTTCAATTTCCTCCCACCTTTCCCATCCCCAAATTTCTACTCCATAACAGCAACCCGCCTTTATTATTGTATCTAATAAATAAAGTCTGTCCTTTAGTTTATTTATTTTACCTCTTTTCCAAATGCCCCATATCGTATTAATTGCCCTTCTTACTTTGTTTGCCATTCTTTTAATGTGTGTTGAGTCCCTATTTTTTGTCGTGAACCAGTATCCTAAGTACTTATACTCTTTAACTATCCCTATCTCTTCTCCCATGAATTTCCATTCCTCATTTTTTACCCTCTTTCCTCCTCTACTGAAAATCATTATTTTCGTTTTCTTTGTGTTTACCTCTAATCTATTCTTTCTACTGTATTTTTCCAAATCTTTTATCATATTGTCTAGCCCCTCTTTACTATCAGCCAATGCCACAACATCATCCGCAAATTTTAGACAGAAAATTTTTTCCCTACCTAGGACCGTTCCTCCTTCATTCTTTCTTACCCAGTCCTCCTCCAAATCCTCTATGTAAATATTGAAGATTAAAGGACTTAGTGGGCATCCTTGTTTTACACCTTTTACAGTAACAAATCTTTCCGAGATCCCTTCCCCCGTTATGATTTCATTTTCCGTTTTAGAGTATATACTTTTTACTATTTTCAAGAATTTCCCCTTTACTCCTATTCTTTCTAGCTTCTCTACCATAATTTCCCTATCAATCGAATCAAAAGCAGTTTTAAAATCAATAAAGCATGCATATACCTTCCCCCCCTTTTCCTTCAGTTTGTTATTTATAATACTTTTTAATGTAAAGATATGATCCCTCGTGCTTCTACCTTTTCTAAATCCTCCTTGACTTTCTTTTAACTTTTTCCCTTTTTCTAGCCAATCTCTCAATCTATTTGTTAAAATATTAGTTAGTAGTTTATATCCCGTGTTTAGTAAAGAAACCCCTCTATAATTAGCTGTTAAATTTTCATCTTGTGCTTTATATATCGGGAATATTCTAGCCACCTCCCATCCCTCTATTAATTTTCCTTTCTCTAGAATTTGGTTTAATATTACTATTATTTCTCCCATCCATTTACTAGGTAACCATTTAATAAATTCGATTACTATTCCGTCCTCCCCTGCCGCCTTATTGTTTTTCATATTTTTTAACGCTTTTTTAACTTCTATGTAAGTTATTTCCTGATCTAAGTTTTAGTAATTATATAATTTAAATAGCCAGTCCTATATATTATACATGCAGATAAATTTAATTTATCTCTACAGGAATTTACTCTCATATTTCTATTACGATGTTTGTATTTTTGTCTGGTTGATTAAATAAACATATAATTAAATAATTATAGATCTCCTAAGCGGTACGGAGTACGAGCCAATGACGTTAAGCGAGATAGTTCCATCGATTTTACCGGTGGACGCGCTTAACGAGGCACACACCGAATCCGGTCATTCTCGCAATAGCAGCAACACCAGTCAGCTGAGCAAGGGTTCGGGATACGGTTCCCTCAACTCTCACAGTCAGCACAGTCGGCAAAGTAGCAGCGGTGACAGTGGCCACATAAGGTAAACGCAAACTCGATATTTCAATTTCTCCTTTTTTTTCTATTTCACTATTTCGCGTTGGCAAATATATACATATAGAGTCTGGGTACGAGCATCTAGTATGGGTTTACACAACTTTTTCTTTTGCCTTTTTTTTTCTCACTTAAATTTCTCGTTCTTCTAAACGACGTTTAAAATGAATCGTGCGTGTTAAATATTACTTAAAAGAAAGGAACGATTAGTATGCAAAATACCCGGTAGTATTTGGGAATTTTATAATCCATTAAAAGAGCGTTTAATAAAAGAAAAAAATATATTCTATATAGCTCAAGACGGCAGTTTTCTCTTCTAATGCGATCACTTTATCTTTCCTCCTATATATATCCTTAGTGGAAATTGAGCAATTTCGAGATAATCAAAACCATATTTTTTGGGTCGTTAATCACAAATTTATGACCAAAGGGACAAAAAAATAAAATTTAGTAAATTCAATCAGATATTTCGTTGATTGGCTTTCAAAAAATATTTATTAAGTTTGAATATAAATTTTTATGTAAAAGGGATTCGCTGCATTTGAAAATAGATTATTTTTTGTTTAGTTTTAAAAGTATATTCAACAAAATATTTCATTGAACTTTTTTTTTCAGCGCATCTGCTTCGATTTCTATTAAGGAGGCCAAACACTGTTTTGCCAGTAATAATTCATTAAAATTAAAAATTTTAATTAAATGTTTAATTTATTGGAATACATAATATATATTGTGACGTGCATACATTTAAGATATTGATTCGGAAATTTTGGTTAGAAAATTTGACAAATTAGATTTAGTTCAGCGAAGGATCCAATATCAGTGTTTGTACTCAATTGACATACATCAATATAATGTTATTAAACAGCAAAAAATTTGTTTTTTATACAATTTTTTTCATAGCAAAATTTCTGCTAATATATTGTTTTAAACAAAGTTGCGAAGTTTATTATTATTTTTGTTTCGCTTACTTTCTAACAATTCATTTAAAGAAGCCTTCCTCAAGATTTCAGGCCAATCCAATAAAAAGTAAAAAATAAACCTTGCAGCAACTGAGATGCAAACACTGACTTTGAGTCCTTTGCTGAATCAAGTCCATTTTGTTCATTGTTCTAACCGAAATTTTAATAGGTTCTTAATAATAATAATATTATAACTAATGTAAATTAGCATATATTCTTGTATTACAATAAATTAATTCTTAATCAAAATTTAAAATTTTTAAGAATTTTACAGGTTTAACGGTGTCTGAGCTCCTTCAGTTATTCACACCCACTACACAATATATTTCAACACCCTCGAACCTATTTTTTTTTCTTCACCTTCTGTCTCTTTAAAATTTAAAACCCTTCAACGGATCGATGGGATACACACAAATAAAAAGAAATGCACATTTGTATATAAACATAAAAGAAAAAACCAAAATTCATCTTCTCATTCATATATATATACGTCAAACAATGTTTTCCCTGACTAACAAAAAAAATTTTTTATCTTCCTCAATTTTTCTTAACTGTGTATAAGTAGTATACGCTTATCCTCTTGATTTATATTACACTTACTCTATTATAATCTATTTTGTGCTTTTTAAAATTTTGCACTGCTTCGATTGTCAAGAAGAAAACTACACTGCCTGAATATGAGTTTACTGATTGTTTATATCTTTAGAAGTAGTAATGTCATTATATTTATTATTTTTTGTTTAATCGTTGTTGTGTCATATTCATATTATATATTATCGTGTGTTTCACGGAATGAATAAGTACTTATACTCTTTAACTATCCCTATCTCTTCTCCCATGAATTTCCATTCCTCATTTTTTACCCTCTTTCCTCCTCTACTGAAAATCATTATTTTCGTTTTCTTTGTGTTTACCTCTAATCTATTCTTTCTACTGTATTTTTCCAAATCTTTTATCATATTGTCTAGCCCCTCTTTACTATCAGCCAATGCCACAACATCATCCGCAAATTTTAGACAGAAAATTTTTTCCCTACCTAGGACCGTTCCTCCTTCATTCTTTCTTACCCAGTCCTCCTCCAAATCCTCTATGTAAATATTGAAGATTAAAGGACTTAGTGGGCATCCTTGTTTTACACCTTTTACAGTAACAAATCTTTCCGAGATCCCTTCCCCCGTTATGATTTCATTTTCCGTTTTAGAGTATATACTTTTTACTATTTTCAAGAATTTCCCCTTTACTCCTATTCTTTCTAGCTTCTCTACCATAATTTCCCTATCAATCGAATCAAAAGCAGTTTTAAAATCAATAAAGCATGCATATACCTTCCCCCCCTTTTCCTTCAGTTTGTTATTTATAATACTTTTTAATGTAAAGATATGATCCCTCGTGCTTCTACCTTTTCTAAATCCTCCTTGACTTTCTTTTAACTTTTTCCCTTTTTCTAGCCAATCTCTCAATCTATTTGTTAAAATATTAGTTAGTAGTTTATATCCCGTGTTTAGTAAAGAAACCCCTCTATAATTAGCTGTTAAATTTTCATCTTGTGCTTTATATATCGGGAATATTCTAGCCACCTCCCATCCCTCTATTAATTTTCCTTTCTCTAGAATTTGGTTTAATATTACTATTATTTCTCCCATCCATTTACTAGGTAACCATTTAATAAATTCGATTACTATTCCGTCCTCCCCTGCCGCCTTATTGTTTTTCATATTTTTTAACGCTTTTTTAACTTCTATGTAAGTTATTTCCTGATCTAAGTTTTAGTAATTATATAATTTAAATAGCCAGTCCTATATATTATACATGCAGATAAATTTAATTTATCTCTACAGGAATTTACTCTCATATTTCTATTACGATGTTTGTATTTTTGTCTGGTTGATTAAATAAACATATAATTAAATAATTATAGATCTCCTAAGCGGTACGGAGTACGAGCCAATGACGTTAAGCGAGATAGTTCCATCGATTTTACCGGTGGACGCGCTTAACGAGGCACACACCGAATCCGGTCATTCTCGCAATAGCAGCAACACCAGTCAGCTGAGCAAGGGTTCGGGATACGGTTCCCTCAACTCTCACAGTCAGCACAGTCGGCAAAGTAGCAGCGGTGACAGTGGCCACATAAGGTAAACGCAAACTCGATATTTCAATTTCTCCTTTTTTTTCTATTTCACTATTTCGCGTTGGCAAATATATACATATAGAGTCTGGGTACGAGCATCTAGTATGGGTTTACACAACTTTTTCTTTTGCCTTTTTTTTTCTCACTTAAATTTCTCGTTCTTCTAAACGACGTTTAAAATGAATCGTGCGTGTTAAATATTACTTAAAAGAAAGGAACGATTAGTATGCAAAATACCCGGTAGTATTTGGGAATTTTATAATCCATTAAAAGAGCGTTTAATAAAAGAAAAAAATATATTCTATATAGCTCAAGACGGCAGTTTTCTCTTCTAATGCGATCACTTTATCTTTCCTCCTATATATATCCTTAGTGGAAATTGAGCAATTTCGAGATAATCAAAACCATATTTTTTGGGTCGTTAATCACAAATTTATGACCAAAGGGACAAAAAAATAAAATTTAGTAAATTCAATCAGATATTTCGTTGATTGGCTTTCAAAAAATATTTATTAAGTTTGAATATAAATTTTTATGTAAAAGGGATTCGCTGCATTTGAAAATAGATTATTTTTTGTTTAGTTTTAAAAGTATATTCAACAAAATATTTCATTGAACTTTTTTTTTCAGCGCATCTGCTTCGATTTCTATTAAGGAGGCCAAACACTGTTTTGCCAGTAATAATTCATTAAAATTAAAAATTTTAATTAAATGTTTAATTTATTGGAATACATAATATATATTGTGACGTGCATACATTTAAGATATTGATTCGGAAATTTTGGTTAGAAAATTTGACAAATTAGATTTAGTTCAGCGAAGGATCCAATATCAGTGTTTGTACTCAATTGACATACATCAATATAATGTTATTAAACAGCAAAAAATTTGTTTTTTATACAATTTTTTTCATAGCAAAATTTCTGCTAATATATTGTTTTAAACAAAGTTGCGAAGTTTATTATTATTTTTGTTTCGCTTACTTTCTAACAATTCATTTAAAGAAGCCTTCCTCAAGATTTCAGGCCAATCCAATAAAAAGTAAAAAATAAACCTTGCAGCAACTGAGATGCAAACACTGACTTTGAGTCCTTTGCTGAATCAAGTCCATTTTGTTCATTGTTCTAACCGAAATTTTAATAGGTTCTTAATAATAATAATATTATAACTAATGTAAATTAGCATATATTCTTGTATTACAATAAATTAATTCTTAATCAAAATTTAAAATTTTTAAGAATTTTACAGGTTTAACGGTGTCTGAGCTCCTTCAGTTATTCACACCCACTACACAATATATTTCAACACCCTCGAACCTATTTTTTTTTCTTCACCTTCTGTCTCTTTAAAATTTAAAACCCTTCAACGGATCGATGGGATACACACAAATAAAAAGAAATGCACATTTGTATATAAACATAAAAGAAAAAACCAAAATTCATCTTCTCATTCATATATATATACGTCAAACAATGTTTTCCCTGACTAACAAAAAAAAATTTTTTATCTTCCTCAATTTTTCTTAACTGTGTATAAGTAGTATACGCTTATCCTCTTGATTTATATTACACTTACTCTATTATAATCTATTTTGTGCTTTTTAAAATTTTGCACTGCTTCGATTGTCAAGAAGAAAACTACACTGCCTGAATATGAGTTTACTGATTGTTTATATCTTTAGAAGTAGTAATGTCATTATATTTATTATTTTTTGTTTAATCGTTGTTGTGTCATATTCATATTATATATTATCGTGTGTTTCACGGAATGAATAAATACGTATACATTTACATATATTTTTTATACATGTTGATGTTTTTTTAATGTTGTTGATGTTGATGTTGATAATATTGTCAGAACGTTCTTCATTTTCTTTTTGGTAACTGACGACGATTATATAAGTATTAAAAAAATGTATATGGTAATTGTCGTTTTAAATGTTGAATAATTAACAGTTAACACTTTTTAATAATTTAATTTTTTAAGGCGTTGATTAGTCGTTCAGACCGTAGACGTATCAAGTGTGAAAATTTTGAAATATTATCGGAATTCGAAACGTTTTTGAATGAACTGGGGTCAGCTTTTTTTACCTTTTTTTCTTTGCTGAATTGTGATAAACTTGGAAATTGTATGAAACTGAAAGTTTGAGGAAAAAAAATTGTAAGGGATGTCAAATTTGTTATGTTACCAACAGAGTAGTCCTGCTTATGCATAAATTAGCCTAAAATTTCATCAAAATCAAATAATTAATAATATAAAATTTTTTTAAAACTTTTTTCGAGTATTAATGGATTGTTCTGCAGACTGTATTAACTTTTATTTTAATTATTAATGATAATATATTGTTAGAAAAGTTAGAAAAGTTTAACTTGTTACCGAGTTCTTGCATTTACTACATTATTTAAAGGGTCCTTAATAAGATGCAATATTTGATAAATATGGTAAATTAAGTATAACCAAGATATTATTGTCCTTCATTCGAGTACGATTTTTCACTGTCATTTGAATTATTAATATTTTCTGAAAGTCTTTAAATTGATACCGAATCAAAATTGCAGAAATCTACACTTATCGACTCAAAAATTAATTTAACAATCATTAGTCTAGTTCCCTGTAATTTTAATATAATTAACAATTGCTAATTAAGTAACATGAAACTGAAGTCAGCAGCCAGATAGCAGTACCCAGAAAGATTTATCAGTGGTTCTCAACAAAACCTTTTCTTATATTCATCCCTTTTAAACGATGCAAAATAACAAACAAGACATGTAAACACATAACATAAAATTTTGGAAAATGCCATGAAATTTACTTAAAAGAAAGGAAACGATTAGTATGCAAAATACCCTGGTAGTATTGGGAATTTTATAATCGAATTAAAAGGAGCAGTTTAATAAAAGGCAAAAAAATTATTTCTATATCGATCAAGACGGCACGTTTTCTCTTCTAATGCGATTCACTTTATCTTTTCCTCCTATATCTATCCTCTAGTGGAAATTGAGAGCAATTTCGAGATAATCAAACACCATATTTTTTGGGTCGTTAATCACAATTTATGACCAAAGGGAAAAAAAAATCAAATTTAGTAAATTCAATCAGATATTTTTCGTTAATGGCTTTCAAAAAATTTATTTATTAAGTTTGAATATAAATTTTAAGTTAAAAGGGATACGCTGCATTTGAAAATCGATTATTCTTTTTTTTCGTTTTAAACGTTATATTCAACAAAAGTATTTCATGAACTTTTTTTTTCAGCGCATCTGCTTGCGATTTCACACGTTTTGCCAGTAAAATTCATTAAAATTAAAAATTTTAATTAAATGTTTAATTTATTGGAATACATAATATATATTGTGACGTGCATAAATTTAAGATATTGATTCGGAAATTTTGGTTAGAAAATTTGATAAATTAGATTTTGTTCAGCGAAGGATCCAATATCAGTGTTTGTACTCACTTGCCATAAGGATTTATTTTTAAGTTTTGATTGGATTGGGTTGAAATTTTAAGGATTAGCTTATTCAATTTAATTGTTAGAAAGTAAGTGGAATAGAATTATAAAAACATGAATATAATGTTAATAAACAGCAAAAAATTTGTTTTTTATACAATTTTTTTTCATAGCAAAATTTCTGCTAATATATTGTTTTAAACTAAGTTGCAAAGTTTAATATTATTTTTGTTTCGCTTGCTTTCTAACAATTAATTTAAAGAAGCTTTCCTCAAGATTTCAGGCCAATCCAATAAAAAGTAAAAAATAAACCTTACAGCAACTGATATGCAAACACTGACTTTGAGTCCTTCGCTGGAATCAAGTCCATTTTGTTCATTGTTCTAACCGAAATTTTAATAGGTTCTTAATAATAATAATATTATAACTAATGTAAATTAGCATATATTCTTGTATTACAATAAATTAATTCTTAATCAAAATTTAAAATTTTTAAGAATTTTACAGGTTGAACGGTGTCTGAGCTCCTTCAGTTATTCACACCCACTACACAATATATTTCAACACCCTCGTACCTATTTTTTTTTCTTCACCTTCTGTCTCTTTAAAATTTAAAACCCTTCAACGGATCGATGGGATACACACAAATAAAAAGAAATGCACATTTGTATATAAACATAAAAGAAAAAACCAAAATTCATCTTCTCATTCATATATATATACGTCAAACAATGTTTTCCCTGACTAACAAAAAAAAATTTTTTATCTTCCTCAATTTTTCTTAACTGTGTATAAGTAGTATACGCTTATCCTCTTGATTTATATTACACTTACTCTATTATAATCTATTTTGTGCTTTTTAAAATTTTGCACTGCTTCGATTGTCAAGAAGAAAACTACACTGCCTGAATATGAGTTTACTGATTGTTTATATCTTTAGAAGTAGTAATGTCATTATATTTATTATTTTTTGTTTAATCGTTGTTGTGTCATATTCATATTATATATTATCGTGTGTTTCACGGAATGAATAAATACGTATACATTTACATATATTTTTTATACATGTTGATGTTTTTTTAATGTTGTTGATGTTGATGTTGATAATATTGTCAGAACGTTCTTCATTTTCTTTTTGGTAACTGACGACGATTATATAAGTATTAAAAAAATGTATATGGTAATTGTCGTTTTAAATGTTGAATAATTAACAGTTAACACTTTTTAATAATTTAATTTTTTAAGGCGTTGATTAGTCGTTCAGACCGTAGACGTATCAAGTGTGAAAATTTTGAAATATTATCGGAATTCGAAACGTTTTTGAATGAACTGGGGTCAGCTTTTTTTACCTTTTTTTCTTTGCTGAATTGTGATAAGCTTGGAAATTGTATGAAACTGAAAGTTTGAGGAAAAAAAATTGTAAGGGGATGTCAAATTTGTTATGTTACCAACAGAGTAGTCCTGCTTATGCATAAATTAGCCTAAAATTTCATCAAAATCAAATAATTAATAATATAAAATTTTTTTAAACTTTTTTCGAGTATTAATGTGCATGCAGACTGTATTAACTTGTTCTGCAGACTGTATTAACTTTTATTTTAATTATTAATGATAATATATTGTTAGAAAAGTTAGAAAAGTTTAACTTGTTACCGAGTTCTTGCATTTACTACATTATTTAAAGGGTCCTTAATAAGATGCAATATTTGATAAATATGGTAAATTAAGTATAACCAAGATATTATTGTCCTTCATTCGAGTACGATTTTTCACTGTCATTTGAATTATTAATATTTTCTGAAAGTCTTTAAATTGATACCGAATCAAAATTGCAGAAATCTACACTTATCGACTCAAAAATTAATTTAACAATCATTAGTCTAGTTCCCTGTAATTTTAATATAATTAACAATTGCTATTAAGTAACATGAAACTGAAGTCAGCAGCCAGATAGCAGTACCCAGAAAGATTTATCAGTGGTTCTCAACAAAACCTTTTCTTATATTCATCCCTTTTAAACGATGCAAAATAACAAACAAGACATGTAAACACATAACATAAAATTTTGGAAAATGCCATGAAATTTTTTTAAACACAATTAATGATAAATCCATCTGGCTGCTGCTATCTGGCTGCTAACTTCAGTTTCATTTAAGTAACAGGTGTTCCTTTCTGCACTAATATCGACAAATAATATTTACCCTAAATTTGTAGACGAAGAAAAGTAGCTGGATAATTTAATTGGTTATATCATCAAAATCGAATATAAAAACCTTTCGTTAAAAAATTATGTATCTTCTTTTGTCCGTCAGTATTAACAACAACTCTTGCAAACAGTCAAACTTGCAGACAACAAAGTCATTACGTAACATCAATAATTATGTACAAAATTTATCTTATATCGGTGGATGATTCTCGAATGAAGGGCAACGACGTATCTTGTCTTTTAGACTATAGAATACTTAACAAAGTAGATAACAATTCGAATTCTGGCATCCTCTCAATTAATGGCGAAAATATTTGTTTACAAACATGACACCGTCAGTATATAAAGCAACCAGTAATTCCGATAAAACTCGCAAATTTTCATACGTATATATGTAAAGCATGCCTGTAAAAAACGAAAGTACCGTGTATTATGGTATCACCAAACCTGCGTACTCACTGACATTCACTGGGTCGAATTTTACAGAAATTTTGAATTATTATTTTTTATCAAAGTTTTTGTCTAATAAAAAACCAAAAACGTAATCAAAAAATAAAACATGTCTGGTATTAAAAATTTGTACAAAATAAAAGTATGTGTAATTTATAGGAATTGAAAATGTTTTGAACTTTATATGACGGATCAATTGCTAAAATTTATATAAACCGACAAAAATTGATCGCGGATTACAACATTCCTAAATTGTCTATAAATTTGTATAGAACTATGTAGAACTGTTTATAAAAATTGAAAAAAATTAATAGTAGTAGAACATTTGAAGGTTAAATAAAACTCTAATTTAACCATTAATTGGGCATTTATTTGGTATTGTATGACATTTGGCTATTTTTAGGTTTCGAAAACGTGAAATTTATGGTCAGATTTCTACTACGTTTAATCCGCTACTAAGAATTAACAACAAAATTGCACTTACCAATTTTTATCACACTTCAGAAGCGACTGTTAAACATTTTCCGTTTCCACCAAAGTTAGAAAAAAGAAATTCTCCTCGTAAACTTCGACCCTTCAAAAAAAATATCGGTTAGTACATAGTTTTGGTCGTGCCATTAAGAAGAAAAACCGCGAATAGAAAAAGAGCAAAGAAACCGCATGCACGTCCAGTAAATAAATGTCCCACAAGAGAGAAACAAAAATAAAGGAGCACTTTGGAAGGAAAAATAAATGAAAGAAAAGGAATGGAGGCAGGTGTGCATGTGTGGTGTTGTCAATTATGAAATTATAGGTCACCATCATGGCCGGTATGGGCACCACGTTTGCCAAGCCTCAGCCAGAGTGGGACGAGCGCGAGCGACAAGAAGAGACATCAAGGAGACGACCAGCCACCAGTGACACTCGTCGAGGATCATCTAACTCTATCCCCACCGTCACCTTTATCCTTAATACCAAATCGTCCGAGTAGCACCTCGATAACAACCACGGCAACGACACCTTTGTCATCCCGATTGTCCAAACCAAAACGTAACGGTGTCGGTTGCGAGGAGACACCACAATTCCGTGTGCCCGATCCACCCAGAAACGGCAATCCAAGGATTGGTCAACCTAGTTGGCGTGGTGTCTCCAAAACTTGCGATTGCATCGAACGTACTGGCAGTCCGGTTGTTAAGCTTGCCAATCAGGCTAGAGCTGTGTCCTCACCTGATCCACTTCACAGGCCCGATCCAACTAGGGCCTCATTTATCGCCGCTGCCGCGTATGCTGTTGCTCCGAGTGCCTCAAGGTACGACCAACGTCATTTCAATCGCCATACCCAACGAGCTTTTACCTTCTTTTTGTTTCTTTTTACATGACGATTTGAATGATTATTAGGTTTTACACTTTTTTTGGTGTGTGGCATAGGCTTTTACCCACTGTGCGCGTGGAGAGGATGGAGAAGATTGCTTAAAAAATATGTAATTTTCTACATAGAATCTACATCTTAAAGCCCAAAAATTATATCTAAAATATTTAATTAAAAATCTGAAAAAATTCATACGGATAGCTTAAAACATAAGAAAGGGCATGTCGTTTTCATTTTTTTAAGAAAACATAAGTTTTTAAATAATAATTGAATAAACAATTTTTAGTTAAAAAAGACACAGATTTCCAACCCAAATGTTCTGATTAAACAATTGATGTAAAAATTTGGAAAAATTTGGGTATAGTGTTTAAAACACACCTGAGGCTCTGACGTTCAGGATTTTTTCAAAAATTTATTCTTTTATTAAAAATAATATAAAAAACGAACTCTTTCTGATTCTGGCACCGACGTGCAATCAGTTGTCATCAACATGCTTTCCAAAAAAATGATTAGAAAAAGGTGACTACTTCTTTTTTTTCTTTTTCAAACACTTAACCTAATACATTTCAGATACGGAAGTTAAAAAACTATCCAATTACCCCCAGTTTAAAAATGCTAATTTTTTTACCTAAACAACTCGTTTTTTACCCCTTCTTTAACCGATCTTCTCTTTCATCTCTTCGTGTACATTAAAAATCTCACCATAATTTCCAACAAAAAAAACTGGTAAGATTTCCACCAGATTTTTTCCACACACACACTCACACGCAGAAAACCCCACCTAATAACGTTCGAATCTGGTATTGCTGCTTGTACACGCTTTTGGAACCTGCACCGGAAGAGGATTGCTATATAACTGACAGTTGTGCGTATGCACATTTTAAGGGATAATCTTTGCGCTTTGTAAATATACAGATATCCATGGTTTTGGTATATTTTCCTTTTTTTGGCCTGGTCCCAATTAGTCATGTAAGCTAGTGTGAAATAAAATATTCAGCAGTCCATAAGGTATGTAAATTTTTTGGTTTTATTTTTATTATTGTCTTGCTTGTTTGTTTGTTTGTTTGTTTGTTTGTGCTTCGAACAAGCTTGTATATATGTATGATGTGTGTTTTGCATGTGCACGTGTTTTTATGTAGTAATAATTCGTCGGTAAGGAAGAGATCTTCGTTGCGCAAAAAAAATGGAATTGTCATGCACTTTAAAAACGAATAAACGTTTGTCGTTTCGATTATGTTATACCTATAACTAACCGATTGGTATTAACTGTTTATCGTATTTTGTTGTGAAACTAATTAATGATTGTTGGATGTAATTTAATTTTAAAAAAAACGTAACGTTTTTGAGGTTAGTTGTCTTTGGACAAAAAGAATGTTTCGCGATTATTTAAATTTGAGGATCAGGTGGAATTAATAATTATGGGAATAAGGTATGGATATTTATTGACCAGTTTATGAAAAATAATAAATCCTAAAATAATGTTTATCCTTAAGCAGTGTCATTTACAGAATCTTGCAGAAAATTAGATTACTATTGGGAATCATATATCAACTTTTTGATCAGTTTCTAGTAAAAAAAACAATTACCTAAATCCTTTGTTTTTTTTTACTAAATAGTGTTTATATAGAAATTTTACCATTTTTAACGATTGCACGTAAGAATAAGTATTTTGTAGCTAGTAACAAGTAATTTCCTACCGATTTTTTAAAAAATTGAAGGATATTGCAATATGGAAAAGTAATGTTGCAAACTGTTACGTTTTTTCCAAATTAGAAATAGTATATAGTTTAGTGAAACCTTTTATTGGGCATAAAATACGAACACTAATTGGCCAAAAAACTGTATAATTGTAAATGCTACAATTTTCTCTTAAGTAAATGATTTGTATTGAAATTTGTTATGTAGGTTAGATATAAACTATCTATAAACCAGAAAAATATGTAATAAAAAATGTACCTTTAAATTAAGTACAACAATTTTAACTAATCAACTGGTCATAATGTAGTGAGGTCAGGTGCAACCATTTGTCAAGAACGTTCTTCAACGCGTCAGCGCCCTCTAGTCTGAGGATAATGTTCTTTGTAGTATTTAGCTAATTTACTAGAGTTAAATTCGAAAGAACTAGGTTTTCCTACGTGTAAAATGATAAAAAGAGTTACATAAATATATTTTTGGATAATAATATTAAAAATTGAAGGTGTGTTTTGTAGAGAAAATCTAGCTTGGCTGTAGCGAATCGCAGACGGTTGTCCAATATTTCTCTACAAAATACGCCTTAAGTTTGTCCACATTACTAACAAAAATAATTGCTACTATAAATCTTTATATCATTTTACACGTGGGAAAACTTAATCTCTTATAATCTGACTGTCTTAAATAGTCTGAATATTACAAAGAAAATTTTTCTCTGACTAGGGGGCGCTGCCGCTCTGTAGAGCACTGCCAACTTGAAGAAAGAACTGTTTCCCAAACGTTTTCACGTCTAAAATATTGTTCCACAATGAAAAAATAAAAAGATTAGAAGAAACCTTGTAGAGTTGATTGCGTTAAATTAAACAAAATCGACGCTTTGTACATATATATAGAAGCTGTGCCTGCTTTGATTGCGCTTCCATCTTCTTATATACGTATATTACGCCTCAGCTTGCCCAAATGAAAATCATCTCACTCGTCAACGTTCTCTTAGTGTAGGTTCGATCGTATATTTTACTCCATTAATAAAAAGAGAACATCGATGTGTATTCAAATACACAGAAACACACACATACATATACCCTTATATCCGAATACACATACACAGCCTTAGACAATGATAATAATGAACCTTCGGTATTCAATTTGCTTCGTATTTCTGGAGGTATGTGTATGTACACGTAAATTGTAATTGTATCGTATGAAAATTGGGTTTACGGTGCGACGCGCAATTAGCCGTACACACACACAGACACAAGGTCGAAATTCAATGAGCACGAGGCATTTGGATAGAGAGAAACCGAACGAGCTGAATTTAATTTATTATCTCTCGTATTCGTTGAAATCATTGATTTTCATATATATATATACACCATAACATAACATAACCTTTTAATTAGTTAAGGCCAATTCTTAATCACACCTTAGCGCGTATAAAACTTGACATTATTTTCCATGTTATATATCGTAATATATACATTTTAAACTTAATTCATTTTACTATGTATGTTTGTTCTTCAAAACATTTTAATATTGAACAATTAGTTTCCTTATGAATTACATTAACAAAATGATCAACATTTGGGTGCTCGTCAGGAATTGGTGTAACATAGTCAAATTAATAATATATGAAAAAATAAAATTAGATAAATAAACACTGACAAATAAACGATAACTCATCATAACCCTATACCGAATACCTTCAATTATTAAAATTACTTTCTCTCCTCCATGCAGATTATCAATATCGAAAAAACTCGACCTTTCGTAACCTTACGTGATCGTTACTTTTTGGACACTATGTATAAAAAACCGTGTTATTATCCATAACCGATGATTCAAAAATTGTAACTGTGCAAACGATCTACGTCTCTCTGGGTAGGTCGTTCGTGTATACATATTCTCAAGTGTATACAAAAAAGCATTATTGATTTGCCATTTTCTCAATAGGTATTCCCTAGCCGGTCATTGCGTAATACCTTACGAAAACGTTTGTTCTTATCTATACGCGTTTTATGACGGTCATTTATTTTTTGTTTATTCCTTTTAGAATATGATTGATGGTGAATTATTATAATTTTTCTTTTCTTTTGAAAGTTGAAAAAATTTTGTATTAGATATGGCGCTATAGGACCTTTTATTATGTTTATTATCTGAGTAGACGATTTGTTTCATCATTTTTCTGCAATTTTTAGTTTTTAGTTTGAGTTTAGATTTGTTTTCTTTTTATAAAAATTATTTGTTTCTAATCTAAATAGCTGTCCCTAACCTCAAAACTGTGAAATTGTTTTTTTTTAGAAATCGTTAGGGAAGTGATCGTTAAGAACTGCAAAATAACTATATCATCTTTTTTTAAAAGTTATCTAGAAAATAGTAATTCCTAACCTTAAAACTTTAAGTGGCAATTGATATGATATTATTCAGTAGCCATTTTTTTAAATGTATGTTGAAAATGGTCAATTCTATCCTTATAAAACAAGTATATTCCTAAGCTCAAAATCTTAATAAACATTCAAATTTTTATCAAGGAAATTAGATTCTTATCCTCAAATCTTTAATAAATAGTCAAATGTTTACCAGGTATCGTTAGAATTGATTTCATCACAAGCTGTAAAATAGTTACATTCCTAACCTCGAAACGTTATGCGGAAAAACTAAAGGTAGTTTTAAAAAAAAAATAAAACAACGATTAGATAAAAATAAACGAAATAACGTTACAAGATAAAAAAAAGTATAGTACCGACAAGATGAAATGATAAAGTGCTGATTAATGAATTTTTAGGTTATAAAGTAACGAAACGTGTAAACATCATACTATATACAAATCAATCAATCCCAGACGTATAAATATACCTTTTTTTTATTTTTATTTACATTTATTTATTTTTTTTATCATCATCTACAGATATTCAGAGTACAACGGGGGTAAAAAAAAAATAGTATTTGACTTTTTTTATTGGTTAACGGTGGGAGTTGGACGGATTCAGGGGTATTGTTTGAATGGGTTACAGGGGCATCGGAGTTGGCGGTCACCGAAAGCTGCTGGACGGTGCGGGTGGTAAACTCGCAACCGTGACTACCAGTCCCGACTCCGAGGAGTCTACGCTCACCGTACCCGAGCTACATACGTCAACTACCCAACGAAACAGCATCACTCCACCGTCAGTCTTTAGCTTTCTCTCTTTTCTTTTCTTTTCTTTTTCCTTTTTTTTTCTTTACAATCCAGGAAATTAATACCGATTTTTAATGTTGATGTTGGTGAAAACTATTTGGTGATTTACCATTCGTTATTGTTTTTTTTTTTTCATCGACATCAATATTGATATTTTTTTAATGTAGATATACAGTGCATGAATGAAAAATTTATTTAGTAGTAGAGTATTTTTAGTTTTAATTTTCTCGTGTTTGTGAATATCGTATATATAATGGGGTTCTGTAACGAATTGTGACAGTTTCGTATCTTATCGACGTATTCATATTTTAGGAAATTATATGACGTGGTTTTCGACGAGTTTTCGAAGTTTTTTTGGAAAATCATGGAATTATTTGAAGTTATTTTTAATGAGTTTAAATTTTAGGGAAGAATTTACATGAAAAAGTAACGAATAAGTATGTCTACAATTAAATTTTTAGAATTCTATAAATCAAAATCTTTTACTTTTAACTATGTCAAATGTTATATATCTGTTTCGGTCGGTAATATAGGATTGATAAGATTGAGTTTAGAAAATCCTGTACGATGATTGATATACTATAATGCGGAGAAAAATTATAATAAAATTAAAGTAATTATATTATTTTAATGTCAAATCGGTATTATTTTCCTTGAACGAAGGAGATGCTGTAATGGTTAAGTCACTGTTCTAATCGATCACACTTTTTTCACCGATATATTCAATTAAATCAATATTTTATACAAAGGTATAGGTATATTATAAATTTTTATGCACTTATACTTCAAATAAAAATAATTGATACAAATATATTTTAAATAAAAAAATCAAAAGACAATTAACCGTGAGCATCTTCTTTCTAATTAATTGTAAGGGTGAAATTAAACCGCAGCCTATAAGAATAATAAAAAACTAATAATATTTCGAATAGATTTGTAATTAATTTTTTTTTCATTTCTATTCGAAATACTTTTTTTTGTGTGCTAAGTTAATTTTCCAGTCAACCGTCTACGAATATAATAAATTATTAATTTTGTTATCGTTCGCAACGGTTGATTAAACAAAAAGAAAAATGAACTTGTGATTGCTTTGTATCGCTTGCTTAACAATTGCATGAGTTTTAATTTTTATTTGTTACATCCTCATTATTATTTTTTTTTTGGAGTTTTGCTTGATATACCCGCTTGCTTATTTAATTTCCCTTATATATACATCGCTGCTTCGTTTATTCTAAGCATCTGTAAAAATTTTTTTTCACACCTTTATTTTCACCCACCTCTAAACCTCTAACCCCTTTTTCGAATCTTTATCATTATTTAATGCGTATCTTTTTGTTTATCTTTTTTAAAATTCTTAATGTTCAGGAGCATTCAGAGAGTCAAAGAGAGCGGACGATAATCGTTAACAACATATATATATATTTTTAATTAATAATCGTGTAAAATATTAAATATCAAAACGATTGTCGTCTTTGATTATACGATGAATTTAATTAGAGGTAGAAAGAAAAATTAATTTTTTATGAACTAAAAGAGATAAAATATAATGTATTGGGAATATGACCTAATCTGACGGCTCATCGTAGGAAAAATGAGTAGAAAGAATTTAAGGAAAATTCCAATTTTTTGACACTTTTTATACAAATACATTAGTTTATTTAATAAACAATACAAATTCAAATTCATTTTATTTACCATTTACAGTATTAAATTTTTTCTGTTCATCTATAATACTGCCAATTTTTCGCTTATCGCGATACTGGGTACTTTACCTTATTACACTTTTCAAAATTGTAATAAAAACTCACATCATACTTACTCTCTTAAAAAGTGTAATATTATCGATTTACCTATTTTACCAGTAAACTCCTAGCTAAAACACGGAATTTAAAATAAAACTCCGTTGAATTATCTCGACCTCAGTAAGGAATCGAAGATTTCATCTTAGATATTTAATATTATGTAATAAGAATAGACGACTATTTCTCTAGCGAGTTGAGAAAAAACTGTCGCCCTCTAGCGGTGGGTGGAAACGACCGACCGTAGTGTAACGTACTTTTAACACAGTAAAACTGGAGATCGAGAACGATACGTTAAAATTAAAAAAAAAATAGATTTGAAATTTGTATAAGTACTCGAACGCAACATTAAAAATTGTCAATATTGATATTTTAAAACATAAAATTTAATACTTTCAGATCTTTTTCTTTTAATTTTAGTACTGAAGTCGATCAAGTTAATTACCTTTTTATCCATTTTTTTAACGATGGATATTTCAAACCGATGAAACGGAAAGACACATTACATCGTAACGATTAAATAAATTAAATAAATTCTAGCCTAAAATCGTACACATCACCTAACGATAAAATTTCACGTATACAAAAAAACAATAAGCAAATTCGATTTATTAAGAATCAACGAAGAAAAAAAGTGATTACGTTTCTACGATGACCCTGTCATATTCCCAATAACGCGTCTGAGAAAGTAAAAAAAGAAATAAAAAAATTTGCACTCGTATATTTACGGAATTGTGACGGTGTTGTAGAAATCCGTCAGGAGGTTCGGGGCTGAGCGAGACTGGCTCGCTGGATCGAGCGAAGGCGGCGCTCGAGCGCAGGAAGAAAGCTGAGGATGGGGCGGCCAATCCGCTGCTTTGTAGAGTCGAGGTCACCAGGCCGAATCCCGACTCCCTCATCGACGAGCTCATCAAGGCCACGAACCTCGAGGAATCGGTTCTCGAAAGCTCGGAGAGTGAGTATCCATACTCTTTTTTTATTATCTAGTATTTTTAAGGAGTTATTTGTGGTTTAATTTTTTAGAACACTGGTAAATATTTTCTATACAGCTAAATTAACGTCCATTAAGGATCAAATTAGCTTACATAAAAAAATATTTTTTGTAGCTTTAAAAATTAGTAGTAATAGTTTATTTTACTCTGGATTAATAAATTCAAATTCAAAATATATCCATTTTGTATATTATTTTTTTATACATTGTTTTATATCAAAAAATGTACGTTCCTTTTCTTTACAATAAATTTTCTTGAAACAATTATTCCGTAGAATTTACATTGAATTAAGTATACCTCATTTTGTCGGAAATCGACATTACTCTTTCATTACTATTAAGAGGATATCAAAACAAATGAATAATTCAAATTTATAAAACTTAAGTAATATATATTTTAATGGTCAAATCGTATATTTTTCCTTGAACGAAGGAGGATGCTGTAATGGTAAGTCAATGTTCTATCGAATCACACTTTTTTCACGATATATTCAATAAATCAATATTTTCTACAATAGGTATATTATAAATTTTTTTGACTTTACTTTCAAATGAAACACAATTGTCACATATATTTTAAAATAAAAAAAAATCAAACGACAATAACCGTGCGCATATTTCTTTCTATTAAGTGTAAGGGTGAAATTAAACCGCAGCCCTCTATAAGAATGATAAAAAACTAATAATATTTCGAATAGATTTGTAATTAATTTTTTTTTCATTTCTATTCGAAATACTTTTTTTTTTGTGTGCTAAGTTAATTTTCCAGTCAACCGTCTACGAATATAATAAATTATTAATTTTGTTATCGTTCGCAACGGTTGATTAAACAAAAAGAAAAATGAACTTGTGATTGCTTTGTATCGCTTGCTTAACAATTGCATGAGTTTTAATTTTTATTTGTTACATCCTCATTATTATTTTTTTTTTTTTTAGTTTTGCTTGATATACCCGCTTGCTTATTTAATTTCCCTTATATATACATCGCTGCTTCGTTTATTCTAAGCATCTGTAAAAATTTTTTTTTCACACCTTTATTTTCACCCACCTCTAAACCCTCTAACCCCTTTTTCGAATCTTTATCATTATTTAATGCGTATCTTTTTGTTTATCTTTTTTAAAATTCTTAATGTTCAGGAGCATTCAGAGAGTCAAAGAGAGCGGACGATAATCGTTAACAACATATATATATTTTTTTTAAATTAATAATCGTGTAAAATATTAAATATCAAAACGATTGTCGTCTTTGATTATACGATGAATTTAATTAGAGGTAGAAAGAAAAATTAATTTTTTATGAACTAAAAGAGATAAAATATAATGTATTGGGAATATGACCTAATCTGACGGCTCATCGTAGGAAAAATGTGTAGAAAGAATTTAAGGAAAATTCCAATTTTTTTGACACTTTTTATACAAATACATTAGTTTATTTAATAAACAATACAAATTCAAATTCACTTTATTTACCATTTACAGTATTAAATTTTTTCTGTTCATCTATAATACTGCCAATTTTTCGCTTATCGCGATACTGGGTACTTTACCTTATTACACTTTTCAAAATTGTAATAAAAACTCACATCATACTTATTCTCTTAAAAAGTGTAATATTATCGATTTACCTATTTTACCAGTAAACTCCTAGCTAAAACACGGAATTTAAAATAAAACTCCGTTGAATTATCTCGACCTCAGTAAGGAATCGAAGATTTCATCTTAGATATTTAATATTATGTAATAAGAATAGACGACTATTTCTCTAGCGAGTTGAGAAAAAACTGTCGCCCTCTAGCGGTGGGTGGAAACGACCGACCGTAGTGTAACGTACTTTTAACACAGTAAAACTGGAGATCGAGAACGATACGTTAAAATTAAAAAAAAAATAGATTTGAAATTTGTATAAGTACTCGAACGCAACATTAAAAATTGTCAATATTGATATTTTAAAACATAAATTTAATACTTTCAGATCTTTTTCTTTTAATTTTAGTACTGAAGTCGATCAAGTTAATTACCTTTTTATCCATTTTTTTTAACGATGGATATTTCAAACCGATGAAACGGAAAGACACATTACATCGTAACGATTAAATAAATTAAATAAATTCTAACCTAAAATCGTACACATCACCTAACGATAAAATTTCACGTATACAAAAAAACAATAAGCAAATTCGATTTATTAAGAATCAACGAAGAAAAAAAGTGATTACGTTTCTACGATGACCCTGTCATATTCCCAATAACGCGTCTGAGAAAGTAAAAAAGAAATAAAAAAATTTGCACTCGTATATTTACGGAATTGTGACGGTGTTGTAGAAATCCGTCAGGAGGTTCGGGGCTGAGCGAGACTGGCTCGCTGGATCGAGCGAAGGCGGCGCTCGAGCGCAGGAAGAAAGCTGAGGATGGGGCGGCCAATCCGCTGCTTTGTAGAGTCGAGGTCACCAGGCCGAATCCCGACTCCCTCATCGACGAGCTCATCAAGGCCACGAACCTCGAGGAATCGGTTCTCGAAAGCTCGGAGAGTGAGTATCCATACTCTTTTTTTATTATCTAGTATTTTTAAGGAGTTATTTGTGGTTTAATTTTTTAGAACACTGGTAAATATTTTCTATACAGCTAAATTAACGTCCATTAAGGATCAAATTAGCTTACATAAAAAAATATTTTTTGTAGCTTTAAAAATTAGTAGTAATGTTTATTTTACTCTGGATTAATAAATTCAAATTCAAAATATATCCATTTTGTATATTATTTTTTTTATACATTGTTTTATATCAAAAAATGTACGTTCCTTTTCTTTACAATAAATTTTCTTGAAACAATTATTCCGTAGAATTTTACATTGAATTAAGTATACCTCATTTTTGTCGGAAATCGACATTACTCTTTCATTACTATTAAGAGGATATCAAAACAAATGAATAATTCAAATTTCCCGCGGTTAACGTTACCGACGGAGGAGTATTATTTTTACGGACATTTTTAAACGATTAACTTCGTTAAGGGGATGCCTTATTACCGACAGTACAATTTTTTCAATTTTTCATTTCATTAGATGAATACGTGAAATTTCCAAATTTTGCTAACGTACCAACAATCTGTGTATTACATAGAAGGTAGGTATCTTATAAAATTGCGATTAAACCAAAATTGACTGCATAAAACGAAAAATCGATAATGTCGGTACATGGATATAAGGTATAGGACTACGGCATCCCCTTAAGAGGACGCCGTACCGACATGCTTACCGATGTTTACAGATTCAAACTTTTAATCAACGGACCAAAACCAATAATCACTTTTTTCATAATGTACAGGTTATCCCCCCTACGTTTTGATAAAAGCTAGCGAGGACAACTCATAAAATTTTAAAAATTTATAAATTCTCTTATTAAGGGGGCTCCATACTCAATTTTTGATGATTAGCTAATAAAAAAGTAGAATAGTACGTGAAAAAATAAGAGAAGAGGCGCCTTCGTTTATTGACAATCTAACTGTGTGCTGAATTTTAGATTAAAATATTATTGCGTTTTCGAGAAAAGTCTTACCAAAAATATCAAATATTTTCACCTCGTTGAGGTTAGGTTCGCATTTTTGGTAAGACTTTTCTCAAAAACGCAATATAATTTTAATCTGAAATTCAGCACAGTTAGATTATTAATAAACGAAGGCGCCTCTTCTCTTACTTTTTAACATACTGTTTTATTTACAAATTTATTACTAATAATCACGATTGCCGATAAGGTAGGGAGGATAAATATTGACTATGGCACCCCGTTAAAGTTTCAATTCGTAAATGTCGGTAAGCATGTTGATTCGGCGTCCTCTAAATCTGATTGCTCATTTTAAAAATATTTGAATAACTGTATATAAAATTTGCTAAAACAAATAAACTCACGATCCCTTCCAAATTTTAATATAAGTAACAAATTCACGCAGAAAATATTTCCCAGCCGGTAAAATCACTCGGATGGTAACGTACCGACGTTCGACACCCCTCCCCCTTAACCAAAGAATAAAACAATGTTAAAATAACGAAACATCTCCATCTCTGTTACAGCAACGGGCCTACAATTGTTCATAGCAAAGGACGGGACGACAGCACTGAATTCCCACGAGGTGAAGTCTCAAATACCGTCGGGCGTATTCAAACAGGTGGTAATGGAAGAGAATAACAGGTAACACGAAGCCAGCCAGGGCGTCGTCGTCGTCGCGACACGACCACGAGCTTACACCGCTCGACCACCAAGCGCCGGCCTCGCCCTCGTACCTGAATTATCAGCGATCGCTACCAACGACAACGACGACGACGATGACGATGACGATTACTACTACCACGACGATTATCGATTGTGATCTAAAACGATCCTCCTCTATGCGATATTATTTTTTAATTATTACACTCGATGTAAACGAAAGAAAAAGAAATGATCATGATAAAATTTGTTTCTACGTTGGGAAAGAGAGGTGTGAAGTGGTGTAGTTTACCAAAATTTTTCGAATTGTTTTTGTACAGTATTAAGTTTACATTCTACGACTGCTTGTTTTTCAAAATGTAGAGAATATTATATTCTTGAAATTTAGTACACGGATTGGTTAAACAAAGGTCGATGATTTTTTAAGAGTCTATTAAATAACGATATTTCTTATTAAACTATCGTGTCAAATTTTTGTGTGATATTTTACGTCGATAAGAGAGTATAAGGAATTGGAGGCAGAACCCCTTTAAGAAGGTGGTTTATACCGTTTCAACAAAATATTTATACCGACCGAGCAAAATAATCATTTCATTTATTCAACTGAATCCTAGTATTTTATGAAAAAATCGAAACAAAAAAATTAAGTAAATAATCGGGTAAGCTTAATTCAATTAGATAGTCAATAAATAAAATATGCTTCTAAAAATATCTGAAACAAAATTATAATTATATTTTTGGTGGAAACACTTGTATAGAGATGCAATTCAAACATAATTTGTCATAAAACAGTGCACTTTGTTAAAAAAATAAAGATTAACAAAATTCAATGTAGGTCAGTAATAAAGATGTAGAAGACACTTCTAAAAATATTTAAAGCACAACTTATACATTTTCGTTGCAAACTTTTTTTTCAATTAAAAAAATAAAATTTGTAGAACAATAAATTTTTAAATAATTTTTGATTTTTTTTTATAAAATAGTTCACATTATTAAAAAAAAAGAAAAATAAACACACTTCGCTTGGTCGGTAATAAAGTTTTATATTTTAAATCGA
Organism: Theocolax elegans; assembly: GCA_026168455.1. Lineage (NCBI taxonomy): Eukaryota > Metazoa > Arthropoda > Insecta > Hymenoptera > Cerocephalidae > Theocolax > Theocolax elegans. Next base: position 1,552,615 of record CM047426.1, on the reverse strand, counting down.
AACTTCTACTAATTTAAAATAGACGAAACGATACAAATTTTGTGAATCTTTGTCGTTTATTTTCTACATCACACCTCTCCTGCCATTTCCATCTCTTCGAGCGTGCTTATTTTTTCTCTTCCCGTATATACGATAACGTATCGCAAAAGAAAAAAAAGCAAATTGTGTATAAAAAAAATCCAATTTTTTGATGAATGAAAAATACGTTTCTCCAATGCAGCATGTAACTCTAATGTAATGTAAAAAAAAATCGTTATCGCCAATTCATTTTGTAAAAAAGAACAAAAATTTTACTTTATAGCGCTTAAGTGTCGTTTGCCAAAATCGTATATATATATATTTTATAGAAAAGAAGAGTTATATATATACATATATATACACATACAGAGAGACAGAGAGAAATAGAGAGAGAGAGAGAAAAAGAAAAGAAAAGAAAAACGAAAGTTCTTTTTGAAAGCAAAAAATCGAATCAAACTTTTTTATCGACCCACGAATTGTCAAAATATAGTCTTATCGACCCTTTATCATTTCTTGACGCGTCATAATTTTTATTAATAATTAGAAGAAAAAATAATTTTAGGATAAGACTTCATTTCGACAATTTTGGTTGTTCAACGCACGCTGAGAAATGTTTTTTACGACAACAATTTGTATTTTGCGAGTGTATATATATATATGTATATGGAATCAAACAAATTCCGACGAGGATTCGTTAAACCGAATATTAAACGCAAGACAGTAAACGTCATGTAAGATACAGAAAGAATTATATAAACACATATTATCGATCGTATAATCTCAAATTGTAAGCAAGAAAGTGCTTAAAAGAAACACGAGAAAATGATGATAAAAAAAATGATAAATGGTATAAAATAATTAAGTAAGGATTAAAGAAAAAAGTAACAAAAAAATAAACAAACTCAAGAAAGCGCGAGAAACTGACACGTACATACCTTATTAATTATTATAAATATGTATATTTACTATTATCGTTTCTTCCGAGAAAAGCGAGATAAGCACAAAAGTCGGTATATATTTTTTTTGGTCGTTGCGGTTTTTTTTTCTTAGTCAATAAAGTGAACATTTTGGGAGGGACTTTATCTGTGTAAATAATTGTAATAAAAGAAAAAGAAAGAAACAGAAAGAAAAAGAAAAGAAAACCACCTATGTACATTATTAAACGAAAAGACGAGGAACATTTAAGGAGCCGCTTTTATGTAATTAAGGTTGCGCTGAGAAAAAGAGAAATTAATTCTTGTGAATGTTAACTAATACTTGTAGTTTTTTTTATTTTACTTCTCTTCATTTTCGCTCTCGTACACAGTATTAGCGTCGTTCTTTTTTTCTTTTTTTTTGTTCGTCATTCCTTTACGATATATTTGCATCTTCGTTTACTTTTGTTTTTTGTTTACGAATTGGAGACCAGTGACTAGCGTCCTTATTTTTTTTTTCTTCTTTTGTATCATATATTAAGATTTGCACGAATATTCGATGCCAACGCTCGTTCTTTCGAGATGGGACTTTTTTTATATACACATAGAAGAAGAAAAAAAACGAACTGACAATGAGCGCAAGATTGTTCTTTTTTTCCTTTTTATAAAATTTACTCGCTTTTTTGTTTATTATCAAGCGGATATATATATATTTATGTATATGTATAAGTTTTAAAGAAAAGAAAAAAATAAGAAGGAAAAAGCGAAGCGTATTTTTTATTGTAATAATTTTAAGGATTATCAAGAAAAGGAAAATGCCAAAATAATGGATATTGGTTCGTTTTCGCCTGTTATACTTCCTGTACGATTATTTCTTTTTTTGATACGAAAAAAACAGTTGTTCGACAAACACTCGAGAAATAAAGGTGAAGTTGTAAACGATAAATCTTTCTTTTTTTCTTATTCTTCTTCATCGTGATGAAATATTCTTTTTTTTTGGGAATCTATGATTTCGACGAGTACAATAGCAATTTGTAAATATATAAAAAAAAGTTATATGACTATATATAAATTTTTTTCGTTAAAAAAATTGTATTGCCAGAGATGTAAAAGGTAATTAATAGCAAGTAAAATGATTTTTCGAATTCCACGTGTAGTGTTTGATAATTATCAATGTTAATGTCAATCGTTCAAGGATTATTTTTAGTCGATGCGGATTTCTGTAATTCATATACGTTGAACGCTCTTTTCGTTAGAATTGTTGAGAGGTTTAAATTTTAATTATCTTTTTTGGATTGAAGCTTTTCGTTTATATACTGTTTGATTGCAAGACATACTTTGATTTATGATTTATTACAGTTTTTCTTCGATATTTTTCTAAAATACTTTCTCTAGATTTTTGCATTAACGCTAATTTTCATAAACATTTTTTCATCTTTCATGTAGTATCCAAGATGTTTAGGTAGCATTGTAGCAGCATCGAAGCTTGGAGAAAGTTTTCTTGTATTAGATTTTTATATAGAACTAAATTTACTGTAAGCTTTAATGCTGTAATGAGTATAGATTCATTGATTTTTAACTTTTTTTATTTTTGAAAAAAAGAGCATTTGCTTTGCTGCTTTCGCATCACTGTGCAATATCGTTCTTTTAAAATAAGGAAAATCAAGAAATTTGACTTCAAAGAGTAAAGAGAATTATTAGATAAAACTTCTTTCTTTGATTTCACTAAGTGAGTAATATTCGATATCTTAAATTATAACTAAATTGACAATATGCATCTCATGTTACATTTACATTTGTACAAAATAAATATCTCAAAATGGTAAGATATAGAATAAAGTTTGTACGTTGTCAAAATTTAGAAATTTTACGTATTTATTGAAGAAAACGAAAAATTGTATTGTTGGTAATACGGTATCGACTGAGACGAAGTCGACGATAGCGATTTTATCGACATATAGGAGTCACCGTTTTTAATTTTTAATTAATAACTAAATCAGTTTTTAGGGGAAATTTGAGACCAGATTTTGGTGCAAATTCATTGAATATTTACGAAGAATAGTGCGAGACTGTAATTTACAGTAATCAGGGTTAAGTTGCATAAAACACTATTCTTCGTAAATACTGAATGAATTCGTACCAAAATTTGACAGATTATTTATATTACTGTATAGAATGGCGCTCTGGTCCCAAAATTCCCCAAAAACTGGTTTAGTTATTGATAACAATTAAAAACGGTGACACCTATATATCGATAAAATTGCTAGCTTCGACGTCCTCTAAGAAGGTATCATACCCTGTGGATTACCGACCGAGCAAAAGAAGATAATTACTACATTTATTTTTTTTTGCTTGGTCAGTAACTCACGAGAATAGATTTTTCGAAGATGATCGAAGATTTATTATTCGACATAGAAAAACCGGCATCCAAATATTCAGAAGAAAAAGGAAATTAGAATAGTCGGTACGTTATCCCAATTCATCGAGAGTTCATATTATAATACCCTTTTAGGATATAGATTGGAATAATCCCGTGATTTTACAATCAAGGAAGCTGCTGCTTACAAACGATAGATTTTATTCTATGGGTCATCAAGATTGATATTAAGTTGCCGTAGCGCTAACCTTTATACACAGTTATCGACATTTCTGTTTTGCACTATATACTCTAAAAATTTTAAGTTTTTTCACATCTTTGCAAAACGCCCTTTTTAACCTTTAGAGCGCCGGAAAACGCCTAGAGGCGTAAAAAAATTTTACTCATTATTTTTCATCTAAATTGAGTGAAAATTCACGTTTTGAGAGGAACTCAAATTTCGGTTTATGGCGCCCTATATAATGTTTTCCAAGCAATAATGATACAAAGTAACTTTATTTGGCCAGATAAAACATAAATAATGCTAAAAACAAAAAAATAGTGCAATCGAATGTTTTTTGAAATTTTGAAAATTTTAACATTAGCTACACCGTCACCCGGCCGGGATAAGCCTCTATAGTTTGGCCCTAACTTAGGGACCTTAGACCACATTTCTACAGAAAAATGCGATTTGCAAATTTTTCAAAACCCCGGCGCTCTAAGGGTTAATATCATTGACTAGGGCGCTCTGCTGCAGAAATTTCCAAAATTTGAAATTCTCCCAATTAACATCCAGTGTGCCACCAGGACGGGTGGGGTCCGATTTGTCGAAAGCTCATTCAAAATGTGTGCATTGTTTTGAATCTCAAAAATTAGAAATACATTTTTATTATTTAGAACCAAGAGAAATAGAAAGATCATTATTTCGAAAATAATGCACTCTTCAGTCTTAATATATTTGTTCCAAATATTCGAACTTTAAAGTGTAAACAAATAACTTTTATAATATTTGTCTATTAACTACTTGATAACAGACAATAATGTAGAAAATTATTTATCTACAATTTGAAATTCGAAATATTGCACCTAATACAAAATATCTGACGATCTTATTACTTTCGAAATAATGATCATTCTATTTTCGCGGTTCAGAAATAACAAAAAGTTATTCTAATTTTTAAAATTCGAAATATTGCATACTTTTTGAATGAGTAGCCTTCGACAAATTAAACCCCACCCACCTGGACACTATCGAGTTATTGTTGATTAGCAGCCAGCCGTCTGTTATCGAATTCTCTGCAATTTTTTGGCACTATCTTACCAAGAATCCAACAATTGATAAAAGTATCCTGATATTGCATAACTGTTAAAAGCCAATATTGTTAATAACAAATTAGTATAAAAAACAGCAAAATTTTTAGGATAAATTCATGCGAAGACGAAATAATAGCTATTATCATCTGAAAATTTATATACAGGGATTTTTGAGGTCGCTGATTTACAAAAACGCTATCAAATTTTCGAAATTCAAGATGTTGGTTCAACGGATTCTTAATCAGCGACTTTAAAAACCCTAATATACCAAATTTAAAAAAAAAACCATGTTCTGGAAAAATTCGTAACTGAAAGGGTTAAAAGTTTATACAAGAGATGTAAGTTATAAACTATGTGTCAATTGTACTGTTATCATCTGTAATCAAACGACAACGTATATGATTTTAGTAATTGATCAGGTTGAACGTAAATAAACCGAAATCAATGAATATATTTGAACACCATGTATAATCCCAAAAATAGTGATCCAATTTATTTTTTATTAAACGAGGAATTCAATTTATCGAAAAAACGTTCTGTAACGATTTTACGTCTCCTTTGAAGATATTCGGTGAATCTTTTCAAATCTTTTTTGATAAATAACCCAGATTTTTGTGCTGTACCATAGAGCATCATTTTTAAAATTTTTATTTACATATAATAATTAATTAATTTAATTTTTCGTAAAAATATCTCTAACACGGTATTCTATTTCTTTTAAACTAGTATCTGTGATTTTTATCAGATTTTTATACAATTGGTTTTTTTAAATTTTTGGGGTCTCTGAAACCACAGCACGTCAGCGCTCCCTACTCGGAGAAATTTTTTTTTAATATTTAGTTTATATAAGACAGAAAAAAATTCATATCATCTAAAACTTTATTTCAATATTGTAGGTTCCAAAAAGAGTTGTTTAGCAGAATATCAATAATTTAAAATTTTTCATCTGCTGATTTCACTGGGAATGCTCTATATATATTCCTCTACACTTTTGTCAATCGTTAATGCTAGAGTACCTGGTAAGTTACTGTGAACCAATAACTGTACTTTTGAAGTAGAAGTATATAGTAGCGACAAAATATTGTTTAGATCATTCATTAATAGGTCATGTAATTTAGCCAATTTATTGAATGTTGATATTGACTGGTTTTTTGATACTTTAATGTCTTTAAGATATTAGGAATTATTTGGAAGGAATGTTTTAAGTATGAATAATTGTTTTTATACTACTTACTTAATAGAAATAAAATAAAATTCTTTTCATATATAACATATATCATATTTTCTATCGGTCATAAGGATATATTTACGTTGAAATTAAACCATTTTTCTTACTCGATAACTTGATACTCGAAATCGAAAACTTTGGTCACGTCGAGTACCTGACAAAAATGGTTGTCGAAATTTCGATCACTTCCGTCTACACGTATAGAGCCCAATCTTTTGATTTAGTTTGGAGTTCTTTCATAATTATAATTGGATGCGCGGTGAATTGATTGGTCGAAACATATATTAACCAGTCCCACCACGGTATGTAAAAAGTTAAGCTGCATATCTTCCCAATCAAAAATTTTGTAAACTACCTCATTCCATTAGTAATAATATAATTTTCATATAACCTATAAATCTGGACATTCTGTCAAACAATAAAAAGAAATCAGTTAAGAGGCTTTCATATACAATTTTTGATAATTAATTAATAAAAAAATAAACGAGTGTGTAAAAAAATAAGAGAAGAGGAGCCTTAGTTTATCTATTACCTAACTGTGTGCTGAATTTCAGATTAAAATATTATTACATTTTCGATAAATGTCTTACCAAAAGTATCAAATCTTTCCACTTCGTTGAGGTTAGGTTCACACTTGTTGGTAAAACTTTTCTCGAAAATGCAATAATATTTGAGTTTAAAATTCAACTCATAAGTTAGATTATCGTTAAACGGAGACATCTCTTCACTCATTTTTTCACATACACTTTTATTTACAAATTTATTACCAATAATCGCGTTTGCCGATAAGGTAGGGAGGATAAATATTGACTGTCACCCTGTTGATATATTTTTGTTTTCTAAACAATTGCAACATTACGAAATTCAGTCTGACAGGTCGTAAGTAGGTATATAGAAATCCAATTATATCATTCATTTACTCGTTGATCGAGTATTATAGATAATAATCAAGTGTCAAAGCAAAAAAAATCATAATGATCAAACCATCGGAACGATATAACAAATTGCAAATGTTACTTGATTTCGCGTGCTTGTCTTCTTTTTTTGCAATATATGTAGATATATATATATAATAGATGAGAGACAAAAAGCAAATTATACAGAATTTTCTTTTTTTTTACCTATTAAAAAAAAGTAGAGAAGAGAAAAACAGAGAAAAAAACATAACCTATACACGTCAAATGTTACTCGAATTAATATCCTTATAAAAGTCTGACCAGAAAAAGAATACTTAAGTACAATATAGATCAGACTTCTTCTTTTTAAAAACTATGGGATACTATTAAAACCTCAATCCTTTCTTCTTCTTTTATATATAATTATTATAAAAGAAAAACTAGTGTTTTTAAATGTAATTTAAACGACTTTTTTCGGTGCAAGAAAGCCGCGTTTTATACTATGGTAAAGTTTCAGACAAAAATAAGATTTTTATTAGTTCTTTTTTGTAATTATATATCACCTGAGATTGATTTATAATTCGTGTTCCGAACTGCTTTTTTTACATCGAGTTTATGGGGATGTCGTCGGAATTTAAACAAAAGTACACGTTATTACCGACATTTTAATATTTTTCGTTATTTATTTTTCATGTTTATTATTATTATTATTAATTACTATAATTATCTTTCTACTAATATTATTATTTGCGATAATTATCTTTGTTAACGCGTATCTTCAATAATTATCTTAAAATAAAGTATAAATTTGAATAACGAAAAGTGAAATATAGAAATCTGTACAAGCTACGCATAAGTACCTAACCTCAAAACTATATTAAATATCTACACACTTTTTAACTATATTATTCAATTATATTTTTAAGAGTAGACTATATTAATTTTTAATCTCACCGCATATCTACAAGTAAATGTTATTCTATATATCATTCTAAATGATATACGTATAAATTAGTCTGGTTAATGAAAAAATAAAAAATAAAACTGTAAAATTTCGGTAAAAAATAATTACGTCGACGGATAATTGATCTACATACAATTTTTGAAAATCGGTAAAAAAATTCATCACGAACTAAATAACCTAACCTAAAAAAGATACTTAAAAGTACATTTTTTTTATGTATATACGTTAACGATATATATACATATAGTTCACGTGGTGTAATAAAAATCACGTTATATTGTTCATAAATCAATAACGCTATAAGTATACATCAAGTAGTCGAATTAAAAAAGATAATTCTTTTTATTAAAGGTAATACGATCAGCTTCTCGACGACGATGACCTTGTGTAATGAAATTGAAGACACTGTGTGTATGTGTGTGAGTGCGCGCGAATATATCTCTTTCGATTTATACACTTTCTTATACGATTTTTCTTTTTTTTCTTCCATTACAACCAATAAACGAGGTCGTGAAGAAAAAAATGTAAATTATTTTTATCGGTGCACCAGCGAGTAATTACTCACGAATTTTATCAGCAAATAAGGAAATTGTGGGTGTTTGGTATATATACATACGATTGACTAATTCGTTTGGTGGATTATTCAAGTTCATTCATTTTATAAATAAAAAATAAATGTGATGATTGTTTCGTGTACACAGAGAGAGGGGCAATTATTTAAATTTGTATCACAGAGAGAAATTTAGTATTAATAAGTGACAATATTTTTTAGTAAAGAAATGTCATACTGACAACCTGAGAAAAATTCCTATAATTTGTATTAAAATTTACGAAATTTATATTAAATATTACAAGAATTGTAAAATTTGATTATGAACTATATATAGTCATATTTTTACTGAAAATTATATAGTAATTTTTATCAATTTGGCAATCTGTAATTTTTTCATAAAAAGCTATTGTAATTTTTAATCTACACATTTTCTCAATGTAGTTGATTGGGAAAAGTAATATATTTATAAGGGATTTTCAGCTTGGTGATTTTTGGTGATCAGTCATGGTAATTTTTATGTTACCGACCGTATTTCTCAGGTTTACCGTACGTTGTTTTGGGGTATTTTTATATGAAATTTCTGTTCGCATACAGGATTTATATGTAAGGATACATACTTAGATTATCGTAATATTAATTTATTTATCACCAGTATAAAATTATAAATAAACAATTAATAATTAAGTAGTAAAAATTATATATTTTATCGCTTCTCCTGAAAAAAATCCTCATTTTGAATTGAAAAAAATTATTTAGAATTAGCTATAATTAAAAAAAATAACAATGTTCAACATTCACCGATTTCTTTTTCAACGAGTCGATAAATAACATTTTGCTAGCAGATAAAGCAGTGAAAAAGATAATTAACTTCATAAAACTTATAAACCGGTTTTTTTTAAATAAAAATAGGTAACAATTGAAGATCGCGTAAAATTTGAAAATAATTTAATTATTGTTAACCTTAAAATCACGTATAAAAATTAAATCAATAAGGGCGAGTTTTCAATTAAACAGGTGTTTCCTAAAGGGATCATTTCCGCCCCTCAAATTTAATTTCCATAAAATAAATATTAACAGATTTTTTTTTGCGTTTAAAAAATTTGTACAAGGTAATAGAATTAAAAAAGAGCTATATAAATTTTCATAAAATCAGTCCGTTAAAAATTTTTTTTTTTAAACAACATAAAACTTGAGGATTGTCTAAAAACTAAAAAATATTTCTTACTTAAATAATAACGAAAAAAAAAGAAATCGCAACATTATAACAAATAAAAATGAAATAAACTTTCGTAAAACTAACATCTCCTTATTTTAATGAGAAAATGTAACAATTCCCAAATATCCTACAAAAATTATAAAAAAAAATAAAATCAAATCGAAAAATTTTCCTTCCAAAAGAAAAAGCAATTCATTGGCACCTAAAAATTAAAAAAATTCTTATACTCATAAATAAAACTTTTTATTATCATATGTATTCTGCATATACACTGAGAAAAATTTTATATTAAAAATGACAATATAGTGTCTAGTAAATGAATCACATACTGACAAATTAGTAAAATTACCATAGTTTCTAGTAAAAATGACTATATAGATTATAATAAAATGTACTATAATAATTCTTGTAACATTTACTATAATTCTAAATTTTAATATAAACTATAGTAAAATATTCCCCAGTTTGTCGGTCTGTGATTTGTTTACTAGAAACTATTGTAATTTTTACAAAATACCTTGTAATTTTTAATACAAAATTTCTCACCGTGTACATTTAACCTTCATAAAAACCAATATTATTATTTCATACTATAGAAAACAACGTAATTTCAAGATACATTAGTCCGCAAATCGGATAAGAATACTTTAGAATTCGCAGAATTTACAAAGAGAGAGCGGTTCACGGGTATAAGTATTACCCGCGAAAAATCTGGTGCGAAATCCACGAGCGTATACGAAGATGGAGCTACGTGTGTCTTCTCTCTCTCTCTCTCTCTGTGTCTGTATAATCGGCACACGTATACGTACATATACATACCCCTCTCGCGCGGGGCACATGCACGGAGAGAGAGAGAGAGAGAGAGAGTGAGAGAGAGATATCGGTATACACTGCACACAGCAAGCAAGTCGATTATAATCCGTGTAAACCGCAACGACGCCAGTCTAGAGAGTTCCTCCCGATCTCGCGGTAATTCCCGCCGCTTCTGGCTTCTCTCTCTCTTCTTCCACACCTCCGTACACGCACCCATACATACATACACGCACACGAGAGAAAAGCCTTTCGTATATAGTCATATATATACATACGTACATGTATACACACATACGCACGAGTATATAGATATACATATGTACATATAGATATATATGCTGTTTACGTGAAGCTGTACGCGGACGCGGACGTATTTCGTGAAAGAGAGGAAAGAAAGTGAAAAAAAAGAAGAAAGAAAAAAAAAGGAAGAACAAGCAGCGGCTACGATATGCCCGAGGACAGTACCTATGGTGAGTGTAATATATTTTATATATTACCGTGCATGTACATCACATACATGTATACATATATATATATATATACATACACGAGGTTATATGTACAATACATTTTATCCAAAAACGTTAAGTATATTCTTTTATTTTTTTTTCTTCATATTTTTTTCGCGTTATATACGGTTAGATTGCACACGCACGCGCGCACATCTACATACATATATATACTGTTACAATACGTACACCAACAGCTATTTTTCTATGTATATATGTACGCGTATGCGTGTTTTTGTGTGCGTACGTACACATGTAAACAAACCGTATACCGGTGTAAATAACATTTTTTTTCTTTTTCGGTATGGTATATTTAGTATATGTACGTGTGTGTCTGTATGTGTGTATATGTTACACACGACAACGCCCGATGTACACACATTTTTTTCCTTCGTATGTGTGTTTATATCTTATACACGGTTGGGCCCCCCGCGATATGAAAGAAGCAAAAAAAAATTGCGCGGAATGATGAATTAAACAGCGTTACGCGCGGAAATTATTTTTGATATATATTATTTGCGCTCGGAACGATCGTTACATAAAATTGGATTTTATATGGTATGTCTGTGTGTGTGTTTTTTGTCGGCGGAGCACGCGAGGCGTCAATAATACTTATTTATTTTTTTTTTAATGTAGTAAAATTGAGTTATAATCGAGAAAATTTGTGTGTATGTGTAAATTCGAATTTGACCGTGTACTGGTTTGGAATTTGAGTAAGGTTAATTAAAGTGTGGATATAGATATTCTGTTAGATAATCGAAAACAAAAGTGCGCTTGAATCTATATACTATGATCTATACTATGATGAATTTTTTGTAAAGTAGTATCGCAGAATGTTTACGAAATTCTCGAAAAAATAAAGGGAAATGTAAATGTTTTAAAATATGTTTTATTACATATATATATACGTGGATATGAAAAAAAGAAGATACATTTTTTGTTTTCGAATCTATGAAAGGCCCGCGTGTTTTATAAAAAAATTATATTTTTTTATTGACAAGATTATCTTTTCTCACAAATGTAAATAACGAAAAAAAGTTAAATTTCACTGATAAAAAAAAATAATCGAGATTTTATTACAATTTTTCAAATGATGGAAATATACATAATAAAAAGAAATCTTGTCAATAGTAAAATATAATTTTTAACAATTTATAGAAATTGTATAAGTGAATAAATAAATAAATAAATAATTGTTAACAGGGAAAAAATTTGACTACGACCCGCTGTGGCAAGGACCGCTGAGGAAACAACGCGTTGCCAGCGATGTTTGGTACTTGTTCGCTTTTGTTTTCTTCCTTATCGTTTGGCTGATCGTCGCTGCTTTCGGTAAGTATTACCCATATAAATTTATAGCAACAACAACAACAACAACAACAACAATAACGTTTCAAATAAGAATTTTAATCGACATACCACCGAAGCAGATACTCTATGCCAAACATAGTAACGTAAAACATATCGAAATGTCAAAAAAAAACAACCATAACAATGTTCGTTATAAAAAAATAAAAATGTGTCTTTTTAAAACAACTATAATCGTATCGTGTAGATCAAGAATGAGATTATTTAATATATGTCGTTCTATGAGGATTGGTTGAAAAATGTGTGATGATGATTAGACACACCATGTATACGTGTATACACCTTAAGTAACTTTAATTAGGTGTCCACGTATATATATACATATATATACACATATCTGTGTGTGACTTATGAAACAATAATGTCGGTCTCTTTCTCACGCGTGAATATATACCAACTATTCATTCTCGTGATACAGTATAAATAAGAATAAAACATTAAAAAAAATTTTAATTTTTCTAAATAACTCAAGAAGTGAAAAAATTGATTTTTAAAAAAAAACTATTATAGTTGTTTCAACAATATTTACTTAATAAATACACAATATATATAATACAAAATTGATATAAAATATAAAAAATAAAATATATATACCTTGTGTACTTATTATTAAATAAATATTGATGAAACGATATAAAGTAATATACTTTTTTTAATAAATCAATTTTTTTATTTCTTTTTTGAGTTCTTGGGTTATTTAGAAAAAATTTATTAATTTTTTTTCTCATTTTTATGTATATACGGATCGTTTAAACGAAAATTCGTAATTTTATAGTGAAGAATGATCGATAATAACCTTTATTTCATTACGATATTAAAAAACATTAATGCGATTTACTCTTAATTTACGAAAAAACAGCGATGAAAGAAACACGCGAAGAAAATTGAAAAGAAAGTTTAAAGATATAGAAATTTAAAAACTTACTAAAATGTAGATTATTAGGTTATTGGATTCAATTTTATTTATTTAACTTTATTTGGATTAGATTAGTAATTTTTCAATAATATCCGGAAAAAACCCTAAAAATTCTAATGATGAAATAATTTCTAAGGATAACCCAATAACCTCTATAAAAAAAATTGAAAAATTTTAAAAAATTTAGTTATTTGATTCAAATTAATTTTAGATCATTGAATTGATTGATAAAAATTTTTAGAAAAACTAATCCTATCGATGAAATGTTTAGCAATTTATAAACATTCGAAAAAATCGCTGATCATATCCAATATTCTGCTCACAAATTAAAAAAAATCAATCATTGTATTTGGTCACGATACATATCTAATCGAAAAATTTTATAATACGACCCAATAACTTTAACGGTAGATTAATACATTTATTGACACTTTATTACATCAGTATAAATTATTAAAAAATTAAATTTCTTATAAATTTCAAGTTATAATTAGAACCAATGACCCAAGTATGTTAAATAAATCCTATAATTAATGCAAAATGTTAAATAAATTACATTTCTATAATTATGTTTAAAAATCTAATAAACATAAATTTAACCAAAATTAAATTATGATAATTATTAATTTTAAAAAAAATGCATCATTTTAGTGTAATGTTCGAATGTTTCTATAATCAGTTATTGGATCAAAAATTTTAAATATTCCATGATCTATAACACAAACCCAAAAAATTAATGATAAAGCATCATAATTAATAATTAATTCGGAGAAACATAATAACCAAATGTTTTACAAATATAGTCAAGAATCAAAATCGATAGCAAACAAAAAATGATCAATAATTTAGAGAAGACCAATAACCCATTAATCAATGTACTAATGCTAATACAGCAACAATAACAATAATAATAAACCTACTTAAAAATACGTTATTTTTATATATATTTATAAATTAATATATCTGTATAATTACCTACCAACAAAAAAAATTTATATACTTTACTAGCGATGAAGCATTTTGAGGTTAGGTTAAACTATATTTTTGGCTATTAAATATTGGCACATATTCGCCAATTATCGTTCAATCAGTTATATATCTTTCGACCAAAAAGAAGCTTCAAAAATCCTTTACCAATCAACCGAAGTAATTATAAAATAAATATACAATTTACGTACAAAACCAATAATATATCAAACTAATAATTACACTCCGACGTTGCATTTCTTATCAAACGGTTATAAAAAAAAATACAACGCCAATCCGTTCGCCAGCGTATTTAACGTAAAATACCCAACTAAATAACTATATACGAAAATGTTACAATACATATATATACATACATACACATTTATATTTTTTTTAACTCGCGATATTATCGGTAATGATACGGTTATTATGCGAATAATTATTCTACCGTAATTATCGACAATCTCGGTATAAAGTTTGATTATACTATATATATATACCTACACACTTTGATGTATTTATAAATTTAAACCGATAAGATCGTCGTTTCAATTTAAATAAACGTTTTCGAGTATACACGTCGATCCTTGAATTAAAAAAATATATATTTTTTTTTCAATCTTATAAATCGACCGGTTGAGCAAAAAAAAATGTGTGTGTGTATATATGAGAGGTTTCTATCCATCAGAGTCACGAATTACACCGCGCTCGACGAGCATGTATAAATAGAATATATATCACGTGTGTAATATGGTGCAATTTCGAAATGAAACGTATATTTTTTTTTCTTTCCACGCGAAAAAATAATACTCGCGAAAAATTTTTTTTTGAAGGGTATTGTTTGAGAATTAGCTGGGATGATTTGAAGGTTATGCGGATATATATAGGGAAGTGTAAAATATGGATGGCGAGGGAGTAATCGTTTAATTACTATATCGATGTAGAACTTTCCACCTTGATCGTATTTTTTAAAGGACAATTTTTTTTAGTATGATGGTGTATTTACTTATCAGAATTTTTTGTTAATTTATTTTTATTTATTTATACATTTATTTATTAATGTGTATGTTTATTTACTTATTTATTTATCTATCTATATTTATTTTTTTTAACGGATTTAACAAAATAAAGAGGAAAAACAAATAATTAGATAATAATAACTCCAAAACTAAAAAGTTTTAGAAATCTAACCTTTAAATTTATAGATAATATCAAGATATTTAAGTTACCATTCGAGTCTATTATCGATTGAGAAATAATGTTTTGACACAAATTATAGCAATTTGAGTTAAATTTTCAATAAAATCGTGATAAAATTGCCCTTACTTCGTAAGATTGTGTAAAGTTTCAAGGTAATTTGCAAATTAAGTAAGATTCATTTTTTTAAAAATTGAAACTTCATATGAACATGACATCCAAAGATTTTTCAAACGTTTATCCTTGGTAATTAATTACCTTGACATACGTGTCACAATCATAGATTCTATAATAACGAAAAACAATGTTTTTCTTTTAATTTTAACGTAAATTGCTAATAACAGTATTTCTCAGTCGGTAAAAGAGTTTGATGGTAATACAAGTAGTCATAATTTAATACAATGCGGATGAGAGTAATTATTTCCAAATTACAAGTTTTTTTATTTTAAGTTTAATTTGTGTTTGTACAATTAGTATAAAGTAAGTCTGTAATAGGAAACGAATTTATTTGATACTGAAGGATTAAAATCGACCTTTTTGAACAAATTTAGGTGATAAGAAATAACGAGAATAGAAATAACTCGAGTTATTCTATAAGTGTCTTCAGCTTTTCTTACTCTCCCTACCTTATCGACCTAAAATATCTCGTATAAATCTACTTAATTAAGAAATACCATGAAATAGTAGAGATTCTGGGACTTCAGTGCCCTTCCTTTATTAATTCTGAATTTTCAGGGTTTGCCAAACCTAAGTAATAATTTAAATTTTCCATGTTTAAAATTATCGACTGAGAAATACTGTTTTCACAAAAATTAAGATTTTTATTAAATCTACGAGAACATTACTATTTGTTATAATGTATACATTACAATTGTGCAAAGTTTCAAGACGATTGGTAGTTTATGTGATTAATTGATTTATCAATTCTTATTTTATATATTCTTAAAACAATTTATCTCATTAACTGCTTTACCAATCATTATGAAACTTTGTATCATTGTAAATTTCATCGTAACGAAAGGTCAATGTTCATCGGATTTTGCTTACATTTTAATATAAAATTACTGTAAAGCAGTATTGCTCAGTCGGTAAATTGCCGTATCGGTAACATTAAGAATTACTTAAAAGTATCTATCTAAAAATCTAAAAAATATTAGATCATGGAATGTAACTGGTACCTGTTGGTTTTTGGAAATTAATAATTATTTCTTTCTAAAACATATTTTTTAATATTTCCATGATCTTATAAGTCATTAAGGTAGGAAATTCAACAAATTATGTGAGATATTGTATTAAATCCAATCAAAAATGAAAAGATACCTCAAATCAAGATATCATAGTCCTATACCACATACCCATGTACCGACATTATCGGTTTTTTACTTTGTGCAGTCAGTTTTTGATCAGTCATAATTTTACAAACGTAATTTTACATGCTATGTTATACGTATATTGTAGATACGTTGGCAAAATTCTGAAATTTTACGTATGTATCGAAGAAAACGAAAAGTTGTATTGTCGGTAACATGCGGCATCCCGGTACGTAGGTGGCATACCTGATTGTTACCGACCGATCGAAATATATTATTTATTATATTTTTTTATAACGATAGATAATATTAAAAAAAATTGAAATACAGAAGCACTAATTTAATAATTATCTTTATACAAAGTTGTAAACGTATATATATATCAATTAATTGCACCTTTAAAATTGTTTACACCAAAAAATCTTCAATTTTATTATACCACGTTAAAAATTTTTCGAAAATATCTTTTACTCGTTGACTTATAATGTTGCGTAACAACGTATTATTGAATAATCCAGTGCTTCTGCATTAGCAATTCGCTTAAAATATAATATTTTATTCTGCTCGGTCGGTAAATATAGTTTTTAATTTTATTTTTTCTAAATTCGTACAATTGTTGGACATCGTATAACGTGCCTTAACTCATACATTAGAAAAACTACGTAAACTGAAAGACGAATTTGAAAAAAGATATATAATACATCGGTAAATGTGTATATGAAATGAGTCTGATGACATCCCTTTAAGGGTACACCAAACTCAATTAAAAATAGAAATATCCGTCACTTAAAATTATCGACTGGAAAGTATTTTTACAACAATTGAATCACCTTGAAAGTTTGCATATAGATTGCATCGCAACGAAGTGCAATTTTTTCATGATTTTATTTATTAAGTTTTAAATAATTTTAATAACTAAATTAAAGTAAACCAATAATTTACTTACTTACTCATTCAGTAATTACGAGTGGATCTTCGCTCCTTCCTTAAAAAAATAAAACACCGATTTCATGTGTTGTATTATATTCGAGAAATAAAACGATTGATCATAATTTCGATAACGTAAATAACTGCAATTCATAGTATCAGTATCACAATGATGATATACGCTTAAAATATATAGACGTATACTTATACGAAAATAAAAATTACAACTATCGATAATTAGAATTATATCATTTGTTCGAACTGTGCTTGCAGTATACATCGATAATAAAAAATAAATATAGACTGTTATTTACAGTGACTAGAAAATATAAGACAATAATTATTTTGAGATGCATTCGCAACACTATATCGTTATATTATAAAAGAAATAAATAAATGGGGAAAAATAATATCTTATTTTTATCGTTGATCGCCTCGTAAAATATAATATTAACTTTTAAATTAATATTTACACGAGAAATTTTCTTAAAAATTTAAAATATCTATATTTTCAATATATTTGATTTCGTTCATTAGCCGGGTTGATCGAATTCAAATGCATTTTTATGTGTAAATACAACACATAACCTGCCAAAATATCTATATTTTCAAAATTTTCGATTTTTAAATATTTTCGATTTAAACATTTAATCTGAATTTAACATACTTATATAAATAAGTGAAACAATCGAATTTTTTAAATGTTAACGAAATAATTTCTTCATACTTATTTTTGACCCGAGAAAGGACTATCTATGTATGAAAATATTTGAAATAAAATTTCAATATAATCTTAAATTGTGCAAACGCAACATTTCTCAGTCGGATGGTAACATAACGAATTTAAGATCTCCTTGATATACTAACTTTGGTTTTCGAAAGTTACGTACGACCAAAGAAATGTAAAATAGAGTAATATAAAAGATCTATGGAAATATTGAATTTAAAAATTAACGTAAATTTGTAACTATTTTTAAATCGAACTTTGGGAATGTTTGAACTATTTAGCGAACTAAAATTGAAAAATATGATAGCCCAAATGTCAGTTTTCATCTCGTTCTCGAGTAACGATTGCAACAATCGATGTAATTTACATAATACAGCAAGAGAGTAAAATAGGTGATTTTCGCTCGAAATGGGTTTGATTTCATAGATGAGAACGAAAACCACGAAGGGTATAAGTATCAGTGTTTAATAGCTACGTGTAATGGTATTTTATATTCCTTAGGTGGATAAAACGCCAGTTCACTTCTTACACGTAATTATTAAAAACTGAGTTTTACAACCTGAGTATTAAAAATCGTTTTTTCACAATTTTCCCCAAAAATTTCGAGACACTGATGTTTTTATTTCGTTTTAAGATACATATTCCACGGTATACAAATAAATTCGTTTTTCAAAGTTTAACTATAGTCTTCTGGTATGTGAGTGTACGCTAAAAA
The DNA here is from genome assembly GCA_026168455.1 of Theocolax elegans. Classification (NCBI taxonomy): domain Eukaryota; kingdom Metazoa; phylum Arthropoda; class Insecta; order Hymenoptera; family Cerocephalidae; genus Theocolax; species Theocolax elegans. Next base: position 1,533,708 of record CM047426.1, on the reverse strand, counting down.
AATGGATTTTTGCTCTAAGGGGGTTTTAAAGACAAACGCGATAATTGACAATAACGCTGTAAATAAAATAGTATACGTGAAAAAAAGAAGGGAACGAAACCTTCGTCAATGATCTAACTGCGTGCTTAATTTCAAACTATTCTAAATTAATATTGGATTTTTATTCATTATCAACAAATGTCAAATCAATTTGCATCCTCTTGAGGTTAGGTTTTCATTTTTGGTAAGACCTTTTTTCGAAAACATAATAATATTTTAGTTTAAAATTCAGCACGCAGTTAGATTATTGACAAACAATAGCGCTTCTTCTCTCATTTTTCCACGTACTCTTTAATTTTTTTATTAAGATGTCGGATTCAGAAAATGGTCATTTTTAATATTTTTTTATAAACAAAAGAATAAACATTTGAGAAAATCCTGAACGCCAAGCTCTTAGACATGTTTTAATATAAACGGGGTAATTTTTTCCAAAAATCTGTCTGTAACGCTCTTCTACTTGCTTTGAATAGTACGTACGATTTTTTTTTATCTCTATAGATGATCGAGATTTTCGTGCAGTCGCAAGGATCAATTTTAGACCTAATCCTTACACCGATGAAAAGTTATTAATTATTAATTATTTTATTTCAAAAATAATTATTTTGGAAAAATTACTCTGTATTGTTCTTCTATATCGTTCAAGTATCACGTATGAATTTTGTTCACATTTTTATTTCATAGTTTTTGAAAATTTTTGGGTTTTTAACGGTAGATCCATGTAATATGGCTATCATATCCCCTGAAACATATATGCATAAAAAAGAAAATCATACTGATTTTAAATTCTTTTACAATTAATAGTTATTTATGCAGTGAGGAAGTAAAGTAGGCGTTTATTCCTGCAGATGAAAAATTATCATCCGATGGAATAATCGTTTTTTACTTACTAATTATCTAAAGTCTGCTCTGTTGACCTCTACGAAAGGTGTAAAATTGCATTTATTCCTGTAGACCCATTTTATTCTCCGTAGACCTACTTTTTTGTTTTGAACACTTATTTTAGCCTTCTATACACATAGAAAATTAAATTTATTATGTTAAATTAAATATATACCAAAAAATCTTACATTACTGAACAAAATTTAGAAAGATTAATTTAAAAAGAAATTGTCGCATATAAGGGGCTTTTTAAACGGTGAGGATGAAAATTTTTTTCGTTATACGTGTGCGTGAAATTGCATTTTACACATTGTTTACATTTTTTAAAACGCGATCTCTAAAATCAGTGATCTGATGTTTTTAGACACACACATGTTGGTGAAAGGAAAAAGTCATTATACCCACACCCTCATCCTAAAATCGAAAAATAAATAAAAAAGCCTCGTCTCTCTTTAATTTCCAGCGTTCACCACGGGGAACATCGCCAATGTTCTACCACCAGTCGACACGGAAGGCCGTAGATGCGGGATCGACATTGAGGTGAAAACGAAACCTTACCTTTTGTTCTATAACATGACGAACTGCGAGAACGGAACGTGCTCGACCACCCAATCGTGTTTAAAAGAATGCCCGAAAACGAATTTTCTGTACCGTATGAACGACACCGATCTCGAACACGTCAAATCGAAATTGATATGCAAACTCGGCGTCGACATTCCAGCCGTCAAATCGTGGGAGGTCCTCGATCGCTACATACGAGAGGAGAAGTGCGCCAAATTGTACTTGGAGAGCAAATCGTTCTTCAGGAGGTGCATACCCAAAGCTATACCCGATGATTTTCGTGATTTCATCACACCGGAGACCATTGCCAAAATCGAGAATTTCGTCGACTTAGGAAGTTGGTAGCGAAAACGCCACCGCCACTATTGGAAAGGCATTTTCCAAAAATAAGTACGTCTCCTTCATTGCGTCATGCACACTTTTTTTTTAAGTTAAAAATTATTACGTTCGGGCTAATTGATTAATGTCAATGTTCCAAATATGTAGTTGTGAGTTTTACGCAACCCTCCTTTTTTTAATTTTTATCATTTTTTAATACTAATATTATCGTGCATGTTCGATTAATTAATTATCAATAAATAGCGTTTATTGACAATTATTTTTTAATTTATTAATCTATCAAAGAAATTACGTATTTTTGTTTTTATACATTTCACAAAAAAATGGATGTTATTAGCATTATTTAGCATAGAGTAATTAATTAGCATTTATTAGCAATTATTTTTTTATTAATTAGTAACTGTTGTTTAACTAATTTAAAAAAAAAATTACTTAATCGGCTTTTCGAATTTTTTAAATTCTATATAAGTAATCTTGTATGTAATTAGTATTAATTAATTAGATATTGTTAATAAATTATTAAATATTGATTTATTAATTCTAAAATCATAATTGTAATATTTATTATTTATTATTATATTATATACGTAATTATTACTGATTAATTAATTAATTAATTGAAATTGATAATTATAAACAAGCGTATCTTTGGAATTATCAATTGATAATTATAATTAATTAATTAATTAAGAAGTATATGTAAATGGAATAATTGATACTTTGAAATTGGTATTATCAATTATAGCATTGGAAATGGAGGGTGCAGCTTTTCTTTTCTTGTAGATCAATATATTCATTTTGTGATTACTACATCTATTAATGCTGTTATGTGATTAATTTTTTTTTGTTAATTTTAAATAAGATTCTTTAAAAGTATTTACCGTACTTAAATTTATAAAATACATTTTGTACTTTTTCTTCTTGCATTTAAATATATTTATTATATTTTTAATATCAAAAGCACATGTATTATTACTGTTACGCAACTAACATTGTTTAAGAAATTACAATTAGGAATCTTCAAATGTATATTTACTGTTAATAATAAAATTGTGTGCTCTTCCGTTCTTCCATGTAAACATTAATTTTCAGTCATAACGATAACACAAGTATATATCATTATTCCTACATATGTATTTAAATTAACAAAAGAAAAAAAAGAACATATGATTAAGTGCATTTAAAAACGTTTACTATTGACTTTTAAAATTTCAGATTCAAGATCGTTGGTTTCCTATTCTTGGGAATAGTATTCGCAGCACTGTACTTATTTTCAATGAGATGGATGACCAGATTCCTAGTCTACTTGACAATCTTCTTGGTCTGCGCATTGATATTTTACTTTATATGCCAATCTGCCTTGATTTATTCATCTGACAATAATCGGACTGACGCACTAACATTCCTCATTATTGAGGTTTTAGTATTAGTATGTATAATATTGTTCACCATATTTTTCTGGCGAAAGATCAACATTGCCTGTGAAGTCATTAAAGAGTCATGCAAGTAAGGGTTTTTACAACTGATTAATCAAAATAAATGAATATTTAATACAATGATAATAATTATTTTAATTGAAGAATTATTAATTGGTGTATATGCGTAAATTTAAGTATTTTATTTGATGAGTAAAAAAAATAATTATAAAATATAAATATAAATAAAATTTCTGTTAAGCCAAATGTCAATAAAAATATTATGTTATTTAAAAAAATTAACTATATCAAATGCTCTTAGAATCAAAGAGATTTTAGTAAAATGTAAAAAAAATATATCAATATAAAGTTTTTGTTACTTTTAAAAAATTAACAATGACATATATTTTCAGAGCTACGCTAGCACTTCCAGCAACAATAGTATTCCCAGTATTTCCATTTTTCTTTTACGTCTTCCTGACTGCTTTGGTTGTATCAGTCGGCATCTACCTAACTACAATCATTGAACCAATGTACAAAGTGAAAATGTTAAACGATGGATGTTCCTGTCCAGCAGAATTACATTACGCAGAAGGAGCAAGTTGTGAACCACAAACTTTCTTGGACAAATGTAGAACAATTGGTGATCAACCTTGCTTTGAGTCTGGATGTCGCTTTTACAATTCTACTGTACCGGGCCATGTATCATTTATGCACGGTCTCAATGGAATCGTTTACCTATGGGCTATATTTTTCGTCTCAGCTTTCGGTCACACTGTGTTGGCTGGTACTTTTGCTACGTGGTACTGGACTGAAAATAAGAAACTCGTTCCTAATAGTGCACTATTCGATTTCATAAAGATCGTTGTCAAGTACGAATGCGTATAATTCAATATTTTCGCATTTTATAATAAATATACTCAATTTTTACCTTTCTTATATTGTTTATTCAAAGTTTCATATAAAATTTTAAGAGTTTATTGATCTCTGTTTTATAAATAATCTATTCGCGTGGTAAATTTTATATTATAAATATCAAGTTATATTCAATGACTTAAAATTTAGTGTAATAAAATTTGATTCTCAAAATTAAAGGCATGGCAATAAATTCTTAAAATCACATTGATTAATGTTGTTTCTGAACAATGTAGACAGGGTAGAAATCGAGTATATAGCTAACAAACTTTGTATTATGTCATAATTTAAAATTCATTTTTATTTTACAGATTTCACTTGGGTTCATTGGCACTTGGTTCTTTGATTCTCACGATCGCTCGCATCATAAGACAGATGGTGAATAATTTAAAGAGAAACGCGAATAGATCAAATTTTGCATTGGAACTTCTAAGCTGTATCGTTGACGCAATTGACAGTGCTTTAAAATTCCTGAGTCGATATACTTACATTATGATAGCCGTCCATGGGCACAGCTTCTTCACATCTGCGAAAGAAGCTTTCAATCTGTTAATGAGGAACGTCCTTCACGTTATCGTAATAAACAAAGTGAGTTTTTAAACTAAACATCAGAGATTTCGTAACTCGATACCATACATACATTTCAGTTAAAATTGTTTTTATTTATTATTGCAGTGTTTTAACTCAATCAACAAGTGTCTTTAATTTAAATTTATTATTTTAATGTTAAATTGGTACATTTTTTCTAAACTATTGATGATAGGTTTGTTTACTGAAAAATCAATTTTTTCAACTTACTCAATATCATTTAAGATTTACTAAAGACAACAATAGATCATTGTATTCACTTAAAATTTTTTCATTTATTTTCGTGTTTAATAAGTAAATTTTCTTTTCTATTAAATCTATTAAGTATAAAGTTTATTTACTAATATGAACGTGTTGTAATATTTTTAATACCATTTTACATGCGTCAAAAACAAAAGATTACATTTATTATTTTAGTGTTTGATTGTAACAAGTGAAAGTAATTACCATTGTTAATTATACTATGAAATTATTAAAAAAAATAATTTGTTATAATTTCAGATTACGGATTGGGTGCTACTTTTTGGAGTATTTTTAATCACAGGTTTAACAACAACATTCTCATGGATATCCTTGGATTCAACGATCAACAGTAATATGAATGACAATGAGAAAAGTACAGAAATATTAGTTCTTCTATTGACAACTGGTATTGGTACATTCTTCATATCTTCAATCTTAATCGGAGTTTTAAAGACTGCTATCGATACAATATTCATATGCTTCCTCGAAGATTCAGAACGTAACGATGGTTCTGAAGATAGACCTTATTTAATGAGTTTCAAACTTCGAGAATTATTGCAAGTTAACAACCAATAGGCACAAGCGACTTGATTGTCATTATTATTTTCTTTTTTGTAAATCAGTGTTTGCGTAGAAAACCTATTTGAGTCTTCGATTTTCTTCTGATGTGACATTAACCACATGCGGTTACAATTATGACAACTTCGTCGTCTTCGGCGTCTTAATGATAATAATATCGCGCGATTTTTATTGTATTGGCAAAAATGTTACCTTGCTTTCGCCTTGGATATCATATAATTTTTCGGCGAGGATGTTTGCATCGACGTATCTTTAATTTTCGCTCTTTTCGGCGCGGGATCCTCTTCCCCCTCACTTTTGGTGTCTTGAGTCATTGAGCCCAACTCCTCCATAATGCTCGAGCTCTCGGATGCTCCCTCCGAAGATTTTTCCTCGTCGCTCGAATCATCCGAAGGAGTGTGACAGTACGCATTCGATGAAAATTTTTTAATTTTTTCCTTCAATAACATTCCTCCGTTGATTAAGAACGATAACGGGTCCTCCCTCGTGCCGAGCTTGAACTCCCAGTAACGAAATCGCGCGATCAAAATTACAATCGGTGTTCTTACCTTGTCTGTGAACTTCCTTTTTCTTAATAACATCACTCGCGATTAAAAATACGTTTTTCCAATCACATTTTGTCTCGCCCTTTTCGCGCGTACATTTATTATATTTATATATAAAATGCTCCAGGTGCTGCAATATCTTTCTATACCTGATTTATTCCATTGTGATATTCCGATAGGGCCTGCAATAGTCGAACCGTTCGCGGTGTCGTCGTCTTTCGCCGGTTTTTCCTTTTTCAAAATTTTCATATCGTACGCGTTCTCCTTGTGCGGTAATTTAATGAATTAGAATAACCATAATAATAAATAAATAATAATAATAATAATACAAATTAATAATATCGATTAATATAATACAAACGATTGTATTTTCTTACCAATTGTTGCGGAGTCCGTCCTTGATGAATTTCCTGAACCCTTTATCCAGTCAAAGCCTCTTCATATCAAAATTCGTGATGATTGGCAACCGGGCGAATTTTGTCCTCGTGTCCGTGTACGCTTTATCTTTTCTTCGCTGGCCCCGGTAACGAGGGATCTCTCGCCTTAGGAGAAATTGTTTTATAAGTTCGTCCAGGAGCCGGCCATTCTCTTTCCCCTTGGTCTTCTGTAGTATCGGTTTCGCCTTTTTTGTGGAATCTGCGAAAAAATCGGAAAAATTTTATATATGTATGTATGTATGGATGTATGGAAGTGTGGATGTGAGGGTGTATGGATGTATGGATGTATGTATGTTCGTATAAGTAAATAAGAAGGGGGGGGGTTGTTCAGGATAGGATTCCGTATGCACCCGGCCGTTGAGTGTACCGGAGTGTGCGATGACTATACAAGTTCGTCCTTTGCAGCGATGTCATTGGCGCAACACGAGCAGGCGCGCGTGCCATTCCCTTTCGATGGTTACGTTTTTTATTTTCGCGTACTATTTACCGTTTTTTTCTCGTATTCTTTTTCCTATTCTTTCTCTTAGAGAGTGTAATAATAATATTTTTACATTTTAAGTAGACAGAAAATATAATATAAGCTTACACGCAAAATACAACAGACGGGTATGCGATCTTCTTTTTTTATATTTTAAATTTTTATAAACGTCAAAAGAAGATAACAAAAGAAAAAGAAAAGCTATGACATTACATAAATGTATATATATATACGTAAAGTTGTTTCTATTTTCGTAATGTATTTTATTTATATTTGCAATATTTTATATTATATACCCTAAGAATTAGATTCGATTATTTTATTTTTTTTCTTTTTTTTATAGCAAAAGGGGCATTCATTGTACAACTATATTGACAATCGAAACTTTCTTTTGAGGTATATACATATATATATAAATATATATATTCCGGAACGTTATGCTAATCAATTTATAAAATGTTTATGTTCTGTATAAGTAATTTAAGACTTCCACGACCTCCACTTAATATTATTAGAAATACGTTTAAGCTTAAATTAATAATTTTTTTTTTAACCATTAATATTTTAAATATATAATTTTTATTTATACAATCAACTCAAACAAACGAAAGTTAATAAAAATGGAATTTGAAAGTGTAACATGGTACAATAAATATACAATAAATAAATGTTAATTATTATAAATTGAGGGAAAAGAAACTATCGATGATTGTTCAGTGTTTAAAAAAAAAAGAAAATATTTATATAAATATATAATAATATATTTATATAATACATATATATATATTTAAATATATCAGAGTTCACAAATGTATGCTTACAGCGTTGCAAAAAAGTACAGGCTTTTAATTGTAACTATTATAGATTGTATGTATCTTTTTTATAAAATACGATTTTTTTAACAAACTAAAGAGTTGCAGTATTGTATAAGAAAATACTTTATACATATATAATGTATCTGTTAAACAATTGCAATGTACAATTAAATTACAGGTCATCATGTTTCCTTTTTACATGTGTGCATTACCTCGATATGTGATATATTTTGTATATTTTACATATATTTTCAACACTGTATAAGCTTTGTTTTTCCTTTTTTTTTGTAACTGTGAACACGAAATAAATGTAATGTTTATTGTACACTATACATAATTATTGCATTGAATTTATTTGTCATTGTGATTTATCAAATTCATATAGTGAATTATAATTGTACCGTCAATTGAGCCAAATTGGTTATTGGATTAAAGTGAATTACGATATACACCAATATGATTAATCATTCACTTGATAGATACAATTGATCGTATGTAGACCTTTTTACCAATTGTTACCTCATCTTGGGTTTGGCTTGTATAAAAACAAAACGAGTTTAATCTATTTTAATTTTGTAAGTACTGGTTTGTAAATCAATCCAGAATTACATTTAATCTTGGAGAGTTTATACATACTGTACACCGTTTATTTTTCTTTCTCCCCATGTGTACGAAAGTAGAATTTTTATTTTAAACCTTTACTGCCAGCCTTGAATTTCTAAATTTGAGAGAGTAACGTAACTGTAATTATTAAATTATTTCTTCAAATACATGAAATTTCACAGATTTTATTGAAAAATAGAAAATAAAATAAAGTAAACTGTTCCTATAGGTATAATAAAAAAAATTGATTGATAAATAAATAACAATAAATAATATTGCAATAAAAAAAAAGAAATTGATAAATTATTATTTATTAAAAAAAAACTATATATTACTTTTTGATTACACATAAAAAAATCATATTATTATTATTATTGCATACTTAAAAAAAACTGTAGAAAACTGTTTTGCACATTTGTAAAATGTTACGTAATAATATATGAAATTACACGTTTGAATCGACGGATCACGTGATAACACGTAAGTCACGTGACACGTCATCTATATATTTACGTTGTGTATATATACAATACCAAAATTCCTTACCGTATTATTTCATTGTTATTGCTGTATCGATTTTTTATCCCATACATCGTATCGAATGTAGAGATTAGACGAGATAGATAAGTTATCTCGTTTGAGAATGGAATCGGGGACACTTGCCAAAGTATTGCACGATTTTTTAACGACCGAAGATGGAGAATTGAGTTTAACCAAAGGCGATTATTTCCTGGTATAAATAATAGTTTTATCGTCTTTTTTGCGTTTCGTTCTTTTAACCTCTTTGTGCACTGTAATGAAAAAGAGAAAATTTGTATTGGAACTAATTTAAACTGTTTTCATTGGAAGTAATGTAAAATGTTTTTTTATTGTTTGTAATGTTAAGTATTTTTATTGTAAGTATGCCAAAGTGTTTTTATTGTACCTAATGCAAAGTATTTTTATTGTACATAACGTATAGAGTGTGTTTATTGGATGACATATATCTGCTTTGTTAACAAAGAAGATTGTTTAAATATTATTGTTTGCTTTTTTGTTAGGTGCACAATGTTGTCGACAGACATTGGTGTTATGGACAATCGAATACTAAGTTTGGAAGGTTTCCCGTTAATCATTTACACTGCAGTAGAAGTACCTGAGATTAACGATAATGAATCTGTTTTTATATCCATCGCTGCATTCAAAGGGGAACAGCCTGGAGATTTGTCATTTTCACAAGGTAACATTTAACATGTATATAACGTCATTGAGTATGACTTAGTATAATTAGTTTGACAAAATCTATATGAATTTTTTTTTTTCTAATGTTATTTGTGCAGTTTACATTTTTGTATGTCACAATTGTTTTTAGGAGAAATAATTATTGGTAATGCAGAGGCATCTTCTGGATGGCTTACTGGTCATATTGGTTCGAGGGAAGGAATTTTTCCTGCTTCTTATATTTGGCAGCTGGATTTAAATTTAGTTAAGGTACATATTGTTAACTAGTTTACATTCTTAACTTTTTTTTTAACATTTTGTTCACTATCTTTAATATTTGTAGAAACCTTCTCATAAAAAGAAAGTGAAAAGAAGAGCAAAAGTTAAAACGAATCTCAGTGCACAATTAGATGAAGAATTAGATTTGGCTGAAGGAGAAATTATCACTGTTACGGAAATTCTTGATGATGGTTGGTGTCGTGGTTATAAAGAAAGTGGAAAAGAGGGTATATTCCCTGAGGGTTTTATTACTTATCAAGATAATATAAATATTGATGTTACGGATAAGAGCGAGTCTAGTACTGTATTAGAAGATAACAGATTTCATGCACCTGTTACAACTGAAAAGATTTATAAAGATTTTGGTGAAAGTTATCCTACTATTCAACCACGGTACGACGATCCAGCACCAAATTATGATGATTTATTTCCCCAAATAGCCACCAAAGAATGAAGTCTTTGAATCAGAGTACAATCCACTTGGATTGAAACCATATGCCATAAGTTATTTTCCATTTAATGCACAATTTCCAAATGAATTGAGTTTTGAAGCAGGACAAGTTATTGAATTAGTTAAATATATTGATAATGAATGGGCAGAAGGTATGATTGATAATGTTAAAGGAATATTTCCTGTTTCTTATGTTAATGTTATTGTTAATTGCGAGATGCAAAATGATATAACACGCAAAGAAGCCCCAAAAACACAAGATAATTTACAATCGAATGAACGTGTCAAAGTGGAATATAATTTTGATGCACAAATGGATGGCGATCTCAATGTTTCTGAAGGTGAAATTGTAACTGTTGTAGAAAATACTAATAATGATTGGGTCACAGTTAAGAATAATCGAGGTGAAATCGGTCTATGTCCTAGAGGTTATTTAACTACAGAAATCGATTTGAGCGATGATGTATTTCACGACGCACTTGAAGACTTTGTGGAGATAAGAAATGAAAATAAAGAACCTGTGCAAAAACAAACGGAGTCTTCTAAACGATTATCCGAACCACATCGACCAGCACCTCCTGCTCCGTCTCCTGGTAGAGTTCCTTTGCAAAAGCAAAATAATCAAATTATGCCTACGAATGAAGAAACAGATGCTTCTTCTCAAGCGAAACAAAAGCGAGCTGATCAAAGACAAAATGTTATTGGAGAATTGTATACAACAGAAAAAGATTATGTCAGAGATTTAAAGATGACCTATGAAACTTTTAATTTACACAATCCTAGTTTTCTAGAATCTAAAGGTATTGATGTAGGGGTTTTGTTTGGAAATATATCTGAAATTATTGGAGTGGCTGAAGAATTCTTAGAATTGATTCAAAGAGCAATGAAAGGATGTGATGAAGATTATCAAACCATAGGTCCATGCTTCATAAAAATGTCGGCTAAAATGCAAAATGCATACGGCAGATATTGCACTAATCACGAAGCATCATTAACGTTATTAATAAAGGTATCTCTTAAATAAATTGTTTGTATCTTAAAGTTATTAATTATTAACGTAAACTATGTATAATTTATTTTCAGTATGAAGAAAATAAAGAGATACAGAAAATTTTTAATAAAGCAGTAGAAACACTTAGTATGCAAGTTAATTGTTTCGACATGAGTTCAATTCTAATTAAACCTGTACAAAGAATTTTAAAGTATCCCTTGATTTTAAATGATTTATTGAAGGTATGTATAACTATACATTTAAGAAGAAAAATATTTTTAGTTAATTTTAGTGAGATGTGTAACATGGTTTTCATTTACTATAGTGTACAGAAGACGACCATCCAGATAAACCAAAGATTGAAGAAGCGTCAATAGTAATGGCAAACGTTGCTAGTTACATTAACGAATATAAAAGAAAAAAGGAAATAGCTTCCAAATATTTACATTCCAATGTATCATTGATCGGTAGAATGGCGAATTTAAATGTGCATTCGGTAGCAAAGAAAACAACAAGATTGAGTGCCAAACTTTCTGTATCCCTGGGTCTAACAAATCTACCAGCTGATCCAAAATTTGATGAATTAATGAAAGATTTTATATCCCTTGAAAAGTGCACTAAACAATTTCTTAAAGATGTTGAACAGTGTATTTACAATCTAGACGAAGAGACTTGCTGTGGTGCAGTACTCACAACGCAACTACATCAGTATTTTGGTGAAGCGTCTAGTGAAGAAGTAGGAAGACTTCATTTGGTTAGGGACATTATTAGGACACACTATCTGAAAGATTTAAAACAATGTATAAAAGATAGAGTAATAACTCCTTTAAATTCTCTTGTGAATATGCTTGCCGGACCAGAACTTTTGATTAACAAGCGACACGATAAGATGTTGGATTACGATGCTGCAATATCGAGAAATGTAAATTTAATTAACTTTTAGAAACGTTAATTTTAATGTTTATGTTAGTCTATTGAAATAAATATTTAATTTATTGTATTTAGATTCCGGAAGATCTTGCTAATGCTAAAAATAATTTTGAAGCACTAAATGAACAGTTATTAGAAGAACTTCCAGTTTTTATAAAAGCTTCCATTGCTATTCTTTACAATTGCATTGGCGCTTTTACGAACGCTCGTAAATTGTATAATGGAAAAATTATGAAAAAATATCTAGTTATTTCAGAGGTAAGTGTATCAATATTTTTTAAAAACTTGAATTTAGTAAAATCATAATAATTATGACTTGATGTCCATTTTTTTTTAGTCTGTAAATCAAGTTCAAATGGAAGATATATTAGAATCTTTTCTTGTTTACCACAATTTGTTGTACAGTCAAATTAGTCGTTTGAGCTACGGTGGAACAAATACGCGAATTGAAGAAAGTGCTATAGATTACTGTTTACAATCTGAAGTACATAAAAAAGAAGTGCAAACGAAATATCCTCCAAATAAAATTTACATTGTAACCAAATCACTGTCAGGAGCAACTCCACTTGACTTATCAGTAACTCAGGGTACATTAGTCGGTGTCATAAAAACTAAGGATCCCATGGGTGATTCGTCCAAATGGTTTGTTGATAATGGCTCAATGAAGGGATTTGTAGAGAGCCAATATTTAGAAATCAGTAACGAAGCAAAATTGATCGAAGAGAGTGCAAATTCAGTAAATGCAGATTCATCCGTTGATCTCATGTCTTTGAACTCACCTGTCAAAGAGCAAAATAAAGGCTCTGCTGATCTTCAGTCTCTCTACTCCAACGTAAACGATAATGTAGATCCACCACCCAATTATGAACACATAATGGGTATTGAACCTCCTCCGAGGCAACTGTACCAAAACATTTCTAATGAAGTAAGTCATTTATAGTAAATATACTCCAATTGTCTAACATCATAAATACTCAATTTATAATTAAAATATGTTTCAGTTTGTGTACGCCAAGTACGATTTTATACATCCAGAAAGGGTTGGAACATTAGCCATAAAAGAAAATCAAGCTTTAAAAGTATTAATCAAACACGATCAAAAAAATAATTCAGACTGGTGGTTAGTTGAAGATCGTGCTGGTGGAAAAGGATATGTACCGAGTAATTATTTGAAGAAAGGAAATGAAACTTAAACTAACGGAATAAGTTTTTGTGCCTTCATTTTATATATATAAATATATATATACACATATACACTCCCCTCTTCATTTTTTGCGCACCCAACGCAAAAATCGCAAGGGTTTAATAGTTTTATTGCTCGGCAGCAAAATGTAGCTCAAAAATCCCAAAGACGTTCGAAAGAGCAGAACCCTCGAAAAATGCTTTTACCAAATTATTATTAAAATAAGCAGTCAAACGTTTTTCTAACTTATTTTTTTTTATCAAAACTACAGCATATGTGAAAAAAACACTTTTTTTTATATTATTATATTTTAAAATGTAAGAGAGATAGAGAAAAAAATGCGTTTTTGAACAATAAATTTTTTTTCAACTTTTTAGCATATCTAAAAAATGAAAAAGTTTTTTCTTTTTTTAAATATGTCTTGCAAAAATATGTAATTTAAGTGAAATATAATATGAAAAATACAATAATAATAATTTTAAAAATACTGCATTATCTGAAACTTAATTAAACATTTTTTTAATATTTATACCTGCTAGAAAATTGATAAAAATTTTGTTGTTCAAATCTCGTTTTAATTTGCAAATTTATATTCGGTGAGTAAAATCGCACCTTTTTTCTCTATGTAGTTTTTCTCTATCTCTCTTACTTTTTAAAATGCAGCAATTAAAAAAACCGTGTTTTTTCACAGTAAATGCTACAACTTTGATAAAAAATAAGTTAAAAAATCGTTCGACCACTCATTTTAAAGCTAGAGCAATTACCTTTCAAACCCCGTTCAAAAAAAGACAAGATTTTTTGCTATTTTTTATATTTTTTTAATATTTCTAAAAAAAAAACTCAAATTTTAATTTTTTAAATGTGGTAAAAGCATCTTTTGAAGGTTTTAATCTGCTCTTTCGAATGCCGTCGGTTTTTTTTTAACAAAACTTAAATCCTCGCGATTTTTGGATACGCAAAAGCATGTGTAGGGGACTGTATATATTAATACATAAGTACCTCGAAACTATCGAATACTTTCCATACTGTTTATCTGCATCTGTGATAGTTTTTAAACAATCGTTATAAATTTTATTTTTTATCTATTATTTTTGTAAAGTTATTATTGTTGTTTCGTCTCGAGCTTGTGTTAAAAAAAAACGAATCATTGTATAAATCAAAAAATATTTTAACCAATCATCTTATACGCATCGCATATAGTATTTTGTTGGTTTAAAGTATACTGTTTACATCGTCATATTTTTACTTCTTCTAACATAAATTTATGGGTGAAACTCGTAATTGTTCAGCTAATGAATTTAATAACACTGTAAAAATAAAGTGTATAATTATTTAAATTATTATATCGTATAAAACACGTACACGTACGTTTAATCATGTCCAAAATATTTTTGCTAATTGTTGATATCGAACAATGTTTATCAAACATAATATATGTATAATCAATTTTCACACTCGATCGATTGTACAAATTTAAAATGTTTTCTCAATTTTGTCAAATAAAGTGTATATTGTAAAAACATGCATACTTACTCGTATTCGATGACATAAACAGAAAAAATTGACAACACACGTAGGACAATGTAATAATAAACCAGACTGCAATATTCATTTATTTTTAGATGATCTTTATTGCAATGTAACTACTAAAAAATAAATAGGAACATCATTTGATTACTTATATCTAGAAAAAGATAAAAATAAAGAGAGAAAAATATTCCTATATATAATAAATTGGCTAACGAATTAAAATTCATGTAAAATTTAAATTGTACATACGCATACAAGACTATACAATAATTATTGAATTAATTGATATACAGTACGTAAAATGTTCTCTTACAAGAGTACTTCTTCGCATATGTCCTACTTGATGTATACAAATTTTAAATAGGTTATATATATATATATATATATTCTATGTTTTTATTTTTCTTTGTTTTATTGACGTTTTAATTAATAATATCATTATCACTTGTTTAAACATTTTCTAACTCTATGAGTTGTATGAGCGAATGAAAAAAAATCGTTTTTCTTCAAAGCGTCTAAAAAAAAGAAATATAAGTAATCTCAGGATATATCAAACGGGATCAAAAATGAATAAATACCGATATATATATATGTTTAATATATTTTTTACTTTACTTTTTGTAAAAAAAGAAAATGTATATATGTATATATGTGTGTGTATATATATATATATAATCATCGCACAGTACAATTTATAATACATATTTTTAACGCCGTGATTTTTTTGTAGCGATATTCGGCAATATATATGTATATATATATACACATATGTGTGTGTGTGTATATATAATAACGTTTTACAAAGTATGACGGTATTTCACGTAACACACGATATACATATATGCCCTTAAAAATCTACTCCGGTGCGCCGCCTTCCTATCGTTCTCGTTAACCCTACAGCAGTAAAATTAAATTAAAAAAAAAAGTAAAATATACATACATTACATGAATATATATATATAACATTAAAATTAAAAACGAACAGTCTTTCAAAGGTACATGATTTTTTTTTGTCTTTCTTAGTTCTTTTTTTTCTTTCTTTGTCCACTCGTTGCGACATGCATACATTTCTATATATATATAGAAACGTTTATTTAAATTGTGGAAAATACCAAAGATTTATGTGTATTTTTCTTTTCTTTCCCCAATTTTAATAAACGAGAATAATGTGTGATAATCATAAAGAATACTGATACTCTCTTTCTAAAAAAAAAGCGCGATTTATCTCGAGTTTTTATATAAGACGCTATGTTTAATTGATTATTTCTTTCTTTCTTTTTTTTAGTAGAATCGTAGTTTCGGTTCTTTTTTCTTTGTTTCCTTCTTTCTTTTTTTCTCCAATAATCGGAGTACAAATATGGTATTTTTTTTGGTTTTCTTTTTTTTTGTTTTTGTTTTTACCTATGGCGAGTATAAGTAAACACGGCTCGATACGCCGTTGTTATGTATCGTCTTTCCTTTTGAGATAGGGTTGAGCGTTTTCGATTTTAGGTGTTAAGGTTTTTACATTTTTTTCATTTGTTCGATACATTGTTTTATACCGGTGCAACGTTGAGGATTTATACACATATATTTTCTTTGGCGTTTGGATAATATACGTTTTGCTTTTTAATTTTGTATCATCGAATTTCGATCACATTCGTAGGTAGAGAAATTTTTTAAAATAATTCAGACGCTTTTCGGTAACTTTTCGATACATTTCTTTGACGATTGTTAACGATAGTCAAATTTCAATTTTGTTAATTCGAGTTTTGTCGATTTTGTGTAGGAAAACTATATTTAATTTTGTAAATTATATTTTTTGTTCTGCAAAAACATTTCTCTCAATTAACAAATTCTGTTACAATCGTTCAATTAAGAGAGTCAAAAGTTAATTTCGTAAAATCGAATTTTATCAATTTTGTATAGAAAAACCTTTTGGAAATATTTTTGACACGCTTCACCATAACGTTTCAACGCAACGTTTCCAATTTTGTTACTGAGATTTTTCGTGTAATAACGGTATTTTAAACAATTCACATTATTTCACAATCGTCGTTTAATAATCAAATAATAATAAACAATTTCTATTAAAATTCGAATTTTTGCATTACTTAAAAGAAAAAATAATACTGTCACGTTTTATTCAATTTTTTAAAATTCGAATTAACGCCACGTTTTTCGTTCGCAAAAACGTTTTTGAAAAAAGTTTCAAATTCTAATCAATCAATCAAAAATTTTGATTCAATCATTCGAATATTGTTAATATTAAGAAAGAAAACGTAATAATTACACCTACATACGATTGTCCAAAAAACTTTTTTGACGAATACGTCCTCGTTCCTCTCGCCACCGGCTCACGATCACCATCCCGCTCAACCGTACCACTTCACCTCAACATTACCATATAAATACGATTAATCGATCGATAATTACAATCATCAATAATAATAATAATAACACATCCGACGCGAAAAAAAAGTTCCCCCGGCATATCACTCGGTTTAATCAGCCGGATAGAAGCGTAAAATAGCTCGCCCTTGGATCTCGGAGTGGCAGAGCTTTTGAACGACGTCGAGAGCTTCCTCGGCTGGGTAAACGGTGTGAGGTGGAGGCTCGATTTCCCCGTTACCAACGAGGACGACCAACTCCCTGAGCTGCTCGAGACTGCCCGGCTCGACCGGTTTGATGCTCTGTTGACGCTCCTCGGCACGACGGCTGAATTTTGGTAGGAGCCGATCGGCGACCTCTTTGATCACGAATACGACGCCCCCCTTGTTCAAGCATTGCATACTCCGGTGGAGACTGCGGGAGGTGGTGCCGAAATCGATAACCACGTCGACTTGTCCGCCGCACGCGTCCATCGTGCGTTCGATCAGCTGTTTCTCGTAGAGATCTTCGTTCCACTGAACGACGTTCACCCTGTAATCACAGTGGCAACTGTTGGTCAATGATTTATCGAGATCGATCGGTGATCGGGGATCCCTTTCTTTTTTTGTTTTTTTACTTAGACGTTTTTTTCTTCCTTTTATTTTTTTATCTCGGTGTTTTATTGCTTTTTTCTCTTTTCGACGGTCGATATCGTGTCATTACCGATACGTGATTGATTGACGTTACGCGGTCAAGTTACAGTTGCGCTCAACGATAGAGAAGTACGTATTAAGCGTCAAACGTTACTACTATAACAAACGCGTTACACGTTACGCGTGGTATTTATGAAAATTTATAATTTACACATTGCGCGTTACGCAGTATGTAAAAGATACGTTACGGGTATAAGAATGATAAAAAATACACGTTACAGGGATAATCTTAATCCGTTACTTGTGACAATGATAGAAAACACGCGTTGTGCGTTACACATTACGATATTGAAAATATGTGTGACGATGTAAACCGATTAAGTTACGCGTTACTAGTCACACATCATGATAATTATGCATTTTCCATATGTAAGTTACGTCTTTAGGAATTATACCGTTAAAGTTACGAGTCATTCTGAGTTACGCGTTACGCACTATACAATGAGAAAAAAAAACGCGTTATGTGTTACATATTAAAACTACAACGTTATTTATTACGTTGAGTGTTATGTATACTATGATGTTTATTACGCGTTATTAATTTAAGGTAAGTTGTGTGTTACGCGTGACAAGTTTCGAGCAGGTTACGCGTAACGTGTTACAAGATCAAGGTAGGTTATTGGGTGACACGTTACAAACGGCAAACGTACCAAAATTCCGTATACAGTTATTTTCATCAATTAAATCTTCAATTTCTCATGTAATAAATTACTACAAAAAATTTAGTGTTACATTACATATTATATACAATTGATATTGGTGCATGTGATATATATGTGTGTGTATATATATATGTGTATTAGACACACACACAAACAAATGTACAATGTGAATACCAAAGAGTAAAGAAAAAAAAATGATTCAGCCAAGAATTTGTAGAAACAGCTATTAAACTCGCGCTTAAATTTTCAAAATAACAAAAAATAAACAGGCAGTAACGAATAAAAATAATTGAAAGACTCCATGGATAATCCCCAAAGATGGAAAAAAACTCGCATTGAGCGTGCTTGGTGCTTTAAGAAAGAAAAAAAAATACATAGGGTACATATGACCACTACAGAGCGCGTGCAGAGATGAAAATAAATTTAAAAAAGCGTCTATTTACACGTATACAATTCCGAAGGAGTGGAAAATCTTACCGTTGGAATTCTTGAGCCATCGTCAAACCGTCGTCCTTGAGGGAAGCAATAGTGATGGTGACGCGATCCCTCATGTTCGTGAAGAAGTAGGCCGCGATTCTGAGGGCCCACAACGCCAATCCCCCAGTGCCGACGATCAAAATTTTGCAAACGCTACCCTCACCCCGTTCTCTCAGTAGATTCTGTAAAGAAATACAAAGAAATAAAAATACAGAAAACGTTTTTTATTGGGTCGATACGAGTTGATTAGTATGATCGATACACTCAATCGATACACACTTTCGATCGATATACGAACAATTAGTACTTTCATACGGTACATTCGTTCTAGATATTCGATGGATACACTCAATCGGTGCATTCAATAGATAAATACACTCGATCAATATACGTTAAATTGAATTAGTACTTTCACACGGTACACACTATCATGCACTAGATCCTAGATCAACGAGTCTGACCGATACACTCGATCAATATACGTTCAATTGGTACTTTCAAAGGGTACATCCGATCTATATAGATCCTAGATCAATGAGTCTGTATCGATAGATATGCACACTCGATCCTGCGAAAAGAGAGTGGAAAAACGTAAAAAAGAAAACGTACCTGCACGTGCTCGTGAGCGGCGAAAACAGTGTTCATAGCGAGGAGTGCCCCAGCTGGCAACATGGCCGCGACGCTCAATCTCATGGTGTCCGGCAATTTGATGAGATACTTCAAGTCGTGAACGACGAGGTACTCGACGTAGCCGTTCGGGATACCCTCGTAAGGGTACATGATCACCCGATCCCCGACGACGAAACCGCAATCCTCGGTCAATTCGGAACCCAGCGACTCGACGACTCCGGCGACCTCGTAACCGGGAAACAGAGCTGCGTCCCGCACACCGTGGTGCGGTAAACTTGATGGGAAATCACCCTCTAGGGATGTTTCGGTCGCGAGACTGCTGCCACTCGATACGGAATTCAAGCTCGTCAAACTGTTGGAACGTTTCGGGTGGTAACACGCGCCTGCGCACACCACTCGGATCCTTGCACCACGTGACGGTACCTCCGGAACCGGGACGTCAAAACTGAACACGCATTCTCGACCTCCGACCGATGGGCTCTCGATCGATAATTGACGACACAATTTGTTCATCTTGGGCGGTTGTTGCTCGCTGAAAATTTACGGAATTGTTCGATTATATTGATATTTTTTTTGGGTCGTGTTAAGGGGTGGGCGTTTTTTTTCTTTGTTACCGACCGAGCTTTTACGGAGATGAGCATGTTTTTTTTTAATTAAATGGATGTACGGTGGTGAGTTATGGATAATTGAGAAATGTTTTCCCTTCGTTTGAATATTATCCATGGTTGAGGTAAATTTTAACACAAAAATTTTTAGTTTCTTTTAAGTTTATATATTGGGTTTTTATAGGGTCACAGATTGAAAAATCTAATTTTCTTCTGATGTAATTTTTGGTTGAAATTCAACACAGTGATTAACGGTAAATAATGTCTCAATCTTACCTAATTTATCATATTTAATAAAATAATTTCACTGACTCAGTCGGTAACAATTTGATTGCGAAGTCCCCTTAATTTAAAATTCAAATTTCCCGCGCTTCAAACTTTTATTGGATTTGGATTGTAACACACAAGTAAATACATTTTTTTGTGAAATAAGAACAACATCTATTAATTTTTTATACTTCAATGATTTATATGTTTATTTATTTATTTTAGATAAATTCTTTTTTATTCACATATTCTAACCCATAAAATTGTAACTCGAAATTTTTAAAAAGAATTGACATACGAGAAATTAATAGATTATGTTCATTGCAGTTCTACTGTTTATACAATTTTATTTATTATGATTCCAGATACACTACAATTATTTTATGCGCGGGAAATTTGAATTTTGAATGGTCACGATATAGAATTCTTCTTTAAAATAAAGCCTTAAAGAACTACAAAATTGTAAAAATATCGCACGTTGATACGCTTAAACATAACACAGAGGAATCTGACACAGCGACTATTTATTTATCAACTAATTAATTAATAAATAATAAACACTTTTCATCAATAACAATATATATATAAAATATATATCAGATTATAATTCACCAATATAATTAAAAGCTAAAAAAATTTTTTTAATAAAAAATGCAACAATCCCACCCGAGTAAAACAATAAATTTCTAATGTACGCCAACATATCAACACCTCTCCTCCAAATCATTTATTTTCTTTTATAAGATAAAACCAATAATTTATGTATAAACACCCTGTCGCGTTTAAAAAAAGGGGCAAAAAAAAAGATTCATCTTCAGTGCTCGATTGGTTTTATTACCACTAATTTAACCTTGATAAAGACCTCTATATTTAATATCTATACACATTTTTTTCTCCTTTAGCATCCTCGCGTATTTTTTTTTTTACATTTTCCACAACTCGGTGAGCTTTTCTTCGCGATAATTTTTTTTCTATACATACTCTCTTTCCACCCGAGCTAATAATAGAATAAATAATATCGATTTTATCATTTCTTTGTAAAAATATATATACGCAAGCTAGAAAAAAAAAGTAAAATGGGATGAGATTTGTGAAATATACGTGCATCTGAGAGAATATTTTATTATAATATTTGAAATGTGTCCTTAATTTATATATGTATTGTCGAGAGAAATGAAAAATTGTTATAATTGTATAAGAGTTACGACTTGGTAAGTAATTGAATATAATATATCAAATATTATAATATTGATAATATTAATTAAATAATAATAATATTGAATGCATTATGTTAAAAAATAATTATTATTACTGTTACATACATTGATATACATTAAATCTATTATGTGTATTTAAATTTTTAATTTTAATAACTTACAATGTACGTTACTATAATATCGTGATTATGTCTTTAATTAATTAAAATATAATCAATTTTATTTATATAATTAATAATTATTAAAGAAAATCTTTTAGACTATATACACTCCCGTCAATACCTATCACAAAGAGGACATAATTAAATGAAATCACATACAAGATATAAATGACACTGCGTTACAGCCCTAAAAATCCAGCACAAAGTACAAAAAAAAATATATATAATGCATATGTACCTATTAAAAGGCGACGAGGGTGCCGATTTGTGCGCGGGCGAAGCGAGCGGTGCCAACTCGACCGGCATTTTTTCTTCGTTAAATAATATACTTTTCCCTTTTTATAATTAAATATATATATATATATATATATATATTATATCCCGCACGTATATACTTATGTATTACGTGTACATTAAAAAATCACGCACACACACACACACACTCGATATGTGGAATAATAATCAATATATCGGAGATATACACTATGTCGTTGAGGTACGCGTATCCGCGACGCACTAACTCGAGCCGACAGTTTCACCAAGCTTTTATAAGCTTCTCTCGTGCCCGTGTGCGACGCCATGGTGGTAAAAGAAAAAAATACACACGAACGGTGATGGAAGGGGAAGGACTGCGCGGTGAGCACTCGGAGAACGCGTGCACGCAAGCGCATGTGTATATATATATATATAATACATAGTGTTGTTTGCGCGAGAGACGCGCAGAGAGTCAGAGATAATGTCGAATTTGAGGATAGAATATATATATATATACGGCAGTCAGCTGTTTCACTGTATATATTTTATCTGCGTATATTTTAGATGGGATCGATGTGATTATTATATGTACATTTATATACATGTATATGTATATAGGTGTTATTTAATCGTTGCGTAGGTTCATTATGTTATGCTGTACATTTTTTTTTATAACAATGATTTTTGGATTTTTAATTTTATGTACTTTTGTTTTGATTTAATTTGTTTCAGTTTGGTTAATTTTGATAGTTTTTTTTAATTTTAGTTTTAATTTCGCCTTTGTTTCAATTTCTTTTAGTTCGGTTTTTGTATTATTACGGTTATTGGGTTATAGTTTATTTTTGGTTTAAGGCGTTTTTGAGGATTTTTTTTATTTAACATTGGTTTTAATTTATTTTAGGTTTTATTGCAATGTATAATTATTATTAGTTTGGTTTGTTAAATTTTTTAGGCTTATTTTAAGTAGACATTAGTTTTAGATTTTTTACTGCGAAAATGATTATATTGTATTGATTCAATTCATTTAGGTTTATTCAATTGTTCAATTATAAGCTGGTTACTTGGAGAATAAATAAATTATAAGATTATTAAATTTTAGGCTTTTATTTCAGCTAACGATTTGATTTAATTAATCTACGTTTCATTTATGTAATTATTAATATTGGGGTGAATTTATTATCATTTTCTTTTATAATTAATCTTTAGGTTTAATTCATTAACGATTTGAAACAACAAAAATAAAAAAAAAATTAACTATTTGATTTTTCTTTCTGAAATTAATTTTTAGGTTCAAGTACAATTTTAAGTTTTTAATAAATAACTATTTAATTTTTATTAATTTTTTTTTAATATGAAGATTATTCTTTAATTTTTTGAATTCGTGATTACGTTTTAATTTATAGTAGGAGTTATCTCCGATTCGTAAATATATTTATTTGTTTATGGTGTAAATTTTTATGTTTTATTACACGGACTATTTCAAAACAACAAGATGATTAAATAAGAAACAAAAACAATAATTATTTAATAATCTTTATGAAATCGAAGTAATCACACTTTGACATATATCGAATATTTTTTGTAAATCATTCGAAAAACTATACAAATAGTAAATAAAAAAAGAAACTACATTATCATACATATTAACTGTGTATGTGTATGAAAAGTAATCGTTGAAATTTCGAATAAATTAAAAATTTTAAGATTATTCACGACATTTTAGCTATAACAATTTATACATATTTTTAAAATGATTATTATTAGCGTAAGCTTCAGATTAATGAAAAAAAGGAAACTATGTATTAAAAAAAAAAGTATATCCCTTACACTCGCAAAAAAACTATCCTTGAAATCCCACGTACGCTTACGTATATTACACCCAAAAGGGCAACCCCATAAAAAAAATTGCGTTTTCACTGAAAACGCAAGTTGAATGAGGCAGAATAAGAAAAATAAGAAAAAACGAGATCGTGTCCAAAGAGATTCACCGCAGAATCCAGTTTCACCTTGACACTTTGATCGTTCAAGGCAAAAGTTGTTGGGTCGACTTAACAGCTGATCGACAACCTATACGTCAACGCGTATATATAGGCTAATGAAATATTTACGTTTTTATTAATATTTTTTGAGAGAATTCATTTTTTCTGTATATCTTCTATATATATATATGCATGTTTACGTTTTCTATGTACAATCGTGAATTATTTATGACTCACGTATTTTACGTTGTAAACAACGTTTATATAGATATATGCGACGTTTTCCTATTTCATTTTTTTATTGCTTCGATCGATTAGGTTCGATACGCGAATTTTCGTAAACACGAGTATATTAATTGTACAATAGAAAATAAAAAAAATGTGTATAGTTAATAATTATTAAATTATAATACGCCTTTCACGTCAAAAATTTCTCTATAAATATACATTGACAATAATTTTTTAACAATGAAAAAAAGGACGATAAATTTTCCGAAATATATTCTCTACATACATCGAAAAACCAACGTTTCATATAATTATTACCAATCATCCCACAAGTAAAAAAAAACAAAGCTTCGTCTGTTCGTAAATAAGTTGTATAATATAGTGTCACGTGTGTTAAGAGAGAGAACCTCCCGTTTATTATCCACGCATCGAGACGCTGTGCAGACGTCGAAAAAAAAATTGTTGGATAAGAAAAAAAAAAATAGGTAGATTTTACGAAAATTGCACGTTTGTACTGCGTGCAAATATTTGAGGATTTAGGTGATTGTTTAGTGAGGAAAGTATGTCGTAAATTAAATTTTTTTAGAATTTGTTTACTTAGTTCTTTGATTATTTAATTAGTTTCTTTTATTAAAAAATTATGTATTATTAATTGATTCATATGTTTTATTAATTAATTATTTAATTATATTTTTATTAATAAATTAGTTATTTTTTGTTATTAAAAATTTATTTATTAATTTATTTATTTGTTTTGTTAAATATGTAATTTTTAGGTTGTTTATTAAATTTATTATATATATATAATTTTTCTAGTTACTTATGTATTTTTATCTTTAATTTATTGTTTAGTTATATTTGTTTTTTTTTATTAATTATTTTATTATTTTTTTAGTTATTTATTTATTTACACTTACTCATATAACATAAAACGCATACAATACTATTTTATTTTGTTAACTAATAAAATTTATAAATTTTTTCCGTTTTTGAATGACGATCATCGTTTCAATTTAATGAAATTGATCGTGTTTACGCGTGTAGAATTTTTAGATTCTATAAAACTCGTTGCTCAGTTTCGATCTGTCCGGCTGATCTCAGATATAGAATTAACGTTATCATTTATATATAACAAAACAAGATAAAATTCTTTTTTTTACATTTATGTAATAATATATAGATAAATAGATTTACTATTGTTATAAATATATATGAAAAAAAGTGGCGAAATAATGGTGTATTCATCAATTTTTTGAATGATAAAAAATTATAGTTACAATTTAAATAAATAATTAACCATGATTCTTATACATTTTTAGTTAATTGTTAAATCAAAAAAAAATTTTAAATTAAAAAAGTTTTTTCTGTATTTTTAATTATTTAATAATCTACTATGCATTTAATTTAAATAAAAATGACAAAAACACTTAACAAAGATCGCCTGCAACACTAAAAAGAAAAACTGAAATTTTCATAACATTCCGTCATATTCTATAAATAACGCCGATTGACAATCATTGACATTTGACGTGCGTCGATGCGGCAATTACTCGAAATATATATATATAAATGTCATAATGTATATGCACCAGATGCATTTTTAAAACGATATGTACTTACGCCAATTAAAATTCATTATTACATCGATAGCCGATATCAGAAATATGTAAATTGATTATGGGAAAAGAAAAATGTGAGTAAAAAAAAAGAAGAATCTCGTACACGATATATCATAATTGTAAATTGATAATATATATACGGAGGCTCGTCTCACGAGAAAACGAAGTTGCTTGGGTATAATCTCCGTTTTATATTTCGTAATCCAGTTCGTTCGAATTATATACATTTTTGTAGATATAGATTATTCGACCGTTTAATTTAGTCTAATCGATCGATAAATATGCGAGTATAATTGTAATTGATAATTGATTTGTTGTTGAATTAAAAATATTATCACGGATATTAGAAACGATTAATTAATAATATATTTTATTTTAAATGGATTAATGAATTAATGGTTACGTATATTTAACCATGATTGTTAATTATTTGTTTACCGTTATGTATTTAATTCGATTTAAAATTGCTTATTTGTAATTTATTAATTTTATTAAAAAATTATGTATTATTAATTTTTGTTTTATTAATTTATAATTTTATTAATAAATTAGTTATTGTGTTATGAAAAATTTTTAATTATAATTTATTATGTTTAATAAATAATTATGCTATTATATAATTATTATTAGTTATAATTTATTAGTATGTATTTTATCTTTAATTTATTGTTTAGTTATACCTTGTTTTTTTTTTATTAATTATTTTATTATTTTTTTAGTTATTTATTTATTTACACTTACTCATATAACATAAAACGCATACAATACTATTTTATTTTGTTAACTAATAAAATTTATAAATTTTTTCCGTTTTTGAATGACGATCATCGTTTCAATTTAATGAAATTGATCGTGTTTACGCGTGTAGAATTTTTAGATTCTATAAAACTCGTTGCTCAGTTTCGATCTGTCCGGCTGATCTCAGATATAGAATTAACGTTATCATTTATATATAACAAAACAAGATAAAATTCTTTTTTTTACATTTATGTAATAATATATAGATAAATAGATTTACTATTGTTATAAATATATATGAAAAAGTGGCGAAATAATGGTGTATTCATCAATTTTTTGAATGATAAAAAATTATAGTTACAATTTAAATAAATAATTAACCATGATTCTTATACATTTTTAGTTAATTGTTAAATCAAAAAAAATTTTAAATTAAAAAAGTTTTTTTCTGTATTTTTAATTATTTAATAATCTACTATGCATTTAATTTAAATAAAAATGACAAAAACACTTAACAAAGATCGCCTGCAACACTAAAAAGAAAAACTGAAATTTTCATAACATTCCGTCATATTCTATAAATAACGCCGATTGACAATCATTGACATTTGACGTGCGTCGATGCGGCAATTACTCGAAATATATATATATATAAATGTCATAATGTATATGCACCAGATGCATTTTTAAAACGATATGTACTTACGCCAATTAAAATTCATTATTACATCGATAGCCGATATCAGAAATATGTAAATTGATTATGGGAAAAGAAAAATGTGAGTAAAAAAAAAAGAAGAATCTCGTACACGATATATCATAATTGTAAATTGATAATATATATACGGAGGCTCGTCTCACGAGAAAACGAAGTTGCTTGGGTATAATCTCCGTTTTATATTTCGTAATCCAGTTCGTTCGAATTATATACATTTTTGTAGATATAGATTATTCGACCGTTTAATTTAGTCTAATCGATCGATAAATATGCGAGTATAATTGTAATTGATAATTGATTTGTTGTTGAATTAAAAATATTATCACGGATATTAGAAACGATTAATTAATAATATATTTTTATTTTAAATGGATTAATGAATTAATGGTTACGTATATTTAACCATGATTGTTAATTATTTGTTTACCGTTATTTATTTAACTTCGATTTCAATTGCTTAATCTTTGTAATTGTTATAATTATTATTACCATATTTTTATTTTTCTATTAATTGCTTCGTTGTTGTTACTTATTTATAATTTTCATTTAATTGAAATCGTCAATTATCAAATGAAAAATTAAGTTTTAATGACAAAATATTCAAAATCACCCAAATCTTAGGATAAAATTAATTGCTATGCTAAAAATATATACAATTATTATTAGTTATAATTATTTATTTAGTGATAATGCATGTTAAATAATTAATAGTAAATATTAGAATTTTTTGACAGTCACTATTAATTAATTATGCAATTAATTAATAAAGACTGTCAAAGATTATTAATATTTATTTATTGATTGTGTAGTTAATTAATAATCGATTAATTAAAAAAATAATCGACGGTTAAAATATTTACTTCTTTTTTCAATCGGAAATTCGATCAAATAAATAAATAATTCTTATTCGGGTTCCTGATGCACAATCTTGTAAAATTCGTGAATAAATTAGCGTTTCGAAACGAAGTAGGCACCGGGCTGTCTCCCGTGCCCGCGTGAAATCCAATTCCGCATTCGTCATCCGATTCGTTGACGCAATCGCAACGGTAAATCGTCATCGAAACTTACTTCTTGATTCCCATCCGGTTTTACTGTGTGTGTGTGTGTGTGTGGGGATTTAAATCCTTTTTTTTTTAACGATAATCGTGTTGTATATACATACAATTTTACTTTTCGTACAAAAATTTAATTTTTAAATAATATTTTATAATTAAACAATTTTATTGATTATTAACTATTATATTATTTATTTTTATAATATTTATTAAATTAATTTATTATAATTTGAAAAATATTGAACAGACGAAAGTCGGCTTGTAGACTGATTAAATTATGTATAGAAATTAAAAGTCTGTAAAGTATTAATCGTTTTCGTTCCGGTTTTTTTTTTAATGAAAATGAATTTAATCTGGGTTAAAGGTGTTGTTTGTTTTGGTGTGTCTGTGAGCACATAGAAATCATATGGTTTTCATTTAAATGGATTATTGATGAACGTCGCCTAGTTTACATTGAGAGAACGAGATAAGAGTGTATATGTGTGTCATGAAAATATCGTAATTTATGTTAATATTTGTATATATATATATATCCGTCTTCCTACATATTATTGAGTTTAATGATGGCGAACGTTTGTATATGTATATATGCGAGTGGTTTAATGTATATATGTATATACGTGTAAGATAAGACACGAATTTGGTTGGAAATGAAGCTGGGAATTATGTGTGTCAAGGTTACGTCTATATAATATAGGTGTAAATATCGGATATATCGATGTGTTGTTTTCGTTTTTCTTTTTTCAAGTTTTTAAACGTAAGACGTACACGTGGAGATTGTAAGAAAATTTACCGTGGTGTACTTTTTTATATGAAAAAAGGTCCTGCTCTGGGAAATTCAATTTTGGTTCGGAAAAATCCTTATAAATCGGATTTAATTCTTATTGACCCTTAACGATCGACAATTTATTATGTACCAGTAAAGAAAAGAGGGTTTCGATTATTACGAAGAAGAAAGTTGAAACAAAATTTGTATACTTTTCAATTGTATTAAAGAGTTAATTATATCACTTTGTTTACTCTAACAAAATTTACATTTTTATTGATAAATAATCCTCTCGATACATAAAAAATAATTTAGACTTTTATGCTTCTCATTTTAAAACGCAAGAATTTAATAGAAAAATATTAGAATAATATTAGAATAAAAAAAATTTAGAATGAAAAACCATTTCCAATTACTACACTTACTTACAAATCTTTAAATTTCCAATCTTTTCACTCTTCCTTAATTTTCTATCTTTTTACATCATATAGATTATTATACATTACTTTATATATTACAAATAAATATTTACTGCATAATTAACGATATATCAAATTACATACACATATTATCATTAAATACTATTAATATTTCAAAACGAAAAAAAAAGTCTTACCGACGACATCCGGTCATAATCGACGACGATGTATAAAATATATACGTGTGAAAAAGTACGGTATACAATAATAATACAGAAATATTCTCTCAGGCTCGCGAACGGTCCGATATTGTTAACTTCTATAGAGCGTCTTAGTCTTTATGTAGATCGCGGACAAAGCAAACTCAACTTTTATATTTTTAGCTCTCCGAAAAGTGAGAGAATCTTTGCGGTCTTGTATACGATATACTCGTGTTTTAACGTATATACGCACCGTTTATACTTAAAACAGATAAAGAAAATGTCGATCTATATATATATCTAATGAAATTAAAAAACGTGCGCAACGTAATGAAAATTTTTAAAGTATTCGATTTAAATTAATTAATAAATTAACGCTAAACTGCAGTCGATCAAAATTTTCCGAAAAATAAAAGGTATATATCAGCTCGGTTGAAAGTTATATGCGTAGAAATAGCATAGCGGATGAAAAACACGTTCGTTACGATCACGAGGTATACTTGTAATACTGCACGAGTGTGTATATATAAGAAAAGAAAACAAATAAATCTATCGTCCATCGTAGAGATATAACAATCTTGTACATCATCTTCTCTTTATATAATCCTTTTCCTGTTTTTCCAAAAAAAAGTGTAGAGAGACGAAAATTGAGAAAACAAAGCAGTAAAGTTTTTCCGTACACGGTCGATTCATATATACATATGCGACGCATTAAAAGGTGATGTTTACCCATGTGGACATGTATGTGTATGTGTGGTGTGTTGAACACTTATGTTTACAACGACGATAAAGGTGTGTAACGTTCGTGTGTCAATACGTCTAAAAACATTATACACACGTGTATCACACGATGGCGAACAAAAATTGTAAAAAATAAGAAAAATCCAAGGTATATATACGCACACACAAAAGCAAATGACAAGGAGGATGAAAGTTACGAAAAAAATATATGTGGAAAATAATATGTTAAGTTTTTTTTTTATTAATGCAGTTAAACCTCTTACATGAAATTATTTGCTTAAACACACACACACGGAATAATGCACGTGTGAGGAAAAGCTCGCTGGAGTACACAAATTGAAAAACGAAAAAAAAGTCTTACCGACGACATCCGGTCATAATCGACGACGATGTATAAAATATATACGTGTGAAAAAGTACGGTATACAATAATAATACAGAAATATTCTCTCAGGCTCGCGAACGGTCCGATATTGTTAACTTCTATAGAGCGTCTTAGTCTTTATGTAGATCGCGGACAAAGCAAACTCAACTTTTATATTTTTAGCTCTCCGAAAAGTGAGAGAATCTTTGCGGTCTTGTATACGATATACTCGTGTTTTAACGTATATACGCATCGTTTATACTTAAAACAGATAAAGAAAATGACGATCTATATATACCTAATGAAATTAAAAAACGTGCGCAACGTAATGAAAATGTTTAAAGTATTCGATTTAAATTAATTAATAAATTAACGCTAAACTGCAGTCGATCAAAATTTTCCGAAAAATAAAAGGTATATATCAGCTCGGTTGAAAGTTATATGCGTAGAAATAGCATAGCGGATGAAAAACACGTTCGTTACGATCACGAGGTATACTTGTAATACTGCACGAGTGTGTATATATAAGAAAAGAAAACAAATAAATCTATCGTCCATCGTAGAGATATAACAATCTTGTACATCATCTTCTCTTTATATAATCCTTTTCCTGTTTTTCCAAAAAAAAGTGTAGAGAGACGAAAATTGAGAAAACAAAGCAGTAAAGTTTTTCCGTACACGGTCGATTCATATATACATATGCGACGCATTAAAAGGTGATGTTTACCCATGTGGACATGTATGTGTATGTGTGGGTGTGTTGAACACTTATGTTTACAACGACGATAAAGGTGTGTAACGTTCGTGTGTCAATACGTCTAAAAACATTATACACACGTGTATCACACGATGGCGAACAAAAATTGTAAAAAATAAGAAAAATCCAAGGTATATATACGCACACACAAAAGCAAATGACAAGGAGGATGAAAGTTACGAAAAAAATATATGTGGAAAATAATATGTTAAGTTTTTTTTTTATTAATGCAGTTAAACCTCTTACATGAAATTATTTGCTTAAACACACACACACACGGAATAATGCACGTGTGAGGAAAAGCTCGCTGGAGTACACAAATTGAAAAACGAAACAAAAAATAATAAACCAAATGCGAAAAGTTAAAAATAATAAATATACTTACATTGAAAGATACAAATTTAGTCAGGTGTCGATTTCTACGATAAACGTACTTAAAACATAAATTATAAATGTTACAGCTACATAGAGCTGTTGAAAGATACTTTCCCCCCTAGCTATGACTAAACTTAAGGTAATTATAATATTACTCTTGGAAGCAAATGTTATTTTTTAAAGAAATGTGAAATACGTCTCATATTCAATGAATCTATATCTGCCGTAATGCTACATGCAACGTATTTCACATTTCTTTAAAAAAATAACATTTACTGCCAAGAGTAATATACAATTACCTTAATTTTAGTTATAGCTAGGGGGGAAAGTATCTTTCAACAGCTCTATGTAGCTGTAAAATTTAATTATGTTTTAAGTACGTTTATCGTAGAAATCGACACTGACTACAGCGCCATTCGAAACCGAGAGATCGAGCGGCTTTTGATGGAGGCTATAGCTCCGACATCCCCTTAAAGGAAAACGCAAAAATATTAAAAAATTAAAATTGGAGATTTGGGGACAGCGCGTAAGTTGAAAAAATCGAAATCTAAACAATCCAATAATAAAAAACATAAAACCTAAAATTTATTTATCTATTTATTTAACCAAAAGAAATATACATTGACCTCTTTGACAGAGGTAAACACAGCTACCTGTTTATGAGACTAGTTACATCTAAATACAAACTTAAAATTAAAATCTTAACGGAAAATAAATCATATGCTTTATTAAATAATCATCATCATGTCGATCTTTGCAATTCAAAAAGAAAATTAAATTTGAGAAAATTATAGAAAAACTTTTATAGTATATATTGTTTTTTTTATTGTATTTTGCCCTAGTATAAATCTGACCATGAATGTAACGTTTTTAAGCCAAAAAATAGCCAAGTGTCATAAAATGCTGAATAAATGCCCAATAAATGTCAAAATTAGAGTTTTATTTACCTTCAAATGTTAAATTTCTACTAGGATGTTACTTTATATGAAATAAAATAACAAATACAATAAAAAAAACAATATACATAATAACAATTTGTATATAATAATAATATAAAAAATAAACTTTTGACTAGAGTTAAAAAATCATAAATTCTATAAATTACGTAAATTACAAAACAAATATAAAAGTACAAAAATTAAAAAAAAAAAATAAAGTTCAGTACTTCTGTGCGTGCGTACAATACAAATAATTAAATAAAGAAAATATTTTGCAGGGAATATCGAAGCGTTGTTACCCATATATACATATATCGCCTACATCCGATTAAACTGTCAAACGAGATTTCTTATAAAGATATAAATACACTTGTATTTAGAGAGAGAGAGAGAGAGAGAGAGAGAGAGAGAAGGTACTTACAAAGAGATACACAAACACACGCGTCACTTCGACCACCGAAAATGTATAATAATTAATTTTTACTTATAATTTTTAGCATCTATGTGCATATATGAACCACTTAGCGTTTCGATCGCACACATATATATAAATATATATACATATGTGCGCCTCTGTGACATAATTATCCAAAGCCGCGTCTATTTTAAAATAGAAGTACACCTGCGTGGTTCCATATAACCCGACTTTTCTATCTCGTTTAAAGAACATTCTCAATGTCTTACTATACTTTAATTTTCATTAATCTCGATTTAAAACGAAAAAAAAATAACATTTACTGCCAAGAGTAATATACAATTACCTTAATTTTAGTATAGTAGGGGGAAAGTATTTCAACAGCTCTATGTAGCTGTAAAATTTAATTTATGTTTAAGTACGTTTATCGTAGAAATCGACCTGACTACAGCGCCATTCGAAACCGAGAGATCGAGCGGCTTTTGATGGAGGCTATAGCTCCGACATCCCCTTAAAGGAAAACGCAAAAATATTAAAAAATTAAAATTTGGGGACAGCGCGTAAGTTGAAAAATCGAAATCTAGACAATCCAATAATAAAAAACATAAAACCTAAAATTTATTTATCTATTTATTTAACCAAAAGAAATATACATTGACCTCTTTGACAGAGGTAAACACAGCTACCTGTTTATGAGACTAGTTACATCTAAATACAAACTTAAAATTAAAATCTTAACGGAAAATAAATCATATGCTTTATTAAATAATCATCATCATGTCGATCTTTGCAATTCAAAAAGAAAATTAAATTTGAGAAAATTATAGAAAAACTTTTATAGTATATATTGTTTTTTTTATTGTATTTTGCCCTAGTATAAATCTGACCATGAATGTAACGTTTTTTAAGCCAAAAAATAGCCAAGTGTCATAAAATGCTGAATAAATGCCCAATAAATGTCAAAATTAGAGTTTTATTTAACCTTCAAATGTTAAATTTCTACTAGGATGTTACTTTATATGAAATAAAATAACAAAATACAATAAAAAAAACAATATACATAATAACAATTTGTATATAATAATAATATAAAAAATAAACTTTTGACTAGAGTTAAAAAATCATAAATTCTATAAATTACGTAAATTACAAAACAAATATAAAAGTACAAAAAATTAAAAAAAAAAAATAAAGTTCAGTACTTCTGTGCGTGCGTACAATACAAATATAATTAAATAAAGAAAATATTTTGCAGGGAATATCGAAGCGTTGTTACCCATATATACATATATCGCCTACATCCGATTAAACTGTCAAACGAGATTTCTTATAAAGATATAAATACACTTGTATTTAGAGAGAGAGAGAGAGAGAGAGAGAGAGAAGGTACTTACAAAGAGATACACAAACACACGCGTCACTTCGACCACCGAAAATGTATAATAATTAATTTTTACTTATAATTTTTAGCATCTATGTGCATATATGAACCACTTAGCGTTTCGATCGCACACATATATATAAATATATATATACATATGTGCGCCTCTGTGACATAATTATCCAAAGCCGCGTCTATTTTAAAATAGAAGTACACCTGCGTGGTTCCATATAACCCGACTTTTCTATCTCGTTTAAAGAACATTCTCAATGTCTTACTATACTTTAATTTTCATTAATCTCGATTTAAAACGAAAAAAAAATAATTTTTTTTCAACTGTCAGTATATATACACTCAAATAAGTGCAGTATACGTAAGATATATACAAAAAAAGAGGTATACATATTTTATTCCCACGTATATATGATTAACCGATTTATTTTCGTATATTACATACACAATAAAATTCCTGGCGAGTGCACGAAAAAAAGGCGCATCGCATATTCGTATGTATAGAGATCAACGAACTCTATCGATTTAAAGTTATAAGGCCGTGTCGGCGATATTCCTCTCTCTCTCTCTCTCATTTCTTCCTTTCTCCTTTTTTAATTTAAGTGCAACACTCGCCCGTATTAATTATTATTGATTATATACTTCAAATATGTACGTTCCAAATCTCTGTATAGATGTGTATTTTGTGCGATCAGCTGTTCGATATAAACAAAACGCGAACGCCGTTGTTTTTGATATATCCAATATTTATATTCATCTTATAACAATCCTTAAAAAATATAATTACGACGTGTCCTTTTAGACAGTCATCATGTAAACAAAGAATGTAATATATGCATTTTTTTATATATATATTCGCTAGCGAAATCGTAACGCTCGAATGTGCAAGGAAGAGAGAGAGAGAGAGAGAGAGAGAGAGAGATGGGGTTGCGCGCGCAGAGAGAGGAGGTCGAGCACGCGGTAGCCTGCTGATGTGCACGTGATTCCGGCGTGCCGTGACATCGACCGCCTTTCCCCACTCCTCTCTCGCTCCTTTTTTTTTTTACTCGAGCGTTTGTGTGTATACTAAGTCCCTCTCTCTCTCTCTCTCTTTGGTTTTCGCGAGAGCTGACTCATATATATATATGTGTAACGAATGCAAACACCTGCAAAAAACAGAAAGAGTTAGAGATTTTCTCTTCTGATGTGTGATATCGCGGGAGGGAGAGATGCGAAACGCTGATAACGCAATGAAAAATAAGGAATTTTGTTTTGTTGTTAGGATGCGAGAGCATGATTAAGAGGGCTGAAAAAGAAATAATGAGATAAACTATGTGTGTATGTGTGTATCTCGAAACGTTTGTAGGGCACGCGGTTTCGGTTCGACAAAAATAATACTACTTATACGCTGTAAAAAAAAAAGTTTCGTAGATTCCAAAAAAAAAATTGTTCTTTAAGTTAAGCAAATAATTTACTAACAATATATCCCAAGTAAATATATACTTCCATCAAAATAATAAATTTATTTAAAATAAATAAATATTTAGTAAATTAGTTTTGATTATTACTCATGTGCATTTTATTACTGTCGTTATCGTTATGCAAATGATGCAGTTGTATTAGACGTATATGGCTAAAAATATTTGTAAATACGCGTTGATTCAAATGTTGTTATATATACTAACGCTTGTTTTTTTTAAAAAATTTCAGAATTTTAGTTTGTATTTTTTCTTTAAGAAACTTCAGTGTTTTACGTCTGACCACTAATGCATGATACTACTGATCCACATAAGTATATATATATTCGTTTCGGATCTGCAGAGTTTTATATGTATTTACGCTCTAAATACAAACGTGTGAGGATTCAAATGATTGAAATATTTATGTTTTTCAATTTTAGTGATAAGAGTAAAATAGAGGTTTAGAGACTTTCGGATTTAAATTAGGTTAGGATTTATTTATTTATCGTTTAGTAAATTATTTATTTGTTTATTTATTTAATTATTTAACTATTTAGTTGTTTATTACGGAGTTTTTGACTATTTTACAATATATCGATATTTACATATAAGGTTGCTCAATATTTTAATTATATTTTTTTATTTTATTTATTTATTTACTTATGTATAAAATTCAAAGATCTTAATTTCCTTAGATATTAATCGCGAGACAAAAATAAAATAATAACAAATTAACAATAAGAAATAAATATATACATTATCAATTTTTGAGGAGTGTAAAACAGTTTCTAATAATTTATCACATAATTTTAAATACTTTTGAGATAAATTTAGATAATAATTACATTTTTCAACTATTATACAAAGAGCAATAGTGAATACGAAGTGAATACGAAGAGTAATCTGATTATTTAATAGAAACATTTATATTCACTCCATGTTAAGAGAGTCATAAAAATTATGTATAAATTTTGTAATAAACAATCCGTAAATGTTACAAAACATGATATTAATTGTTTCTAAATATATCTTTTATCGATGTCCGATACAATAATTTCAAACTGTATAAAAAAATTCGGTTAATCGACCGAAAAGTATATGTGTGTATATATTTAACGAATCACTTTAACAATTCAATTCCTACAGTTTGAAAAATTATAAAAATTTCAATAAAAAAAAGTGTAAAATCCTTACAAAATTTATCTCACACAGATATCCGAAACGGGACGCTAAATAAAAAAGTATCGTGAATGTTTCAAATTACACACTTCCAAAATCTTTCGAAAAAAAAACTACACAGCAATCACCAGTGAAATCGTCCTTTACAAACGAAATACCTTTACATGCTTTTTTTTTTAGAAAGCCAAGCTAATTTTCTTTTTTTCCCACAAAACATATACTTTTTTATGCGCTAATAATCCCCCTAGTAGAAATGATAATATTTAAAATGTGCTGGTTCGGTAGAAACAACGTAAGAAAAGTAGGTAGGACATGGGTAGGATGAAACGTTTTTTCTCGTTGTTTTCACGCATTTAATGGAATGGAAATAACCTCTAAATTTGTTTAACAGCAGTTTCTCGGTTCAATTGGACTCTAATCTCTGCAAATATTCTTTTATTCTATTGCTTTTCTACATTTATACACGAATTTCGATCATTTTCTAGCAAATAATTCCTCATTTCCGAGATATTTTGAGTTTTACTAATTTTTTCAAAATTTCACCAAAAGCATTATTAATGCGTCTTTCATAGCCCGGAACGAGTCACTAATCTTACCAAGCGAAAACTATTTTTTATGCTCGAAAATGCCTTGTTCAGGCGTAACATTTCTAGAAACAATTGAAGCCAAAGCATTTAATGCGCCAAAACAACGAGAAAAATCGTTTCCTAAATGCCTGAAAACTGATTCCATTTTTCACGCATTTCAATGCAAACAACCTATTTACTACCTCGAAAATCTTTTCGATTTCTACTAGGGGCCTCTCGTGGCTTTAAACCTTCGAAATAAATAAATGATCCACGTATACAAAAATCGATAATTGTTAAAAAAACACTGAAATATTTATTTAAAAAAACATTTATAAAAAAATCGTCAGTCTAAGGTATAGAAATAAAGATATATGAAGAGGTATACAATGCGATTCTTGCGATATTTTAACTATAGTTATTATAAACCGCGCGTCCAAGACAAGTAAACCGTGTTCAAGTATAGAAACGACCGAGTGTACTAAATCCCTCGAAATCTTTAAGTATAAATGTGAATTTACGTAATCTATGCATTATTTTTAAGTACGCTAAAAGCTATATATTTTTAACCGGAACCTTTTTTACCCTGATTTTAATATTATGAAAAATATGTATATATACCTTTAATCTATTAATACTAGGTGTTACTCAAATAATATTTCTATATAATTTGTCATAAAAAATAAATATATTTCATTTATTTTCTAATATTAAACTACTTATTTATTTATTAATCAGAAATACATATGTTTTAATATATTTTTTAAATATTAAATATTTAATTGAAATCAAAATTATATATACCTACGCACAATATTTCTATTATAATTTCTTAAAATTACATTATATTTCCAAAATGTATGCGTATATGTATATAATCCGCTTTTTAACATAATAATAAGCAAAAACGGCGTTAGAGAAAAAAACGAGAGATAATGAATAATAAACGCATACGAAGTCTAATACGATGAAATTGAAATATAAATATGCCATTTTCCGAATTTGAAATCCATAGACTGTAGTCGAGGTAAACAGTCTGAGTCATCGGGTAGTCAGACGAATGATAAAAAGTGATAATATTACGCGTGAACAATGAATAGACCGTGTCGAAACTTTTTTTTCTCTCATCATACATAAAAATATGAATACTTTATAGAAAATTTTAATTTTTCGTTTATCAATTGGACAATGTTCGAGTAATTTTTGCTATGATACGAGGAAAAAACAATATATATTTTATTGTACGAATATTTGAATTGATTACGTTTGTTTGTTTAAGGAATGTATTTAAGAGTTAGAATTTGTGATGATCTGGTTGATGAATAGGACGTGTTCATTCAATTTCGATGGGGGTGTAATAATTGTTTCTAACGTATAAATATTCAAATTCATGAAACTAATAGTTGAATGCTCATATAAAGATTACTCTAATTTTTTAAATGGACTTAATTATATGAATTGATGTAGTCATTCAACAGAATGAAAAATCGATTTCCTTCGTTATAGGTTAATTATTTTAGAACACATTCTAACCTATAAATTATTTTGAGCCAACCAATCCAATAAATAAAGATGATGATAATTAATTGTAACTTACCGAAACATAGATAAACGTACGAAATAAAATCAGCTGATATTATCATGTTTCAGAGATTTATGACTCGATGCGCATTTTACGCTGGTGCGTAAAAAAATAGAGTAATTACGATAAATGATAATTAATTGAAATAGATTAACAAAAAATACGTGAAATTTATTTTAAGAGCCGGAAATTTGAATATTTTTATTTGACATTTTCGAAAGAGTATATTTTTTACGTTAATGCCATACTTATAACAACACGATTACGCGTAAAAAAATACAAACGAGAATAAAATTTATAGCACAGTAATTAATAATAAATAAATAATTAACTATACACACTTTAAAAGTCATCCATAAGAAAAAATTCAAGCGCGGGAAATTCGAATTTTTTTAATTTTTAACACTTTTCCTGCATAGAATAACAAAGTGTTCATCTCGTACAGAAAATAAGGTAAACTTCAAGAACGTCTCCGTATACATTATATCACGCTGTCCCAGACAATATGAATTTTTCAAAAGCATTTGCAATTCTTTATACCGATTAGTTTTTAAGAACACACACCAAACTGCAATGAATATTTTTTATTTTCATTTTTCCAACTCGTTGTATACGATTAGCCGGTTAGACGAGACGCTACGTAGGAATACATTAAATTTACGTAACGACGCATTTTCTCAATAATTGTGACATATATACGATCATCACATAATTATTTTACCGATCATCGCGTGTATACCCAAAATTTCGTGAAAAATCTGAAGAAAAAATATTGTATAAAAAAATCGATTAATCAATTAATTCGTCGTAGTATACGTATACGTAATAAAGCCGCTCCTTTAAAAAAAAAAGAAGGAAAAGAAAAAGAGTTTAATTAAACAATGAGTGTTGTACGCATATTAGTTACATACACGTGAATCTCAAGTGTAAACAACAAGTCGAATGATTCGTGTATATATGTGATGACGATGAGTCAAATCTATGATTCTATATATGTGTAATTTTTTTTTCAATGCAATAATCGCGTTTATTCAAGAACTGAAAATATGTATAAACGTTATATATACGGTTATATGTGTGAATCGAGCGGTTTCCGTCAACATGTCAAATTGATTTGATAAATATTAGTTTTTCGTTGAAGAATATTGATGACCGTTACGAAGAGATAATGGCGCTTTTTTTTTAATTGGTTGGAGATATAAATATATACTATTTAGGTTTCAAAAATAAAGTGGTGCAGATTTTAAGATGTTTTGAAAGAAAAAAATATGGTGTTATTGTAATCGATATTAGATGATTTTTAGATGCATTTGCGAGCTGCGATAAATTTGGTTTACTTTCTTCTGATTCTTCGGTGCGACGTAAGGCGATCTATCACTATATGACAAAACATTTGGGATGTTTACTTGAAATCTTTTTTTAAAGTTTTTTTTTTATTTTATCGTATTAAGGTAAAGTACCCAGTACCGGGACAAGCGAAAAATTGGCAGTAGTAGTGGGACACGTTGAATTTAATACTGTAAACGGTAAATAAAATATAGATATGAATGAATTCGGATTGTTTACTAGATAAACTAATGTATTTGTATAAAAAAGTGTTTGTTTAATTATAAATTAGCATAAACACAATATAAATTTTTTGAGGTTATGACGATCATGAATTTTGGTGTCGAATGGTGTCCCACTACTACCCCCTCACAGTTTCCATAATGCAGTACTGGGACACATTTGAAACTATTGTCCCAGTACTGCGTCCGTTCATGTCCCACTACTGCAACCTCTTTGAAGTAGGTCGTCCCACTACTGCGGATTTCTCACTGCTATTTACAACATACTTTTTTAATAAAAACATTTAGATAAACTACCGTTTTTTTGTAAAACATCAATAAAATAGACAATTAAATAACGATTAGATTACCAAGTTTTTAAATAGTTGTTTCTAATTGTTAAAACAGTGCTCATAGTATATTATGATTCTATATATGTGTAATTTTTTTTTCAATGCAATAATCGCGTTTATTCAAGAACTGAAAATATGTATAAACGTTATATATACGGTTATATGTGTGAATCGAGCGGTTTCCGTCAACATGTCAAATTGATTTGATAAATATTAGTTTTTCGTTGAAGAATATTGATGACCGTTACGAAGAGATAATGGCGCTTTTTTTTTAATTGGTTGGAGATATAAATATATACTATTTAGGTTTCAAAAATAAAGTGGTGCAGATTTTAAGATGTTTTGAAAGAAAAAAATATGGTGTTATTGTAATCGATATTAGATGATTTTTAGATGCATTTGCGAGCTGCGATAAATTTGGTTTACTTTCTTCTGATTCTTCGGTGCGACGTAAGGCGATCTATCACTATATGACAAAACATTTGGGATGTTTACTTGAAATCTTTTTTTAAAGTTTTTTTTTTTATTTTATCGTATTTAAGTATATTATAAGGAATATTAAAGTAATATTAGGAAATACATGAAAAAATGTCAGGTCTAATGTACTATTTGAATTCTTTTAAAAATATTTGGTGAGGTATAGTTGAAATGAAAGAATTTACAAAACCAATATTCTAAATTTCTACTAATTCAGGAAAATACAAGAAAAATACAAGAAACAAATATAGTTCTTGAAAAATATCTTAAAGTTACTTAAAAATTATCGTTGAACACCGCATTGATTTCTAATATATTTTGTGTCAAAAAATTATATTCCAACATACTTATTTTTTCAATACATTTACAAGCTCGGAATATTTTACACACACATTTTTTCAAGATGTTGTCAACTCGGAACATATTTTTAATTTTCTAGGAAATTTTAAAAATATTGTTCAGGTTATAAACTTGTCATTTTAAAAGAACTAGCGTTCTAAGATAAAAGTAAGCTGCTTTTTAATTAGAAATCATTAAAAATGACCATACATTCATCATAGTCGTGGAACTAAGTAAAATCGAAAAATGCAATCGTTATACAAACACTATTTTCTCCAAATAATTAATGATAACCAATAAAAATCGAGTTTTTCTCATTAACATATAAATAAGCATTCAATTCCAAAAACAAAAATCCATGTCTCTTTCTCATTTTTTTTCAAATTCCGAAAGAATACTAAAAAAAACCTCAATTTTCAACACCAACTATCCAAATTCGTTAAAAACTCAATGCAAACCCAAGCAATAACCGACACTCTCGATAAATACCTAAATATAGTCGTTTTATTTCTGCATTAAATCAAAAGAAAAACTTCTTTGAAACGAGAAATCGTTGATCGTTTCCTTAAAACGTATTCTCATGTTTCCGTTATTGGTATGTGATGTGTGCACCGAGAGCACGCGTGCGTGCAAAATGTACGCGCAAATAATCCTTGGCCCAGGTCGTTGACAGAAAAGCCGAGTTAGCCTGATGTGTGTGTGTGTGTGTGTGCATTTATACCGAGAACCAATGAAACTCGCAGACTTTTAGTCTTATTCGCTCCTTATTCGATCCTCTGTATATATATCGTCAACATTTTTATTTTTTCTTTTTTTTTCGGTAAAATTTATGTATGTTTTTGTTATAAAAATGCAAATTTTTTTTTAAATACATTTATTTTTTTGGTATAAACTGCGTTATTTAAATTTTAATAAATAAGATGAAAAATCAGCTGTTCGTCAGGTGACAAGTAAACTGAAAAGTTTCTGGATCTTTATATATAGGTATGTATATTAATTAAAATTTGTCTAAAAATCATATTTAGTCGTTTTTATTATTTATTTGAATTTTAAAGATTGATAATTAAGGTTAAAATTAAAATTTTTTTTAAATGCCAAATATGATGTGTTCTTATAGGTTGTGAAAAAAATTTATAGTTAAAATTGATAATTTTGAGGTTAGTGTAACCCATTTTATTCACAGACTTATATTTTAGCTAGATTTTGATACAATAACTAAAAA
The DNA here is from genome assembly GCA_026168455.1 of Theocolax elegans. NCBI lineage: Eukaryota > Metazoa > Arthropoda > Insecta > Hymenoptera > Cerocephalidae > Theocolax > Theocolax elegans. Next base: position 1,489,963 of record CM047426.1, on the reverse strand, counting down.
ACATTTCGTATAAATACTTTAATTTCTATAGTGTATAGAGATTTTACGTATACATTAAGTAATATTTTCGCGATGCAGATATTTCTAACTTACTTTTGAGAATAAATATCAGCTGTGAACGAGTTAATTTATTAAATATTCAAATTAGATCATTTTTTAGACAAAGTGTGCTATAAAAAAAGTCAATATTAAATTATTATTTTCCGATCCGTATAAGGAGACTAATGTTTTGGAAAAAAGAAGAATATATCCAAATTCTGTTAATTTTTAATCGATATTTTTCGGCAGCTTGATATACATACCGATCTTGTGAGGCTTAATTATAAATCGATAAATCATGTTTAACTTATAAGTCAAAACAAATTGAAAACCTGAAATGATAACGTAACTCTTCAGTATGGTAAAAATGCTATTAAGTGAAAAATAGTTACTTTAAAACTCTCTTATCTACCAACGTTTTAAATAAAAATATATGCCTATATAAATGAAAATTATTTCGATTTCTACATTGAATTAGCTGTATTAAAACGAGTTTATTTTAGATTTTTATTAAATAATCAATTAATTTATTATTTATTCATATATTTATACTTATTTATTTAATTATTTATTTAATCACTTATTTATTCATTTATTTATCTAATTATTTATAATTTAAAGAGTAAAAGTAAGTATTACCCTAATTAAAAAGTTTAATTAATATTCTATTATATATTTAAAATCAACGCAGCCTAAAAAATTAATATTTCAATCAACGATATCACCCAATGCGATTTCATAACATATACAACACTATATAGAAGGAAAAAAAATTGTTTGTGTAATTATCGATTTGCGGTCAATCGATCGAATGCTAATTGAAACACGCGCGTATATACACTAGACGAGTAGTAAATCTTTCTAAAACGTCATTTTGCATATAATATCAACCGATAATGATCTTCTTAGATCGTAATTATATTATTTCCCTTTTTATATTAAATATACGTATACGTCATAACAAACCATTAAATTATTATTTTTTTAATTCAATCACGATATTTCATAAATTTTATTATTTAAATTTATTACATTAAAAAATATATACATTATGGTTTTAAATAATAATTATCGTTTTTTTTATTGTCCAAGTATTATTAAATAACTACAAGAATAATAGTGGTATAATATTTATTTGAATAAATTATCATTATTATTATATTTATAATTTCTATATTACCATACCGTCACACTAAATCTGTAAAAAAAAATTAATTATAAACCCATACGTTATATTACAAAAAAAAATACAATAGAATTTTGACTTCCTCGCCGCTCGTTGAAACCAATTTAAAAAGAAAAATGCGTTGATAAACAAATCGAGCGAATTACGTCGAATCTAAATATTCACGAGGCTCGCGACTAATCTAAATTAAATTGAGTGTACTATAAATTTAATTAAAAAAAAAATAGTGGGGGACGAAACAAAGAATACGAAGCGGAAGAGAGACGAAAGCAGAAAGAGAATATACTTTTACAAACGAAACATTTTGTCAAAACTAAAAATAAGATATACATATAACGTTGGGTTGCACACGCGCGAGCGTAAAATTCTCCAGTCCGGCACCTGCACACGAGTCGACGAAAAGAAAAAAAAATAAGAGAAAGAAAGCATGCGCTCGACAGCGCTTTGTGCATCATCGTCAGCTGTACATCCACGTGTTCGTAGCGTGGTCGACCTCCATTTCTGTCCTTATGACTGTTATACAATTTTATTCTCCTTTTCCTTTTTTTTACAATTGATTAATCAATTACAATTTTAGTTAGGATTCGTAATAATTAAAATATTATTAATTGATATATAATTATAATAAATATGTAGGTAGTAATAATTTTAATAAATAATAAAATTGTTGTAATATTAATAAATAAATAATATAATAATGATAATTATTATTATTATTATTATGAATATTTATTAACAATCCCCTAATTATTAGTAATTTAAAATTTTTTAATTAATAATAGTTAACTTATTACCTCTATATAAATTACGATGTACGTATACACGGAGAAAAAATTGCTATAGTAAAAATTAAAATGTTGTTTATTACTATTTGAGAGACAAACTTAACTTGAAATAATAAAAATTACTATTTTGTTGTAGTAAATATTAATAAATATGTAGTAAATTGTTCGTATAACAAAATAGTAGTTTCTATCATTTTGTCAAGTATGTCTCACCATTACTAAACAACACTGTCATTTTTACTCCAAAATTTTTTTCTCCGTGTACTTGACTATTGTAATTTCAAATAATTGTTTAAATAAATAAAGTAATTATTAATACAAATTTACTTTGCTTTTCTCCATAGTATTGCATCCATATGGCTTTATGGCGTGTGGTGGAACATACAACAATGTTTATGTTGATATTGCGAAATCAATACAAAAAAAGATTCATCAGGATAATTTTCAAAGAGAACGAGTGTAATGACATGCTCTTAAACATTGAATATACTTTCGTTCTTAATTCCATTTTGTATTACTATCAAGACTGAAAGGACAAATTTTTAAACAGTAAAACAGGAAATAAATATCTAAATTGGCCAAAAATGAAGTAAACTTTATACCTATAATTGAATATAAAGCTTTTTCACACTCTTTCAAATGAGCTTAAAACACTAAATTTAAGCCAAAAAATATAAAAAATAAAATTACGGAGTACATGAGAAAAAATGATAATTTTATACAATTTTTGTTATTTTGTTAATTTATCAATATCTCTACTTTATGTTTTTTGTTAGAAATCATAATTAAAAAAAAACGACATTAATACATACACCATAAAGTAGTTTTAGTAAGTCTACCAAACCTATATATACAGGCACTATTGTACCACTATAGAATCTTATGTCTAGTCGGTTATATTTATTTATAATGTATTTCTGGTAAACAAATAAATAAATAAATAAAGTTAATATTCATTAAATCAGTAAAGTTCACACAATTATCTTTATTAACTATACTTTAGTTTAAATATTGTTTGAAACAAAACATTGTTTAAAATAAAAAAAATTCTTGTAAATAACAACTTAAAGTACATATGTAAAATAAAAATATTGATAAATTACACATAAATTTGCATCACTCCTTGCGCGTATATTGTACACGCGATAACGCGCCCGTGTCCTTCCCGCGTTACACTGACCCTTACAACAAAAAAAAAAGTTTCACTTTAATCGTGCGCTGTACAAAAATTATTGTATGTAAAAAAATATAAATTATTATCAACAATTGATAGGGTGTCACAAATGCATCGAGAGACTCCGATAAAGGTACACTTTTATTTCGTTAACGCGAAAAATCATATTTATCTCTAGTCGGTTGATAAAAAAGTTCGACGAACTTGCGCAAAAAAAGAAAACAAATTTTAATTTCAATCGAACCGACGAATGTACAAATTACGCATGCCGTATTTCTACGAATGTTATATATAAATGATACGTATTGGCGGCCTAGAAAAGGTTGAACAATGTATCGTTTTATTCGGATAGAAAATTTTCTCGTGCTCCGGATCACGTAGACCTCTCGGTTTCTCGTAAACACAAATTTGATAAATAGTTGACGTTATGATGGGTCTATTAAATATATTTTTAGTTATGCATATTTTCGATCATCATCAACTACGTAAAAACATCATTTAATACATGTATATCCCGATACATTGATGGTATGTACCTATATTATATATATACAGATAAGATTAGATTTTTAAAAAGAAACAATATATACATATATATATACGTGTTTACTCGATCCTCTTATATTATATAGGATTGTTGACGATTTCTTTTTATCTGCTCGTGTTTAATTATATATCTGAAAATCTTGTAGAGAGATTGTGAGAGAAGGTGCATGTGTAAATGTTATTCTATTATTATAGAGAAATTAGAACGACAACGGTTTTATCTTGTGTACATGCATGCGGTATAAGAGTAAATGTTTTCTTTTTCAATAATTATATATATGGGGTATATATTCGTATTTTTAACACGATATGTGTGTGTAATACGGGGACAGAAACCTTCTTTTTTAAGATTAGATAATAATAGACGGATTGTGTGGAGTTGAAGTACGACATATATATATATATATATATACATATATATTGATTGGTTTGATTGCGAATTAAATATATATATATAAGTTTTGGTAAAATGACTTGCTACAATAATTTTTAGAATATTTACCATAATTTGCATTTTGACAGTCTGTAATTTCTTTATTGTAATTTTTACTACAGTTTTTTTCTCAGTATTCATATGTATATGTTAGTTTTGTTGAGAGAACAATAACTTTATTTTGATAAATTTGAATTTTAATCGATTTATTTTAGAACACGTATTAGATTAACATATATATATTTGTAACTTATAAGGTTAACATTATTTATAGCTATAAGTACGTCCAAAAAAATTTTTAACCTTAAAAAATGTATTTACACGCAGGAAAAAAAGCTGTATTGTAAAAATTATTTATTTATTAAGTATAATCGTGAAATTTTTGTAAATTAGACAAAAATTGCAGAAAAATTATTTATTTTTGTAAAAAATCTACCCAGATATGTCAAACGTTGTAGTAAATAATTAGTATAAAACATAGTACTTTATAATTAAATGAAACTATAAATGAAAATATAATGTAATGTTTATAAGCGAATAAAATTGCAAATAAAAATAGCGATATAATACTGAGAAAAAATACCTGTATTATAGTACAGTAATAAAAAGTTTGTTCAATCTTAAAATTAAAAAATGTTTACCACGGTTCTATTAAATCTGTCTCAATTTCGATTACTCAATAACAATAGTAAATGTTTACGTACTCTATACTATTTTCTACACTGTATAAAATGAATTAGTTAATTTTTTAGTTATCTTATTCAAACCAGAATTATTTGTAAATATATTCATCATTAAATTTATTAGTTCAAAAGTTATTCTAACCTCAAAAAGTGAACTTTTTCCAGTTTTTTTCAACACCAGCTGGGTTCATCGCTATTTAACTCAAAATCTATCAACTTTTACTATACAACATTATATGTAACATTCGTTGCTAATTATGTCTAGAATTTATCCTTCTGGGTTAGAATTTCTAATTTCAAGGTAAATGTTAGATAAACTACATGTCAATATTCAACTTAAAAAAAAATCTAACTTCGCCACAATTGATTTTTTATCCAAAAGTCCAAAAGAAAGCTTGGAACAATACCTTTCAAATGGTCTGTAGCATTTTATGGCCTTCAATTCTGCAAAAAGTTATGATAATTTAAAGAAAGACAAAAAATTCACAAAAATTAACATGGTATTTCCCATTTAAATTTTAAAAAAAATTTCGTCTTTCTTTAAATTATCATAACTTTTTGCAGAATTGAAGGCCATAAAAATGCTACAGACCATTTGAAAGGTATTGTTCCAAGCTTTCTTTTGGACTTTTGGATAAAAAAATCAATTGTGGCGAAGTTAGATTTTTTTTAAGTTGATATTGACATGTAGTTTATCTAACATTTACCTTGAAATTAGAAATTCTAACCCAGAAGGATAAATTCTAGACATAATTAGCAACGAATGTTACATATAATGTTCTATAGTAAAGTTGATAGATTTTGAGTTAAATAGCGATGAACCCAGCTGGTGTTGAAAAAAACTGGAAAAAGTTCACTTTTGAGGTTACAATAACTTTTGAACTACTAAATTCCAGTACCTAAAAATTTTTTTCTGTATTCTGAAAAACATTTGCAATGTGTACCCAAAATTTGGGGCATTTTAAAATTTTGATCGGACCACTTCACGTGGAATGCCCCATATATATATATATAAATTTTGTTTTAAAGAATCAAGGATTTTGAAGAGTAATTCGTGATTGAAGTCGGATATTAAAAAATTAATAAAGAACGTATTGGTTGTCCCTTTTTTTTTTAAAGATCGTAATAACAATTATACATCGTTAATTCTTTGAAAAATTGTATAAATTGTAAAATGAATACAATTAATAGTATAAAACATAGTACTTTATAATTAAATGAAACTATAAATGAAAATATAATGTAATGTTTATAAGCGAATAAAATTGCAAATAAAAATAGCGATATAATACTGAGAAAAAATACCTGTATTATAGTACAGTAATAAAAAGTTTGTTCAATCTTAAAATTAAAAAATGTTTACCACGGTTCTATTAAATCTGTCTCAATTTCGATTACTCAATAACAATAGTAAATGTTTACGTACTCTATACTATTTTCTACACTGTATAAAATGAATTATTTAGTTAATTTTTTAGTTTATCTTATTCAAACCAGAATTATTTGTAAATATATTCATCATTTCATATATATATGGGGTATTCCACGTGAAGTGGTCCGATCAAAATTTTAAAATGCGCCAAATTTTGGGTACACATTGCAAATGTTTTTCAGAATACAGAAAAAAATTTTTAGGTACTGGAATTTATTAGTTCAAAAGTTATTCTAACCTCAAAAAGTGAACTTTTTCCAGTTTTTTTCAACACCAGCTGGGTTCATCGCTATTTAACTCAAAATCTATCAACTTTTACTATACAACATTATATGTAACATTCGTTGCTAATTATGTCTAGAATTTATCCTTCTGGGTTAGAATTTCTAATTTCAAGGTAAATGTTAGATAAACTACATGTCAATATTCAACTTAAAAAAAAATCTAACTTCGCCACAATTGATTTTTTATCCAAAAGTCCAAAAGAAAGCTTGGAACAATACCTTTCAAATGGTCTGTAGCATTTTATGGCCTTCAATTCTGCAAAAAGTTATGATAATTTAAAGAAAGACAAAAAATTCACAAAAATTAACATGGTATTTCCCATTTAAATTTTAAAAAAAATTTCGTCTTTCTTTAAATTATCATAACTTTTTGCAGAATTGAAGGCCATAAAAATGCTATATATATATATATGAATTTGTTTTAAAGAATCAAGGATTTTGAAGAGTATTCGTGATTGAAGTCGGATATTAAAAAATTAATAAAGAACGTATTGGTTGTCCCTTTTTTTTTTAAAGATCGTAATAACAATTATACATCGTTAATTCTTTGAAAAATTGTATAAATTGTAAAATGAATACAATTAATAATATAAAACATAAATAGTGTACGTTTTCGTATAAATTCCATTAGCAATTATATATACACGTAAACTACAAGTTTACAACTGTAAAATCACTGAAAAATAGCTCGTTCGAACGTAATGGAATTTCAATGAGAGAAGGAAAAAAGCTCGACTTTGTTTTTTAAATGCCTGGAAACGTAGTGAAGCAACCAAGGTATACACACACACATACATCACAAGTCGGAAAGATCTCGCATTGTTCACGTGATATCCGGCCTTCGATGTCGTTTTCTATCTTCGACTTCGTTTTCTCAACTCCTAACTATTTATTATTGTATACATGCATATATATATACACCAATAGTTACTCACCTTTGCGTAATATATTTTTCGATCCCGAGTGTGTCTATATACATATACATCGTCGTGCATTTGTATATTGTTTTCGCGGTTTAATCATCTTTTCGTTACGTCGAAATTTTGCGGTTAATAGATGAGAATTATTGAGTGTGTATTTGAGGCATTTGATTGTATGAGATATATCGATGAAATTTGGGATAAGGAATGGAGAGTACTATTGGTATACCTCCAGACGTAAATATAATTTTGTGTGTGTGCACGCACGCGCGTAAATTGTTGAGTAAACGTATAGTAATTAAGCATTGTATACTTTGAATTGTTAAAGAATAATGCGTGTTTTGTAAAATTTTTATAAAGTTTAAATTTAAACACTTACGGGCTTTTAAATTACTGTATCTTATATAATAAAATGAAAAACTAGAGGCAACGATAGAACAACAATTTATTTTTTAAACAATCCTTTATTAATATAATTAGGAGAGTATCAGACCCTCGGATGATGGATTTTAATATTAGAAAATACAATCTAGAGTTTGGCATTCTCTTAATAAGATTAAAAAAAAGATTATATAAAGATTACTATTAAAAAATTAAAAAATTCATTAGAATTATGAAATCTCAATTATTGCAATTAATAAATTTTAAAACTTATTAGCTTTTTATAAGGTATTGTCATTTAATGACATAGAATTATTTAACTTAAAAGGATAATGATTTAAAATATTTTTATATCAAATAAGTATGTAATGAAAAAATTGTAGTAAATTTGATAGCTAAAATGTGTAACTTTTTTAGTCGATATTTAGTCAAATTAGCTAATAATTCCCTAAATATCTGTTATAATTTCTAGTAAAGATAATCTGTGAGTTTCTAAATTTGCATTTTCAATCGATTGATTCGTAAGATTATCCATTTTGATAAGATTATAACCTATATAAGATCTCCTAATTTCAGTAAAAATCGATATTAGGGTTTTTTTATACGCGGGAAGTTTAAATTGATAATTAACTTTGATCTTTCGACATAATCAAAATCAACGACATACACATCACATCTATCGTTATTTCATTTAATTAATTATCAGTGACAAGATATTAACTTAGTATAAAAATAATCGCTTCCTAAACTCCCTGAAACCATGATAAAAAAACAATCAAATATCGACATGAACTGAAAATTTCTACAAAAATAAAAGGCAAGCACTTCTAATACCTGTACAAAAAGGCTCCTCAGCGAACATATCGTCTCGACGCGATTAGATAAATTAAAAATGACCACGTATTTTATTTTTGGAGAAACATGTAAAAAAAAGAAGAAGAGAAGATAAATACATTTTTTTCTCATTCGTATCAAAAGGAATTGCGTTCTATACGTGACCCAATTAGCATTAATTTGCCGCACACTCCTCGTTATCGTATATATTACAAACGGCGCGTGCTTTCGCTCATTTCTCTCATCTATATCTGGCCTCTCTTCTCTTTCACCGTTTTTCTTTTTTTGGTTTCCGATGACGCACGTAATCCACGCCAAAAAATGCAACGTTTGATACCCACGGATGATAAATTGAATTGCGATTTTTGATTTATGCGCAAAGAGAGAGAGAGAGAGAGAGAGAGAGAGAGAGAGATATTTGTACGTGAGTACGTATTGGTTCCGCATTGACGTTTGCTTGTTCTTTATTTTTTTTATATTTCAACGGCGGAGGGGGGACATAAGTTTGACGTATTCATGTATGTGCAAATTGTGTTGTTTGATAGTTATTTTTTTATGTGATAATTAATGCACAAATTTTTGTTTTTAATGGGTTGTTCGTTATTAAAAGTAATACGCTTATTTGGCTTAATTTTGTATTATTTTACATCGTGTAGAGAAATTGCAAGGTTGACGTAAATTTTTTTTTGTATGAATTATGTAGTACGATAGTTATTTTTTACGTATTTTACATCCAGTAGTGAATAAAGGTGATTTACGAAATTTCGCGTAATTGTTAAACAAATCAGTAATGTTTTTCAGAAAAACTTCAATACAAAATATGTGTTAAATTTCAAAGATTTTAATATTCTTTTTCGTTATTTAAGATTTTTTTCTCAAATTATACGATATATTCATACAAAATGTATAAATTATCAATATTGTCGACTAAAATATTGTATTTTAAGTAAAATACGTTTAACTGCCTGTTTAAAATGTCTTTGAGTGGAAAATGACACTTTTAGAGGTATAAATCTGAGTAAAAATCGATTTTAAAGAGGGAACCCTTATTAAATTAAATTATTAATTAAAAATTCGAGAATAGTTTTCACTCACACTAATTTTAAAAAAAACTTCTTGGTGCTTTGAAGAACCATTATGACTGATGAATAAAAATTAATTCTAAACAGAAAAGAAACTTTTGAAGTAAAAGCTGAGCAATTTTTAAATTTGTATATATACCTCTCTTAATTGAAAATTCTCGTAGCACGCTGATCAACACTACTAACTTAGGAGTATAAAAAAAGCTACGTTAAAATTATAAAAAAAAAATTGACGTACATAACATTTAAAGCTTATTGTAATGGGTTGCAAGCTCTTCCGATTAATTGTATCTATAATACTAATATTGTAAGCCTTTTAATTTGCAACAAACAAATTGCAAAAACGTATGATTATTGATTGTAATCCTATACCTCTAAAATATGACGAAAACATAAAATAGTCACCGAATATTTTGTATAACTTTTTCAAGAGCTTTCGATTGTTTCTTTTATTTCTCAGAAATGTCTGTAACTTAACTTGTATTGTTTTAAACGGGGTGTGAATCCCAAGAAACAAAAAAATGATTTATTTTTTATCAAACGAGAAATTCATTTTATCGAGAAAAAAACGTTATGCACAACGATTCTGCGTTTCCTTTGAAGATATTTTGTGAATTTTATCAAATCTTTTTATTGCTAAATCGCCGAGATATTTGGGCAGCTGCGTGAATCATTGTTTTATAGCTACATGTATATTACCGACCAAAAATAGTCATTTACGTATAATTAATTATTTCGTAAAAATCTCTCTATTTATTTTGAACAGGATCTGTACTTTTTATTCAGATTTTTCTTACAATTAGAATTTAAAATTTTAGTGATTTACTATAGCTATGTCTCTGTAATTTGAGTATCACATCCCCTTAAAAAAAAGAACATTAGTATAAAAAAAATAATTTTGTTAAACTTATAAAAATTTGAAAGTTTAGACTAATTTGATAAAGCACAATACGTATTAATATAGATATAGATAGATCCATCGAGAAAATTAGTGATTACACCTCAAGGATGGTATACACGTACACACCTATAGGCATCTATATATATATATATATATATATATAGGTGTGCGTCCTCGAATGCGTCCTTGCGACAAAGAATCAATGTTCCCAGTAGCACAAGCGGGTCCTACGCACAAATTCGCGATTCCCGAGAATCTGACGCCAGAGCTTTCGTATGTACGTACGTACGTATCTATATATATATATGTATATACACATCGTATATATATATGTATATACACATCGAAGTGACAGCCACCTACATAAATACGCATGCGCAAGCTCGTTTGTTTACATCGCGTGCGCGTGGGATGAAGCGCAGAATGGTGTATAGTTTACTTATTCGTCTGATATTTTCATAACACTTTTTGATTTTTCGGCTTTTTTGTTAGTTAAGTATCATTTTTGCTTTCGAAATTATACATATATTATTACGTGTTTCGAAGGCGGATTCTTTTTCATGCATTTGTATTGAGCATTAGAAAATACGTTGTGTTCCTAATGTCGAAAGACGTAAAATAGTATGAATGACATCTATGAAACATTGTGTAGAACGTCAACATCATTTACTTGTCCTGCATAAAATTAATTATTACAATACTAGTAAAACAATAAAGTAAAATTCTTAAAACCTGCAGTAACAAACTGTATGTTTTTGTGACGGGTTTGAAGTTTATGTCGTTTGTATACACATCAACGCAAATTTAAAAGATGTCAATATTAAAATTTTAAAAAATAACAATCGTATTTTGAAAAGTTTTCATTCATTTTCTTTTTGGTTTAAAAATGAAAATGTTTGAATCCAACGAATCTACAGAGCCACTGTTTTTGTGTGTATGTTTTTGTTAAATAAAATTTTCGTATATAAAATACACATACACAGTCATTGATAATACGATTATTTTAGTTAAGTAAATAAATTTAATATTATGGCTTATATACAAGACATAGTTCGTTTTTGTTTACTTTCATTTAGAATTTTTGCAGATCTTTCGGTTGAACATTCATAAATATTGTCGTACATTAAAATTATATTGTTTATTTAGGATGATTAATCGCACGTGGTGAAATGGTATTGATTTACAACCAAAAAATGGAAGGGAAAAGCTTTCTTTATGTTGGAAGTGTAATATAATATTGTACAGAACGGTAATGTGCTTGTCTTTCGTATTATTAATTTTGTAGATTAAATCGGATGACCGATCTGTGTGATTTGTCTGTAATTTTTTTGATTGAAGCGTGTGTGTTTATACGTAAAATTTAGGTGAAGAAAGGGATATATGTTGAATTTATTATTCGTCATAGGTGTATCGTTTCAAAGTTTGTCGTAATATCTTCGTCAGTGATGTACTCGTTTAAATATATTTAATAAAATTTCGCTATGATGATGTCAAAATTGTATAAATAAATCAATTGTTAATATTATTAAATTACCCTCGGTTAACAATAATCAGAGTCTCAAATTTTTTTTATGTATATATACAAGCGTTTATTGGGAATTGAAATAAAGGGTAAAAAATAGGTCCTAAATGTGAACATTTTTTTGCCCTAGCTATATAGGGATCTAAAATTTATCAAGATATATTATGTTTTCTTGCGTTCTTATATATAATTGAAATAATCCATACGAGTTCAGTAAAATTTACTACTTTTAAATTGAATTTTTTTACGTATATAGGTATATATATGTAGTACATTGTCAGCATATTGTATACTTTACAGCTGAAATTTAGTTCAAAGAAATGTATATAACATGTGTATAATAAATTTTAATAGTTTTCATGTGAATTTTGTTCCGATTTTTAATATTCACTATTTTGTATATTATTTTTTTATGGAAACGTGTAGATCCCTTTAATTTCGGTCTCGTTACAAGCCTGCTATTGTTAAAAAAATGTTAAATAACTATTCGGTCCAATTTTTATTTTAAAAAATTGTTAGTAAAAAAATAATTCAAATATATCGTTGGAATTCAACGTTCGTATAGGTAGAAACTTCAAATCCTATATGTATAACAGTAATTAATATGGAGACTATCACTGTAATGAGTTTTCAAAGTGACATGTACGTAAGGTAAAGTATTCGAATTCGGGAAAAAATTCAAATGGCATAAAGTTTGTTAAAAATACAATATATTTATTTACATTATTAACTAGAAAGATGCGGTATAGTTGATGATGAGTAAATTGCAAAAAGAAATGTTTATCAAAAAATGAAAAATATTTGAGTAATTGATAATAATAAAAATTGATTTTTGCTGGTAAAGTTGGAGATGTAAAAACTTATGTGCCCAACATAAGCATTATGAGAATAGAAGGTGCAGGTAAATATGCCTAACCTCCAAAAATTTACGCGATTGATTTCTTAATATTTATATAACTATATATAGGGATATATGTACGGTGCACTTAATGCTTATTAAAGTATAAATTGTTAGTATCAATATAACTATTTTTGTCACATTTATTAATTTACATAGTAAAATTCGTCTGTCCCAACATTACCTTCCAGTTTTTATCTTGAATTTGGGTTATTTTACCGTATATACGAACATAATCTTTGTTCAAAAATATCCTATATTAGATATTTAGTCATTTGTTGAGAGGTTAGGAAAAGCTAATTTTGTATGTAGCTCATAATATACTTTTTTCCCATCGATTTTAAAAAATGGTTAATTTATAAGTACTTTAAGTTAGACAATTATTTAAAATGTTATTAAGGTATTTATACACGGTATCCAAAACGTAACGAAATACTTTAACAATTTCTCCCAGATTAATATACATGTTGGAACATTATTTAGGTGTTTCTCGTTACTTTTCGGATACCCTCCGTATCTATATATAATTTCAAGTAATATTATGTAGGACACACATTGACATAAATGACACACACACACCCACACATATATTTCTAAAAAATCTTCATTAATTTTTTTGTATTCTGACAATTTATATAAAAAAATCTATCCGTTATAATAAATACATTACCTCTATACAAATAATTCTTATCACAACATATTTTTCTCATTCGCTAAAATCCAAAAATTGAACTGAGACAACCGGTTCGCATATACAAACACATGCACACAAAAAAACGAGCACGCGAATTTATATATACACCTTATATATATATAAATCGATCTTGTACAGTGTTATGTACACACAAGTGCAGTTCGGTTCTTAGAAATTACGACCAATTGACGAGGTGATCTTGCGATGTCAACCGTTTAAAACACGATCATTGGTTTTTTTTCTTACGCTTACTTGGTCGTTTCTTTTATTTTTACCTTATTCGTTTAAATCGAACGATCAATTTATTTAAGAAGAAAAAAAACAATGTTTTATTATACACACTAAGGATTCCGTTAATGAAATGAAAAATAATAATGTAACATCGTTGATAAAAAGAAGAAAAAGATGAGTAAATATATATATATATAAGTACAGTTAACGTACAATTGGGATTTGTCCGAATTCGACCTTGACTCGCATTGACTATACACATCGTGTACACATCTTTTGGTAATAATTAAAAAAGAAAAAAAAAATATTTGGTACAGTGCACGTATGATACAGACGTTTGGTCGAGGATGACCGACGACCACTAGTGCCATCGTTGTATCGATTGCGGAATCTCCTTCTATATATTTTATGTATACATAATACGTATATACGTAACTCTCTCTATATAGATATATTTTTTTGTTTGTTTAATTCTTAACAATTAACAAAAAAGAGTAATTAAAAGTATATTGCGTTAGTTCGTCAACATATTCATCAACCTTCCGCTGAACAAACTGTAAACAAACGATGAATATTTTAAAAATTAAAAATTAAACTTGAAGTTGTTTATTATTTAAATATCTATAAATTATAATACCTATAAATTAATAAAGTAATTATGATGCGTATTTTAATCTGCAATTGTTACGAATAGGTTCTTTTTTTTGGATAGTTTTTGTATTTTTTTTGCAACATCTGCGTATTTATTTCGATTGTCATTTTTTTTTTTCTTCGACACAACAGCGTCCGTTGATTATTTACTCGTGAAAGATTGTCACTTAAAATCAATTATACATTTGTAAAAATTTAGTGCCAAAAAAATGTTGCGTGCATTAAACGGGCTTATTAAAATTGTTATTTAACGGAAAAAAACAAAGAAAAATAATGTACACGGTATATTATACAACTATAATTGAAAAGAAAATAAAGAAAAAAATGTTACGTAATAAATCCTTGTAACTGTAAATTTCAATTAATTTCTTTGAAATCTTCGATGTAAACTTATACACAGAGAGTTCGTTACTTTTTTTTAACCCTTTCCTATATTACCCGAACATTAATTTTTTTAAATTTCATTTTCTGATATATACTTTTCTTTAGTATAATACATTGCTATTGTTGAATTAAACGTGTTCATTAGAAAGTTTCGCGAAAATTATACATATATACACTATTCCTCGGAGATGCGGTACATCGATGAAAATCCTTACGCTCTAAACTCAAAACCGTAAAAAATTGATGCTGCGGGAGATGTGCGTAAAGTGACAAGTTTACACTATACGTATTACCCGAAATTATTAAAATTCGAACGTTCTTTCGAAAAGTTGGAATTTTCAGATATTTTACACTTCTCAATAGTCACTGACAAAACTTCTATAACATTAGAATCTTATATATTCGGAAGATTAACAATATATCTTGCATCTGACAATTAAATCGATTCCGTCATCTTAAAAGAATTAAAAAAAAACCCTTACGTATCCTATCAAAACAAAAACAAGTGTATAATCGACTTACCTATATATATGTGTAATCTATATGTACTCTTCGATCCTTCTCTTAATTTATATATGTATATACCCTAACTCCAAAAAAACACAGAGCCACACAGAAACACACAGACACAGAAGCACTAAGTTATGTTATGTACCAAAAAAAAACCAGGGGATCGAATCAGCCGTTCGTTGATTACTATTGCACGATCCGCGAGGTACTAGATGCCCATTATACCATCAGTACGAATACAGACAGACAAGAGAGAGAGAGAAAGAGTGTAGGTACCGCGGCGGTGTGCTCTATTGCACTACAAGGACGAGAAATCGAGGAGGGGTCTGGTACTCCGGTGGTTCTATACCCACCGTCTATGTAATACACTGCTGTAGGGAGGGGAATATATATACATACTCGTGTGTGTGTGTGTGTGTGTGTGTGTGTCCTGTGCCGAGCATTGCGCCGACGCTGATGCGGTACATTTCTTCTCTTCCTTACTTACCCCACCACCACCTTGTACATACACATACATGTATGTATATATGTATCGTTTAACCGTGACTTCTATGTAGTATATATATATATATATATATATGTATGTATGTACCTATCCCTCCACTCCGGTGTGTTCGGAGAATCGATCCGCGAGTGTATGTGTGTGCACGATGCTATGTACACCTTTGAGGTCCATGCCCTCGTTGTATATAACAACCCCTTCTTCCATCGCGGGAACACCGGATTTTATCGCGCAACGCGGGGTTGCTGTTTTTCAATTTTACCGCCACTTTTTCAGCGTGTTTTACCGATCGACCGATCGCACATCGTGCACCCGCTGAGTAACTACCTTTCGATGGTAATGTAGGGCGGTTCGTTATCGGTTGATGGTGATCGTGTGTATCTGACACGGCGCTAAAATTTGAATCTTCGTGTTATCATTATTTATTAAAAAAATTTTAATTTATGTCGAATAACAATTTAAAAATATCAAAGGGCGTAAAAACGTCCGACATAAGTATGAGCGTGAATTAAATAAATAAATGGGCGTGTTAGCCTTATATATATAGCTAACTCGGTCCTTGAATTTCTCATTTCGTAATTGTTTATTATGCAATATTTTTAATGTACACACAAGAAATTCATTCTGTAATTAGTACACTTGAATTCAACTTTATTTAGACAATTTTTCAAGAAAATTAGTTATGAATAATAAAAGTGAATATAAAAAAATTTTTAATTTATAACTAGCTCGCCACGTGCGGCCTTAAGGGGAGTCCGTATAAATTACAGATTTCTGTAATTGATTTTTCAAATATAGTTTTTAATTTTCATTTTTTCTAAATCTTTTTAGCACGCGCACAATTGTTAGACATCGTAGAATATGCCTCAATTCATACAATATTGAACAAATATTCAAATTGAATGATACATTTGAAAAATCAGATAATATCGGTAAGTGTGTATTTTAAATGAAGGTGCGACATCGGCCGTCGTGACTCGGCGCTTCGGACGCGACGCGTTTGATCTAGAGCTCCTCCGCGCCTTGCATCGCGTAGCGATTTGTGAAGCTTTTTGCATATAAGGCACGACCGTGTAAACCTCGCGCTTCAACAATTCAACTTTTATTAACTTTCGCAAAGCTTGGGATTTGTGACCTAATACAAAATATAATATACATTATAAGAGATAGTAATAAAAACATGACTTCAAATTATGTGCTTATCATCTTCACCTTTCGATCATGTCACAATTCACGCGCACTGGGATATATTTAATTTCATTGTGATAAAACGTGGTTTTTTGTACTTTTTTCATTATTTTGACCGTGTTTCTCTATTTATCATTGAAAATATTATTCTAGGCGTAAAGTGTAAAATAGCAAAAAGTTTTGTTATTTAATGATAGTTATATATCTGGAGATATGATTATTATCTAATTACATTATGACAAAGTTACCCTCAGCAAAATCGATCAAAAATTGACCGAGTTATCTTAGATACATGATTACGTACATACATACATTTTAGAGAGGACCTCAAATCAGTTCTAATACGCATACATTTCTCTTACAACCCATTATCTAGTATATTTTGATGCATTACACATTTTGCGATGATGAAAATATAAGGCTCTTCCGTGTAGCGGTCGTGCCTAAAAAATGCTGTTAATTTATAAATGAATTACGCGCCCGAATACTTTTTGATAAATTAATATATATATATAAATGAATTTTTGAAAAAATACTAACCAACTATGAATTTCTTTAAAGTATATCACGTACAGATCTACTTTGTCATCGTGACCACGTTGAATTAGATTGTTTTTGCTAGAAAACGATGATTATTCAAAATTTATCTTTTCTTTTCTTTTCTTTTCTTTTTTGTTTAAAATCGTAAATGCATGTAACATGTAATAATTCAATCTTGAATGATAAAAATTTTGAAAAATAACGGTCAGGTATACAGGATGCGCACATGTAATTATTTTCGCTAATCGAAAGAACACTTTTTATTTTTGCTCAAACTTTGTAACAAAAACAAAAATTCGTATTTGTACAATTTTTTTAAAGTACTTTTTTCGATACGTAAGTTATAATAATATTAAGAAGGGTTCTTCTTTTTTTGATCAAATACTGGCGATTTGGTCAAAAAAATCGGTAGTTAATGGCTAAAAAATGGTTTCAACAAATTTTAAAATATGATGTTATTTGCTATGTTGTTATTAACATTATTGTTAATTACCCATAAAAAATAGATTATTCAAGAATAGCTGTTTTATACCTCATGTTTAAATCTTTTTCATATACCGATATTTTAACAATGCGCGTAGGTAATTTAAGTCAAGAAAAGTCGTACTATAACATTAATTATTATTACTATTGTTGTTCTTATCTACCATCTATAATTAATAATATCATCTTACTATCTACTATCCTTTCAATTAAAACGTCGAAATCAATAAAAAATTATGGATACTAAGCACGCTCGATTGCAATCAATTTTAAATGCAAGAAATCACGCCATATATATACCTTACTCGCTTCTATATAGGTATACATATCCATCGATCAAAGGAACAATGAAATAAAATACAATGAGAGGCAATTTTGGTAAATTGGTTTAATATTTAAAAAAGTAAATGTATGTATACACCTGTGTGTGTATATGTATATATCGAATAAATCGAAATAATATTTTTTTAATCTAAAAAAAATGATTATTAATATATATAGAGGAACGGAATTTTAATTGAAAAGGGATGAGTAATTTGTCTATACCGTCCATAAGTTTAGGATCATTTGGAAATTTTCTATTTAAATGTATAGATTTTATCTGATATTTAACAATCTATTAGATTCGAAGGGAACAAGTATAATAAAAAAGCTGATATCGCTCAGAATTACCTGAGTTAATTTTCGAACAAAACTGAAACTGATGTAACAGTACTTTTCTATTTTAGAAGAAAAATTAACATTATTTTAAATTAAATTTTGTTCAAAAATCAGCTCCTTTTTTGTAGATAATTAATACCAGTGATTTTGAGTGATATTAAGTTGAAAGATAAAGAAATATCCTGTATTATTCTTTTTTTAATTAAATTATTCTACGATATTTTCTTCGAGGGTTGTGGATTGTTAAACATTGGATAAAATATAGACATTATAAAATGGAAAATTTACAAATGATCCTGAACTTACGGACGTTAGTGTATGTGTACAGAATATTTTATTACAATACACTAAATTTTTTTTATTCAGTGCGCAATGTTTAGTATGTATATGGAGATACGGTTGGGAAAACTAAATGGATATAGCCTCGAGATAATTGAGAAGGAAAAGTTTCACTAAAGATATGCGCGAAAGGAAAAATGGAATAATGGAGGGGCTCTATAACATACACTCGGACTTTTACACCTGGAATCTCGTTTAAGGGTTAGCAATTATTGATCAAACTCCAAAATTTTCGTAACTAAAGAAATAAATGTATTATTATTCAATGAATGATATGTGTGTGATAATTATAAAAAAAAAAGTTTATGTATACTAAAACGTCTTTTTTTAGCGTAATACACAAAAATATACGTGTATGGTAATATTAATTAATAATAATTGAGTAACTAATTAAATAATTTTCGGTTTCATGAATTATTTACAGGCAGATAAATAAATGAGATAAATAATATAAATAAAAAAATAGTAAAAACAGCGATATAGGTTAAGTGAAATTACAAATGTAAAAAGGTAAATAAAGATATCTTTAACATTAGTAATTAAGAACGGAAAAATCTCGAGAATACAATGTAAAAAGAAAATATAAAATTTTCTACATATGGTAAATAAATACTAATACTACTACTACTACTATAAATAAAAAAAATAAGATAAATAAATAAATAATGTATAAAATGAGCTTAGGAAAAAATATTCAGGGATAAAAAAATTTAAATTACCCATTAATAATTAATAATTACTCTCTGTAGTTATTAATTATTGACTAATTTAATTAATAATTAATTTTAACTATCAAATTCATCAGTATTAGTATAATTAAAAATGATTTATTAATTCAATTTTTGAGTAATTAATAATTACAAAAATTAATTATTAATTTTTCTTCAATTAATTAACCATTTTAATTAATTATTCTCAACCCTGGTATTGTTTTTCGGATCAGGATTACTTTGGATTGAATAAGTAAATAAATAAATAAATAAATACAAATGTAAAATCACACATACAATCACTCCTATACATACATACACGTATATAAACATTAACATATCTCATGCACCTCTATACATACATTCGTCTAAAATTCACAATACACATTCGCATCACGTTATATATCATCACTATATTTCTAGACGAAAATTTTTAAACGATAATAAAATTTTGCACTTGACACACAATAACACACACATAGCGATATGCGAGATAACGCGACTATATAGACCAAGTGCAGTGCGTAATTAAACATTTGTTGTTTAGATATATATTATGGTTACGAGATGTCTTGTAAATTTTCAAACAAGATTTATATTTATAAACGGTTTACTACCGACCGTGTATATATACCTATATATATGATACATAAAACGCGTTAAAAGAAAATATAAAAGTTACCGGTATTATATACACTTTCACTGTAAACTTTCGTTTGCCGGAGCGCAATGTTATATATGCGCGAAATTTATATCGAAGGTATTGAATAAAAATTCACCAGTCGGTTTGAAATTATTTTGATTTGTTGTATTTTGAGTTTGAAGGTACATGTCGCTGAGTGAACTCAGTTTATGAAAGTGTCCATAAACGAAAGGAGAAAAATGAAAGGAGAGTGGTTTAACTATTATAATAATTAATTCACTAATGATTATAATTTACAACGATATAATTCATTTATTAGTATAGTAGTAATGTAATATTAAATATATGAATAAATAAATTAATTAATATATTATTATTACAAAAGTATTATAGATTCTTAATATTAATTAATATTACTTAAAAATAATTATATGTGTATATACTTTTTATTAATACAATTCATAGTTCATAGTTCAACAATTCATGCAATTCACAAGGTAAAAGTGAAAGATTTGGTGAATCAATAAAATAATACTTATATAATTATAGTACTTTACAACAATAATTGGTTGACTTTCCTTTAAAGTGTATAAACCGAAAAGGATGTAACTCTAAACGAAAGAAGACTCCATACGTCATTAAATTTAAATTTTAATTATTCATCAAATTTTTTATACATCGCATCTGCTCTTAAATTTCCGAAAAAAAATCACGTGACTTCGTCACACTTTTAATATATATATAGAAATTATACTGTATAATAATAAAAATTGGCTTTAAAAAATATATTACACATATATATCACACTCGTTCTGCACCCAATTTTTAAACGAAATTTTCCTCGTTCACCTATACACATACACACACACACACACACGCAAGATCCTCAAACTGCAAAATTAACAAAAAAAAAAAATAAGAATCACTGCACCTGCTTGTATCGCGCGCACACAATACATATCACGCGGTAAAATATATATATATATATATATAAATCCTGAATCAGATGCAAATTATATACCGTGACGTTTGCGTCAATTACGCTATAAAATATACGTATATATATATATATATGTTTATATTGCGTAATACTAAAAAAAGAGAGAGATAGAAAAGTTGTATAATAATTAAAAAATGATAGTATTATACATATATTTGTAAAATTTTAATACACGTATATATACAACCTCTCTTTCTACAATGAGTTTGCGGAAAAGGTAAAAAAAAAGGAAAGAAGCGGTATTATCGTGTGAGTGTATGTGTGTATAGAGCTTGGTCATCCCACCACAAAACGCGTTTTTAGCTTCTGTACGTTCGCGAGAGCGGCCAAACAGTCTGTCATTCGACTCTCACGCGGAGAACGCGTAGAGCCGATCGAAAATCGTAATTCAAAGTTTTATTTATACATATATACATTCATACAAAAACCTTATTTTCCTTCTTCTTTTATGATTTTACAATTCGTTTGTTAAAATAAATACATCAATTTTTTTTTCAAATTAAAAAATAAACAAGTGTAATTGAAGTTCGTTTATTTGATAAATAAGAAGAAAAAAAATTATATATATATACATAAAAGTGAGATATGGCACACGTCTATTCGTCGGTGAGTACGATCAAAATTGTTTTTATCCACTTTTTCTTTATATTAACTTAAGCGTTACGTTTTTGTTTATGTAATAATATACCGCGGGGTCTATAATTAAAACGAGTGGGATATATATATGTGTGTGTGTATGTGTACCGTTTGTTAGTATATTTATTAACATTACATTATATTTAAAAAGATAATGTAAAAAATACGATGTATATATGTATTTATATATAAGTATATACGTCAACCTTGTAATTTTCCGAAAGTGGCAAACAGCTGATTTGAAAATCATTATCGCTTGATCATTCGACCCTAAATTATTCTAATGTTAGAAAATGAATTGTATAGCCAATGACGCGTGTCACGAGAGCTCTATCTCGTAATGTACGAAATTGAAAATTTAAAATACCTATTTGAATAATTCATCGTGGTACATATAGACATATATTCTTTAATATTCGGAAAACCGCGACGAATATCAATCACATGAAAATTCGTTTGATAATAATTTTCTAGTGTATTTATAATAATAATGAAATTTCTTTGAGAATAATTTGTGTAGTATATGTGTAATAATAATAAATAATACACTAAATAATTATTATCAGTATATGTGTGTGTTTATCAAACGTTACAATTGTTTAAAATAAAAAAAAGAAATTTTTGTTTTTCTTCATTTTACGTCAATGCAATTGTATATCGTTGGCGCGTTACATACACGCGTACCCCTTCCCGAAAAAATAACATATATACGTGTTAAAATTCAAATTGGTTTTAAATTTTTTAACGATTAGATATATACATATTTGTATGTGTGTGCATTATATACATATACACGTAAGTGCGTGTAATAATTAAAAAATTCTTTTTTTTACGACATTCGTATTGTTAATAACAATTTTTTTATGGGATCGGTATACGTGTATATACCGGTTTAATTAATTCGAACGTAAAATAGTATAAATTCGAAATGATAATGAAAATCTTTTTAATTATTCGGTTTAATTGTTATTAAAAACTATATATATTATATATAAATATAAAATGTGAATTTTAAAGAAGAATATAAATGTATACCTGAACTTTCTTTATATATGTATATAGAGCAGAGGTAAAATGAAAAACCTGTTACGACAGTCTTACGCGCGTTTTCTTTTTTTTCCTTTTTTTTAATATTTCGAATCGCCGATTGCCCCTTAATTAAAATGTCTTACGCATATTGTATGTGTGATGTATATGCATACCGTACATATACGTGACGTTAGCATTCGAAATATCCTTGAATAATGTATGATTGAATTTTTTTATTCTTTTTTTGGGGGAATCGTCATTTCTATATGAAGGGTATATATATGTATATAGTTTACTTTTACTTTTTCTCTGGTATATATATATACGTGTGGTGTGTTGATATTTTGGCGTTTTTTGTATCTTTGGAATTTTACAAGAGAGAGTAGTAATAATTAATAAATAATTAAATTGTTTGATTATGTAGTTAAAAGTGAATATTAACAAATAATTTATAATAAATATTTTTGAATTAAAATATCGTACATATTGAAAATTAGTTTTAACGAACTGATTCATTACATCATTTATTTTACTTATATTTTATATTTTATCATCAAATAAGTGACAAATATATTATATAATGTTGATAGTGTAATTATACCAACTGAATGTATCTTACAAAATAAACACTATGTTTAACTGAAAAGTTAACGTTAACGATGATTATTGAATATTATATTTTATTAATTATTCTAAATATTACACTATTAATTATTTAAGTATATAGGTACATTGCGGATGTTCTCAAGGATAATAAATTTATATTAGCAATGATTATCAATTAGAATTAATTTTGTTAAAAAAACAAATTGCAAATCGACACGGAAGCCTCTTTTTTAATTCAGTTATAAAGTATATCGATGAGTTTTCGTGTTATTATTCTTGCGTGTTTTCTCTCGAGTCACTCAATGCTTATCCAATACTTATCCAATACTTAGTTATTTAAATTTTGAAAATGCTCAAAACTTGCGTAAAGTATATATCTCGTGTTTTTATATATAAATTTTTCATGTTCACTTTACGTTATAACAATACGCATTATACAATTTTATCGTTAATTTTAACATTACACATTTATATTTTTCCGAGCAAATGTTACATATACTTATATATGTATATATAATATGCAAAAGTTTTGTTTACATATAGTTATATACGTTTCGCAAAAAGCGAATAAAAAAAAAAGAGTAAGTAAATAGCTTATATATAAATGGTATTTCAGCGAACGAGCGCGTGACGTTATATTTTGGTTGAGAAATACTTACTATGATGGAGAGAATAATAAATGCCGTCGAGAGTAAAAATATATTATACATATATATAAATGTATGTGTAACCCTTATACGCACGGTATATATTAATTTGAAATATTTCCTCTAACGGATGTTTATAATCTTATTTATAACGAGATGTTGATTGATTTTTCAATGGTATTATACAGCTGAGACGAAACGCATTTATATAATTAAATGTATAAATAAATATAAAGGTTAACACGCGCGCGTGTATGCCTATTAATATATTCGAAGATGCGTATTATACATATATATCTGTACAAATACAAATATAAATTATGCAATTGTAACCTTAATTATTTTTTTTTTATAATATGTGTTTGTGTGTATATAAGTATGATGAAAACGTTTGGAGTGTACAAGAGAGAAAATCTGTGTGTTTGTGTCTAACGATATTTTTTCGTGTAAATATCTACGAATGATAAAAGATTTTTTAATTTTCTGTAATTAAGATTACGCGAGTATATACTTACTTATATGTATGATATACAGGGTATAGTTTTTTTTTTCGGTCATATATATAAATCGACGCGCAGGCGCGAGAGCAAGAGAGAAAGGTTGATATAACATTTCGCTTTTTTCGTACTTATATATCGCCGCGAGAGAGTCGGTCACACACATCAGAGAGAGTCCACATATACACGACGCGCGATCTTTTAAGAATCGATCGCGCAATCCTCTCGACTATATTGCTATATACCACAAGTGGAAACAGGCTCGAGGTCTCTCTCTCTTTTTACACCTTGCGTAACTCTCGTATATACAACCCACATTTATATTTTCTTTTCTTCTTTTAATCAGACATTTTCTTCCTGTTTACAGCTCGTACGTCACTGTCTTTTACAAAACAGCTGTCGCATTAATCAGATAGGTATGTATTTGTATACACGTTTTATTATATTGTCTACTTTCTCTTTTGTCAATTTTATAGTTATGTATATGTGTGTGTGCTGTATTGGTTGCAGGAGCTATGCCGTGCCCATTTTTAACAAGGCTTTCGGCTAACTATGTCAGGAATTATGGTGCTTCGGTGATTATGAATTATAAGCAGCATTGCCCCGTCATGTCCAGATTGTCCAGTAGTTTGGCGGATGGTGCTCCTGTGGCTAACGATGCTCAAGTTCAATGCGATCCTAGCGCTAACAAGTGCCCATTTCTGTCTAAAGAGCGAGATGCCATTAAGAGGCCAGCGAGGCTGTTAAAGATGATGTTATTAATTTGACTAACAATCCACCTAAGGATGACGGTACTTTTCAGTATGATGAATTTTTCCATGAGCAGATTATGCGAAAAAAGAAGGATCACTCTTACAGGTTGGTATTTTTTATTTCCTTTGCCAGGATTTCATTGTTCGCTAATTGGTTTGTAATGGTAATGATTTGGTGGATCAATCGGTGACCAAATTTTTGTTCCTACATGTAATATTTCATTCGATCCTTTGAATGGATCATTAAATCTTTGAATACTTACCTTAAAATGTATCTTAAAGTTTCTCTGCAATTTTCAACAATTACATAAATGGGTCATTAAACTTTTCTATCTTTATCTTGTAAAAAATACTAGGATATCATTAAACATTTTGTGCTCCTTATTAAAGAAATAAAATGTTACAGGGTCTTTAAGAAAGTGAATCGTCTTGCTCAAGAATTCCCTGCAGCAATGGAGTACTCCTGGGGAGAGAAACCAATTACCGTATGGTGTTCTAATGATTACCTTGGTATGTCTCGGCATCCAGAGGTGACCAATGCAGTGAGAGAGGCTTTGGACAAGTATGGAGCTGGTGCTGGTGGAACGAGAAACATCTCTGGCAACTCCATGGGTCATGAAATGTTAGAAAAAAGACTGGCAACGCTACATAAAAAAGAAGCTGGATTACTATTTTCTTCTTGTTTTGTAGCTAATGACTCTACACTGTTTACTTTAGCCAAGAGCCTACCAAATTGTCATATTTTCTCAGATGCTGGTAATCATGCCTCCATGATACAAGGAATTAGAAATAGTAATGTTCCAAAACATATCTTCCGGCACAATGATGTCGCACATTTAGAAGAATTATTATCTAAAGTAGATAAAAGCATTCCGAAAATCGTTGCCTTTGAAACGGTACACTCAATGACCGGAGATATATCACCTCATGAACAATTGTGCGACGTAGCTCACAAGTATGGTGCATTGACTTTTGTTGACGAGGTCCACGCAGTGGGTCTATATGGTTACTCTGGGGCTGGTGTAGGTGAAAGGGATTGGTGTCTTCATAAAATGGATATTATATCGGGAACATTGGGTAAAGCCTTTGGAAATGTTGGAGGATACATTGTCAGTTCTGCTAAACTTATAGACATGATAAGAAGCTACGCAGCTGGTTTCATATTTACCACGTCGTTACCACCAACGGTTCTCTATGGAGCATTAGCATCTGTAAACGTTCTTGCATCGGATGAAGGCCGTGCGTTGAGAGCGACGCATCAAAAAACTGTAGCTTACATGAAATCTAATCTCACTGCTGCTGGACTTCCTATAATTCCATCATCTTCGCACATCATTCCGATAAAGGTATTATAAACATCTTATCTCATAAATCTTTGATTGAAACAATCTGATGTAACGAAACAATCGTGATGTACTTAACTTTATTTATTTGTTCTGATTACAGATAGGAGATCCATTGGTTTGCAGCCAAATAGCGGATGCAATGTTAAGAGATAAAGGTCACTATGTGCAAGCTATAAATTATCCTACTGTTGCTAAAGGTGAAGAAAGATTACGTATAGCACCTACGCCTAAGCATACTGAGGAAATGGTGGATAAATTCGTGCAAGACGCCTTGGATGTGTTTGCACGTTTGGATGTACCTAAAATAGAAGTTGAAAAGCCAGTTGAAATGGCATCGAGAGCTATTTTAGTACACTGACAAAAGTCAATGTAACAAAAATGTATTAACGTTATAAATTGTACATTGTATATCAGCAGAAACAAAAAGAAAAGAAAAAAGAGTTTATTTATGTTATGACTATTCCTGTTTCGAAGAGAATGTTATTTCAATGTTGAAACGTAAAAAGAAAGAAAACAGAAAAGCATATAAAAAATGTTTAAATGAGAAAATACTTATTATATCTAAATTATAAATATTTTGTACTCGTTTTTTTATACTTTTTATTCGAAAGGAAAAAAAAAAATTTGTTTTTTCTTTATTTTTAAAGCGTACAAATTTTATTCTTCATTTGATATTTTTAAAACGAATGGTATATTATATATATATATATTTTTTCATGTATTTGTGCAATACAAAAAACTATTGCATTTCATTTTTTGTTCGGTTAAAAGTATCAATGATCAAAAGCAAATAAATTAATTCGATTATACAAAAGAAAAAAATTTTGTTTGTCACTCCCATTGATAAGATTTCTTATGTATATAGCTATAACGAAGCACATTTCAAAACTGTCAGCAGATTTCAATAAATGTCTAATTGTTGTTTCTTTAAATTCAGTTTATAATAAGTATACATGTGTAATTTTTGTTCTTTAAATTCATTGCATAATACACGTAAGTAATTTTTTATTTCAGTAACATTTTTTTTTAATCTCTTTTTTAAATTCAATTTATAATACAGGTGTATAATTTTTACAAAAGATCATATTTTTAAGGCAATACTTGAAGATTTATATAATTAAAAGGTAAAAAATATGAGGACGGACGGACGGGCTAGATAATTATTAGATAATATAAAGGAAACGCAGAATAAAAATGAAGATTTCTTACTTTCCGTATCGAATCGTAACGATCAAAAAGTAATAATCGTAATCGCGCAGGTGTCCGATAAATAAAAGAAGTAAATCGATCAAAAGTGTAGGTGTTGCACACGTACCATATATATATACATATATATATCTTGCTGACAGAGAGAGGCGCGCGTGCGCGTAAGTCAAGGCAGATGTTTCACGTGTGTAACAAAATGTAGTGGTGCGAAAAGACGAGCGAGCCGAATATGTATATTTCGACAAGTAATCAAAGTCGAGGTCAAAAATAAATGCCACGAGATGCGAAGGTTAACGAACGCATTAAAACTCCTATCTGGTTTTTTGTACGCGTACGCAAAAGGCTTGGCGTATATTGTGATTGCGATATTGATACTTTATTATTGCCTACATCCGGGTCGTTTTGCTTCACACTACAACTACATTAAAACTGAACATATTATATTTGAGCTTGATCAAGCTTATTATCCTAAGAGTAATGCTTGCGCTATCAATATCACCGGCAGGAAGTTGTCGCAATTGATGTATCCTAATGAGAATCCTAAGGAAGAAGCAAGTGCTTTGGCTCGTAGATTAGGTGTGCTACCTGGTGGTCAGTGGAAACCTACCGATTGTCAACCGCTCTTCAATGTGGCTATTATTCTTCCTTATAGAAATCGACAGGAGCAGTTGGCTATTTTTATGAACTATATGCACCCATTTCTCCAGTCACAGAATTTAGAATATAGGATATTCGTCATTGAACAGAGCCCTGCTAAAGAGTTCAATAGGGCTAAATTGTTTAATATAGGTTTTGTTGAAGCTACAAAGATCAGTGACTTCCATTGCTTTGTTTTTCAAGATGTTGATCTCATACCTCAGAATCCAAGTAATATTTACGCTTGCACAAAAATGCCAAGGCACATGAGTTCTAGCGTTAATACATTTAGGTATAATCTTCCTTACACTGGTTTGTTTGGTGGTGCCATAGCTCTTACTAAGCAACAACTTGAAAAAGTTAATGGGTTTTCAAATGTCTTCTATGGATGGGGCGGTGAAGATGATGATTTTTACAGCAGATTGCAGAGTAAAGGATTTCCGGTAATTCTTAGTATTCTACATTTTGCTTAAATATTATTAAAGTATATTTTTAATTCACTTTTATTACTTTATAAAGGTAGTTGCATTACTATTTAAAATTAAAAGCAATTGAGGTTACTAATTATAGTTTTATTTTTTAATTTGTACCAAAGTTCAATCATGTGTACTATTATTGAAATATTTCAATATATTAGTTAAATACACTTTATCATGTCTCTACATTATAAGAAGAAAGAGATATTCAAAAAGTGACAAGTACTTTCTTGAAATAATGTAAATTAAATATTTTGTTTTAAGGTATCAAGATTTGGTCCAGATATAGCACAGTACTATATGTTAAAACATAAAAAAGAAGCACCAAGTAGTGCAAGATTTACAAATTTAGAAAATGGAGCAAGAAGATTTGATACAGATGGAATAAGCGATCTTGAATATGAAGTTCTAAATCATCAATTAAGACCTTTATATTCTTGGGTGTTAGTTGATTTATAAGAAACATTTTTTTAAGGAGATGGAGAACAAAGAAAGACCAAAGTATTAAATACTCTTTGAATGATGAAGTATTAATTAAAAAAATATTTTATCTTTAAGTTCGTTTATTTGTTTTATATATAATCATATCATCTGTAATTATAACTAAAATTAATTTTAAAAAAACCATTTTTACGAATATTGTACAAGAGTATAGATTTCTGTGATTTAACTTTCACGTCTCCTTAATGTGATACTGATCGAAAATGTGAAACATAATATAACGTTTTATAATACTTATAAACATTAGTCACTAATCAACTTTAATTCAAGTGGTAGACTTCTCTTAAATTTGACAAATGTTAAATGTAACAATTTTTTGATACACATACATCGATCAATTGTAATTACTAGACCAGTGATAAAATTAATATATATTTTAACTTATTTAATTTATAAGTACAATTACACATAAAATGGTAGTACTAAAAATATTTATTATTTATTTCTTATAAACTGTCGATTATCATTAATGTAAAGATTGTATTAAGAAGCGTGATATATATATATATGTATAAATGCATTTTATATAAATAACTAATTGTAATTATATGTAAGTAATAAGAAATTAACTACAGTTTTTTATTTTTCTTCTTTTTAATACACAAATTTAATGGCAGCATAGCATCTAGTGAGGATATACAAGGTAAAATAAAAAATATTGTATTACAATATAATATATAATGTGTAATACCCAAAGTGATATAAATTAATTGGCAAATCAATGCATCTTAAAAATCATTTCATTGGTATTCGTTTGTTACACAAATATTAATTGCATTTCACGAAGGGTATATACGAGTTATACGGTAAACGCATCATTCGCGGTAATGTGTTGTTCTTTTCCATATTTAAAGAAATGGTATACATGCTATCGCTATTAGTCCTCTTTTTTCTTTTCCTCTTGAACATTTTAAACATTAAATTACAGTATGCTTGTTTTTTTACTGTATATACAAATTCGTTAAAACAATTCATCGTTTTTCCTTATAGTTACTGTTATTATGAAATTCATTACGATTAAATGTAACTTACGTACAAATTTGAAGCCGTTGCGAATAAAAAAAAGACAGAGAATTATGGGGGTAGGGGGACAAAAGAATTTACGAATCGGAGAGTTCTTGATACCGAGCGTACATCATTTTCTTTACACAGTCTTTGTACGTGTCCCCTGGCAATGCATTGTAAGTTGATGATTTGGCACCTAAACCAGCCGTAGGGACGCGTCTTTCAGTTTCAATGATACTCGTTCTCCCTTGATTAGATTTACCAAGACCCATGCCTTCGCTCCATCCCATTTTTTGAAGCAACTTGTTGCCAACGTTGTCAGATCCAATACCAGCTCTCGTTGGTTCTTCGTACTCTTCCGTCCTAGTTTTCAAGTATTTTTCCTTCAACTTGTTTGGCTGCGGTGGCTCGGGTTCACCGTACTTGGCTCTACGTTCCTTAGCTCGATCCCTGTATTTGTTGTTACGTTGTTGAGGATCGTTCGGATCAAGACCTCGCACTTGATACCAATTTTCCAAATTTTGCTTGTGCAAATCGGAAAGCTGCTGGTGACGTAGTAAACCTTCTTTGCTAGGAAATTGTCTTTTGCACAAAAGACAAGCAAGTTTGTTCCAATCGGTATGCTGTCTATCTTCTTGTTGAACGTCTTCGATTTCCTCCTCGGTATCGCTACCACCACCGTAAGCAGCGACCAGCCCGTTGTTACCGGATAAATCTTCTTCTTCGAGGTACACCGAGGTTGCTAAACTCTTCTTCTCAAGTATCGCGTAACCGGCATCCGCTGCACCGCTCGTCGTGCTCGGATGACCCTCGATACCCGGATTATCGGATGTCCAATTCGTTTTTGCGTTCTCTTTCTTTTGATTAAGCGTTTTGGCCCACCTCTCCATATCCTTGGCAATTTTCTTGGCGACTTTCACTTTGTCCTGCTTCGTTTCCTTTTTCTTACTCTCGTCGTAACCAAGATCCGTGACTCCGGCTAGCTGTGATGCGTCCACCGCTGCCGCGGTTATCGTAGCCGTTGCGCTACTCGTTATCGGTGCTTGTTGGGCTGGTTTGTATGAAAACGATTCCGCGTCCCAGTATAAAAATTGTTGCGTGTGACTGTTGTAGTAGTACTGCGAGTTCGGGTCGTAATACAATCCCGTGCTTGGGTCGTAGTAGTAACCTGATGTTTCGTCGTAGTGGTATGTACTAACATCTGGAACAGCTGTTTAAATCGATGTTTTTTTTCATTAGTATCTCGTTTCGTGTAATAGACATACATAATAAATATTTTTTTAAGTGGGTTCACTAATGCTTGACTGACAAATTATTGTTATCAACAAACTACATATTAATTGTTCTTAAAGGTTTACAAAGATTATTTCTAATTTTTATAGTTTGTTATATAAATAAATGTGATTTCTCTTAAAAACGCTAAGATTAATCGACAATCTCTGAGAATTAGTAATTACTTTTTATATACACATAAAACTAATTGTCAAAGGAAACAAAAGAAATAACAACAGGATATTACATAATATCGTTATCTTAATATTATTAAGAAATTTGTCAGTGAAGTACCTCAATATTAATCACTACAATTTATCTTATAACTTTCATAATCTATAAATCTAATTAGATAAATAATAGAGATTGATCAAATAATCAAATCTAACACTTGAGTATATCCAAATTAACAGCTCCCTTTTGAGAGTAAACTATAAAAATGAATAACAATATTTTTTTATACTGGGCAGTATGTGAATCTGGATCTATAATTCCTGATAGAATCATATATTTTTCTTATTATTTATAAATTTGTTACACTGTCAAGCAATATAAAATAGAAACATTTTTACTAGAGTGTAAATACATATACTATTTACTGTAAAAAATATTTTAATTGAATTTTATAGTTTCTTTTGAATGAGTCTTATATTCATATAATGCTATTTTAAACATAATTTCATACAGTGTTATATCAGAGTATACTCTATATCATACTATTCCAGAAATCCAATTTCATGCAATACAGTTTCAACAAAGTGTTTTGTATAATGCTATTTGATAAGTGTGAAACACGTGATTTTATTTCAAAATTGAATCATTCTCACAATTTCAATAAAAATATATGAAAGACTATATTACGAGAGCACTGTATGAAATTATGTTTTGAAACCGAATTATACAAATGGAAGCTGATAAAATGGTAACTGTCGACGAAACTTACAATATACTTTGCCATCATTGGAATGCGCTGGTACACGTCCAGCGGATAAACTGGTGCTCGAAGGAGCAG
Source organism: Theocolax elegans (assembly GCA_026168455.1). NCBI lineage: Eukaryota > Metazoa > Arthropoda > Insecta > Hymenoptera > Cerocephalidae > Theocolax > Theocolax elegans. The sequence goes on along the minus strand of CM047426.1, from coordinate 1,456,707 downwards.
TGGGTGTAGGCCTTCCCTTCATTTCTTCAGCATCTCCCATTTTTCTGGAAGCCTGAAGTTGCTGTATCGCCGACTGAGCAACCGCTGCAGCCGCGTTAACTCGATCCGTCTGATTGAGCGAGGGCAACGTGATCGCCGTACCTTGGACGATTTGATTTTGATAGTACTGTGTATAATACTGCAAGTAATGAGCTTTTTGCGCTGGTGTTTTCGCGTACAAATTCGCGCTATACTCGGCAAGTTGGGCGACATCCTCAAGGGTATAACGATGATTATTTTCGTTTGACTTCCAAGAGCCAGAACCACTGACTTGGTGTAACTTGCAGTAAGCTATTTCGACTTTGCGGCCATCGACTTGGAGTCCTTGTTTCGTGAGTGCGGTGTGCAGGTACATGGCGTCGACGACGTTCGCCATTTCTAAGTAGCAGACGCCTCGTGAAGTATTCGTTAGGCTATCGCGTCCTATTCGTATGCTGCGAATCGGTTGCGATGAGAGTGCTTGCATAGCTTGGAGTACCGCATCCTCGGTCGTAAGGACGTCAAGACCACGGAGAAGTATTGTATTCGTTGGATGTGGACTGACCTCGTCGCTGCCCTCGCCACCTTCTTCGCTTTCTGCTCGCGAAGCCGAACACTTGAAGCATGTTTCTCGCCTCTTGAAATTGTGAGCTCCACACTGCGGTAATAAAGCAGGTTTTGTAGTATATAACAACGATAATAAATTATGTGTTTATACAGTCTTTTAGTGATGAACAACTGGTATTTTATTATCTTACCTTAACACAATGCCAATCTTGGATGTTTTTCGATTGAGACTTATCCGAATGAGAATCCTTGGGTATACTGTACTGCATAAGGGCCCGGTACTGTTCCTGCAGCATCAGTACTCCCTGAAACAAAATATTACAGTGTTATCCTGTTCAATGCCAATTTATCAGGTCTATGTCTCTCCCGAAAGCTTGGTTTTCTTTTCTGATTGATGCTGACGGATTATACAATCTTTTTTCTACTTCGTAAAGTTTCATACACGAGTATACTTTTTCGTTATAGTATTTACAATTAATTTACAAGTTTGAAAATGTATAAAAAAAATATATATATATAGCTGTTTATTTCAAAGAGCCGTTGATGATAGTTTTCAAAAATACGAATAAAAAAGATGTTCCGTTCATTAATATGTATAATTTATAAAAGTGCACTATTTCTTTGTTCTTTGATAAAGATACGTATGGTAGCTGAATCTAAAAAGGAATGATGGGAAGGGTGATATTTTCATTGGAGATCTCTGTGAAGCGTCAAAAGAATAAAGACAAATGGAAATAATCAGCTGCACAGTTACAGGATCGGATAATAAATCAAGAGTTATCGATAGTAACGAAGATATACACATGCAGTAAACAAAGAATAATTGAAACTCAAATGACTATATAAGTACAGAGACAGAGAGAGAATTAGGATACCAGGTACAAGGAGAGATGGGATTATTTAGATCCAGCTCTGTAATGCAAATACTTAATGTTGTTAAGAAAAAAATAAAGAAATTCAACTGTCTCAAATGTATGTAAGAAAAAAAAATGAAAATAAAAAAAAATAAATAAATAAAATAAGTAGAAATAAGTAATGTGTTGTGTGTGTCCTAGATAATTAAATAAATAAAGGTATGGTATATATTGGAAGTAGCCTTTAATGAGGTGCGCAGCCGGGGCTGGCTGAAGGCAGCCCGGCGGACTGCGTTACCGTGCCCTGTCGCGCGCCACAGGGCGTCGGCGCGGCATATTTGAGCAACGCATCAAGAGGTTGGGACACTGGATTGAACTTCATTCTACCTGTTTCATCTCCATCCATCGTGCGGCCTCCTGAGTCGCGTTAAACTCGACGAATGCAAAACCTCGCGAAGCACCTATACAGAGCAAATACACAGATATCCAGAGTTAATCCACGTTTAATGCCTGGAAGTCTCGGAGAGGGCAGGCAATGTGTCACAGCACCAACCATTGATAGAGACTCGAGTTTTCGAACGATCGAACGAAGCGTTATCCCTGCTATATTCTTGCTTATTTTGTTTTCTCTCACTGTCTTTTTCATCGTATTATGAGAAATATATATATGTACGTATATATACCATAGCTAGACCGAATCTAGCTTCTTTTAATTTATTCTCGTTTTTTTCTTTTATTATTATTTATTTACAAGCCGTTTTATTTTTAGTTCTTTTCTCATTCTACTGTTACTTATTATGTTACTTTATTCACAAACATTTGAATTTTTTTTCCGTTATTCCCTTGAATGCTTTTTTTTCTCTTTACAAGTTGGTTTTTCCCCCAGCTCGGGTCATTGTTGTCATAGGCGCCGATTTCAATTCATTTTTTGTTTGTTACTACCTTAGAGGCAGAATTTATTACTTTTATAAATAACACTTTTCATTAAGTAGTTTTTTTTTTAGATGACAAGCCGGCGCCTACGTTTACGGATATATTACTTACCTTCTGGCTCCTAATGTTTTTACGTGTAGGATGTACTAACAGAAGGATGCAGGATCTAGGAATGTGTAATATGGCTAAGGAGCCTAATTCCGATGAACATATATAATAACTAAGTGAGATATATAAAAAAAAAGAGAGTAACCGGTGTTTGCCGAGTATCGCTAATTTATCAAGCGCTGTTTATCTTATGTACCTGTATCCTTTTTACGTATCAGCCTGATGTCCTTAGGCATTAGACCGCAGTTCAATATGTCTTGCCTCACCTAAAAATAGAAAGAATGTAAGAGATTAGTGTTTGATGTAAAAATTAGTCAAAGTTGATTGATTTGACGTCTTATTAAAAGCTTACATCGTTTTCGGTTATGTGCTGAGCAAGTCCACGAATCATGATTGTGTTGTTTGGCGTCTGACTCTTGTAGTGAACTCCTTCCATAGCGGCATTGTAGTTGCGAGCATGATCGTGCTCGTAGTCGTTACTTTCACGACTTAGCTCGTCGTCTCTGTCGCGACTTCGATCGTCTCTTTTCGGCCTGCGATCTCGATCTCTGTCTCGATCTCGGTCCCTTCGTCGATCTCTGTCGCGATCACGGTCTCGATCTCTGTCCCTGTCGCGTTCTCTATCTCTTTCCAAAGAATCACGATCTCTTTGCCGTCCATAACGATCTTCTCGATCTCTGTAACCTCGGTCTCGTTCTTCTCTACTTCTGTCCCTTCTATCCCTCGACCTGTCTCTTTCTCGATCTCTGTCTCTTCGGTGTCCCCTGTAGTCTGGACTTCTGTGTTCTCGTTCTCTGTCCCTCTCTACATCTCTGTGTTCACCATAGTCGGGTGACCTACTGCCTCTATACTCTCTCTGGTATTCGTATTCTTGATTTCCTTGTGCTCTTCTATCCAACGGGGCATAACCTGGTTCCCAGGGGTCAATAGCTCCAGAACTGCTATACATTTTTCTTAATCATTTATTGAACAACTGAAAATGTAAACGAGAAATAAGTAAATTATTTGTTTATGCACATTTAAAAAGGCAGATTTATGATTAGACTTTGATAAAATGAACAAAAAGATGCATGTAGAAATGTATGTCTTACACGGCAATGTGCCAAAATCAACAGTGTCGCAAATCAGTTTGAACATTGCAGTAGATTATTAAAGACTTAAAGAATTAACTAAAGGGTTTAAGACATTATTTTGTGCACAAAAAATTGTGAGTTATTTTTGGACATTGTACATATTGTTGCAAACAATAATTAAAAAATTTAGGCATTATTTTTTCTTGGTATACAGAGATAACCCAATTTTTTGGTACATAAAGCTCTTATACCAGATACTCTTCTATACATATTTACATTATTGATAATAGACAATAAATTGTCACAATAAAAATGTTGTACAATTCCAAAAACTAAAATCTTAGACTCAAGAAGACCAACAAACCTTCCATATCTAATATATAAAAGATTCCACAGTGTTATAAAATCATTAAACTTACACTAACTTTAACAGTATCTTTAATAACTTACAGATAGACAAGCTATTAATTACATCCAATTTTCGTCAATTTAAAAAATATCTTTACTTTAGACAGCTGTTAAAAAATAGAATAATGTTACTTAAAACACTTAATAGAAAATGTAAAACTCTACTGATTAACATACACGTTTGTCACCGAAAACTACTCCTTTCTCGCAGAGAGACAAAGTTTCTCCATCTTTACAATAAGCTGGAATCTACATTACAGAATAATGATGTAACACACAGTCTTGCGTTAAAAAGGAAATAAAAAAATAGAACCAGTGACATAGCTTGAAATCATCATTAAAGTATAACAAGGATACACCGAATATAAAAGAATGTAATTAACAATAATAATACTTAAACAAAAACCTAAAAAAAAAAGAAAATAGAAATTCATTCCACACTAAACTTTGGCTACGTATAAAACTTACCAAACGTATCGCGATAAAACTCCCATATATCTCTCAAAAAAAAAAAGTCGCGTGTGGTCCGGAACGAAGATAAAACGTGTAAGCCGAAATTACAATCGATTTTTTCCGACTCATGCGTCGTCCGGGAGCATGCATTTCACGCGTATAGATATATATATCCATTTACAGGCACACATATATACGAAACATCGAAAATCAAGAAATTAAGAAAAAAGAAAAGATAGAAAAATCTCCATACCTTGACAAGTGAATAATAATCAATATCATATCGTTTTTACTCCTCTCTCCACCGTCTGGGATGTATTGCGCGTTTTTCGCGTTACAATGATTACAATGGCGTGGTTGTTCTCTCGGCTGTACTCTCCTCTCTCTCTGCTCGCGCATCTAAAAAAAAAAATATGGAGCTGCTGCTGCTGCGGCGGCGCGTACACGTCTCTCTCTCTCTTTCTCTCTCTCTGTTACACGCGCGATCACGTGGTGTATCTCTCTCTCTCTCTCTCTCTCTCTCGTAGATATATCCGCCATTATGGAAATTTCGTCAACGTTTCCGTTGGAAACTTCGGGGCGATATATTATTGGATAGTTTTTTCAGTATAATCGAATTGATTGACACGTATTTTACTTTTTTTTTATCGATTTAATCTTATTTTTTATTTTTACTTATCTCTCTCCTTTTACATACCGCGGTGGATACATACATATATATATATATATAGATGCGACCATTACTTTTTTTTCTCGCCGTATATATGTTAAGATGGCGGTTCGCGCGGTTTCGTTTGATTTCAGTATACACACATGTACTTGGTAAAGTACATACATACTTATTGTTTATTATTCAACGTATCGCTTTTTTTTTTGCTCATTCCACAGAAATTTCCACAATTCGCGTAAAAACGTTCTTAAACACGGTAACACGATATATTTACGTATTACGTAAGAGAAATAAAAAAATAAAATAAAATAAAATAGCGTTATAAAAAAAATATATCTGAAAAATTCTGTTTAAAACGGGGATGTATACAGATACACGCATGCGCGCATAGTCGCGCCGTCCAATCCCGTAATTCTTATCGAAATGTGTGTTATTACTACACGTACCTGTATATATTTTTAAGAGTATTATACACGTACTTGGTTCACTCGCGTTCAACTATACACTCCTCCTCCAACGTTGAATTATCCGAATTTTTTTAACGATAAAAAAATTTCGCGTCCGGTCAATCGAACCATTTAAGTAACTATACAACAACCGACTCGTTTTAAATAAAGGACAACAATTACTTTCTTAAAAAAAACACACGTGCCGTTCTCTTACAATACATCACTGTCAAAGTGTGAAAAAATTATATCGAGTGTGGTGTCTCTTATTTTTCTTTTAGTACGGTATATATATATATGTATTATAAGGTTAAGGTCGCGTGAAAAAAAATTGTGTGTGTGTTAGTGTATATATTTTTTATATAAAGCGAAAGGAACGTTTTTTTTTTTGGATGTAACAAATCGTCGAGAGAGAAGAATGTCGCGAGTGATATGGAACGTCCGGCACATCTGTACCGAGATTTGACTTTTTCCCGGTTTCACCTTTTGGTTATATACTGTTGTTGTTTGTTGCTTCGTTTTTTTAAACACCGTTGACTTGACACACACACACACATAATACACGTGCAAATACAGACACCATGGTTTTATCATAGTGACGGAACTTTTTTTTACGTTGACAGGTACGTATATCTATACTCATAATTTTCTTTTCTTTTAAATAATTTGGGAATGATTTTGTCGATGTAGGATAAGTATGGGAAAAGGGCGTTTTGTTAAAAATTTTTAATTTTATTGCGGCAAATGCATATTATGTACCAGGGAAAGAGAAAGCGCGTGTGGTAAGAACCCCCGTCTATATAGATTATCAATAGGAATTGTATACAAACATTGATATACTCGTGAAATCAAAATAACCTTTTCACTATTGTTTACATATGTGCCTATATACGTGTAGCTGTGTGCATAAGTGTGGGGATATATTTTACAAGGCAGTTATTTTTAAAGTTAGAAAAGATATCCTATACTTATATGCGCGAAGGAGAAAAAAATAATTTAATTGATATTTTTATTCTTTATGATTAATTAATTTATCTACGAGAAAATAATAATTGATTGCGTGATCACTCGTATTTTTTTATTATTATTAAGTAATTAATTATTTAGTTCGTTTAGAATAATGTAATTAATTAGGTGATTGTATCGATATTTTTACTATTGATTAATTAATTTATTTATTTGAGAAAAAAATATTTAATTCGGACGATTATTCATATTTTAATCGTTTATAAATTAATTCATTTATTGCGAATAAGTGAACCGAGTTTTGTTGTAAATATAATTTTTTTTTAATTTATTATTGAGAATAAATTAATTTGTAAAATGATTATTCGAAGCGTTAATTCGTTGAATTATGCATTGGGATCATTGGAGAATATAAAGACGAATCGAGCGAACAAAAAAATGTGTAACATTTTAAATATTATATATGTGTATGTATATTTTATTGTGGTAAAATATATAGGTATATTTAAAAAATTAATTATCATTTACTGTTTGAAAAGTCGATGATCCAAGTTTATAAACAAAACTTTTTTATATATGAATTTTAATCTCAATTAAAATCTTATTCTTCTAATGAATATAAAATAAAAATGTTTGAATTCGAATTTACGCGTTATTTATTCATCTAAACTAATAAATGTAAACGTGATTTTTTTTTCGCGTAATACCTGTGTATATTTTTGGACAATTTTGTTACTGCAAAATAAACATAATACAAATTATTAAAATATGCAGTTGATAAAAGTATGTAAAATTAATTTTATTTTTAGATTTCGTTTTAATCTTTGTACGAAATTTTGTTGCAACAACATTCCTTTGATGTATATGGCGAGGCTGTCGATACATGCAATTAACTTTTTACCTGTATAATACGTCAAAACATGAAATTTTAGAGAAGGAGATTTTCTTTTCTTATTTTTATTCTCTTTAAATGGGTAATTATACTAGATAATTAGAAAATATTGTTTTTACGAATATAAAATTATTCGAATTTATAGTATAATTTTTTTTTATTTATGGATATTTTTGGAATTAATTAATACGAAATGGAATGTAGTGATAAACACAAATTTTTTTCCTGGTTTTTGAATATAGGTGTTTAATATATTCATCATAAAATATAGATATGCGTAGTTTAAAATTTTGTTTCTCGAATAAGAAGAAGAAAACGAATAAAAAGTTAAGGGATTTTATTATTAAAAATCATCTTTGAAAATATTATACAACTATAAGCAATTATCGTTTTAAAAAGTGTTAATAATTCAAATTTAATTTTAATAATTCAATTCATCAGATTTTAAGAATAAATATAAATATACAATAATATTATAAGGATCTTATTGAGTGTATAGAACCTTCTTTTCCTTTTTTAAACTGTAAATACAAACAAATAATTTACAATAAATAAATACGTACATAAACAATTTATTTATTTAATAAATTAAAAATTCAATATTATCGATCTAAATAATCATATCTCCTCTTTTCTTTATATATCATAAAGTTATGAACCTGAAATTGGCAGCTGGACTTAGCGGCTAGCCAGGGACGAAACACACGTCGGGGCCCCCGCGCTTATAGTGACTTAATTTTCAGTTTAATTGCTTTTAAACCACCAATCACAGCTATATACTAGTAGGACTACTGTGAATTAACTATATTAAGTACTTTACACCCCTAATTAGTTAATTAGATTAATTAACAAAGTCCGAAAAATATCATTTTTACGTGATAAAGCGCTATAACTTTTACACGCATGATGATAGGGACTTGAAATTTTGTATGTAACTCTCCAAAGGGATACAGATGACGATAGGATAGAGCCGGTTGCGACACAAAAGTAATTAGTTAATTAGATTAATTAACAAAGTCCGAAAATCAACATTTTTACGTGATAAAGCGCTATAACTTTTAGACGCATGATGATAGGGACTTGAAATTTTGTATGTAACTCTCCAAAGGGATACAGATGACGATAGGATAGAGCCGGTTGCGACACAAAAGTAATTAGTTAATTAGATTAATTAACAAAGTCCGAAAATCAACATTTTTACGTGATAAAGCGCTATAACTTTTACACGCATGATTATAGGAACTTAAAATTTTGTATGAAACTCTCCAAAGGGATACAGCTGATGACTGGATGGTTAAAGTTACGACACAAAAGTAATTAGTTAATTAGATTAATTAACAAAGTCCGAAAATCAACATTTTTATGTGATAAAGCGCTATAACTTTTACACGCATGATGATAGGGACTTGAAATTTTGTATGAAACTCTCCAAAGGGATACAGCTGATGACTGGATGGTTAAAGTTACGACACAAAAGTAATTAGTTAATTAGATTAATTAACAAAGTCCGAAAATCAACATTTTTTCGTGAAAAAGCGCTATAACTATTACACGCATGATGATAGGGACTTGAAATTTTGTATGAAACTCTCCAAAGGGATACAGATGACGATAGGATTGGGCAGGTTGCGACACAAAAGTAATTAGTTAATTAGATTAATTAACAAAGTCCAAAAATTATCATTTTTTCGTGAAAAAGCGCTATAACTTTTACACGCATGATGATAGGGACTTGAAATTTTGTATGAAACTCTCCAAAGGGATACAGCTGATGACTGGATGATTAAAGTTACGACACAAAAGTAATTAGTTAATTAGATTAATTAACAAAGTCCGAAAATCAACATTTTTTCGTGAAAAAGTGCTATAACTATTACACGCATGATGATAGGGACTTAAAATTTTGTATGAAACTCTCCAAAGGGATACAGATGATGACTGGATGGTTAAAGTTACGACACAAAAGTAATTAGTTAATTAGATTAATTAACAAAGTCCGAAAATCAACATTTTTTCGTGAAAAAGCGCTATAACTATTACACGCATGATGATAGGGACTTAAAATTTTGTATAAAACTCTCCAAAGGGATACAGATGACGATAGGATTGGGCAGGTTGCGACACAAAAGTAATTAGTTAATTAAATTAATTAACAAAAACCAAAAATTATCATTTTTTCGTGAAAAAGCGCTATAACTTTTACACGCATGATGATAGGGACTTGAAATTTTGTATGTAACTCTCCAAAGGGATACAGATGACGATAGGATAGAGCCGGTTGCGACACAAAAGTAATTAGTTAATTAGATTAATTAACAAAGTCCGAAAATCAACATTTTTACGTGATAAAGCGCTATAACTTTTACACGCATGATGATAGGGACTTGAAATTTTGTATGTAACTCTCCAAAGGGATACAGATGACGATAGGATAGAGCCGGTTGCGACACAAAAGTAATTAGTTAATTAGATTAATTAACAAAGTCCGAAAATCAACATTTTTACGTGATAAAGCGCTATAACTTTTACACGCATGATTATAGGAACTTAAAATTTTGTATGAAACTCTCCAAAGGGATACAGCTGATGACTGGATGGTTAAAGTTACGACACAAAAGTAATTAGTTAATTAGATTAATTAACAAAGTCCGAAAATCAACATTTTTATGTGAAAAAGCGCTATAACTATTACACGCATGATGATAGGGACTTGAAATTTTGTATGAAACTCTCCAAAGGGATACAGATGACGATAGGATTGGGCAGGTTGCGACACAAAAGTAATTAGTTAATAAAATTAATTAACAAAAACCAAAAATTATCATTTTTTCGTGAAAAAGCGCTATAACTTTTACACGCATGATGATAGGGACTTGAAATTTTGTATGAAACTCTCCAAAGGGATACAGATGACGATAGGATTGGGCAGGTTGTGACACAAAAGTAATTAGTTAATTAGATTAATTAACAAAGTCCGAAAAATTAACATTTTTTCGTGAAAAAGCGCTATAACTATTACACGCATGATGATAGGGACTTAAAATTTTGTATGAAACTCTCCAAAGGGATACAGATGACGATGGATGGTTAAAGTTACGACACAAAAGTAATTAGTTAATTAGATTAATTAACAAAAGTCCGAAAATCAATCATTTTTTCGTGAAAAAGCGCTATAACTATTACACGCATGATGATAGGGACTTAAAATTTTGTATGAAAACTCTCCAAAGGGATACAGATGACGATAGGATTGGGCAGGTTGCGACACAAAAGTAATTAGTTAATTAAATTAATTAACAAAAACCAAAAATTATCATTTTTTCGTGAAAAAGCGCTATAACTTTTACACGCATGATGATAGGGACTTGAAATTTTGTATGTAACTCTCCAAAGGGATACAGATGACGATAGGATAGAGCCGGTTGCGACACAAAAGTAATTAGTTAATTAGATTAATTAACAAAGTCCGAAAATCAACATTTTTACGTGATAAAGCGCTATAACTTTTACACGCATGATGATAGGGACTTGAAATTTTGTACGAAACTCTCCAAAGGGATACAGATGACGATAGGATTGAACAGGTTGCGACACAAAAGTAATTAGTTAATTAGATTAATTAACAAAGTCCGAAAAATATCATTTTTACGTGAAAAAGCGCTATAACTTTTACACGCATGATGATAGGGACTTAAAATTTTGTATGAAACTCTCCAAAGGGATACAGATGATGACTGGATGGTTAAAGTTACGACACAAAAGTAATTAGTTAATTAGATTAATTAACAAAGTCCGAAAATCAACATTTTTCGTGAAAAAGCGCTATAACTATTACACGCATGATGATAGGGACTTAAATTTTGTATGAAACTCTCCAAAGGGATACAGCTGATGACTAGGATGGTTAAGTTACGACACAAAAGTAATTAGTTAATTAAGATTAATTAACAAAGTCCGAAAATCACATTTTTTCGTGAAAAAGCGCTATAACTATTACACGCATGATGATAGGGACTTGAAATTTTGTATGAAACTCTCCAAAGGGATACAGATGACGATAGGATAGAGCCGGTTGCGACACAAAAGTAATTAGTTAATTAGATTAATTAACAAAGTCCGAAAATCACATTTTTTACGTGATAAAGCGCTATAACTTTTACACGCATGATTATAGGACTTAAAATTTTGTATGAAACTCTCCAAAGGGATACAGCTGATGACTAGGATGGTTAAAGTTACGACACAAAAGTAATTAGTTAATTAATTAATTAACAAAGTCCGAAAAATCACATTTTTATGTGATAAAGCGCTATAACTTTTACACGCATGATGATAGGGACTTGAAAATTTTGTATGAAACTCTCCAAAGGGATACAGCTGATGACTAGGATGGTTAAAGTTACGACACAAAAGTAATTAGTTAATTAGATTAATTAACAAAGTCCGAAAATCATATTTTTTCGTGAAAAAGCGCTATAACTATTACACGCATGATGATAGGGACTTGAAATTTTGTATGTAACTCTCCAAAGGGATACAGATGACGATAGGATTGAGCAGGTTGCGACACAAAAGTAATTAGTTAATTAGATTAATTAACAAAGTCCGAAAATCAATCATTTTTTACGTGATAAAGCGCTATAACTTTTACACGCATGATGATAGGGACTTGAAATTTTGTATGAAACTCTCCAAAGGGATACAGCGATGACTGATAGGATTGAAAGGTTGCGACACAAAAGTAATTAGTTAATTAGATTAATTAACAAAGTCCGAAAATCACATTTTTTCGTGAAAAAGCGCTATAACTATTACACGCATGATGATAGGGACTTAAAATTTTGTATGAAACTCTCCAAAGGGATACAGATGATGACTGGATGGTTAAAGTTACGACACAAAAGTAATTAGTTAATTAGATTAATTAACAAAGTCCGAAAATCAACATTTTTTCGTGAAAAAGCGCTATAACTATTACACGCATGATGATAGGGACTTAAAATTTTGTATGAAACTCTCCAAAGGGATACAGATGACTGATAGGATTGGTAAAGGTTACGACACAAAAGTAATTAGTTAATTAGATTAATTAACAAAGTCCGAAAATCAACATTTTTTCGTGAAAAAGCGCTATAACTATTACACGCATGATGATAGGGACTTGAAATTTTGTATGTAAACTCTCCAAAGGGATACAGATGACGATAGGATAGAGCCGGTTGCGACACAAAAGTAATTAGTTAATTAGATTAATTAACAAAGTCCGAAAATCAACATTTTTACGTGATAAAGCGCTATAACTTTTACACGCATGATTATAGGAACTTAAATTTTGTATGAAACTCTCCAAAGGGATACAGATGATGATGGATGGTTAAAGTTACGACACAAAAGTAATTAGTTAATTAGATTAATTAACAAAGTCCGAAAATCAACATTTTTACTGTGATAAAGCGCTATAACTTTTACACGCATGATGATAGGGACTTGAAATTTTGTATGAAACTCTCCAAAGGGATACAGCTGATGACTGGATGGTTAAAGTTACGACACAAAAGTAATTAGTTAATTAGATTAATTAACAAAGTCCGAAAATCACTATTTTTTCGTGAAAAAGCGCTATAACTATTACACGCATGATGATAGGGACTTGAAATTTTGTATGAAACTCTCCAAAGGGATACAGATGACGATAGGATTGGGCAGGTTGCGACACAAAAGTAATTAGTTAATTAGATTAATTAACAAAAGTCCAAAAATTATCATTTTTTTCGTGAAAAAGCGCTATAACTTTTACACGCATGATGATAGGGACTTGAAATTTTGTATGAAACTCTCCAAAGGGATACAGCTGATGACTGGATGATAAGGTTACGACACAAAAGTAATTAGTTAATTAGATTAATTAACAAAGTCCGAAAATCAACATTTTTTCGTGAAAAAGCGCTATAACTATTACACGCATGATGATAGGGACTTAAATTTTGTATGAAACTCTCCAAAGGGATACAGATGACGATAGGATTGGTCAAGTTGCGACACAAAAGTAATTAGTTAATTAGATTAATTAACAAAAGTCCGAAAAATTCAACATTTTTTCGTGAAAAAGCGCTATAACTATTTACACGCATGATGATAGGGACTTAAAATTTTGTATGAAACTCTCCAAAGGGATACAGATGACGATAGGATTGGGCAGGTTGCGACACAAAAGTAATTAGTTAATTAAATTAATTAACAAAAACCAAAAATTATCATTTTTTCGTGAAAAAGCGCTATAACTTTTACACGCATGATGATAGGGACTTGAAATTTTGTATGTAACTCTCCAAAGGGATACAGATGACGATAGGATAGAGCCGGTTGCGACACAAAAGTAATTAGTTAATTAGATTAATTAACAAAGTCCGAAAATCAACATTTTTACGTGATAAAGCGCTATAACTTTTACACGCATGATGATAGGGACTTGAAATTTTGTACTGAAACTCTCCAAAGGGATACAGATGACGATAGGATAGAGCCGGTTGCGACACAAAAGTAATTAGTTAATTAGATTAATTAACAAAGTCCGAAAATCAACATTTTTACGTGATAAAGCGCTATAACTTTTACACGCATGATTATAGGAACTTAAAATTTTGTATGAAACTCTCCAAAGGGATACAGCTGATGACTGGATGGTTAAAGTTACGACACAAAGTAATTAGTTAATTAGATTAATTAACAAAGTCCGAAAATCAACATTTTATGTGAAAAAGCGCTATAACTATTACACGCATGATGATAGGGACTTGAAATTTTGTATGAAACTCTCCAAAGGGATACAGATGACGATAGGATGGGCAGGTTGCGACACAAAAGTAATTAGTTAATAAAATTAATTAACAAAAACCAAAAATTATCATTTTTTCGTGAAAAAGCGCTATAACTTTTACACGCATGATGATAGGGACTTGAAATTTTGTATGAAACTCTCCAAAGGGATACAGATGACGATAGGATTGGGCAGGTTGTGGACACAAAAGTAATTAGTTAATTAAATTAATTAACAAAACCAAAATTATCATTTTTTCGTGAAAAGCGCTATAACTTTTACACGCATGATGATAGGGACTTGAAATTTTGTATGAAACTCTCCAAAGGGATACAGATGACGATAGGATTGGGCAGGTTGCGACACAAAAGTAATTAGTTAATTAAATTAATTAACAAAACCAAAATTATCATTTTTTACGTGATAAAGCGCTATAACTTTTACACGCATGATGATAGGGACTTAAAATTTTGTATGAACTCTCCAAAGGGATACAGATGACGATAGGATTGGGCAGGTTGCGACACAAAAGTAATTAGTTAATTAAATTAATTAACAAAACCAAAAATTATCATTTTTTCGTGAAAAAGCGCTATAACTTTTACACGCATGATGATAGGGACTTGAAATTTGTATGTAACTCCTCCAAAGGGATACAGATGACTGATAGGATAGAGCCGGTTGCGACACAAAAGTAATTAGTTAATTAGATTAATTAACAAAGTCCGAAAATCAACATTTTTACGTGATAAAGCGCTATAACTTTTACACGCATGATGATAGGGACTTGAAATTTTGTATGAAACTCTCAAAGGGATACAGCTGATGATAGGATGTTAAGGTTAGCGACACAAAAGTAATTAGTTAATTAAATTAATTAACAAAAACCAAAAATTATCATTTTTTCGTGAAAAAGCGCTATAACTTTTACACGCATGATGATAGGGACTTGAAATTTTGTATGTAACTCTCCAAAGGGATACAGATGACGATAGGATAGGCCGGTTGCGACACAAAAGTAATTAGTTAATTAGATTAATTAACAAGTCCGAAAATCAACATTTTTTACGTGATAAAGCGCTATAACTATTTACACGCATGATGATAGGGACTTGAAATTTTGTACGAAACTCTCCAAAGGGATACAGATGACGATAGGATTGAACAGGTTGCGACACAAAAGTAATTAGTTAATTAGATTAATTAACAAAGTCCGAAAATCAACATTTTTTCGTGAAAAAGCGCTATAACTATTACACGCATGATGATAGGGACTTGAAATTTTGTATGAAACTCTCCAAAGGGATACAGATGACGATAGGATAGAGCCGGTTGCGACACAAAAGTAATTAGTTAATTAGATTAATTAACAAAGTCCGAAAATCAACATTTTTTACGTGAAAAGCGCTATAACTTTTACACGCATGATTATAGGAACTTAAATTTTGTATGTAACTCTCCAAAGGGATACAGCTGACGATAGGATGGTTAAAGTTGCGACACAAAGTAATTAGTTAATTAGATTAATTAACAAAGTCCGAAAATCAACATTTTTACGTGATAAAGCGCTATAACTTTTACACGCATGATGATAGGGACTTGAAATTTTGTATGAAACTCTCCAAAGGGATACAGCTGATGACTGGATGGTTAAGTTACGACACAAAGTAATTAGTTAATTAGATTAATTAACAAAGTCCGAAAATCATCATTTTTTCGTGAAAAAGCGCTATAACTTTTACACGCATGATGATAGGGACTTGAAATTTGTATGAAACTCTCCAAAGGGATACAGATGACGATAGGATTGGTAAGGTTGCGACACAAAAGTAATTAGTTAATTAGATTAATTAACAAAGTCCGAAAATCAATCATTTTTTCGTGAAAAAGCGCTATAACTATTACACGCATGATGATAGGGACTTGAAATTTGTATGAAACTCTCCAAAGGGATACAGCTGACGACTAGGATGGTTAAGGTTACGACACAAAAGTAATTAGTTAATTAGATTAATTAACAAAGTCCGAAAATATCATTTTTTCGTGAAAAAGCGCTATAACTTTTACACGCATGATGATAGGGACTTGAAATTTTGTATGAAACTCTCCAAAGGGATACAGATGACGATAGGATGATTAAAGTTACGACACAAAAGTAATTAGTTAATTAGATTAATTAACAAAGTCCGAAAATCAACATTTTTCGTGAAAAGCGCTATAACTATTACACGCATGATGATAGGGACTTAAATTTTGTATGAAACTCTCCAAAGGGATACAGATGATGACTGGATGGTTAAGTTACGACACAAAAGTAATTAGTTAATTAGATTAATTAACAAAGTCCGAAAATCACATTTTTTCGTGAAAAAGCGCTATAACTATTACACGCATGATGATAGGGACTTAAAATTTTGTATAAACTCTCCAAAGGGATACAGATGACGATAGGATGGGCAGGTTGCGACACAAAAGTAATTAGTTAATTAAATTAATTAACAAAACCAAAATTATCATTTTTCGTGAAAAGCGCTATAACTTTTACACGCATGATGATAGGGACTTGAAATTTTGTATGTAACTCTCCAAAGGGATACAGATGACGATAGGATAGAGCCGGTTGCGACACAAAAGTAATTAGTTAATTAGATTAATTAACAAAGTCCGAAAATCAACATTTTTACGTGATAAAGCGCTATAACTTTTACACGCATGATGATAGGACTTGAAATTTTGTATGTAACTCTCCAAAGGGATACAGATGACGATAGGATAGAGCCGGTTGCGACACAAAAGTAATTAGTTAATTAGATTAATTAACAAAGTCCGAAAATCAACATTTTTACGTGAATAAAGCGCTATAACTTTTACACGCATGATTATAGGACTTAAAATTTTGTATGAAACTCTCCAAAGGGATACAGATGATGATAGGATAGCGGTTAAGTACGACACAAAAGTAATTAGTTAATTAGATTAATTAACAAAGTCCGAAAAATCAACATTTTTATCGTGAAAAAGCGCTATAACTATTTACACGCATGATGATAGGGACTTGAAATTTTGTATGAAACTCTCCAAAGGGATACAGATGACGATAGGATTGGGCAGGTTGCGACACAAAAGTAATTAGTTAATTAAATTAATTAACAAAAACCAAAATATCATTTTTTCGTGAAAAAGCGCTATAACTTTTACACGCATGATGATAGGGACTTGAAATTTTGTATGAAACTCTCCAAAGGGATACAGATGACGATAGATTGGGCAGGTTGCTGACACAAAGTAATTAGTTAATTAAATTAATTAACAAAAACCAAAAATTATCATTTTTTCGTGAAAAGCGCTATAACTTTTACACGCATGATGATAGGGACTTGAAATTTTGTATGAAACTCTCCAAAGGATACAGATGACGATAGGATTGGGCAGGTTGCGACACAAAAGTAATTAGTTAATTAAATTAATTAACAAAAACCAAAAATTATCATTTTTTCGTGAAAAAGCGCTATAACTTTTACACGCATGATGATAGGGACTTAAAATTTTGTATGAAACTCTCCAAAGGATACAGATGACGATAGGATGGGCAGGTTGCGACACAAAAGTAATTAGTTAATTAAATTAATTAACAAAAACCAAAAATATCATTTTTTCGTGAAAAAGCGCTATAACTTTTACACGCATGATGATAGGGACTTGAAATTTTGTATGTAACTCTCCAAAGGGATACAGATGACGATAGGATAGAGCCGGTTGCGACACAAAAGTAATTAGTTAATTAGATTAATTAACAAAGTCCGAAAATCACATTTTTACGTGATAAAGCGCTATAACTTTTACACGCATGATGATAGGGACTTGAAATTTTGTACCGAAACTCTCCAAAGGGATTACAGATGACGATAGGATTGAACAGGTTGCGACACAAAAGTAATTAGTTAATTAGATTAATTAACAAAGTCCGAAAATATCATTTTTTTCGTTGAAAAAAGCGCCTATAACTTTTACACGCATGATGATAGGGACTTAAAATTTTGTAATGAAACTCTCCAAAGGGATACAGATGATGACTGGATGGTTAAAGTTACGACACAAAAGTAATTAGTTAATTAGATTAATTACAAAGTCGAAAATCAACATTTTTTCGTGAAAAAGCGCTATAACTATTACACGCATGATGATAGGGACTTAAATTTTGTATGAAACTCTCCAAGGGATACAGCTGATGACTGGATGGTTAAGTTACGACACAAAAGTAATTAGTTAATTAGATTAATTAACAAAGTCCGAAAATCAACATTTTTCGTGAAAAAGCGCTATAACTATTACACGCATGATGATAGGGACTTGAATTTTGTATGAAACTCTCCAAAGGGATACAGATGACGATAGGATAGAGCGGTTTGCGACACAAAAGTAATTAGTTAATTAGATTAATTAACAAAGTCCGAAAATCAACATTTTTACGTGATAAAGCGCTATAACTTTTACACGCATGATTATAGGAACTTAAAATTTTGTATGAAACTCTCCAAAGGGATACAGCTGATGACTGGATGGTTAAAGTTACGACACAAAAGTAATTAGTTAATTAGATTAATTAACAAAGTCCGAAAATCAACATTTTTACGTGATAAAGCGCTATAACTTTTACACGCATGATTATAGGAACTTAAAATTTTGTATGAAACTCTCCAAGGGATACAGCTGATGACTGGATGGTTAAAGTTACGACACAAAAGTAATTAGTTAATTAAATTAATTAACAAAAACCAAAAATTATCATTTTTTCGTGAAAAAGCGCTATAACTTTTACACGCATGATGATAGGGACTTGAAATTTTGTATGTAACTCTCCAAAGGGATACAGATGACGATAGGATAGAGCCGGTTGCGACACAAAAGTAATTAGTTAATTAGATTAATTAACAAAGTCCGAAAATCAACATTTTTACGTGATAAAGCGCTATAACTTTTACACGCATGATTATAGGAACTTAAATTTTGTATGAAACTCTCCAAAGGGATACAGCTGATGACTGGATGGTTAAAGTTACGACACAAAAGTAATTAGTTAATTAAATTAATTAACAAAAACCAAAAATTATCATTTTTTCGTGAAAAAGCGCTATAACTTTACACGCATGATGATAGGGACTTGAAATTTTGTATGTAACTCTCCAAAGGGATACAGATGACGATAGGATAGAGCCGGTTGCGACACAAAAGTAATTAGTTAATTAGATTAATTAACAAGTCCGAAAATCAACATTTTTTACGTGATAAAGCGCTATAACTTTTACACGCATGATGATAGGGACTTGAAATTTTGTACGAAACTCTCCAAAGGGATACAGATGACGATAGGATTGAACAGGTTGCGACACAAAAGTAATTAGTTAATTAGATTAATTAACAAAGTCCGAAAAATATCATTTTTTCGTGAAAAAGCGCTATAACTTTTACACGCATGATGATAGGGACTTGAAATTTTGTATGTAACTCTCCAAAGGGATACAGATGACGATAGGATAGAGCCGGTTGCGACACAAAAGTAATTAGTTAATTAGATTAATTAACAAAGTCCAAAATTATCATTTTTTCGTGAAAAAGCGCTATAACTTTTACACGCATGATGATAGGGACTTGAAATTTTGTATGTAACTCTCCAAAGGGATACAGATGACGATAGGATTGAACAGGTTGCGACACAAAAGTAATTAGTTAATTAGATTAATTAACAAAGTCCAAAAATTATCATTTTTTCGTGAAAAAGCGCTATAACTTTTACACGCATGATGATAGGGACTTGAAATTTTGTATGAAACTCTCCAAAGGGATACAGCTGACGATAGGATTGGGCAGGTTACGACACAAAAGTAATTAGTTAATTAGATTAATTAACAAAGTCCGAAAATCAACATTTTTTCGTGAAAAAGCGCTATAACTATTACACGCATGATGATAGGGACTTAAAATTTTGTATGAAACTCTCCAAAGGGATACAGATGACGATAGGATTGGGCAGGTTGCGACACAAAAGTAATTAGTTAATTAAATTAATTAACAAAAACCAAAAATTATCATTTTTTCGTGAAAAAGCGCTATAACTTTTACACGCATGATGATAGGGACTTGAAATTTTGTATGTAACTCTCCAAAGGGATACAGATGACGATAGGATAGAGCCGGTTGCGACACAAAAGTAATTAGTTAATTAGATTAATTAACAAAGTCCGAAAATCAACATTTTTACGTGATAAAGCGCTATAACTTTTACACGCATGATGATAGGGACTTGAAATTTTGTATGAAACTCTCCAAAGGGATACAGATGACGATAGGATTGAACAGGTTGCGACACAAAAGTAATTAGTTAATTAGATTAATTAACAAAGTCCGAAAAATATCATTTTTTCGTGAAAAAGCGCTATAACTTTTACACGCATGATGATAGGGACTTGAAATTTTGTATGTAACTCTCCAAAGGGATACAGATGACGATAGGATAGAGCCGGTTGCGACACAAAAGTAATTAGTTAATTAGATTAATTAACAAAGTCCAAAAATTATCATTTTTTCGTGAAAAAGCGCTATAACTTTTACACGCATGATGATAGGGACTTGAAATTTTGTATGAAACTCTCCAAAGGGATACAGATGATGACTGGATGGTTAAAGTTACGACACTAAAGTAATTAGTTAATTAGATTAATTAACAAAGTCCGAAAATCAACATTTTTCGTGAAAAAGCGCTATAAGTATTACACGCATGATGATAGGGACTTAAAATTTTGTATGAAACTCTTCAAAGGGATACAGATTAATCTAATTAACTAATTACTTTTGTGTCGCAACCTGTTCAATCCTATCGTCATCTGTATCCTTTGGAGAGTTCATACAAAATTTCAAGTCCCTATCATCATGCGTGTAAAAGTTATAGCGCTTTTTCACGAAAAAATGATATTTTGGTTTTTGTTAATTAATTTAATTAACTAATTACTTTTGTGTCGCAACCTGCCCAATCCTATCGTCATCTGTATCCCTTTGGAGCGTTTCATACAAACTTTTAAGTCCCTATCATCATGGCTGTAATAGTTATAGCGCTTTTTCACGAAAAAATGTTGATTTTCGGACTTTATTAATTAATCTAAATAACTAATTACTTTTGTGTCGTAACTTTAACCATCCAGTCATCAAGCTGTATCCCTTTGGAGAGTTTATACAAAATTTCAAAGTCACTATCATCATGCGTGTAAAAGTTATAGCGCTTTATTTCACGAAAAAATTAACTAATTACTTTTGTGTCGCAACCTGTTCAATCCTATCGTCATCTGTATCCCTTTGGAGAGTTTCATACAAAATTTCAAGTCCCTATCATCATGCGTGTAAAAGTTATAGCGCTTTTTCACGAAAAAATGATAATTTTTGGTTTTTGTTAATTAATTTTATTAACTAATTACTTTTGTGTCGCAACCTGCCCAATCCTATCGTCATCTGTATCCCTTTGGAGAGTTTCATACAAAATTTTAAGTCCCTATCATCATGCGTGTAATAGTTATAGCGCTTTTTCACGAAAAAATGTTGATTTTCGGACTTTATTAATTAATCTAAATAACTAATTACTTTTGTGTCGTAACTTTAACCATCCAGTCATCAGCTGTATCCCTTTGGAGAGTTTCATACAAAATTTCAAGTCCTATCATCATGCGTGTAAAAGTTATAGCGCTTTTTCACGAAAAAATGATAATTTTTGGACTTTGTTAATTAATCTAATTAACTAATTACTTTTGTGTCGCAACCTGTTCAATCCTATCGTCATCTGTATCCCTTTGGAGAGTTACATACAAAATTTCAAGTCCCTATCATCATGCGTGTAAAAGTTATAGCGCTTTTTCACGAAAAAATGATAATTTTTGGACTTTGTTAATTAATCTAATTAACTAATTACTTTTGTGTCGCAACCTGCCCAATCCTATCGTCATCTGTATCCCTTTGGAGAGTTTCATACAAAATTTCAAGTCCCTATCATCATGCGTGTAAAAGTTATAGCGCTTTTTCACGAAAAAATGATAATTTTTGGTTTTTGTTAATTAATTTTATTAACTAATTACTTTTGTGTCGCAACCTGCCCAATCCTATCGTCATCTGTATCCCTTTGGAGAGTTTCATACAAAATTTCAAGTCCCTATCATCATGCGTGTAATAGTTATAGCGCTTTTTCACGAAAAAATGTTGATTTTCGGACTTTGTTAATTATTCTAATTAACTAATTACTTTTGTGTCGCAACCTGCCCAATCCTATCGTCATCTGTATCCCTTTGGAGAGTTTCATACAAAATTTCAAGTCCCTATCATCATGCGTGTAAAAGTTATAGCGCTTTATCACGTAAAAATGTTGATTTTCGGACTTTGTTAATTAATCTAATTAACTAATTACTTTTGTGTCGCAACCGGCTCTATCCTATCGTCATCTGTATCCCTTTGGAGAGTTACATACAAAATTTCAAGTCCCTATCATCATGCGTGTAAAAGTTATAGCGCTTTATCACGTAAAAATGATATTTTTCGGACTTTGTTAATTAATCTAATTAACTAATTAGGGGTGTAAAGTACTTAATATAGTTAATTCACAGTAGTCCTACTAGTATATAGCTGTGATTGGTGGTTTAAAAGCAATTAAACTGAAAATTAAGTCACTATAAGCGCGGGGGCCCCGACGTGTGTTTCGTCCCTGGCTAGCCGCTAAGTCCAGCTGCCAATTTCAGGTTCATATAAAGTTATAGATACACGCTCGCATCGTCTGTAATAAAACGAAACTCAATATCAATATTACGACTTGTACAATATACGACACGCGTTTCGAAAAAAAAATGAGTTTACAATAATAAAAAAAAGGAAAATCCTGAGGTTCTCATTGGATCCTACCGAAAAATCCGAATAATCACACCTCCCCCGTTTGTACACACCATATACGCTCGCATCGTCTAATATCGCGACATTATGTACACGACACGGGCGTATATTCCAAAAAAGAGCGTTACAATCATAAAATAAAAGAAGGAAATCCCGAGGTTTTCGTCGGATCCTTCCGAAAACAAAAATTCCATAATTCCTTGTAATAATCAAAAGAGAAGGGAGAAGGTGGTGTATATAGGTGTAAAGGAAAAATGGAAGATAGTACAGTAGACCCTGGGAAGGATGAAAAAAAAGGGGTGGGGTCTCTCCCGACCCGAGTCGAAATTCACTTAGCGCGCTTCGCTTCGAGTGTATGTGTATAGGTGGGTGGGTGTGGGTGCACTGCGCTTGCGAGGAAGAGAGAAGTTCAACGACCACCGCCCTGCAACCCCGAGTGCCACCTCGCGGCTACCCAAAACCTATACGGGTGTATAAACCGGCGAACTAGAAGCCGGTTTCATTTTTTTTTTTTTTTTGATAATTCCCCTTTTTTCTCTTAATTATATATATAAGTGTGTATTAAAAAGAAAATATTTTTTATACAAATACTAAGTTTTCGTCGATTTTCTTTTAAGTGTACACGAAGTTCTCGTATAGACGTCTAAAATGAAATATTATAAATAAAATGGAGTTGATAACATTGAGATGTATATATTTTTTAATTTATCTATTAGTCATATTTTTTTCTGTTTGAGTAACAATCTTTTTTTTTTAATTCGAAAGGTTTTTTTAAACAATTCCGTTAAATGTTTCTTTTTCGAGGTGGTGACTGTCGAAAGATATCGCGTATATGTAAGGCGACTATATCTTTACTTGCGACCTACATTTTTTTGTCCTAAGAAACAAAATAGGGTTCTTTTTTTCTTTCTCGTTTCAGTAACACCTGCGAGTATCAACGTTAACCCCGTTTTAAATTGAAGATTACTATTTTATTTTAGAATCTATCATTTTTCTTTTGATTAAACGGGATTGGCAATTTTGGATAAATGTGTATGGAATAAACATTTTCTTCTGTAAATTCTTTGTTTTTTTACTAGTATTATATACATATATAATATATAGAAGTATAGTATACAAGAAAATGTTTATTTTTTTTTCTGAGTGAATATTGGCCAATATATGTCGGTGCTAAATGGACAAAAAAATATGGTTTCGACTTACCTTATTGTTACGAAAATATTTAATTATGTTTTGCGATAAAGCGTGAAATTTATTCATACTTTTTATATAATCATGTTTTTGTAGGGGAAGTTTTAAAGAAATTAATTTTTTCGATTTTTTTATTGATTCTTATTTAAAAGATGTAAATATTGTTTATCTTGAAATTTAATATAATTTAAGTCTTTTTTATTCAAAAACTTGCCATTTGACACCATAAAATGGCCATCACATAAGCTCAAAATACTCAGTATCAAATAATATTCTACATCATTTATTTATCATCTTAATCTAAAATCTTTGTATTATTTTTGAAAATCTCTCCACGGTAATATTAAACTGCATACGAGCAATATAACATCATGCGTTTACCTATCGAGTAAAAATAAAAATTTTTTAATTGTAATTCTCGATATTAGATATTATTTTTCGTAATACTACAATCAAAAATACTATATCGCATTAGTAATAGTTGTACAGAGTACCAAAAAATTGTTTATATTGATATAAATATTAGTAAAAATCTACTGATATTTTTACTCCAATCCTTGTATTTAATTTTAATTATAAACTATATACTTTCAATTAATTTTTTATTACGAATCGCTGGTACTGCAGCAATTTTTAAAAGAGTATAAAATACATTTTCACTGTTAATAAAAAACTGTTTACCTTCATTCTTGGTATCTTAGCGACCATAAAAATGAATCATTTATTTATTTATTCTATATAAGTAATATTTACAATTCTCATTAAACAATATCACAATTATTCAAAAAACAATTATGACACATTTTTATCTTTATCAGTTACACACGAAGATTACAAATTCACCGTTTCGATCTCGCAGGTGTATACATCCAGAAATTGGACTCTGCTATGAAATTCTCTCTATAGACACTCACTGCACCCACACACATGGGAGAAACATTGATTTACAGTCCTGCAGTTTCTAGGTACAATATTACGTTAATTGCTATCGTTGATAAACGACCCTTTTTTTCCTCCTTTACATTCATAAAATCTCTTCTCTCCAAAAAGAATTTCGTTTTTTTCTTCGATAAGTCAAACCTAGTAGAAGGTCAAAACATTTTTTGGGTTTAAATTAGACATTTTTCAAATAATCAGAAATTAGATGTAAAATAATTATTTTAAGATCCAATCCATTACCAAATGTTTCGAACGAAAATTTTATTCGAATTCTGTAATTTTTCATTCATTAACGGAAAATTAACAAATTATAATTTGACTCTTTTGTTATTGATATTTTTCATTGATTATAATGAAATAATGTGTCGTGATATACCAATTTACTAAGATCTATCTCCCTAAGGGATTAATTTTTTAATTGGAAGAGATTTTGAAAAGTGCTTGATTATAACCCTGGTATAGATTCGTTGGCTAATTTTTTGTTAATGTTGGAGTTAAAAACATATAAAATAATATCTTTACTTTGTTGTTAAGCCATAAAATTAATTTTTGTTCAACATAACATATTTTATTATCAACAATTGAACCAATGAATCTTATAAAGATAATTTTAATAACATTTTATTATTGATGTTAGACAAAAAAATGGTCTCATTTGGTTGACACGTTTGACCAACGAAAATTGTCTATTTTCTACAGTGAATAAAATTGAGTCACTCACAAAGGGAAATACTTGACCTCTGTAAAACAGATCTCTACCCTACTTTTAATATGTCTTTTGTAATATAAAAATATGAAGAAAACTAATAGTTGCTAATGGCTAATTTTACGAAAGTTAAATCAAAATTTAATATGAAAAATTTATTGTTTCTTTTTTGGCTTTTAATTTCATATTTTCTTCATAACTTTACTCAAAATTAAGCAATGTAAACTTCTTTTTTCGAACCATATTTACTTGATCTCAACTTTCTTTGATATTTAGTCTGTTCCTATTTGTTTTCGAGTTAAGCAATCAAAGTGAAAGTAATTTTCATTGAAATCAGTATTAGGTGTCGAATAATCTTCGTAAAAGTGGCCATTGGTAAGTAATACCTTAAATTCCTTCACATTTTTACATTACAAAACGAGATCTGTTTCCCGGAGGTCAAGTACACTTCCCTTCACAGTTTTACTTTTAAACGCGTCATTTCTCATTAAAGTAAAGAGTGACCGAAAAATCCGCCTGTTTTTTTTATTGAAATTTTAACAAAAGCGACAGAAAATCACCCTTACTGAAGGGTTGAAAAGACAAAAAAGGTAAACAAAATACGAAGCATCAACATTCGTAAAACCCCAAATATTTCAATGTTGTTATCAAAAATAACATTATGAACGTGTAAATATCGAATGTTGTATTTGATATAGTCTTATTTAGATTGAATATCCACTCTTAATATCCCTAAAGGGGTGAAATCATCCCCTAAACTTTTACTACTGTTGATGCTTGTTATGTTGCTATAACGTTTTTGTCTTTTCAACCCTTAAATAAGAGTGATTTTCAGACAACTGAAACCGATGATATATTGAGTACATCATGAGTATATTTGCATGTTTTTAGAATATTTATAAAATTTTTCCTGTCGTCTCTGTCAAAATCTCAAAAACGGGCGTGAAAAACAATTTTGATTTCGGTCACTCTTAGAGTATGACATGATGATAATAATTATAAACAATAGCATACAACACTTACCTCATATGTACACACACCCTTAATTGTTCAATTCGATCGTATACCTATAGAAATAAAAGAAAAAGAAAAGAGAAAAATATACGAAAGCAGAATATTAAAAAATCATTTATATAATCAAATGAGTAATTGGAATAAGTAGCCATGTATATGTGTATATATATGTATATCGATTCGTCTGGCTGCGCGAAAACAATGCATGTATGCAGTATATACATGTATCATAAATACGTTGCGAGGGGTGATTCGCTTAAATCCAACAAATATTTTTCATAATGCATGTAGCACGCGTATGCATATACATATATATACGTCTACACGTGTAGATTAAAAGTAGTCATTGATTAAATATTACGTATAAAAGAAGACTAACCAGACAGATGCGAGAGAGAATGAATATGTATATATTGTATCTACGTATATACGTATATTCACCCTCCCCTGCAAAGATTCACTCTCTTTCTTTTTTGGTTCCATATCGTCTATTATTTTCATTAGCACTCGAGATTATACGTGCCTCGTATATTTAATAATGTAATTTTTTATGTATCGTTTAGAAAAGATTTTACATGTGGTCGGTATTTTAATGAATCATTATAATTTAGTAGGCGTCAACTAATTTATAGATATATGCACGTTTTGAAATTTTAACATTAACATGTCGGACCCAAATTATAGGGATTTACACCTTTTATTTAAAAAATTATATCTAAAAATTGAATTTCAACTATCTGAACAAAATTCATATGGTTGTTTTGATACATAAGAAAGGGCTTGACAAAACGTCTTGATTTTTAAAGAAAAAATAATTTTATTAATTAATTTTATTAATAATTAATTATTAATTAAGAAAGAAAAAAAATTAAGATTTTTTTCAAAAATTCATTATTTTGTTTATAAAAAATTATAGTAAAATTATGAAGCAAATGAAGACATTATTAGCTTTCGTTTTAGTATTATTTTTATTAGTATTACTATGCTAAATATTCATATTAAATTGTCGATGGATTCAAAAATATCATTAGTAGGAAATTAGACTCTTAAATTAGGACAGAAAATTTAAGAGCTAAAATTGCTTCTAATATTGTTTTTGATTGCATCAATATTTTTTAATGAAATATTTCAGTGACAAACAATAAATAAAATACTAAAACGAAAGCATCAATGGTATCTTGGTTGTCCATAATTTACCATAATTATTTTAGCTAAAAAATTTTTTCGTCTTGAAAATTGTCTGAATTGATTAAATTTTACTTACGGAGATGTGATAGCCAAATTACAGGGCTCTACTTTTAAAAACTCAATAATTTTTTAGAGTTATCTAACTAACATCTTGAAAAATTCATACATGATACTTGAGTAATATAGAAGAAGCTGACAGAGAGATTTGCGAAATAATTAATTTTAAATTAACTAAAAATTAATAAAAACTTTTCGTCTGTAATGATTTAGTATAGAATTGATCCTTGCGGTTGCACGGAAATCTCGATAATTGAGTGATCAAAAATTTTGAAAAAATCATACGTTCTATTCAAAACAAGTAAAAGATCGTAAGAGAGAAATTAAAAAATAATTAATCCATTGTTAATTAGAAAATAAATAGAGATTCCAATTTTTTTGTCTCACATCTCTTTTAACATCCCCTTAATAGGGTATGTATAGACTTGACACTTTCTGGTAAGGGAGGGTTTATTGGCCATTTTTTTATCGAATCATTAGTTTTTGGTTAAAAAGATGTTGCATAAATGTTTTGATTTCTACCAGGGTAATGAAATATCATTGTCGTTATTTTATCATACTACTAGTATCTACCCAAATTACATTTTTTTACATATTTTGATTAGAATATTCTCTGGTCATAACTAATTAAGTATTTTGAGATTAGTCAAAAATATATGATGCAGGTATTTTTATGTAGGTCATAATTACAAAGTCATTACATTTTCATATTAAAAATTTTCTCGAGCAATTTTTTACTCCATAATTAAGGAATTCTACACTCAAAAAAGAAAATTGAGGTTATATTCCATTCCTCAAGATCAATATTTTACTAAATTACTACCAATTTTTCACTCGATGAATTTTAGAGAGAAAGTTTCTATATACGTAAATTGAAAACATTGTCTGAAATTTTTTGTTTATATATATATTCATTTAAAAATACAATTATTTTTTATATTTTCATTTTTACGCTCAAATATATAAATCGAAATAGTTTTTTTAAATAAATTTTTTTAACTTTCAACATTTTCTAAATTTTATAGTTTTAATCCAAAAGTGGCACAATTTTCTTTAAGGAAGATAATCTTCATCTCACACTACATACATTTATTAATTACTTTAATATACAAGTTGAAATTATAAATCTCAATTTTAAAAACTGTAAATTGTCTTGAAATGAATTTTACTTAATTAAGTCAGAGATATAATAAAAAGTAATTTATATTAAAAGTAGCAAAATAAATAAAAATGTATGTTTTATATATAGATGTAGTTATAGTAATTTTGTGTAGCGTATTTGCACATATTGATACGGTTTAAGTAAATAAATGATACAACCGGTTGTTCGATGCGGAAACAAAGGGTTTCGATGTTCAGGAACGATTTTGAAAGCTCCATTACGAATGATCAGATTCCATGAGTTATTTCCATTGTTCTGTTTGAATGAGCCACATACATTGTCTATTATAATTGAAATTTACAATGGATAATTTGGCTAAATTTTGAATGGTAATAAAATTTTAATTCTATAATTAATGAAGTGATATCGGACTGCATTATTTATTTGTAATCTTACGCGTTTGTTACTTTTGTGAAGATCAAGGATGTTTACAACAAATAAAAATATGGGAGATTTTTAAACGTAGAGATTTTTGGGAGAGGTTGTTTATTAAATTTTATAACTTGTATATACGATTTGTAATGAAGATTTTTTTTTTCATTTTTCAGTACAATATTGATTTTTTTATATTTTTCTATTTGAAGAATTAGGTTAGATTTTTTATTTGAACAATATATAAACTATCGATTTTTAATTGTAAGTGTTTGCTATTATGGGATGAGTCTGAAGCTTGCATCATTAAAAAATTAGCATACTCACTTGACATACGATGAAATAAGCCGAAAAATATGAGGCATACTGCATCATCGGAATACCTACAATTAGGGAGTGAAAGGGGATAGAGTAGTGAAATATATAAAAAATCAGACTTTGAAATATTCTAACTCGGTTGGGATAATTTATACCCCACTGGAACTTTGTACAAACGTGTAAACATGTACTAATTTTTAATAATCTCCAGACAGTCGGCTTTCAGGAATGTGCCCAACAGTCATATTTTCAATATTTTTTATCTACAAACATTTCCAAATGAACTTCCATTCAGCTCGATCTTGAGGTGATGCCGATCATCCAGACTCCCCGTAAACTGAAAAAATTACCTCTTTATTTTAGCCGGAGACTACCATTGTGGAGGTGGAAATGTAATCAAATATAGCTTAATATATATATCTCCTCTAGAACTTCGTATAAACACAAAGTATGTACTTAAAAAATTATAATGCAATGTACTAATAATGTACTGACATAATTTAAAACTAAAATTATATTGTTAAGCTTTGTCCACCTTGAATTTTTATAAGACACATTGCTTCTATTTGATTATGTTTCCACCCTCATAATGGTGTTCTCCGCGTAATATTAAAGACTGATAATTTTTTTAATAAGAAATAGAAGTTCCAGCGGGGTATAAATTATCCTAGCCGAGGTAGAATATTCTAAAGCTTGATTTTTAATATTTTACACTATTGTATTATCATATCTTCCATCCCCGAATTGTAGGTTTTTCGGTGATATGCTTCATATTTTTTTCGACTTTTTTTCTTGTATAAAATTGTGCTAACTGTTATCGGAATACAAAAAAAAATTTCTTTCGTTGGCGTTGTTTATAAACGATACAAATTTCAGACTCACTATTCTCAGTGGATAATTTGAATTAGACATACAAATAATTAGATTTAATCTTTACGTTGTGGTCTATATTATCTAATAATTGTTAATGTTTTGAGATTACAATATTACAAATAACTATTTTAAAGCTCATATAATGAATTAATTTTAAAAATATTAAATTTTAAAATTTTAATTTTATACCGATGAAATCGTTTCAATTCCTAAAATATGATATATTATTATACCCGTTATTTATATAATATTATAAATATATACTTTTTTTTTAAATTATTAGCTACCACATCACTCACCTATTGTTATTATATTATTATAATTTTGTAAAGGGTATTATTCCCATATATAAATAAATAAATAAATATAATTTACGTTTCTTTTTCATCAACAGAGATGTAATTATATTTTTTAATACACAACAATTTATAATTAAAAAAGAAATTATTTTTAAATTGAAGTCCAGGTTTCATTAAAAATTTTTAATGAATATTTATTTATTAACCGTACTTGTAACAAATATTTACTTTTCTATATAATATCCGTGTATCTATATATGTATACCCAGAGATTTATCAAAAATATGAAAAAAATGGTATGTAGATTTGAAGCGCGTGTGAAAATAGTTAGCAAATAAAAATATAAAAAAACGTTTATTATACTATACGAAAATTTATTATTTAATAGACTAATAAATATATATATATATATGTATACATTTTAACAAAAATAATTCCAACGCAAATAAAAAAATACTACGTTAACGCCTTTAATTACAAACTGCCTTTCAAATTTCAAAAGTCAAATCTCTGAATGGTAAATCCAAAGCTTTCGCAAAACCACAAGATCTCCTCATTCTCTCTCTCTCTCTCTCTCTATGTACATATATATATAACTTCACTCCATATTCCGTAGAGATTTTTCGTTCCACATTTCGCCCGCTCGCGCGTTTGCGATATATGTGTGGAAAGAGGTTAATACGACAGTGCTCGGTGGAAAAAAAAGTAGAAGAGATTAGAGGGAAGAGAAAATTAAAAAAGAAGATTAGGTGTGTCTGAAAAAAAAGGGTTGATCGCAAACAATCCTGAAGTTTATATAGATGTAAACGACGTGGTGGATGTGTAATCGTATATTTTGATGAATTTTTTTATTGATTTTTAAAAATTTATGAATAAATTATTTTTTTAGTTAATTATATACACAGAATAGGTGTGATTAGGTGTATCTTTTTTTGGGGGTATTTGGGTTCGTATAGGTGTTACTTACGAGGATTAAACGTATTTGAAATTGTCGTGTAAAATTCTATACGAAACCTCCCAATGTGTGTTGAATTATTGGGTTGGACAAACCGCAACGAGACCTGACTTTTTGAATATTTATCAGAATTTAGGACATATTTCTGCTTGTGTATATAAATGTACGTATAAATACCGCGTGTAAATATTTAAATAAATTTATTATTTTTATAATGACTTTTATTCCTCGTTATTCGTATAACGTTTAGTGATCACATTGTCTACTCGGTCGAAATTAAAAATAAATTAAATTAATTGTATAATTTGTTTCTTATAAATATCTAGAAATATTAATATCTTAGATTTATTCATTGTCAAACTTTGTGAATCTTAAAATTTACCGTTTTACGTATAGATGGTTTGATACTGATAAACATAAGTTTTATTAAGAAAAAATAATTTAAAACAGATTCATTGATATGATAAGCTATAGATATCATTGGTATCACCAGAAGAAAAGAAATGGATAATAATGACCCAAACGCTCATAGTTTAAAATCGGAGATTAATTTTTGTCCAGAATTGGAATGAACAAATCAGAACAAAAATTCTATACATTGAATATACTTTACTCCCTTCTTAGAAGTCAATAAAGTAGACTTTTCAGATGATCAGAGTGAAAAGGATATAAACTTAAAATTTAGACTATGTTATTTAAAACATGCCTAAAGGCCTGATGTAAAAAATCTTTTCAAAATTAAATTTCCTTGTTTATAAAAATATGTAAGGAATGCTCATTTTCTGAATCAGACATCGTTCTTAACAATGTTCATCCATCAAAATTTGGTCGAACCTGAATCTGTTTCTGAAAAATAAATCCATGGTAAAACTTGAAGTTCAAATGAAACGATGATATAATGTCGTATACTTATCAATTGCGTTGGCGTCCTTATCAATGTCCATACATACAATCTCGATCCCACTTCCCTAAACTCATCAAATAAATAAAAAAAAAAAAAAAGAAAAAATCCGAGTGAGTTGTCTTTAAGGTACTTTATCCACATATATACGGATAAACCACACCTCCGAAAAGTAAAAACTCGGTAAGAAGTAGAAGTACCCAGCCCCTTCGCTCTTCTAAAACAATTATCCCTTCACCCTCGCAATTACGCGACGAATAATAAAAGGAGAACGAGGGCAAAAGTCACCCCGAAAATAAAAAAAAAAGAGGAAAAATCTAAATACAGTGTGTATAAACGTGATGAGAGAGAGGGTTGAGGGGTATACTCTCGGTATAGAACAACCCTCGTATATACCGCGTATATATATATAAAGGGAGAGAGGGAGAGAGAGGGAGAGAGAGATTTAGCGAGGGAAAGGGCAGGTCCGGAGCTGAAAATCCACCGAGAGGGAGTAAAGGGAGATGGAGATAGAATAGAGAGGCGAGGCGAGGCGAGGCCCGGTGCGCTTTTTCGGTGAGGGGTTGCTGCTACTGCTGCTGCTGCTGCTGCTGCTGCTGCTGCTGCTGCGCTCGCGCACGCAACAAGGAGCAAGTGAGAGAGAGAGAGAGAGAGAGAGAGAGAGAGAGGGATCGAGAGAACCGGGGCTGGGAGGCAGCAGCCGCCATGGAGCCGCATCAGTTCCCTCGAGCCTAGGGCTAGAAGCGAACCGCCGCTGCGCTCGTCCGCCGCCTTCCCTTCTTTCGCTACTTTATTATTATTATTATTATCCTTCGGTTTCATTTCGTACCTTCGGTTCCCTTATATACGTTATACTTTTCAACATACACGTCGTACCTTTAATACGCACACACATACCCACCCACACACACACACGCACATAAATACACACATATTTACACGCACGTACACACGCACACACGCGCGGGCAGCACACACCTATAAACTTAGTCGGGATACACAGTCGTGGACATCAACGGGAGCGACAGCGCGGTATTTCTCTACATATATATATAAATTTTTTATTTTATTTCGATATTTATATATATATACTACATATATGTGTGTGTATACATAACATACCAAAAAATAAGGTAGTATTTAATTTTTTGTCGTTTCCCGCGAGAAGAGTACCCGTAGAAAGTATATATATGTATATGTGTATGTGATATATCAGTTATATATATATACACCTTGATTGACGCGGCGACCCTTTGTCAAACCTTACTTACTTGTATACATATATCCCGGGGACCGGAGCGGGCCGAGGATATATAATCTCATTGCTTGGCGCATGCGTCTCCAACGACGCGCGAATTAATCAAACTTTCATTTCGTCCGGGGAGCGAATTTCGACGCACCATTCGCTTTTCCAGGTATGTATATATTGTATGTTATGTGTGTGCGTGTGCGTGTGCGGGGGTGTGTTGGGCGGGCAGAGTTTGTTCACCGTGACGCCATTGGTGTCTTTTGATGTATGTACCTTTTATATTTTCCGCGTGTATATAGGTATAATATTTAATTTTTCCACACGGTTTAGGCGATTGCCGATCGATGTTTTTAATGCAAAAATAGTTTTCTGATTTTTTTTCTTTTTTTTCGTATTTTTTACTTTTTTATTGTCGCAATAATTTAAAAAATAATTTAAATAATCGCAATCTTTATAATTTTATAATTTTTTTTTGTTTTAATTTTGTTAAATTTTTAATTATTTTTGTTTTTTTTATTTTTGCTTTTTTTTAGTTTTTTTTAGTTTTTCCATTTTTTCGTTCTTTAGTTTCTACATTTTCTACATTTTCTTAATTTCTTACCTTCGCGTAATTTTCGTTTCCTCAATTTTCATCGTTCTCCTGAATTTTATTTTACTTCCTTCGGTTTCTTCGTTATTTTCTCATTGAACAATTTTATTTAAATATATTTTTAGGATCATTGCAAGATGGATACTGTGTTAGAATTTTACTCTTTGCTTCCCTTGTTTTTACTAAAAAGTGATTTGGATGGGTTACAAAAAAAAATAATATGGATCAGTAATTATTTTTTCGAAAAATTGATGTTGATAATAATTCGGTTACCACAACCACGTGCATTTTGATATTTAAAAAAAAGGATAAATCTTGCAATGTTTTAAAGTCGTCGAGAAAAGTGAAAAAAAAGTCGCGAAAACAGATTTTTTTTTAGAGTTTATTAGAAAACATTAATTTGATCATGTACAAAAGATTAATTTACAAGTACAGATTGAATTAGTTTTTACCCTGGTTCTCGATTATACAGAGGGATGTGTACTGTAGGAACATAATAATTTGCAAATGTTCTAACGAACGAGTAGAAATATCATAATTTGGTATTATTCGATAAAAAGACAGCAACCAGCGCGTCTTGATAAAGCGTACATAATATAGTATAGGATAAATATGTAGAGTCTAGAGGGAGAGAGAGAGGTCAATTTCTGTGAAGTGCTCGGTGAGTCGCACGGCGAGTGGGCGATGGCCGTCGCTTGGTGACCTCGAGCGCAACCTTTACCCTGGTCCTACCAGTAGCTAGGTCCAGGCCACCCCTAGTCAGCTGATTGAAATCGATAATCGTGAGGCTCGGTTCCTTGGTACTCCCGACACCTTGCTCCTCGACCGGACGATGCTGATGTTGTAGCTGGTGCGTAGGAGCCCCACCACCACCTCCTCCTCCTCCTCCTCCTCCTCCTCCTGCTGCTCCTCCTCCACCGCCACCAACGCCAAGCGCTCGAGTCCCGCTCATCGATCGGTAACGCCGAGCTCCGCTGCCGGGCAGCTCCTCCTCTTCTTCCTCCCCCTCGGCCCGGAAGTACCTGAAACGGAGGGAGAGAGGGATGCTTTTCCGTACTCCTGTGTGTGTGTGTCTGTGTCTGTGTCTGTGTATATGCAAATGTCGATTTGCGTATACCACCCAGCTATACTGAGAAAAATCAGAATTATCATCATCATTGTCGTTATCATTATTATTACTTGTATACCTGTCTGCGTCTCTCACTCTGCGATAATCCGCGCGTGTTTGTTTTTTTCCAGCTACGAGTTTTCCTCCTCCTCCTTCTCTTTTATTCTTTCACTCACCGAGGACGATGAGCTTTCGAGTGGTAATTTTATATTGAAGGGGATTTCAAGCGCGACCCGCTCGATCGTGATGCGTGTGTGTCTACGACAAAAAATACTCGGAGCTTAGGGTGCGAATTGTCGGTGGAAAGAGTGAGAGACACTTAGTTTTTTTTTCTTCTTCTTCTTCTTCTTGAGATACGTTAAACGCGTGCATATTTTGTATTCTTCTCGGTTGAGGGGGGATTTTTTTTCCTCTTTTCCTCTCGGGAGGTGTTTCGCGGGTGCAGCCACGCCTTTTTTTGTAATCGATAGATCAACCGACGACCGGGAATTGCACATATATATATATATTTGTATACAATTTTTTAAGTCGTTGATGCGATTATTTTGTTTTAAATGTTATCGCCGTTTGTGTGAGGCTCATTTTTTTTTTGTTTCTTTTTTAATTTTAAGAATTTGCGTTATAAGTTTGAAGTGGAGATTCAAGATGTCGGTTGGGTACGTTGTGTTGAACTTTCGGTCACTATAATGTGTCTGGTATTTAATTATAATAAAGGACGAATGCTTGGTTACACAATAATTGACGGATGATTTCAGAAAAGTAATTAAATGTTTCATTTAAAAAAATATTTTGTACTAAAATTTAATACTTATAAATGAATTAAAAGTTGCGTTAAATGATAAATTAATATTAATTTTTTAATTCCTTAAAAACATCCTACAATTCTTTATTAAATATTTTACAAATTTTTTTTAGACATAAACGATAAAAACTTCTCTTGTAATTTATAAGTATAATGTAATAATAGGTATCGTATAATTAAAAAATTTTAATTGATTATAATTATTTTTTTTATTTATATTAATGAAATGTTGTATTAACAAAAATTTCTTATTAAACTATATATAGATCAGAGTATAATATTTAATTTATTCACGTAAATCTGCAAAATAAAAATTAACAAAAAAAAATTTTAAATATTTTTAAATAAAGCCGTGCTTTCTGAGAAACTCCAGCATAAGTACGATGAATATAAAATTAGACTAAGACCGATAAATTCATGAAATTTTAATATCAGTAATATCACTATACATAACCGTTTCGATGTCTTACAATCGTTGATTCAGCTATTGTTTCCTGATAATAATAATAATAATAATAATATTCACGTTTTATTATTCATATATAAAATTTTTTTAGTAAAAATTATTATTTTAATGGTAAAAATTGCCATTATATATTATAGCAATTTTTTCAATTGTGCAAGTCTGTCCTCTATAAAATAGTAATTTATACTAGTAAATTTTTCTCAGTGTATGGATGTATATATGTATAATACTAAAAAATTTTACATAAATTTAAAAATGGAATTAACTATTTCATAACAAGTAAAAGATAATCACGCACTATTATCAACATTAAAAAAATTAATATTTTAGTGAACTTCAACACCGCAACCTTACGATGAAAAATCCTAATATAACCATCAACGCAAACGAGTCTTCGAAAATTAACCCGGTAGGAACTAAGATGTAATCGCAAATAGTCGGCAAATTGATAATTGATCGATCCCGACGGTACGAACGAAAATGTACTCGAGATGCATAGATATACGTAGTATATATGTATGTACTCACTCGTGAATGCTCGCCAAGTGTAGTGGAGCTGGGGTCCTCGCGGTTCTTGGTCGCGGTTCACGAGTCACTCGGTGACGTTGTCGTGACTGCCTACCCCGTTTATTCGTCGGTTGATCGGGAAGACTCGATGGTATTAAACCCGTCAATTTGTAGTACTCCAAGAGGGCTCTTCCCAAGTTCCTACCGATCCTGTAATCTGTTTACCGTTAAGGTTGCCTATTTCTAATTTTTCATTCCCTTGGTGCTATTTACTTTTTGATCAGTGAGACAGGAATTTTGTTAATTATGTAGTGTATTTTTGTAATTAGTATTTATGTGTAGAATTATTTAATTATTTATATAATCAATTTAATTATATTTTATCTAGTTATAGCTATATTAATTTATTTAATGATATATTTATTAATTCATTTGTTTCTTAACATATTTATTTATTTACATAATGCACCGTAAACAACGTAAATTTATCGTGCATTGTACTCATCATTATTGTATATATAATATTCATGTATCCCTTTTAGGTGATTGCCTGAACAGTACAGTATTATTTTATTATATAAATTTTGAGACGATGTTCTATAGAAAGGAACATTTCTCTTTTGTTTAACTAATTATTTTATCTGTAAATCAAATTTTACTGGATGTGTTAAAATTTTAATTCAATACTAAATTTTTTTTTAATTTCCTTTACTGCATTAAATATTATGTTTGTTAATTAAATTTACCCATATTTGTTGAAATTTTAATAGGATAACAATTTAATAATCATTTCGAAAGTTACAATGAAAAAAAAAATTTCCTTTTTTTACTGAATAATAAATATTTGTTTAAATTGAGTTAACTTTGTTTTAAAATGTAGATATATTTTTTTTCGTATTGCAGAGAATGGTTTAATGAAAATCATATTTTTTGAGAAATACTGGGATGTATTGAAATTTGATAAAATTTACAGTAATTAATAATGAAACATTTATGAGAGAGGCGAATATATTTTTATTGAATTTTTACGATAAAATATTGTAATATTTACAATATTCTAGTGAGCGTCTTAGAATTATTAAGATATATTGAAAAATTTGTTAAAAATATATCTTCTTTGTACAACTCTTATTATCTTACTATATAATAAATTATTTATTAATATTAATTATTAATAAATTAGTAATTAATAATAAATAAATTAATACATTAAATAAATCTTTGGTTAATAATAATTTTGACAAATTGATTCAAAAAAAGATTTGTTTATCGAATGTTATTTAAATTAATAAAACTTCATTTTTAATGCATACAATTACGAATGTATTGAATATTTCATTGAATACTATATAGTCGTTTACCTCAGTAGAAAATTTTGATTATAACAAACTTTTCTTCTACTGATTAAAAGAAAAAATTAAATCTATCGTTTCATTCTCTACTAGAATAAAAAAAAAAATACTTCGGATAATAAATTATTAATTATTAAGTTCTTTTTTCGGCACGGAAGGTAATTCTTTAGTCAAAATTATTTTATTTTTATTGCAATTGAAGATTTTAATAAAAAATAATTATTGTTAATATTTATTAAAATTACCTAAAGTGTCTTATTAAATAAAGATTCGACTGTAAAATCATTAATATCAATATATGAATTAGTTCGAAATATCCACCAATTTTTTCATAACAACCTTTTTTGTTGACATTCAACAATAAGTAAACAATCGCATCGATTTAAAATAAATTTACTTCTTTGTAAAATTCCCCAAGAAGATTTCGTATATACGATACATACAAGTGATTACGATACATCTGAAACATATATATATATGGGTGGTTCTCTGTGACATCGAAGATGAAAAAAATAAATATTGCTATAACTGTGGGAATATGTTTTAGAGGTATCCAGTAGTTCTCCTGAATTTTTTCAGATTTTTTCTGGGCCATTATTTTAAGTTACAGAGAATCAAAGTTGACATTTTAGCACTTTTTTGCATTATATGCCCATTTTCATGAATTTTTAGCTCCCAGGGGATGTATTTTTCACTAAAAACATAAGTATGACTTTTTTTGTCAAATTTTCCGAACTTTTCATTAAAAATACTTTTAAAGACATAAATGTATGCTGTCACACTCTTGTAAGCCATTTAAACCTTAAATACTGAAAATCAGCAATTCTGCTCCGGACTCTGGTAACCTAATACTGTCTAAAAGATGTCTTTTTATAGTCAGAAACTGCCTAAAAATTTCCAGAGTGGGTCTAAATCATTAAGATCACTTATGGTCAAAATATCCGGGAAAAGTGCCCGAAATATTAATAAAAATGTATATTTGTTGCCTTATAACGATGAATCTAGTAGCATGATCATTGCAAAAAAATTTGTGCACTTACCTTGGAGTGGTAGAAAAGTATCTCCACTTGTTTCAGTGTCCATCTAATCCCCTGTAAGCTGCTAAAAATACAAATATTATTATATAAATGTAAAAAATTAATTTTTAAACATTTATAATGCTGAATTTTTAGTTTCACATCCCTTACAAGAATTATAATACTAATCTGAAGGATTACTATAAAAGTATCAACATTATTATTATTATTATTCATCAATACATTGTTTAGATTTCACAAACTTGTCACTGTCACGTTATCATATTATTCAGTATAATTATATATCCGATTTATTTATATATCTTTTGTATTAAATACGTATATTCAGTTATTGTAATAATGATGTTTATATATTTATAGTAATCCTTCAGATTAGTATCATAATTCTTGTAAGGGATGTAAAACTAAAAATTCAGCAT
Source organism: Theocolax elegans (assembly GCA_026168455.1). NCBI lineage: Eukaryota > Metazoa > Arthropoda > Insecta > Hymenoptera > Cerocephalidae > Theocolax > Theocolax elegans. The sequence continues at coordinate 1,416,079 of CM047426.1, read as the reverse complement.
TATAAATGTTTAAAAATTAATTTTTTACATTTATATAATAATATTTGTATTTTTAGCAGCTTACAGGGGATTAGATGGATACTGAAACAAGTGAAGATACTTTTCTACCATTCCAAGGTAAGTGCACAAATTTTTTTGCAATGATCATGCTAATAGATTCATCGTTATAAGGCAACAAATTGTACATTTCTATTAATATTTCGGGCACTTTTCCCGCATATTTTGACCATAAGTGATCTTAATGATTTAGACCCACTCTGGAAATTTTTAGGCAGTTTCTGACTATAAAAAGACATCTTTTAGACAGTATTAGGTTTCCAGAGTCCGGAGCAGAATTGTTGATTTTCACTATTTGAGGTTTAAATGGCTTACAAGAGTGTGACAGCATACATTTATGTCTTTAAAAGTATTTTTAATGAAAAGTTCGGAAAATTTTACAAAAAAAAGTCATACTTATGTTTTTAGTGAAAAATGCATCCCCTGGGAGCTAAAAATTCATGAAAATGGGCATATAATGCAAAAAAGTGCTAAAATGTCAACTTTGACTTTCTGTAACTTAAAATAATGGCCCAGAAAAAATCTGAAAAAATTCAGGAGAACTACTGGATACCTCTAAAACATATTCCCACAGTTATAGCAATATTTATTTTTTTCATCTTCGATGTCACAGAGAACCACCCATATATATATATATACCGAGTCCTGAGTAAACTGCGAGATGTCAAACGAAACCGAGGAAATATCGTGTGCAAATAACGTATAATCGGATTTTTAAAATATTTATTCCGTAGGATGAGGAGATATTCATTTTTTATACATAACGTGTTGACCTCTTTTTTTGAAAGGAGTGAGGTGTTCTTTTTTTACATATAGAAATGGCAATTGTATAACAATAAAAAAATATGTTTACCGATAAATATAAAAATTATCTTGGTAAATTTTTTTATATTGATTTCGTGAAAAGTCGATATTTAGTTATTAATTAATTATCAGTTGTGAGATTTTATAGAATTTTAGTTTATTTAATTAATTAATATTACCTTGAATTTTAGAGTTTTAATGTATTTATTTGTTTAATAATTAATTATGAGTTGTGATTTTTTTAAATAATCAAGTTGGTAATTATCTATTGTGACATTTGTCGGTTTTGAAGGTAGAGATATCCCTTTCACTCCAAATTGAATTAGAAACCTTCCCGGAACCTTATCGAATCAAAATATCGCATAAAATTAAACAATGCAATTCTGCAAGTTCATCGACCTGTCGTTTCGTCGATAATCTATTCGCGTACTGAATTTTATATCCAAAAATATTTGCCGGACATACCTTCTTCAGATTCACGATGCAAATTGACGTTGCGTTACAAGTAAATTAAAGAAAAGCGAAGAGAGATTTTTAAGAAATATCGAATGTGGATTGTTAATGATAAATGGAATAGTAAAGAATTTGTAGAATTTCATAATTTTAATTATATCCGATTTATTTATATATCTTTTGTATTAAATACGTATATTCAGTTATTGTAATAATGATGTTTATATATTTATAGTAATCCTTCAGATTAGTATCATAATTCTTGTAAGGGATGTAAAACTAAAAATTCAGCATTATAAATGTTTAAAAATTAATTTTTAAACATTTATAATGCTGAATTTTTAGTTTCACATCCCTTACAAGAATTATAATACTAATCTGAAGGATTACTATAAAAGTATCAACATTATTATTATTATTCATCAATACATTGTTTAGATTTCACAAACTTGTCACTGTCACGTTATCATATTATTCAGTATAATTATATATCCGATTTATTTATATATCTTTTGTATTAAATACGTATATTCAGTTATTGTAATAATGATGTTTATATATTTATAGTAATCCTTCAGATTAGTATCATCATTCTTGTAAGGGATGTAAAACTAAAAATTCAGCATTATAAATGTTTAAAAATTAATTTTTTACATTTATATAATAATATTTGTATTTTTAGCAGCTTACAGGGGATTAGATGGATACTGAAACAGTGAAGATACTTTTCCTACCACTCCAAGGTAAGTGCACAAATTTTTTTGCAATGATCATGCTAATAGATTCATCGTTATAAGGCAACAAATATACATTTCTATTAATATTTCGGGCACTTTTCCCGGATATTTTGACCATAAGTGATCTTAATGATTTTAGACCCACTCTGGACATTTTAGGCAGTTTCTGACTATAAAAAGACATCTTTTAGACAGTATTAGGTTACCAGAGTCCGGAGCAGAATTGCTGATTTTCACTATTTGAGGTTTAAATGGCTTACAAGAGTGTGACAGCATACATTTATGTCTTTAAAAGTATTTTTAATGAAAAGTTCGGAAAATTTACAAAAAAAGTCATACTTATGTTTTTAGTGAAAAATGCATCCCCTGGGAGCTAAAAATTCATGAAAATGGGCATATAATGCAAAAAAGTGCTAAAATGTCAACTTTGACTTTCTGTAACTTAAAATAATGGCCCAGAAAAAATCTGAAAAAATTCAGGAGAACTACTGGATACCTCTAAAACATATTCCCACAGTTATAGCAATATTTATTTTTTTCATCTTCGATGTCACAGAGAACCACCCATATATATATATATATATATATATATATACATATAAAACGGACTATAAGATAATAACCCATACGATTAATAAACCTCTTTCGATTACGTAGATATGTATACATCTATACGAAGCTTATTAAGCAATAAAACTGTAAACTATTTCAATCAAGTGACCATTCTTAATCGTGAATTATATTAATTTTACATAGACACCGAGAAATTTAAAGAAAAAAAGAAAGACAAAGACACGCGTTGCAATTAACGTAACAAGTACAGTTGTAATCGCATATACATAGTATCGATCGTTATACGTCTTGTTATGTATATGTATATACGATATGTGTGTAGAAAAAGAGAGAGAAAATTGATTATCTTAATCACCGTTTTGTTCGGTAAATTACCGAAGTATACGAGGAAACCGCATGTGGTCGTCGAAACTATCTCGATGTATATATATATATATACCGAGTCCTGAGTAAACTGCGAGATGTCAAACGAAACCGAGGAAATATCGTGTGCAAATAACGTATAATCGGATTTTTAAAATATTTATTCCGTAGGATGAGGAGATATTCATTTTTTTATACATAACGTGTTGACCTCTTTTTTTGAAAGGAGTGAGGTGTTCTTTTTTTACATATAGAAATGGCAATTGTATAACAATAAAAAAATATGTTTACCGATAAATATAAAAATTATCTTGGTAAATTTTTTTATATTGATTTCGTGAAAAGTCGATATTTAGTTATTAATTAATTATCAGTTGTGAGATTTTATAGAATTTTAGTTTATTTAATTAATTAATATTACCTTGAATTTTAGATTTTTAATGTATTTATTTGTTTAATAATTAATTATGAGTTGTGATTTTTTTTAAATAATCAAGTTGGTAATTATCTATTGTGACATTTGTCGGTTTTTGAAGGTAGAGATATCCCTTTCACTCCAAATTGAATTAGAAACCTTCCCGGAACCTTATCGAATCAAAATATCGCATAAAATTAAACAATGCAATTCTGCAAGTTCATCGACCTGTCGTTTCGTCGATAATCTATTCGCGTACTGAATTTTATCCAAAAATATTTGCCGGACATACCTTCTTCAGATTCACGATGCAAATTGACGTTGCGTTACAAGTAAATTAAAGAAAAGCGAAGAGATATTTTTAAGAAATATCGAATGTGGATTGTTAATGATAAATGGAATAGTAAAGAATTTGTAGAATTTCATAATTTTAATTATATCCGATTTTAGGCGATTCTGCAAGTCGGCAAGGGTAGAGAGAGACTGACAAGGAGACCCTCATATGTTTGGGAAACGGATCGTGCCCAGCTTGTAGTATATGTTTTCTAATGTAAAAATATGAAAAAAGCCAGAGCCGCAGACTCTAACAATCGGTTTTTCAAAAGTTATACGCTGTTAAAGCAAAATTTCCAAAAAAAAGAGACTTTCCTTTAAACGCTTATAACTTCTGACCTATCAAATATTGACATTCAAACCAAAGTTTACTGAAAAGCTGAGATAAAATAGATAGATTTTTAAAAAAAGTACGTTCAAATGCATTAAAATGGAGCAGAGTTATAACCAAATTAAGAATTAGAAGCAATTTTAAACAAAAATTGAGCAGTACAAATTTTATTGATTTTTTTAAGCTAAATTTCTTTAAATTCTTAATTTGGCTATAACTCTGCTCCATTTTAACGGATTTGAACGTACTTTTTTTAAAAATCTATCTATTTTATCTCAGCTTTTCAGTAAACTTTGGTTTGAATGTCAATATTTGATAGGTCAGAAGTTATAAGCGTTTAAAGGAAAGTCTCTTTTCTTTGGAAATTTTGCTTTAACAGCGTATAACTTTTGAAAAAACGATTGTTAGAGTCTGCGGCTCTGGCTTTTTTCATATTTTTATATTAGAAAACATATACTACAAGCTGGGCACGATCCGTTTCCCAAACATATGAGGGTCTCCTTGTGAGTCAAAAGTTGAGTAAATTTGAATAAGAACTTTTAGAATTGTAGTTACAGAGAGAAATTTCGTTCTGAAATCATGATATAAATGTTTTGGATAAAAATTTCGAAACAAAACGCTTATAAAATATATTAAAATTGTCTAAATAAATTGTTTATGGAAGAATACGCTATGTTCTTACTCTCAACATTTCGGATATTTCCGTATATAATTATATATTCATTTTATATGATTTTTACGTCGATAAGGTCAAACTTGAATAAATTTGGATAAGAACTTCCATAATTTTAAATGACGATAAGAATTTTCTTTTAAAAAGTAATTAAATGTTTTGGATGTAGATTCTTTTAACAAATCTGAATCTTGTTTCCAAAGTGTTAAAATGTAAGTGCATAAAAATAGTTAAAAATTCTTAAACGAATATTCTTTTACGATTATTAACAAAAACACATTAACTTCTTAACCTTGAGGAATTATTTGTTTATACTCATAATTTTTTTCTCTATACTTATCTATATTTTCTTAAAGGGATGTCGAACCCTAAAAAGGGTATGTGTTAATGTAAAATGGGTTATTATTTCGAAAAATCTGGCAACGTCAGGCTCTTCTATTTGCTTTAAACAATATGTATGATTTTTTTAAGATTTTTCAATTGTTAATATTAATATACTTTTTATGTTGGAAATAGTGCTTATTAAATTATTGACCAAATCTTGTTTAATTGAAATTAATGAAAAAAATTATTTTTTTCAAAATCAAAGAATCTTTATGAACGTTTTCAGATTTTTAGTTTCATATTTTAAATATAATTCTTCAGTTGAAAAAGGGAGATCCCTGCAATGTGGCTCCGACATGCCCTTAATAAATAAACAATGAAAATAAAGTAAATTTAAAAGCAATTGCAGATTGGAATGAAAATAGGATACAACTCTCCTCGGTGTACGGTAAAATATCAGGTGTCCCTTTCCGAGTGTAGCCGTGCATTGAAACATGGAGGGTGTAACAATTAACGTGCTCACTGAGAATGGAGCACAAAAATCGTCTGGCAGTTCCTTCCTTGTGTGCATCTTGATTATACATCGTGTTCGTAGCCTCGTAATCCTCGGCTAGTTGGGCCAACAGTTTTGGCAATACTATGTGACGCTCATACCTGAAACCCTTTATTATTTCTTAATAGATTCGATACCTGATACCGTAATGATATAACATTGATTTTCATCGTATTCATGTTGTTCACAAACATTTGGTTTATTTTTGTTTAAATGCATAAATTTATATTGATTAATATCTTCAGCTACTGGTATATATCAGATTTTGATAAAATTGATATACAGGTGATTTTGTTGCAAATAATTTTAATTGTTACAAATGATTTTGCAAATTGAGTGTATATATTATGGTGAATTATTTATTTATTGATTTTCCTAATTTTATCCTTCTCGTATTATTCAATATTCATTCAGCGTATTATTTACATTATTACTTTTGTATGCAGGAATTTTTCTTGTGTACGATAATGAAACGAAATATGAAAATAGAAAATTGTACGACAGGAATGAATTACTCAAGATATTTTTAGTTTTTTTTAGATATATATACATATAAGAATTTATGATTAAATTATATAATTTATATGCATAATAATCAAAAAAAAAGTACTGCAGTTATAACGGTTTTTTATCCGCCATCTTAAATTGGAAGAATTAATACATTTTTATAATAGATTTGTATAATAAATGAATCGTAAATACTAAAGTTTACGCTAGATCCATGTCCGACATCTTGGAATTCAATAATTCTCAAATCAGAAAAACCTAAACTTCATAATGGCTAATGCATCTATCATCATAGAATTAAATTCAAATGCTGGATTCATGTTTTGTAATCCACGAACCCAAAAAAGTTAAAGTTTGTAATGGCTCTTCAACCACCATCTTGAATTTCGATAATTACGGAATCCTGAATTCAAATTTATAATCAAGGAAACCAGAAATAAAATGTACATGATGATTCCTCATCCGACATTATATCGAATATTGTTGTCAAATTTTTAATGAACCAACTGCAACAGTAAAATGTTCGTTATTTTTTCATCCGTAATTTTGAATTTGGGTAATTATTATAAATTCTGACTTCATATTTAAAAGTGACGAACCTAAAGATTACGATTGTTTTCTACATCTCATCTTCAAATTCGATAATTATCAAAATTCAAAATCTTAAAAATCACGCTGACTCTCCATTAAAATGATAAAATAATCCGATTTCACCACCCCTTATCACATAGGTAACAAAATGAAAAGATCGAATATCGATTCAGAAAAGAGACGTTGAAAAGTAAATAAATGAAAACCTGTAAACATCGTCGTATGTATTCCCATAAACGAATACACCCGTGGCGTTCGAATGGGCGTGTAAATCGAGTACGCAATCCAATGGGACATTGGTATCTTTATCGAGGGATTCCAAAAGTGTTTTAGTAGCCGCTAGCGTTGGGTGTATCCATTCCGATATGCGATTCCACGAGCGATTCAAGTCCATCCCCATTAAACTCGATCTGCGAATCAATATCACGTAATATTTACGTATATGTATATGATTTTATTTTGAAGAAAATGATATGTTAAAGTGGATTGAAATATAATCATACCGATAATTACCGAGGTAAACGCCATCGGGATTGAGCATAGGAACAATTTTGAAGACGACGTAATCACGGAGTACTTTGGCGATCGGATGACCACTCACCAGAAAATCGAGGAGACCTTGGCAAACGAAGGATGATGGGGATTCACCCGGATGAACTCGTCCGAGTATCACCACCGCCCTTCGGGCTCGTTGATCTTGCTCATTCGGACATTGCCCGACCGAGCAGTTGCTCTCCCTTTCCTCCCTCGTTATTGTCAAAACCTCGACTTTCCGCTTCTGGATTGAATTTGCGAGGGTTTCCCGTTTCACGCCGGGATACCTATTAGTCACACGTACATACATATATATATACAATTTCTATTTATAACGTTCTTTTTTTCTCTTTTACCTGATGGGTGGAGAGATGTATAATGTAACATCGATTATACTCATTTGACTTTTGGTTCTCTCTCTCTCTCTCTCTCTCTCTCTCTCTCTCTCTCTCTCTCTCTCTCTCTCTCTCTCTCTCTCTCATTCGATTTTCGAACATATGGTTTGATTAGTTTTTTTATTTCCGAGATTTTTTCTTCTCGACTCACAACTTTCCAACTGCGTTTACGATTCTTAATATAGTAGTATATTTTAAATAATCAAGTAAATTTAATGTTTGAATTCTTCAGATTCGTTGAAGTCAAATATCGAAATGTTTTTGAATCAATATTTAATTGGAGTCAGTATCGAGTCAGTGTTAATATAAAAGTCAAAAATTAGTTTTGATTTTCGTCAACGTCGAATTAGTCAACATTAGTTAATATTGAATTAGCGTTATCAATTGAATTAATCAAGATCGAATTAGAGTCAACATTAAATTAACGTAAAAAATCAGTAATAAGTCATGCTTGAATTAGCAAATATCAAATAATTTTTTTAATACTTTTTTCTGTTACTGTTAAACGTATTCAAATTTTTCATGAAAAGGGATGCCGAACAGGCATAAATTAATTCGAAAATTACTACGCTTTGGAGATATCGACTGAAATTCTTATTTGAATCAATATTTGATTGATATTTAAAATTCGTCTATAAATCAAGGTCGAATCAGCGTTAATATTGAATTAGTTAACATACTGATGGAATCATGCATATCGATCGGAGTCAACATCAAATCAGAGTAAAATGTCAAATTATTGTCAAAAATAATATTGAATCAACATCGAATGGGAGATAACAATGAATTAGCATAAAAAATCGATATTGCTTCAATATCAAATGAAAATCAACAGCGAATGCGAGACAACATTGAAACAGAGTTAATATTGAATTTCCGTCGATGACCGATATTGATTCAACATCGAACGAAACTAAATGTCTATTTACTGGCTCTGTTACAATCGAGTTTACATCAATACAGAAAAATCTCACAATAAGTTAACTCTTAATTCTAGTTCAAAAACTAAAAAATTACTATATCTTTATAAAAACCATAATGTTTCTAAACTAATATATTCAAAAAATAAAAATGTAACAATTATCGATACCTCCAAAAATGAAAGTTGCGTTTACAACCAACCGAATTCCAAAAAAATTTCTACGTCCAAAAAAAATCATTTTAATTATAAATTTCATTCAACGACACCGCGTATATAATAATAACAACAACAAATTATAAACTATACTTAAAAAGAAAAAAAAGTAGGTGAAAATAATCAACTAACAAAACATTGCAATTCTTTGTACATCCGCGTTTATAGGCTTGAAACGTCAATGTGGAGCACGTGATATGTGTATGTGTGTGTACATACAACGTAAACGTAGTGTAAAGTTCTATACTTTCTTAGAAATTTTCGACTGGACGCAGTTCAACGTGCGCGAGACGTGAATTATGCAAGAAGCGGAAGCAGGAAAACTTCTTTAGTAGATAGTTATGGAATTTGTTTTCTTTTTTCTTTCGAGGGTCGATGTGGAAGGAAGATAGAAGACTGGATGTGATGAAAAATTGAAATTAATGTCATTAGTTGTAGTTTTTTTTATATGAATGAATTAGGAAGATTTAAGATGGAAGAATAAAAATTTTTAATGTCTGATCTTTGTACTGATAAGTGGTAGTTTTCTCTATGATTATTAATATTTTCACGGGTTAACGGCTTGTCGGGTCCAAATTTTAGGAAATAGCCCTTTCCAACTGAAAAATTTTATTCAAAATAATGATTAAAATCTGAATAAAATTCATCAAGAAAGTTTTGTATTTTTGAAAGAGCCTGAGAATTTTTTAAGAAAAAGTAATTTTCTTAATTATAATTAGGTAAACAATACTGTGATGTATGGGTAATTTGTGATTGAAAAATAGCACTTCCTGCCGAAAAATCATTATGATATTTTTGATTAAAAATTTGAAATAATTCATATATTTTATGTTTAAAGCACGTTTTTAGGTATACATTCGACATTTTTAAGAATCGACAAAAGCTAATTTATTATTACCTATAAAGTACATTCTCAAAAAAATGTTGAATATTTTACATTTTCTTCAATATTTCATGCTGATGATTTTTAACCGATTTTCGAAAAATAAATTAAGCCATTTGTTGGTTATTTCAATAAAATAATTTATAACCAGTATTAGATGAATGCCACGCTAAAATGTAACTATCCAATAATCATACAATTTCAAGGCAAATATTGATGGAATTTGACCTAAGCTATTCAAATTTTTATCATCTTAGTTAAAATAAATTTAACTAATCTTTTGACAGAATTGAGATATTCCACTATAAAAATTTTGTTACACTTATACATGTTTCCCGAATTCTCATACCGATAAACAGTCAACGTTAACTGAACTTTAATTACAATCCCGTCAAATAATCGTAACACAGTTTCTCAAACTTTTCCACACATGCACACATACACACACACAATTAAATCGAATGTGCTCTAAATTCTTATCTCCACCTCGAATCATTCCGAATCGTTTTAAAACCACTGTATAAGTTTCATATGAATTAAAATTTAAAAAAAATGTGTAATTTAATAATTGCAAAAAGAATCATTACCTCGACGTCAAATTATCGAGATGTCCCAAATGCCTGGTGTAGGAGTAAGGATAAGTGAGGGCGAATTGATAAAGCTCGTCCTCGCGATCGAACGCGAATGCGAAACTAAGAACGTAGTGATCCTGATGCTGAGCCGATTTGTAATAAAAAACTTGCTTGATCGGTAATCTTTGCCACCTCGATCTCGTTGTACTTCGCACCAACGGTGTCATTCCCATGCGAAATAAATTTTTACTTTTCGATATGTTGACGATGTTGAAGATGACGCGTTGCTCCTGCCGTACGTTGTCGACGGTGAAGTTGAACCACAGCCGCAATCGGGGACTGCACGTGTCCGGGCGTACGAAGAGATCGTACTCGAATTCGGAGACGAGATCGACGCGACCGAGATTGCCCGTTTCGAACGATGCGTCGAAACATAGGTGCCCTTTTTTCGCTTTCCCGCTGTGGCCTGGTGGTCGGATTATTAATTTGTTCACGTTGCCCAGTCCGCCCTCCAAATCGCTCTCTTCGCTTTCTGTTGGCATGTTTTTTTTTGTTAGAAAGGAAGATATTTTTTTTAGTACTTTGATTAAGATATGACAAGAAATGTAATTTTAAAAAGTCGATCAATAATTTACATTTAATTAAAAGAATATTTAAAAATCGAAGAGTTACAGAATTTTAGATCTAACTATAAAAACAATTAACATAAATTCCTTAAATCGAGCCAGATGAAAAAGTGATTCAAAAGAATGATCTACAATATACGTATTTGTAATTTATGAAGATACAAAAAATATTATATAAATCAATTAAGAAAGTAACATACAATATTTATACAATATTATAGTTGTAATAAAAAAATAATTAAAAAACAACAAGAAATCGAAAATTACAATTTATTACAGATCTATTCTAAAAGAAAAATAAAAATTCACACATTACAAAATTAAGAAAAATGACACAAAAAAATATAATTCAATCAAATTCACAATTACATAAACACTGTCGAAATTAATTAATAAAATAAGTATTCAAAGGACTATACATAATTGAAATCTTGAGTAAAAAAATAAAAATTCATAGATCGACACAATCGCATGATAACACAACGAAACAATTACATAAACTCACAAATCGACTCATCAAATAACCACTGCATATTTTAAAAAAATTAATAAATTTGAAATTCAACAAATAACACAATTCACTCACAATTAGTAAATCATTAAAAAGAAACTGTTAAAATTACATGTACTAAAAAAATAATTAAAAACTAAAGAAAATCACAAATCCAGACAACGACTCGATACTCAAACAAAAAATTTAAAAAAAAGAAACGAAAATCCAAAATAACTATCCAACTACATAGTTTTAGCTGAAAACAAAAGAGTTAATTAAAAAAAAATATACGTAAAGGAAAAAAGAAAAAGTCGGTCGAACCAGCGCGCTGATAAAGGCTGGTATGCTCGAGAGGATCTCTGCCTTCGGGTTGAAACGACATCGCGGGTAAACACGTGGATCGCAACTGACGAAGCTTGCGAATTTCCAACACTCAGGGCGATACGTACTCGCATCATCGCCGGGTTCGTTCGTGCAGAGAGACGTTTTCTCGCGTGACTCCGTACTTACTTCTCGATCAAACTCGAGAGATGCGAGCCGATTTTCCACGTCATGGGGATTATATACCGTGCGAAAATCATTTCTGATAACGTGTCGGACGAATTGAACGAACTAGGTGAGCTTATTTTTTCTTTTTAAACTTTCGACTAAATGAATTTATGATTCGTTTGATTAAACTTACACTATTTCCTCTATCTCTTTCTCTTTGTTATCCGAGCGATCGCATAGTTTACAGTTTTGGCATATTTTTCTTTTTTTTTCTAGCGTTATACTTTGTGAAATATTTATGCGCAGGAATGTTGCGATGACGATTAGAAAAAAGAAAGGTCAAATCTTTAATTAACGCAGGTACTAAAAATTTTCATGTGTGTTCTATAATTTAAATAATAAATAATAAATATTAAATTTTTACAAATAATTTATATTATATATATATGTATAATCGATTATAAATTAAATTTTAATAACTAAGCAAATTCGCAAATGATTCGTAATTTTGAAAACTATCTCGCATCTCGACGAAAATTATATTATTATTTTTCAAAAAATTCTGCATGGAATAGAAGCCGTACTAAATTTGATTGAGAATCATTCTATATAAATGCAATAACAAAAATCCTAATTTATAAAGTTAAGAGACAGAGTAATTTGTGAACACATTAAATGAAAAAAAACCGACGAGAAGAGTTTAAAATATTGTTCAAAGCCAAGTGGGATTGTCGATTATGAGATCGAAATGAATTAAGTATCGCGCAAAAGTTTCTATAGATTGTCCTATAATATCGATACTTAGAAAATAAGCCGGCGATGAGTGACATGGGCTAGAAACACGAGCATTAAACGAAAGAACAAGATAAAGAAACCGCCTTTTGGGTAACATTGCAGTGATGACGGGGGGGGGGGTACCAAATTCTCCGTAGTATCTACGACACGGTGGGATGAAAAAATGCATGGGATTCGATTAATTTATGATCACGCACATTTAACGGTCCGAACGGGTGCAAACACACTAAAAACGAGAGCTTAAATTACGCAATTTTCGAATCATATTAATAATGTAGGACTTATATTTTTTAATTAAAATATTCGGAGTAATATCTTTGATTACATATTGCAAGAATTTACCGTTATAGACACTTATTTATTAAGATATGATAAAAATCATTAAGAATTACGTGAAGTTCTTATGTTAAAATAATTAATTTTGATGAATTTTTAATCTAAATTTAAAGGTTCTGTAAATTAGATACATATACTAATCTACTTATTTTTTATCAACTATTAGTGAAGTTTAAAAACAAAAATATTTTAGCAATATTCAAAACATAAAATCATAAAGTTTGCTCAATTTTTATTTTTAATTATCATTATTATAAATTAGACGGATAATGAGCATTCAAATAGTAGGAATCTACACTTACCAACCCTATAGAGTAACGTATAAAATATTGAATAAAATCTAATAATCTGCATAAAAATTAATAACTTAAAAAACGGATCTTTTATAAAAAAAATGTTCCAACTTCATTCTAATTATACGGTCGCACAGTCGGAAACCCAAAAATAAAAAAATAATAATTATACCTCAATGTGCATTGTAAACATCTCAAAAAATAATGGACCGTACATAAATTCGTAAAAATCAATGTCTAAATTCAATGTTTTCTCACCTCCGTCAAACAATATAAATAACTGAAAGAGAAAAAGAAAAATCATCGAACGCTACGACAGTGTATTAGTTTTCTTTTTGTTCGTCAACTCATTAGAAAACGGTCGATTTCCTGCAAGTCAATGAAAAGACTTCATTCAAACGAGGACGCTCGTGTGTACGCGCGCGTGTGTGAGTGTGTGTAAAAAAAGCTTTGATAAACCGAGAGAGAGAGAGAGAGGTTTAGAGTCGCCGCAACGTCTGGGCTAAGAGTAGAATGCCACCGCGTACTATGTGGGAATCGCACACGCGGAATCTGGGGTGATACGCGAGTAAATCCATTTTTATTAAAAATCGATGAGGAAAACGCGACTTTTTAATACGCGACACTTTGTTCATATTACGGCTAATCGTTCTTCTTCTTCTTCTTCTTCGTCTTCTTCTACTTATTAATTTATTTTGTAATTGCCATGATAAAAAAACATTTCACGGTGGTTGGTAAATTTTTTAATTTTGGATCGGTAATTAATTTTTAAGATACTGTATATTACAATCGTTATATACTTCGTAATCTTATTATTATCGTTTTTTTTAATACTACAGAATGTTAATTTCGTTATTATAAGAATTGGTAGAATTTAAACCATTGTTATGATGTATTAAGAATATGGTTATTACACTTTTTCCTACACACCGATTTTTAAAAAATCGGTAATTGTATATACTTAAAAATTGTTCCCATTTCTACCGCGAATTTTTGGTATAGATAATCTAAATTTAAGTAAAATTAAATTTTCGATTATTCGTGTAAATGTAATAACCGAAAATCAAGGACCTTCCCAGTATACTCGAATATTCTCAAATTATTTTTCTACTTTTCTTTTATAATTTGATAACATTATTCTAGAATAAATCATGGTTAAATTTTGATTAAATTATCAATGTGTATACTCCACACTCGCAGAGAAATAGACAATGTGATTAAGAAAACTTCAGTACCATAATAATTTAAATGTAAATATTCCCAATAAATAAACATAATAAAATGATTAACATTGTGTAAATTAAAAAAAGAATAGTTTACAATTTTAATAACAATCTATATCTATTAATTTTGATTTCACGATATGCCTTGTCTCGAATAATAGCTTATATATAATTACATAATATATTAAATTTAATTCTGTTTTACTAAATTCATTGTATAGATTAATTATGATTCAAGATAAAATATATAATATTGCTAGAATATGGATACGTATCATTAATTACCATAATGATTATTATTAATAATATGATGTAAGCAATATAATTTATTCGGGTATAGTAAGTATATAAATAAAAAAAAGTATATAAATTAAAAAATTACGAGCATAAATAAATAAATATTCTAGATACAAGGTCTCCACGTATTTAAATACTCCTCGACAAATTAAATTTTTCTATTTCCTTTTTTTTTATATACTCGTCCAAGTAATTAGAAAAAAATATACATTTTAAAAATACAATTTTTCATCGATATTTCCAATGTGAATTTTTTTACCCTCCCCCCGTCGCGAGTTTTTATATACACACAAGGATATATCGTCTCTGAAAATATTTTCTCTATACACGATAATAACAACAACGTATATATATATATATATATACATACACACAGTTAACCTAAAAAAAAGGATATTCATTACATACATCCGACTTTCAATCAAATTGTAAAAAAAAGAAGGGTCGATCGTTATCCACCGTTGTTTATATATATATATATATATATATATATATATATATAAAAACCAGGCGAGTTTGAAATTGGTTATCCATATCGGGTGTTCGCACTTATAACAGGCGTGTCGAGATTCGCGTGCGCGATTTTGACTGACGTATGTATACCTGTGAAATTATCTACTCTGTATATATAGATACGTAGAGGTAGTGTGTGTGGGTGGGTGGGTAAGAAGAGAGAATATCGAAATTTATAGTGTGTTATATACGCACCGGAATCAGCGTCCGACATTACGTCCGTAGAGTCATGGACGAACGTGCAACTGTCAGCGATGTCTCTTTCCCTCTGATGGGAGGGGACATTATATTCCGTGGGTTACTCTTCGTTACCTTGGTAAACTTCAGTCCTCTTTGTTGAATCGATAACAAACCCGTTGTTATACCCCCGTGTATCCTCTTGAAAAAAATAATATGTATACATACGATTTTTTTTCTTCTCGACAAGGATTAGGAAAATATATAGGAGTGGTATTGTAACGCTGGTTACGAAGACGAGTTTCTTTCTTTTTTATTCTATATTCTGGTGTGCGCTTAATCGATGATTAATTTTTTATCGATTTAACGGTGCGCATATATATATATATATATATGTACTGCACCTTGGTATTACGAGAAAATTTTTTAACGAGTAACGATTGAATTATATGTGTCTGTATACTTTTATACTTACCACGAAATTATTATTGACGTTTACGTAATTGGTGTAATAAAAAACACATATATAGATACATAGGTTTATCTGTATTTGTATATATAGGTCGAATAATTTTTTAGTGCTCAATCAATCACCTGTTATTTATGTATATATGTAATTTTTTTATAGGTCGTTCATTGCTTAAATTTGTGTATTTGAAAATGAGATTTTTTTTCTTTAGGTACAAGTATTAATTTTTTAAACTACTGATATTGGGTAGACTAGTCGAAATTAAATTTATATATATGTATACTTTTTTGATACATTATCAAGCCACTTACAGATCGTTCTTCGAAATTTTTTCTTATAAAAGTGAGCTTTTCCTTACTAAAATTAATTTTTTTCAACAAATAGTATTAATTTAAGTTAGAAAATGATAATTGTTATGATTAATGTTGTGTAAAATAGAAAGCAAAAATTGATTTTCCTTGGAGATAAAACTGTTATTAAAAATTAATAGTAACTGTCAGAATGAAAAAAATAGAAATATTGATATTAAATTTTACGATTCTAAATGCCAAACAAAACTTTCTAACTTTTTTATTCCTTTTCTTTTATTGATTTGGTTTCTATAAAGATTTTTATAGAAAATTTGTATATACATAGAATCATCATATACTGTATACGTACAATATTGTCTGTTGTGTAGGAAATAAGTAATTCAATATATATGTATATGTATGCGTGTCTACTCATTTTTTTATTCTGACAGTCTATACATCCATTACCCTAAGTAGCAATTTTTAATAGAATATTTTTTATTGTTCTTAATGTACGATTAACATTATATAAAATTATAATTTGTAATGAGGATAATAAATTAAGTGTCTTATAGATGTATTAACATTTTTCTATTAATTGATAATATTTTAGAAAATGCCCAAAAGATTTTTATAAGATCTTATTCAAATTACACGTTTTTGGTGCTTGTGGCTCTGTTGAAAAAGAGACTTTCCGCAAATTAAATAAAAATAATTAAATTGATTATTTTATCAAAATTATAAAATGTGTCAGGATTATGAATAATGAAAAAATTTCGTAAAAATCAATTCATCAGTATACTAAGAAAGTAATTTTTTCTAAAAAATACTTGTTAAAGTGTTTTAAACAAAAATTAAGTAAATAAATTAAAAAAAAACTAGAAATAATTTGATATCCAATTCTATCTAATATTCTATCTATATCTAATTTATTTCTATATTTTATCTATTTTTTTATCTATTATAAAATTACAAAACATCGCATTTCACCATGCACAATTACACGTATACATAAACGTCTAATTTTTCTTTAACATTTCTGATTTCACCAAACATACTATTTTCGTTAACGTATAAAAAATTTTTTACACATCTTAAAATTTCTTTTTATCTATTCAACCGAGCGAGTAGCTTCAACTACTAAAAAAAGCAAAAAGAGCTCGTATGAAAACAATTCTTATACTTTACCAAATGTTATATATCGCATCTCCTCTCTCGACATCGTGTCAGTCAATTAAATAATTACAATTTCGAATTGAATCGCACATACCAATTAATAAACAATATGGCAAACGCGATCGCTCATACGCATAGAAAATATCCTATAAAAACGTGGCGTTGTACTAAAATGCACTATATGTATATACATATACAGGATTGTTAATATTTGAAACATCAAGATTCGTCGGTGGTCACATGAGGGTGGACCGGTAGGTCGACAAACTACGATCTATATATATATACATATACTCCTCGAACAAGTTGTTCTTATCGATCAGGGAAAAAAAGGCTGTCGCAAACCTTATCTAAAATCTCACTTGGAAGGAAATTATCGAACGAGTACACCCGCACTTCTTTTTTTTATTCGTTCGCGCGTTTCATTTCAAGAGAGGAAAAGGTAAATAATAATTCCTCTTGAGTAGCGTATAGCCCACATGTATGTATGTGTATGTATATATACATATGCAGGACTAAACGATTTGCTGCCAGGAATTCTTTCGTTGGATTTAGTATATATAAATTTTTATTTTTCTTGATAATAATTGTAGACTATATGTAGAAAATTTTATTTTTAATAGTCTTATACAATTCCACACATCTTAACTTAAAATATTACAAAAGTTTAAACGTATATATAATATATACCTTTTTTTATACTTCGTACTCATAAATAATAAAACATGTAGTGTCTAGAAAATTTGTTAGGAACGTATTAATAAATTCGACGTGTCTTCGGTTCTAAGAGATTTCGAAAGTAAAATGTAAAATTGCAAGTTTTATTCCTCACGGCGTTATGTGTGTACTCCGATATTTTAATATTTAAATAGAACCGTAGAGGCTAGCGTATTAAATATTAGATTTATTGAGAAATCTTAGTATAATAATAATATCTAAAAAATTCTAAATTTTATTTATTCGAAAAATTATTTTATAAATATTTATTAATTATGAAAAAATTGTATTAAGAATTCAATAAGTAATCGAATGCTTACTTTTTGTTTTTTATCATAAAATTATAATTATTCGATAATTAATCATATGTGTATTTATTTAATAATAAATAATTATACATTTATATATATAATAATTTAAATAAAGGATGATTAAATTTATGTTTAATTAATTATAAATGTACATCCTGTATTTCTAATACCTATATATCTAATACTTGTGAATAACAAAGTGTTAATATTTCCAATTTTATGTAATATAATAAATAAATAAATATATCCATAAAAATAGTGTTCTTTTAATATACGCTAAAATAATAAAATTACTAAAATAAAAAAGTTAGTTGGAATAACTTGATGAATAAATATTACTTGATTATAAAAAAATCTCCGAGTTAATAAGATGAATATTTTTGTACTTGAAAACAACTCGATAATTAAATATGAACGACAGATTATGTAAGTAAAATAGGTACAATTTACGTTTTATTATAAATTTTGCTTTTATTATTTATAATTTATTTGACTTAGACGATTACGAGTTTTATATTAATCCTTAAAATGATTTTTTAATTAATGAAAACTAAAACTTCTAGTTAATTTAATCGAGAATTTCGAGGTTAGTCGGAACGACTTTTTGACCGTTGATTACGGACACTGATTGGCCAGTTTTGGTCAACCGGTGATTTTGTGGCTGAAAAGTGAGTTTGTACCCAAATCCTTTGATTGCTGTGATTCTTTATTCCCTCGGCACAAAAACGCATGTACATACAACATAATAAACAAATATAAACATAATATAAAAAATTAAAAAAAAAAGTGGCCCTGCTCACTTGTTAAAAAAAGACTACCCCCTTCCAAAAAAAAAAATTAGTAAAAAAAGGACCAGGCGTATTCGCGACCGGTGTAGAGAGGACGCGAAGAAGCATCAGGATGATGATCCACCCCCTTGCGTTCCCATCCGCGAGGCTGCACCCCCGGAAGATTCTTCTGGAAGAAGCGAAGCCGTTCGGAGGTTGGCGGCCCTGGCCGGAACTCGCGGGAGAATCGATAATCATATCCCCCCCTCCACCCTCTCTCTCTCCGGCACGAGCCTTCTCGGCTGGTGGGGTACTGCTAGAGGTTTTACCTCCCTTGAGCGTTTGCGCGCGCCGTCGTCGTGTTTTTCCCACTATATATATGTATACGCGGGGGTTGCGAGCGCAGCCGCCCGGGTCTCGACCGGCAGTTTAGTTACCGCACCACACAAAGCCATTGCGTTGTAGATCCATATATACATACATACATACATACGTACATACGTACATACATATACACTTTTTGCATTAACATATATACACGTCGTCACGCGTACACGCACGCACGCGCACACACACACATGTACGTTCCGTTGTAAACCCGCAAACGTTCCGTTATTTATTATTGTTGTGCACTGTTCAACCATCGCTCGGTCCTCCTTATCACCGGATCCATTGACTAAACGCAAGTTTTTTCTCGTTTTTTTTTTCTTTTCGTTTCTTAGTTTTTTTTATTTATTCTCTCATTTTCGTTGCAAATCACACACTATCTCTCTCTCGTTTTGCTTTTTTCCTTCATAACATCGTAGTGAAAAAAAAAGAGTTCGGTCGCTTCATTTCCCGCGGATCGCGAAAAGGTACGTAACAAAGTTCTCAAAGGAGGAAGATATACACATACGCAAACAATACCAAGAGAGAGAGAGAGAGAGAGTGAGAAAGGATCATCCCAGGGCGTGGCCGATTTTCGAGCGCGTGCGCCACCAAAACGGTCGTTGGCAAATTTTCATTTTTCCTCTTTCTTTTCCTTTCGAAGGAAATATATTCGCACGCGGTTCTCGCGGACACACACGCACACACACACACACACACGCAGAGACATAGACAGACACACCGGATAGAAATTGAAGTATATACAGAGGGTACGAGAAACGGAGAGAAACGGAAAAAGAGAGGGGAGAAGGGAGTCAGAAAGAGAGAGATAACGAGACTGTGATAAGGGCGTCGACGTCGTCGTGGCACCTGAGACACACGACCAACCAAATCGTGGGAGACGAAGCGCGAGATTTTAATCGAGATTCATATATATATATATGTACACCTAGATATATATATATATATATATACACACACATGTACTGTAACTAAAGAGATAAGGGTGCAAATACTAAAAAAAGACTATATATATATATATAATATCGACGAAAACTCGGCCGGTACTATACTCCATTTTTAATACGAAAAAAAAACTATACATATATATATATATGTAGCATATAATTTTGGAGATAAATTTAAAACGGACCGAGGAGCGGTAGAGGGGGGATCATAGAATACACAGACACGTGTAATATTGATAAATATATAAATATAACAAATAATAAAAAATATATACCACACTCTCTTATATTGGCCGGATAATTCGTCAGCGCAGTTCACCGACCACTGACTGTTATCATCTTTAACGGTATGTTCTTTTATTATGTTTCTCATTTATTTCGATTTGTCTTTTATTATTATTGATTATTATTATTATTATTGTTATTATTCATTATTATTATTATTCATCGTTTACACGCAACGACACGAACCAACATATTCTTTTCGCCATGTGTACGAATATATCTATATTATATACTGTGATTTATTTTCACTATACTATTCGTTTGTTGTTTATTATTGTTATATCGTTATTATTATCATTACCTATTTATTATCATTATTATTATTATTATCATTATTATTATTATTATTATTATTATTATTACGATTGGTTCTACATCAAGAGAAAAGAAAGAAAGTTTGGTTAGGACGATCTTTAGTTTATTATAATTTTCTACCACACGCGGGTAATGCGTATATATGCATATTATGTGTGTGTATATTTTTGAGGGAGGGTGGCGCAGGCTCCGGGTGAGGAGACCCTTCCTTTAAAAAAAAACAGGAACCCTGGCCGGGGATGGAGCTCGCGCGCGCGAGAGAGAGAGAGGCGCTAGCTCCGTGTTGGCATCGATTTATTCGCGACGGTGTGTGTGCGCGTGTTTTTATATAAAAAGGTAATGGAAAAATCAATGGACGCGGCTACAGTGGATGTTTATTTATTTTTTTTAGGATTTTTTTTTTAATTTTACGATCGTATATATACGTTATAAATATATAATATGTGTATATATAAATATATACGGGTTGAACAGTGCGTGGTTGATTTTGCTTTCGTTTGGTCTGTCTCGTTGGGTTATCTTTTTTTGTTCCTTTTGACGATGACGACTCTTGACGAATGTGGTGGAGTTTTAAATGTTCATTTTTTTGGGGGGAGGAGAGACGGTACATTGGTGTGCCGTGAGTTTTGAAAGTTTAGGATTTTATACGTGACGACGTTTGGAAGAGAGAGAATTATTTGAATTTTGTGTTATATATTATATAGTGTGCAATAGTGATCGATACGAGGAATATGATTTAAATTTATTGTTTAAATGATTATTATATCGTTAGATGTATTTTAGTTTGTTGAAAAAAATTGTAATAAATTTTTTTTTAATTCTAATTGTATTTGAATGTATTCTAATGAAAATGAAGGGATAATGTTTGTATTTTTGATAATATTGTTAATCTATATGTGTAGAAAAAAAATATTAATATATTCAAATAGAAAAAAAATATTTTATACGATAATTTAATTTTAATTAAAATAAGGCAATATCGTTTGGATTTAATAGTTTATAATTCATTGATTGTATAGGTTAATCTATAATTAATTGTAGATATGTATATAAATTAATTAATTAAATTTTATCAATCGAGTACGAACGAGAATTAAAAATGAAAAAATAAAATTAAGGAAAAATGTTAATAATCCATAATTTACAATTTTCACAGATTCATTTTTTTTAAATAATTATGAAGAAATGTAACTTGGTGTACTTTATTTTTTAAATTAAAAAAATAAGTAAGATGTAAATTGTAAAGTATACTATATACTATTTATCGATACTTTAATTAATTAATTACTCGAAAATAATAAAATTTGTATATATTTTATTCGAATAATTAATTTTCAAAATTAGTGTATACCAAAAAAAAATGTTTGTATATAACTATATATTTGATAACAAACGTAATTTATGATCGGAGTAATCAGCTTAAAATGTAACGATTAGTACATTATATAGATATTAGTGCGAGGTTTAGTTTAAGAAAATTCGTTTTTTTATCTCTCTCCGCAAGATTGAAGATTCGGTCGATAAGACGTTATTATCAAGATAATTGTCAAGATTCATATATTTGTTTATTTAAAAATCTTCTCAGACAGTGACACACCACGCCCGTTCGAAAGGAAGAGCATAGACCGGAGAGAGAGAAAAAGAGGAAGTAGCTGGTGTATATACAACCGACTCACGCATAAAACAATTGTAATTAATATACATACTTATATGGAAAAAAGAAATAAAATAAATGAAAAAAAAATAAATGCAATGAAAGTTATAATTCTTGATGAAATCAGTGTGCGCAGAGAGAGAGAGAGAGAGAGGGAGAGTAATGGCGGGTATACACCTAGAGAAAGAGGGGTGTAACGCTCGCTCGGCCGTATTGATCGGGTGGTACGTTCTCTCTGGGTCCATGTGTCGCAAGCGCTTGGGGTCGAAACGGAACACAAGAGAGAGAGAGAGAGAGTGAGAGAGAGTGCGCGCACGCAAAAGGGTAGCTTTCGTGTGTGTATACCCGGGGGTTCGTGTACCCCCCTTTTGGATGGTGCGGTACTCCTGCCTGTCTGTGCCTGTGTGCCTCTCTCTCTCGCTCTCTCTATGTGTGAGTGCACCACGCTCTTTATCCTTCTCGATGTAGGTATATGTATATATATACTATCTCACGACTGATACTACTGCAAATATTCGAACGATCGATCAGTGGACCTATGGATTATCGTCCTCGTCGTCGTCATCGTTGTTGCTCCTAGCATCTCATCTTTTTTACTTTTACATTTTTCAAATGATATTCTTTATTTCGTTCGTTCCTCGTTTTACCTTTTTTGGATGTACGTACAACTCTATATACTTTGACTCATATATATTTTGATTTACTTGGATTATCGCCCGATGATGCGACGTTATTTTCTCTTCTTTTTATTTAACTCTTTTCGTTAAAAGAGAACTATGGTTTTTTCTGACTTTTCAGGAGATTCTTACTTTTTTTTTATATAACCATGGTCAAAATTTGGCCAGTCTTCTTCTTTTTTTTGTATTATACTTTGAGGTTGGATTTTAAATATAAAGTGTGGACATATTTATACTTGAAAAATCGTTTTTATTTATAGTGTAGGATAATAAAGATAAGTACTTGGATCATCGAAATTTCATTTCGCTATTTATGGTAATAAAATATAAAATAATATTGATATACAAAGTAATATAATTTACATATTATTATTTATACATTTCGTTTGTCCGTAGTATACACTTTGTTTCTATTTTTCTTTCAACAAAGAATATTTATCATTTAATTTCGAAATTTTGAAAACTACATTGCAGGAAGTAGTGTCTTAAGTATTTTCGTATTACTTTACCAAATCAATTTTTTTTCAGACGTCCCCTACGTTCCAACTCTTCCCCCTATAATACTTGCAATATCGATTTGTAAATAATATTTATATTATAAATAAAAAAAAAAGTTTTAATCGATACTTTACCTAATCGATATAAGTATCGATTTTATAAAAAATTTAATTAGTTATCTAGAATTAAAACATTCCTATATATTGTATACCACAAAATAGAAGAAATTTGTTTTAAACTACTCTCAATAAAATTCTGAGTTTAATTCTTGCGTACGGAAGAACGTTTTGAATTGCAACTATTTAATTAAATTTAAAAAATATATCGTTACAAAAGTTTACTATATATTCATATATTTTAAATATATGTGTGCATCTTAGAGGAGATTCAAAAATTATTTTTTATAATTTATATAATTATCAACTACATTAATTTAAAAAATATTTTATATCTATATATTTTTAGATTATAAACTATATACATGGATCTTAAGTTTTCACCGAATTTAATTTTATTAATTATAGTGATAATTTTTAAATTAACTACTACATCAATCTTCTTCTTCATAATTTAAGCAATTTTCTAGATATAGTTAGCACAATTTTCAGGATTCCTGTACTAGGAAACAGCAGTACACCTCAATTACAATTTTTAATCATAGATTTGCGAATTTTTGCAAATAAGTAAGAGTACTAAATTTGGATAAAAAAAAAAGATTTTTCATATAATCATATGGAAAGTTTATATATACATATAAATCTTCTTTTTTATTAATACGGTATATTAAGAGAAAGTATACAACGTTTTGCAAAAAAAAAAAAGAAGTCAACAGTCATTGGAAAATAATAACAATCGATCATATACCCGAGTGCAACCTTCGTATATTGAATTATCACTTTACCCTCGAAAAGAAAAATAATTTAAAAGAAAGCCTATATAAAAATAATTTATTCAACTTTTTTTTTACTTCTTAGTGGTCATCCCGTTCATATAGCCACACGCATATACAAGGTCCGTTAAATAGATTACCAAACACAAAAGAGAGTGACTGAAAAAAAAAATTAGAGACAGCCGTCTGTCCGAGCGTACACGTATATATCTATATACGTATATTTCATTCACGATTGTCGAAGGAATTATGCGCATTAAAAGTATTTTTAGCATGGTCAGTTTAAAAGGCTATATGTACCGCGTTTCGATGGGGATAAAGAGAGAGAGAGAGAGAGGGGGGGGGAGTGGGGGGAGGGGTCGTTATGATCATCCTCCCCTTCTTTTTTTCGACGACGACATGTCGGGATGTTGTAAAAAACGATTTGTCGAGATGGGGGATGGAACTGCGAGACTGGATATATTCACTTTTTCTATACAGCGAATTGTATATATTGTATCCATATAGGTGAAATGATTTTCAAATCCGTATATATATATATATATACAAATGTGCGTAAGAGTAAAAGCGAGAGTATTCGCGCTTCTTAAAATATTTATAGTGTTTACACGCAAGAGCTCGTAGGTATATTTATAATTCCGCATTCGTGAATAGTCGATCCTGAATTTCCGCACTCGCGTTACATTTTCGGGTTGTGGAGTACGAAGTTTACCGGTTTTTTTTTAGTAGCGGGGGTTGATGCGCCGTCTTTTTTTTTGTTGTAAAAAGAAAAGTCACGAACGGTTGTGTATATAGATTATTTTATTACAGTGTGTTGAAAAACGATTATTTAATTCGATAATACTATTGTAAATTCCTCTCTTTTTTTTTACTAATTTTAATAGCAATAAATATTAAATTTAGGAGGAAAGACTTCTGTACAGCAAAGTAAGAATAATCACAAATCGATATATTTCAAACAAAATATCAATTTTTTTACAATTACTTGGTGTATTCACCAAAAATCGATATTATAATATTTTCCTTTGAATCAACTGCGCGGACGATAATAAATTGATTAGCATATATTATCCATTTTTTATTTGCAATTACAATACACTCTATTATTTTATTATCATTTCAATTTTACTCATTATTATTAATTTTTTTAAATAAAATTTTTACAATAGTTAAAGAAAATAGTAAGTAACATCGACCGATGAAGCGGTAGCGACTGAGAAATCGATGCTAGTTTTAATGAAACTTGAAATTATAAAATATTATTATTAGTTTAAAATGCATAATTTTCAAGGAGTATGCTATACAATATTTTATTGAATACATCAGCATAATTTTTCTTAGTGTCGTAATTTTTGTTATATTTTATGTAAAAAACTTTTAATAAAACGTAACAAACGTTACAATATTCTTATTATTCATCCTCATATCTTACTGTAACAAAATATTGTAATTTTTAATTTAACTTTATTCACGGTATAGCACATTATACATTTTTATGTACGATCATAAAGTTCTAATACATAGTAATTTTTATTTAATGTAAAATTTTTAAATAATGCGCTTAAAATAAAAAGTATATTAAATGCGCTTAAAAAAATATTTGTAAATATTCATTAAAAACGAATAAAATTTTAATTCAAAGATGGAATAGTCTATTTAGAATTAGAAAATATTTATATTAGGTGCAATTAACAATTATGATTTTAGGAGTTTTGAAAAAAAAATTTTTAGTAACGCTTGTTTCTTCAATATTTGAAAAAAATTCTTTTATTAATAAACATCGGAAAGTTAATTTGTTAACAAAGATTTCTTCAAATATTAAACTACGCGAGTGATATTAAAAAACATAAAAAATGTGTGTCCAATATTCGAAAAGAAAATTTTGCTTTAATATAAAGTTGGGATAGTTAATTAAAAGTATCCTCCTTCGAATCTTAATTTGCATAGTTGATAATAAAAATACAAAACTTGTTCGACATTCGTAAAAAAAGTTTTCTTATTAACAAAGTTCGGAAAGTTAATTTCTTCGAATATTCATTCGAATATTTGGCATAAATTTCTTTGATAATTATACCAAATGGATGGAATTAAAAAATTGTTCGAAACGTACGGATAAGAAATTAGTATCTTTAACAAAGTTTAGAACGTTAATTAATAAAGATAAATGGGTCTTATTTTATCATCAAACAATTTCACTGTTATGCAAAATCTATTACATAAATAATTCATAAATATTTTACAAAAAAATAAAAATTTCAAAAATAATAATTTATTTGGTAATCCCGAATATTAATATAAACAATTAATATAAAATAAAAAATTTTATTTCAATGATTATGCAACATAGATCAATCGATAATCAATTTAAATTCACCGTTTCAACTATTCCTACTATTCCTACAACGATATCCTTCAACATCTTCCCGAATAAATCAACCACCTGCAAAAAAAAAATTTGATTCGATCTCAACGTGTCCAAAATCTCTCTCTTTTTGCTACTGAAATAATCATCAATTATTACCGGGATAATAAACGGGAACGAAGAGGAAACTTAATCGGCGACAAACGTCATTTATCGGGGAACATTCACGAAAACGAAAGAGAATTAAAAAAAAAGGAAAACGGAGTAATAGACATCTAAGTCGCGTATAGAATTGGCTTGCCACGTGAATTGGCATGCGGGCCAAGTCGCACGCGCACTTTTCATCGTCTTTCTCTCTCTCTCTCTCTTTCTCTACATCGGTGGGTATAAGGTCAGGAAATTCGTTGCCACGTTTCCATATACTGCATATATACTGGTACTTTTGTCTTGTTTCTTTTTCCTTTTTTTTTATCTCTCGAGTTATCGCGATTAATTGAATCGCGAGTATAGTGGAAAATTTATGGCGGGCTCGTGCGTTCAATTTTCGTGGTTTCGAATGGATATTTTAATTTTTGGTTTATCGTATGTGTACTTTTTTCAGGGGTATTGTAGAGTATGCCATAGGAATTGAAAATATATGGATTAAAGAAATTTGTTTAAAAATTTTATAAAATTTATTTAAATTAATATTGAAAATTATATTGATATATTTGACATTTGTCGTTCTTAATTCGGTCGGAAGTATTGGAATGTATAGTTTGAATGACAATTTATTTAAATGGATCAAATTTTAAAAGGATTTTATATAGGAATTTTTAAACAAAAGTTTTTTATTTCATTCGACAGCTCGCAATTTATAGTTATATTGAATAAAATCTATATCTAACGTCTGTATATTCGGTTCAATTTTTAAATTATTTAACAAATTATCTAAAGTAATCGAATAATATATAATCATTATTTTCAACCAAAAAAAATTTCAAAAAGTTAATTTTTTTATCGAAACGTCGAAGTATACGATCGATAAATATAGCAATAAAATCACGTGGAGAATTTTCGTATTTAAATTTACTGCGAAAATACCGTAAAATTGCGAGATCCGATTAGTTACTTGAAAATCATTGTGCAACGGCACAGTAAAAATTAAAACAATTTTTCGTTTAAAATATTATGATTTTTAAGTTAATTATGCTCGTTTACGCAGCTGATACAAAAATTATTATCACGCCGTAACGGTAATTTTTCAGTAAAAAAATTTCTTATATTCTATTTTTATAAGCTATATACAACGAATATCCATTGTTTAGAAAATGTTTAACCGTAACC
The DNA here is from genome assembly GCA_026168455.1 of Theocolax elegans. Taxonomy (NCBI): domain Eukaryota; kingdom Metazoa; phylum Arthropoda; class Insecta; order Hymenoptera; family Cerocephalidae; genus Theocolax; species Theocolax elegans. The sequence goes on along the minus strand of CM047426.1, from coordinate 1,387,534 downwards.
TATCAAAATAAAACTATTCAACATTAAAAATGCACGAAATATTTATATATACCCACAGGATAAACTACACGGAATATACTGTATATATAAAATCTATCGCACTTCCAACTTGGATGACACACTATCTTCTTCGATTATGCAAAAGTACCCAAGCTCATGATCACCAAAAAAGAAAAAAAAAGGCCCCGATAAAACCACTACCGGTTCATTGTGTCATTGCTCTCGCGTCACTTCCCATTTCCCGTGCAACTGCCGTAAGAGAGCGAGAGAGAGAGATGCAACAAAAAAAACGCACGGAGCCACTCGGACGAAGAAGAGGGAGACACCAAAAAGGAGAAAAAAAAGAGAGAGAGAGAATTTGATACGAAGGAAGAAGGAAAGAGGGGGATCGCACAAAAGCGGAAGGGTGGTTTTTGGTGTCGCTACATATATATATGCACTTTTCGTAACGCGTCGATCCCAGGCACCGAAACAATTTACAGATTTTCTCTTTATACTTTATTATTCGTTCTTTCCCTTGTTTTTTTTTGTTTCTTAACTGGGTAATTGCACCTACATTTGAATTTCGAAGGCCTTTAATAATTCACCTCGCGTGATAAGAAGCTTCTATTCGAAATCCTTGAGGAACAAACGATGTATGTATATTATATACACATATACTGTTGTTTCAACTTTGTTGCACGAGGTCGCAGATACATGCATATATATATATATGTGTGTGTGTGTGTGTGTATGTGTGTTTTGTGAAATATGGTCGGTAATTTGTTTTTTAGGTTTATCACTTATAAATTGGCCCGGATTACGAAGAGATATTATTTACCTTTTTTTTTAAATAAAAATTATCGAGATGTTCCAATAAATTTACTTAAGTGTCCTAGTCACGGCTATAATTTTTAGAAGATATGTACAATAAATAGCAACTGAATTTTTATAAATACTGTTACAACGACATTAATAGTAATAATGATAATAATAATGATGATAATAATAATAAATAATGATACTAACAATAAGAACAACAAGAATGCATGTATCAAATTTATTTTAATTTTAGTCATATAATATATCCATTGTAGAAATTGAACCGATTTTAATTATTATATATAATACTTGTCTTTCACCTTCCAATGTTAAATTAAAAAATGTTAGATCATTAGGATGACTTATCAATTTCTTGAGGACCAGAATAGGTAGGTTTTTTATTTAAATAAAAAATAAAAATTAATATATAAATATAATAATATATGATAATAATAAAAAAAATGGATTTTGTATCTTTATTTAAATTAAAAACTGTTATACCTACCGTTCATCAAGAAATAGATATAGACAATCCTATAAAATTTTCAATCAAATCGGTTTTATCATATATACAAAGTGTAAATTAGCTAATTAGAAAAAGAAATAAACGGATGGGGTAAAAAGATTTACTACCTGCACACAATCGAGCAAATGAATTAAATATCTATACCTAGGATAACTTGAGTATTAGACGAAAATCAAGAGACCGATTACGTGAAGTATATAAGTAAATGTAAAAAAGAAAACGATAGAAAAAGATACACTCGTTACAAGGATTTAAACGTTAAAAACGTTGAACTCGTCGTCGAGTATAGCGAGTGTATGTGACGTGTATATGTATATACGGGGAGTTCCCCGTTTTTCCCAGCAGCACCCCTGCGGATTATATCGATCGAAAAATCTAAATTCCTGGCCACTATACGGTGTGTATGAACCGAGGGTGTTACGAGCTCGAGATGATGCGTCGGGCTATAAAATTTTGTCGATAAATAAATTGAATTAAACGCATCCTCGTAATACTCTACACGCAATAAACATATAAGAAATATACGAAAAAAAAATTAATAATTAACCACGGGCGCGGATGTAAAGTACACACAAGCATTAAAAAATATACTGTTCCGTCGCTATACATCTCTATATATGTATGCAAAAGAAAAAGAGTGAAGTAAAAAAAAATCATGGATAAATAATTATTAATTCGTCGTAAATAAAACTAAAAATTATTTAAAAAAGGAAAAAAAGGTTCGTATACAGGGATACAGCCCGGCGTCGTATCTCGGCGACGACGGCGACGGCGCGCGCCGAGGGTAAACGATCTCGTACGAGCGCGCACGAACGGGGGGATGGGAGGGGGGGAGGGAGGAGGAAGGGGAGTAGTTTCGGCGTGTGTGTGTGTGTGTGTGCGTGTGCCTAGGGGCAGAGGGGAGGGGGTCGCGGGCGCGCGCGCGAGTGTGGGTAATAGGCTAGCGGCGTTCAAAAGTTCCAGCCACCTCTCAGTCTGAGCTGGGCCGTCGCGCGCGCGCACGTGTGTGCACTCTTGTCACTTCGTTTATTTTATTTCCCTTTAGTGTTTAGTCCTCGCCGTTTCTTTATATATACATATACATATAAATTTAAATACATACATATACCTCTCTCTCTCATTTTATCTCTCACTTTTCACGTTCACTATATATTTCTCTTTTATCTGTTTATATCTCTTTACATATACATACATACATACATACATACATATGTACATCGCGCGCGTACGTAGTAGTGTATACGAACGAGCATACGTGTGTGTATACATATAGTTGATTTGCAACCCTTACCAAGAGAGAGAGAGAGAGAGATAGCGCGCGCGGTTGAAAGTGGATAGGAAATATTAATTAAAAAAAAAAAGAAATTTTTTAACTTCCGTACTATATATATATATATATACATATATATATACACGAGCGCGAGTCCCTGTGTGTACGTTGATACATGTGCTATATACCACACGCGCATCACTTATACGGTGTGTACAAGTTTAGTTATTTTATATTTTTATAATAATTTACATATATATTTACATATAAATGTTAAAATTAAGTATAAAAGAAGAAAGTTGAAGGGAACGGAAGAGCCGGCAGTTCTCTCTCCTGCTTAGTGTGTGTCTCTCTGTGTGTGCAGTTATCGATTCCAGGGAGGAGTCGAGGAAAATACAAAAAAGAGAGAGAGAGAGAGAGAGGGTGAGAGAGAACGGAGGAGAGACTTTTTCAACTTGGCTGTGCTTTTTTTTCCTTATATTTCTTCGTTTTTTTTTTATCTTTACCTTTTTCTCTTCTTCTTCTTCTTCTTCTTCTTCGTCAGCGTTGTCTTACTCGGGTAAGGATGTGCGTACAAGGTAAATGTTGTATTCAAAATTATTATTGTATCGTTGTTACAGTAACATCCGTAATGCATATGCTCGGATTATCGCGATTCGTAACAAAAAAATTACTATTAAACTATATTACGATAAAAAAATTACGATGATCCCGAGTGCGTATCACGCGTTCTTACCACACCGATCTAACAATTTTTGATACAACAATTTTATTTTCTCGTTGTGCCTATATATGTGTGCGTGCACGTACGTATAGGCGGGAGAGAAAGAGAGAGAGAGAGGGAGAGAGTAAGTACGTTTTGTGCACGTGCGCGAAAAAAGCCGTGGGGAGAAAAGGCTTCGCGGGGGTAGCTCAAAGAGAGAGAGAGAGAGAGAGAGGGAGTCTACAACGCCGTCACGAGTATTGATCGAGGTTCCCTCTCTCTCTCTCTCTCTCTCTCTCTCTCTCTCTCGTGCGCGATTTTCACGATCCGTCGCCATGGCCACCTGGCCTATACCACCAACCCGAAGATCCTATCTTGCCCGCTCTCGCCTTCTCTCTCTCCCTCGAATAATCGGACGCCGCCCTCGCTTCTCGTCCACCCTACCCCTCCTCCTCTCTTACGCTTACGCGCTTGCTTTTCCTTTTGCTTTTTCATCGCTCCTAATCGTTATATACAGCTTCATTATTATTACGCGATTAATAGTTTTAACCTTCTCTCTTTTTTTTTGGATCTTTTATCGAGAGTTTTCGTGTCTCGGTCCCGTTAAGCCGAGGGTTTGAGATTGTATGTAGTTCTGATTTTTTTTTTTATCTTTTTTTTTAGGGGGATGATACAACGCGCGTGTTAGTTTTGTAACGAGAGGAGTATGTGATTTAAATTTAATTAATTTGGAAATTTTTTTTTTTGAGGGGGTGACTCGTTTCAATTTTAGATCCTCTGGACGCGTTGTGTATATATCCCCCTGCTAAAGTTCAGGGACCTCTGCGCGACGTTCCTTCAACGCGAATCGATATTTAAATACTCACCGGGTGAGGATTGTTAAAATACATCGTGAACACACTTTATAATACAGGAAATTATTAAGAACGAAACCACTCGATAATTACGAAAGAAGGAATGTTCGATTATTTATTTTAAAATATCTTGTTAATAATGGCAATACATTTTTTTCTTCTTATCGCATCATCGTACGTTACGCACGCGTGTTATAAAATTCGAAAGCGACACGAACTTTGTGCAAGCTTTTTCGATTTTAGGTACAATATCGATCGCGATCGACGAAAATTTAACAGAAATCGTATACGCATGATCTATATACGTTGAACGTATTTATCTATATAAGAATGAATGAAAATAAGGCAACAAATGTATATATATATTTATATATATATATATATACGAAAAATTATGTAAAAATCTTGTTTACCATTTATTCTCAAGAGTACGACGAGGTTATACACTTTGTGTATTACATATATATACATATATGGATTGTTAAACGATTTTTTCGGAGAATCGGTCGTTGAGCTTTTGTAAGCTTTGAATTTTTGTTAGTTTTTTCTTTTTTTCACCACGTGCACGTATATATGTACAAAAACGTGTATTATTACTATATGCGCTAGATACATTTTATTTTCTGAACGAAATTTATCGTAAATAGATCGTATGTATAGATCGATTTGTTTTATTATTTAATTTATGAACCGCTTAATATTCAAAGTAATCAATATATATATTTAATTTATACATGTGATTGTACGTATAAACAATTGTACATATTTATATTGAAAATGAAATAAAAAAAGAAGAGTAATAATTAGATCGGTTATAAGTAAAGATGTACGAATGAATCTACGTGTGTGGTCGATCGATCGATTGTAAACTATTTATTTATTAGCTCGATTTGGGGTGTACGAATAAGAAGAATAATAACAATAACAACGATGATAATAATGATAGGAAGGGTAGGGGGTTGGGTGGGTGGATGGGTTCATTGGACACATAGAAATAAATTCCGGGTGGAATTCATGTGCGCAAAAGCCGGGGAGGGTCTCTCTCACTCTCTCTCTCTGACGTTCGCTTCATTATTGATTGTCCCTCGACGCGTTCATGCGCCTCTCTCTACGTGTACGTGCGTGCGTGTGTGTGTGTGTGTGTGTTTGGGGTATACGTGTGTGCGTTTTATACCAATCCCGGGTATATTTTCGTGAACGCGCGAGTCCTCCTCTCTCTCTCTCCTATTATTTTGGAGTTCGCGAGACTCGGATCGATAGTGCGAGCGTATTCTAAAAATAAAGCACATTTTATATAACTCTGTGTGTGTGTGTGTGTGTGTGTGTGAGTAAGTGGTGTATACACTAATAAAGATGATGGATCCGAGGAGAGTACAGGCACATCCGAAATACCTCGGGATTACTCGTCTTGTCGAGGTCGCCCGCGTTCCTTCTCTCTCTCTCTCTCTCTCTATCTCTCTCTCTCTCCTATATACACGTGTACTTATTTTACGCGTGTATAAAATACCGAATCGTAAAAAAAAGTAAAGTCGACCGAGATCCTCGTAACCTCGATTTTTTTCTCTTTATTTCGAGTTTTTTTTTTTAAAGAATCCGCGCTAGAACGAGAGTTAAAGCACCAAGAGTGCAAAGAGGGGGGCTACGTATATACACGATGTGTTCAATTACACCAACCCTGTTCGGAAAACGCGCGTCGCTTTTGTGTGTACCACCCAGACGTCGGAGACTTGCCAACGAATGGACCTAGAGAGAGGGTGATGCGCGAATTTCATCCATCCACCGCCCCCTACCCCTCCACCCCCCCTAAAATGGTAGTCGAGGGGTAACCCGGTCTAAAAGGCGCCGACGAGATAGAAAGGGGACGCGATTTCTATATCTTTTTCTCCCTTGCTCTCTACACTATATATATATATATATATACTAGCCATCACCCTATCACCCACCCCTCAACCATTTGGATTTTTGCGAACGTATCGGGTTTTCGCGCATTACGTCGAGGACGATGACTCTTATACATTATGTATATGAGCGTGTATGTGTGTGAGCGTTACGCCTGATGTAACATTTTGGCGTTGTCCTGTTCGGCTTTTTATTTTTTAATTTTTATACGTATTTTTTTATAATTAATCTTTTCTTCATTTATATTTTTTATAATTATTTCTTCTTTAGTTTTTATGTAAACTCATTTTTTTTAGAAAAATAAGGTTTTTTTATTTTATAATGTATGTCCTCTTTTTTAATGTGTAAGTAATATCTTGGTTGCGACCCAACGAAATAAGATTCAAATCAACTTTTTTCTGTATCGTTGTACATTTTATACGTTTATTTAAAAATTTTCTTTTTTTAATTATTATGTATGTATATTTTTTTTATATTTACCTACTATATCTATAAATTTTAATTTATCTTATAAAAATAAGATTCATTTTGAATTAAACAAATAAATATTTATTCAGTAAATTTTAATCCAACGATATTTTTAATAACACTTTTTTCATTTTATATATATATATATATATATATATAAGATGTTTATTTCGACATTCTGCGCGTAACGTTAAATTAAAAAAAAAATGTCCAAAAACGAAAATATCGAATAAACGTAAGGTCGATCTTCTAGCTCAACCCACCGAAAATTGTTGGAAACCCACGCATATATAGTAACTTTCAACCGAGATCCTTCCTTAATTAACCCCTCAAAACCGATAAAAACGTAACAATAAATAAAATAAAAAAATCGATATATATACCCACACTCCATACGCATTCCCAAAGACACATGTCACGAAAAACTATCGACCGATATATCTACGCACTCCTCATATATATATATATATATATATCGATTTTCCGGTTCGGCAGGTAAAAATAAAAGGAAGGAGCGAGCGAGAGAGTGCGTACGGTTATAGATATAAGAAAAAGAAAGGGAGTGAAACGAAAAAAAAGGCGTACGAAAACCGAAGGAAAAACGCGTCTGGCGCATATATGGACATCCCATCGAAAATTAGGATCGAAACTCGGGCGGCAAAGAGAGAGAAGGGCTCGAGGGCAGACGCTCAGGCGTAACGGGTGGTGGTGGTGGTGGCTCGTGCCGGCTGTTGTATGTATCGCGGAGCAGCTGCGTATATATAAAACGCGTCGTATACACACACACGTATGCACCTCTCTCTCTCTCTATCTCTCCCTTATATTATCTTCCCTCTTCGTTTCTCCCTCTCTCGGTCGGTCGGTCGGTTTCTCCCCTTTTTTCGAACAGACCAGCTAAATAATCCCCCATCGAATTGTGACCCCCGTCTGTTTCGTCTGTGGCTCGGACCCCCGCGTTATCCTCGGTTTCGTATGTATACGCGTCTATCTCTCTCTCTCTCTCTCTCTGCAGTGTATATTTTGTTGAATTCGTTATGCCGCGAGCATTTTTATATATACGTATGTATCCTGTACTATACTTGTATGGCTTTTCTTATTGTCCGTTGGAGAGTTGTCTTCTCTCTTTGTTCAAAGCGTCGTTGCCTTTTTAATTTTTTATTTTATGTCAGGATATACAGGTTTCGGTGTGCGCGTCTAACAATTTCTTTTTTTTTTTTTTCGTTAGGGTTGAATGAGGTCCTCGTGGTACTGGGTGCGAATTATTTATTTATTTACTTACTAAAAATTAAACGGATTAATATCCTTGTCTAGACCCTAGTGTAAATCGGATTATAAAACGTAATGTTTTTTAACCCAAGGAATAGCCAAGCGTTATAAAAAACCGAACAAATTCCGAATACCGAAAATACCGAAAATGTCCAATTAATCGCTAAATTAGAGTAAAAGATAACGAGAACAAATAGTTAGATGAAAAGTAATTTCAGTACTAACAAATTAAATATATATTTCATGATTTAATGAATCAATAGTAGACGGATCGATTTATGATAATATTACTTCATTGAATTGGTTTCATTAGAAGATTCTACGAAATTTCACTTCGAACAAAATAGTAATTATAAAATAAATTTTAAAAAAAGAATATTTACAAATAAATATGAAATTCGTATCAATAAATATTATTAAAATTACACTAGTATAAAAATTTAAACAACTATAAATTAATCATTTTTGAACGTTAGTTTATAATCTCAAATCTTTAATAATTTGCTCACAATTTTATTTAAAAATCACGTTAGAAAAATTAACGATTCTTACAAAAGAAAAAAAAAATTTTATATATAAAAATATGGATTTTATCGTATAGATCTAACGTACATACAATCACAAAATTAACTTATAACGCTACAGTCGGTAATTTTTAATATACAACGAGTCAATCAGAGGTATTAAATGAATAAATTGAATTTTATATTTAAACGCGTATCTCATCGATCGTTTTGAATTTTGAATGATAATAAAAATTGTAATTTTGATTAAGTTCAACGCGTCTACCATTTAACACAATTTAAGAAGAATAAAATATTTAATGATTTTAAATTTTTGTCAATGAACGTATAAGAGCACGTATGTACGCGCCAATACAACATTGCTACAAAGAAATATCCCAATATTTAAAAATAATGAAAAAATTATTAATGAAAAGAAAAAAAAAATATGTAATAAACTTGAAAAACATCCCAGGTATATTCAAGTTTTCCATCATAATAAAAATCAAGTACTTGCTATATATATATAAAATAACTGTTTGTTACATAAGAGTGATTAAAAAAGATTTTTAAATCCCTAGTAGAAAATCGAGCAATTCTGTTAGGTATAAACTATAAATTTTAAAAAAATAGATATATAAAATTGCTCGTTTTCACCTGTAAAATACCTATATTTTTAACCACAATTCATTAACAATAACTAAATTTCTACCCTGTACAAAAAGAAATACTTAATTAAAATAAAAAAGCAAAAATACGTATAACGAAGAAAAAAAATACGTTAACTGAATATCCTGAAACACGTGCTCTATAAGAAAAAAAAAACAAAACTTTACCGACAAATATATAAACACATTCTAAAACCCAAAATTTCCGTGGCATCAACCCTAAACGTCTCAATTATCGTTTACGCCATTATCGAATATATTTCTAGTACATACGTCGCGACAATACGTATATATATGTATATATAAAAAAAATAAAGAAAGCATATAAACGATCGATGAACGATGAACCAGCAACGCTTAGCTCCTATAAAAATAACCCGACGACTGTACAGTCCGCATAAGTTAATTAGAGGTAAATACCTCAAGTTGGGTATTGGTCCGTTGCACCCTCGTATCTGTTCGACCATATGTATATATATATACTAAGGTGAAGGGTATATATATATACATAGATGTAAGAACAACAACTCCAAGAAAAAGTAAAGACTCTTTAAACGCTTCTTTAAATTCCCTATAGAAAGGTAACACCCTCCACCCCTCCACCCCTCCCCCCTACTTCCTCCCCCTACTGCGCTGCCGATGATTTACCGCGGGTGTTGTACAACCACCTTTGTTACGGATCACGTTTCCCAAAGACCAGGTGTTTGTATATGTGCACTATGCGTATATATACCTATATACCTATGTACCGGGGGGCTCTTCCCTCTCACCGATCAGCTGATCCGACTTACGTCACTTTCCTTTCCTTCGGGGGGTCGACTTTTTTTCTTTTTTTTTTCGTTTCTGTACCGATCGAATTTGTGTGCGTGTGTGTACGAAGCGAGATCTTAATCGCGTGTTCCTTTTTTTTTACCTTTTCGTTTCGTTGCACAGAGAGAGAGATAGAAGCGTGGTTTTAGTTTGCGGTCACTTGTTTCGAACCTGAGGTTCTTGACTCGACTTCTTCTCTGGCTATATGTAAATTTCGTTGGCACGCGTCCGCGATGAATCCCTCTCTCTCTCTCTTTCTCTCCTGTTTCTTGGTTATTTTCTATATGTTTTCGTATATAGGATATAGTTGCGATTTTTAAGTTTACCTAAATTGTTTATTAATTTTAAGTATATACATATCCGTGGGTTTCGATCGGATCCTCGATCATTTTCTTATCGATCAAGCTTAATATTCAATTTTAATTTCTTCATTTGCTTCATTTATAAGTTATGCTTCTTATTTTTATATCTATTTTTTTACTGTGTAATTGGAATCCGCTTAATTTTGTGTACGGATGCGTGTGACAATGAATGGATTGTTAATTATAGAATTTGGATAAGATGTATAATGATTAATCGATTTAAAATTTTAAGATAATTTTTACTTTAAGCGATCTCTGTTGTAAGCGCGTTTTGCTGCCGGCATTTCCAGATAGAAATAGCCTAGTATAGAAATTTAACATTTTATGGTTAAATAAAACTCTAATAATTGGACATTTATGAGTATTTTATCGGTACTTGGCCAGTTTTTTACTAAAAAAACGTTACATTTATGGTCAAATTACTACTAGGGTATCTATATTAGATTATTCGAAATTCATTCTATCTTTGATTTCTATATAATAAAACGATTTTTTGCCCAAAATCGTAATCCTGATTATTATTAAAATTAAATACTTCGTAATTATTGGCTAGAAACGCAGTTTCACGTAACCTCACAATGTTTAATTTATATCGAGAATTATATACAATAATTAATATCTATAGACAAATTTATTAAATTATACCTTATTAGAAATTTGGTGATTTATTAAAATTTTGAGGTTAGGAATACCTATATTACAGCTGACAATGAACTCTTAGCAGTACATGCATCCTATATATGTATAAGAAGCCTTACCATGTATTTTTTGGTTAAAAATCACGTTTGGATAAATCATAGTGTCTCGTTTTAAAATATAGGTTAAAAAAACAAAATTGATTATCCATGTCAAGTGATTTTTATATACATTTTTCACCATCTCGAAAAATGTGACATATACCTTAAAAAAATTATTTATTTATATGTATTATATAAATATATTAAGTTTGAAAAAGGCGACTCGCAAATAAAAAGAACAAAGTTTGCGCTTTGCTTTTGATAATATTATAAGAATAATTATATTATAATTATATGTTATTTATATTTACAATCATTTAGAAACGATATAATTATAAAAGAATTTTTTTGATGAATTCGATAGAAATACTTTTGGAAATATAGTGTGCAATATTAAATAAATAATTGTTCGGAGCTAAGTATCGAAATATCAATCAGATGCTATTCTATTCTAAATTACTGAGTCGTAAATTTAAAACGAACTTATTCTGACATATTTTAAAACTGTTGAAATGAAAAAAAAAGAAAAAAAATTGTCTATAAATTAAGAATGAAATCGTAACTCAGTTAATTAAATAGTCCCAATTGTAATCGTATGAACTACAAACAATATATTTTAATTCTATCTCCAATAAAGAAAACATCGAATTCACTAAAAAAATGTATTTTAATTGATAATTGATATGAATAACATCTTTCCACCTATACACAGATCATAACCGAAAAATGTAAACTCTCTGTTCCAGATTTCGTACGTACATAGCTGTATAGAGACGACGACGAATAAGTAAAACACGGGGAAGTCCGCGTACACGAACCCGCAAAAAAAAGCAAAAAGAAACCGGAAAAGGGAGCAACAAAGAAGGAAGGAAACAAACGAAAGTTAGGTTATAATAATAAAATCCAGTAATAATAATTTAAAAGAAAAAAACGGGCGAAGAAATAGGTGAAGAAAAAGGTGCCGTTAAGTGTGCAATGATGGCGAACGGTATGGATACAGTGGTCCAGCAAAATGGCGGCTCGAATCTCGGGCAGAGCTCGCAGGAGGAATCGAAGACGAATTTGATCGTGAATTACCTGCCCCAAACGATGACGCAGGAGGAGATTAGGTCACTATTCTCCAGTATCGGCGAAGTCGAGAGTTGCAAGCTCATACGCGACAAGCTCACTGGTAAGCACCAAATCTCTCTCTATCTATCTCTCTCTCTCTCTCTCTCTCTCTCTCTCTCTTTCTCTCTCTATTTCTATTTTTAACCGTACACTGTAAAGATATATACACGGTGTACGTGGATTTCTCTACGGTCTAGCCCGTTTGCGCGTGTATCCTCGTAAACCGAGAGTTCCCTATATATTTTTCCCTCTTCCTTCGGTTAAACAATATTAACCAAAAAAAATACATATATATTCGCGAAATAAAAGGTGAAGGATGTATAGAGAGTGCGTGGTGGAGTAAACAACCCGAAAATTTATCTATATATATGATCGAGTTTCGTATATATATACGTATATACCACGCTTACTTCTTCCTTCTTCTCTTTCTCTATATATAATGGAAATGACGTTTGCTCGTCGAGTTGGCGACACACACGCGACGAACCTTCTACGTAACCGAGAAAGAGTGCAATCTCACACGTGTGCGACTCCCCTCCTTTCCCACTCTCTTCTGCTATTTTCGGGAGAGGAGATAGAACTCTCGTGGTTTACAGAGAGAGAAGGCGGGGGAGTTGCCACACATTTTCTTACTCTTTCTCCGTACTTTACATCCGATTCTTTTTTTTTCTTATTCAACTCGAGGTATATATCTCTTGTATTACTTTATACTCTCTATTGTCACCCGTCCGCGCTTTCTTTTTCCTACACCTTTTTTTTTAATTCCTCGTTTAGGTTTTCATATATATATATAATAAGGAATTTTTACGATTATACAGAATTTTTTTGATCCCGTAAGACGTTTTTTTATTTTATAAATATTATTTTTTTAACGGAATAGGGTACGAAAAAAGTGCGGTCTTTTCAAGTCCGGTACGCTGCTTTGTAAAGATTATGTGTTTATTTTTTTTATAAAGAAATAAATGAAATTTTTCTGCTACCATAGTACTCATGTTTTAACTATATACATGTTACCGACAAAAATGATTATTCCCCTATAATTTATTAAAAATTAATAATTTCGTAAAACTCACTCTGTACCGGTATTGGATTTCTTTTCAACAGTATCTGTGATTTATTGTAAGGTTTTATGCAATTTTGATAGCACATCCCCTTAACGCGATGTGATTGTAGTCAAATTACAGGGATCTACCTCCAAAAATCTGATAATTGTAGCTAAAATATGAAACTAAAAGATTTTAAAACATTTTTACGCCATGTTTAAGTGATATAAAAGTAGTTTACAGACCAACTTTAGGTTAATATAATCAATTTTTAATTAATGTAAATTAACTACTTTTCGTCGGTAACGATATATTGGCTATTGAAATCGAAATACGCGGTTATATCCAAACATCTCAAGGATTTAGGGAAATAAATTATTAAAGGGTGTCTTAACAAAATTACAGGAATCTTTATACATTTAAACTCAAAAATTATATCTAAAAAAATTGATTAAAATTTTGTAAAATGTATACGGATAGCTTAAAACATGGAAGGGTCTGACGTTTTAATTTTTATAAGAAAAAATAATATTTATAATAATAATTAAATAAACAAATTGTTAATTGGCAATTTTAATTTAAAAAAAAACAGAAGAAAGTATATTGTTTAAAACATAACTGAGAATCTGACGTTTTTTAAAAATCATTCATTAAAAATTTATAAAAAAAAAAATATAAAAAAACGAACATTTTCCGAGTCTGATATGCCTTAAATAAATTTAAAATATCTTACATAGAGATTTTTTGAAAAAAAATCAAATCTGTTGTTGATAAAAAATTAATAGCATTACTAATTTTTTTTCTATCGTATTCTTGTGTTTGTTCGTTCGACGAGGTGAAAGAGTAGTTATTAATTTTTTGTATAAAGGAGACTTAATTTTCTTTGTTATGTTATGATCTTGCACTTGATTTAACCAAATGTTTTCATACTATTTCATACAAAAGCCAAATACACGTATAAGCACTAAATTATTTAATTATACCTCGTTGTGTGAATTTTTAAATTAATAAATAAAACAGATCATCAAATTCTTTCAGTAAAAATCAAGAATACTATTACCTTCGTATGGGAATGTAGCCATAACATCCAAATAACATTCAAATTGTTGATTTAAAAATTTAAATGATATTAACAAAGTATATTTTAAAAATGTGGTAGACGTTTACGAAGTTTAATGAAAATAATTATTTTTTTTAACAAAAAAACTAAATACATTTGAACTTAAAAAATGAGTGTAAATTTAGAACATCAAAATTTATATTTTAATAAAGGAATAGTATTAAATTTAAATTAAATTTAAATAATTAAATATAAAAAATTGAGTTAAATCATAGCAATCGAATGTAAGAACTTGACGAAGAGAATCAAACAATGAATATCGTAATTTCCTATTTGTTTACAAAAAATTAAACGAACGTTCTATACGTGACCTTAAATAGTTCTCAAAACCGAGAAAAAAATTGTTATTCGTTCGATGTTTTTTTTTTGTATAAAATGTAATTTTACAAAAATCTTTTGCGACAAGTTGTAGTATTTGTTATAATTTTAATACCGTAATTTTTTATGCAACAGATATTTATTACAATAATTTGCAATGTTATAACACATTTATACAAAGACAAATTTAATTAATTTTAACAATTTTAATTATCGCGTCGATAAAGTTAAAAATTATCCACCCCCCTTTCTAATCCACGATTACTTCGATCGCAACGTTGAATTGAAATATAGTAGATCCCTGTAATTCGGAAGGTTCAACCCACCTGACTGGCAATCCAGGGTTATAGATCGTTCCGTATAATAAACACAATATATCATCTAATCACCTGTTGACCCGTTAAAAAATAAAAATATCTCGTCCGTTACACACAGAGAGGCGCGTCGGGATCGTATCGTTAAATAATCCAACCAAGGATAAACAAATGATATTTATCGAATAAAATAATAATAATAATTGGATTCCGAATGTTTTCTTGCAGGTCAAAGCTTGGGCTATGGCTTCGTTAACTATCATCGGCCCGAAGACGCCGAGAAGGCCATCAATACGCTTAATGGTCTTCGCTTGCAGAATAAAACGATCAAGGTTCGTATTGTACCCGGCATTGATTATAACGTTATTCTTTTAAATGAGATAAGATATCGGATTTTCGTGTTTGTGTGTATATTTATATTATATAATATATATATATATATATATATATATATATATATATATATATATATGTAAACACAATTAAGGGGATGAACAAAACTAATCGATAGTTTAACCTTCTCGCGTTTCGTAATTATTATCAATTGAGCATTACTAATTTTTTGGATTTGTGAAAAAAAATTAAAAATTATCAACATGGGTAGTATTGTTTTTATAAAAATTTTAAATTATCGAGTTTCCAAGAATATTTTTTTATTTAAATAATTAAGATACGACGTACTGTTTTTAATTCGAAAATTCACATTTTACACAGAAAAATGTAAGGGAATACTTTTGTTATTTAATGTAAATTGAAATAGTGGAAGATGTGAAAATAATTGGTATTATTAATTAACGAAATTGATTGCTCTAAAAATTTGAGATATTTTCTACTGGCATTTAAAGATGTTTGAAACGATTAACCTTCAAACAATCGCTTTGAAACTATAGATAATTACTGCTTTTATGTGAAAAAAGGTTAATATTCTCAGGATTTTCCTTAAATTTCAAGGAAGTGTCATAGACTTTTACTATTCCCTACCTTATCAACATAAGATTTTTTTTTATTTATCCACATAAGATATCAGATAAAAATTGACATAATTATAAGTTATACAGGATTAATCAACGTAACTTTAAACGTCTTAAACTTACTGGTTTTTTATTTATTACCCACATTCATATTACGTTTCAAAGAAAAAATTTTCATTACTTTTAAAATATCATCCCCTACCAAACTGTTATAAAATAAAATTCAAGTAATTGCACGTAATCTGCTATTGTACGAAAGTTTTGGTTTTCAAAATCTAATAAATATTTGGGTTTCTTATATTGAATATACGGATAAATTAATATTATTAATAAACAGTAATTTTTTTTAACTTTCAAGAGAAATTTATCGTTCATCAAAGATATTTTCGATATGAAATTTATCGGGTTTTGCAAATCAATATGCTTCATTAAGCAAGGCTTTTACTCTTCGTCCACAATGGTTGGTGGAAGTCCCAGAGTAAACCTTTAATATAAAGTAAAATATAAAGTTAACCCGGTAAAATATAACAACTCGATAGAAAAGAATTATCTTATAGATGCACCCTTTTTCCATTCAACAGGTATTTTAATTATTAATGGATTCAAATTCATTTTTTCATTTATAGATTAAATTATATTTATAGAGTATACACATGGCAATACATCAATGAATATATTTATATAACTTTAATAAAAATTAATAGTTAATGATAAAAAATTTACAAAAATTTTTTTGTTTTCGCGTTTAAGGATATAGAATATACATTAAAACGAAAAAGGGCATTTCTCGAGTTACATCGTATTTCCTTAGAAGTCTTCATGAAATGTTCTATTTTACGTCGATAAAGAGGTTCTACTAATGCATCCCTTTTAATCACCATTACATTAAAAAAATCAATCATACATTTACACTCGTTCAACAACTCCAATGATAACGCAAAATCACCTTACATAAGGGGGTTTTATACTCAGTATTTGCTGATTAATTAATAAAAAAAATAAAATAGTATGTTGAAAAATAAGAGAAGAGGCTGTTTGGTTTATCCATAATCTATGATTCTGAACTGAATCTCAGTCTAAAATATTATTGCGTTTTTGAGAACCATCACTTACCAACAAATGTCAAGTATGTGCACCCTGTTGAGGTTAGGTTCACATTTTTGTTGCTAAAACTTTTGATGATATTTTGGTTTAAAATTCAGCACACAGTTAAATTACCCATAAGCAGAGACGCCTATTCTCATTATTTTTTAACATACTCTCGCACTCCCAAATATCGCGTTCGTCGGTAAGGTAGGGGTGATGTAAGTATCGACTACGCCCCCCTCTCCCGTTTCACCACTAAAAATTGTTATCAAAAAGCTGAAACCCGAGTCTCCAAGTGTGAAATATTATCAACAGGTATCGTACGCGAGACCAAGCAGCGAGGCGATAAAAGGTGCAAATCTCTATGTCAGCGGTTTACCGAAAAACATGACGCAGCAGGATCTTGAAAATCTGTTCAGTCCGTACGGAAGGATCATTACATCCCGTATACTTTGCGACAACATAACTGGTAAGTCGCGATCCAATTATCAATTATTCATAACGATTATAAAAAAATACGCGTCTATTTTAATTATAATATTACTTTCCTTTCTCGTGTTATATGTATATATATATTTACGTATTATATATGTATGTATATATATATATGTATACACACATACATCCAGAACACGTATGTGTGTTTACCGAGATATTTATCTCGTTATTCTCATCTCTGTCTTGTTACCACGTGTCGCGTTTAGGTACCTTTTTTTTATTTTTTTTTATTTTCTTTTCGTCGCGGTGGGTTTCGTGTTTTTTAGGGTTTTTATGGTTCGTTTATGGTGGTGTCGTCGCACGATTCTTTTTTAATTATGTATATAATTAATAATTGTTTATAAAATAGTCGTTTTGCTAATTGATTTCTTTTATTTATACATTTTATTCCCAATGAAGATTACTCTAGATTTTGAGAAAATCTTTATTTTTTTAATGCTACTTTTCTTTAAATTATAACAATAGTTTTATATCGCTATTTTAAAACGATGAAGAATAATTTTTATCGTACTTAACTCGTATAATTACATGATGAATATATTTTAAAAAAACACAACTATAAATCGTGCGACGATCACGTGCGATTATATATCGATCGATCAACGAATTAATCGTTTCTACCCGAAACGAAGGATCGATGTACCCCGACGAGATTAAACATTTAAACTAATATTATTAGTTATTAAACTAATATTATAACATTTAAATAACTAAAGAAAAAAAGGTCAAGTGAGTAGGCCATGGGGTTTTTTAAACGGGTTGAGGTGGGTCGGTGCGCCTCTTTCCTCATTATCGACAAAATTTAAAAAAAAAATAATAGTTACCAGTAGGATTGACAATTGTGGAAATCAACGAAAAAATAACTGTATGTAAATGTATGAAAGAAATGTCAAAAAATAAAAACTGAAGTAGACCCGAGAGCCTTGAAAGATGTCAGTGCCATGAGAAAATAAATAATAAATTTGACGTGTATAATACCTATACGTCGAATATGGTATATATATGTATATATGTATGTGTATATATAAATATATATATCAAAAATTAAAAAAAAAAAGAAGCATGGCTATAACGAAAATGACTTGATAATTTTATAATTATTTTTTATCTCTAATTCTGCTGATACATATATATATATTTAATTTTTTCTAAATATATATATATGTACATATATATATTTTATTATTATATATATTTTTTTTTCGTTATTTTTTTTATTATTAAACACACACAACCTCATGGCCTCCATCTTTACCGTTATCTAAGTTTTCTCCCAATTACGTTTTCTTTTACTCTCTCTCTCTCTTCTTCTCTCTTCTCTCTTCTCTCTCTCTCTCTCTCTCTCTTTCTTTTTCACTTCCTCGCAGCTAAAATCGTATTGCTCACCGTGGCGTCGATGTAAGTTATTTTTAAGTTACGCAACTCAAGTCCGCCCGCCTCCTAGGGAAACAGATTTATTAATTTTTATTTTTTTCAGAAAATTCCATTTTTTTATGACCAACCCCTATAAACCCCGTCCACCCTTTTTGCTGATACACCACCCTGTTGTTATCGTTTTGTTTGTGCGGGGGGAAAAAGAAAATTTATTGATATAATTTTATTATTTATTCATCAAAGTTTTTACCGACATTACAGTTTTTATAATGTTGTTAATTAATAAGAAAGTATATTTTAAGAATTTTTTTGGCAATAATGTATAGTGTATAATAAGGATTTTTTAAGTTAAGTTACACGTTAGTCAGAATTTTAAAAATGATAAAAAAAATATAAAATTAAAAAATTTATAATTTTCTAAGCTTGCAGAAAGCTTTATCGGTCAGTTTTTTGCAAACTTCCATATGGTGCACAGAAAATTTCGGTAAAAACTTTGTTGTCTCGTAAGTAATATCATTAAAATTCACAACTACATACAATATACCGTACCGTTTTATTAAACAAACAAATAAAAATATCAAAAAAATTTTCTTTTTTTCCGTTCCACATTTCGTACAATTTATCGTTAAACTTTCCAATAAAATTCAAATAAAGAAATAAATCTTTACTTTTAATTTCCATTGTCTTTATTTTTCACGAATAAAGAAAAAATACAAACATATACCGAGGAGGCGGCCACACACAATCACACACAATCAGCGTACAAAATAGCGTTAATTTAACCCATAAAAAATTTTTTATCCTCTCTCATTCGCTGGCTCGATTACATATATACATATAAAAAAATTTTCTTATATACATATCTTCGAAATACAAAATTTCGTTAAATCCAATGCGAGTTGCAAATTATTTTATTCGATCTTTTTATACATGCACGCGCGTTCTCGGCTAACGAATGAGGGTGCGAATTTAAGAAAGAAAAAAAAAAGAAAAAGAAACCAGGCGTTTTTGCTGTTTTTTACTGAGATATGATTTTTTCGTTTCTGTTTAGTACGACAATTTGGCGGTGGAGACAATTCGCCGGGTACGTAACTCAATAAACTTTTTCTTTTCCCACTTTCTCTGGCTCTCCTTAAAAAAAAAAAGTTTTTTTTTATTTATTGTTTCATTAGCTATTATTAATTATTTTTTGTTTATTTTTTTTTTGGTGCACTTATATTTTACGCTTTCTTTCTCTGAAACGAACAAGATAAAAAAGTAATGTTTTTAGTTGAGATATATACCGTCGTTTGTTTTGCGCAACAGTGTTAATATTAATATATATATTTATACACGTAGATATATATATTACAACACAGTGCTAATGTATAAAGGTACGTTAATTTCTTTTTGTTTCTAAATTAGCTAATTAGCATCGCTGATATATAAATATCCATATTAATTTGATTTTTTTTTTTCACGATCACGTATGTGTGCATACTTCACGTATATCATACTTTTCTGTTACCTCATCGTAGATGACAATGATTTGAAAAAAAAAAGAAATTTTTAGTTCATTCGCTGAATAACGCTAAATGATCCACGTGAACATTTTTTTTGTTTTTTTAATAACCAGCGCTAAATTTTTGTTTCTTTACGCTTACAATACGCATATTTAATTTTTTCGTTCGTCGTATACTATTTTATGTTTCATTTTGTCCAATATATATATATCATTGCTAATATAATAACGAGACATCTCGATTGCCTCTGACACCTTTCGAGCTGCGCTGATCATTTTTTTTAGAGGCAACGATTGTGTATATATACAAATATTATACTTACACAATATTATATATATATATATATGAATTAAATGTATTTACATATTTATATTTAGCGGCAGTGTTGCCGCTATATATATGTATATATATATGTTTGTATATAAAAAAAAAAAGAAAAATTTAAGTCACAGTGTAAAGAAACGAAATAGTGCGCACCGAGCCACTCGGTTCGTCATGTTAACATATAATTTTTTTTTTCGACCTCGCTTATATATGTTGCATATATATATCACAAGTGCACAAAAACGTCTATTTTGACGATATTTGTTGTCGATGTTCATTTTTTCTTTTGTCTCTTATCTCCTGTATTACATATGGATCAACGAGTCTATACATTTATTGAGTATATTATACCCTTTTTTAGCACTTCACATTTTGTTCGATATATATGTATATATATACGTATATATATGTATATATTTAGTATATAAATTTCTTTTTTTTGGCTATTAGAGACATAAGATGTACCTTTTTAGTTGTTTTTTTTTAAATAGTTTGTAAACGAACGACGGGGAGGAGAAGAGAAATGCAAAAATATTTACAATTAGTGAGTGTGGTTTTACATATATATATGTATATGTATGTGTATATGTGTGTGTAGATACATATACATACATATATATGTATATCGTAGTGTTATAGATCCATTAGACGATACACAATATTCGACATGTACATCAAGTTTATTATAAAATTAATTAATATCACGATAATCGCGTTTGAATTTAATCTATTTTAAATTTTAATAATGGTTATTTAATACTACATTAAAAATAAAAATTCCTTAACGTTATTTATTTATATACGTATAACGTCAGTTTTCAAATACACGACTAAAGGGGATTTTGATTTTAATTTTTTATAAATATAGACTATTAATTTTTTCAACAATCGCATCCGTCTGGCTTTTTAACAATTACATTTTTCATGATTTTTAATTTTAATTACATTTTTATGCATAATATACGGGTTAATCGGATTTTTTTATTTAAAATTATCGAAATTTTGTAGTTTCACGATGTTATATTAAAATTACAATTAAATAAGAAGAATTAATAAAGATTTAAATAAAAAGGAAATCAATTTTTTAACGCGTAATCCTATACATTTTTACTAACCTTCGGGTGTAACCTTTCTTCCAAATTTTGACCGATGTTTTCATAACCTAGTCAACAATTTTCATTTACCCTTGTGTAATTTTTTTATAAATTTTCCACTCTTTTTATTATTAATTTTTTTTTTAAATTGGGTGATATTTTGATAGTCGTTCCTATTTTTGAAAAACCTTTCCTACTAACCTTTTTGTATAAACTTTTCATAAAATTTGATTAATTTTCGGAATAACTTTTCCTACTAACCTTTTTGGATAAAAGTTTGTTTAATCTTTTTTGTTATAAATTTTGGTTAACCTTTGGATAGCCTTTCCTACAATAACTATTCTAAATGGATCCTATGAACTTTAACTATATTTGAATAATATTTTACTATTTATTTTAATATTCACAGATAACGATACGATAAAATTTAATTAATCCTTGCATCAATTTTCCTTTAAATTCTGACTAACTTCTGGGTAACCTTCAAATCAATTGTCGTCTAACCTTTATATATTAAAATTTTGGCTTACCTTCGATTAACATCCGAATAATCTTCCCACAATCCTTGGATAACAATTGCCTATATATAAATTTTTGTTACATACTAAATATACAATATCATAAAAAAATCTTATTTATATTCGTAAACAATCATGAAATATCTAAAAATGAAAATGAACCGCGAGGTTCAACTATTAATAATCGATGGTTATCCCTATTAAAATCTAATAGTCAGTAGATATATAAATTTCCGATTTTTCATTATAAACTGCGGATATCCGGTAAACGGTTTGGAGTCTCGAAAATAAAAGTAAAAAAGCTCGAGTTGTAGGTGAGAAAAAAGAAAAGAAACAGAATAAAAAGGTAGAAGAAAATGAAAATGAATAAAAACACGGGGAACTAGACAGTCGATGCGAATAACCATAAACTGATGTCGATGTCGGGGATTGGTAAATTTTAGGTCTGTCGAAAGGTGTGGGCTTCATCAGGTTCGATCAGCGGGTCGAGGCGGAGCGCGCGATCAACGAGCTCCACGGAACGATGCCCAAAGGCTCGAACGAACAAATCACCGTGAAATTCGCCAACAACCCGAGCAACAACAACAAGACGATACCACCACTAGCTGCTTACCTAACACCTCAAGCTACGCGACGTTTTGGCGGTCCGATCCACCATCCGACTGGTCGCTTCAGGTACATTCCACTGTCGCCACTATCCAGGTACCTACTCGCCTCTACTCGCTCTACCCAACATGACTGAAAGAACAAAGAAACCGACTATCGTTGTCTCGCTTTTTTTACACTTTTCCCAACCCCCGTTTTACTTTTACTTTTCACTTTCATTTCAATTTATATATATATATATATCTCTTTTTTTACACAACATTGATATATATATATACACGCATCGATACATGTTCTCGTTTTTGAACATGTGTATGTGTGTATATGTATATCGAGCTCATTTGTTTGTTCAATTTTTTCTCTCGGCGCGAAAAACAACTTACCCACTACACCCTTTACTTATTACGTTTTATATAAACCCGATCCTTCGTTTTTTTTTTCTTCTTTTATACATATAAATATTTCTTTCTCTCTATTTATTACTGACTGCTTTCGTCATCAGGTTTGCAACATTTTTATTTATCATTTGTTCATCTGTTAGAGAGAACTCTGTGTTCCTATGTTGCATCGGTTGTCCTAAACGAACATGTTTATTGTAATACAAATTTTTCATCGTTAGTTTTTAAAGATTTTGATTATTCACGCAATATTATCCTTTAATTTTTTAAAAATAAAAAATATGTGTTGATCACAATGAAATATAGTCAAACCTTTTGTTTGTAAATCGTCACAATATCATTATGATCATAAATAATAAATAATACTTGATAAAATTAAAAGAATCCAGATATTGAGGTTTATTATAATTAATTGTCACAAGTTGTGATTGTTAATATTCACAAAATTCATCATATCGAATCGAAAAAATATTATAATACAAATTTTCATATTGTTAACATTTATTACAATAAAAATTATTCTCAAATTGTGATTATAAATTATCACAAGTTTCTCTATTTGCTTTATCATCTTCATCGCAACGACAAAAAATATAACAATAAAAATTTAAGGTTTATTACAATTGAAAATTTCTACAATATTCTAATGTAACTTTCATCATTCCATCGCATCGTCACCAAAAAAAAAATAAATGTTATAACGAATAAAAAATCAAAGGAACACAGCTGACTCTCCTTGGAAATTGACGGTTAAATTCCCTCTATCGGTGTAAAAATTGTATTATTCCCACCGAATAATAGTGCGAGATTTATTTAACCATAACCTCCATTGATCCATCCGTCCATCTTTCACTTTCCATCCCAATTATTTTCACACGAAGTATATTTACTTAGCCTCGTCTAAGTAATATTTTATACGTCGTGTTTTACATACTTTTTTCTTGTATTTTACCTATATAGAGGCGAAGTAAGGTTTTGTTAAATTAAAATAAGTTAATTTTACGCATACGTTTGGTAAGCATTGTTTTGAAAAAAAAAAAAATTTTTTTACTTTACTTTTTATGGTTATTATTATTATTATTTTTTTTTTCTAAATCGCGTTGAAAAGAATAGATCTTTTTATTATTTATTTTTGGAACTCGAAAACCAAAATTTTGCTTTTCTTACTTTACGTTGTTTTTTTATCTTTTGTTTTAGCACTGGCAAGGCAATGCTTGCCATTAACAAAGGCTTACAAAGGTTAGTATTTTTAAGTTTGTTCATTGACTTATTTTTTTCCTTTTTTTATCTTCTTTTTTCCTTACGTTCATTTACTTTCGTTTGCTCTTTGCATATATATTATACGCATATTATAATTTTTTTTTATCGATGATTTTCGCAATTTCACACGTTTATATATATATATTTATACGAAGTACATTCGTGTTTCATCATCTGTATATCATTTTATTATCTCTCTCTCACATACTTTTTTCCATCCCTTTCTACATAGTTTTTCTTAATTTTTTTTTTGAATCATCGTTATCCTCATCTGGACAGTGCGCAGTTACGTTTTGTATATGTTTTATACTTCATATATTCGACATTTCGTTCGATAATTAGATTTATATATATTTTTTTTGTTCCATTATCCCGTATATAAGTTCACATTGACACGAAAATCAGTTTCATCGTCTAACGACAGTTGTATATGTCTTCTTCATTAGTCCGAGAGATGACAATGAAAAAAAAAATGAAAACCAAGTTTAGATTGATTATTTTTTTAGTTCTGACATGACGATCGCAGATCCACATCATCGTAGATCGTTGAGCAATAAAATAGTAAAAATATCTCGTGGTCATATCGATAATTTTTGTAATGACAAATATTTGATATTGTAACTATAAACGATCCAAATTTGGTTATATTTGAGAATTTCGAGGCGAAGGCGATCGCGCGTGTGTTGGAAAAATTGCACATGGACAGAATTTTTTGATTAAAATTATTGTGATAGCGTGGTTAATTTCGGACATATTGGTTGCTCGAAAAGAAATATATTTGTAATCGAGATCGGTACAATTTTTACCGCGTGGTCACTGTAAATTTTTAAGTTGCTGATCGAATGTCCGAGGTTCACCGTGTTTTTTCATGGTAAATTTTTTTAAGAAAATTATCTCTGCGTTAATGAGTGAAAATTGATATTTCGTCGAGTTAACCGGTATCGAGAATTTTAGAATTTCATTATAATCAAGGTAAATCTATGTTTCGAAAGGAGTGAAATATAACCTCGATATTTTCTTTTATTGAGTGAAAAATTACTCTTTTTAGAGACGAACTCGAGGAAATAACGGTTTATTCAGAATTGGACTTAAATCAAATTAAATATCGATCTTAAAACAGTAAAACGTATCCTCGATTTTCTACATTTTTTAAATACATACGAATCGAGTGAAATTTTATCACTTAAAAAATATAATGACTCAATGAATTTTCGGTACTATCGATATCGCTCGATCGCACTTCGTTGTCGTAGAGTAAAAAATACATTTTTCATGAAAATATCGTTACTAAAAATGTTGCACTAACTAGGATATCGTATATAATTTACATATCCATTTATTAATAATAAAAATAAAATGTTAGATTAAACATTGTTACGAAAAAAAGACTAACAATACCGTATCCTAGTAAGCTGCACCAAAAGAAAAAAAAATGCTAAAAATATTAATTAATCACGCACCGAGCACCGCTATCTAAAAAATAAAATCAAATATATTTTTGGCATTTTTGTTCAAATGATCAAAGATATAAAAAAAAACTTTCAATCGAAAGCTTAATCATTACGCGTTAGTTTAGTCTAACACTATACGTTGCGGCTTGGAAACGTATGTTTTACGCAATATAATATCGAATAATACGTAACTCGTCGCAACGTAAGAAAAGAAAATGTTTTTCCCTACGCGTTATACAGTAGCTATATGCGAAATAGGAAAAGAGAATAAGAATGATAGCTCCTGTAAAACGTAAAAAAAAGAGGGGAAAAATAAAATAAACAAACGCGTACTTTAAGTCACTACTATCTCGGCAATTATAATTGTATACTAACCGAGATGTGCCTTATTTTAACGCGGCTTGTGACGTCAAGTAGGTACGTAGCTTTCACGTATTACATTGTGTCTGTGTATTTTCTTCTTCTTCTTCTTTGTATATCAATTTTTGTATAAAACGTGTCAACACACATTTTCGTTTTTTTTTCGTTGTTTTTCTTTCTCGTTTTCACGTACACGCTTTTTCTTTTAAACTTCGTTATTTCTTTTCAATTTTCCACTTAGTTTTCCGTATGTGTGTGATGGGGTAATTATGCGAATTGATTTATTTATCACTTGGATGTTTATGTGTGAGACGATGAGGAATCTCATTGTATCGAGGGGTCGTCATTTTTATTTGTACGCTAGTCAGTATCGACCGAGGTGAAAGAAGAATTGAATTATTATTTATAAATTTTAAGAGTGCTTGATGTTAAAAATTTTAGATTAAAATAAGTACAAGCGCGTCGTATCGAGAAATTTCTTACCAAAAAATGGTGATTTTTCGTTACACAAATTTGATTATTTTTGGTAAGATATATTTCGACATGAAGCGATAATATTTTTAGTTTGGAATTTTACACAAAGACTTTTTTTTCAAATATTATCGTATTTTATATATTATAATTCTATTCTTCGTCTACCTCGGTTGATCAAGTGGAGAAGAGGTACTGTTTTTAGAAAAATTTGGAATTTACAAAGATAAAGAGGAAAAATGTAATTTTAAATGTTGTGAAAATCTCTTTAAGATAGTTTTAAAAATGTTTTAAAAAACCCTGTAACTTGGGTCCGACATCCCGTTAGTTATTCCTTTTCGTTTTAATTTTTCTTAATTGGATGACTCCCTGATTATTTCTATGTGTAAAACATTAATTATAGGTATAATTAACTAATTTTCAATAATTTATTAATAATATATAATTAATTTATATACTCTATCTCTTACCAATGAATTCAAATAATTTTCCATAAAAACAGTACATCCTCGACTTCACCGCCGTACAGCCAAAACGTCTAACCAAAAATATAAACATCCAAGTCAACATCAATTCAACACCAAAAATAAAGGAAATTTCGTTGCATGCCATATTACTACATATTCGTTTATTGTAAATCTCCGTACTATATACATATATATATATACACAAAAAAAATATATACATATGTATATAGTACGTATATAGCTACTTTATCATCTATAACCACGGCTTTTTTGTTTTGTAAAAAAAATAACTGTCTTTTTTCACGTATATATCCCGTTCATCGATAAAAAAAAAGAAAGGATTTCGATACGTTTTTATATACAAGATATCCTTTATCTCCAATGAATATCGCAGGTGTAAAATGTTTCTTTCCGTTGAGAGCGTTTGGGGCACTTTATCAATCCCTATACTCGTCTGTAATGTATCGTATACACTGTTACATGGATACAGATTTTTCCGAGTTGGATAATAATATTGAAAAAAAATAAAAAATAAGAAGAAGGTGTATGGATTGGCAATGTGGCTTTACTTTTTTCTCTATTATTGTTTATTATTATATATAAATATGTGTAGCGAATTGTCTTTGATTACAGTACGTTATGCAATTGTGTTCGATTGGAGTAACATTCGGTTTTTATGAAGTATATATATGTATGTGTGTATTTTAATTGGGGAAAACCGAATGTTAGTACGATCGGTTTATTTCAACTTGTTGCTTTAATCAATGTGCGGATTTTATATATTACGTTTGCTATTATACAGCGTTGATCAAAGTAATTCAAGTTTTTATTTAATATATATATAGATTTTTTTGGAGAACGAAGCGATTTTATATAAATTAAACAAAATGTTTTTTTAAATTTACGTTAATACCAGTGAATGTAAAAAATAAGATTTTATATATTTTTTTTGGAAGTATATTGAGTGGCGTGGTTTTTAAGTCTTATTTAACATACTCGCTTCCTTCTCTTTGATTATGATTATACACGGAAGTGTACAAGAAAATTTCGTACGGTTAACGAGGGTTGCTCGAACTTACCTGAATGATCTTTCGTTTAAAATTATAGTGTAAAACAAAATGTTGATTTAAATTTTGGATGAAAATTTATTAACATTTTTAAGTGAGTATATTTTTATTAATAGTTTATTTAAATTCAACGAAATTTCGAAGCTAAATTGCAGGGATCTACTTTTATAATTATGCAGGGAACAAATTAAGTATGTAGGTATAAGTTAGAACATGATTCTATTTTGAATATAAAAATTAAATAAATAATGTTTGATCGGTTATTTGAACTGACGATGGGGAGAGTACGAGTGGTTAACTTAAGAATTTAATATCTAAATATCTGTCATACATTTAAGCACTTTATTATAATAGAAATTTTAAAATCTTGCGATCACTCGAAATCATAATTTTCAACTATAAATTTTGTTTTATATTTTTATATCAACACGGAATTTAGTCGTATAAAATGGTGCATTTATATGTTGAAAGAAATATCAGTAAGAAACTGTGTTCAAGGCATTTGAATAAAATTTAAAAATAAGTTAATTTTTTTTTTGAACAAAAGAAATTTGTCTATTTTCACTGTTTGCTACGTTGTAAAGGTGAAATCAATTATCAGCATTGTATCGACTCTCAAAACTTGAATTTTTTTAAAATTTTCTTATCCGTGTTCGATATTATAGACTATATAAATTGGTCGAGTGAAATAAAATTTGATAAAAAAAAACAATGATCTCTATAAATACTAATAAATATCAGGTAAAAACTAGGCGTACATGCAGTCTCTTTTTCTTACAATGCTGTGAATGAATTTTTTTTTACATTTTTTAATAACTTGACCATAATTTTTGGATTACTCATTCGTACCGAAGGTATACCGTTGCATCGACTCTAAATTAAATATGAGAGATTAAATAATTCAATTATTTATTTTAAAGTAATGTCATACTTAATTCTTATCGACCGAGCTGTGAATTGTTGAAATTAATAATTATTCTAGTTCAATAAATTTATACGAAATTTATAAATCAAAAGCTTAAAATTCAATCTAAAATTTAAGAATATTGATACTTGCAGAAATGGCATTGAAAGGAAATTTTTTTTTGATATCTTACGCAGTGATAGATAATACTCCATCGAAGGGCAACGATCTTTTTATTCGTTCATAATTTACTACATTCATATTTAATTACAATCGTTTTTTCTTTTAAAAAGAATCGGTTGGTAACACCTATTACATCTCGTTAAGTTCCCTTTTTAAATATTTCAAATGTAAAAAAAGCCAGTAAAATCCTGTAAAGCTAAAATAAATATGCAACTGCCGAAAATTCTAAAAGATAATACTGATTGTTATTAGAGTATTAAATTAATTGGTAACATTTACTAACATTGGTTGGGTTGTTTTATAACATTCATTTTTTCGAGGTATAGATGAGTTAGTATTCTATTTCATTTTTTAATCAATACATTTTTTGAATTTTTTGTAAATCGATTAAAAATTATTCGGACAAAAAATAAAATTTAAAGTGAGAAAATATTTATATTTCCTGAAAGATATTTTTATCATTCGGTGACAATTTTATGTAATAAGTTACATATTTATCAGTATATCTGAACCAAATGTATAATTTTTCATTAGAGAAGGCTTGTTTTTGCGCACTTTTCCTCGACAATAGTCGTTCAATTTCTTGGAGCATAACCTTTTAAAGAAATGACAGTATTTCGTCTAAAAAACTACTATAAAGAAAAATGAGATTTGGATTGACCGATAAATATACAATTTATTATATAAAATATCTTTTTGTTTTGATTGAAAAAGAGTCTCACTTAGAT